>BTHU01000012.1:57568835-59968835 GCA_036184795.1 Tokudaia tokunoshimensis
TCACCCAGAGTAGAGGAAAAGTCGCAATTTCTTCCTTTCATACTACTGAAGTGACACAGAGTCAAAAGTAGCTCAAATGCTGACATAAGGGGCAAAGGGAGCTCAAATGCTGTTTTGGCCACAAAGGTGTGAGTTTATTAACACAAATGTGTTAAGTATTACCAGTGAATCTCTTAAAGTGTGTGTGTATATGTGTGAGAAAGAGAGAGAGAGTATGTATGTGTATGTGTATGCTTGTGTGTGTGTGTATGTGTGTGTGTGTGTGTGCACATGCATGCATGTGCAAATGAGTGCAGAAAATGTACCCAACTGAGATTGAAACAAGTACATAGAATTCGATGCTGATATGACCAATAGTAAAACTAAATGGGTTTTTCAATATGAGTACTATTATTATTTAGTTTGTATGTGCCATTAGTTAATTATGTAATAAAAGTAAACTAAGTAAGTCTTTAAGATGTTTTGCTTTGCCTTTTATTGCACTGAAATATGGCCAGTCCTTTTGTTGGAGAATTTGAAAAAGAACAGACTATGTATGTCTAGCTACCTTAGTCTAAAAGGAGTGTGCTGTAACAATGAATTTAGTCTCTATGGATTCAGCTCCTTTTAGAAGTTATTCCAGAATACTTCCTCACACTAGAGCATTTATACATGTTCTCTTGTGGTTATATGATGTCACAGTCAGAAGTCAAGCTAGGATTTACAAAAATCCTCCAAACTCAGCCTTAGCCACTGAACATTTGTGGGTCAGGCTTATGGGACTCTGGCAAATTTGCAGTATTGACTTCTTAGAGCTACTGGAAATTTTCATGAAAGACAGACTTAGAGTCTGTGGCTATCATGATATGTTGAAGAGGAAGAAGACATCTAAATTTTTATGTAAGGTCCCCAGTGTGCTTGTGTACCTCACTTTTTATTTTTAAAAGTTCAATTGAAAACCAAAGCATTTCTACAATTCAGATTTAGCTGTGTGACTCTTGTCTTATGTCCTATTCTGGTCTTCCCTCCATGATGACTAGAGCCTGCTCAGCAATGGTTCCCACAGTCAGCATCTTCTCTACAGATGAGGAGGCATCTTATCCAAAGATGAATCAAGATTTAGAAATCTGGAGTTCAGGTGTTGCTCAAGGGCAAAGCAAATGTTTCACTTATACAAGACTCTGAATTGGATCCCAACCACCTCAAACAAACAATGATTTAAAAACTTCTGTGAGACTTCACTCTGATATGTGTATCATAAAAACCCTTATTGTACATGGTATTTAAGGGCTCAGATTTATAGTTGACTATGGCAAATGCGATTTATTTATTTAATTCATTTCTTCTTTCTTTCTTTCCTTCCTTCTTTCTTTCCTTTTTCCTCTACCATCCACTCCTTTTAAGGACAAGATCTCAATATATAGCTCTGGCTGTCATGAAATTCACTATATAGATGAAGTTATTCTTGAACTCATAGTAGTCTACCTGCTGCTGCCTCCCAAGTAGCCGGATTAAATGTGTGTGCTGCTACACCCAGCCCCATTGTAATTTCTAATCCAAAGGCTAATTCTGTAATAATTTTGACCAATCTAGAACCACAAAGGTATAATCTACCTAACTCACTAAAATGAGGTTTTATAATTTCAACACAAATCAAAGAATAGATATGTCTAGTTCCAGGGTGAAGGTATCTCTGTGACATCAGAATGAGATAGGGTCAGGAACTAAATAGGACATGTACTCAGTTCTCAGTTTTACGTAAAACATGGATTTCCCAGTGGTGCCTCCAGAGGGACATGAAAGAGCTTAAGTCAGTTCTAGAGAATCTTGGGACCAAAACATTTTGTCATATTTGTCCTGGCTCCAGGTTAAAATGGTAGATTTTTATCACAATAGAAAGTGAAATTCTACAGAAGCTAAAGGAGAATTCAGTCATGGCTGTGTTAGACCTTGTTTGTTCTTTACTCTGTCCCAGCAAAGACAAACACTGAGACCCACAAACTACAGGAAAAATGTTACCCTTCTCATTCAGACCTTGTGTGTGCTTAAATCATGAGCATAAGATGGAGGGCTTATAACTCAGGTCCCAGAAGTTAAAAGTATAAAATATTGCATATTGTTAAAACATTAAAATTACAAATTTAAATGCAAATTTAAGTACTTATTGGGCTGCATGCATTGTATTCCTGAAATAAGGGCCAATCTTTCATTTGTTATTCTCACATTGTTAGGAGACAGGCAAATGGCCAAGAAAATTAAGACAAAGAGAAGTTTAATGACTTTTATGATGCAAATACGTAATAACTCTCCTACCACCTCTACTTACATCAAAGTAATGCATTCCACAGTCTAATGATTAAAATATAGGTATAGATTTTAAGCAGTAATGGAATTAATGTTAGTAATAGCTTGTTTCATTTTGAATTATTTGATTAGATTCATGAGTTTAATATTGCATTAAAATTTATAGGTATGTTTAAAGTAGTAATTCATAAGACTTTAATTATATAGATAGCTGTCTCTATATGTTCTATTTTGTATTATGATTTTAAATACAAATTATATAAAATACAGAATACCTCTTAAGCATCTCAGAAGCCTAGAAATTGTTGGCACAACTTTTTTTTTTAAATAAATAGGGGTTCTTTTTATATTACTTCATTAGTATCAGTTCTAGTTCAATTAAGGTAGGAAATTTTGTAATTAGTTCAGATGTTACTTCTGCATTGGAGCACTCCCTCTTAGGTAACATCATATTGTGCAAAAATTTTGCTATTTCCTAAAGTACAGTTCTAATAACCCAGCAAACTGGTCATTAAAAGTTTTAATAATGCAACTCTCTGTTTTATGTTTTAGATTTTTCCTAATCCTCACCAGTAAGATCAAATATACAATTTTTCTTTCTGTAATTAGAGACTAATGCCATTAGTCCAGATAATAACAGCAATATTTTCTGATTTCTAAGTCAAATGTTTGATTGCATTCTTGCTGTTATGTTTCTTTAATGAACGTGGGCTCCTCTGTGTTTGCTGCATGAATGTTTACAATTGTAATATCTTCTAGCTGAATATTTTCTTTAATGAATACTAATCTCTTCTGATAATTTTGGCTTGAAGTTTATTTTGTCCGAAAGCTACACCTGCTTTCTTCTTGGCTTGGAGTGTCTTTTTCCATCCTTCCTCCTTGAGATGATATCTGTCCTTGATGGCAAGGTGTGTTTCCTAAATGCAGCAGAAAAATGGACCCTGTTTTCTAATCCAGGGTTAGTCTATGTCTTTTTTTGGGAAATTGATACCATTAATGTTGTTTTTTTTTTTTTTTTTTTTTTTTTGGTTTTTTGAGACAAGGTTTCTCTGTGTAGCCCTGGAACTCAGTTTGTAGACCAGGCTGGCCTCGAACTCAGAAATCCTCCTGCCTCTGCCTCCCAAGTGCTGGGATTAAAGGCATGCGCCACCACCACCCGGCTTAATGTTGAATTTTTAATGGCAATGTTGCCTTACTTCTGTTATTTTGCTATGGTGTTGGTGGTTTGTTTTTTATCCCTCTTTTGATTTTTTTCTTTACTTTTCTGAGATTATTTATTCCTTGTGGCTCTTGAGTACAGTCTTTTCAGGCTGAAGTTTTCTTTCCAGTGCCTTCTGTTGAACTGGAGTGGTAGATAGAAATTTCTTAAATATGGCTTTATCATGGACTATTTGTCTTTCTCCATTTTCTGTGATTGAACGTTTGCAAAGTACACTAGTCTGACTTGGCATCTGTGGTCTCTTAGAGTCTGCAGTAAATTGTCTAGGTCTGTCTGGCTTTCCCATTTCCATTGATAAGTCAGGTATAATTCTAATAGATATGTCTATATTTGTTACTTGACCTTTTTCTCTTACAGCTTTTAATATCCTCTCCTTTTCTGTACATGTAGTACTTTGATTATTATGAGTCACAGTGGACTTACTTCTCTGGTCCTGTGTGTTTGGTGCTCTGTATGCCTTTGTACCTTTCTGATTGGGAAAACCTCTTAAAAATGTTTTATGTATCTTTGATCTGGGTTTCTTCTCCTCTTTCTATACCTATTATTTATAGGTTTGGTCTTTTCATAGTATCGTGGATTTCCTGGATATCTTGATACTAGAATTTTTTAGACATAACATTTCTTTAATTGAGTTATCCATTTGTCCATTTGAAATGAAAGAGCGTAAAAAAACATTTTCTAAGTAGTCTTAAGTTGCCTAGTACAGAGAATCCAGTGTCTATAGCTTGAAGGGACCACAATCCCTCAAGGTAAACTTAGAAAGTATCTGTTAATGACACTAAACTTATAGAATAATAGTTACTCAATTTGTTGAAAGAAGCCAGTCAAAACTCTAATCCAGTTTCCCTTCAAAGTAAAGAATATTCATAATTGCATGAAAATAATTGCAGCTATTTACATAATTTTATTTTCTCTGTAAGATATAATCTAGGATAAAAAATTATTTAGTCCAGAAAATCCTTTAGTTCAGAATGCACTCAGTTTTTCTAATACTTTTTCTGTTTTAATACTTTTATACTCCTTTGAAAAACGAATTTTAATTCAAAATGTGAACTGACATGAAAATAATTTATCTCTTGTTGATTTTCAAACACACATTAAATGATCATTTATATGATATATGATCTGTTCCTTGAAACAAGTCCATTAAATCAGAGTTTTTACATGGTATCAGCAGGAAATTGTCCATATTAAGATGAAGTTATCTATCCATTGCCCCAGATCAAATTGCTTCAATGCCTAACAGCTTAAGTCAATAGACATAGATGGCAAACATTTCCTAAGGGCAGTCTGGGTGGGGACATTGGTGCAGGGTGGCTCTAGAAGTGCAGTCAAGCTGTTGCTCAGAGCTATAACTTCTTGTTGAAGGACAAGCTTCTGAGCTCAGTTCAGTGTCTTGAGCAATCTTGAGTCCTTCCCCATGTGACTATCACTATAGGGCAGATATGGCTTCCTGCAGAGGAAGGATAGAGAAACTCAAGGTATGAGAAATACACATTTACAACCAAATCCTAAAAGTGATATACCCATATCATCCCTTTCCCATACTCTCTTGACCTCACAGATCAATCCTAGCCTAATGTGGGAAAACATCCATTGGGATGTATATTCAAGGAGAGGTGGGGATTTATTTGAGTAGTGTACCTTTGAATCAAAATTTCCCATCACAAATGAGATTAAAATAGAAAATGCCTTTTTGACTTTATATATCAAAACCTGTCAATTTAGTTAACTATCAGGGGCACTTGTTTATCTCTCTGAATTCTATAATCATCAAATTGCTGAACTTCAAAATGATTTAAAGGAATTCTCTATTTCCTTCTTTTTAAAAAAAAGCAAAAAACTCGCATCATTGCTTTCTGGAAGATTCTCTTTGAATTTTAAAATGACGCAACTGGTAACGTTTATCAATTAAAGAAATGTTTCCTTCCTTACATATAAGTCTTTTTTTTTATAAGTATTTGTCTTTAACGACATCACACTAATAATTATTATCCCTTAATATCTAAGCTGTTCATCCCCCATGTTTTCTGTTCTACTTTATACATGGTCTCATGTAGCCCAGGCTTGCCTGGAACTTGCTGTGGGTAGAGGGATCCTGCTCCTGTCTTGTCCACCTCTATGGACTAGGATTGCCAGACTGTATCAGCTTTACCCATCTTCGCTCTATTTTTCAGTTTTGTTAAGTTTTACTATGGAACATAATTTTCTCAACAGTTTCTTAAGGTCATATGAAACACAAATAAGATCTGTGTCATGCCAAGGGCACAAAGAATTCTATAGTGATTTTATTACAGCTGATTTTTGTTAAACAATTTATCTTTCTATTATTTTTCAAATAACAGAAACATAGCTGATTATATAATTTTATCTTTTTATCCTAGGTCTCCTAAAAACCCAGAACAGAAAATCATTAAGAGAGTGATCGCTCTTGAAGGAGATATTGTAAGGTAGGTGCCAAGACTACTGTTTTTAACTTGAAATCTTAGTTTTAAACTTGCTTTAGAATAATTCTTTGAAATTAAAGTAAAATATGCCTGATGATCTAGAACTTTGGACACACTTCCCTTAGGCTTCACTTTTGTGAGCATCAGTAACTGTTTTAGGATGGAAGGTGTACATGAGGTTATTGAGCACACCATTCTCCTTAAATTATAAAGCATAGGATAATTATTAATTAAACCAAGGTTAACCACATACCATTAAATTACTGCTTTCAGGTATTAACGCTAGCGAAATTATTTTAATATTGTGAAATATCTATTTTAGAAATTTTCAAGAATATTTCATTATTTTAGAATCCCAAACTCAAACTCACAGGACTCATTTATAACCATAGAGATCAGGACAAGCTGGATAGGAGCTGAAAAACACATTTCCAGGTTCACAGTGAGAGTTGAAACTACAGACAGCACTGGAATACTCAAGAGTTTGAGCAACAGATAGCAAAGTCTCATTTATTGCGCTTGCTGATATAAACAATATTTGAGAATGGGCAAGAAAGCCATTAGCGCGTGATGCATCTCATTCTGATTGCCTACTTGAAGTAAGGTATACCCAGGTATACACAATATAGCAGACAAATGCTTAGAAAATTATATTCAAGAAGTTTTCTGATTCTTTTTCTACACAAAACTCCATCCTAAAAATACTTGTGTTAATGATTACATAAGCAAAACAAACGAAATGGAAAGAGCACCTGTCAGTTTTAGGGCAGACTTGAGATCAGCAGTGTAAAGTTGTTCCGAGGGTCACTATAATCCCAAAGACCCCTTTTGGGGTTCTGTGAGAGCAAAACTACTTTTTTCATAACCAAAGGATGCCATTTGTCTTTTTGTTTTCTTTCATTTTACTGTTTTGTTATTGTTCATGCAGGATGGAATTTTCCAGATGTGTGACATTGTGACAGACTGAATAAAAAAGCAGTTACTGCAACCTAGCTATTCTCTCTACACTAACCAGGCATTAGAAACATTTAGAAAACCATTTAAAATGTCGATTGGCTCATTTACTACTGAAAAACACTGTGATTTTTATTTAAAAACATGTCCAGAGTAGGGAATTGAACAAAACCAGAAACATGTTAGTGATTCCTACAGGCATGGAAGGAGGGAATTGAGGGACTGTTAATGGGTACAGGGTTATTTGCTTATTTTTAAGAGGTAAAGAAATATCCTAAAGGGTATCATGCTGACAGTTGTACAGTTAGATATGTAAAAACTACTGAGTTGTACATTTTAATGGGGTTGATTATATATTATAAGAACTACATCTCAATAAAACTATGCAGACTTATTTATAATAGCCAGAAGCTGGAAAGAACCCAGATGTTCCTCAATAGAGGAATGGGTTCAGAATATGTGGTATATTTACACAATGGAATACTACTCTGGAATTAAAAAAAATGAATTCATGAAATTCTTAGGCAAATGGTCAGAACTGGAAAATATCATCCTTATTGAGGTAACCTAATCACAAAAGAACACACATGGTATGCAGTCACTGATAAGTGGATATTAACCCAGAAGCTCGGAATACCCAAGACACAATTCACATATCAATTGATTTCCAAGAAGAAGGAAGGAGAGACCCCTGGTCCTGGAAAGACTGGATGTAGCAGTGTAGGGGAATACCAGGACAGAGAAGCGGGAGGGGGTTGACTAGGGAACAGGGGGAGGGAATAGGGCTTATGGTACTTTCGGGGAGGGGGTAACCGGGAAAGGGGAAATCATTGGGAATGTAAATAAGAAATATAGAAAATAAAAAATAAAAAAATTTGAAAAAAATCTATTCTTACAAAACAAAAACACTCATCAAAACGAATACACATGTTATTCATGTAATGCAGTCTAATAAAATTAAGACTGTTAATGAATCAGGATTTTTTAAAATTATAATTGAAAATGAACTTTGCTGTTTCTCATTATGAATTACTAGCTGGACAGTCAGCAATGCTACATTAGAGATGTCTGCACAAGATTAAACTCTACAGTGGATCTCTGGGGAGACATTAAGTTTTGTTCTCACTCAGTAAGTGTACACTGGGTTCACACTGCTGAGGCTAACAGAGCTGAGGCAGGTGGATGAAGCAGGGTCATAGTCACCTTCTTCCTGGATACTGTTGAAGCCCATGCAGAAGAAGCCTGCAAATAGATAGCAGTCATTATCTCCCTTTCTAGAGCTCAATCATGGAGCAATGAGTGAAACACAGGTGGAAGGACTCGAAGCCAAGATTTAATTAATTAAAGTCTTTTTCAAAAAACCCTTTTGTTAATTAATTAGATAAATAATCATTCTTTATTGCTTTGTGTCTTTAAGTGGGGAAGAACCCATTTCTTTCTTTTTCTTTCTTTTTTATGTTTTTGAAACCTTAGCACCTGGTTATCTCAACTTCTTAGACATTAAACTAATGAGAGAATACACACCCTTGATAGGTGTTAAAGAACCAGATGATGAGACAATAAAACATTTCCTGATGAACTTACTTATTTCTGTTTGTGATCTCTTTCTTGCAATTATATATCTGAAAAAGCTTATAGAAGGTTGTTCCTATAAGCCACAGGGGTCATTAGCCTAGTAGTGCCCTCCCTTGTGACAAGCAAGGGCTCTAATATGTGACATGCCCTTTCAGTCCTGTTTTCCCTTGCATATTACTGAATTTCCTAGGAAGCAAACTAAAACCAAATGTGATTTTTCAACATTTGCTTTCTTGGAAAGAATTTGATATTTTCTAAAGAGCATAAACAAACAAACAAACCCCTGTAGGTTTTAGTATACATACCATGAGTTTCAGTACTATTTTTAACTTAAAACTAGAGAGAATCAGAGGACAGCATGGAAGTATAAACTTTTCAGAGGTCAAGTTCACTGTTAAAGGCTTAACCCAGTATTCTATCTAGTTAGTGTTCTATTAGCTAAGTTTCCTCTGCTTATAAATGTACAGAATGTACTGAAATGTATTCTTTAGAGTACCTGCTGAGGTGATACCATTGAAAATAAGGGAAATAGTTGCCAAGAATCAGCTTCCTGAAGAATAGCGAGGGACTAACACTATGACTTCTAGTTTCATTCCGTCCATTGTACCTGTATCCACATTGCTCTGTCTATTGCCTTCTTCTTCTTTTTTTTTTCCAGTTGGCTTTTGTCCCATTACTTCCTGCTGCTTTCCTTGGGTATGCCTCATGTCTCAATGATGTGATGGAAATCTCAGAATGCTTTCTACAGGACAGAGCTATGATATATGGATTAGATGGACTGCTGGTCAACCAACTGATCAGCTGAATTTGGGGTAGATGACCTTTCTGGTGTAGCTCCACAGGTGGAGAGACCGAGTGACCTGAAAAGCATCCTGTAGTTAAAACAAAGCTGCTGTAAGAGTTTTGTTGGTCAGAATGACAGGTATTGAGAGGGATCCAAGAACAGAGCTTTGTAATTAGCAGTTACTTAGCATTACCTTTTCAAGTCTCAGTTCAATGAAATTGTAATCTGTTCTCTTTAGTAGTGGCTTTGACTCTACTCCCTAAGGAAGATTAGCTTTTTAAAGTTTTGTTTTTAATTACAGAAATAGTTTGGCTTTATTTAATTGGAGATGCCATGAAGAACATCCTTGCTCACAAATACTACTTAATTTTGTAGGCCAAATAGGCTAAAATGGAAATATTAGTTATAAAAGTATGGAATTGGGTTTATTTTTTATATTTATCTTTAGTTCTAGCTCTCCTCTCAGAAAGCTTTAAATTTTTTTTATTTTATAAATATTATAAATATAAATAAATCACACACTGTCCTAGTTAGAGTTTCATTGCTATAAAGAGACACTATAACCAAGGCAACTCTTACAAAAGAGAACATTTACTTGTGACTGGCTTAGAGTTTAGAGGTGCAGTCCATTGTCATCATGGCAGGAAACATGGCAGCATGCAGGCAGACTTGCTGGAGTAGCCAAGGGTTCTACATCTTGATGCACAGGCAGCACAAGGGGACTATCTTCTGTGGGCAGCCAGGAGGAGGCTGTCTTTCATACTGGGTGGAGCTAGAGTAGTAGGAAACCTGAAAGGCTACTTACACAGTGACACACTTCCTCCAACAAGGCCACACCTATTCCAATAAAGCCACACCTCCTTGTGTGGACAGTTTCCATGGACCAAGCATATTCCAACCACCACATACCAAAATGTATTAGTCCCCAAAACTATACGGAAAGTTTTTATATGTATTTTTCAACGCTACTCAGAATTTACTTCTCAGAATGTAAATTCTCAAGTTTTACTCCCCCCGCTATTTTTATAAAATAATTCTTCTCTTATATATTACATCTCGACTACAGGTTTTCCCTTCCCTCCCCAAGTCTCTACCCCCCACCTCCCTTCTCTAGATCCACTCTCTCCCTCAGAAATGAACAGGTCTCCCAGTGACATCAACCAAACATGGTGTAACAAGCTACAATAAGACTGGGTACATACCATCACATTAATGGACTAGGCAACCCAGGAGGAGAAGAAGGGTCCCAGCAGTAGGCAAAAGGGTCAGAGACATCTTAGGGCATTTATTTAAACATCAAAGAAATGTGAACCTTAAATTCAGAAGTTTAGACACTTCAATATAACTTTTGAAATTAATGTTAGATGATCTGGTTATATCTCATTTGACCAGCTCATGTAAAGATATGTCTACCCTTTGCCTTGTGGGCTACATCAAGCAATGCAGCTCAACACAGAATTCTATTCTGAAACCATGATTTTTGAGTTTGTGATTTGAAATAACTGATTTACATGTTTCTTAAGTATGAATTTTGTAAATGACATCATAGCATCTTAATTCTAAAAGGTTAGATGCCCTTGGTGAACCTTAATTCCATTAACTTAATGATCATTGACATGAATATTAGAGAGACATAGCAAACAAAAGAAACATTTACCCTTCATTTGCATACATGCCTGTTGTTGGGGATGAACATAGAGTCTACATATACATGCATGAACTTACACAGGTAAGAATGGGTGAGAGATGGTAGTAAAAGGAGGTGGATTTTAGGTAAGGGATCCCCTTAAAACTTAACTAAGGTTTGGAAATTAAAGAAAGGAGACAGGGAATCATAGTAGGCAGATGAAAGATAATCAAACCAAAAAAAATCACCAGTACAAACCTGAGAAGGATACAAATTAGGCAAGAGTTCAAGGTCTTGAAAGAAGCAAGCACACACACACACACACACACACACACACAAAAGAAAGCACACACACACACACACACAAAAGAAAGCACACACACACACACACACACAAAAGAAAGCACACACACACACACAAAAGAAAGCATACACACACACACACACAAAAGAAAGCACACACACACACACAAAAGAAAGCATACACACACACACACAAAAGAAAGCATACACACACACACACACAAAAGAAAGCATACACACACACACACAAAAGAAAGCATACACACACACACACACAAAAGAAAGCATACACACACACACACACACAAAAGAAAGCACACACACACACACACAAAAGAAAGCATACACACACACACACAAAAGAAAGCACACACGCACACACACAAAAGAAAGCACACACACACACACACAAAAGAAAGCATACACACACACACACACAAAAGAAAGTTGAGATGTGCTTAGAGGTAAGCTTTTAGAGGTTTCCAGAGCTTTGTGGGTCCAGGGAAGGACTTCAGTTTTACTTTAGTAGATGGCCAGCTACGTAGTTTTAAATTATTGCTGTTTGCTCTGTGCAAAAAGATTAACCACCAACAGTGTGACTCTAAAAACTACTCAGAATATTCTCTCTTGAAGTGCAGTCAAGCTTCTCATGAGAATAGTTAAGGGCCTTTGTTTATGGCATATGTGATGACTACTTTGATTTATTTCCAGTGACCCAGATAAAAGCAGTCACATTATTTATAATCCACTGATTATGATTTATATTGACAAAGTTAAATATAGAGTTAGAAGTATTTGTTCAGCCAATACCTAAGGTTGGAAATAAGGAGACTTTGAGGGGTATGGATATTGTATCCTAATGTCAACATTGGTTAAAATCACAAGGTGACATACATTTATTTATTTATTTATTTATTTATTTATTTATTTATTTATTTATTTATTTTTGATTTTCTGAAGCTCTTAGTTAGGCAAGTCCTTAGTTTCATAATGTTGACTCCACTGTATGCTTATTTATGACAGTAACAGGGAGAAGCTAATGAAGTGAACATTGAGATAAACTTATTAGTTCCACCATAGCTATTTGCTTTTTCATATTAATTTTTTATGACTCACACAGAAACACTATTTTAGAAAAGCATAAACTGAAGAAAAATTCCCCTACTGAACTAGAGCACATTGACATGAGTCAGCGACAATTAAAGTGTCTGAAGTATCAATTCTGCATGTAAGTACAGCTGTATGTCTGTTTCACAGTTCTGCCCTGGCCGATCAGCATTGGTGCATTAAATCATGCCCCCTATTTTAGAATCTGGGGTTCTTTCGTGTAGTTAGCAATGCCAATAAAGTAAGCATATAGATTCTTCTTAGTCCTCATTTTCAGGATAACAACATAATTTTATCACCTAAGCTATGATGCTCTGGAGAGAGAAAGAAATTAGTATTAGTTATGCATTATGATCATTAACATAATCCATAATCCCCAAGATAGACTGTAACAAACATAAGCCTGATGAGTGAAGTATAATCTGCTTTATCAGCCACTTCATATAATTTGATTTTCTGTTGTTGCTGACCTTCCCTATTTAGATGTATCCTAAAAAGTATCCCCAGAAGATGAGTAAAGGCTTCAGGAAGGAGCAAGATGAAGGGGGCTGGTTCCCGCCCATACCATAGTCACTTCCTGCTGGACTGTCTGGTGCCAGACTGTTTGAAAACTGAACTGACATTGCAGAGCAGTTGGAGGCAGGCAATTATGGGTCTTTTTTTTTTTAACTGAAAAACATTTACATGATAATTGCTTTCCAAGTTGAAAGACTATATTAGAAAACATCAAAACACCCCCATTTATTAAAAATAACTCTGGTATTAGCAAAATAAAAATCCACTGAATCACTAGAAACTAAATCCATGAATCACTAGAAATTAACATTTTAAAGCTGTTAATAAAATGGACCGATGAAGATACGAAAATCGATGTTGGCCTATCACAGATTGTTGAGTCACACTGTATTACAGCAAACGTTTAGCATTGTGAGAGAGAATAGAAATGATTGAATTTTTCTCAGTAAAACTACATGATGTCTTTTAAATAACATCTTTGTGGTTGGTGTACCAGCTCAGAAAAATAGAACCCTAATGTGTCTGTCCAAGAAGAACATATATTGGTTTTAGTATTTTTCTGTAAACTATGAATTAGGGATGCCTTTGGTCCCAAAAGGAGGAATATATGAAAAGAATATGTTTAGGACTCTGATAAAGACTAGTGGATATCATGTTTTGGAGCATGCAAGCTAATAGATTTATAATTCTCAATGGGATCAGGGTGAGTGGTTGCTGAAAGATTAGTGGATATTTATACCCTGTCCTTAGTCATTGGTAACCTGAGTAGAAGGTTTTCAGAAGACTCAAAAGTCCTTTAGCCTGGTTGATATCAATCCATGAATTATTCTGTAATAACAATGACATTGTACATTACTAGGCTCTGACCAGTGATACTATTTATTGGATGAGAACTTGAATACTTATGTTTATTGGGTTCTTGTTAACCTAGTGTAGAAATTATTACTGCAGTGTAGAAGTCTTTCTTACTTTCTTCCTTATGAAAGAATTAAAAGCTTGTGGCCAATCCTTGGCTTTGTAGAATTATAGATGTAGGAGATTATTTATATTGATATTGTTGAATCAGTGCATAAAAATGAGGCTGCAAGTAAAGAATATATGAATATATGTTTTACCAATTGACACTTTTCTCTAATCATGAGAGAGAGAGAGGATATTTATAATAATTATAATATTTATAATATTAATTTTTATCTCAAAACTATTCCTATAATTAATTTAGCAATATAAGGATTATTAGAGGCATATAGCAAACATATTTGAAGCTTGGCCTTAGAGCATGTGACTCTTGCTGAAGGTTCATATACCATTTAGATTTATTTGCCTTCTCGTCTAATGGCAGTGCTTATTACTATGGTGGTGCTCTATCTCCCCTGCTAGTGGTTTCCCTAAAAAGTTTTGTATTCTGATACCTCCTTTGTCTTAAGCAAAGTTCTTTCCTAGCTAAACAATCTTCACTTTTCTTCATTTCTACAAAGCTGCCCATTTATTCATTCAGTGTGACAGAGAGGCTGTGGGCATACAGAATGGATTCCGACTGTCTTGATTTAAATTCCAGAAATGCCTCTTACTATGTTACCTTGAAAAATAACCTAGTTCTATAAAACTAATTTTCTTCATCGTAAACTTGACATTATCATATCATGTATTTCATAGAACCTTCTTGAAAAAAATCATGTGAAATAATTGATATAACATGACAAGCACAGAGCCCAGGAAATAGTATGTGTTTTTATATGCCAGATTGTAGCTGTAGTTGAAATTTTATTGTTTTTTAATGAGAGCCTTGTATTTACTGTTTTCCAGATGTGATTGTTTTTCATTGTTAGAAATTGCTAAATGTCATAGATAATTCTTATCCTTTGTAACTTTTATAGTGAGACAACAATGGCAGCAGAAGAGATACAGTCTAACAAGAGAATTATTATGGTGGAGATGTACTAAAGCATCTGGAGACTATGTGGGGGAGTGATGTGTGTGGGTGAGTGGGAAGAGGGTATCTAGTGGGCCTGAGGAGCTGGGCTATGTTGATCAAAACTGGTAGAAATAGAAGGTGGGAAAGATCTCAGTTTCCTTCGTAATGGCAAAGCATTGTATGTTTGTTACAGAATGCTCAGATACTCCTGGAACGTAAAAGACCAAAAGAGAAGTTCCTCTTATCCCCTTATCCTTAAGCATGCTTCTAGACATATATATCTGTTATCTATCTTTTGAATCTACATCTCATAGAAAGAGCTTGAATGTATGAGGGAGGTAGTTTTACTATAACTTCTTTTATGTTTTAAATATTTTACAGACATATTTGAGATTTTAAGGATGTATTTTCTATGTGTATGTTATACTGATATATCTGCATTGCTGTAATACACTAGTGTATCTCACATAACAAAGCTTGTATTTATTTATTAACTAATGATCCTTGTAATAACATACATAAAATATCTATAGATATATTATTGTGTGACAGTGGTATACAATCTAGATAAACTCCTCACAAAAAATTAGGGGAACAAAAATAAAATGAATACTGAATAACCTCTTCATATTTGGTGTTGTTCCCATTAATCTCATAGTTTTGCATTACAGTCATCTTGTCCTTTCTAGGCTGTGCATGAGATGATGTGTCTGAGGTGTTTCAAAGAGGAAGTGTACTGGCTTGACTTAATTACAAAACAGCTGTCCAATGAGGAGCCTGAGAGGATGTGATGGGGGGATCTCACTCACAGTTCATTGATTCAATTTAAGACATAGTGATAAGTTTCTGACTTTTAGAGCTTTTATTGGGCATCCTTTTTAATTCTCACAGATTGGATTTGGAGTGTCACCCCTCATGCTCCCATGGAGACATACCATGTGAAGCATTCTGTGGAGAGAATGCTCCCTAGCAGCAAGATAGGTAGTTAACATTTGAGCTCCTTTTACTGTTGATCCAATAGCATTTCTTAGGAGTAGACCTTTCTACAGATGTGAACTCCAAGTCAAATAGAAATACTGCCTTGAAATAGAGAATACTAACTTTTTGTATACTCCTTTGAACTAAATATTGATTTTTATTTTTCTTCTACCCACAGTAATGTAAACTGTCAAATATTTTGAAAAGACATATAAGTGTAATTATCACTGTAGGATGCTCAAAAGATTGCCTTTTAAAATACTTTCTTGAAACAGAACTTAAGAAAAATATTTCAACTGAATAATAGTTAAGGAAACGACAGCACTTCTGACCAGGGCAACTCCTGTTAATCTTATTTCAGTTTATATTGACTGCTCTTCCTCCTTTGAAATGTTCAGAGGGAAGATTCAGTTCAGGGAACAGATACCCATTCAAGATATTGATTGCATTAATTATGAATGCTTTTAAATTTTAACAGTTTTATTTTTTGGTAATAGGGACTTTTCAGTGACCCCACACAATGATAGTATATGAGGGTTACATATGGAGTTAGGATTCGAAGAGGTCATTCCAGCTGTTTGCTTTACAAGCCATGCAACCTCGGCAGCTCTTTACCTCAATAAGTCTGACTTGTTTATCTCTTATTTATCTGTCCATTTTGAGGATTGATCTGAAAAGCAAATAAGATAATGTACCCATGTCTTATTAATTTGAATACACTGTCAACACAATTATGAATTGTCTTTCTGCTTGGCTTTTCCAAAGCTTAGTAGAATGCCTTCCTTGCTTGCCCACTTCAGATCAACTATTTTGCTATTACTATTGAAATAATTCATGTGCTGCCATGTTAATATGTACCTGCTACATATGTTATGATCCTAGTATGGTTTTGAAAAATTAAACACAAATTGATATCTTATTATGGTGAGACTATTTTTGTGTGATCTCCCCTTTTAAGTTGTTAAGTTTGCAGATAGTAATGTTGTCTGGGTGTATTCATCTCATATAGCTGAAATTTTATAGTGCTCAGTTAGCAGCTCATTTCTCCCTTCCTCCAGTTCCAGGTACTCACCATCCTATTGTCTGCTTCTAAGGTTTTATTAATTTTAAATAGTTCATATAAGCATAGTCATGCAATATGCATGTTTCTGGAATGAGCATAATGTACTTGGTATCAAGTACCCAAGGTTTATCTGAAGGAGGCAAGATAGCAGTCATATGCAAAATGAAAGAAAGAAGTGCTGAAGGAAAGAGATACCCCATTTATTTATTTATTTATCTATTTATTTATTTATTTATTTATTTATTTATTTATTTTCTCCTCAGAAACCTGGAAAACAAAATAAATTTTCTTATATTTCTAGAGGTCCCCATACAGAAAGTTAAAGCGCCACACCATGCTATGGTTGGTGTTGTGGCTCTTCTGCCTCAAGGCTACAAGATAGGTTTATGCTCCTACCTAATGATTGCCTTTTGGCTCTTAGGCTAAACCAAACTAAATAATAAAGCAAGGAATGGAATTTCCCCCCAGTCACTAAAACCTATGAGGAGAAGATGGACTGATTTCAGAGTCACAGAGAGAGGAAGCTTGAGGGTTTGTGCTCTGGGAGCTTAGAGACAGACATACAGAGGAATACAGCAGAATGGAAGGTCTTAGAGTAAACCCACACATATATGCTCAACTGATATCTGAGGAGAGTGTCAGGAAGATCCAATAGAGAAGTATGGTGTCATTAACAGTGATACATCTGCATGCATATCCACCTGCAGAACAATGAAACTGGATCTTCTGATTTTGGATTTTTTTGTTTTGTTTTTCATCCAATGACAGGATTTTTTCTTTTTCATTTTTTTCCTTCCTTCCTTCCTTCCTCCCTTCTTTCCTTCCTCCCTTCTTTCCTTCCTCCCTTCTTTCCTTCCTTCCTCTTTCTCTTTCTACTTTCCTTCTTTCTTTTTTCTTTATTCAAATCCACACAGCACAGTATAGATTTTTAACTTTCTATATGGGAACTGCTAGAAAATAAGAAAATTCCTTTTGCTTTCCAGGTTTCTGAGGAGAAAAATAGAGGTTATATCACTTTCCTTTAGCAGCCCCTCCTCACCTCCAAGTCCCCCCCTTACATAGCTCCTCCCCCTGCCCAATCCCCTCTCCTTTGAGAAAGGAGAGGTCCCCCTGTGTTCTCCCCCATGCTGGCACATGAAGTCTCTGCAGAACCAGGCACATCCTCTCCCATTGAGGCCAGACAAGGCCGCCCAGCTAGAGGAACAATATCCACATTTAGGCAACATAGCCAGAGACATCCTCCGCTCCAGTTTTGGGGGAACCCGCATGAAACCAACCTCTATTTCTGATATATATGTGATGGGAAGGGATTAGATCTAGCCCATGTATGTTCTTTGGTTGGTGGTTCAGTATATTTGAGCTCCCAAGGGTCCAGGTTAGTTTGTCTTCTTGTGGAAACCAGCTTTTTATTTCAGACCATACACAAAGGTCAACTCATAATGGTTTAGAATCAACAATATGACTTACAGATGTGAAGGCACAGTAGAAAATTTGATAACATTAGTGTTGGCAATGATGTCATGAATATAACAAAAATCCTAGAAAAAAAATCACTTAAAACTTTCCCCGTGAGTGCTCAAATACAGCCTATGCGTAGGTATGGGTCTTGACCTTTGTCTTCCTGCATATAGTTTCATTTTTGTAAAGAATTTTACTTTCTATTCCTTCTTGTCTCTGTACCAGTGATCAGCGTACATTTTAGGAAAGACCTGCTATTAAATATTCTAAGCTGTATAAGTCATGCTGTCTTATACATTGAATTCTTGTACAGTAACAAAAAAATATTATATGAAAAGAACTTTCCTATAAAACACTATTTCTGGAAACAGATGTAGATCTACATTTGCCCATGAGCTAAGGTTTGCTGACTCTTAGTCTACATGCATCAAATTTTGACCAATAGTTTAGAAGAAAATAATGCATCCATTGGTATGATTATATTGGCTGAGGCTGAAGGACCATGTTCATTGCTGAAATGTTAGCAGCCCTGTAGGCACAGCCAGACAAAATATATCCTTGGTCTGAGTTGGGCAAGAAGAATTATGCTTCAAGAACTCCACAAGGGTACTTCAAATGGGGAGCAGCCACATGGTCAAAAAAGAGAGTATTAGGCTTCATTACCCAACTAGTATCTTTTTAATTTAAAGGGAATAGACCAGCACATAGGCAACTTCTAGTCCCTGCTATTTTTAGTTCTTTGTCCTTGAAAGCTCAGTATCATTAATTAGAATGATAGCTATTGTTTGGTTGTTTGAGCTCAACCTGCCTGCACTGTGCCAAGTTAACAGTACAGAAAGAGTTACTTCTTTAAAGGAACATAATTCTTCAATTTATTTACATTTATGGAAAACATTCTCATGTTGTCTAGCTTACTGGGAGAAAGCCTATGAATGTCATAATGTCTCAGTCTCAGATATTAATGATCCCCATATTCCAACTGTTCATTCTGAATTTAGCACCATGTTAGCTGTTTTGTAAAATCAAAAGATATTTGTCGATGGACGATTAATTATAAAGCATCCATTAAGTCAAGAGTGCCCCTAGTTTTCTCCTTTAGAGTCATGTTGTATATGAGAGCCTCACTATTTCTCACTGGAAAAACTAATATAAGGTTTTGATATTGAGCATCCTGGTGGTTGTGATTCAAATGAAAATTTTAGTGAAAAGGACTGGTTTTTATTATTATTATTAGGAGACTGACAGTTGTTGATATTCTATTTAAGAAGAGTAGATTGTATATTTGAGGTATGCTAACTAGCAAGCCATTAACTTTGTGCTCTGCTGCAGGACACCTGGGAACCTGGGAGTTTTTCTACTTTGTTTATTACATAAATAAATTCTCCTCTCTGAACACACTGCAATACTCTGATTTTAATATGTAGCAGGAGCAGGCAGTAATAAATGCTCGGTCCCATACTGCCTCACCTCTAGGTGCTTTGAGACTTTCAAAGAGCAGTTCTGGAGTCTGGATTTCAATTTTACACACATCAAAAAGTAAATGACTATTTAATCTTTTACTATAACATGAAGAGGAGCAAGTAATACATTCTGGAATGGAGTTTAGTAGGATGGAAAGGCAAAACTGAAAGATTTTCTATTTCAGATGAAAGCATAATGAGAAGCAAGCTTTACCAAAGCATGGGATATGACAATAGAAGAGGAAAGAAAGAACAGATTAGAAGTTGGTCTGTGCATGGGAAAGTAAGGTGACCTTTAATGGAATTCTGGGGCTGTCTTTGGGGGATTATGTAAATTAAGCTTCTGAATTGGATAGAATACAACTATCATTAAAATCAAGAGAATGCTTGCTACATGATTGAAATTGAAATGAACCCTAAATTGATGTTTGAGCCCTAGTATCCTCTCATGGCTTTCAAAAAATAATGCTTTTCTTTATTATTAAAGGCTGCAAAGTTCTTAGCAATAAAGTGGAAAGAAATCAAGAAGGAAGCTGGTGAAACTTCTGCCCACAGCAAGTGAAGTGTTACTGTGTACTGTCTTTAAGTCTGCTAATAGGAGGCTTATAATTCTCTTATTTGTATTTTCATTAGAATGTTCTCATTACTAGTAAGAATAGATAGTGCACATGTTTACTAACCTTGTATTTTTTACTGAGACATGCTAGAAAATTCTGAATTTTCAAAGATAGTATTTAATGTTGTCTTCTCAGTGTTAGCATTAAGTATTTAATATGACTCCTTATCATATTTAGATCAAATATATTGTATGATTTGCTTGTAGTTTTATTAATTCTTAGTATTTAAAGGAGTGGGGCATATAAATATTTTTAAAATAATTCAACCTCACTTTCTCCAGCTTTAGATCTATGGTGTATGCATTTTTGAAAAATATGGCATAGATTCTATACCTCTCACTATTGGCTGTATCATTATTAGTGAGTTGATGCTCATTTTCTGACTTTTACAAACCAATAGAAGGACAAGTACCCTATAAGTTTTGTACCATTGTTTTCTTGATATTTCAATTTAGAAAATAGTAGAAAAATACTTTAGAAGACCCTACATATTCTTTAGTATACGTTCATTCTCAGGGAGAGGCTACTCTTTTTGTAGGTGATGTGATCTCCTAGCCTAAGTATCACTGTCCCCTGGAAACATGTTAAAAATGTGAATATGTGAGTCTCACTCCCTCCATGTGCAAGGAGACATTCTGGACAGGAAGTCCAGCAAGCCCTGTGGATTTATAGACACAGCGGAATTCGCTAGCCTGTTTTGGTATTGCTTCTCACTGGCTAAATTTGAGCTGACTTTGCAGTCTCTTTTGACTATGTGGTCAGTACAAATGGCAATTTCTTCCCATAGTATAACTTGAACATCTTAAATCACAAGTCTCAAAGCTGTCTCCAGCTGGACCATTACTACTGCCTTGCTTGGCCTGAAGCTACCACTGCTGGGTTTGGAGTGGAGGGTCTGGTGGGGAAATACACACAATGGGGTCAGGTCTTCTTGATCCTCTGATGGAAACTGTTAGATCTTAATCACCACTTCCACTCATTAGGGGTTTTGGGAGATGGCTTTAGATCATTTCTACATTTTCTATGAATTTAGGATTTAGAAAATGGAAAGCATTTGAAGACTTGGATACTAACTGATCTTAATATACCTCTCAGCTCTTACATTCTTTGATAGTTAATATTATGCAGAGAAAGGGGGACCAGCCAATGCACACATCATGTAGGATTAGCACAAGCAAGACAGTTTCTGCCTTCAAAAGTGGAGGGGTCCATGTTCCCTGTGGTAGATACTTTGTTATGAGGAATCTCAGAGACGCCTGGGAGAACTCTATAAGGGCAGAGTGCACCAGGCAGCTGAGGAGAGTAGCAGCTCAGTGGCTTGCAAGTTTTTCTTACTTCTTCCCCAACTACTGTGGCTGCATCCTAGTCAGCTTCCCCTCACCCTTGCCAACCAGTCAGTCTTCCAATAGAATGACCACTTCGATGTTATTCTCATTCTGGATCTACATTCACCAGCACAACACAAAGAGAGTCCATCTTTATATGAATGACTTGTCTGCTCCGTTCTGTTCTCTTCCCTCTGGCCTAGCCACTCTAGCAGTATGTGGTTACCCGGCAGCTGCCAGCCTTTTGGGGTGCTGCTGTTTTTTGCAGGAAACAACCTTCCTTTTGTCTTGGCCTTTTTGTTCTGTCTGGCTGGCTCCTATGCTGCAGTTCTATTTCTAGGAATATAGTCAGCAGATGGACTGGCACGGGAGTTCAAAGAAGTGTGTGTGTGAGCACTGCATGACTTATAATAGCAGGAGACTGAAAGCCTTCTGAATAAATGGTACAACTGAGGACAAGAATGGTCTAGAATAATTAAGAAAACAAAGGAGTGTTCTATATGCCCATGTTTGCATATGAGTAAACTCTCTAGATTAGTCTTAGACCACAATGTCTCAGACCCTGACTGTTGCTAACTTAAGGACTTCCTTCCAACTTTCCTTGCAGCCAAAATGTGTAAGGAAATGTTAGTAAATGAGTACCTTTTGCCTTTCAAGGACATTGAAATGTCTGAAGTTTGAGAGAAGTTTTTTTACTGGTACCCTTTTCTTCTATATGTTTTAATGTGTCTTATACATGGATACACACTCCTGATCAAGAGCACACACATGGGTGTGAGAGTGTATAAATAAATACATAGATGTCATCTATGTCTATAAATCACGTCTATATAAACTATGCTAAATTCAGTTATTGCTTTATTAAAATCCTTATAAGAGTATATGATGTGTGTGTGTGTGTGTGTGTGTGTGTGTGTGTGTGTGTGTGTGTGTGTGTGTGGGCACCTGTGTGACATAATGCACATATGAAGGGTTCAGGACAACTCTTGGTGTTAGTATCACCTGATGCCTTGTCTGAGAAAGTCTGGCTTATTTTCTGCTGTATTTGCTAGATTAGCTGGTCCTTGAGCTTCCAAGGGTTCTCTTGTCTGTACCTACCATCTCCCCAGAAGAGTATTGTGATGGCAGACATGTGTCACCATGGCTGGCTTTACCTGGGGTTTGAGGATGGAAACTTAACCCCGCACACCTGCACAGTGCCTTACCCACAGAGCTGACTTGTCATCCTCAGACATTACTTTTCAAAACCTTTCAAGTTAGAGTTCAAGGCCAGCTTGGTCTACAGAAATATTTCCATGACAGCCAAGGCTACACAGAGAAACCCTGTCTCAGAAAAAAAAAAAGTCTGCTGTTTAATCTGAAATATTGTCATTGCTAATAAGAGTAAGTTGTATATATATTTATTTATTAACCTTTCTTTTTCTAAGATCTGTCTATTCTATAATTACTCATTTTGAAAAATGTATTCAATGTTTTCTTTTTAGCTTTTATATAGTATGCTTGTTACTCTTTATCATTTGGATAATATACATTCTTTGTGGGCTATGGCTCTATTGTTTAAAGTTATTCCTATTCCATGGGCTAGAGAGATTGCTCTTACAGAAGATCTGAGTGATTCCTAACATTTACATAGATGGCTTAACAACCACCTTTAACTCCTGTCCCAGAAGAATCTGACATGTCTGTATTCCACAGGCATTTATGCTCATATATACATACCAACACAGACGCAGACACACACACACACACACACACACACACACACACACACACACACCAGTAAAAAGTAAATCTCAGAATATACTTTCTCACTTTCTATTTCTGCCCATATTTTAGCCTGTGTTTAGCAGATTCTTTCCATCCCCTCCTTCTAACAAGATCCTGCATCCTCACCCTTATTCAAGGAACTTTAGTTTACTCTGTTTCCAGAGTCGTTTTTTGAACATATAGTATGTAATGCTGCATTTGTAACTGGATCAGAGCCAGCTATACAAACCTCTTGCTACCTGTGAGCTCCTTAGGATGAGGGGGTTCAACACATTTTTCTTGAGCCAAATATAATCCTGCCTAAGAAATCTAGCATGTTGAGAAATTTAGCATATTTGTCAAATTTAATGACTGTTGAAAGCTCTGTGCAATATTTATAAAACTTTAATCCTGAATATCACTCTGTGAAATGACTCTACTTATTTTGGAAATATTTCAACTTAGGCCAATTAGTAGTATCAATCCCAAGTCCTTATTTTTAAAAATGTAAACTCTCTAATTTGCTGAGCATTAGTTTTTCCTGTTGCTGAAGGTTAAGGAAATGAAGTGGTGGAGAACAGAGTCTTTATCATCTGTTTCCCTTCTCTCTCCAGAATCCCAAGTGCTGCAGGAATTGTCCCTATGTAACAAAGGGAAAACAGATATGCTTGTTTATGTTTGAAAAGGCCCCTGTCAGCCAGTGTAGGTTCACTTTCTCTATGATAGCAAACAGTCAGTGTGTGAGACTTGCTGTTCATTGGGGCTTGTTTCCCACTCTATTCTGTGCACACCATGAGTTCCTTGGGTTTTGTTTCTTTCCTCAGGATCTCAGCTGTCAGAGTTTATTAGTCTCCAGGGAGGTGGAATAGAAGCAAAATGAAACTATGGGATGTACCTTAAGACCTTTCAGTGTGACAGGTATTCTTTCCAGTCCTATGTTCTTGAACTAAACAAGTCACATGGTTGAACTTGCTGTCAGCTTTGTGGTCTTGTGCAACCTTCCCCCAAGATGGAAGGTAAACCAGTCGAACAATCAGTGTGTTCTAGCTTTCCTTGAAAGGGGATTGGTTTTTTTGCTCCTACATAAATATGTGCACACAACTGATACCAAATGAACATCTGCTGCACACAGCACAGGGATAACTTGCTTCTCAACTTCATTGAGAATCGTATGGGTAGCTGAATGTGAGGCTGCAAATGTTTGATTCTAAAAGGTTTCTGAACATACAATACTAGACATTCAAGTCACAACCAAGTGCATAATGAATCTCAGATGTTCTGGAAGAGCTCTCCAGGTCAGGAATCATCCTATACTGTAGCCTTGTTCTGAACACACAGCATGTGCATTCTGCACTGTATATACTGTCATGCTGAGCCACTCCAAAACAATGCTGTCTTGAACACCTCACCTTCTATTCCGTACTACTGTGTTGTTGTGGGTTCTTTGACTGGGGTGGACCTTTCTTTTTTTTTTTTTTGTACTATGTAGATATATGAAGCTGTGTTCACAGCATTGATGGTTATACCACCAAAATACTGATAAATCCTGAAAGCACTGGGGTGGGGCTCTGGATCCTGCAGCATTAAATGCTCAGTTGAGATTTAATTCTTTATATAGAAATACTTGTGTTTAAAAAAAAACATTGCTTTTATTATTTTGTCCTTATTGATAAGTGATAAACATACATGTGTACCAAAGAATTGTTTTAAAATAAATTTCCTCTAGATTTGTTATCAATAACTGTTTGAACTGTATGCCTTTTTATACTCCTGAATACCCAGGCTTGGCTAAAAATGGTCTACAAGTGGGAAAAGTTCCAGAAACTCTTAAGAAAGTTAAGTGAGCCTAGGCAGAGAACTCACTGTTAGAAGTGTTCTTTCCCTCTGCCAAGGTCAAGCGTCATAGCTGAAGAGAGAGATTCTGCAGGAGAAATTCTTAGAAATGGGATCCTTTAAGGTTGAATGGGTTAACTGACACCCTATATTTTTTGGTTGTATTTTTAACCTCCAGGGTATATTGTTTTGAGTATTTTCATTTGCTCTTGACTGTTGTTATGACTTCAGAATTTATTTACCACAGATACATACCGTTGTTCCGTCACTGTAAGTTTGCATATGTAGTGACAGAGAGGTAACACTGACTTTATAGATACTGATCATACTGGGTGTCCTTACCATATTTGTCTCCATACTTGCATGACAGCTAAATGTTAGTATCCAGGAAGCTCTGGCAAATATTACTATTGCATTTTATAGTATTCTATAGCCGTCTGTCTATATAATTTCTATTTACCAATTTTTTTATGTCTGTGGGATTATTTGTTTTTGAATAACAAAGACCTGCTCTTGCCCCATGTGGGCCTTGTATTTCCTGATGGCTTGGGAAATCAATAAACTTTCTACCTACTGAATACATACTCACGGATGTTTGAAGCTGCTGGTGTTTCTCTGATAGGAGATTTTTCTTTGTCCATTGCTTTTTGAAAATATATTCAGAAGGATCATATTTTAAGAAAAGATTAAGTGTTTCAAGGGAGAAAAATCTTTTTGTTTCTGAAGTGTACACAGCTGTTAAACTTAATTAAACAGATTTTTAGAAAAGGGACTGGAGAGCTAGTTCATGAAAATCTGACAGATATGCTTTGTAAATGAAGAAGAAAGCTAATCGAGCCAAGCATAGCAGCTTAATATTAATTTTTAAAAACACTTCCAGTATATTTGTTGTAAATCTTGACAGTGCTATTTCGTATTTTCTACTGAGTTATTCTACAATTTAACTTTAACTTTTGGTTGTCAGGGATTACTAGTCAGTTGGAAAATTTTAAAATCTTGCCACATTATATTAATGTTTACTGCAAGAATTTTAACTCTTGAATGAAATGCAATTTGTAGATGAAAATAGTGAAGTTATACTTTCAAATAGAATTAATATAATTCACAACAATCAGTTAAAAGGAAAGAAGGATTAACAGCATTCTATACCAAATCAAGGCTAATAAAGCAGGTTTGATATTCATTTGTGGCTTTTTTTTAATACTTAGCTTTATTTCTTTTTAACCAAATCTTGACTTTTTTTTAATTGATTAAAGCAGAGCTCTGCCATTTTAACAAAAATTGAGCTCAACAGTGTACCCATAGTTCAGTGAATGAGGAAGAGCCAGAAAGCCTAATGAATTAGAATTTGTCCTGTCACCATCAGAACCTGAAAAGCTTGTAGCTGCATTCCGTCTTTGAATTGAATTCATGATTTTCCTTTGTGCCTCTTGTGTATGGATTCTGAAGGAACATTATTAAACATTAGATTCCACCTTCTCAGTAGGAAAAGCATATAAGAAACAACGTGAAAAGCATAAAGGTGTTTAAATTAGTCCTGCTGGGAATGAACGCAATAAATAACACGAAATTGTGACTTATTTAAATTACTCACAATTTCAAACCCTTTGTCTCTCATTCAACAGCAAATACCAGCTTTTGTTCTCTGGGTAGAATTATGAGGCAGTAAGTAAGCACGGACTGCATGCTTAAATACAGTAATGGAATTAGAAGAATTTCAAGCCCCGACTTAACCATCTCTGAAAAGATGTCTTTTGTGTTCATGTTGTGGAAAAGGATCACAGTAGGCTTCCTTCAAAAAACCACTGGAGAATAAGAACACAGCTGAGCTCCTCAGTAGTTCACCAGTCACAATTGCTGCAAATAATTGAAGATTTAAAACAAATTATGCAGAGCAGCATAAATGCTATGGCATGCTGTCTTGCAGAGCTTCAATTGATATGTTGTGTAGCCAAAGTCCTGTCATCAACAGAATACCCCTGAAAATGGGATGTTGGTCCCGGTGCGTTCTCCTCCGAGAAATGTAGTGCTTTCCCTCATGCTCAAGAGGAGACCGGCACAAAACCCTCCAATGATGCTTTGAACCGGAAAGGCTGTTGTTTCTCTAGGTTATTTCCACCTAAAGACTTGTTATCATTGATTGTGTTGAGCATAACTCCACAGCAGTGGCTTCCTCTGTCCCTCTGGAGAACTAGCAGCAGAGAGGATCTTGTCCCCAAGGTACATCAACAGACTCGCTTTCTTCTCACAGCGCTTGTCCTCATATAATGTGGTCATGACTAAAAGACTTCCTAAATTTCTTCACTTTTGTCCCAAGGCAGAGAGTTATCCAACAGAAATCTCAGGATTTTTCTTTCTCATGACACTTGGATAGCCTCTGATCATCATGTTCCATTTACGTTTTCATGTATGTATTTTAGTACCCATTTCCTAAAACTGGGGCATTTCTTCATTTAACTCAATAATAGAACCTTAAAGTGGAGTCCAGTTGACTTATATTTGAGGTGACTGAGGTTGGAAGAGTTATATGCCTTGCTGAAGTTATGTGGTTAGGTATGAACTGTCCTCAGTTTCCTTAGCCTGCAGTCTAGAGGATCAGCTGATATGTGGTGGGAACCTGAAGCTTCAGTGTAGCTATCTTTTATTCCTCTGGATACCTAAGTAGTGGAGTGGAATTTCCAGAGACCCTTTGTTCTCAAACTGTAATGGGGTTGTCCTTTCTTGTGGGTAAGTGCCAAGCTTTTCAAGTTATCTATGTGTTTATATCGATATTAGGCCACTTCAACTTTTGAAATTGTTACTCTCTTGCAATCCCCCTGAATTTAGATCTTTCTTAATTCCATAGAAGTGGGCTCTAAGCTACTGGGACAATTTTGTGAATAAGTTTATAATGTTAAGCTCTATTTTCCTTGTATCAATATATGTAGAGTGATCCTTTCTGCTGCACATGTGTACCAAAGCTTTTAGGCATATTATGTGAGATCTCCTTTGTGACTCTTAAGCTCCTTGAAGCCACATAGAAGTCTTTCAATAACTTTCTATTCAGTTTTAGTTTCATTTTATATTTTTATTTTGTATGTGTGCTCATGTGTATGTAGGCCAAAGAACAACCTGGGATATGACTTCTCATGTGCATACACTGATTTTTGGGGTCTCTACTTAGCCCTGAAGCTCATCTAGCCTAGCCTAGTCAGCCAATGAGCCCCAGAAATCTGTCTCTATCTTTACAGCCCAGCATGTACTCTACAAGTGAAGAAATGCTTTTTACCAGCTGAGGTATCTCCCTAGCCTACAGCTTTATTTAACTTTTAATTAACAAATAATTGTATGTATTTTAGGGTATAAGTTGACATTTTCATACATGCTCAGAAAATTAGCATATTCATCACCTCAAATAATTATAGTTTCTTTGTAGTTAGAACATTTAGAACCCTTTTAACTATTTGAAATACATAACACACTATCATTAATAATAGTCACTTTGCTGTTCTATCGAACACAAGAACTTATCTATCCTTTTTAGCTGTCACCTTGTACTTAAGGGCCAATATTCTTTCCCCATATTCTAACCCTGTGGTACCTGCCCTTCCATGCTGTATTTAAGTTGTCTAGATTCCACACATAAGTGAGATGAATCTAGAGGGCATTGTCATATGAAGCAGATCTTTCTCATGCTAATAGAATGAGAACAGTGGGATTCCTACATTTTAGTTAAAACCAACCACTGAACAATATCCTTGATGTCTTCTTACCTGGCCACATAGTCATAGATATGCTTCCGAGGGGAATTGGAGCCACCATCTCTTATATGAGGACAGAGTAGAAGCCATCTGGTTTACCTTTCTGAGAATGAGAGTTCAAAGGATATTTCATTCACTATTTTATAGTGTGGCCAGCTTCACTTTGTAAGTGGACCGGATAGGGTTGCGTTTTAGGGTCACTGGACATCTTTGCATTGTAACACAAGAAACTATTATGTTTTGAACTCCTGTGTTTTATGAATTTGAAACTAAATGAATAAGTGTTTTTACAGTTTTTCCAAGAGATTTTTAAATTCTGGCCAAATGTAAATTCTTGCGATACTTTAAAAAACACACTTTCTTAGAAGTCACGTTATTTTTTCAAAAAATACTTTTATTTATTTATTTGTGCAGGACTCAGGACAAACACATGTGCCATGATGCTCATATAGTATTTAGGGAACCACTCACAAGGATCTGCCCTCCTCTTCACCATGGGAGCCTTACATTGTTGGACTTGGAAGCAAACACCATTCATTATAGGGTGAGCCATCTCACTGACCCTGGATGTCACTTTAAAATAACTAAAATTTGAAATATAAAGAATGGGACCTATAAATCTGTAATCTGTAGATGTTTACTTGGGAAATCTAAAGAAAAACCATTAATAATGGTCCCCCATTAAATCAGAAAGACTGCATATGATCTCCAGCATTTTAAGACTCTCCAGGTGACTGTAGTGTGCAGCCCTTATAGAAAACCATTGCTTCTAACTCACCTCCATCTTGAGGAGACCTCTTTGAAATCCTCACAGTTTTATGCTTACAGGATTTGTCTATGTAGACTCAGCTTTTCAGAAGCAAATGAAGGAACCCATGCCTGTCATTACATGTCCCTGAGTCTAGAGATCTGTCACTTGCAAAATCCATACTATCAGAAGCTTGAATATGTAAATTATTCAGACCATGGTAGACTCCAGAAAAGCAATAAAATGCTTTGTATATAAAATGATCTCATATTCTGATTTTCATTGTATCTTGATGTTTTGAATTCATCTCTGTGTAATAACTTCATGTTACATCTAAGAATATTCTTCCTTTTAGATAATCATTAGGAAAAAAAATCAATTTGATTTTTAATCAAAAATCCTTTCAATGATTACCATATTCAAAGGTACAAGTAGGAATTGACATACATAGATGAATTAATTTGGTTTTTGTACATTTCTTAGTTCATCTAGAAAAGACTGTTTGAAAGATATTTTCAGGAATGAATCGTGTTCCTGTCCAGTCTGTTTTGGAGTCTACGGTGACAGAATACTCACCTCACCCCACCCCCAGCCCATCCTTCACCTCACCTGCCATGGTTCTGTCTTCTCTAGCTGAACAGCAATTATTTTAAATGCTTGCTTTCTCAGCCAGACTGAGTTCTTCAGCAGAGAGACATTTGAGGTCATCATTTGACACTCTTCCCCATGTTTGGCAGATGGCATAATGCTGCCCACAGGTTATGCTTCATACATGTGTGTTCAGTCACACAATGATGGCCTGGAGCACTTTATAAGGATGATTGATCTGATAATGGCTTTGCTGTGTGCCTGGGGAATGGATGTCATGAAATTAGTAGGTTAAAAATCAAGATGAGAATTGACATGGATGGTGGAAGGATACTGAAGCCTGGCAGGGGCAGAATGAGAAGAGGGAGTCAGAGAGGAAAAGGGTAGGTACAGGCAGCAGGATAAAGGGTTCCATTCTGGGGACACAGGACCATTTCAAGTTACTCTTCAGTGTTCTCTTAAGTATCTTAGATGCAACCTTTTGTCAAGTGTAGATTTAATGTAGTATCCAGCAGAAGTTCTGTGTACATCCTTGTGGCATGATTGAAATTAAAGCAACACTCATGGGGGTGGGATGGAATGAGCTGTCCATCAGGGAGCAAAGTACCAGGAGAATACAAAAGTTTCTTCTGCAAGATAATGTAGCATACAAAATGGAATTGCATTTCCATAACTGGGAACCTGGCTGTGTGAGCCAAGCTGAGCTAGCCTTTACACATGCAGCAGTATGAAAGAGAGCTCCTTCCCACCCTGTTCTTACCACTGGTTCTATGAGGTTGAACCATATAGTGTCTTCATCATGTGACAGAAAAAAAAAAAGGTAAGCTATCAGCAATTACACAGCATCTGCTTTACAATGAATGCAGATACTCAGCTGAGACTTTCTTCCTTTACATTTTTGAACTACAGATCCATTCTGGACTTTAGAATACTCCTCCTCTGTCCTTAATCGTCTTTACATTTTTGAACTACAGATCCATTCTGGACTTTAGAATACTCCTCCTCTGTCCTTAATCGTCTAAATGGTTTCAGCTGAAGTCCACTAGTCTGTAGTCTCTTAAGTTGTTAATGGGTCAGTCTGGGGACCAATGAGTCTAGGATATCCCTGTTACCACATTCTTAGCCTCAGAAAGCCTCAGTCTATCATGCCCTACTTTGATCTGTTCACAAATGACAGGTTGTGATACTTTCACTGTCTTGGCCTTGTGTGTCTCCAGTATTCATTAGGAAAAGACATACTAAAAATAAAAATTTTACTATCCATTAATTGAAAACTAGTTTCTGTGGTCAAGACTTTTAAAAAATCAGCCCCTATGCCTTATTATGGGGTAGAATTTCAGGGAAGATAGATGTCTCCTGAGCTAGCCTTTAATTACAGTATAAAAGATGAGAAGTAGAAGCTTTGAGGTCTTTTTTCTTTTTTTTTTTTTTCAAATATGTCTTCATGATTCCTTTTGTAAGAGCACGAGCTTTTGTCTAAAAGGCTCATGTTTCCCTGTTCAAGTGCTTATGTGAGTTTTATTCAGCCAGTTCTTTCACTGTGTACATGTGGTATTTTGATAAGTGCTCAGGGGTAGAGAGAATAGATGGAAGACAGGGATAGTTTCCTTAAAGGAGACAGAAGCTCTGGAAAGTCAACCCTCACAGTCTTACCCATCCTTCTATTTGAGCCTTTTCCCCGGGGCTGCTTGCACATCATTATCTCTGGTCCACAGGGTATGAGCTTCTGAACCCAATGTTTACTCGGTGCCTCAACACCCTCTGATCTATGAGACTGTGGTCACCGCTGTTTAAGTCCATGGAACTCGGTCCCCACAAAGCTCTTCCTCCAGGTCTAACTGTGCAGAGTATTGTGGAAATGAAGGAGTGGTGTTCTCAATTGTGTTGAACACTTAAATGTATGCAGTGAAGCTAATGTAGTTGTCGCTTCCACACACTTGTTTGTGATTATGTTTCCAGCGAGCACTGGAACAGCAATCTGAACAACCCTGTGGCAAAACTGGAGAGTGCGAGAGCTCTTCACTGAAGTAATATTCTGAAATAACATTTTGCAGGCTTGCCTTCTGACTGAGGGTATATGTAATCATCTGTCATGCTAGAAAGCCTCATTGCATTCCCTAGAAAGGCAACATGGACTGTTTTATACCAGTCTTTTAATTCTCTGTCTCAGCTTCTTTGCATTATAATTCTTAGGTTAGATTCCTATATTGAGGACCACAGTTTAAAACTCTGTGCATGAGGATAATGGCGTGGCATGGCTTCCCTTTGCAGCTAAGGTAAAAATTCAAGTATTTCTCTCAAATATCATCTGAACTATATGAAGCTACTCAAAATACTCAGAGGGAAATTCTTAAGCAGCAAGTTCAGAAAAAAAGCACATAAAAGTTCTTCCACAGCTCATTTACTTGTTTATTTGCCTTAGAAATAGTTATTCCTTATTATGTAAATAAACTTATAAGAGCCTGCCACTTATGAAACTGTGTGCAATTAGGATATAAACAAATGGGAACCAGAAAAAGTACATAGAGACGGATACTACACAGGCAACAACCAAATGAGAGTGGCCCACTACATGAAGAATACAGAGGATGTAGTAATAGCCACCATTTCTTCTGTAGGATGGCACTGCATTCAGGTTTAATAGCAAGGAAGAGCTTTGATCTGGTTATCAGAAAGGAGTTATCTTGTGGCTGTGTTGGATATTTGTATTTAAGCTAGAGGGAACAAGATTTAATTGTATATATGAAGTTGGTATGCAGGAGAAAGGGAAAGAAGGCTATGAGGTAGGAGATAGTTGGTAATGAGGCCCAAGGCTGAGGTAGGCACAGACCATGTAAAATTAGTGAGCAAAAACTGAGCTTAGAGACTGGAGAGACAGCTCAGTCCACAAAGGACTAAAGAACTTGAGTTCAAAACCCAAAACCAATGTCAAAAAAACAAGTGTATCACATAATTCTAGCACTGGGGAGAAAAAAGCAACAGGATTCCGTGACTCACTAGTCAGTCACTCTAGCCTACTTGGTGAGTACCAGTTCAATGTAGAAGTCAGTCTCCAAATTTAAATTAAAAAGTGAGCAGTACCTAAGGAATAATGCCTGAGGCAGTCTTCTGTCCTCCATACACACACACACACACACACACACACACACACACACACACACACACACATAAACACACACGCGCACGCGCGCACACTCATAAAAGTGCCTTTGTACCCATACAAAAATGTATACCTGCATAGTCTCCTCTCTCTCTCTCTATCTTTTTCTCTCTCTTTCTCTCTCTCTTGCACACACAGACACACGCATGTGTATATACACATACAAAGCTTATATTTTACTTCACATAAGATACTAGAAGATGTGCAGCAAGCAAGTGACATTATATGATTAATATGTTAAATATTGTTGAGGGTGGAATGTATCAATACTTAATGGGCAGGAACCAGAGTGGAAACAGAATGCTGGGCAGCTATAATAATCAGGGTGAGGATGGCAACTTACCCCAAAGTTATAAAGCAGATGTGGAGAGAAACTATAGCGGATAGAGCAGAAATATATTTGGAAGAACATGTTTTTAAAAAGTTGCCATGGATCAAACATAGGGTTGAGAAGGAAGGGAGGATTAAAGTCTTTGATTTTGGGTCTAAACAACTAAGTGCATAGTGGAGATATTAGTGATAAGGAATAGTAAATGAGAGAGGAATACAGGATTGGCAAGAATGACATCAGTAAGACTGAAGCAACGTTAAAGATGGCTTTTGATGCTTTCAGTAGCATTCCTTCCTTTCTCAGGTATAGGATATATCACTTTATTTCCATGACGGATTGCTTTTAACCCACATTTATCTGTCTGTGTTCTCCCTAATCACCATCACCACTTCATCCCCTCCCCTGCCTCAGTCTTTCTCTGGAATGATGTGATGATCACTCCTCTTCCCCATTCCCTAGAAAAACTGTGTTTAAATTTGATTGATTTGAAAGTCTTTTGAAGGTTCTAAGAGGTTGTTTTAAGCTCATACATCATTTAAGTTGATTTAACAATTTTGTATTAATAACTTTCTGTGAATAGCACTGTATTTAGTACTAAGGATATTTTAAATTTGTACAAACAAAGCTGTCGGTCTTTATGAGCTTAGAGAATAATTGAAGCTATAAAACATTCATCTGAAACAACACAAGTAATCATAGTAGATAATTAAGGTTTGTGGAAACTACAAGACTAAGTTTATCTTGAAGCATGGCATGAATGTCTCCATATGACTACAGTGAGGTTATGGCACTTTTATTTACTATTTTTTTTGAAAATTTCATGCATGAGTTTAATGTTTGATCAAAGATATTCCTCCAATTCCCTCCTTATTTCCTCCACCATTTTTCCTCACAAATGCATGTAATATCTCTTTTTATTCTTTTTTTTATTAGATATTTTCTTTATCTTCATTTCCCCTCTGGAAACCCCCATCCTATCCCCCCTCCCCCAGCCACTCCCACTTCCGTGTCCTGGCATTCCCCTACACTGGAGCATCCAGCCTTCACAGGACCAAGGGCCTCTCCTCTCATTGATGTCCTACAAGGCCGTCCTCTGCTACATATGCAGCAGGAGCCATGGGTCCCTCCATATATACTCTTTGGCTGGTGGTTTAGTCCCTGGGAGCTCTGGGGATACTGGTTGTTTCATATTGTTGTTCCTCCTATGGGGCTGTAAACCCCTTCATCTCCTTGGGTCCTTTCTCTAGCTCCTCCATTGGGGACCCTGTGCTCAGTCCAATGGGTAGTAATATCTCTTTTTTAAAAAGACCAAGTTTGCCTGGCAGTGGTAATGCATGCCTTTAATCCCAGCACTTGGGAGGCAGAGACAGGCAGATTTCTGAGTTCGAGGCCAACCTGGTCTGTAGAGTCAGTTCCAGGACAGTCAGGGCTATGCAGAGAAACCCTGTCTTAATAAACCAAAATAAATAAATAAATAAATAAATAAATAAACAAACCAACCAACCAACCAACCAACCAAGTTAGCTCACCACACAGGGCTCCCTATGTATACATGGTATCTAGGAGCATCAACTAGGGCATGGATAGCCTGTCATTGGCTTCACCCATCCAAAACAAAACAAAACAACTGAGTCTGTCTTCTCCAGAAGCCATCAATTGCCAATTGCTTCTCAGCTAGGAGTGGAATTTCATGATGCTGTCCCTCGTCCATTCTTGGATTTTTGGCTGCGTTGAATTATACAAGCCTTGTTCATGCAGTCACAGCTACTATGAATCATGTCTGGCAAAGAATATTTCACTGCAGACTTCCACTACTTCTTGATCACAGTGATTCATACACAGACATACAAAGAATAAGAGACGGTGGAGTGCTCATCTCTAAATGAGGTGTTTATATCTTATCCCCACTTCCCACGTCTCAGGGGTTACTGTGGAAGAGGGAGCTGACTGAAAGATTGAAAGAGTCAGAAGTAGAGGGTATATTAGGGAAACATTAATTGTGATGTTAATTTAATCTTGTTTTGATTTCAAAGTTCACTATGAATGTATATTATTAGTGTGGTTTTAAATGTTTTACTATCATATTTTCAAGGCTTAACAATGACAACTCTTGTAACTCTGGGCTAATTTTTTTTTAATTTTTATGTAATTATTTTTATTTAAAATGTAACTTAAAAATAAAATATAAAACTACATTAAAACACTTTCAAAAATCATGAGTAAAATATTGTTTGAAAAGACACATTAAGTTGAGCTAAATAAAAAAATCTGACCATGAGATTCACACAGGAAACTTTTAAAAAGCAGATGTGGGTTCATGCCTTTAATCCCAGCGCCCACAAGGCAGAGGCAAGAGGATTCCATCTTTGTGAATTGAGGTCTATACAGCAAGTTACAGGCCAGCCAGTGTTACACAGTGAGAACCTGACTTTAAAAACAACAACAGAAACAAAGCAGATGCCACTGACTGTGGTAGCTCACAGCTGCAATCCTAGTACTCCACCAGCCGACAGCTACATAGTGATTCTGTCGTCTGTCTGTCTGTCTGTCTGTCTGTCTCTCTCTCCAGGTACTTAGACCCCACTCACAGAGACAGAGCCGAGAATTGAAGCCTAGATTCAGTGATTCAGCGACTATCCTAATTTGAAATTTCCCTCCCTCCCTCCCTCCCTCCCTCTCCCTCCCTCCCTCCCTCTCCCTCCCTCTCTCTCTCCTTCCCTCTCTTTATTTTTCAGACAGGGTCTCTTTCTGTTCTGGGCTAATTCTTAAGTATGCTAAACCTTACTGATCTCAGTACTCAGTGGGGCAGTATGGAAATGCTGCCACACCTTACCAGGCTACTGGTAATATGCATGCTAGTTGTCTGTTACTCAAGAACTTAATGAGATTTTCTTTCTCCCTCCTCTTCCTGAATTAGTTTTCATTGCTGGTACGAGTGACACAGACAATGAATTTCAGGTATAGGATGCCTGCTCCTTGGAGCTTTTCAAGTTGGGGGAAAGGTGATGTAACAAAAGGTTTGTTGCTGCCCATAACAATCCTGCTGGGGGAGGGGAGAAGATGATTTGAATAGAATAAGAAGACCCTGGAAACAGGGCAGACACCTGTTGATGGAGGAACTGATCATCCTCTGGGGAGGAGGGGCAGGGAATCAGCCCAAAAAGGGAAAGAAGGAGGTTGCAGTGAAGTGATAATGATTTTACTGCTGTACCATTTTGAGGCATTTCTTAAGTGTGGGTGGACTTCTATGTGATGGGAATGATTTGGGGCACTATGCCTATAACTACAGTGCTGATTACTTCTGAGTTAAAACTAACTCTTCCACTGAGAGGCTGGTAAATCTGACTTTTGATGGACTAGTATTTAGCAGCAGTTATCTTTACAGCCCTCCTTCTATGGTCATCTTCTCATCACCGAGAACTAAAAGAAATTTTCATTTCAATCATTTCATGACATTTCTCTTTGTTAATGGCACCTTCGCTGTCACTTCTTGATCAGAGAAGAATCAGACAGTAAGTGACTCATTCCTGATTTGTTAATGCAAACCCTTTTTGTTATTTCATCATTTTGAGACATTCACGGGTAGTTATTTAGCTTTGCACATTCTTTTAAGCCCGGAGTCTGCTTAGGCAGAAGATGTTGAGTAGAGTGTTGAATTATGCAAAGTGAAGTTCAAAAAGTCAATCTTGATTTACAGCTGTTGCGTGAACAATTCAGTGCAAGCTCAGTGAAGCACATTATCTGCAAATAATACTCTGTACTTGTATGGAAAAGCTAGAGCAGAAGGAGGCTTCCTTCTCTGTGATTAATGCCCAAGTACTTTATAAACTATGATGCATTCTACTGAGGTCAGATGGGATTCACACACAGTATTTCTGTGCCCCTAGGTGACTATCTCAAGGATAATCAAGAGCCACTATTGTTAGCCAAGATTATAGGAGACTTAACTTTTTCTAATGGGAGACATCAATGGTCGTTTTAATCAGCCACTCAGGCTTACAGAGTTTGTGAATTATGATGGTGAAAGCAGACTCAATGACCATTAAATTCCATAAGCACCAAGTGACAACCGTTCTAGAAGAACAGGAAATGTTTCAGAAGTTTCTAAGATATTTTTCCACTTATAAGTTCATCCCCAACAAACCATATATTTTCTATGTCACGGTACTCCGAACAGATGTGGCTGTATATACAGTCCCTAACAGATTTGCTATGTCAAGGTGCTCTGAACAGGCCAGGCTATGTACACATACCTCAGTCTCATTCCTTCTAGCTATATCTTATGATTCACAAATAGAAGACATCTATGTGATTATCCTTTTGGGGGATAATCCTCTGCCCCATCCTCAAAGAAAATGATTACAAGCAGAACAACTGAGTTCTTTCTCCTTATAGGGTGTCTGAAATAATAGTCTGTCACATAACAAGACAGCAGAAGGCTGTGGCTAGAAGGAGAATGACAGAAAAATGTTGTGACCAGACCTTTGTATATTGTGGCTTTGCTTTTTAAGTAAATAGGTTGGAAAACTGCACAGCCAGTGCCATTTATTACACAGGAGAAACTGGTGAACAGTTGTAAGGTTGTGCATCCCACAAAGTGGTTGGAGGTTTAAGGCTAGTTTCTGGGCTCACTAGGGACCTAAGGCAGAAGCTTGGCTACAAAGACATGATCCATATAGACATGGCAGCTACTGAGTAGCAGTTAGAGTTTCATGCAAGTTCAGAAGTTACTTGAAGCTGCAGGCAGGTTTCCAGGTGCCAGGTAATTGCCTCTCTGGCTATGCCACAATGATTGCTTCTGTATCAGGAATTTGAGAGGCTGAGCTAACTTTAGGGAAGTCTTGGATCTAGGTGCTTACAATATCCGAGGAAGACAGGCTTCAACAGGTTTAGAAAGCAGTTGCTGAGGGATGGGCAGTATCTTTGCTAATGATTAGAATGTTGAAATCCAATGTCGTTTGAGATACTCTCACTAAAAATGACACCAGGACCCCTTTCTCTCCTGGTTCTGTGTGCTTTCTTGTCAATTGCTGGTTTTCATTTACTCCCTTATTTGACTCTCTTTTAGCTCTAGTACACATAGTACAAAACTGTGTGTATAAATTATGTGTATAAATTGTGTATATAAATATATATACACATGTTTGAATATTTTGTACTCGGGTGCAATTTATTATCCTTGTGCCCTGAAATTGCACAAGAAGAGATACATTATTCATGACTTTAAGAAAATATTAAATGAATTTTGTTTCTGTCTAGTTGGTGTACTTGTAGATCTGCGTTTGAGGTTTGTTTTGTTTTTAATAGAGACCTGAGAAAGAAACTCTTGGGTCTTTCTACGTAATTTCTTGTCCTTCATGACATAACCAGTCAAACATGCCTTAATAGATATCAATTCTGAGAAAGGTACAGTTAGGTTAGTTTGTCGCTGATTACACATCATAAGACTACATTACCAGATGCTTAGATAGTATAATCTACTACATATCTTGATATAGCACATATGCTCTTATGTATGGTACTTCATTGATTAATAGTCTTTAGTCAATGCATAACTATAAATTGTTTTCATCAATTTTATTTAGGTGCTTCTAGCCTAAAGTGACTTGAAGTGTGTATAAAAATATACACAGTGTAGGAATAGACATACCAAGAAAATTGGATGATTAGTATAGAGATCCTAGAATGAGAGTATAGCCACAGGAAGGTTACTGGTCTGCTGTGAGTGGCAAATAAGACAAAACTGAAAATTAGACCAGCTCATTGAAAGCCTTCTTAAACTTAAAATGGGTTACAAGATTTTCTGTTGACACCATATCAATGAACTTAATGTATTACCAAACACAATTTATTCTCTTACAGTTCTGTAGGTCAAGTAGTGTCACACTAAATCTGGGTCTTTCTCTGAGATCTGGAGACATTCTGTTTCCTGGCTATTGATGCTTGGTTTCTTTACTCTGTCTTCATCTCTAATATCATCGCATTTTCTATTCTTTCTTCTATACTCATGTATTTGCCATATTGCATGTCAGTTTTACCTTCTAAAAAGTATCCATTGGTTATGTTGATCCTACCTAGATCACCTCTCTTTTCTTAAAGTCAGTTAACAGAAAACTCACCCAGCATGTAACCCAGTATGTTCACAGATTCTGGTATCAAGTCCTGACCATCTGTGGGGGTGGGGCATTATTATATCTTTCACATAATAGTAACAAGTTACCTGACTCTCCTAGAGCATCTCTGTCTGTATATATAGCTTCAGCCAGTTGTACATTGCATATGTGTTAACCATGGAATGCAAAGCACAGTAAAAGAAAGGAAGTGAGGACAGGAAAGGAGGAGGAAAAGGAAGAGACTGGCAAGTAGAAATAAGTACACATTTTTGTCGACTTTACGGTGTGGGTCCCTACATTATCCATTATTTTTCTTTCTTCCTGTTCACTAGAACTGTGTTACTAAAGTAAGGCTGTATTCAACAGATAGTGAAGGTGAACTGAAGAAATAACAGAATTTACAGACATGTTTTAAAGCTATCATAGCCACTAAAAATATTTATGGTATTCATTATATATCTTTTCTTGAGGATAGCAAGTAAAATTTTCTTCATGTGTCCCATAAAAGGACATTATGTAATATAAAGGGTGATGATCTCACTGACAGCTGTACAAATATGTAATGATAAAGTTTACATAGATGTTTATTACAGCATTTCTACATGGTAGCACCAAGCTACACTTCAGGAAGAAAATGACTTCACAAATTGCTGAAGGCTTTATTCCAAGATTATAGACTTAAGAGAACTCCAGGGAAAATTCCTAAAGATTTTAGAAAAGTTAATGTGCTACACATACCATTCATCTGGGTCTCATGAGTATTTCATGATAAAGATGTAAAAGTTTGACTCCTCAAAAAGATGGAGTGTATTTTTCTTGACAAATACCATGAACTATAAAAATTTATGTGACTATATAAGGGCAGATTTTGGGACTTTTGAACTCTGTTAGTATCTAGTCCTTTTATGAAATAAATAAACTGTGTTCTTCTCTACACAGTTAAAACTTCCAGTTACAAATAAACACAAAACATTATATAAATGGATCCTTGAAATGCATTAACTTAAAAATGGTTCCTTTCCATTTTCATTACCAGAGTGTGCACTTAGAAAATGTACAGTTGCTACTCTGTGGCTCCCATCTTTGCAGGTGAAATTATTATGGAAATTGGCTTTTCACTGTTAATATTTTTTGTCAATTTTTAAATCTTGTGTGATAGGTTTTTAAAAGATTTGAAATGGGAATTACATGAATAAGACCAAGTGTGGGAGTTATCTAAATTAGTTTCTATACTGTCTTTTCTAAACTCATGTTATACTAAATGATTAGCAATTATTTTTGTTGATTATATTCTCTTTTTTTTTTTTTTTTGCTTTATTTGTATTGTCTGCAGTAACAGTTTTTTCCTTCTCTGTCTTGAGAACCAGGTTATTCAATCACATATATTTGGCAATTAGTGTACACATGAGCAGTCTACTCTTTGCTTTGCAATTAAGTAATGCATGATGCAGACTGTGAAATGAATAACTAAAAGATAATTACAAGGCTTACTTAATAGAAAGTCAAGTTCACTAGCTTTTTAATGTTCTTTTATTTAAGTAGCCATACTTGATTATTGTATTTTTTCACTACTACCTAATAAAACAAGGAATTGCAAAGAACTTTTGACTGCCCTGCCAAATTACCTTTATATTTTTGTCTTACACATAATGTCAATGAAATGCATACAAAATGAATAAGATATGTATCTGAAGTATATAGCATAGTGAAGATATGAGAGCATGAGGAAGGAGGCAGACCTTTGTAGGGGATGGTTTTTACTTATTTGTGGTGGGAATTGCCACTAGGGCTTTGACTGTGCTAGCCGCATGTTCTATACTGAGTCTCATCCCCAGTCCCTTATCTTTAAAGTTGTCTGCTTCTACCTTCTTTACATGTAGGTGTTTGATGTCCTTGTGGGAAGCCACTCTTTTTAGTTGAAGGTAACTTTTTAGGGCTTACCAAAATATGTAGAGCTTTTGATTTTCTATTTACTTAACCTATTAAGATTATAACTAGTTTACATGCTTGGATATCTTTGTAAAGAAAATGCCTTCTGTGGCTTGTTTGCTGTGCCAAGAATCAGTCCAGGGCCTCACAAATGCTAGGCCAGTGCTGAAACTATTGAGTATATCATAGATCTCCATATGAAAAGTTATATTTGTCTTCCTGGATTGTTTTTCTTTTGTTCTCATTTTTTTGTTTTCTTTAACTTTTTAAAACTACATTTTCACTTGTTCGTGTGTGTACACATGTCATCCATGGTGCTCACAAGGAAATTTTAGGACAACTTACAAAAGTTCCTTCTTTTCAAACACTATGTGGGACCCCTGGGTCAAACTCAGGTCATCAGGATTAAAAGTTCACCCACTGAACCATTTGATCAGCCCTCTCCTCTTTCCTACAATTCCGACTAGTTCTTTCTTATTCCACAAATCTTGGGCCTTGATTTGATTTTTTTTTTCTCCCTAGCAATACAAACTTTGAAAGATCACCTTTTCTATTTCTTTCCCTGTGGGTTCCTGTCCTTCCCGCTGCTGGGCTGAGGCATTGCTCTGGGAGTGGGAAAGGCAGTGAGAGATGTGAGAAAGCCGGAGCTGGTTTGGGGATCCTCAGACTGCGATGGGGCTGGAGCCATGGGTTCTCAGATTCTCAGCTATCCAGGTACCACTGGGAGTCACAGAAGAGCTGAGAACTGAGGTCAGGGAAAAGCTTCTGAGGTTGGGGGTGGGGTTCTGTAGTTGAATGCCTTCTCCATGGCTCCTAATGGTGGATCTTCATGGAAAAGACAATCCATGCATGGCTTTAAACTGTTTATTGACTGTTCATGGTGGCAAATGGACATATACTGAACCATACCCACTTCTCAGGGTGGATGTGAAATTAAATTCTTTTTGCAGGGAGCAATGTCTGGGAAGCCTATTGGCTAAGCCCTCATGCCTCTAGCTACCTCATTAGCATGAAGAACTCTGTTTTGGGCCTATGTGAGCACAGGCTACGTTTCCTTATGTGAGAAGTGTGGCACATGTTCCAGTCCAGGAATCTGGCAGGGAGCAGAGAGTCGCCTAAGTCTCAAGTGTGTGCCCACTGAGTCTTCCAGTCTCAACCTGGTTTACCTTACCACGCTTCCTAGCATGGTTTTACCATCCCACATTCCCCCTTACCCCTTTATGATCATGTGTAGCTATGCATAATTAAACACTATTAAAAATGTTCAACAGGTTTCATTAGCTTTTATTACAGTATATCTGTTACCTTTTCTTGAATTATATCTAGAAGAGGCAGAGGAGTTGTAGTCAAAAACTTCATACAAATTAATCAGCTGCATCCTATTGCACTTAGAGTGATAATTATTGCACGAGAGGACATGAGAAGTGAAAATTCAGTGGGCATTTACATATTCACCTCTAACATGAGAATTCTGTTTTCCAAGTGAGGAAATTATTATCTAGTGTTTATTTCGAATATTGTAATATTAACTACTTAGAGTAAAACCAGTCTGTGCAGGGCAGGGGACTCTAGGACACCCTGGGAGGACCTGTGTGTTATTTTTAAGATTCTGTTGACAAGCTGTCTGCCAAATTGGATCCTCCAGATTTGCTTATGGAGAAAGAATACTAAATACAGCCTGACTTCTGCTCACATCATTTGCCTTCTTTGAGAAACACATTTTCAGTGGCAATCTCTTCTAATGTTTGCTTAAAAGAAAGTAGAGGAAACCCTGGGGAGAGATAAACAGAGATGTCTTAATTTTTATTAGCTGAACCCCAGTTTTATGCAAATGAAGGCTGGCAATTCAGATATCGCAATAGCTGCCTGTGAAATTACAAAGTGGGGGGTAGACTAGCTTCTGGACAGGAAAGACATCTAGATATCTATGATACCTGTTCTGCTTCACATTTGGCTCAATTAGATAAATGGGTAACTTAATGACAAAGGGAGTTGATTGGTATTGTAAAACTCATTGAAGGGGGAAAGACTTTATTCTTGTGTACAGACTTAGGGACTATTCCTGGGCAAGTGGTAAGTCAATTGTTACTACTAAAACTATGACCAGTTTATGAAAACGAATTATAAAGTTATTGGACTATAGCACTTTCTCTTAAATTCAAAGAAAACACTGCTAATCTAGGATTACATAAAGATGCAGGGAGTAGAAAATAATGTTCTAATTTTTGCAATTTGATTTTTCTCTTTTTTTTTTTTCAAATAAATGTCATCACATAGTGTATCAGCCTGGTCTCTACCTTCTAAGTGCTGGGATTAAAGACTTGCACCATCATATCCAACCTTTAGATATTAGATTTTTAAAAAATTCACAATTTATATCAAATTAAGAATCTGTGGACAATGAATGGGTTCAAGCTGGGGATGTCTCACAGATGCTTTAGTAGCGGTAGCCACACTTTTGATGCTGTGTGGAGTTTGTATCCAAGGGCTGGGCCATCACTGGTCCTCGGCTATTCAGGACTCTTACACAAGGCTGGGAGAAAGTGAAAAACTTCTTTGACATTCTCGACTCAGGGATACAGTAGTTTGGAAGGATTGCTTTATCATCAGTCTGGCACCGTGTATGCAGGGTGAGGGAGAAGAGAAGAAGGGAGGGAAGGAAGGAGGCAGGGGGAGGGAGGGAGAGAGAGAGACACATAGAGACAGAGAGACACACACACAGAGTGCCTATTGAGAGACTAAAACTATTCACTAATTTATATATTAGGCAATGACATACTAAGTGTGACATACATAATATTGGCTGTGTATTGGACTCTGGAAAAAAGACCAGCTTTGTTCCTGGAATAAAGAGGACAGACAAATAGATTCATAAGATCATAAAAATCTAGATTGTTGTTAGCATCTGGAAGAAACTACCCAGAGAATGTTCTTTGGGGATGAGGACCATGAACAGCTTTTTGGAAACATTAAAGCCCTTCAGGAAGCTCAGCCAGACTGTCAAAGGCTTTCAAGCCACCCAAAAGTGACTGGGCTAAATGCTTTGTATGTTTGTTTGTTTGTTGTTTTAAGGTTTAAAAGGTGTTTGGGGCTGTAAAGGAGAGGATGAATTACAGTAGATAATAAGTAGTTAGGTAAGAAATGAGTGTACTGGCTAGTTTTATGTGTTAACAAGCTGGAGTTATCACAGAGAAAGGAGCATCCCTTGAGGGACTCCAAGAGATCCAGCTATAAGGCATTTTCTCAATTAGTGATCAAGGGGGTGGTGCTATCCCTGGGCTGGTGGTCCTGGGTTTTATAAGAAAACAAGCTGAGCAAGCCATTCGAAACAATCCAGTAAGCAGCTTCCCTTGGTGGTATCTGCATTAGCTCCTCCCACCAAGTTCCTGCCCTGTGTGAATTCCTGTCCAGATTTCCTTTGGTGATTAACAGCAATGTGGAAGTGTAAGCTGAACAAACCCTTTCCTTCTCCCCCCCCCCCAAAAAAAAAGAATCTGTGGACAGTATATTTGGGAACTAACCAATCATGATTGTGACTAGTATTCATATAAAAATATTTATAAAATAGACCTCATATATTTTCTTTTCTCTAACAAGAATGCAGAAATGCAGTAGAGTTCTTCTATAATGTCATAGTAATAAAATAATAGTCTCCCTTAAACCTAAAATGAGTATATGTGTTTAAACAGGACATTTTTAGAAAAAGTGCTGTACTTACCATTTGGCTTTTATTCTTTTATGAAGGAGCTTCTTGTCTTTATAGATATTGATAGCAACAAATGCACGTGTAATTTGATGTTTTCCCCCTATTTATGGTCAAGCAAGATTTTGTCTAAATTTATAAGAATTAGTCTTTTTTCATCATTCATTTATTTATTCACTTTATATCTCAATTGCAACCCCCTCCCTCCTCTCCTCCTAGTCTCACCCTACAAATTCCTCCCCAAAACCCCTTTCCCTTCTCAGAAAAGGGGGAGTCCCCCTTGTGTATCAACTCTCCCTGGTACATGAAATACAGCAGGACTAAGCTCATCCTCTCTCACTGAGGCCTGACAAGGAAGCCTAGCTAGGTGAAGGGGATCCAATGACAGGCAGCAGAGTCATAGACAGGCCCCACCACACACAATACAATGGTTAGGGGACCCAGTTGACCACCAAGCTGCACATCGGCTACAAATGGTCTTTGGTTGGATGGTTCTGTCTCTGTGAACCCCCCCATGGGCCCTGGTTAGTAGATTCTGTTAGTAGATTCTTGTGGTGTCCTTGAGCTCTCTGGCTTCCTCATCCTGTGCCTCACACTTTCACAAGACTCTTTACTTAATTTTTTTTATATGTATACACACACACATATATATATATATATATATATATATATATATATATATATATATATATTGTCCACATGTATGTAAGAGGATCATGTGTGTGCAGTGCCTATAAAGGCCAGAAAAAGGCTGTAGAATTCCTTGGAACTTGAGGTACAAACAATTGTTAACCATCATTTTGGTGTTGGAAACTGAACCCACATCTTCTGCAAAAGGAGAAAATTTTCTTATCTACTGAGCCATCTTTCCAGCCCCACATTATTCTTAAGAATTAAAAGTAATAGTTAAATATTACCTTAGGGTTATTACTGTTGTGATGAAACACAAAGAAACTTACAGAGAAAAGGGTTCATTTGGCTTACACTTTTATATAACTGTTCATCATCGAAGGAAGTCAGGATGAGAACTCAGATAGGGCAGGAACCTGAAGGCAGGAACTGAAGCAAAGGCCATGGAGTGGTGCTGGTTATTTATCCCCCCACCCACCCACCTGATCCTCCCTCTGGGTAGCCTGTACAGAGCTGGGCTAGAGGGAGGGAAGCTTACCTTGGTGGTGGTATGTGAAGTGCAGGATTTCAGTGAACAATGAGTGCTTGGGCAAAGAACATACCCCATAACAGCTTCAGAGAACTGGTTCCTCTATAGGGATGGAGGGATATTTATGCTCCGTTGGGATGTAGCCAGGGTTTCTGGAGCAAGGCTTATGTGGCTTTGTACAATTGGCCAGAGCAAAGGTGTTGGGAGATGCTTTATCTACACACTTGGGCTGTAGGGTGGGGTAGAGAGGGTAACTTTATAAGGTCAAACAAGGAGTGAAGCCTGATAACTATCAGAGTAATAAATTCCCACTGGGATTGATGGGGGAGCTGGCTTTATGACACCAGCTTTTGAGAGGGGAAGTAGCCAACTCCTGCTGTCCTCATGTTTTAGGCATCCTGGTTAAAGCTTCCTCTACCCTTCCTCCATAGTAATTTGGGCCATTATGGTACCACATTTACTGGCTTGCTCTCCATGGTTTTTCAGCCTGTTTTGTTATAGACACGGGGCCACCAGCCCAGGAATGGTTACCCCCACAGTGGGCTGTGCCCTTCCCCATCAATTAAAAAAAAATGCCACAGAGACTTGACTACAGCCCAGCCTTATTGAGGTATTTTCTCAACTGAGGTTCCCTGCTTTCGGATGAGCCTAGCCTACATCAAACTGATATAGCCCTAGCTAGCTCATATATGCTATTTCTTTACCACTGAAAACCAGTCCATGATTTATAAATAACATATTGCTTATGTTCTTTTTCATTGAAGCTAAAAGACCAAAGTTAAAGAGATAGTTATTGGTGGGAAGTAAAGGAAGTGATGCATTGTTACATACTTGGGGACCTAACCATGGTCATGATCACCATAGCAACTGCCCCAGGCGTGTCTCTTTATGGCAGAAATTTGTAATGGTAAAATCCTTTGAAACAACTAATCTAATTGTTGACTGTACCATGCAGTAGGACAAATCAGAAAATCAATCAGATCCCTCCAGTTTCTAACCTTCATCTTGTTACACATAAAATAAAGGTCTCGACAGTCAGCTTGATTGTCTGAAAACCAGTGTACTCAGAACTGAGCCAGAAACCCAACAGCTTGTTCCTGTTAGGCTTCTTAAGCACAGGGTAGTCTCATTTTCCTAAAATACTATGACAAACTTTTCATAGATTGACTCTTATGTAAAATATGGCCACAGCATTGGAATAGTCTTTCTTGTTTCCATGATGTCCCCAACTTAATCAAGCCCACATATTAACTAAATAAAAACTAACAAACAAACAAACACCCAGTATTTTAAGTATTTAAGCAATTACTATTTGTTTCCTATAATTTAAATTTTATTCTTTCATCATGGGGAAGCAGTTATGCCAATTTTAGATGTTACAAAAACAGAACAAAACAAAAGCAACTCTTCTACAATATTATCTTAAAGTATATAATCAAGGTCTAAAATAGTTGTTATTTCATATCTTTTATATGTGGCTCTACTGGGGTTATGTAAATCTAATTAATAATCTGATCACATACTTGGACTACCAAGGTTCTTCAAACTAAATATGTCAAGCAGTTGACCATAGGATTTTAATATGGAAGAACCTACCGAAAGGTAGAATTAAATTTAAGCCTAGGTGGCATACTTGTTTACAATTGGCAAGAGTTACTCTTCACATCCTCTCTTCAGCTCTAGGCTTTGCACCAAACTCTTGAGTAGAATTACAATTACTTCTACAGTTATATAAATGCTTACATTTTAAAGCAAAATGTAAGCTATTTTTCCCAGTATCTAGACCTCAAAGGCTGGGTGGACGTGATGGAAAACATTAATAGACTGAACTTTATTCTTATTTAACTAAAAGAAACTACAGCTCTTGATGGTTTTTGCAGCTAATGAACCAAATCTATAGTAAAGCTACAATTTCTGCATCCTTACAAGTGGTTCTCAGTAAGTATATTGACACTAGGCATGTCACAACAGGAAAAGATAATTTCTCACTCATTCCAAGGACCTGGGAGCAATATTAAAAGCACTTCCTTGGCTGGTTATATTGGAATGTTCTACAGTTAACTTCTAGGAGAAATGAAGCATTTGCCTTGTGCCAGAGCAATCTATGCTTCCAGTTCTCACATATATGTCAAAATAATGTTCCTGGTGGTGTGCCATGGGTAATTAAGCACATTTGTCATTGAAGATCCATGATTTCACATTACTGAATAGATGAATAGATGATGTGACCCGGCCTGTATTGACAGTCTGAATAAAGCAGAGGTGGGAATAAGCAAGGGAATGGAGTGTTAGCTCACTTACTGCCTCCCCACTCCCCACTCCCAGTTTGGTTTTCTTTTGCATGTAGTTTTCAATGAAAGCCTTCAAAAGAAGAGAGCATTGAAGTACATAGCTTTCACATCTGATGGTGAGTTAAATGCTACGTGTATCAGGGAGTCATGAGGGACCTGACACCTGGCTTTAATAGTGAGTGATAAAAGAATTCAGATCTCCAGATGCAGGTACTACTCCATTACAAGGCTTGGAAGATGCTGCTGCCTTAGTTTCCAATCACCAAGGGGAAAAAAAGAAACTTTCAAAAAAACTGGTTACCCAATTTATTCTTTTGAAGCAGAATCAAGATCTCAAATGAAAAAATAAATAAATAAATAAATAAGGAACATTCCATTGGAAACTGATAAGATATAAATGCAGTCTACAGTTTAGTTAATGAAGAAAAGTAAGTGTTAATTTCCTAGATTTGATAACATGCTAAAGTTCTATAAGATATAAACATTAGGGAAAAGTATAGAGGAATTATTATGATCTCATAATAATTTGTTTAAAAATTTCATACCATATACTGAGGGAAAGAGAAATAGTATAAAGACCTGCAACAGTGAATGGGGCACATCCCATAATGAGTTTTGCTTTTGTAGAACCTTTAAGCATAATGAGCTCCAGAATCTGTAGGAAGAATATTAAATATAAAAATTCTATTTAGAATATAGTGCCCTTAAGAGCAGTTCCCAGAATCATGACATGCACACTTACCTTAGGCCTCATACTGATCTTGTAAAATAAAACATGTTAAAGGGGACACTGAAAGAAGGAAAAATTCATTTCTTCATATATTAAGTGTTCAACTTTCAGTAACAGTTTTGTCTCAAAGACATCTGTGCTATTAATCTCCAAAAGTAAACCAGTAACTCGGTCCTTCCCAGATACCTAGTGGGTCAAGATCACCCACTGCAAAATCAAGCACATTTCACAGTGTCCCTAACACTAAGGCAGCATAGAGATGGAGAGTCAAAATGTAGTCCTCATGGTCTTCTCTACTGCCTACCATGGGATAAGAGAGCACATTGCTACTCCTAGAATGAAACTTTCAAGGAGTCAGTGAACTAATCGTAAAGGATCGTATGCTCATTGTGAAGTGTTTCCTGTAGAAGAGCACCTTTGACTCATTTTCTACTCCAGAATGCAAATGAAAAAAAAAACATAAATGCACTCCATGTGGCCATTTATTACCTTTAGGATATGTGAAACTATATTCTCACTGCTCTCCAGGAAGAAATATAAGTGATCCAGAACACAAGTAGAATCTCAGTGACCAAGGCCTCCAATCGAGTAGGGTCAGCATATTTGCTGATTCTGTAGTCTCTAACTTCTAGTGATGGCATCAACTATAGAATCCCAGTTATTTGAAGAGTTGCGTTACTTAGATGTATCTTAATTACAATTTTAGACATTAGTTTCTTGTGAGTCTTGTTCATAATAACTCTTAGCAAGAAAAATCCAAAATTAATTATCAGTAATCAGGTTGTCTTTTCGAATATTGAAGTAGGTAAAAGTTATGCTTAAAAATAGGGTATGATTGTGTACACCTTTAATCACAGCACTTTGGAGGTAGAGGCAGAGGATCTCTGTGATTTCAAGGGCAGCTGGACATACAAAGCAAGTTCCAGAAGAGTGTCCCTAACACTCTTAACCTAACAGGCCTGTTATACAGGGAAACCCTGTCTCCAACAAAGCAAAACAAAGAAGTAGTTATGCTTAACGCAATTATACTGCTAAAGGAGCGTCATGAGGAAGTCTCCATACGGAAACAGGTGATCCACGAAAGGTCCACTTTGTCTTGGACTATGTCAAAACATTTAGTCTACACAGTCAGTGCTGCTGTTGGAAAGTTCTTGAATTTGACCTAGATTTCATTGCTGTTTACTCTAATCTATGTATTTATCTTATGGAATTTCTGTGTGCCTCTGGGAAAGATGAACCAACAACTTCTGTTGGCATCTTGAGTAGTTGTAAAGATTTGACAAAATGTTAATTAATAAAAATAATACGCAGAGTCACTATTCTTTTTCAGTTTTTAAGAAGGCCAATTTCAGGAAGAACTATCAGTGGATAATCTCATTAGGACTTTTATTGCTTATAGAAGTTAGATAAGAGTACTGTAGAGGAAAGCACTAAAACTTGAATTTGTAGGTTCAGAAATATTTATCAGAAGTCCAGAGTATTTCCTTCTTTGAACTGTAAGTCTGAATGCAAGTTCCCAAACAAAGATAATCTACATGTTATTAAGTAACATCCGCAGAACAAGCATTTTAACTCCATTGGTAATAATTTTATAATCTATGTTCTAAGATGTATATCATTTATACTGCCGGAATCTACATTATCAAGCCTTCCTCCCTTACCTGCTTCTCACCAAGTCAGTCTCCTCTCATAGACCTGCAAGCAAGGAAAGATTTCCTCCTTTTCTCTTTTCCATTCTTCTGTCTGTTTTTCATGGAGGATCTTAGAGTAAATTCAGATTGATTAGCAACTGGATCCTTATTTTCAGTTTCTTCATTAGTGATATGAATTCACAGTAAGGACATTTTCATGGAATCATTAGAAAGGTTAAAAAAGACAGGACTGAAATGTGGTAATACACTCTTTAACATCAAGATACTATTCAATTAGTATGATTCCTGTCACAGTTAAAGCCTTTGAATGAAAGGAAGGAATCTTTTCTCCTAGAGTTGTCATAATAAAGTAAACAACATTGGTGCTTGGAAATTACAGACATGTGTTCCCTCTAATTCTGCAGTTCAGAAGTCTGAAATCCCCATTTGCAAAGGTTTGTGCCCCTTCCCAGGTTCCTTTCCTTGTCCCTTGCAGGTTTGGTAGACTTCTGTACTAAGAGCCTGAGCAGACAGAGGTCACTGTGCCTCCACCTTTCCCTAGCATTCTCCTCTTTCCTCAAGTCCTTTTGTCCGTGAATCTCTTGCCATATTGGCACTTGGCATTTTAGTGTCACCCCACATAATTCAGGGGGAATCAGCTTTGGTTGCTTCTATAAATACCCTCTCTCTGAGTCACATCAATTTCATAAGTTCTGGGATTTAAAAGTATTGGCTAATCTTTTGGTGGGTCACTATTCAACTTAGTATAATAGTTTGTGTCATTTATTTTATGATAATTGAACCAACAGGAAATTATAATTATTAGTGTTTTACCAATTATAGTTTCATTGATTGGCCATTTGCTTTATGACAACCTCACAGACAGTACATTTCAGTGGTGGTCTATGAAATACAAAAATATCAATTTTGAAAAGAGTAACAAAGTGGGCATGCTTTACCTCATACAGTAAGTTGGCTTTCTTGTAGCCTTCTGTACATTTGTGGGGTCTGGAGAAAGAAGGTCAGGTCAGGGATTTGGGCTTAATCCCATTTGATAGCAGAGTTTTTGATTTCTTGCTGTATCATCAAGTACAAATTTTAACTCTGTTGTAAGTTTCTATCCCTGTGATGTCCCATTTCCTTTATTTAATAGTAGAACAGCTTATCCAGTCTGTCATATCATAGCACAAAAGACTTGGAAGATATAGATGCACCAGATGCATTTTTTTATATATCTTTTGGAACAGAAAAAGTAGAGAAAATGTTAACTTTTTTTTTTTTGTTGACTGCCATATGATCCTTCTTCAGAAAATTATCATTTCTAAGACTGGGAATTTCCTAATTGCACTGCAGGCATTTAGATAGAGACACCTTATGCCATCAAAAGTAAAATCATCTGTCAACCTTCTGACAAAGTCCCATAATTTGAGTCAGACCAAATCATGCAACAAAAGAAATGGTTTGTAATTCTACTTTTGATACATATTTCTTCATTTTTTTCTACAAATTAGCCTGTGAAAACTGAATAACCCTTCAGTGTAGCAGAATACCACAGCTATCCAGATATGGCATTAGATTTTTAATAAACATTTTTTTTTTAGTTTGAAAACTTAAGTGTTGACTGTGTCAAACAATTAACCCGTAATAACTAAGAAATTCTTTACTAATCTAATTCTATTTTTTAGGTATTTTGTGGGATGTTTTTAGAGACAGCATGATTTTCATAAGTAATATAGCCTCCAACGTAATATTAAATTTTCCTCCTTAAAGCCTTTTTAAATTTTATTCAGAGCTGTGCTTTTCTCTCTTCCCCACTCTTTGTAACATGGTTTTTCCTCTCATTTAAAAATGTGTAATTGACAAGTAAAATCATGTTTATTTAAAATATTACTATATGTATACCCTGAATGCTGATTACCACAAGTGGATAATCACTGTCCATTGCCTTTGCAATTATTATAACTAGAGGAGGGTTTAGGCACTTAAATACAGCTTTAAAATACTTTTTGCTTTTAACGAAAGTACATGATCTACTACTGGGCTACACTCCCAGCTTCTTATTAAAAGAGTGAACATGATCACCATCTTGTACATTAGGTCTCCATAATGACTCAATTTATAACCGATATATATATATGAATATATACATATATACATAAATGTATATATGTACATACATATACATAAATGTATATATGTATATATCAGTTATTTATATACATACATATATAATGCATATATGTATACATATACACATATATACATATACATATACATGTATATGAATAACTCACCCTTTGTTGTTCTTTCTGAACTCTGGTTGGCTGGTTCAACTGAGCTGTTCTGGCTCAAACTCCTCTCCAAACTGATGAATTCAATCTGTCTTCTCTCACCTTCTCACTGAATTGTTCTGCTTGGCCTCAAACAAACTCTGATAGTTCGTTTTAGTCTTCTAGTTCCTTTTTATTCTCTGGCTTCAGCTGCCTTTGCTGACCTGTACTGAACTGCATGGACTCACAAATGAACTCAACTCCCCAGCACTGTACTCACTGCACTGACCCCCAAATCACTGACTCTCTCCCAGCCAAACTTGCCTCTCTTTCCTGTTTGTTCTCATGAGAGTTGGGCGTATCCTATCTCTGACTCATTCTGTCAAAAATTTCTCTGATTTTTCCCTTTGACTCCTACCTAATTAGAGGTCACTTTCAAACATGGCTGCATCATTTTTCCAACCAACTTTACCTTCTTGGTGCTGATTGAAGGCGTGCACTAGGGTATGTCGGTATTTCAGCAGGATCACACAGACCTAGGTCAAATTCCTCTGCGCATATTTATGATTTTTGTCATTTCTTTCAGATTCTCATCACTGGTACAATGACTATGTTGTTTTTTTCTTTGTTTCTTTATTATCTTTGAAATAAGTCTCATGTATCCCTGGCTAATCTGGAACTGACTTTGTAACTAAGGATGTCTTTCTGACCATCCTGCCTTCACCTTCCCAAGTTTCAAGATTCCATGCATGCTCCAGCACTCCTAATTTACATAGTGCTGGAGAACTTCTGTAATTTTTTTTTTTTGAGACAGGTGTTCTCTGTTTCACCCTGTCTGTTTTGTAACTTGCTCTGTAGACCAGGCTGGCCTCAAACTCACAGAGATCTGCCTGTCTCTGCCTCTGCCTCCCAAGTGCTGGCATTAAATGCATGTGCTGCCACCATCACCAGGCAAACATCTATAATTTTTCCTTCTGAAAATTTTTTTCTCATTGAAAAACGTATGTACTTATGTAATTAGTTAAAATACCTGGCTTAGATTTTTCTTTGGCTCACTTTCAGCCTGAAAACCATCTCAAGCCCTATATACTCACAAATAAAAGCAACTCATCGTTCATAACCTCTTTTCAGTATTTTGAACATATTGTAATTTTGAAGTAATTTACTTATTGTTGAACACATGTTGAAATGCTTTTTGTTGTCACAAATAGTGCTGCAGGAATCATTCTCATTGGCACCCTATGAGGCAGCTTTGCAGTGGTTTCTGTTAGATAGCATCCTCCCTTTGCTAGGCTTTAAGATCCATGTGGGTATAGACAAATTTCCCTGTTGACAAATAGTAGGAGGGAGATAGATGACTCAGCCTTCTTTCAGCTTCAACATGCTGAGGAGTTTCTGTCTCTGGTTTGTTTGTTGATTTTCTTTGGCATTTCACTGTGTTCCAGAAGGAATGTGTCAGTGAAGGCTAGACGGCTGCCTTAGGAAGGTGGGTGATGACCCATATTTTTAGCACTGTGTGTACTATAGAAAGTCATCTTGTAGAAACTCCTTTTATGTTCCAAGAAAAGAAATTTTCTAACACATTTACTGTGATTTCCATGGAGGAAATTACTTTGATATGTATTCATTGTCCTACCAAATGCCTGATGAGTACACACATTTTCCAGGAACTGTTGAATAGAAAGCGAGGGACTACATAGTACATACCTAGATGTTTCTTTCTGACTTGATAAATACTAGAAAAGCTAGGGGGAAATGTTTATTTGTATTAGCAGAAAAAAAAGAATAGGGATATTGCTATTAAGATACAGGAAGAAAGCCCTTTCCAGCCATTTTTGGCATCAGTTTAGTACCTGACCACTAGAACATTTCTGAAATCTGCCCTTTCAAACACTTCATTAGTCAACTTTATTAGAACACTTAGTATTAATACATATGAATTTGAATTCCTATATTTGCTGAGTATCTGCTGTACTGTTTAAACAGGGATGTGTTATTTCTTCTTTGTTCTATTTCTATGTCCTTGAAGTCTGAATAATTTTCACATAATTGAAATTAAAGCATGACTGCTAAAATAAAGTTTACTGAGTGCTTAAAAGCCCTGGGAGAGAAAGGCAATTTTAACATAAATTAATGCTTTTTGATTTACATTTTGTAATGTATTTTTAATTCCATGTTTACAGCTGAATTTGAATTTGTGCATTTTTATAACTTCTTTCAGATTTAAATTCTATACTATGCAAGAGAGCTTAAGTTAAATGGTTGTAGGAAAGGATGCCATTTCTGATTGAGTAGTTTATTTGTGAGAGGTTGTCTACACTGACAAATGTTTTTTTCTAATTGTTAATAAACATTGGTGACTATGGATCTCTTAGAATTAAAGTAATAATTAAAATTATCTTTAAGTTTATATATAAAATTATTAATGGTTTGCTTGGACAGTGTCTTAAAACATTTTCATCTGACTGCTACTGTGGGAACATTAAAAAGTTAATCAATAGTTCCATAGGAAACAACTTCTACATATATGTTGTATATATATGTGTGTATACCTTTTCATGTGTATGTACAGATAGAATATATATTTATGTGATGATATATTCATAAACACATGCAAACACTTTAAATATATTTAAGAATAAATTAAGATGATTTACTCCTGAATGTTTTTGGATTATTACATATTTCTTATCTTCCATGAAGCAGCTTTTATGTTAAATCTCATTAACATGAACATAAAGATAAATTATTAACACAAAGTTTTCTCCAGAAATACACTTTTCTCAGTGAGTAGGCCTAATATTATATGTCCCAATGACCAAAGTTTCAGAAGAACTGCATTGGCAACTAAAAATATTGAGTGAAAAGAAAATTATGAGTCTCTTCTAATGAACTCTGTCAGTGATCTCCATCTGCTTGACAAAATCCCTTTTAAATTCAAACTCAAAGTTTCAAAGATATGTCATCTTTCTCCCAAATATGACCCACTTTGCCTTGGCACTAAGAGTCTGTTCCTTGAAGACTTTAAACTGTGGTCAGCTTTGATGCCTCTCTTTGAACTCCATGATTAATCTGTGGCAAAATTTTTATTCGTTCTCTCTCTCTCTCTCTCTCTGCCTTCTCTTGTTCATGTATATGTGTGCATGTGTGTGTCTAGCTATCATCAGACTTCAGAGAATACATTAATGGACATTCCTTTGTATCCTTCTCATTTGCTACTATGTGTATAGGGCATTGTAGAAATCAAATGAGGTTTTATAGACTGCATGGAAAATCATTTTGAGTCACTTAAATGATGTTGCTGAAATACAGTTCTCATTAAGTAACTCTGCTGTATCCCAATTCCCAGTTAATCTCAGCTATCTAGAGTGGAGAAGCAAACCTACCAGCCACCCTGGTATTTCAGGCTCCAAATATCTTGCCTCCTGTTTTACTGTTCATCAGAAAGACTTGGGAGTTGATGTTTCCTCCTAGCAAACTGGCCTTACATAATCTGGAGTTTCCTGAGCAATTGAAGAGGGGGATTTGAGTGTACTGCTCTTTAGCTGCCATGCCTTTGACGTTTTCTCAGGCTCCTTTTGACAAATATCATGTACCTTCATTTCTCAGTACCTGACACACAGCCTTGTCTCATAAAGAACTTCCTTTAGGGTTCTTAGTAACAGGATGTCTGTGTATAATGACTGTGTGTCTCTTGTAGCCAATGAAAACATTAGTTCATCTATCTTGACTAAACTGTCTTCAAGCATCATCAGCTTAATAAATACAGCTGTGGGACCATGTCAGGCCTTGGGTCTCCTGTTTGCTCTTCTGCTTGTTGCTTTCAACTCTCAGTCCTTGCTGCCACTCTGCCATTTCATGTTCTTACATGCCCTGGGTTTCCTTTAAATATTGGACTTGGCCTGTGCCTCCAGTATTGCTGAAATACTCCCCCATTCTATTTTTTATCACACTCCATGACTATATCATATTCCCCTGATTTGCATAATTTGTGAGCTAGATGTATTGGTACATACTTATAATCTATAAACTCATCAGGTACTGGTGAGAACATTATAAGTGGCAGGCTAGCCTGGGTTACATGTTAGGACCTCATCTCAAAAAGAGAAGGAGAAGGAACAGGACAGGAAGAGGGAGAGAAGGACAAACCAGAAGAGGACATACACAAGGAGGAAATAAATAAAATTATTATTTGTGTGAGGCTGAAAAGATGGTTTAGTGGGTAATGCACTTACTGCACAGGCATGGGGACCTGAGTTTGGATCTCCAGAACTACCTCCCAACCCCCAACAAAAGCCCAGTTAGCAATGCACATCTGTATCCCCAGCACCTCAGGCCCAGACAGGTGTGAATTCTGGGTGCTCACTGGCCAGCTCGTGTAGGATAAATGACAAGTATCACTTTCAATGAGAAACTATCTCCAAACTATGGTTGTAAGTAATAGAAAATATATGATGTTAATCTCTGGTGACCACAAGGTACACACACACACACACACACACACACACAATTATAATTTCTCACTGCAGGTACTTCGTTTTCACAGTCCTTAGCATAGTTATAATAGATTTTTGTCAATGCTTACCTCCTCGACTAATTTGGAAGTTTCTATAGAGGATTGACCTTCTGTTTTCTCTCATGTCGTGTCCTAGGAATCTGGCACCTAAAGGGAACTCAATGTTGGTTTATTCTCCTAAGTGAACTCAAGCACATTCTTTTGGATTCACTTATTTCACTCTCTTCCCTATTCTCTAACATTGTTATCTTTGTCTTAAAAGGAGCTAAATCTGTATTAAGGCTCTGGAGACTAAGAAATCATATGGATAAAGTTATCTGTCTGGTGAAAACTTAATTTCCATCTTTTACTCAAGGAATTAGTCTATTCTCTAGCAGCTTACTACCTTTATCACATTGTGTGCTTTCTGAAAACTTGAAGTACATTTTTAGTATCGGTGTATACCCACTCCCAGAAAAGATTATACACAGAAAAAAATCTGAAATAGCCTCAAAGTCTTTCACGTTTCAATAGCAGAAACATAATGATTTTACTAGTTGACTTTGTTGTAGAGTTTTCTCAGTAGAGTGAACACTAAATCAGTTATCAGGCAAGTTCATAGTACAGCAAAGATGTTCAAAGAATTATTCCATGTGGTTTCTCATGCCTGGATCTTCAAAGAATACTTGCATGGTATAGCGGTACCAAACTATAAATAAGTTTGAAGGAGAAAGGGAAGTCTGATGGCTTGACAAGAAAGGGGTCAGTTTATTCTGGACATTGAGCTTGCTGGGTACAGGGATACAGATAATAAAGATAAGCTTTTTTTTTTCCTTTTGTAGCTAATTTTGTGAATTTCTTAGAAATGTGAGCTCTAATTTCTCACTGCTTCCTGAATTCACCCATAGCCCAAAAGCTACATGGTATCTGAGGGGCAGCCATACAGATGAGATGAATCACAAGAAAAATGTCCTCTGCTCCCCTCGCCTTCCCCCTTAGCCCTAGCAGTTCAGTTCTCTGCTGACCTGGCCTTACCCTGCCCTTCCTGAGATGATCCAGATCAACAATAAAAGCTTGGGTAGGTATCACAGGCCTTGGCCCCTGCCTCCTTGTCCAATGTCATGTGAGAGGACCTTTCCCACTGCCTTAGAGCCTCCCCATTGTGGAAGAGTTACCCTGTACTGCCTTCCCTGCCTTAAGGTGAGTTCTCTCTGGTACTTGGGGTACTGAAATGCAAAGCTAACTATTATAGGGTACATGTCAGGCAGCCCAATGACATCTTCCACAACCTCATCTCGCTCCCCTCCTTTCGGGCATGCCTTCCCCAAACTCCCCACTTCCCCAGAGCCACTGATACTCTGTTTTCCTTCAGAAAGCATAGGCCTCCTAGTGGTATCAACCGAACACACCATAACAAGTTACAGAAAGACTAGACATAAACCGTCATATAAAGGCTGGACAAGGCAACCCCGTAGGAAAAGGGTTCCGCAAGCAGGCTAAAGAGTCAGAGACAGCCTCCACTCACTTTATTAGGGATCCAACAAAAACCCCAAGCTAAACAACCATATATTGGTTCTTGCCCATGGGATGGGTCTCGATTTGGGGCAGCATTGGTTGGCTATTCCCTGCCTCTGCTCGGTCTTTGTCCCTGCACAATTTAAAGTCAGGACACATTTGGGGTTGAAGGTTCATTTCCTAACAGCTGAGAATATTCCGCATTTTCTTTATCTATTCTTCAGTTGAGGGACATATAGTTTGTTTCCATTTTCTAGATACTAACCCAAGCATGTATGCATAGGTCTTAGCACAGACCCAGGCAGGCTCTATGATTGCTGCTGCAATTTTTTAAAACTCTGCTTAGTTGATTTTGTGGCCTCTGTTCTCCTGGTATCTTGGATCCTCTGACTCTTACAATCCTTCCTCCACATCTTTTGCACAGGTCTCTAAAATCTTCCTAATGGTTGAGTGTGAGTCTCTGCATCTGCTCCCATCAGCTGCTAGATGAAGCCTCTCTGATGACAGTTGGACTAGGCATCAATCTATGAGTATAGTGGAGTATCATTAATTTTTTTCCAATTTTAATTTTCTCCTAAGTCTCTGAGCTATCCATCTTCCAGATCTTGGTCATGTAGGCAGTCTTGGACATGGGCTCCCTCTTGTGGCATGACCTTCAAGTTAAACCAGTCATTAGCTGACCATTCCATCATGCTCTGACCACCATTGCCCCAGCACATCTTGCTGACAGGACAGGTTATGCGTCACAGGTTTTGTGACTGGGTTGCTATCCCAGTGTTGTACCAGTGGAAGTCTTGCCTGGTTACAGAAGATGATTGTTTCAGGCTCCATATCTTCCATTACTAAGAGTAATCACTAGGGTTACCCTCAGAGGTTCCAGGAGGTTTCCTAAATGCCCACCTATTCCAATCATCTCTCTCTTGGTCCTACCTCCCCATATGATCCCTTCTATTCCCTTTCCCACTTGCTCTCAGTACATTCACAAGATCTGTTTATTTTCCCTTCCCATAGTTGCAACCTTAGACATGTTCCTCTTTATCTAACTTTCTTGGACCTATAGGTTGTAGTATGATTATTTTTTACTTAACAGTTAATATCCACATAAGAGTACATATCATGTTTATCTTTTGGGGTCTGGGTTGCCTTGCTTAAATGGATGTCTGTGTGTAGAAGAAAGCAAATAGATCCATATTTATCACTCGGCACAGAACTCAAATCCAAGTGGATCAAAGACTTCAACAGAAAACCAGACACATAGAATAGAAAGTAAGGAATATCCTTGAACATATTGGCATAGTGTACAGAAAACAGTGCCAATAAACAGGCACTAAGATCAATAATTAATACATGCAACTGCATAAAACTGAAAAGCTCTATATAGCAAATAGGACAAAATGGCAGCCTAAAGAATGGAAAAAGATTTTTACCAACTCCACATCTAACAGAGGGTGAATATTCAAAATTTATAAAGAACTAAAGAAACTAGAAATCAATAAACCAAACAATCCAATTTAAAATTGGGGTAGAGCAGGCTGGAGAGATGGCTCAGTGGTTAATAGCACTGATTGCTCTTCCAGAGGTCCTGAGTTCAATTCCCAGCAACCACATGGTGGCTCACAACCATCTGTAATGGTATCTGACGCCATCTTCTGGTGTGTCTGAAGACAGCTATAATTGTATTCATACATAAAATAAATAAATCTTAAAAAACAATGGAGTAGAGCATTAAACAGAGACTTCTCATTAGAGGAGTCTTACACCTTCCATCTTACACCTGCCAGAATTGCTAAGGTCAATGGTACAAGTCACAGGTCATATTTTTGAGGATGTGTAGCAAGTAGGACAGCCCTCAATTGCTCATTGGAGTACAATCTGGTACAGCCACTATGGAGATCAATATGGCAGTTTCTTAGGAAATGGGAATGAACCTTCCTCAGGACCTAACTATACTATTGTTAGCCATATATCTAAAGGATGCTCCATCCTACCAGGACTCTTGCTCAATCATGTTCATTGCTGCTAAGAGGTCACTTAGCTTGCAGCTAAGAGGTCACTCCCTCATAATAGATATGCATGCTACCATATTTATAGTATCCAGAAACTGGAAACAAGCTAGACATCCCCCAGATGAAGAATAAATAAAGTGTGGCATATTCTCAGCTGTTAGGGAAAAAACCTTCAACCCCAAATGTGTGCTGCCTAGAAAATGTGCAGGGACAAAGATAAAGCAGAGACAGAAGGAATGGTCAATCAATGACTGCCCCAAATTGAGACCCATCCCATGGGCAAGGACCAATACCTGGCTATTAATGACACTCTGTTATGCTTGCAGACAGGAGCCTAATATAACTGTCCTCTGAGAGGTTCTACCCAACAGGCAAAGAAAAGAGATGCAGAGACCCACAGCCAAACATTAGATGCCCTGCCTGCCTGTGGATCCCATTCTGCTAACTGGGCCACCTTGTCTGGCTTCAGTGGGGAGTGCGTGCTCATAGTCCTGCAGTGACTTGATGTGCCAGGGAGGGAGGGGTTGTAGTGTGTGAGAGGATGAGGAGGGAGGAATTGGGGAGGATCTGCATGAGGGAATAGTGGAGGAGAGGAGGGCTGACATTGGGATATAACATGAATAAATAAATGATAAAAAAGATGAAACAACAAAATGACATTAAGATGTTTGCAGGCAGATGGGTGGACCAGCTTACATTTTGTGAAGCTCCACTCTCAGTGCCTTTCCATTAATCCCCCTAATGGTATGCTCTAGTTCAACATGCAGTGTCATTTCTTCTTTCAGACTTAGCTTAGTTTTCACAAAGGTTGAATATGATAACAGTGTGTTTTATTCTGCTGCACAATTAAACAAATGACTTAAGCTGGGTCTTTTACATGAACAACTTTCATGTAACTTAAGTTTGTTACTACTGTAAAACATTTGTTTGAGGTTTATGACCTAGAATGCTTGCAGCTAAGAGGTCACTCTCTCATGATCCTTTGGTTCTTAACAGTTAAAATTCATGCTTCAAAAACTCAGTTGTGACTATTTTCAGACATGTTTATACTGGCTGCACTTTTATCATACCATCTAATTTAATTACACATTACACACCTTGATGAAATTCAATTAAGGGGAAGAACAAATCAAATATTTAGAATGACTGAACTAGAATGAGTTTGCTTTCTTAAATGGCTGTCAAATGGGACAAGACAACTGAAAAGGCCTAAGGAAAATGCATAAAAATCTGCAGGGATTCTGTCTGCAGATTTTGGTTCAAATATCTTTAAATATGTTCCAATGTAAGGAAATTAAAAGTAGGGTTTGTAACCACGATATACAGATGTGCTTGGTAAAATAAAGACTTGCTCTCAGAGGTTTTATAACCAAAGAAAATGCCTTCTTAAAATTTGGAAATGAATTATTCATTGCACATTTTATAATATATTATGATGTATTATGTGCATGTATTTTTGTGTAATCCTTTACCAACTTAAAAAGAAACTCTAACAATTATCAGTCTGAATTGTATTAAATAAGATAATTTCTTATTTGTTTGACTTTGAATATGCTTTCCTTCCACTTGAACATCCTAATCCTCTTTCCTTCCTGATTTATGTTTATCCTTTTGTTTCAGTATCAACAAAGGCACCTCAAGACTCTTTACATGCTCCCACAAATACTTATTAGAAACAACTATACAGAAAAAGCTTATTATAGTATAAAATGGGGGGATATATTCATCCTGTTTCATTAGGATAGTATGAGTAAATCTTATTTTAATTATAAGGACTACATTAAAATTTTCTAATCTGGGTGTCTTAATCTGTTGATCTCTATGGTAATCACAGCTTTGACAACACAGAGATTGATAACATCATGTGAATGGAACGCATATCAAAATGGAGTCATGTATTAATTTGAGAAGTGTCAGGTCCAAAAACTTGTTAGCTTTTTATGCATTAAAGCCAGGCAAATCATTTGTAGTAGAGAAAGTCTGTTGGTATAGACACATGACTGCAAAGCATATCTCTAAATGAATAGCACAGTGGAGTGAGGCAGTAATTGGCAACATAGGGTTTTAGTGAATATAGAGGGTTCCATGGCAAGCCTGTTTCATCTAATCAACATGGTATTTTGCAATCATGGAGAGAATATAATTATAAGCATTTATTATCTAAGTGGACTGGTTTTTGATAAGAGTGAAATAGATCTGCTTTTGTTAGAGAGGGATAGGTATCCAATCAGAAGAGTTGGAGATTACGGTAATTATGTGTTTCTGGTGCTTCCAAGGGAGCATAGGCCTCTCTTGGATTCACTTTTTGTGACCAATAGCTGTTTAACCATAGGTGTTCTAGAGGTTTAGAGATGAATATTTACCCTTCATTGGTGACTGATATATAGCATGCTTCTAACAGAGGGTAACTTGCTTTATATGCAGTAAGAGTTCTGCAATAATAAATGGAGTATGGTGTAGATATAATAATGGACATACAGGGACTGAACTGAAAATAGCTCACCCTGGAGACAAGTCCGTGCACTACAGTTGTCCTTTGATTTCTTTTTTTTTTTTTTAATTTTATTTTATTTTCTAAGTTTTTTTTTATTTGCATTCAAAATCATTTCCCCTTTCCTGTTTCCTCCCTCCCCGAAAGTCCCATAAGCCCCCTTCTCTCCCTCTTTTCCCCATTCAAGCCCCTCTTGCTTCTCTGTCCTGGCATTCCCCTACATCCAGTCTCTCCAGGACCAGGGATCTCTCCTTCCATCTTCTTGGAAATCTATTGATATGCAAATTGTGTCTAGGGTATTCCGAGATTCTGGGTTAATATCCCCTTGTCAGTGACTGCATACCATGTGTGTTCTTTTGTGATTGGGTTACCTCACTAAGGATGATATTTTCAAGTTCTGACCATTTGCCTAGGAATTTCATGAATTCATTGTTTTTAATTGCCGAGTAGTATTTCATTGTGTAAATATACCACATCTTCTGAATTCATTCCTCCGTTGAGGGACATCTGAGTTCTTTCTAGCTTCTGGCTATTATAAATAAGGCTGCTATGAACATAGTGGAGCATGTGTCCTTATTGCATGCAGATAAAGCCTCTGGGTATATGCCCAGGAGTGGTATAGCCGGATCCTCCGGGAGTATCATGCCCAGTTTTCTGAGGAACCGCCAGACTGCTTTCCAGAGTGGTTGTACCAGCTTGCAATCCCACCAGCAGTGGAAGAGTGTTCCTCTTTCTCCACATCCTCGCCAACAACTGCTGTCTCCTGTGTTTTTGATCTTAGCCATTCTGACTGGTGTGAGATGGAATCTCAGGGTTGTTTTGATTTGCATTTCCCTAATGACTAAGGATGATGAACATCTCTTTAAAGACTAAGCGGCAACCAACTAACTGGGAAATGATTTTTTCCAACCCTACATCTGACAGAGGGCTAATATCCAATATATACAAAGAACTCAAGAAGTTAAACTCCAGAGAGGCAAGTAACCCTATTAAAAAATGGGGTACAGAGCTAAACAAAGAGTTCTCACCTGAAGAATATCTAATGGCTGTCCTTTGATTTCTTTGAGTCTTGGTTCTAAGATGGCCAAAACAAGAAGAAACAATTATCACAGCAAAAGGGCTTCAGTCTTATTCACTGACTTAGCTGTATGAACTGTGCCCTGCATATTCCCAAGGACAAGGTCATTCAGTTCATCATGTAGAACATTAGAGATGCCTCTGCCATCAGGGACATTTCTGAAACAACATGCTTCTCAAGCTCTAGGTCAAGATGCATTACTGTGAGAGCTATGTCATCCACAGCCAGGTGGTCAAGAATTGATCTTAGGGAACCTGGAAAGACAGATCATCCTCATCATGATTGAGACCTGCTGGTGGTGACCCACAGCCTCCACCAGTTCATGCAAAGAGCTGGCTTTATAAGGACGGAGGAAAATCAACCGTGGAAAAAAAAGGAAATTACATTTTAAAAAGAAAAGCAAAACAAAAAACATGACCTCTGAGAAGATTGTTTTGATTAGACAGTCAGGAAAGGACAGTTTCTTCAAAACAGTGTTAAAAAATCAGTGTATATTCATGCCAAGAATGAAAGAATGAATTCGGACCTTATCTTGTACCATGCATAATAATCAACTCATAGGATTTTAAAAGTCTTCCTTGCAATCCTCAAGCTCCTAGAAGAGGAGAAAACTAAGTAAGAGCAAAGTCTTGTGTCACTGGTTTTGCTAGTGCAATGGATGTGATACTAACATGCCAGTCTTCAAATCAGAAAATATACACATGGAACACATCAGATTAAATAGTTTCTTAATAATAAAGAAAGCAAACATAGTGAAAACACAGTCTGTGGAATCAGAGTAAATACAAACAAGCTATGTAGGTGGCCTATACCCACACTCACTCACTCACTCACTCACTCACTCACTCACTCACTCACAAACATGTATGTATATTCTATACACACATTTTCTGCTATAGTACTTCTGGTCTTAGTTTTTCCTCCTATTCCTGAGATAAAATACTCTGACAAAAGCAAGGGGGATTCTTTTGACTGGTGATGCAATGAGATAAGACCCATTCCTGGTATTGGAGTTTTATTTGGTAGCATAGGATGCCTAGTTGGGATATTCTCTTCCCCCATTATATTAATCCATTTAATTTCTTTTATCTACATATATATTTTAGAAAGCTTCAGAGAAAGGGGAGTGGATACAAAATCCCGCCCTAGCCAAGAGGAGGGTATTTAGAATTTATAGCTTCTGGGAAAGGGAGAATCAGTGTTCTTCAGTGGAATGACATTGGGTATATCAATCATACTCCAGGATGGGTCCCAAGCTCAGAAGTTGTCAAGCAACACAAATTGTGTCCCATGTTTTCTAGTGTCATTTTTCTTTTCTGTCATTTGTTGTTGATGTTTTTGTCTTTTTCCAAGAAAGAGAGACAACACGCCCTTGGGTGGATAGAGTGAAGGGAAGGATCTAGATGGAGTTACAGGATAAGAAAGAATGTGATAAAAAAAAAATACTGTATAGAATTTTCAAAAAATTAATTAAAATGAAAAAGAACAGTTTAAATTAGCTTACAGTTGAAGGTACATTCTGCCATGGCTGGGAAGTCATGGTAGCAAGAACTTAAAATAGGGGGGCCCGTCAGGACCGCAGTTGTATAAGGACCATGACTGCATTAATGCATGTACTCAGCTCTCTTTATCCATCTTAGATATAATAACGGACATACAGGGACTGAATTCCCTACACAGGACATGGCCCCACAACATCTAAGATGAGTCTTCTCAAGTCAATTTTAAAAGTCCAAAAAATTCATCACTGGCATGGGCATGCCTAAAAGCCTATCTCCCAGGTGATTCTAGAATCTGTCAAGCCAACAGTGCTAACCATCACACTGCCTGACCTTTCCTACTGAAATGTTAAGACACTATGTTAGTTTCTTTTTCAACAATTGCAATATTTATACCCAGTGCCTGTTCCTAAGCCCACTTCAAAAATTTCTAAACTTTAAAATGAAGGTTGGATTGCTATACAAAATATGCCTACATAGAAGGATTTGTGTCTTGCCATCTCAACTTTTAAAACTCGATTTTTGCAAACTATTCCTGTTGGACGTCTATTTTGCTTTGCCAGGTCTCAGATTTCTTATCTGCAAAATGATTGTGTTATCTGAAGATTTTAAAAATCCTTTTCAATTTAAGATATTGTGCTGTAAAGAAATGAGAAAAATAGCAACCTCAAATTGCTTATCGTATTTTTTAAGAGAACTACTACTACAATTCATACTCATTCATCCTCAATATGTATTTATTGAGTATTCACAGAAAATACCAACAGGAACAGCTTGAGAAATTAGAGAAACAGTGCTACACAAAGTGCATAAATATGTACCCCTGTGGAACTTCTATTTAGACAAGGGAAGGCAGAAATAAAGAAAATCAAGAGATTATAAAGCTGAGAGTAGTTTAGAGCTATGGAGGAAAGCATGCTAAGAGATAGAGTGTGAAAAGAGGAACGCAAATTAGTCCAGAAGGTGATCCTGCTGGAAGTTCATTGAAAAAGTGGAGCATGCCAAGAGTCAGAGTTGTGTTTGGAGGCCAATGAGGTTGAGAAGGATGTGGAGGTGGTGGAGATGATGCTGAAGATGTAGCTCGTACCCCGGTTCTGTGGCTGGGAGATATTCAAATGGGGTGGTTTGATACACCAGAATGTTACTGGGGAAACTGAGGTTGCCCCTTTGGAGTTCTTAGTCTTGGCAATAAAAGGATTTAGAAATATCCAAATTAATAAAATCAGAAACGAAAAGGGAGAGATAACAACAGAAACTGAGGAAATTCAAAAAATCATCAGATCCTACTACAAAAACCTGTATTCAACACAACTAGAAAATCTTGAGGAAATGGACAATTTCCTTGACAGATACCAAGTACCAAAATTAAATCAGGATCAAATAGACCATCTAAACCGTCCTATAACCCCTGAAGAAATAGAAGTTGTCATTGGAAGTCTTCCAACCAAAAAAAGCACAGGTCCAGATGGTTTTAGTGCAGAATTCTATCAGACCTTCAAAGAAGACCTAACACCAATACTCTTCAAACTGTTCCACAAAATAGAAACAGAAGGAACACTACCCAACTCGTTCTATGAAGCCACAATTACACTAATACCAAAAGCACACAAAGATCCGACAAAGAAAGAGAATCTCAGGCCAATCTCTCTTATGAATATCGATGCAAAAATACTCAATAAAATTCTTGCCAACAGAATCCAAGAACACATCAAAACGATCATCCACCACGATCAAGTAGGCTTCATCCCAGGGATGCAGGGATGGTTCAATATAAGGAAATCCATCAATGTAATCCACTACATAAACAATCTCAAAGAAAAAAACCACATGGTCATCTCATTAGATGCTGAAAAAGCATTTGACAAAATTCAGCATCCTTTCATGCTAAAGGTCTTGGAAAGATCAGGAATTCAAGGCCCATATCTAAACATAGTAAAAGCAATTTACAGCAAACCGGTAGCCAGCATCAATCTAAATGGAGAGAAACTTGAAGCAATCCCACTAAAATCAGGGACTAGACAAGGCTGCCCTCTCTCTCCATATCTTTTCAATATAGTACTTGAAGTTCTAGCTAGAGCAATTAGACAACAAAAAGAGGTCAAAGGGATACAAATTGGAAAGGAAGAAGTCAAACTATCACTATTTGCAGACGATATGATAGTATACTTAAACGACCCAAAGAACTCCACCAGAGAACTCCTACAGCTGATAAACGACTTCAGCAAAGTGGCCGGATATAAAATCAACTCAAGCAAGTCAGAAGCCTTCCTATACTCAAAGGATAAGCAGGCTGAGAAAGAAGTAAGAAAAATAATACCCTTCACAATAGCCACAAACCATATTAAGTATCTTGGCGTGACTCTAACCAAACAAGTGAAAGATCTGTATGACAAGAACTTCAAGTCTCTGAAGAAAGAAATTGAAGAAGACCTCAGAAGATGGAAAAATCTGCCATGCTCATGGATTGGCAGGATTAATATAGTAAAAATGAGCATCTTACCAAAAGTAATACACAGATTCAATGCAATCCCCATCAAAATCCCAACTCAATTCTTCATAGAGTTAGAAAGAGCAATTCAAAAATTCATCTGGAATAACAGAAAACCCAGAATAGCTAAAACTATTCTCAAGAGTAAAAGAACCTCTGGGGGAATCAGTATCCCGGACCTCAAGCTGTACTACAGAGCAATAGTGTTAAAAACTGCATGGTATTGGTACAGTAACAGACATGTAGATCAATGGAACAGAATTGAAGACCCAGAAATGAATCCACACTCCTATGGTCACTTGATCTTTGACAAAGGAGCTAAAACCATCCAGTGGAAAAAAGATAGCCTTTTCAACAAATGGTGCTGGCTCAGCTGGAGGTCAACATGCAGAAGAATGCAAATTGACCCATCCTTATCTCCTTGCACTAAGCTCAATTCTAAGTGGATCAAAGATCTCCACATAAAACCAGACACACTGAAACTAATAGAAGGGAAACTAGGGAAGAACCTTGAACATATGGGCACAGGGGAGAATTTCCTGAACAGAACTCCAATAGCTTATGCTCTAAGATCAAGAATAGACAAATGGAACCTCATTAAATTACAAAGTTTTTGCAAGGCAAAAGACACCGTCAAAAAGACAAAGCGGCAACCAACTAACTGGGAAATGATCTTTACCAACCTTACATCCGACAGAGGGCTAATATCCAATATATACAAAGAACTCAAGAAGTTAAACTCCAGAGAGGCAAGTAACCCTATTAAAAAATGGGGTACAGAGCTCCACAAAGAGTTCTCACCTGAAGAATATCTAATGGCTGAGAAGCACCTAAAGAGATGTTCATCATCCTTAGTCATTAGGGAAATGCAAATCAAAACAACCCTGAGATTCCATCTCACACCAGTCAGGATGGCTAAGATCAAAAACACAGGACACAGCAGTTGTTGGCGAGGATGTGGAGAAAGAGGAACACTCCTCCACTGCTGGTGGAATTGCAAGCTGGTATAAACACTCTGGAAAGCAGTCTGGCGGTTCCTCAGAAAACTGGGCATGACACTCCCGGAGGATCCGGCTATACCACTCCTGGGCATATACCCAGAGACTTTACCTGCATGCAATAAGGACACATGCTCCACTATGTTCATAGCAGCCTTATTTATAATAGCCAGAAGCTGGAAAGAACCCAGATGTCCCTCAACGGAGGAATGGATTCAGAAGATGTGGTATATCTACACAATGGAATACTACTCTGCAATTAAAAACAATGAATTCACGAAATTCCTAGGCAAATGGTCAGATCTTGAAAATATCATCCTTAGTGAGGTAACCCAATCACAAAAGAACACACATGGTATGCAGTCACTGATAAGGGGATATTGACCCAGAATCTCGGAATACCCTAGACACAATCCGCATATCAATAGATTTCTAAAAAGATGGTAGGAGAGACCCCTGGTCCTGGAAAGACTGGATGTAGGGGAACGCCAGGACAGAGTAACGAGAGGGGGTTGAATGGAGAAAAGAGGGAGGGAAGGGGGCTTATGGGACTTTCGGGGAGGGAGGATACGGGAAAGGGTAATTGATTTGGAATGTAAATTAAAAAAATAAAATAAAATAAATAATAAAAAAAAAGAAAAAAAAAAAAAAAAAAAAAAAAGAATAGACAAATGGGACCTCATTAAATTACAAAGTTTTTGCAAAGCAAAAGACACTGTCAAAAAGACAAAGCGGCAACCACCTAACTGGGAAATGATCTTTACCAACCTTACATCCGACAGAGGGCTAATATCCAATATATACAAAGAACTCAAGAAGTTAAACTCCAGAGAGGCAAGTAACCCTATTAAAAAATGGGGTACAGAGCTCCACAAAGAGTTCTCACCTGAAGAATATCTAATGGCTGAGAAGCACCTAAAGAGATGTTCATCATCCTTAGTCATTAGGGAAATGCAAATCAAAACAACCCTGAGATTCCATCTCACACCAGTCAGGATGGCTAAGATCAAAAACACAGGAGACAGCAGTTGTTGGCGAGGATGTGGAGAAAGAGGAACACTCCTCCACTGCTGGTGGAATTGCAGGCTGGTACAACCACTCTGGAAAGCAGTCTGGCGGTTCCTCAGAAAACTGGGCATGACACTCCTGGAGGATCCGGCTATACCACTCCTGGGCATATACCCAGAGGCTTCCCCTGCATGCAATAAGGACACATGCTCCACTATGTTCATAGCAGCCTTATTTATAATAGCCAGAAGCTGGAAAGAACCCAGATGTCCCTCAACGGAGGAATGGATTCAGAAGATGTGGTATATCTACATAATGGAATACTACTCTGCAATTAAAAACAATGAACTCACAAAATTCCTAGGCAAATGGTCAGAACTTGAAAATATCATCCTTAGTAATCACAAAAGAACACACATGGTATGCAGTCACTGATAAGGGGATATTAACCCAGAATCTCGGAATACCCTAGACACAATCCGCATATCAATAGATTTCTAAAAAGATGGAAGGAGAGACCCCTGGTCCTGGAAAGACTGGATGTAGGGGAACACCAGGACAGAGTAACGAGAGGGGATTGAATGGAGAAAAGAGGGAGGGAAGGGGGCTTATGGGACTTTCGGGGAGGGAGGAAACGGGAAAGGGGAAGTGATTTGGAATGTAAATTAAAAAATAAAATAAAATAAATAATAAAAAAAAAGAAATATATTTAGAAGGAAATGCCTGTTAGCTATGATTGACCCAAATATTATGAAAAGAAATGAAGACAGACCAGCCTCTCCGGAATCAAAAGTGTTCTTTAGAACAAGTGAATGACACTGGTTTCTTGGCAGGAGTAGAGACTGTTTTATAGGGTGGGAAAGTGAAACCTTTGGGACAAAAAATTACATCTACAGTCCAGTTTCCCTGCAGCCACAAAGAGATTGTAAGGGTCTGAGATTTGCCAAAGGATGATACTCCAAACTCAAATAGTATGCGAAAGCCAAGAGTGCTTTCTTCTGCAGATGTCCAGCATGTGGGGGTCTACCAAGATGGAGACACCCAGGTGAGCTCAAAGGTCCAATTTAAAGCAGATTAGGGGAATTCCAGGGAAGGGTAAGTGACCTTTATCTTGATTGGTTGACTCCATCTCTAAGGTTATAGTTGTCTTTGGGATTGGCTCTGGGGACATTCCCGAACCATTGCTGGGGTGCAAGGGGGCTTGAACTGTTGCTGAGACTGAGGGTAGAGCCTGGAAATTATTGCTGGGGGAGCCTGGAGGGAGACACACTGCTCTTGCCTCAGACCAGGTGGCAGGGCCACTTCATAGGCTGTGGTTTTTCCAGTAACTGACTTGCCCGGAATTTTCTAGTTCTGGGAAATAGAAACTTAGGCCTAGTCTCCTGAACTGCTAGTTTGAAACCTGTCATGGAGTCAGCCTGTCTCGGTTCTCTCAGTGGTGGGTGCCAGTTGGGTTGGTATGTTGTGCGGATCAGAATTTTCTACAAGTGTTAACATTCAAGTCAATTTTCCGGGCTAGAGTTTCTCAGTGGACCAGAAGGAGGTTTTTAGGTCCTTAATATTTCAGTGCTGGGTCAATTTTGTTAGAGTTTAAGAGAAAAACCAATGGCAGGCAAGGCATAAATCTCATCAGCTGGGACAAGGTAAGCAGAAAAATTTGCAATGGAGTTTAACAAGCAGCCACCCAGAAAAGGGAATTTCAGAGAAAGAGTACAAAAGGACAGAATTCCAGGAAAACATGTATGCCTTTGGCCAGTATATGAAAAGGGAATAAAGAAGAGTAACAGTTAGATTTTTTTTTCTGATTTCTAATATCAGAAATAAAAGAAAGTAGGCAGGCCACAAGGCAGAGGCTCCACAGTGATGTATGGGAGAAGACATGGCTGCAACTGCCAGTGACTACACTGAGAAGATGCTTCAGGGGAGTAAAAGCACATTATCTAATTAGATGAATAATAACCCCTCCCATCTACTCAGGTCTACAGATGGAATTTAGAACAAAGTCCAAAAAACCACCTTTTTAAATGGCAATTTAAGCTTCAAGAAATGGCTAAGATGACAATTACATTTCCATTGTTACCAGTGAAAGAAACGGGGTGGAGTCCAGAGTAGCCTGAAGTTACTGGAGCAAGGGAACATTTCAAATTATTTAGTGACCATTTTGGTGGTGAGAGCTGCAGTGTGGGTGTTCATGGCATCTGATTCACAAAAGTCAAGGGTACTACTCAAGCAACACCATGTGCGAAAAAACTCACAAGTGTATTATTTGACCGAATATGTCCATAGTGTCTGAAAGAGTTTTGAAGTGAAGGAGTATCATAATGCCATATAAGTCATAACCACACAACAGACCTCGCAAACAAGATTTATAGGGATCAGGTATGCAAAACACCCGCCTGAGTGGGATGGAGACAGAGGCAGGCCAAGTTATGATGGCAGGTTTTATGGGGGGCGAGATATGGAGCATGCTCTTAGGAAAGATATGGCAATGGTAGAGATGGTAGAAATGTGTCCCGTTGGCCATTAATGATGGTGGGGCCATGGGCACCGATTCATAGCAGGTGAAGAGGAACCTGGGTCCAGAATATGGGCAGTTCTTAGCTGATCAGCAGTGTGAAGGCTAGCTTTAAGCTTAGATTTGTAGACCAAAGTAAGAATGTTAGGCCATAATCCCAGCACTCAGGAAACTGAAACATGAGGATTCTATCAGTTTGAGGTCAGCATTGGGTTCATAGTGGGTTTCAAGCTAGTGTTGTGTGGGGTTCAATATGAATCCTGGCTAAAACAAAAGAAAGGAAGGAAGGAAGGAGGGATGGAGGGAGGAAGAGAGGTAGAGAGACATACAAACAGAAAGACAGAGACAATATATAAGTTGTGAACATATGTGCCAGAAACATAAATAGATACAATTGTGCTTTTCCATGATGCTGGAATTTATTGAGTAACAGTAAATTCACAAAGTTTAACTGTTTCAATGACAGCTATTTGTCATATAATCTACTTACCTTGCTAACCTGACTAAAGTAGATGATGGTTCTTACATTCTGATCTCAGTATCACACATCACATAGTTATCTATTTCTATATGCATATATACCCAAGAAAACACTTTTGGCAGTAGAGAAAATTACACAGCAATTACTTGTGGCTTAGATAATTGGAAGGAAATACTTAAAGATATGCAAGGCATAAAATCTGCTTGGAAGCTTTAAGGAAACTTAGTGTTTTATAGCAAACCACTTGGCATGCAGATGCTCAGATCCTTAATCCCATTCATGCTTGGGAGCCCAGAGAATTCATAGGGAGGAGCCCAACCACCATGTAATAGTATTATCCTTGGACAAGGAAGAAAGTCTTCAGACTGACAATGTATTTTCATTCTTACATCAGCATACTGTTGCCTAGACACTAAAATATGACTTTAGATGTAGATTCACCCTGGCTGAAACAACTTAGGCTGGAATTAACACTATTCCCATATTTGATACTTCATAAAATGAACTTTTATGTCTACTTGTAGTTGTATTTTATAAAGAATAATCTATATGGTAAAATATAAAATCAGGCAGGGTCATTTTTCTAAGATGTCATTAAGTTTTGTCCCTCAAAATTACCTATTGTTTGAATGAATGTGTTAAGTACATTCCCATTAAGGAATAATTTTTGGGAAAATGCTTGAGGATTAATAAACACATCTCTGCTAACTCATTAAATAATTCTTCTCCTCTTGGATATTGCTCAATGAAAGAAAGAATTGGTATTCAAACCTAAGCCAATTGCACTTGTTTCTTGGAATGCAATCATACACAGAATTGGGAATTGATAAGAGTGATTAAAGAATCCAATAAAAAATGTTTCCAAAAATACTGCACCGCCTTAAATTTCAAAGACTAGCTAGTTTTATAGTCATCGATGGCAATAATTATCAAGTCATGTTATCAGAGCACATTATTAACAATATATTACTGTACACTTCCAAAAAGAAAAGACAAAGAAAGTTAGTCACTTCTTCAGCCTTGATTGAAGAGTCATCTTAGTCCTATGAGACTTCACCATATTGCATCATTAACACAGGAAGTCAAGTGCAACAGCTTTCTGTGTATATCTTCCAGAAGAAAAGAGCTTTGTTCAGGTGACCAGGGAAAGTGGTGCTTCAATTTCTTCCCTGGGAACAAGTGTTAATTTCGGAGCTGAGTGTGACTTCTGATTTTTTGTGAATTGTGGAAACAAGAAAAGCAAAGTGAGAAATGACCCATCAGCAAATAGTCCTCATTGTGTGTGTGTGTGCCCGGGCATGCATGAGTGTGTGTAAATACGAATATGTTTCAAGGCCAGAAGTTGATGTTGGATGCTATCTTCAATTATTCTCTACCTAATATTTTGAGACATACTCTCTCATGGACCCTGGGCTCACTGGTTTGTCTAGGTGGGCTAGCCAGAGAGCCTCAGGGATTGAAATCCTACTGCCTATACCACATACACTGTGTGTGTACATGTACAGCTACATGCCATTACAGTGTATTTATTACAAGTTTGATAGAATGCAGGTCCATGCTTGTACAGCAAGCACTCACAGACTGAGCAATTGCCTCAATTCCTATTTGCTCTCAAACTTCCTCTTCTAATTTCATTCATAGATGAAGCACAATCCAAGGAATATGGCCAACATGATTTTTTGTTGTTTTAGGTTTCAGGTTTTTCTTTTGTTTCCTTTTTTGAAAGTAAGTGCCAAACGTTTGGCTTTGTGTGAAGATGTGCAGCATCATTGCCAGATGTTGAAACATCTGCTGCAATTGATTTTGCAAAGTTACTTTCACTTTCAGATACCAGGCTTTGAGAAAATGAAGAACCATTCCTTTGACTCTGTGATGGCTCTTCTTGGCTGTCAACTTGACTACACCTGGAATTACCTAGAACCCAAGGGTCCAGATACCTGTGAAGAATTTCTTTTTTCTTGATTAAATCATTTGAAGTGGGAAGACCCACCTTTTAATCCAGATTCATCTTTAGTCTGGGCCACACCTTCTGCTGGCAGCCTATTTAAAAGATATGAAGAAGGAATCTCATTCCTTGTCTTCTTGCTCTCACTCTTGCTGGCAAGTCTATTCCTTCATTGGCATTAGAGCCTGCCTACTTCCTCAGGATTCTAGAGTATATTGAAGACCACCTGAGACAGCCCCCTTTGCAGACTAAACAATGACTGGACTCTTGGACTTTGCTAGACAGCCATTGTTAGACTAGCTGGACCTTATCCTGTAATAAATTACATATATATATAATTTTAATTTGATTTATTATATATAATAAATAATATATAGTAAATATATATAATTTGCTCTATACAATGTTGTTCTCTAGAGAACCTGAGTAATAACACTCCCTTTGTCTTTCTTTCCTGATTACCCCCAACATTTGTTTACTCATCCAATATAAAAATACGTAAAAGCAAATGAAAGAATTACTGGAGAAATCACATTTATACCTTTATACTGTTAGAATTTATAAAATAGTGCTTATTTACACTTTAATTCAAGTTACTTCATATCTATTAAAATTACTAGGTTTTAAGATATTTATATCTGTATAAATATATTTACTTTATCAGTTCAGTGAGATTTCTTCTTATGCGAATCTCATATAATGTACATGAAGGCATAGACACCATAATGTGGTGTTTAATATAAAAGTCACATTTGCTTTTTGTTCCTTTTGATTTTACCAATTTTTCTTTTCTTTTGTCCTTTACATAACACTAACTCCTTATGTCTGTAACATCTTCTATATTCCCAGGGTTTTCTTTATGTAACTCCCATGTTTTCTATGTCCATATTTAAATATTTTGAACCTGTTTTGTTCCTTTCCTACCAAAATGGAAATATGATATTCACTTTCTGTTTTTAATCCTTCAACATTTTTTTCTGAAAAGTCTCACTAGTTGTTTGAAATTTCTACTGTACGAAACTAACTCCCTGATATGGGCACATTGTTGTTAAGCCATGGCCCTGGAGTTTTACTTCTTTTTTCTTTCTTTGTGTGGGGCTAGATATCTAACCAACTGCACTTACTAGAAAAATGCTCCAGCATAAGTGCTCCTGCCATCCTTCTATTGTTTTTATCTCCGCTTCTAAGTTTTTTGTCACTATGAACCATGTCCTATAACAAAAAATAAGGAAAAATGCATTGTTGTACCTGTTTTATATATCCTAAAAACGTTTGTGTGTGTGTGTGTGTCTTTGTGTGTGTGTGTGTGTGTGTGTGTGTGTGTATGCTATTGTAGTGTACAAAGAAGGTTCCAGAAGGCAGAGGAAGGAATTGGATCCCCTGGACCTGGAGTTAGGAGTTATCTGATATAGGTGCTGGGAACTCAGGTCTTCTGAGAGAGCACCACGTGCTTTCCCCCACTTCTCTCATCACTCTGTTCTTACACTGCTGTTTGTGGGATTTGATTCCAGGCATAGGACTACTAAACTGTAAGGCAAATGAATCTCTTTTAAAATTTTATAGATACAGCTAGGCTGCTTTCAAAAAAGATTATCAGTTTCACATAACCAGCAAAAAGAGATGATACATACTTCCTCCAATTCATCACAGCAATAGAGCCAGTTACTTGTCATAAAGGATTATCTATATGGGCTGTAATTCCTGCCTTCAAGACTACTTATAAATTTGAGTACACACACATATATATTATACAGATATAGATATATTATATACATATACATATATAATGTAAACATCCATATTCATTTCTGCCCATAGCTACTGTTAACCTTTAACTTTTAATTTTTAAATACTTGAATACTTTTGTAGTTTTCAAAACAAAATCCCTTTTCTTCTCTCTTAAAAAGGAATTCTTCTATCCTAGTTGATACTGTAGCTCCCAGCTACTTTATTATTTTTTAAAATACTGACTTCTTAAACTGATTGCAAAATTGTGTTTATTTTCCATGATTTATTGATATTTTATATTTTATGCTATTATACAGTATAAAGTTTCATACTTCAGAAATATGAATACAATGTACTGAATGTTTTCCTTTTCTTTCAAATCATTCTTATAGCAGTGTGTAGAATATGTCATTCAGTTTTCTACCTTCCTTATCTGCACCTCTGGGATTGTATTCTTCCTATTTTGAATGACATTATCTATTTAAATTGTCTACTTAATCTATGAATTGTGCCTGGACTTTTGATATATTTATGTTTGCATTTAGTACCTAAGAATTTTTTATACTAGTGAACACTTGCTATGTATTTGATTAATTCTTTTAATTTAGAAAATAATTTTCTAGGTATCTTGGATGATAAAAAATATAGCTGAGCTTATGCTATAATTCTGAAAATAACATCTTCCCTGTAAAGGCATATTGTTTGACAAGCACAAATTTGAAGGGGTCGTGTGTATTATCTTATTATATGTGAAGCAGGTACTGAATCATACTATTATCTTTCCTTACAAGTGACAAAGCTGAAACCCTAAGATCCATGGTCCTCCACAGAAGAGGCACAAAACCAGTGTTTAGTTGCAGTCTGTCTGACTTGGAGACTCTCCTTTTCTTTCTCTTCTCACATTCCTTTCCTGATTCAAAGTCAGATTCTTTATTTTTCTAAGTTTTTTTATTTACATTCAAAATCATTTCCCCTTTCCCGTTTCCTCCCTCCCCGAAAGTCCCATAAGCCCCCTTCCCTCCCTCTGTTCCCCATTCAAGCCCCTCTTGCTTCTCTGTCCTGGTATTCCCCTACATCCAGTCTCTCCAGGACCAGGGGTCTCTACTTCCATCTTCTTGGAAATCTATTGATATGCAAATTGTGTCTAGGGTATTCCGAGATTCTGGGTTAATATCCCCTTATCAGTGACTGCATACCATGTGTGTTCTTTTGTGATTGGGTCACTAAGGATGATATTTTCAAGTTCTGACCATTTGCCTAGGAATTTCGTGAATTCATTGTTTTTAATTGCAGAGTAGTACTCCATTGTGTAAATATACCACATCTTCTGAATCCATTCCTCCATTGAGGGACATCTGGGTTCTTTCCAGCTTCTGGCTATTATAAATAAGGCTGCTATGAACATAGTGGAGCATGTGTCCTTATTGCATGCAGGGGAAGCCTCTGGGTATATGCCCAGGAGTGGTATAGCCGGATCCTCCGGGAGTGTCATGCCCAGTTTTCTGAGGAACTGCCAGACTGCTTTCCAGAGTGGTTGTACCAGCTTGCAATCCCACCAGCAGTGGAGGAGTGTTCCTCTTTCTTCACATCCTCGCCAACAACTGCTGTCTCCTGTGTTTTTGATCTTAGCCATTCTGACTGGTGTGAGATGGAATCTCGGGGTTGTTTTGATTTGCATTTCCCTAATGACTAAGGATGATGAACATCTCTTTAGGTGCTTCTTAGCCATTAGATATTCTTCAGGTGAGAACTCTTTGTTTAGCTCTGTACCCCATTTTTAATAGGGTTACTTGCCTCTCTGGAGTTTAACTTCTTGAGTTCTTTGTATATATTGGATATTAGCCCTCTCTCGGGTATAGGGTTGGTAAAGATCATTTCAGTGACAGGCATGTAGATCAATGGAACAGAATTGAAGACCCAGAAATGAATCCACACTCCTATGGTCACTTGATCTTTGACAAAGGAGCTTAAGCCATCCAGTGGAAAAAAGATAGCCTTTTCAACAAATGGTGCTGGCTCAACTGGAGGTCAACATGCAGAAGAATGCAAATTGACCCATTCTTATCTCCTTGCACTAAGCTCAATTCCAAGTGGATCAAGGACCTCCACATAAAACCAGACACACTGAAACTAATAGAAAGGAAACTAGGGAAGAACCTTGAACATATGGGCACAGGGGAGAATTTCCTGAATAGAATTCCAATAGCTTATGCTCTAAGATCAAGAATTGACAAATGGGACCTCATTAAATTACAAAGTTTTGTCTTTAATATTTTAAGTTAATTAAAAAGCAAGAAGCATGAAAACATAAGATGCCATCAGTTATTATCAATAATCATAATAAAGTGAGCTGATATAATTGAAAGAGAAATATCTTATTGAAAAATATCTAGCTTATAGAATATAGAATTTTTTCATAACTTGTACAGCCACTATGGAAATCAATATGGCAGTTATTCAGAAAATTGGGAATCATTTTACTTTAAGACCCAGATATACCACTCTTATGCATACACCCAAAAGATGCTCTCTCCAACTACAAGGACACTTGTTCAACTATGTTCATAGCAGCTTTATTCATAATAGCCAGAAATTGTAAACATCCTAGATGTTCCTCAACCAGAGAATAGATAAAGGAAATATGGTACATTTACTCACTGAAATACTACTGAGCAGTTTAAAAAACTGACATCATGAAATTTGCAGGCAAATGAATAGAACTAGAAAAATATTATTAGAGTGAGATAACCTAGACCCAGAAAGACAAACGTGGAGATATCCCTAGGAAAGAGAAATAGAAAAGATTTTGTGAATGGACTAAGCTCAGATGTGGATGGAAATAGAAGGAATCAGGTTGGGGGAGGAAGAGAAGGAGAAATTATGGTGTGAGACAATTGGAATTTAAGGGCATTTGGGAGGTGATGTGGTAACCTAGTGCAGTAGAAACTCCCAGGATTCTACGAGAGTGACCTTAGTACTGGAAGATATGGAGCTTGAACCAGACATCTTCTGTAACCAGGCTATCTGTAGTGGTAGAACTGGGACACCAACCCAGCCATGAAACTTTTGAACTACAGTCCTGCCTATACGATGTGCTGGGGCAATGGTGGCATAGAAGTTGTGGAAGTAGCCAACAAATAACTTGTCTAATTTGAGGCCTATATCATAAGAGGTTACTGCTTGGAGGACCAGGAACCAGAGGCCACATAAGCCTAGAGACCTGTGGTAGAATCAAATGTGATAGCCCACAGAATCAACTAATTAGGGCTCATGGGGGCTCACAGAGACTGAAGCTACTTATGGTGCATGCATGGGTCAGTGCTAGGTCCTCTGCATAGATGTTGGGTTGTTGGTTTGGTGATTTAGGGGCATTCATGAGAGTGGGAGAGAAATGTCTCTCTCATTTTTGCCTCTTCTAGGGACCCTTCCCTCTTACTGTGTTTCCTCACCTAGCTTTGATGTAAGGGTTTGTGATGTGTCTTATTGTTATCTTGTTGTGTCATGTTTGATTGATGTTTCTGAGAGGCATGTTCTTTTGGGGGAAAGATTAGGTGGGGTTAGTAGATCTGGGGAAGAAGTGAGCTGGGGGTTAGGAGGAATAGAGTGGAGAAAGGGGAATCTACAGTCATATATTGTTGAGAGAAGAATAAAAAAATTATAAAAAGAATATAGAATTTGCATACTTTTTTTATGCAAAGGCTGCTTATGAGAGAAATACATAAAAGGGGCAGAAATATTGATGATGATGATAATAACAACAACAACAACAACAATAGTATACCAGTAAGTCAGGACTTAGTAGCCATATTAATATTGGGCCAAATAGGAGGAAAGTGAGCCTAAAAGCCTTTGATGAATCTTGTTAAATTATGATTCTTAAGATACATGATCAGAGGATTCTAAAAATTCCTGAGAACCTTTGGCTGACACAGATGGCAAGGCATTTTTCCACTCTCAATAACTCATTCTCAACCCCAACCTAAATTCTGTCTATTGTCTGCATTGTCACAAAAGCAGTTTTGTTACTGACACAGAAGGATTCACATGCCTTCCCTTGTCACATGAATGAAAAGTGACAAACAAATTAATAGACTATGATTTTAGGTAAATAATGCAACAATATTCAAAGGAAGCTGGACTGCCTATGGCTACACGTGATTGCATTTCTTTGGATCACAATTTTGAATACCCTAGAAGTGATCTAATAACTCCCCTTTGTACGATAAAGATGTGAAGGTCAGAGATATAAAGTGGTGTCATCTAGCTAGTTAGTAGCAAGGCACAGATTACAAAAGAATAGTCCATAATTTTCTTTCCACTGAAGTGTGCATCATGACTACTCGAGATTCAAAGAAAAGGTCTTAACACCTATTCACTAGAGAAAAGGAGAAATATTTTCTTCACAGATACTAGGCTGTTGCTAGGTGATTAGCGCAAACTCATACCATAAAGTAGCAGAAATAATTTTTCTAATGTAACACAAATGGCCTTACTGCAGCTAAAAATGAATTTAATAGTGAAAATCCACGAGGCATTTTTTTCTAAATTTAGATTACAGAAGCGTAAATGAGACAATTTGAGAATAAACATGTGGCTGTCCATGAAATGACTACAAATTATTAGTATCAGATTCTATACAGGCCCTACCAGGTCATGGGTGAAACCTGTACTTGGGCTCTGGCTGTACTGAACCACAAAGGTGTGTTCATTTTCTTAGGGATATATGAGTCAACATTAACTGAATGACTGTTATGTGAAATTACACAGAAAATGTAGGTGATGATACAAGTAAGACTATGATCTGGTTTTTTTGACTGACTGTAAACCACATCAAAAAAAAAAAAAAACAATTACTGCAAGGGGCTGGCAAGCTAGAGAGACAGCTCTGTGGTTAAAATCACTGTCAGGGGTTGTTTCTCAGAATCCACATGGAAGCACTCAATCAACTATACCTAGAGTCCTAGGGGAGCCAGTGTTCTCTTCCCGCTTTTGTGAGCACTGAATGTACACACACACACAGACAGACAAATCATATATACCTAGCATAAAAATAAGTAATACTTTTTAAAAATTAAAGCAAAAGAAAGAAAGTGGTCAATGAAATAAGCACAGAGACAGACTAAAGTACCATAACAAAATTCACTAAATTAGACACATTTACAAAATTGACTTATAGAGAAATAAATCAATAAATGACAATCAAGCATTGCTAGCTGAACAAATGTTTAAAAATGATATTGTTTAAGGCTATCATAAATAGGAAATGCATTATGGATATCTGAATCAAGATAAGAATAGCTGATGTGCACAGAATAAAATGGTAGTATGAAATTCAAATCTTATTTGTGAAAAGTCTTTTATACTAGAAAGAATTTCAAAGGACAACATCAAAAAGTAAAGTGTTTCATAAAGTACTTTCCAGTGAAAAACCTTAATATAGAAAAATATTAAGTAAATTTACATGTTAATTTAAAAGATTATTTTTTTCTCCTAAGTATTCTACATGCTATTATGCTCATCTAGAAGTGTACCAAGTTAAATTTTTACATAGGTCAAAGTATTATGATTATAATTTCAGGCATCACATAAGCTGGCATAATATAGAAAAAGATCATGCTACATATTCAAAACTGCATCTAACTTATATATATTTTGTTTCTGCTAAAATGAAGACTGGAGCTATGAAATGTTATAGGTGCAATTACCACAGCTTACTTATTGGTCAGCTGAACCTAATGGGAAATAGAAACAATGACTCCTCTTATTATTCCATGCATGGTTTCCTAGAAGCCAACTTAAATAAAACAGTAAACTTGTAATGCATAGTTTTATTTTTCAAAATAAAGTCAATATTTGTTATAAATTGGATTGTTGCATTTATTCCTAGTGTTTTCTCTAGAAGTAATTTCCTGTGGGTCAGCACATCATTCATTACTCTGCTTGCTGATCATTTCAACATGCTAGTTATAAATGTGAGGAGGAGACATCTCAGTGCTTTTCTTGCAAGGCCCAATGATGGGTTAATATTTGAGGAACTATGAACAGTACTCCATCTTTTGCTTAATCTATGTTATACAACTCTAAGCTTTTTATTTTAAAAAGAATGTCTGCTGTTTTATTTCCCATAAATTTAATCATCCTTGGGCCACTTGATTAACTAGCAAAAAGGAATTCTTCACAGTTAAAGATCTCATTGCACAGAGACTAGAAACCTCTCTTTAAGAATCTGACTTTGAGATTCCATCTCACACCAGTCAGAATGGCTAAGATCAAAAACACAGGAAACAGCAGTTGTTGGCAAGGATGTGGAGAAAGAGAAACACTCCTCCACTGCTGGTGGGATTGCAAGCTGGTACAACCACTCTGGAAAGCAGTCTGGTGGTTCCTCAGAAAACTGGGCATGACACTCCCGGAGGATCCGGCTATACCACTCCTGGGCATATACCCAGAGGCTTCCCCTGCATGCAATAAGGACACATGCTCCACTATGTTCATAGCAGCCTTATTTATAATAGCCAGAAGCTGGAAAGAACCCAGATGTCCCTCAACGGAGGAATGGATTCAGAAGATGTGGTATATTTACATAATGGAATACTACTCTGCAATTAAAAACAATGAACTCACAAAATTCCTAGGCAAATGGTCAGAACTTGAAAATATCATCCTTAGTAATCACAAAAGAACACACATGGTATGCAGTCACTGATAAGGGAATATTAACCCAGAATCTCGGAATACCCTAGACACAATCCGCATATCAATAGATTTCTAAAAAGATGAAAGGAGAGACCCCTGGTCCTGGAAAGACTGAATGTAGGGGAAAGCCAGGACAGAGAAGCGAGAGGGGGTTGAATGGAGAAAAGAGGGAGGGAAGGGGGCTTATGGGACTTTCGGGGAGGGAGGAAACGGGAAAGGGGAAGTGATTTGGAATGTAAATTAAAAAAATAAAATAAAATAAATAAAAAAAATAGATTTCCAAGAAGATGGAAGGACAGACCCCTGGTCCTGGAAAGACTGGATGTAGGGGAACACCAGGACAGAGAAAGGAGAGGGGGTTGAATGGGGAACAGAGGGAGGGAAGGGGGCTTATGGGACTTTCGGGGAGGGAGGAAATGGGAAAGGGGAAATGATTTTGAATGTAAATAAAAAAACTTAGAAAAAAAAAGAATCTGACTTTGAATCAGGAAAGGAATGTGAGAAGAGAAAGAAAAGGAGAGTCTCCAAGTCAGAGAGACTACAACTAAACACTGGTTTTGTGCCTCTTCTGTGGAGGACCATGAATCTTAGGGTTTCAGCTTTGTCACTTATGGGACTTTCGGGGAGGGAAGAAACGGGAAAGGGGAAATGATTTTGAATGTAAATAAAAAAAACTTAGAAAATAAAATAAAATTAAAAAAAAAAAAAGAAGAAAATAGAAACGCAGGGGTCCGGGTTTGAAGAAACAGCCAGCCTCACAGGTCATCACTGCTTTATCCATGTAGAAAGTGCAATAAATTGGCTTTAAAATTATATCCCTATTGAATCATGAATTATTACAAATTAATACTGAGAAAATGGGAAAGAGTGCATATGCATAAGAGGAAAAACACAGAGAGAAACATTTAATAAGCACTTCCCTTCTCATAGTTCTAAGAATTGCATCGTACTTTTGTGTTCAACTGATGAAACTTAAAAGATCCAGTGACTTAAACACATTGTTTTCAAGGTCAAATCAAATTGGAGGCAATCATTCTTTATCCCCTTTATGAGGCCTAGGCAACTTGTCTTGGTAAAGCTAGTACTAAAAATGTCTCTTTTTAGACAGGTAGTTAAAATACCATACAGAACCCATTTTTGGCTGTCAAAACCAGAATTATTTGCAAGCCATAGATACATACAACCTTATGGGATGACACCTTACTTACCTGCTAAATCAGCTAAAGGATTATCTTGCCTTTTATGCGAGTTTGGAAGCAAAAAGCTATTTAAGATTCCTTCTCTAGAGACATTCTGTTAGCAGTATTGTATTTCCTTGGCAGCCATTAAAGGAAGCAGCCTAATAATCTACCAGCATATTTTTAAGCCACTTTAGGTTACTAGTTTAAAAGGTGGATGCACCCTAAGAGATTTGGAGATAGACTATGTCCATATAGCATGTTTACCAGAGTTCTCTACTTAAAATATTTCTCCCAAACCTGACCATTATCTGTGTAAGACACTATGTATTAGCATAGCAGCATTGAAATATGCAAGACACTGGTAGGAAAAACCACAAATAGATCATTCCTTTACCTGCTACTCTCTGTATATTTGAATATGTACAAACAGATAGATTATCCTTTCACATATGAGTTTTAATATTTCCCCTGTAGGGAAAAAGAAGATAGGAAAAACGAGTCACAAATAGTCATAAGCACAACCCAACTATGAGGAAAAAATGATTGAAGCAGTAATTTGAAGAGATTGATACTAATCAATAGTGAGCCTCAGAACATTCTGAATTATAAAATGAAGGGAAATAATAGACAAAGAAAGTCTGGCAATAACCACCACTTATTGTATTCTAAATGTAATCAGAACCATACACAGTGCTTTACTTAAAAAGTTGAAGATGATACATTTATATGGTGTTTAGTATATGCTACATTTGTCTGCTCGATAACCTTAGTGTTACGTGCTCCCTCTCTTTCTCTCCTCTTTTGCTAGTGTTGTAAATGAAAAACTGCCCCTTTGAGTTTTATCAAGTTGTTTCAAATTATGTCCACTTGATAGTGTTAAATAAATACACCAAACCAAGATAAGCTAGCTCCACAGATTAAAGGAAACAATAAGGTTCCCCCACAGTGTTTACAACACTTTGCTAATCTTCATCTTACCCTAGTTAAGGTGACTGTTAATAGGCCCACCCTATTATTGTTAAGATGGCAAATAATTGTCACTGCTAAACTTGCTTGCAAATCATAGAATTAAGGTTAAAATTTCCTTAGCCTGTTCTAGAAACAGAGTGCTTTCCATAGTATTATTGTGCCTTTAGGGCATTATTTTTCACCAGTATTAAATTCATTTGTCATTTATTTAACAAATACTTGTTGAGCCATTTGTGCTCTAGGGATGTTTTCTAAGAAAGACAAAAATCCATAGGTCACATTCTAATATGGAAAGATAGACAGTAAATAAATCAATGAACCCAGGTCAAAAGCTGGTATGCATAAAAAAGAAAAATAATGCATTGTAAATAGCTAGGAAATAATGGACTAAAACATGTGCTAACTAACGTTCCTTACATAAGATGGTCACCACAAAGAAACCTGCTGCCTTTACTGTTACCTTGATGGCACTATAATTTTCTCACAAGAATCTTGATTCTTATAGCACCTAAAACTGAATCTGACTTGACTATCATTCTAGCATCTAAAAGAATATCTGTGGCCTACTATTTCATTGCTAATATAATTTGTGTTGGACTTACTTTATAATTTTTTTAACTGAACCAAAAGCTCACATGCTTGAGTCTCAAAGCATCTTCGCACCCATGGCTCTTCTTGATATTATGAATGTCCAGAAGACTGTATTCTGATTACCGTGACAAGCCCAGCCCTTTCCAAAACTTGGCAAATTGTGTCCCAGCTTACCAGGCCTCTTGGTGTCCAAAGAATCCTCTACCCAATAGGTAGTCACTAGTAAGCAATTGAAGGTCCTGTAGGCTTGAAACTCATTTTGGTTCCTTCCTTGGACACTTTCCTAATTAAAAAAATGTATATGTTATAATGGAACAAGAGGATCCAAACTAGCCATTCAGACTCCAGGCGTAAGACTATTTCATTCAGAGGATCCTTCACTGTTAACTCCAATGAGATAGCCTGGAAAGCTATGGGCATATACACACACTGCTAATCCATTGGAAACACATCTTGAGACCTAAAGCAAATGCCTGAAACCTTAGGTAATATTAACCCAATGTAGTATATAGTATGTTTTCTCATAAACATATACTTCTGTGATTGTTAAATGGTTATTTTGAGTGAAAGAAATTTTCAAGTGTTTTCCTTCTAAGATTTTATTCTAAATCCTCAGTTTAATAAGTGAACAGATGTTCGGATATATAAGGTGATGATACCTTTGCAGTAGTTACGTATAAGGTTTTTTTTTATCCCTCATCACTATCATTTGATGGGAGTATTAGTCATTAGACACTAGCTTACAAAGCAGTGATGTCAAGAACTAATGGAATGGTTTTAATTGAAGAACACTTCTAGTGCAAAGTGTATGAGGGTAAGATGTGTTAAATTTGTTTTTGCTTTTCTCTAAAAATCTGAAAGCCTCCTTCCCTATAGTAATTAAAAACAAACAGCAACCCTTAACTTCCTGTGGGGTTCTAATGGCTACAATATTGCTTCCTTGCATGGATGACTTACTGATCTAAAGCAAAGCAATTCAACACTGAAATTATCTTGAAAATTAAAAACCATCCAAGATAATGAATAGTTTCAATTTCTATAGCCCCAATTTATGTGTACTTTCCCTTTTTAATGCATTCTTGTGTGCATACACAGCTTGCTAACTTACAGAGTAGCCTCTGAGTGATTCCATATCCAATAACACTGTGCTAAGCTCAGTTTCTGAAAGCTTTGGCTCTCGGGATGAATTTCATTCATTCTTTCACTCATTCATTCAGAAAACCTTTATTGAGAAGCATGTTTAAGTTAGTGTTTTCCAGGGTGTTTAGGAAATAAAGGAAATATACAGCAAAGTGCTCCCAAAATAATAATTATTTTTGTGGGGTTTAAATCAAATTTTATTTTAATTTTGTCTTTTATTTGGTTGGCTGTGTCATAATTTGCCTGCCAATGCTTTGTTAGTATATATTTGGGTAATTCACAGTATGGAAGTGAGGACTATAAAAAGTGTGGGTTGAGCATCCCTTATAACAAACATTTGTTTATATTTCTAGTAATTTTTAACAATCAATTTCTATAAATAGAAGAACTGAGACAACAGGCATGAATATTTTAGTATCATAAAATATTCCCAAAGAAGATCAAAAAAAGAAATGAAAACAAAAAGTTTGAATAATTTCTCATGGCCATTGACAATGTGAGAAAGATTGATCCTACCCACTTCCTTTCCAGTGTTAAAAATATGAATATCTGGCTGGAGAGATGGCTCAGCAATTAAAAGCACTGACTGTTCTTCCAGAGGTCCTGAGTTTAATTCCCAGCAACCACATGGTGGCTCACAACTATCATTAATGGGATCTGATGCCCTCTTCTGTTGTGTTTGAAAATAGTGATAGTGTACTGATATACATAAAATAAATAAATCTTTTTAAAAAGAATATGAATATCTGTTATATGTCATCTTTCATTGACACATCTTCGAAACTGCTCAAATGTTCCTTTTTAAGAAAAATGTATTGCTGGTCAGTTTTCAACTAATACTGAGTCTATAGGTTCCAAAAGGTCATCAAGAGTCCTTTCCTTCCTACTAATGTTGGGGTTTCAAATATTTATTCATTTGCTTGTTTGTTTGTTTATTGTTTTTATATGTTTGGGTATTTTGTCTTCATGTATACCTGTACACCATCATGTGTGCCTGGTGCACATGGAAGCTGGAAGGAGGTGTCAGATCCTCTAGAACTGAAGGTACAAACAGTTGTGCACCACCATATAGGTCCTGGGAATTGAACTTCTGTCATCTGAAGAGTGGCCCAGACTCTTCTTAACCCTCCGAGCCATCCCTCCAGCCCCCAGAATTGAATCTTAATTTCCATGACTAAATTGAAACATTTAAGCACTAGTATAAATGGAAGTATAGGAAGACAAATGGACTAATAAATCTTCATTAAATTGAGGTATGTTGATTTATTAAAGTGTTTATTAAGGATAGTGTGAATTCTGTAACAAAACACTATTTGGTGTTAGTGCCTTTTCTTTAATCAAGTTTTTTTTCTTATACAAAGGAGGAACTATAATCCATTAATATCTATAGAATGTGTGACTACAGTGTGATTTTATTGATTTTCTTCACTTTGAGTGCATAGAAATTCTCTGTTTCTGAATCTTCCTAGTAACTCACTATTAAAGCGAAGAATTTCTTCTTAATGGAATCTGTAGCTGATATTTTGTTTGTCTGGACTGATTAAAAACTTAACTTTGCCCATTTTGTTTTCCCACAGGCAATTTAGAAAATGAACCATATCTTAATTGTGGGGGAACTTACTGTTCAATTTCTGGATTGTTGGGAGCATAGAAGGAAGGTCCTTGGGCCCTCAGATCTCCAGCAAAACCAGGATTGTTAAGCACACAGGATTGTCTTTCTATTGGGAAAGATGAAAACGCCTGTACTTCCATCCAGAAAGTTAAAATTTTAAGTGATTCACAGCCTGTTTTTGTTATCTGATTTATCTATTGAGCCAGGCCATATCAAGCTTCTACAAACAGGACCAGAGATGGCTAGTAATCTAAATGATCCTTATAGCCAGGGCTTCCCCTAACTCCCACAACCAAGATTGGAGGTAGTTAATAACCCAAATAGCTTCGACTCTTATCTGTAGAGATCAGGACAGACCCTTAGACTCTTAAGCTAGTAAAGGTAGCCTATGTCTAGAGCCTTTCTTGGAAAAAAAGACATTTACCCGAATTGAGTTTCAGTGCAATTATGGTTCCTTGTGCAACAAAGATCCTATTACACAGGGAAACTTTTTTTCCAAAGTATACTGAGCATAATTATATTGGGAATATATCGCTTGTTTTAGACTCCCAGAAGTCTGTTCCAGGTTGACTGAAGTCAGTCTGCACTGAGTTTTCATCTTATTTCTTCCCGTGGTTAGAGTTAGACCCTGTCAGAGTTAGACCCTCTCATCTGCCTAATAGGCGTTATGTCCTTCCTGATTCGGTCTCCAAGTTGTAAAGTCCCCTTCCTGCTCTCACCTCATTGGTCTCACTGTTTCTTTGCAGAACCATTGGACACAAAAACCGGCTTGTCAAAGTCCCCCGTGGTCACATGTGGGTTGAAGGAGATCATCATGGACATAGTTTTGATAGCAATTCTTTTGGACCGGTGAGTGAACTTAAACCTTGTTTCTGAGAAAGTTGCATTTCAAAGGTGGAAGCAAGTGTTACCCATTAGGTTGCTCTATTCTTTCAGCCCAGACTGGCTGAAGACTTTGTAATGGAACACTTTATGTTGGAAAATTCCTTTAGACTGTCAAACTGTGTGTGTGTGTGTGTGTGTGTGTGTGTGTGTGTGTGTGTGTGTGTGTGTGTGTGTGTTTTAACTGACTTTCCATTTGGAAGATCTTCATTTCCTTCATAGTAATGCTGTCTACCTGTGTTTTCAGTTAATATTTAATTCATAAAAATGCAAGACATACAGGCACCAATTTTTTTTAAATCTTTGATTCAATGACACAGGATTAGAAATCACAGTAGTAAATGTAGGTTTCCTTGCTCCTCTTTTGTGGTCCCATCTCAGTCTGACATTGAAATTGACGTAAAAGAGATTACCAGAGAATGATACATACACGTATAATGTTTTCAGTGTCAAAGAAGCCCTCACAACAAAGCAGAGGCCGTTAAAATGGTGAAACTCACCCATCTTTGTATTAGTTTGTAAAAAGAAAGGTAATTTGAGGCAAGTAACTGAAGGCTGAAGGAAGATCAGAATGATTTTAACAAGACTGCTGAATGTTCTCAGCTATGATTCTCTATGGAAGAATGTTTCTTGACTTCAGCTACAGGGAGGACAGTTTTAACCCAGGAGTGTTAATCTCCTCTTTTCAAGACAGAGGAGAGTAGTGTGCCCAGCTCATGGCTGCTGTTTTTCAAATACCCTTAGCTGAAAGTAATCCTTGTGTCAGAGTGGCATGCTTGGGGGTGGCACATTCTGGTTCTGTTCATAAGTGACATTTTCTTAGCATTTAATTTATAGCACAAATACAGATTTACTCTGTTCTGTTGCATGCTTATCCATAGAATATGTGACTACCCTGATATTTCATGGATTTTCTTCACTTTGAGTGAATATAGAAATTCTCCACCAGTGATGTTAAAAATGATGCCTACAGTCCATACTTGCCTTTGAATAGTAATTATATAAAAAGATTACATAATCTAAGTTCTGGCAAAGGAAAGACAAAAATAAGAAATGTTGGGATTCGTTTGTGCTGCTTATAATGCAGGACAATTTTCTATCTTGAAGAACACAAATAACAAGGTGAAAGAAAATAAATCACTTGAATATAGCTTGATATCTTTGACCAATAAGAGTACATGTACCATGTTTTGGCCAAGTCTATATTAATGTGATTTTGAAATGAAGTATTTATTGTTTTACTTTCTATCAGGTATATGCTAAGTAGTTCCTGATAATGAAGTCCTAAAGTTTGAGGGGTTTGGTATTTTGTTCATTATTACATTGAAGTTGGAGCAATGTTGTTTATGTAATTATTATGACTGCCTATGAGTTGATTTCTCTTTGATTCCTTATTGGAGAAAGAAAAGGAGAACTAGAAAAATGGCTTATGGGTAAACTTACCTGATGATAAATAGACTCTAGTTATGCCCACTTAAAGTTCTCCTGATGTTTCTATGCTCAAGTAAGCATTTATCTGTAATTCATCAAAGAAGTCTCAAGAAAACAAATGTCTTATCTGGATTCTTTTGCTATTTTTATTATTACCTGTGTATTTCTTTATACTGTCATTTGCTTCTTTGATTTGTTTCATTGCAACTACACAGGCATAAAATATGACTGATATTATCAGTGAAAGATTAACAATGGCTTATTAATAAAAAGATTTTTAGCAAAACTGAAGCAATAGAGAAATTTGCAGAAAGAAGAGGAATCATACATAACTTCTAATCCAACATCCACACTCAGTTTCTTGAGGAAGACACCAGAATATTCTTCTACAAACAAACACAGGGTACAAATCAAACAAGAGTTAATAGTCTTCTTTATGAACTCTCAGTTCCCCAACTTTTACAGATTTATATTTTCACATGATTAAAAAGAAAAGACCCCTTCTCAGAATTAATTGTATGTAATACATTGATAAAATGAGCATCTTCCCATAAAATAAAAATTTTAATAAATAACCTGAGAAAATTTGTATAGAACTATAATTAAATGACATGATATAACCATAGGGTAAATTTTATGTTCACGCAAGTATGCTTATAAAAATTTTAATTATATAATCAATATTCATAATATTGAATGAATATAAAATAAGGAAGTAACTATATAATATTTTATTGTCTCTAGTGTTGGGCCAATATTTGATTCTTTTATACTATTGTAATTACCCAAACTTTAATGTGGTTGAAAAATTTTATGGCCTTTAAGATTATGAATATATATTTTGTCTCAAAGCTAGTTTAAAGATGATTGAAAGTAGATGACATGTAAAGTCAAATTTATCTCTTTATTCTATAAAAACTGTTTTACAATACCCTGACCAGATGGAAAAATATCAAATGTGCTTCAGTGTGAAAACTTAATTATTGATAACAGTATCACTATGGTCTTTATGCTAAACCTTTTGGATAATTAAGACAATAATAGAAAATATCTTCTTACATATGGACTCTATTTAGTGCTTCAGTTTGGATTTATAGTGTGAGAAATAACTTTCATATGTTTCTTTTATAACTATGATAATTGGACAAATTTAGAGTATTTGACTATTTTATTGAAAAAAGATATTAGATATAGGCTTATGATTGCTTAGAATATGTTCTGAGAGTATCACATAATACTCATCTGCTTTAGCAATAAAATTAACATCCTTCCTTTGACCATCCCTGCATTTAGAGGTGTTAATACATTTTCTGAAATAGTAACAGTTCTTTACCAGTACCCAGAAGTAATTGTTTACTTCAAGTTTTGATTTGTGCTCTGTTGGTTAATAGTAGGGCACATGAAAGGCAAATGTCCTGTTGCTGTTTGGACATGTGCTTCACGGGAGTAAACTTTCAAGGAGTAATTTTTAAGTACTTTAGGGCAGCGGACTCTTCCACCAATTAAAATATGTGCTAGGTTCCTTTCTTCCATTTACTATGAATGTGAATTTGGGTGCTCATGTTTGAACCAGCCTCATAAGTATTCATTCCTTTCGGTGAAAACATAACTCTGACTCTTTTGATGGCCTCCATTTAGCTTACGCATTTTCTATCTTTGAAGTTTTTCTAACATTTTTATCTTGCTGTAAGACATGAGTCTCTTAGATATTTTCATTTTGTGCTGCATGGTGATTTTTTTTTATAAGGGAATATGTCATAATAGAAATTCTAACATCTATACAGAAATAAAAACTGAGTGGTTTAGTGTCTAAAATAAATAATTTGTTCAGACTATATTGATCAAAAGACTTGAAAAGAAAACTTGGTTTTAGACATTTCAAGGCAAAGGCGTTCTTTCTAAGATGTATAAACACAGTTTGATTTTTAGGTTTGTGATCACAGTGTCACCTTGTGAACAGTTTGTGTGCAAGGACCATCTAGCAGAATGGAACAATTTGGAGGCAGGAATTATTATGATATAATGTCTCTATTTGAGAAAGCAAACTATAAGCTATAAGGAATAAGACTACTTCCCCCCCCACCGCAAAAGTCATTTGTAAAATAGCCAATCCAAACTCTTATTTCATTGCTATGTAATTAAACAAAACATTAGTCCCCTAGAACATTTTTAGGTAATGGTGCCTTATAGGTGATACTGATATTAGCAGTAAGTGAACACGAGAAATATTATTGATTAAAAAAAAGGCTGATAGTAAAAGAGAGGTGATATATACGGAAGTGAAGCAAACCACAATTGAAATTCCATAGGATTTCTTTTCAAGTCAATGAAATTCAAAGATGTTTTTCACTTTAGAAGCTAGAAGAAAAATAAAGTTCATATTCCCATATCATACAAAGCCACTCATTTTTGCCATGGGGACCTTTTTTTAAAGCATTTTCCATTTGCAAATGTTCTTTTTAACCTGTGGGTTCTTTCAGTAGAATAGACCAAAAGAATGGTCTTTTATCCAGTAGGTAGATGGATAAAAGAATGGTCTTTTATCATGTAGGTAACATGTGGGAAGAGGATATTCTTTTTTTTTATTGGTTATTTTCTTTATTTACATTTCAAGTGTTATCCCCTTTCCCAGTTACCTCCCCTGCCTGAAACCTCCTATCCCCTGCTTCTATGAGGGTGTTCCCCACCTACCTGCCTACTCCCACCTCCCGCCCTCTAATTCCCCTACACTGGGGCATCAAGCCTTCATAGGACCAAGGGTCTCTCTTTCCTTCGATGCCCAGCAAGGCCATCCTCTGCTACATATGCAGTGGGAGCCATGGGTCCCTCCATGTGTACTCCTTGGTTGGTGGTTTAGTCCCTGGGAGCTCTGGCGGGTCTGGTTGGTTAATATTGTTGTTCTTCCTATGGGGTTGCAAACCCCTTCTGCTCCTTCAGTCCTTTTCCTAACACAGAAGAGTTTGGGGGAGGGGGAATGTTTTTTAAAAAATCCAAAGATTTTTAAGAGCAGAGATTAAGATCATGGCTAACAGGGGATATGCTGAGTTTGGTTTTTGGCAGGGTTGCCAAGAGTCAGCTGAAGCCTGGTGCCAGAAGGAACAGGAAAGAAAAGTCAACAGATCCTGCAATTGCCAAAAAATATCAGTTCCTTAGAGGAAGGATAGCTTCCAAGGGTAGGAACAATCACACTGTAACCAAACTATAACTGATATTCCAAGTTGGGGACATGACAAGCATATCAGAAAAGTAATGGCATTATTAACAAAATACCCATAGCAACCTGTGAAATCTCCTACAAGAATTCGCTTGGATAGAATATTCTAAAATCAGTACAAATGTTAAGTGTTTAGTAAAATCTTGCATTGTATAAGGACTTATAGATACTGTATGTTTTGTGAATGAAGTGGTTTATGCCTGAAGTGGTTAATAGCTTTCAGTTGTGCTGAAATTATTTTGCTTATATAGTACAGAATAATCTTGTGGACTTAGGAAAGTGAATTGACATTTTATTTATCACTGAAGTGTTGAGTTTTCCTTGTGTGATTTCTTTGGAGCTGTTAGAGTAGCTTTTATTTACAATCAGCCATTCTTGAATAAAGAAAAAGATCATTAGACTGTGTTGACAGAATCCAAGTAAAGTGTTCTATTCGTACATCTGAAGAATGTTGCTTAGGCTTTAATTGGTCGTATTTTGTTCTTGTTTTATAATACATTCCTACTTGTTACATAGCTTAGTTTGCAATAAATATATATTCTATATTTGTAGAATAAAATCATGATAACTTGAAACCTTAAGACCTTACTATGGTGGTTTTCATGTCTTTTTTTTTTTCCATAATCCCCTTTCAAGTGTTGGAAGCTAGCAACCATATATAATTTTTTAGATGTGATTTTCACTAGACTGATATACTCAAAGGCATGCATGTCATGAATATGGAACTCTGATTATAATGAAAATATCTGTATGAACAAAGATAGCTAAGATTCAGAAGATCGTCTACCTCTGGAGCAGTATTCAAAATCAAGTAATCCCTATGTAGCAACAAAACACAGAACAGCCTTCAGGATTTTCTTCAGTATTTGTTAGATATTTTTGTCTATATAATTATAACATCAATAAAATGAGTTTTAAAAGAGAGCATAGACAAACAATTTAAAACTAAAATAGATATTGACCATCCCCCAAAACAGGAACAATTTAGGCTTCCATTTCTAATAGACCAAATTTTGTGCTTTATCTTAATTATTCTGCTAGTATAGAAATAATTTTCCAAATGATTTCATTTTCAGATAGGAAAATATCAGCAGAAGTGTCATTTGATTTCACTAGTGTGGCAGACTTTGCTCCTTTGAGCTATTTTGTTACAGGATTAAGCATGCTTCTTTTTATAATGACTGTATATTTACTGGCAATAGGTCAAGAATCAAGATTTTATGAAAAAAAGATGTAGCATTGGTTATTAGTTTAGAAATTTTCTAAGTACTTAGGATTTTGTAAAGATGTGGAGTTTGTAGCCTTTATCAGATTTCTAAGATATAATTGCTGTCTATGTAACTGAATCTCCATAGAGAATAGAAAATGAAAGGGCTCTAAGAGAGAGAGAATGTACTATGATTTAAGCTTTCAGACTTCTTAAAAGCATCATATAACTGGGTATTTAGTTATAAAATGTTCTCTGGTAAACTGTGGCACTGATTTGGCAAAGACCATACTACATAAATACTTCTCTTTTGGTTGAGATTCTGAGAGCTAGTTGTACTATATGAAGAATAAATTGTAGTAGTCATGTATTATACATGTCATTAAGTCATTCATTAAGCAAGAAAAAGCAAAAGAACAAACTGCAAGTTGCAGTCAGACAGTAAAGCATCATCAAACCTGAAGCTCAAGACTTCCAATAGAAGCTGACTAGGGAAACCCTGCAGGAGACTCTCAGGCTGAGCTCAGAATAGCTATCCTCTCCACGGGTGACCTTATGGCTTTTCGTTCCCACTGCAGGCATTTTTATATCTTAGGATGGCTAACCAGTAGCAAACCATATATTAGAAATAGTTTACCTTCTCCTGTTCTTAAGTGTACAATGATTTTAATGTCCTTAGGTGTTTACTCTTTTCTGTTTTCCTTGTACTAGTATAGGGGAGTTCAGCTTGCCACCAGACTGGAAGTTTTAAATGAGACTTAAAATATACATGCTCAAGTCTGGTCCATTTTGTTCTCACAGACAATTCTAAATGAACACAAACATCACATGACAATTTCTCAGACAATTTATATTAAGATATCTTCCTCTAGATATTTTTAGTTTTCCTAAATTTATCAGGTAGTCTTTTAGAAAGACCATTCTGTGTCTATATCTTAGTGATTATATGTGCAAAAATGACTTAGGAGAGGAATATAAGATCATCTTGACTTTAAGCAATTTGGGTGATTCCAATTTGCCTCTAATAGGCTGCTCTCCCACCCACCTACCCACTCCTGCCTCACCCCTCCAAAATCCCCCTTCACTGGAGCAACAAGCCTCCAAAGGACCAAGCACCTCCCCTCCCATTAATGTCAACTAAAGCAGTACTCTGCTACATATGTAGCAGGAGCCATGGTCCTACCTCTTAGGTTGACTGTTTAGTTCCTGGGAGTTCTAGGTAGTCAGTTAGTCGATATTGCCATTTTCCTTATGGGGTTGCAAACCTCTCCAGCTCCTTCAACTCTTCTCCTAACTCTTCCATTGGGGATCCTGGGCTCAGTCCAATAGTTGGCTGTGAGTATCTGCATCTGTCTTTGTCAGGTGTTGGCAGAAACTCTCAGAGGACAGCCATACCAGGCTCCTGTCTGTAAGCACTTCTTGGCATCAGCAACAGTATTGGGGTTTGGTGTCTGCAGATGGGATGGATTCTTAGGTAGGGTGGCCTCTGGATAGCTCCTTTGTCCAAAGATCAAGTGACCATAGTTGTGTGGGTTCATTTCTGGGTCTTCAATTCTATTCCATTGATCTACTTGCCTGTCACTGTACCAATACCATGCAGTTTTTGACACTATTGCTCTGTAGTACATTTTGAGGTCAGGAATGGTGATTCCCCCAGAAGTTCTTTTATTATTTAGAATTGTTTTTGATATCCTGGGGTTTTTATTATTCCAAATGAAGTTGAGAATTGCTCTTTCGAGGTCTATAAAAATTGTATTGGAATTTGGATGGTTATTGCATTTAATCTGTAGATTGCTTTTTGTAGGATGGCCATTTTCACCATGTTAATCCTTCAGATCCATGAGCATGAGAGATCTTTCCATCTTCTAAGGTCTTCTTTGATTTCTTTCTTCACAGACTTGAAGTTGGTTTCTGTTCCTTATGTTCTTGTACTTGCCTCTCACCATCTGGTTATCTCTGGTGTTAGCTGGCCTTGCCGTGTTTGACTAGAGCCTGTCCCTCCTTTGAGCCTAGTTATAATTGCTCTACTCCAGTCAGGATGTCTCTGGGTATGGTAGGGGATTTAGAGCTCCTGATATACAACCCTATTTATGAAGAAACTCCTGAGAGTAAAGCTGTCTCTTGGTGTGGGTCTGGAGTGGGGAGTGCTGGAGCACCTGATCAGCCCCAGGGCACAGTTGTGGACTGGAAGGAAGATGTGTCTCCAGCAGGGCAGATTTGTCCTGCCTCTACTGGGCCCCATGGGTTTTGAGGTAGAGGGGGCTCACTTGTGAGCCTGGTCTGGTGGACCTCCTGAGAGTCAAGCTGTCTCTGTGTGTGGGAATAGGTCTAGAGCATTGGCTCTGTCCAAGGCAGAGTTGCAGGCTGGAAGATGTGCCTATGGCAAAGCAGATAGGTCCTACCTCTAATTCTTCTCTAATTCACTATCTTGTCACTAAAACACTCCTGTCTGAAAAATACTCCAATTATATAATTTTACTTCTTAAGACAGGGCCATCAACATATGTTTCCTATCATTAGATGCCTTTTCTTTTAAGTCAAAACATGGTAAGAAAGTCTATGCTTGCCTGTCCTGCTTTATATTAAACGTCATTGCTGGTACAAAAGAAAAAAAAATAAGAAAAAGTACAAAATGTAGAGGGTGAGCGGCGCCACGGAGACTGCCCTCTGCCATCTTTGCTCCAGTGACCAGGTAGTTGGGACCGCCAGGCTCAGAGACAGACAGGCATAATATCGCTTCGGTTTCAGGCAGCTTGTGTGTAACCTGCTCCCAGGTGCTGGGCTGATCTGCAGTAACCAGCGCGCCAGTTCCGCGGTGGGACCTTCTGCCTGGTGGAGGGACCCCGCGCAGGGAGGGAGCCTGCCAGCTTCCCTTCCGCGACCTCTGTTCCCGCGGACTGCGCTGGAGAGACCGGTACCCAGGCTCTCCCCCCGATATAACATCACTTGGGACACGGCCTGTTGGGGCTTCCGTCTGTGCCCGAGGGCGGGTTGGCGCTGTGGTCGTCTGGGTGCCAGATCGGCGGGCCATCGTGACCACAGGGTGAGCGGCGCCACGGAGACTGCCCTCTGCCATCTTTGCTCCAGTGACCAGGTAGTTGGGACCGCCAGGCTCAGAGACAGACAGGCATAATATCGCTTCGGTTTCAGGCAGCTTGTGTGTAACCTGCTCCCAGGTGCTGGGCTGATCTGCAGTAACCAGCGCGCCAGTTCCGCGGTGGGACCTTCTGCCTGGTGGAGGGACCCCGCGCAGGGAGGGAGCCTGCCAGCTTCCCTTCCGCGACCTCTGTTCCCGCGGACTGCGCTGGAGAGACCGGTACCCAGGCTCTCCCCCCGATATAACATCACTTGGGACACGGCCTGTTGGGGCTTCCTTCTGTGCCCGAGGGCGGGTTGGCGCTGTGGTCGTCTGGGTGCCAGATCGGCGGGCCATCGTGACCACAGGGTGAGCAGCGCCACGGAGAGTGCCCTCCGCCATCTTTGCTCCAGTGACCAGGTAGTTGGGACCACCAGGCTCAGAGACAGACAGGCATAATATCGCTTCGGGTTCAGGCAGCTTGTGTGTAACCTGCTCCCAGGTGCTGGGCTGATCTGCAGTGACCAGCGCGCCAGATCTGCTGTGGGACTTCTGCCTGGCAGAGGGACGCCCCCTCCCCCCCCCCAGGAGAGATCACACACCCCTGCACAGGGCAGGAGCCTACCAGCTTCCCTTTGGCGACCTCTGCTCCAGGAATCCACTAGGCTGAGCCTTTAGATGTGCAAGGCCTCCCCAATATAAGATCACTTGGGGCAAAGCACATTAGGGCTCCAAAGTCACTCAGGAGCAGGCAGGCCCCAGAAATCGGTGCCAGGGGAATCCTGGTAATCCAGGGGGGGCAGAAATAGCTTTGCAGGCTCACAGGAGGTCCAACCAACAGCCAGTGGCAGCAGGACCAACTAACACCAGAGGTATCCAGATGGCAAAAGGCAAACGTAGGAATGTTACTAACAGTAATCAAAGTAATGTGGGACCATCCGAACCCAACTCTCCAACAGCAGCAAGTCCTGGATACCCCACCACACCCGAAAGACAAGATCTGGATTTAAAATCACTTCTCATGATGCTATTAGAGGATCACAAGAAGGACACAAATAAATCTCATAAAGAGTTACAGGAGACCATGAATCAACGGTTAGAAGCCCTTACAAAGGAAACACAAAAATCGCTTAGAGAAATGCGGGAGAACATGGATCAAAAGATGGAGGCGCACAAGGAGACAACACAAAAATCGCTTAACGAGATGAATCAACGGGTAGATGCACTCACAAAGGAATCACAAAATTTGCATAAAGAAATGCAGAAGAATATGGGTCAACAGACGGATGCCCATAAGGAGGCAACACAAAAATTGCTTAAAGAAATGAATCAACGGTTAGATGCCCTTACAAAGGAAACACGAGAACTGCTTAAAGAAATGCAGGAGACGATGGATCAACAGATGGAATCCCATGAGGAGGAAACACAAAAATCGCTCAGAGAAATGCAGGAGAACGTGGGTCATCAGGAAGAAATCCTGAAAGAGGTAATGCAAAAATACCTTAAAGAAATACAGGAAAATACAAACAAACAAGTGAAGGATCTCAGCAAATCCATCCAGGAACTAAAAAAGGAAGTAGAAACAACTAAGAAATCACAAAGGGAGACAACTTTGGAGATAGAAAACCTTGGGAAGAAATCAGGAGTCATAGATGCAAACATCAACAATAGAATACAAGAGATGGAAGAAAGAATCTCAGGTGCTGAAGATTCCATAGAAAGCATCGACTCAACAGTCAAAGAAAATGCAAAATGCAAAAAACGCGTAACCCAAAACATCCAGGAAATCCAGGACACAATGAGAAGACCAAACCTAAGGATTATAGGTATAGATGAGAGTGAAGATTTGCAACTTAAAGGGCCAGTAAACATCTTCAACAAAATTATGGAGGAAAACTTCCCTAACTTAAAGAGAGAGATGCCGATGAACATACAAGAAGCCTACAGAACTCCAAACAGACTGGACCAGAACAGAAATACCTCCCGTCACATAATAATCAAAACACCGAATGTTCTAAACAAAGAAAGAATACTAAATGCAGTAAGAGAAAAGGGCCAAGTAACATACAAAGGAAGACCTATCCGAATCACATCAGATTTCTCACCAGAGACTATGAAAGCCAGAAGATCCTGGGCAGATCTCATGCAGACACTAAGACAGCACAAATGCCAGCCTAGACTACTATACCCAGCAAAACTCTCAATCACCATAGATGGAGAGACCAAGATATTCCATGATAAAACCAAATTTTCACAATATCTTTCCACAAATCCAGCCCTGCAACGGATAATAGGTGGAAACCTCCAATACAGGGAGAGAAACAACACCCTGGAAAAAATGAGATAATAACCTTCTTGAATCAAACCCAAAAGTAGATAACCACTCAAACATAAAGTTAGCGTCAAGAATGGCAGATGGCAATAATCACTATGCCTTAATCTCTCTTAATATCAATGGTCTCAATTCCCCAATTAAAAGACATAGACTAGCAGACTGGATACGTAAACAGGACCCAGCATTTTGCTGCATGCAGGAAACGCACCTCAGTGTCAAAGACAAACACTACTTCAGAGTAAAAGGCTGGAAAACAATTTTACAAGCAAATGGCCCCAAGAAACGAGGTGGAGTAGCCATCCTAATATCGGATAAAATTGATTTTCAACCCAAAGTCATCAAAAAAGACACAGAAGGACACTACATACTGATCAAGGGAAAAATCCACCATCAAGAACTCTCAATCCTGAATATCTATGCTCCAAATGCAAGGGCACCCTCATTCGTAAAAGAAACTTTACTAAAACTCAAAGCACACATCGCACCGCACACAATAATAGTGGGTGACTTCAACACCCCGCTCTCTGAAATGGATCGTTCAGGAAAGCAGAAACTAAACAGGGACACAGTGAATCTAATGGAAGCCTTGGACCAAATGGAACTAACTGATATATATAGAACATTTCATCCTAGAGCTAAAGAATACACCTTCTTCTCAGCTCCTCATGGTACCTTCTCCAAAATTGACCATATAATTGGTCACAAATCAGACCTCAACAGATACAAGAAGATAGAAATAATCCCATGCCTCCTATCAGATCACTATGGAATAAGGGTGGTCTTCAATGGCAACAAAAACAAAAGAAAACCCACGTACACATGGAGGCTGAACAATGCTCTACTCAATGATAACTTGGTCAAGGTGGAAATAAAGAAAGAAATCAAAGACTTTTTGAAAGTTAATGAAAATGAAGGCACAACATACCCTAACTTATGGGACACAATGAAAGCAGTGCTAAGAGGAAAATTCATAGCCCTGAGTGCCGCCAAAAAGAAACGGGAGACAGCATACACTAACAGCTTAATGGCACACCTGAAAGCCCTGGAACAAAAAGAAGCAAATACACCAAAGAGGAGTAGAAGGCAGGAAATCATCAAACTCAGGGCTGAAATCAATCAAGTAGAAACAAATAAAACCATACAAAGAATCAACAAAACGAGGAGTTGGTTCTTTGAGAAAATCAACAAGATAGATAAGCCCTTAGCCAGACTAACCAGAGGGCACAGAGATAGTATCCAAATTAATAAAATCAGAAACGAAAAGGGAGAGATAACAACAGAAACTGAGGAAATTCAAAAAATCATCAGATCCTACTACAAAAACCTGTATTCAACACAACTAGAAAATCTTGAGGAAATGGACAATTTCCTTGACAGATACCAAGTACCAAAATTAAATCAGGATCAAATAGACCATCTAAACCGTCCTATAACCCCTGAAGAAATAGAAGCTGTCATTGGAAGTCTTCCAACCAAAAAAAGCACAGGTCCAGATGGTTTTAGTGCAGAATTCTATCAGACCTTCAAAGAAGACCTAACACCAATACTCTTCAAACTGTTCCACAAAATAGAAACAGAAGGAACACTACCCAACTCGTTCTATGAAGCCACAATTACACTAATACCAAAAGCACACAAAGATCCGACAAAGAAAGAGAATCTCAGGCCAATCTCTCTTATGAATATCGATGCAAAAATACTCAATAAAATTCTTGCCAACCGAATCCAAGAACACATCAAAACGATCATTCACCACGATCAAGTAGGCTTCATCCCAGGGATGCAGGGATGGTTCAATATAAGGAAATCCATCAATGTAATCCACTACATAAACAATCTCAAAGAAAAAAACCACATGGTCATCTCATTAGATGCTGAGAAAGCATTTGACAAAATTCAGCATCCTTTCATGCTAAAGGTCTTGGAAAGATCAGGAATTCAAGGCCCATATCTAAACATAGTAAAAGCAATTTACAGCAAACCGGTAGCCAGCATCAATCTAAACGGAGAGAAACTTGAAGCAATCCCACTAAAATCAGGGACTAGACAAGGCTGCCCTCTCTCTCCATATCTTTTCAATATAGTACTTGAAGTTCTAGCTAGAGCAATTAGACAAGAAAAAGAGGTCAAAGGGATACAAATTGGAAAGGAAGAAGTCAAACTATCACTATTTGCAGACGATATGATAGTATACATAAGCGACCCAAAGAACTCCACCAGAGAACTCCTACAGCTGATAAACGACTTCAGCAAAGTGGCCGGATATAAAATCAACTCAAGCAAGTCAGAAGCCTTCCTATACTCAAAGGATAAGCAGGCTGAGAAAGAAGTAAGAGAAATAATACCCTTTATGATAGCCACAAACCATATTAAGTATCTTGGCGTGACGCTAACCAAACAAGTGAAAGATCTTTATGACAAGAACTTCAAGTCTCTGAAGAAAGAAATTGAAGAAGACCTCGGAAGATGGAAAAATCTGCCATGCTCATGGATTGGCAGGATTAATATAGTAAAAATGAGCATCTTACCAAAAGTAATACACAGATTCAATGCAATCCCCATCAAAATCCCAACTCAATTCTTCATAGAGTTAGAAAGAGCAATTCAAAAATTCATCTGGAATAACAGAAAACCCAGAATAGCTAAAACTATTCTCAAGAGTAAAAGAACCTCTGGGGGAATCAGTATCCCGGACCTCAAGCTGTACTACAGAGCAATAGTGTTAAAAACTGCATGGTATTGGTACAGTAACAGACATGTAGATCAATGGAACAGAATTGAAGACCCAGAAATGAATCCACACTCCTATGGTCACTTGATCTTTGACAAAGGAGCTAAAACCATCCAGTGGAAAAAAGATAGCCTTTTCAACAAATGGTGCTGGCTCAGCTGGAGGTCAACATGCAGAAGAATGCAAATTGACCCATCCTTATCTCCTTGCACTAAGCTCAATTCTAAGTGGATCAAAGATCTCCACATAAAACCAGACACACTGAAACTAATAGAAGGGAAACTAGGGAAGAACCTTGAACATATGGGCACAGGGGAGAATTTCCTGAACAGAACTCCAATAGCTTATACTCTAAGATCAAGAATAGACAAATGGGACCTCATTAAATTACAAAGTTTTTGCAAGGCAAAAGACACCGTCAAAAAGACAAAGCGGCAACCAACTAACTGGGAAATGATCTTTACCAACCTTACATCCGACAGAGGGCTAATATCCAAGATATACAAAGAACTCAAGAAGTTAAACTCCAGAGAGGCAAGTAACCCTATTAAAAAATGGGGTACAGAGCTCCACAAAGAGTTCTCACCTGAAGAATATCTAATGGCTGAGAAGCACCTAAAGAGATGTTCATCATCCTTAGTCATTAGGGAAATGCAAATCAAAACAACCCTGAGATTCCATCTCACACCAGTCAGGATGGCTAAGATCAAAAACACAGGAGACAGCAGTTGTTGGCGAGGATGTGGAGAAAGAGGAACACTCCTCCACTGCTGGTGGAATTGCAGGCTGGTACAACCACTCTGGAAAGCAGTCTGGCGGCTCCTCAGAAAACTGGGCATGACAATTCCGGAGGATCCGGCTATACCACTCCTGGGCATATACCCAGAGACTTTACCTGCATGCAATAAGGACACATGCTCCACTATATTCATAGCAGCCTTATTTATAATAGCCAGAAGCTGGAAAGAACCCAGATGTCCCTCAACGGAGGAATGGATTCAGAAGATGTGGTATATTTACACAATGGAATACTACTCTGCAATTAAAAACAATGAATTCACGAAATTCCTAGGCAAATGGTCAGAACTTGAAAATATCATCCTTAGTGAGGTAACCCAATCACAAAAGATCACACATGGTATGAAGTCACTGATAAGGGGATATTGACCCAGAATCTCAGAATACCCTAGACACAATCAGCATATCAATAGATTTCTAAAAAGATGGAAGGAGAGACCCCTGGTCCTGGAAAGACTGGATGTAGGGGAACGCCAGGACAGAGTAATGAGAGGGGGTTGAACGGAGAAAAGAGGGAGGGAAGGGGGCTTATGGGACTTTCGGGGAGGGAGGAAACGGGAAAGGGGAAGTGATTTGGAATGTAAATTAAAAAAATAAAATAAAATTAAATTAAAAAAAATACTATAGCTAAAACAAAAAAAAAAAAGTACAAAATGTAGAAATAGAAAAGAAGACTCTAAACTGTTATTTTTCATTAACATGTTATACCAAACAGAAATCTGCAAAATTATTGACAGTTACATGAGTTTATTATTATAGTAGCAATCATGTATGATCAACCTCGTCCAGAAACCATTAACAAATAGGAGCATACTTTTAAGGAGTCCTTATTTAAAATGGCATCAGAAAACAGAGCCTTTCTGCTTAGGAGTAAGGGCAGAACAGTTCAAAGGAACTAGCCTAAACTCATTACTAAGAAGTTAAAGCCATTTTAAAATCCATTTTTCTCCTTATCTATGCTTGTCTGTGCCAATTCACCATTAGGTCTTGAGTCTCCAGATTCTAGCTTGTGCTGTCATTGCCTCTGCTGGCATTGACTTCTTCCTGATCACTCTTCCTCAAAAATGATTTCCCAACTCCTCCAAAATGAAATGTTGCTTGTGGCTAGATCTGTTACCTTTCATCAAATGTGTGATATAATCACTGACTGATTTCATGTGTATAGAGAAGATTGTGAGCTTTATCAAGATATGGCCATAGCTAACTCATCCTGCATCCCTTCTGGGAAACACCACTGAGCAGCTGTTTTAAGTCCCAGTGAATGACACATATGTAAGAAATAAGTGCCCTACAGCAGATTTTGAATAAGTAGGACACCTTTGGTAAAATCTAGCTCAATGTCTGTTTTCATACAAGTGGTGATGACACTAACTGTAAATAAGTAAAGTCCTAGTCAATAAGTGAGGCCACTGCACTCTGCTTTCCAGGACAAGTGCTGAGCTAAACATGTGTATCAAAGATGTGTAGCTCACAAATACTAAAAGAAGTCTTGTCAGTCTCCAATTATGTGAATCAAAACTTGAAAAAAATTGGTTAAGACTCTTTGTGCTTGCCCTTGACTTTAGGGATAGAAACTTGAGTGTTATATAGAAGGCTCTAAAAATCCATTTACATTTTTGAACATAATAATAATGAGTTAGAAGAGGCATCTTTAAAAAGACTTGTTTGGGAAAATTATGAATTAAAGACTAGATTGGAAGTACACTATAGGTAGAGAGCGCAATTACTTGATGATAGGATTAGTTCAAGTGGGAGATGATGAAGCCTTAGACTAAGATGGCAGTCACATGAAAAAGTACATTGATATGAGAATGTACTGAAATCTTATTGACTGTTTGTTGCAACTCAATGCCTCTGTTAGAGAAGTTCACTGGACTCCTACCACTAATGGGTCAAAACCCTTAAATTCAAAAAAGTAAGAAATCATTAATTTTTTTGTTGCCAATTTTATGGAAAAAGCCAAAAGGCAAATTGTGATGGTTTGTATGTTCTTGAGTCAGGGAGTGGGACTATTAGAAGGTGTGGCCTTGGGCTGGAGAGATGGCTCAGCCATTAAAGGCTAGGCTCACAACCATAAAATATAAGAAGGTGTGGCCTTGTTGGAGTAGACTGTGCTACTGTGGGCATGGGCTTTAATACCTTAGTGCTAGCTGCCTAGAAGTCAATCTTTCTTTAGAGGCCTGCAGATGAAAATGTAGACCTCTCAGCTCCTCCTTCACCATGCATGACTGGATGCTGCCATGTTCCTGCCTTGAGATAATGGAGTTAATCTTGGAACCTGTAAGCCAGTCCCAATTAATTGTTGCCCTAATTAGAGTTGCCTTGTTCATGGTGTCTGTTCACAGCACTGAAACCCTAACTAAGACAAAAATTAACAGGATAAAGGCATATAGGGCTCTGCAGTTTGCAGAACCTTTAAAGATGCATTGGAATTATGATGTTGGCTGCAGATCAGATTTAATTCTCTTACCTTGGGATGGGAAACAAGGATTATAGTTGATTCATCTCCTATGCAGTTATTTTACATTTGGATTTCTATTCTCCTTACATTTGTCATTCAGGCCAACGGTTGATAATCTGCCCATTTTACACTCTCCTAACACTGATGTTCAGTGTAGATGGTGAGTTTCCCATTTTATAGTCTGCTTCTACTCTTTCTTGAAACTCTCAGGTCTTTCAAAAGGATGTGAGTGATCCCTAGAAGGTAAGGGATCATGATAAGAAAAATATTATAATAAAATTAATATTTTAATAGTTTAAACTGGCCCATGGAAAACATACTTCTAAATACTTTTCTATTATTATTCTTTTAAAATTAATATTTAAAGATTTTTTTGAGGGAACCCATTCAATATTTTTCATTTCAAAACAAATTCATTTTGCCTTCTAGTAATTATTGAAGATCAGCCCTACATGTCCCTTCAAACAAAGAGTAATACTATAGCAGTTACCATTTTAACCCATCATTTCTATTCTTGTTTTATATTTTACATCCTAATCTCAGTGTCCCCTCCCGCTTCTTCCTCCCCTCTCCTGGTCCTCCCCAACCCTTCTTCTCTGCTGCCTTCCTTTAGAAGACAGCAGGCCTCTCAGGGACATCAAACTAACAGAGCATAACAAGCTACAACAGGCACATACCATCACATCAAGGCTGCACAACACACCCATTAGAAGGAAAAGGGTCTCACCAGTCTTGGCAGCAACATAAGGGAGGCCGAAGCAGGAGGACCAGACTTTGAAAGCTGTTATAAATTTCTCATGTGCGTTTTATAGTTAAAATAGTCAAAACATAAAGCAATCTTGTTGAAGAAATAATGTAAAATGTCCATTATAATTTCAGTTAACTCAAATCTCCCTTTTAAACAAAACTACCATATGAAAGTAAGTATATCATTGGTTGAAACTAATATGTGATCAGTGGTGAAAGAGGAAAATTTTTAAGGCTCTGTCAAGTTATGGCATATTGGAGTTAGTTTTGATCACTAAATCTGATTTGCATAAAGCTAATAGTGATTTACTAGGATCTACATTATAGCAACACCAACTAGGCTAAAGTATTCCTTTTACTGCCAGTGATTTTATTTGTAGAGACAAGTTTAGGCCAAAGCATCTCAAGGCGACTCACATCCTCTTATGGTAAAGTACACTTGTCTGTCCATCTGCCTAATGTTTGCTGGGACCTTCAGGCAAATCAAACATTCCTTTCCAATTAGCCATGATCATATTTAGTTCATTCATATAAATTACATTTCACTTAAAAATCACTAATGAGATCCTAAATTATGTCATTGCACAAGTCATTATAGAATTATGCAGACACTGCTTAAATAGAACTTCTAATATTAAAATATTTTGATCCAGAGACTTTTTAAACAAATTTTGTTGTCTTACTTTGGACACTAAAAGAATATAAAAACAAAACCTCCAAACAGATATTATTTTAGTTTTTCAAACAAATAAACTTATTTACAAAATAGGGAAGAGGTATGTTGTCAAACAAATTAATAATTTATACCCGAAGGCTGGTTCCATTGATCTGATGCTTCTAGATTTAATGCAACCCTGACTAGAAACCAATAAAACACAATGAACAAGGTCAGAAGAGAGGTTGTTCATTAATTTGTGTGGTGTTTAAAGAGCCTTTTGCTTGGATGGACTATGCTACTTTTGTTGTTTCTCTTCATGTACTTTATGTTAAGCACTATATTTTGTGAAGAACTTTGATCACATTTTCAAGAATAAGTTCTGATTTGACTTTATTCTTGTCTCATAGCACTTTCTCTGTGTTCTGATGAGTAAGACATACCTTGTTTTTAGGAAAAATAATTTCTCCATGGATAAAAGAGCACAAAACCATTAATTATTTGATTGCAGAAAGGCCTTTCTACAGTCTTTATGCATTTTAACTTATAACTTTATTTTAGTGCAAAGTATATTAAGTATATTATGTGCTTCACCACCGTGTTAAAACCCGTATCTCTTCTTCAGTCTTATGGGGTCCATTATCCACAATGTTGTTATTGTTGTTCCCATTAATTTAGTACTTGGCCATGTATAAGCTTCTAAATAAGGTGGTCAGTCCTCCTTAGTAATGAGATTTTAAATAGGACATTCCTGTTTGTGAAAACATTACTCTAGTGCCTGGAGAGATGGCTTATCAGTTAAGAGTACTAACTGTTATTCCAAAGGTCCTGAGTTCAAATCCCAGCAACCACATGATGGCTCACAACCATCTGTACTGAGGTCTGACATCCTCTTCTGGTGTGTCTGAAGAGAGCTACAATGGACTTACATATAATAATAAATAAATCTTTGGGTCGGAACGAGCAGAGGTCCAGAGTTCAATTCCCAGCAGCCACATGATGGCTCATAACCATCTGTGCAGCTACAGTGTACTCATATATATAAAATAAGTAAATAAATAAATCTTTAAAAAACATTAAATTTATAGGTGATTGCTTATGTTTAGGATGACCAATCTCTTTATGAAGTTATTTTCTAAATTTTCTGTTTTAATAATTCTGAGAAGCCTCCTAAATGACAGTATCCTATCAAAGTAGATCAAATAAAAAATCACAAAGTTTGCAGAGAAGAATCATTTGTGGATGCATAATTTATTAATATTCTATAATACATGCATGTATATCTTACACATTTTTCATAGTCAGTATCATATAAACAAAACCTAGAGTAAATTGTAGTACCTTCAAAGCTAAAAATATGTTCTTTGACTCCAGCCCTTGATTTATTTTACCTCACAGTCTTTTCTTGGGAGGAGAGATTTCTCCCGCTATGCTTGTTCTAGCCTCCATTCAAAACTAGGGTTAGGGTAGAAAGGAAATCATGTTCTACAAGTGATGTTTCCCTTTAGCTTTTTAAGATGTGCTGTGAACCTCTATCTTCATAGCGTGACCGTAAAAGTGACTTTAACAGGCAATAAATATAATAAGCAGGTAAGAAACCACTGTGTAGTGTCAGCTCCTCCGGCTGATTCCCAGAGACATCAAACAGTGCTTTCGGTATGTTTTTGAAGGGCTGAAGGGATGATGGCTTAGCAGTTCAGAGCACTTGTTGCTCTTGTGGAGGACCTGGGTTTGGTTTCTAGAACCCAAATGGTGGATCGCAACTATCAATAACTCTATTGTTTCTGGGGATCTTCTGTCCTTTTCTGGCCTCTACAGGCACTAGAAATACAAGTATACATGTATACACACAGGAAGAAACACTCATAGACATAAAATAAATATTTTTTAAAAAACTATGTTGAAGACTGAGAGCAATTAAAGCAACACCAAGATTCATCCCTACCCGATATCTGTCTCTTCAGTCACCAGGTCAGTTGAAGCTGAACAGTGGGACAGTCCAACCTCATTTTAAAGGCAACGAAGCACTTCCCAATATTATATATCACAGGTTGTGTCACAGGCAAGAGATTGGTCTGGCAGACCAATCCAGAAAGTTTGTGTAAGTGTTTTGATACTCCTAGACTAATTAACTATGACCAATGGGGCAGAATCTGGTTGACAATCAACTAAACTTGGGCTACTTTGAGTCAGTTGCCCATGCTTGAATAAGCAATCATTATCAAAGGATTGTCTACCCTTTACCATGGTTTGGGTAAGCTCTCTTCCTCTACATCAGCCAAGTATGACCTGAGGAAGACATTGTATAAAAGTTGTTGCATCTTCCTTGAAACTTGCTGGTAACTATTGTTCATAAGCCTGGATTTCTATGTCAGAAAAAGAACATATAACACTATAGTATAACCAAAGTTTGAAAAATATACATGTCATAACAGGGACAGGGGAACACTGACATTCATAGTAGTGGCCATCTCCATGAAAAGCATTAGGTTTCAGTGAATTTAAAGAAAAGATGGGATTGAGAATGTTAACAAATAGAAAAGGAAAGCTAAGGCAGGATAGGAAAGCAGAGACAATTTTTTGGGAAATGAGTCTAGTTTTGAACAGAGAAGCAGAAATTCAACCCAAGTAACAAGTACTAAAACCTCTCTCCCTTCCCATCTTTATGCCTGCAGTTTTCTAGGAATTAGACCAGAAACCCCCTCCACAGGAAAAGATGTACACTTAACACTTTGTTCAACCCTAGAGGCCCTGGCTTCACCTTTCATATTATAGTTCCATCCATAGCATCTCCAGAGGTGTCTCACTTAATTCTCTTATCAAAAGAAATAAAAAAATAAAAAGGGGCTTTTTATTAATAGTTTGAGAAGGAATTTGAGAGCCACTAAAATGGTATATATAGCTTATGCTCTAATAATTGCAGCTTCCCCTAGAGGAGTTTGTACTCATACTTTGGCTTGTCTGACTTTCTGTGGGACTCTTTCTTGGAGAAGCCCATAGTGTAAAGAGTCTTTCCTTTCCTGAGTTTCTCTCTTTCCCTTAACCCTTATGCTTAAGTCTATAAGAAAACATCTTTAAAAGAGTCTCTACCTCTGCTGTGCCATACTGGTTGGGCCTGAAGTTCTGTTCTGCTTTAAAGCTATGAATTCAGGTTTAGCCTAGGGAATCCTCAACCTGTTTGAGGGTAGAAGAGTTGATCTGTGGCTCTGTCCCTTTATCACTGACAGAAGTGGAAATCTATCAGATGTACAGGCATGGGAGTATTTGTGATTTTTTAATGTTTAAGCAGTTTCATTTGATTAGAAATCTATCAGTGGGATGGACAATGTCTGGACACTAGTAAGAACATACTACAAGTAAGTACTAGTAAGAACTCTACCACAGCATTCTGGATATTATACTACAGACCATGAAGCAACATAACATAGAAGTGTTGTGAGCAAGGTAGAGAAAGTGAGAACAGCAAGTTATAAAAAATATTGCGGCAGTGTTGTGTAAGATGAGTTAACGACAAAGAAATCAACATTGGAAAAACTTAGACCTTCAAAATCCCTGCTTCAGTGTTCAAGAACACAAGGTAACTGTAAGGAGGTATACTCACAGCCCTTGTTCCAGCAGCCTAGCAAGTTCTCAAGAGAAAGGTATAGGAAGTCTAATCAGTTGTAGTTCATCAGGAATGGAAGCTGATAATGGAGCCCAAGGACCCCAAATTTGTGTGAAATTATTGACAGGGACTTAGGCTAAATAGAAGAAGTTTTGAGCATAGGTTTAAGCAATCCAGGTTAGAGTATTGATCATAGCTCTGTTCTGGTTCTGCAAGGCACTCCAAAGAAGTCCTAAGTGCTAGAGGGGACATGTTCTTCTCAGGAGCTGATTTCCCCCTGCACAGTATCACCTTGTCACTATAGGTAACTGTTCTTCATTGGTGGTGTCTTAGTCACTGTTCTGTTGCTACGAAGAGATACCATGACTAAAGCAACTCTTATTCTAAATAAATAAATAAATCATTGGTGCTTGCTTATAGTTTTAGAGGACTAGTCCATTATCTTAGTCTATTATCTTTATGACAGAATGTTGCAGAGCACAGGCAGGCGTGGTCCTAGAACAGTAGCTAAGAGCCTGACATCCTGATCCTTGGCAACAGACAGGGGTACGTGCTTGTTGGAGGGAAACTGGCATGGGTTTTTGAAGCCACAAAGCCCATTCCTAGAGACATACTTCCTCCAACAGGACCACACCTACTCCAAGACCAAATGTCCTAATCTTTTCCTGACAGCTCATCAACTAGGGACTAAGCATGGAAATATTGGAGCTTATGGGGCCCAATCTCATTCTAACCACCACAGATGGGTACTCTGTCTTCTAAGACTTCTAAGACTTTTATTTCTGGAGTCCAAGGTGACAACTGGATGGAAAACAACAGCTACAGACCTTTAGGTATCTTTTAGGGGTCTGGAACTGGACATTAAGATTCCTCACTTATTCTTTTTGTTTCAAGAGGACATGGAAGGAGTTAGAAAAATAAGGGGTGAAATAATGCAATTATGTATAATTTTGAAAGCTAAATATAATTACATCATTTCCCCTTCCATTTCCTCTTTCCAACCACTTCCATGTACCCAGCCCCATTCTTCTCTTTCAAATTAATAGCTTCTTTTTCTGTAATTGTAAATCTCTACCATTTTCTGTCTCTGTCTGTGTCTCTGTCTGTTTCTGTCTCTGTCTTTGTCTCTCTCTCTCTCTCTCTCTCTCTCTCTCTCTCTCTCTGTGTGTGTGTGTGTGTGTGTGTGTGTGTGTGTGTGTCTGTGTGTGTGTGTGTCCTGTTGAGTCCATATACTTCTACTTTATACATACAAACACACACACACACACACACACACACACACACACACACACACATGATTTCAGGGGTGACTAACTAATTGTATAACTAATGTATAACTAACTGGAGGACTTTTCTGGGGGGCAGGGGAAGCATTCCATAGTTACCTATAGTTCTTTGTCTAGGGTGGAAGCCTCATGAACTTTCTTCCTTCCACAGTAGCAAGTCTATTGGTGTTGTCTTTTTTCAGGTCCTGTTTAGGCAGCCATGTTGGTGAGACTTCATGGGCTCAGCTTTTGCCTTGGTTACTATTATCTTGTGCCTTCAGCCTTGAAGGGGCTTGGAATAGGTTAATTGCCTTGAGTTTTCAGTAAGCACCTCCCTGGATAATTCACATGCCTAGGTACAGGGCTAAGCAGATGACATACGTAATAAAGAGGACAGATGCAAAATGAAGGTAGAAATGCCAGCTTTACCCTGTGTCTGTTGCCTTGTTGGTCCTGAGTAGTAATCCAATGTTTCAGGAAAAGCAGTTTCCAAGTGCCTGCTAGAATAGCTAAGGAGATCCTAGACTTTACAATGTGTAAAGAAGCCTCCTCTCCCACAATGTCTTGGGGCTTTAAGAGCTGCTGCTGTTGTTGTTGTTGTTATTGTTGTTTTTATTTACCAATAACCAAGTATGTGTCTGAGGGTGTGTTGTTTCATGAAAAGCTGATCTTGTGGAGTAATTTAAAGAGCACGTTAAGAATTATTGAGTGTGAAAGAGTCCCTTTTCACCCTTATGAATTGCTGAGCTTTCAGAGCTCTGGAAGTTAGCCTTGCTCTTGGTATAATATATCTAAAGTCAAAGCCAAGCATAAGGTTGAAAGCCCAAGCCCTCACTTCTCTCTAAAGTTTATGTGGGTCCTGTTTCATGCCATGCCATCTCTCTTTGGAGAAAGCGACTGGAAATCTCATGGTGTGACTCACCCAAAGAACAGCAGTAAGGTCTGTGGTTTCAGTGGGAGCAGTGCCAGCAAAGATTAATGCATTGTGTTTTAAGACCAAGTGTGCTTCCAGATTCTGCTTTCTACTTGCAACCTATGCACATTCAAATTGAGTTCAATTTAAATGACAAAGGGTGATTTGCACTGTTTAACAAATGGGTGATTGGTATTAATCATTAGGCTTTTGGCAGTTTTGCTGCAAGAGGAGGCTGGTTAAGTTCCTCCAGGAGCTGCCTGTTAAAGCAGTGTATTTGTAGACTTGGCTTGGGCTAGTCTTTGTTGAATAATTAATTATAAGTCTTTACCGAAATTCCCTTTTGTCTCCAGAGTCAGTAATAAAATGGCCATCATGTAATGACACATTTTAAGATCTATGTTTAGATTGATTCAGTGTATGTGCCAGATAGTTATTTTGTATCTTTGCCACATTCACTTGTGTGTCATACTTGTGCATGTATCCCTCACTGAGATCCATCTTGAAGTAAGACCTGTGGCTTTTGTAAAGCTGTGGTGAGATTTTTCTTCACATCTTCTTTTCTCCTTTTCATGTTTCTCAGAAGATAAAGAGTTATGTATTTGCTTCAGGGCTTGTCAGTGTTGTGTTCATGTCATCCAGGATAGTGATCTCTTCTGCTTGTTTCTTGCTCCACCTCCTGACTCATGTGATGTGGTTGACCACTTCCTTTTTAAAATACTTTGAGGACTTTCATTTCTTGGCTTCCTGGAACCCAGATAGCCAGCCATTTCTCCTAGGCTTGTACTACATTGTCCCCTGCCAAGCCTCTCAATACTGTTCTGCCCCCAGCTCTGTCCTGACCTTTCACTGAAAGCCCTCATTGAGAGAATTGGCTCCACATCTTTAAATGCTATTTTTGTGCATTAGTGTTCAGATTTGCAGCTTGAAAACTTATCATAGTTGGAAGTTTATTAAGTACCTCATAATTACTACACTGTCTCTGTTCCTTCAGACAGCTTTTGTCTTGTCTGAAATTACCCTATTTCAGTAAATGGCATGGCTAGTCACCCAATTATTAAAGTACAATTCCGTAGGTCTCTTAATGTCTCACAACTACTAATTTTAGCCCACCATAAAAGCAAGATAGAACCTCTACCATGAACACTCTTAAGCTCTCTGTCTTCCTACAAGTCATATCCCAAATGTAAATCACCATTGTACTGAAGGATCAGCTCAGGAACTTTGGAAAGATCATGGAACACTTGCCCCTCCTAGAAGGGAGAGGCTAAATTACATTCCTCAAACTACAGGGAGGTCCCGGTAGCTAGGGGAGGCCCAGGCAGCTAGGGGAGGCCCAGAGTTATTCTGAGATCATTGGCAACCTACCTCATTCCCTAAGAACCTATTAGTTTAAAGGTAACACTGTTCTGCCAATCACATTGTGCCCAAGGGCAGCTGCCCTGAAGACTGTATAAAGGCCTGCTGTGTGGGCTGCAACTGGTCATTCTCTTTCCATGTGCAGGGCAACCCCAGCATGCTGGATATTAAATAAAATTCCTCTTGCTTTTTGCATTGATTACCATCTCCATGTTGTTCACTCAGGGGTCTCTGTCAGTTAAGGATCCCCAGAGTCTTACAATATCAGATTCATCTTACTGCCTACAATCTCCCCTACTACCTACCCAACTCTAGCAGCTTCAATTTCTTGCAAGAAATAGTTCTGTGTTTTCCTGTTACTATCAGAATTCAAAACACCCTCAAGGTTTTCTCTGATTCACCTGATTTTGGTCTTCAGTTTTTAGTTCTCCCACCTTGGGACTCCTGAAGTTTTTCTCCTTTGATGTCTATACCTCTTTCACCCTATCAGTGCCTAAATATAACTCAAGCTTGTAGAACCATTAAATGGTTCCTCATAATTGAATTCTCATCTGCAGATTCAATCCCCCCATTATTAAAAATTATTCCTTTTTAGTTTTTATTTTATGTGTACAGGTGTTTTGGCTGAATGCATATTTGTGTACCACTATGTGCCTGATGCTCCATGGAGGCCAGAAAAGGCGTCTGTATCTCCTGGAACTTGAGCTACAGATGGTTCTTAGCCACAATGTGAGTGATGGGAATCAATCCTTGGTCGCCTGACAGTGCAGCTAATTTTCTTAACCACTGAACCATCTCTCCAGCCTCATCTTTCTCAGATCTTTGCTCGTTTCTCTTTATTTACTTCAAATATTTTTTCTTTACTTTCCAGTCTAAAGCAAACAAAAAATTGCATATATCCCACTAATATCTCTACCCATACTGCCATTATTATTTTTTCTACATAATTGTATTTCTATCATTGTATTATTTCTTTTTAAAAATTTCTTTCTTGTTTTCCAAAAGAAAATTAATCATCATTGCATAAACTGACAATATGGCCATTTCAGGGCATGGGAAGGTTTTATTGTATATATGAAAGAACAGCCAGTGGCTTCTGGAACAGCCCAGAGCAGAGAGAGAAAAAAGTGGACTGAACTTAGCTGTCAGTTTGGACATGTCCAGGGCTATCTGCAATAGAGGAAAATAGCAGGCAATAGAGAATAGAGAGAGACTAGTGAGACTAAGCAGGAGCTGGAGCAAGAGCATAGAGAAGGCATAGCAAGAATAGCCAGGTTATAAGAAATCTATGTTAAGCAGCTGGGTGGAGGGAGGGGAGGAGCTAAGAGACTGGTATGGAGGCATTGAAATGCATAACATGTTCTTGTGAGTAGGGAATGAGTGAGCCTTGCGGCAAGCACTGACCTTGATTATGCTGATAGGTGCCACAGTTATATGTTAATTAGATAACCAGGAGCCGCTTTTACTAGAGGTAAGGGAAATGACTCCTTTTGGTAGATAAGGAAGTGGCCTTACAAGTTCCTGAGGAATGTTGGCTTTTATCTAACTGATAAAAATCCTGCTAGGGTCCAGGCTGGGTTCATTTCTGAATATTTGGATTGCCTTTTGATGTTTGAGGAACTGGAGTTTCCTTTAGGCCTGGCAATCATGAAATTGGGGGCTTTACCTTTTAATTCACTGCCATAGAACACAGCCCCTGGCTCACAACTGACATCTAATACTTCCGTGTTCAATTCTTCATCTGTGAGTGAGCTTAACACCACCAATTTTTCCTGTTGCAGAAATAAGAAGACAGTATCAAGTAAAAAAAAGTCTGAAATTTGTTTACTATGGGCATTATGTTTTCCAGGAAGAAGTAAAGATGGATCCCTCTTTAAAGGCAACTGCAGATTCAAATAGAAGAAACAGGGGAAAGCTTTAGATGAAAGGCAGGGCTTTTCCAATAGTCAATGACTGGCTAAAACATGAGGCAGAACTATGATAAAAGTGTTGGGGATTTGGGGGGATCAGAGTAATGACTTTTTCTTGTAGGTGACAATTGGAAACATGTGCTGACTGGAAATCTGTGGGATAGAAAAAAGTAGAGTCATCTCATAAAGGATGACATGGAATCCAAGGGTTAAAACAGTGACCTAGACCAGAAAAGCTCTGAGTAAATGGGAGGAAAGACAAAGGATAACTCCTTATTCTGTTCTCAACAGAATCTTGTGATCCGCAGCTGAAATGGTCAGGCAGCCCTTCACAAACTGCTCTTAGACAACCTTGATGGTTGTTGAAACATTTCCCAGCTTCATTGACATACTGGTTTAGCAGGACGATGTGTGTTTTATGTTTCAGTATGTCTTCCCAAATTGGGGGAAAAAAAATGTAGTTCTCAGGCAGAGGCAAGACATGAATTGAGGAGCACAAACTCATAGATCCCATAATTTTATAAATCCATGGCACTTACACAGAGTTTAGTTATACTGACTACTTGAAAATATAGGGTTAGGGTTAGGGTATATGTATGTGTGTGTGTGTGTGCATGTGTTTGCATGATTGCAACACACACATACATATACCCTAGATATGTAGATAGTGTGGAAATTCAAAGATGTTTTATTCTAAAATTTAGATATTATCAATTTTAGTGACTTTATTTGTAAGTTTCATACTTAATAAGTGTTATGGTTTGTCCAGCAGGTCTAGTTATTCAGGGTCCTGAAGAGGCGCTACCTGAGGGTCATGGGGGGGAGAGAAGAACGAGACCAAGCAAGATTCCATTTGTCAAGGTCCCGTTTATTGTCACACAGGCAGCACGTTTTAAGCAGTGGGGATGAGGAGGTTGGGAAGGGGAGCTAGGGGGAAGTGAGCTATGGGCCAAGCCCTGGGCTGGGTGCTTGGGACATTCTGAGGTTTTTCCCACGAAGGTCAGATTTTTATCTTGGTGTTGATGTTCCATCAGGAAGGTCAGGAGTTTCACTCGAGGGGAGAGGCGGCCTGTCTATGTAGCTAGCAGTTGGCCTGTCAGCCCCCAACATGTCCCCCTTTATATAATTGATGGAGAGTCTGTCTTAGGCTACATGATGTGCACCCACAGCCAGCACCTAGAAGAGAGGGGTAGAGCCTCTGTCTTAGGCTACGTGAGGTGCCTCCATGCCCAGAACCCCCAATAGGAGTTTGTTCCCTGGGCAATGGCCTCATGCTACTCCCGTCATGGAGTTACTCTACAGCCCTGGGATCATGCTCTACTGACTGAGTTAGCCAGGCTCTCAGGTGTGCATCTGGCATGTGGCATCATGATACTCCCGTCATGGACATCTGCATAGCTTTTTATACCAAGGGTTTCGGTAATCTGTGGCCAGGATCGAGAAATCGAGACCAGCAGAGAGGGTGCCCAAGGGCTCCTCGTAGGCACCCAGGTCATTATCTCTAGATGATAGCAATGCACTGAAACCGGCTTGTTGGTGAAAGCGGCATTCACCTGTGACTTGACAAAAAGAGTTAATTTTTGGAAGGCCCACAGCCCAAAAGAAATGAGCAGGAGAAGAAGGCCCACCAAAGGTCCCAAAAGACTAGGTAACAGAGTAGAGAGCCAAGGGGATGTAGAGAACCAGTTTTGAGACCATGATTCTTTTTTCTCTCTTTCTTTCTTGTGGTTTTCTAGACTTTCCCTGACCTTTTTTAGGCTATCTTCAACCAATCCTGTCTTGTCTGCATAAAAGCAGCATTCTTCTTTAAGGGCAGTGCATAACCCACCTTGTTGTAAAAAGAGCAAATCTAAACCTCTTCTGTTTTGTAACACTACCTCAGAGAGGGATATAACAGAATCTTTAAGATTCTTTAGTCCTAACTGTAGTTCTTGTAGGCCTCTATGGACCACTGAGCTGAGCTGCGCATACTGCTGACTGGAAGTGACCAAGGAGGCAATTCCTGTTCCGGCCCCTGTGGCTCCCAAACCAAGGAGTATAGCCAGGGTGACTGCTGTTATAGGTTCTCTTTTGTCTGGAAAAATGAGTTCCCCTTTCCCAAAAATTAAGGAGCTCATCAGAATCATGAATGGTCAATCGAGGGAGGAGCTTGACAAACACACAATATTCTCTATTCTCTAAAAAGGCAGCTGAAACTATAAAAGTGGTCAATCCCAAGGAGCAAGCAAGATAGGAATCATTAGAAACAACAACGTATTGAAAGGAAGCATTAATTACAATAGTTTGATTGCAAACCTCAATCAGGGCCTTGGGGGGCAGCATATCAGGTCCCAGAAGGCACACGCCTAGGCCAGAAATTTGGCCAAGGGTGAGTCCTTGCTTCTCTGGAGGACTCTGCCACAGAAGTGAGGTATCATTAGTGGGTAATTCTCCAAAGCTTGCAATCCCTTCGTAAAAGGGCAGGGAGGGTGAATAACAGACCCAACATTCCTATGCTCAGGCAATGGAGCAGTCGCGATGACCTCTTGGGCAGACATAAAGTTCCCAGGGAAGGATCCTTAAGTGTTTTCGCCTGCCTTCAGTGGAGCACCCGGGGGACCAGTTAGAATCCAAAAGCTCGGGCACGCTTTTTTGAGGGACAAAGGTGTCAGGGGTACCCCAATCCGCACTAGCTCCCTGAGCGAGCTGGTGAGCAACCACCTCATTGGGACTACACATCATCATCCCCATTTGAGAGAGAATGTCTCTCCCCCAAAGATTGACAGGGAGGCCCTCAACAATAAAAGGCTGCACAGTGCCCGAATTCCCCTCTGAATCTTTCCATGTCAACAACTTTGAACTTTGTAAGGTATTTTTAGACTGGCCAATGCCTTGTAAATGAATCATCGAGGGCTGGAGAGGCCAGGCAGAAGGCCAGGAGCTCAAACTAAGAAAGTGGTGTCAGCTCCCGTATCTATAACACCATCAAACTTTCACCCGTCCAACGTAAGGCACAAGGAGGGGCGCTCCTTAGAGAGTTGCTGGACCCAGTAGACATCAGAGGAACCAGGTTGGCTATCTCCTCTGAGCCCTCCCATGTGAGCACCAGAGGAATCAAGCAGGAGAGGGAGCGCCTGGTCTACTCTCTGACCAGGGAGAATGGTGACCGGGCCCTTTTCTGCCTTAAAACTTTTATCTCTCCAGTACAGTCTGCATCCACAAGCGACGGGTGGACACTGAGACCCTGCATGGTAGCTGAGGTATGCCCTATAATGAGAAAAAATGTGCCAGATGGTGGGGGTCCAAAAATTCCTGTGGAGAGAACCTAAACACCATCTTGGGGGTTCAAAATTGTGTGGGAGGAGGCACACAGATCCAGTCCTGCGCTCCCTGCTGTTGCTCTAGATAAGCTGGTGCTGCAGGAGCTTGGTGCTGTACTTGGGGGTGTGTGGGGCCTGGTGCGGGGCCCCTTGGCCGTTTCCCTGGAGCGCAGGGAGGGCTTGCCCATTAGCATCAGTTCTAGACCGACATTCCTTGGCCCAATGACGGCCTTTCCCACAGCGAGGGCAAACCCTCGGCACGGTAGGCTTAGGGGCCCCTTGGCCAATGACAGGATTGGATGGATGGCTGGGGTTAGGAGCGCTACATTCTCTAGCAAAATGACCAGACTGCCCACATCTAAAGCATGTTTTGCCTCTAGGGCGGCCAGAATCTCCAGGCTTTTGGAACACAGCCCCTATAGCTAAACTGATAGACTTGGACACTTGATGTGAGAAGGAGGCAACATCATTGCAAAGTTTAACCATTCCCGTAATATCAAGATCTTTGGTCTTGCCTCGTAATGCGGCTCTGCACGCCGAGTTAGCGTTTTCAAGAGCAAGCTGCTTAACGAGGAGCCCCTCACTTTCACTTTGACCTAGGATTCTTTCTGCTGCTTCCTGTAACCTCCCCACAAATTGAGCGTAGGGTTCCTGGGCCCCCTGGACTATTTTAGTTAAGGGGGTGGTGAGGGCTCCTGTAGCAGGAACCGCTCTCCAGGCAGATAAGGTGGCCTGTGCTGTTAGTACGCCTGGGGACAATCCTAATTGTTTTTCCTCGGAGGCAAATGGGCCCCTCCCACACAACTTGTCCGCTGTCCAAGAGGCGATCCTGCCTAGAGGGTTTTTTCTGTTCCTAGCGGCCAGACTCTCAGCCCTATCTATGAATTCAGATTTCCAAGTTAAGTATTGTCCTCTGGTGAGGACAGACTGCACCACCTTAGTCCATTCACTAGGAGTCAGATATCCGACCCCGAGAGTCCTTCTAAAACGGACAAGGTAAAGGGTGCAGTTAACCATAATTTTTAACAGCTGAGTGTAATTCTTTGATATGTTTAAGTTTCTTGTATACGGGACGCGAGGTCTCGTATTCAGGTCACCAGCTTTTAAAAGCTTATTAATATCTTTACCAACCTTATTCCACATAAGTGGGTGTATATCAGGGCCACTTAAAACCAGCTAATGACATTTTTCATCAACAAAACAAAAGAACTTAATTAAATCTTTTTTCTTAACTCTTATTCGTCTCTCCCTGAGCAAACGCTTGATTTCTCCTATAAAACAAGCTTCCTTAGACAATTGTTTCCCCATGACAATCGGATGACAATTATTTGGCCAAACTCACCTCCCTTTCCAGCGACGCACGAGCGATGCGGCGTGAAAGGTCCTCGATTCCTTTTCCCAGGGTTCCTCCGTCGTCTAGTAGTTGGCCGTGCTTCGGGTCCCTGTTCGGGCGCCACTTGACCCGTCCAGCAGGTCTAGTTATTCAGGGTCCCGAAGAGGCACTACCTGAGGGTCATGGGGGGAGAGAAGAACGAGACCAAGCAAGATTCCATTGTCAAGGCCTCGTTTATTGTCACACAGGCAGCACGTTTTAAGCAGTGGGGATGAGGAGGTTGGGAAGGGGAGCTAGGGGGAAGTGAGCTATGGGCCAAGCCCTTAATGAGGAAGTTGGGAGGGAGAGCTAGGGGGAAGTGAGCTATGGGCCAAGCCCTGGGCTGGGTGCTTGGGACATTCTGAGGTTTTTCCCGCGAAGGTCAGATTTTTATCTTGGTGTTGATGTTCCATCAGGAAGGTCAGGAGTTTCACTCGAGGGGAGAGGTGGCCTGTCTATGTAGCCAGCAGTTGGCCTGTCGGCCCCCAACACTTTTTCAGATTGAGATATATATCAGTTTACATATAGGTCGGAATGCATACACATGCATAATATGATATATGTATATACTCACATGTTTGCCAATAATAGGAAACTATAGAATCAGTTTTTATTTGTTAATTTGTTCTTTATCAATTTCATACTTATCTACAATATATTCTGATTTCTCTAATCCCTGCCCACCCTCTGTTATATCTTTCCTTCCTCTGCCCACTCTTCTTCTTCCCTGATAATCTTCTTTTCTCACATTCATGTCCTTCCTTTTGTGTGTTAACTGAGACCATCCTTGTAGCTTTGGGATTGGAACTATCCATTGGCTCATGACAGATATACCAGTGGGTACACAACTTAAGACTATCCCTTCCCTTCTCTTAAAGTCTATCAGTAGTCCACAGCTCAGCATGAAGTGGTAGGGTTCTATGCTCTCATCGACATCTGTCTTCCTTTGAGAGGCACTCCTTGTGTAGACCCAGTGTAAGCAATCACAGCTGCTATGGATTGGTGATTATATTGTCTGTGTCATGTCTAGAGGATGAAATCCCACTGCTCTCCCTGTCTTCTGGTTTTTATACTCTTTTTATCCCCTCTTCTGCAATGCATTCTGCCCTTAAGAGTGGGTATATAAATTGCTTGTTTAGGACTGAGAGCATTTATCCCTCCCTTTTTCTGAATGTCTTGGCAACCATTAATCAGATATTACTGTTTACTGTAAACAGAAGCTTCTCTGATTAGGGTTGAGAGTAGCCTTTGTCTAAGCATATACACATAGATATTGAGGCAGCAGTTTGACATTGCGCCTATTTAGCTAAATAGCAGTATCGATTTCCCTCATAGAGCCTGAGGCCACCCAATATATGTGTTTCAGCCCAGGCTTACAGCACCAGAAAGGGAACCCTTCTGTGGAGTAGTTCAAATCCATTTGAGTGGTTGGTTACTCTCACAGCAGTCATGCTGAGATTGCACATGTGAGTATATTTTTCCTGGTAGCTTGTTGGTGTACTTCTCAGAGTTCACTGCTAGGTAAGATTCTTGATGCCTTATCTCCATCAGCAGACCATAACACGTTCTAGCATTCTAAAAGATAGACAGGAAGGAGGTTTCCAGCTTAACTTCAGTTTAGGAATCAAATGCGTTTTGGTTTTTTTTTTCATGCCTGGCATACATGTATATGTGTTAATGTAGGCACATATGAGTGTTTGTATGTGTGTATGTGTAGAGGCATGGAGTTGACATCATTATCTTCCTCGATAACTCTCCATTGTATTTTGGAGGTCAAAGGTCTCTCACTGATCCCAGAACTCACCTATTCAGCTGGTCTGGTCAGCCAGCTTGTTGGAGGGATTCCCCACTTTAGCTTCTTGAGTGCTAAGATTATATGAAGTCTCTATACACATCCTGCTTTTACATGACTTCTGAGGACCTAAACTCTGTCCTTGCTCTTGTGTGGCAAGCACTTTATCCACTGAGCTTTCTTCTCAGTCCTAGAATCAGATTTTTAATTAGGATACTGAAGGGAGAATAGAAAGATTATGGTAATTTTGTATTACTCTAAGTAGAAAATTTCAGTAGCCTTATCTTCGGCCATTTCTGACCATATGCTTTTCCTGAAATCTGAGGACAGAAATTTGACTCTGTATCACTTTTAGATATGAGCAAGTCAAATCTGAAAGACTATTTTTCTTAGAAGGATGTCCCCCATAGTGAAAATGATCACATTCCCAATGGAAAACATTTTTGCCTTAGGAAACTTTATAGCTTTCTTTTCGAACAGAGTATTGAAGTAACTGGTAACTGAAGTCTTTCTTTCTTTCTTGCTTGCTTGCTTTTTGGCACTTTCATTTAAAAAAAACAAAAAACAAAACAAACAAACAAACAAAAAACCCAAAAACTCTCCTTTCCAGAGCCTTATCTTTATATTCAGTTCAAGAGCTGCTAAACTTGGCTATTTTCCTGAACAAGAAATTGATTAGATGGTAGGAAGAATAATGGAGACAGGCTTGGTGATTCAAGGGAAATTCTCTGTATAAAGGCACCGAATACAATGGTTAGTGGAGTGTTCTGTACACTGAAATTACTCATTTAAACACAGTGCCTGTGGATGTTTGTGTAAACAGAGCAGACTGGTTTCTGGTTTGAGGTAGTTGTGTTTTTCCTCACTATATTTTTGGGCTTTTCTGAAGATGGAAATTGTCTAGAATATTTGCATCTGTTCCTCTTGCCTAGCCAGACAATTGATAGTCAAAGGTTTAATGAACATCTAGATCAGATTGGAATGGTTTGAAATATTTATGTGTTAGGTATACTGAGAATTTAACCCTTCCAATGTCATAGTGATACCCGTGTAGTCTACTTTATGGTTTACTTGAGATGATACATATTAGTTGTTTTGGCTAACCTCCCTCATAACTACTATTGCCATAATTAATGAATCTTTACATTTTATGGTTCTCTTGTTACAAACAGGAAAATTGGATAGGAGAGTAAGAAAAATGAAAAAAAAAGTTAGATAAAATAATATCCTTCAGGAAATCTTTTCTCAGCTTGATTTGGTTCATCTTCCTCACCCAATATCCCATGCTTGTCTCTTCCATCGCTGAGTTTCAAAGTCAGTGATACATTAAAAAATAAAAAACTTGCAAGGAGTTCACATTCAAAATAAAACAAGCTCCAAATAGAAAATGTGGTGCCTCTTTAAATTCCTGTGCCGTCAGCTAATTGCCCTGTTTAACTGTTCCATATGTTGATAATTTTCACATGGAGTCCAATAGGCCCCCAGGGAGCTCCTGGGGTGACAGTCCCTGTGATGGAACAGTTCATGTATAGGGCTAGAAACACCAGTGTGGGAACCTAACATGGTGATAATGAGTTCTGGCATCTCAGAAACCAGCTAGCTTCAGAGAATGGCACTTGAGTGTCCTTACGCATAGTTTTGAAATGGAAGAGCTTGAGGCTCACCAACTGAAATAGCCGGTGTTCCTGAACGGGCCCGGAGGGTCCTCCATGAATGGCTGCTTGTCCGTGGGAGCCAGCAGTGTTGTCATTCAGCTTGATCCAATGTGAAGCCTAGAGATGGGGGAAGAGAAGAGAGCTCCTCAGAGGGCATTACAAATGCAGAAGCTTCTTATGGAGAAAATACACGAGTCTGTTTTGGATTGCTATTTAATTCTACATAAATAAAGGCATTATTTTATGGCTCTTACATTGAACATTTTAGGTTTTTAAGAATTTGTCTCAAACATTTACTTCATTGTAGAAATGTTTGAGGAACTGGCACGGCATTTCTCATTATTGTAGACAGTGTTGTGTCCTTTCCAAACTCTTGGGTTGAAGCCTTGAAACCTACTGATATGATACTTAGAAACAGAGTCTTTGGGGGAATAATTTGGTTGAGATTATGGGAGCAGTACCTCATGAAAGAATTACAAGAAGAGATGCTAGACTTCTTGATGCTGTATCTATAATAAAGCAGCAATCTTTAGGGTGGAAGAGAGCCATCATCAGAACCCAATTATATGGGCAACGACTTTGAGTTTTCAGAACTAAGGGGGGGTGCATTGTTTAAACCTCTAAAGAGCCTGTTATTTTATTGTGGCAGTGTGTAAAGTCAGATATCCTTAACTACTACAGTAAAGGACCAGAGGCAATTAACTTATTTTGGTTCATGGACCTAGGTGTTCCCCTACAAGATCAGTTGCCCATGTGCTTGAGTGTCTTCCCCACTTTCTCTTCTGTTAGATTCAGTGTATCTGGTTTTATGTGGAGGTCCATGATCCACTTGGACTTGAACTTTGTACAGGGAAATAAGAATAGATCAATTTGCATTCTTCTATATGCTAACTACCAGTTGAACCACCACCATTTGTTGAAAATGCTGTCTTTTTTCCACTGAATGGTTTTGGCTCCTTTTTCCAAAGATCAAGTGACCTTAGTTGTCTGAGTTCATTTCTGGGTCTTCAATTCTGTTCCATTGATCTACTTGCCTGTCACTGTACCAATACATGAAGTATTTAACACTTGTGCTCTGTAGTACAGCTTGAGGTCAGGGATGGTGATTCTCCTAGAAGCTGTTTTATTGTTGAGAATAGTTTTCACTATCCTGGGTTTTTTGTTATTCCAAATGAATTTGGGAATTGCTCTTTCTAGCTCTAAGAATAATTGAGTTGGAATTTTGATGGGGGATTGCACTGAATCGGTAGATTACTTTGGGAAAGATGGCCATTTTTTACTATATTAATCCTGCCAATCCATGAGCATGGAAGATCTTACCTTCTTCTATCTTCTTTAATTTCTTTCTTCAGAGACTTGAATTTCTTATCATACAGATCTTTCACATGCTTGGTTAGACTCACACCAAGGTATTTTATATTGTTTGTGACTATTGTGAAGGGTGTCGTTTCCCTAATTTCTTTCTCAGCCTGTTTATCCTTTGAGTATAGGAAGGCTACTGATTTGTTTGTGTTAATTTCCAGCCAGTTTGCTGAAGTTGTTTATCAGGTTTAGTTCTCTGGTGGAACTTTTGGAGTCACTTATGTATACTATTATATCATCTGAAAATAGTGATACTTTGACTTCTTCCTTTCCAATTTTCATTCCTTTGACCTCCTTTTGTAGTCTAATTGCTCTGGCTAGTACTTTGAGTACTATATTGAATAGGTATAGAGAGAGTGGGCAGCCTTGTCTAGTCCCTGATTTTAGTGGGATTGCTTAAAGTTTCACTCCATTTGGTTTGATGTTTGCTACTAGTTTGATATATATTGAGTTTACTGTGTTTAGGTATGGGCCTTGATCTTTCCAAGACTTTTATCATGAAGAGATTCTGAATTGTGTCAAAAGCTTTCTCAGCATCTAATGAAATGATCATGTGGGTTTTTTTCTTTGAGTTTGTTTATATAGAAGATTATTTTGATGGATTTCTATATATTGAACCATCCCTGCATCCCTGGAATGAAGCCTACTTGATCATGATGGATGATCATTTTGATGTGTTTTTGGATTTGGTTTTCAAGAAGTTTTTCAATATTTTTGCATTGATAACCATAAGGGAAATTGGTCTGAAGTTCTCTTTTGTTGTTGGATCTTTGTGTGGTTTTGATATCAGCGTAATTGTGGCTTCATAGAAGGAACTGAGTAATGTTTCTTCTGTTTCTTTTTTGTGTACTAGTTTGAAGAGTATTGGTATTAAGTCTTCTTTGAAGGTCTGATAGAATTCTGCACTAAACCCGTCTGGTCCTGGGCTTTATTTGATTGGAAGACTTTTAATGACTGCTTCTATTTCTTTACGGGTTATGGGACTATTTAGATGGTTTATCTGATCCTGATTTAATTTGGTACCTTGTATCTGGCTAGAAAATTGTCCATTTCATCCAGATTTTCCACTTGTGTTGAGTATAGGCTTTTGTAGTAGGATCTGGTGATTTTTTTGAAATTCCTCAGGTTCTGTTGTTATATATCCCTTTTCATTTCTGATTTTGTTAATTTGGATTCTGTCTCTGTGCCCTCTGGTTAGTCTGGCTAAGGGCTTATCAATCTTGTTGATTTTCTCAAAGAACCAGCTCCTGGTTTTGTTGACTCTTTGTGTAGTTCTTTTTGTTTCTACTTGGTTGTTTTCAACCCTGAGTTTGATTATTTCCTGCTGTCCACTCCTCTTGGGTGTATTTGCTTCTTTTTGTTCTAGAGCTTTCAGGTGTGCAGTCAAAGCCTTAGTGTATGCTCTCTCCAGTTTCTTTTTGGAGGTATTCAGAGCTATGAGTTTTCCTCTTAGCACAGCTTTCTTTGTGTCCCATAAGTTTGTGTACATTGTGCCTTCATTTCATTAAATTTTATAATGTCTTTAATTTCTTTATTTTTTCCTTGACCAAGTTATCATTGAATAGAGCATTGTTCAGTTTCCATGTGTATGTGTGCTTTCTGTTGTTTTTGTTGTTATTGAAGACCAACCTTAGTCCATGGTGATCTGATAGGATACATGGGATTATTTCAACATTCTTGTATCTGTTGAGGCCTGTTTTGTGACTAATTATATGGTCAGTTTTGGAGAAGGTACCATGAGGTACTGAGAAGAAAGTATATTCTTTTGTTTTAGGATGAAATGTTCTATAGATATCTGTTAAATCCATTTAGTTCTTAACTTCTGTTAGTTTCACTCTGTCTCTGTTTAGTTACTTTTTCCATAATTGTGTGAGGTGCAATGTGTACTTTGAGATTTAGTAGAGTGTATTTTATATATGTGGTTGCCCTTGTACTTGGTCCATAGAGGTTCAGAACTGAGACTTCTTGGCAGATTTTTTCGGTGACAAGTATGAAATATTGTCCTTTATTATCTTTTTTTTTTTTACAACTTTTGGTTGAAAGTTGATTTTATTCGATATTAGAATGGATAATCCAGCTTGTTTCGTGGGACCATTTGCTTGCAAAATTTTTTTTCCAGCTCTCTGTCACTGCCGTGTGTTTCTTGTATGCAGCAAAATTCTAGGTCCTGTTTAAGTATCCAGTCTGTTATTCTGTGTCTTTTTATTGGAGATTTGAGTCCATTGATATTAAGAGATATTATGGAAAAGTGATTGTTGCTTCCTGTTATTTTTGTTGTGAGAGGTGGAATTATGTTTGTGTGGCTATCTTCTTTTGGGTTTGTTGAAAGAAGATTACTTTCTTGCTTTTTCTAGGGTGTATTTTCCTTGCTTGTGTTGGAATTTTCCATCTGTTATCCTTTGTAAGGATGGACTTGTAGAAAGATATTATGTAAATTTGGTTTGTCATTGAATATCTTGGTTTCTCCATTTATGGTAATTGAGAGTTTTGCCAGTAATAGGTGCCTGGGCTGGCATTTGTGTTCTCTTAGGGTCTGTATCACATCTGCCCAGGATCTTCTGGCTTTTAGAGTCTCTGGTGAGATGTCTGATGTCATTCTGATAGGTCTTCATTGTTACTTGACCTTTTGTTCTTACTGCTTTTAATATTCTTTCTTTTTTTTTGTGCATTTGGTGCTTCAATTATTTTGTAACAGGAGAAATTTCTTTTCTGGTGCAGTCTATTTGGAGTTCTGTAGGCTTCTTGTATGTTTATGGGCATCACTTTCTTTAGGTTAGGGAAGTTTTTTTTCTATAATTTTGTTGAAGATATTTACTGGCCCTTTAAGTTGGGAATCTTCACTCACTTCTGTAACTCTTATCCTTAGGTTTCAGCTTCTCATTTTGTCCTGGATTTCCTGGATGTTTTGGGGTAGGAGCTTCTTGCATTTTGCCTTTTCTTTGACCTGCTTTCAATGGTATCTTCTGCATCTGAGATTCTCTCTTCTATCTCTTGAATTCTTTTGGTGACGCTTGCATCTGTGGTTTCTGATTTCTTTCCTAGGTTTTCCATCTCCAGGGTTGTTTCCCTTCGTGATTTCTTTATTGTTTCTTTGTCCATTTTTAGATCCTGGATGGTTTTGTTCCATTCCTTCACCTGTTTGTGTTTCCTATTTAAAGGCTTTTACCTGTTTAACCATGTTCTCCTGTATTTCTTTAAGGGTGTTATTTATGTCCTTCTTAAAGTCCTCTCTCATCATCATCATGAGATGTTATTTTAAATCAGAGTCTTGCTTTTCTGGTGTGGTGGGGTATCTAGGGCTCTCTGTGGTGGGAGAACTGGGTTCTGATGAAGCCAAATAGCCTTGGTTTTTGTTCCTTATGTTCTTGCCCTTGCCTCTTGCTATCTGGTTCTCTCTGGTGTTAGTTGGTCTTGCTGACCCTGACTGAACCCTCCTGTGACCCTGTGAGACTGTGATCTTAGGTGTGTCAGCACTCCTGGAAAACCAGCTCTCATTGGGCGGTATTTGGGTCCATACAGCTGTGCCATAGGGTTAACTCTGGTGGGCAGACGGAGACTAGCAGGATCCTGTCCTCAGTTGCTTCGTGGTTCCTGAGCCCTGTGGTCCTTTGGCAGGTCCTTCTTTCGCCAGTTATTGGAGCAAAAGTGTTTGTATCACCTGTTAACTTAGGAGTGACATGGCTTCTGGGAGAACAGCTCTCTCTGAACTGGATTTGGGTCTGGAGAACTGTGCCACAGGTTTAACTCTGGGGTGCAGATTGTGAGATTCCCTTTGATCACAAGTACAAGAAGGCTATGTTCACAACTAATAATTATACTAGAGGTTCTTTTAGTGCATTGTTTTGTTTTTTGAATGTGTGAAATACTCCCAAATCTGATATACACCATATCAACCAGCCAAGTAACTGTAGGTTTAGGGAATGCTGGAATCTCTTACACTAAGTATTGACATGTCCAGAATTTTATACTACTTTCAGCAGGCCCAAAGCTTTGTGTCTCTGGGAAGCAGTTGTGCAAATGAGAATACTCTAAAAGAGTAACACATTGAAACACCGCCATTATTTTTTTTTCCTTAGAACAACCCGTTTTTTACATTGGTAAATTACAAACTTAGGGAAGAGAATTAGGATTCTGAAGATCAGGGTATTCAAACAGGGAGGTTTATGGTTAAGAGCATGTTTTCCTGACACATACCTGAGCCCCAGAAAATTCTAGTATCAGGGGAATGATACTTGTTCTTGGTTACCTGGCATGGGCCAAAAGAAGATTTTCTTTCCTTCCCCTATCTCTATACCCCAAAGTTTCCTTTCTCCTGCCTTTCTTTCTGTTCTGGATGCTCTAAACCACTGCCTTCCTGCTATTTTAAAACTTGCTCCCATCTGTATAACTAACTAGTTGCCAAGTAGTTACAGTACATTTTACCTTGTTCCTGTCTCTGTTCTTAACTGCACCTTGCCACACCTAGATGACTTTTTTTCTAATTAATTCTACTTTATATCAGTTTCTTGCCAATTCTCCAGTACACTAAAGTTCATGATCTCCTTGAAAATAAAAATAGTTTGGAGAATAAATGCAGGATTCTCACTTGATTCTCCTCGTTAAAAATGGTGCAAAAAAAAATCAGGTAAAATACTATAAATGGAAAATTGCTTCAATTTAATGACTAGAAAAAAATAAATCCTATGTCTGAGATGACTCTTTTCTTGGGGTTCATCAGTGCAGCTTTGCTGACTGTTCTTGAAAGAAGGTGTCTTTTGTGAAGTCGCTTGTCAGATCCACTCTGATATGCAGAGAAGTCCCACCATCTGTTGCTGACTGCTTCCAGTAGGAAGTTCAAGAGAATAGTATTTGCATGGTAAAAATATATCAGCATAGAGAGAGCAACAGACAACTGTTTGTTGTGAAGAAACAGGACTAAGGGTGAAAGCTGACTGTGTGCAGGTGTTAGGAAGGCATTGAAGTATAACCTGGAGGATAACCTTTTCACAAGATGCAGATAAAATAAAACAAAATAAAGGACAGAATACTACAACTTCCTTGAGAAAACAAGTCTTAATTTTAAGCATAGGGTTAAGTCTGGCATGGTAGCAGAGATGTATAATCCCAACTGCTCAGAGACAAAAGGATTGCTAACAGGGGACTGTCCTGAGGAGTAAGATGCTTGCAACATATTAGTTCAAGACCAACACAGGAAGACCTTTTTTTTTTCCCGAAATACAGAAAAACTGCCTGGAATATATGTAGCCTACTAATGGAGTACACACCTAGTGCTAGCCCAGACTGTGCAATGTCCTGTATTCTTCCACCCATACCACAAAAATCAAAGGAGAATGATTAAAATTTTGAGTTTGTCTTCCTGAATGGCCACGAACCAGAGGCTGGATAGACCTGAGACCTAGAATAGAACCAAACATAACTGGAAAAATAAAAGTCAATGAAATGAAATTATTCATAATGATTTTCTGTTATAGCCTGGAGTCTAGCATAATTGCCATCAGAGAGGCTTCAACCGGCAACTGATAGGAACAGATGCAGAGAGCCACAGCCCAACATTAGGTAAAGTTCAAGGAGAACCCTGCAGAAAAGAGGGAAGAAGCGTGATAGGAGCTAGAAGGGTTGCGGACATCAAAAGAACATGGCCCACAGAAATAGCTCAGCAGGGCTCATAGGGGATCCCAGAAACAGAAGGGACAATCAGGGAGCCTGTATGGGTCTTTGGGAGGTTTTCTGCATATATGTTATGGTTGTGTAGCTTGATATTGTTGTGATACTAGTAACAGTGGAAGTGAGGATTGTCTCTGACTCCTTTTCCTTGGGACCCTTTCCTTCTACTGGTTTGCCACTTCCTGCCTTATGTAAGGGTATCTGCTTAATTTTGTTCTAACTTGTTTATGTATTGTTTGGTTGATATCTCTAAGAGGCCTCAAGTGAAATGCAGGAAGAGTAGTTCTGGGGAGGAAGAGAGGTATAGAGGGGGAGCTAGGAAGAGTGGAGGGAAAGGAAACTGCAGTCAGTATCTAATATACAAGAAAAGAATAAATGGCAAATATAGTATTTGTCTGAACTCACTTTTGCATCTACTCATACTTACTGAACTCAACAATGAACTCAATAACATTTGTGTTTACAAATATATGCCATTAACCTTATATATACAAAGAATACTTAAAATTTATTATTTTGAAATATGTAAATTTCAAATAATAAATAAAAAGTATCTATGTTAAAATAGGTAAGAATAAATATTGGACTGTCCTAAATAAAATTTGATACATATCCAGACAATAAAGGAATACTTAGATAAATTCTGTAAAATATAGTCCCTTACAAAGAATGGTGGAAGTCAGCAAAAACAGACCAGAGCATGGGGGTATTATTAAAATGAAGAGAAAATGGAGTCAAAGAATTTTCAGAATGAATTTGATATAATTCCATAATCTGAAAATTATGATTTCTGATTTGAAATTAGGTTTTAAGAGTAAGTAGCATTTTAGCTATCTCATTGGTTTCAAAATAAAGCATGTTTATTGCACACTGAGCAAAAGTCTACTATGTGTCCTGCACAGCTAGCAGTTCAAAGAGATTCCTGTTGAAAAGACTGCTTAGAGGATGATTATATCTACAACAATGCAGAGGCAAAGTAATGAAAAGCCCTGCATGCATCCGTATTTCTCATGATGATTTTAGAAAAGGGAACATAAAAATTCAAGGATCAAAGAAATGGTAGATAATCTTATTTGTTAAGGATTTCTAAGAACCTGAGTTGTAATTATAAAATGAAGATTCATCATGACTTTGCATTAATTGTATTTTAATTGCTATTAAGCAGTGATGTAATTTCTCCTTTTTCATCTTTAAGGACTCTCTTCCATGTTTGTGTCCCTTCATGTGGTGGTTTGAATGAGATTGGTTCCTGTAGGCTTACATGTTTGAATGTATGGTCCACAGCTGTTGGAACTGTTTGGGAAATATTAGGAGGTGTGGCTTTGTTGGAGGATGTGTGTCACTTGGGGTAGGCTTTGAGATTCAAAAGCTCAAGCTCTCCCCAGTGACCCCCTCTCTTCCTTCTTCTTGGGAATAAAATGTAAGATCTCAGCTATTAATCTATCACCACACCTTCTACCTGCTGCCATGTTCTCACCAAGATAGTTACTGACACCCCCTCTAAAACTATGTGCAAGCCCCCAACTACATTCTTTATTTTATAAGTTGCCTTCATCATGGTGTTTCTTCACAGCCATATAAAAATAACTAAGACAGTTTGTATGCTTTCATGTATTCATATAGAGCAACAGGACATATATTATCTATACAACCATAATGAGCCCACTTCTGTCAAAGGTTTGAATGAAAACTGTTGAAGTAAGTGTATTTATTCTTTTTACAAGCAGAACAGAAAAACAAATGTTGAAATAAATCATTTTGTAACATGGAGAAGGTATTTCATTTTTTAAAATTTGTTTTTAATTGAAATAGGCTTACATCACTTTCTCTTCTCCCCTCTCTCCTTCCAGCTCCTCCCAGATACCCTCCCTTAACCCTTTTCCATGTCCCCATGCTCAAGTTGACAGCTTCTCTGTCTTTGATTACTATTAGTACATTCATATGTCTATATGTACATATACATATGTACAGATATATGCATACTACAACTAAACAACAACACAAAGATCAACTGAGCATAATCAAGAACAGAAAATGGTAATATCAATGGGCTTATATTATTGTATGTATTACTACTATGTGCATATGTCTATATGTATGCATATATGTATGCATATATGTACACACACACACACAATACTATAACTAAACAACGCAGAGATCAGTTGATCCTAGGGAACCCAACCCAAAAGTTTTAATTATTATTATTTTTTTTTTTTTTTGCATATGGTTTCAGGGCTGACCACTCTCGATTGGACAACCAATGGCCTCATTTCTAGATGAGTTTAATTCTCCTTCTACCAGTAGTCATTAGTTGCCTGTAGCTCTTTGTCTGGGGGTGGGAACCTACAAAATTTCCCTCCTTCCCCTTAGCAAGTCCATTGATATTACCATATTCTAGTCATACTTATGCATTTCTTTTTTTTTTTTTTAGGAGAGACTGTCTCATAGCAGACTTCCTGATATTTTAGCTCTTGCAATCTTTCTTCCTCCTCTTTCAAGATGTTCCCCTAGTCATAGATGGAAGAGCTATGATATAGATGTATCCTTTGGGGCTGAGTTCCCTAAAATCAGTTGATCTCAGTATTGTTGCTTAGTTGTTTTCTGTGATTGTTTCCATTCTGTAAAGAGAGGCTTCCTTGATGAGGGGTGGTAGCTACACTATCTGTGGGTATAAGGATAAGATTTAGAATGCAATAAGGAATAATGGTGGTCTAGCAAAGTGGTGGAAATAAATTATTTTCTATAAAATATCTTTTATTCCCCTGAAGTAAATGTTGTCTCTGAAGGCTTAGGGCCCCTGTCTGCTAACCTAAGCCCAGTCCTGGAAGCTTATAGCCTCTGTGCAATCTAATGTATGCCTAGAATGTTTTCAGCCTCTGAGATTTATTTCTAAATAAACTCATCCTTTCTAGCTCTTTCTGAACCCTGGCTGGCTGGTCAATTCAAGTTGTTTTGACTCAAAACTCCTCTCCGTACTAACTGATTGAATCTGACTTCTCTTTAGGCCCCTTCTGAATTGCTGTGCTTGACCTCAAACTAACTCTAGCAATCTGTTTTAATTTTTGGGCTCTTTCTCATTCTCTGGCTTGTTTTGTCTTTACCAGTGTCTAGCTTATTTTCTGTTCAATCTGTCTCTGTAAAACTCTCCCAGTAACGTTGTCTCCTTCTTCTATCTCAGTCTTTTTGTTTCTGCACTGCTCTCTCTTAAATCACCTATTTTCCTCTCTCTTCTCATTAGCGTTGGGCATATCCTATTCTGTCAAATCTTTCTATGATGCATCACTTTGTCTGTCACTCAATTAGACATCATTTTCAAACATCGGTGCTTCCTTATACAAAGTGACTTTAACTCTATTGCTTGTGATTAAAGGTGTATACTAAGGATATGTGTATATTCTAGTCAGAGGGATTAAAAGTATGTGCTAAGGGTTGAGCCACACTACAACTAGAAACAGAGGTTTTTTTTTTTTTCAGTAAATAATACAATCTCGGGGTTTATAATATGATCAAATATCCTAGAACAATTTTCTAAGGTCCATGACCTCACTAGCCCTAGGAAACTGGCTAGGTTTCTAGTCTTAGACATGATTTCCCTCTTGTTGAGTGGGCCTTAAGCACAATTATATAGGCTTTGGTTGCCAATGACATGTGAGTGCCACTTACTATGTGTTCTAGTTAGGGTTTCCATTGCTGTGAAGATACACCATGACTAAGGCAACTCTCATAAAGCAAACATTTGATTGGGGCTGGCATACAGTTTCAAAGGTTTATTCTATTATCATCATGGCAGGAAGCATGACATTTTGATCCAAAGGCAGTCAGGAGGAGGCTCTCTTCCCACAATGGGCAGAGCTTGAGAAGAGCAACCTTAAAACCCACCCACACAGTGACACACTTTCTCTAACAAGGCCACACCTCCTCCAATAATGTCACACCTCCTAATAGTGCCAATTTCTATGGACCAAGTATATTCAAACTACCACACTTTTATGCATATCTTTACCATGCTGGTAATTGTGTTGGCTCACAGATTTTGCAGCTGGGTTTAATTGCTTTCTTCTTTTCAGTGTTTTATAAGTTCTATTTTATTCCAATATAACTAGTTATATTATGTTATACCTTCACACAACCAGTCTTAACAAAACTTTATTTACTAAGCATGTGTAATATAGTGTGTGAGTATGTTGTGTGTGCATGTGTGTATGTGTGTGTATGTGTGTGTTCATGTTCATTTCCATTCTAAGTAAGTTATAGATTCCTATAGCTTTCCATATGGTATAATTACACTTCTATTCTCCCTTTGGAGAAAGCATTCTTTTCACCCATTGGTATCATGTAAATGAAAGTGTTGCATATCCAGTGACTTTTTCATTTCCTTTTCTTGTACCACAACAACATCCACGTGTTGGATGAGATCCACTTTTTTAACCTGGGTACCAGAAAGGATAAAATTTGTGGGGCCAAGCCAAACTCACCCCTAAAACCTATGGTCAGTGTGGAAGGAGGAAACAACCTCAGGAAACTTAAAGAAAACTGAGAAGTAGACATGATGTTATATAAGTCCCTGAGATTCATAGGTTTATAGGTTGTTATCTGACACATGTTCAGGCTAATTAGTAAAGTCTACCCTAAGATTACAGGTATTATAAATCTATGAAAAGGTGGAAGGAGAACACATTATTCATTTTAATATGAATAAAGAGAGTATGAATATCTGTGCTGCTTCCATGGCAATATGGACGGTCAGGTAAAATTCAGACATATAACAGATACCACAAGTTATAGGGAATCTGAGACATCTCTAAGGCCATACAAATGTGACAGCCTTATTTTCTGAAAGGCACCTCTATCTTCTAAGGCTGAAAGCGAGTCTAGCTTTTGCTCTAGAAGGAGATACATCTTTATCTTTTCCAGAGTACTCACATGGTAGAAATGTCTTTGAAAGGTGTTCAGAAGAAAGATGATGTGTCTGGGCTCAAGGAGTTAATTGGTGGGTGATGGCTGCTAAATCAGGGATTGTCATTTAGGGATAAGGCTGTTGGTAGGCTCCAAGCCCAGTAGATGGCCACACACTTATGTGCATATGAGCAATACTAATTGAATTCAGGGTTATTAGTTACAAAAAGTGAAATCAAAAGGAGAGTATGGAGCTGGTAGGGAGATGAGGTGAGGGACACTATAGTGAGTTGGAGGGAGGTAGAAGTGGATGTACCTTAAAAAGTGCTTAAATGTATAGCACTTTTTAAAAAATGATTAAAAATCCACGAAACAAATCAACAGTATGAGGAAACCTGTGGAGAAGCATCTCAGCAATTTTTTCAGCATATTGCATCAAAAGCTCTGGAAAACACCACTAATGGTGTATGAATCACCACACTGGAAACTTATCTTCTAACATTTCTCATCTGTCAAGATTTTTAATTATTGTAAAATATAACAGTGATTTATTAAGTTATTATATGAATTCACTAAACAGTAATAGAAATACATGCCCTCTCAAACATACAACCTTGCCCTTCTAAGCAATAATCACATTTGTATGTTCTATAAAAGAAGCCTAAATTTCAAAGGGATGAAATAGTTTGGATAGAGCCATGATAGTATTAACCTTAGGGGATAGGATTTAAATTCAGGACTTTAGGGCATCAAAGCATGGGTCTCCTAAGTAATTCCTTCCCACTATTTTTAAAAGTTAGACAAGCTTCTTGCCAGGTTTTTAACGATGAGCACACTAAAGAGTAGATATTGTCCTAGCTGATCACTTGCTTTACTCATCAATAAATATTCTGTAGGTGTTGAGGTTTAATCAAATGGGGATCAGATCAACTGGTTTTTGTCCAGTCATCACATTTATATGTTCTCTGTAGGATATCATGAGAGATTTTGACCATGCTACCCAACCTTGCCATAGGGAAACACTACTATAAAACAGGATGTCTGTTTAAAGGCAGACCTTTTCTAATTAAATATAATCAGTTTCCACTGTCTTCCTTCTAAGTGGTTGCAATTGCTCTTATAGTTTCTGGGGGCCTACTCTTTCACACCACTTACATGCTTTGTTTAGTTAACTGTGGAACTTGCAAATTGTTTTTACTCTGCAGTCTGTTTGAGGAAGTATCAGTAATTAGTGTTAGATGCAGTGTAGACAAAAAGAAGTCATAGGTATCTATCATAGCAACATAGCAACCTTTGAGTCTGTTTTTGAGAAAATAAACTTCTAAGTCTACAAACATGCTAAGGAGTAATCCATATAATTTTTATGATTATATGCATATAATAAAACATATAATATACACACATGTATTACATACATACATACATGTACATACATACATGGAGATGACACATAGATGATGAAAAGCACTGGGAATACATGGTCAAAATAAGTGGATGAGAAATAGGTTTCCACTATCATTCCTAAACAGCAGCATGATGGCTGTTTCTGTGCTCTCCAGGGGTTTTCCCATCCTTAACACTGTTGTTTTGTGGCCTGAAATTTGTTTTGCCTTCATTCTGACTTCTTGCTCAATGCAAATGAACATTGATGCAGAACAAACTCTGCCATTAGACACTTTTAGAAGAACATGTTCAAGATCACTGCACTCTCATGAAAAGAGTGGGTGTATGTCAGTGCTTACACTTGTTTTCACTGCGTCTAGAAAACTGAATCTCTGCCCTTTCCTGAAAGCCAGACTATTTATCTAAAGTAAATTAATGTGTTCAGAAAACAGAGGTTTGTTTTGTTTTTTAATAGGATTTTGAATAATGGGAGGGTTTTGTTATTTTGAGAATCCAAAAGTCAAGTGTTTTGTCTTCTATTGAATTTCTCTTCAAACAGTGAACTTCTTAAAAGAAATTACTTATCCCCAACAGGAAGTACAGGTGTGCAGTACACACATAGACACATCAATGTGAGCAATATATGTTCTTTATATATATGCGCCATGCCATTCATATATATATATATATATAGCCAAAAATTTCTTCTATAAAAATTAATATATGTTCATAACTTAAATATATATTTTAGAAGTAGATCATGCTGGTCATGTGAACTTAATTTATCTTTAATATAGGATAAACAGTGCTAATTGAAGTTCAGTTTTCCCTGTCTTCTGAATTTTATAGATATTAAGGTGCTATAAGTACTTATGTTTTTATATTTATTCAACTTTATACTACTCATTATATATGCTAAGCATATCAGATTGATTGTATACCTTCTGATTTTTATTAAAAAAGTTTAAAACTAGAAATATACAAGTGAATGTATTTCTACATTCATAATTATAATTCTGAACTTTTAGAATGATTTTAAAATTTTATATTGATCTTTGTCTTTTATTGTGTGGTCTTTAATAGAGTATGGGGACCTTTGTTGTATTTCCACAAGAAATATAAAAATGAAAATCTTAATAATTAGAAAGAGAATACCAGGGATAAGATATCATTTTAGTTTATTTTCTGTTGCTACCTTAAAATATTTGAAACAAGGCAATTTATTTAAAGTGAAAATTTATAAAATTTTCCCTAGTTTAGGAATCAAGAGATCCATTAGCATAGTGTTGGCATTTGGTGGCAGGCCTTCTTGCAATGCCTCACCATGGTAGATAGGCATCTTTGGCAACACAAAGAAATTAATAAGATTCTAGTACCACCAAGTAGTCTTACCTTCATGACCTCATTTACCCTGATCACTTCCCAAAGGCCTCATTTATGTTAACTCTGTTAACATACGTGGGGATTGACTTTCTAACACAGGTTTGGAGGGATGTTCTCAAACCTTCAGAAATTTTTTTAGTACTTGCTAAAGTCTAATATTTTGTCTTCCAAAGCCTCTCTTGAATTTTTAAAAAAGTGTTTCTCAAAAAAGAAAGAAAGATAGAAGGAAAGAGAAAGAAAAGAAAAGGAAAGGAAAACAAGAAAAACAAACTAAAAATCATAAAGAAAATATTTGTTGTATTATTATATTGATAAAAATTAAATTAGCAATAGTGATTTTAGCTAGCTTTTCTTCTATATAATCTGACAATCACATACTCTGAATCAGGACTAATAATATGTAGTAATGCTTTTGCAGCTTTGCTGTGAGATAAACAAATCACTTTAAATAACTGCAACTTTTTTTGTTATTAGAAACCATTAATATCAGTAAGTTTGCATAGTTTGGATCACTACACTCATATTTATTGATAACAGTTGACTAATTCCTTTTTCGCGAGTATATATGCATTTAAAAGTTAAGACATTTCTCTATATTTGGTTTAATGAAAAAAATTAATCAATTTCTGTTAATTTTTTAATTTTATTTTGTTGTTTTTCCAAAATTATTTTCAGAAATAAATACAAAGGACACATACAACTAGGTTTGGAAGGGAGTTGTTAATGACAGATATAGAGTTACTGTAAGTTTAACGTCTATATTGGTGAACTGTCTACCCCATTGTAGCATCAATGTAGGTTATGTTATTTTGCTCCCGTTGTATATAAAACAACACCAGCACTAATCCAGTTCAGTGAATTTCAAAAACAAGCTTTGGTAACACCTTAATTGTACTAACTCAGTACTAACTGATATGTTTTCAGGGAATAAGAAGAAAAAAATCCATTTCAGTTTCCAAAAAGCACATTTATAAAATTCTATAAGTGGATCTGTCATTGTTCAATTTACCAACACAATGTATTATCTTCAAGTTGGCATCTCATTTTACCTAATCTCACGGACTCAAAACGCACTGTATGAACATGCATACCTTTTGGTGGGAAGTAATACTTTCTAGGAAATTTATAATCCCAGTCTTACTGTATTTAAATGACTTGAATGTTTTCAAAAGTGAGGATAAATTAAAAGAAATCTGTCTGGGAGATGATTAAACTCTATTTCAGCCTCCTCATTTCCCCCTCAGCTAATTTGTTGATTTGTGCACTCTGTAAAACAGAATACAATTCTTTCCAATGGTGGCTTTATTTACTCTGACCTTCCAAACTCTTAATGTCCATATTTGATCAGTTCAGAATGAACCTGTTGGTTTTACCAATGACAAAACTGAGTACTAATTCATGGTGCAGATTGATTCCTGAATTCCTGCTGTTAAAAGTTTTAGGCTAAACCTAAATCATAAAAACAAAAACACTTAAGTCCATGGCATGTAACATCAAGCTCTAAATATATAACTCATAATTTTGATGAGTTTGATTATGGATTAAAGACTTTAATTGGTTAGATAATTTCCCTTTTTAAATTTTTGAGTGAAAAATCTACACTTTGGGACTGGAGAGAGGGCTCAGCAGTTAGCAACTCTTGATGCTCTTCTAGAAGACCCAAGTTTGGTTCCCTATATCCAAGTTGGGTAATTCACAACCACCTGCAACTCTAGCTCTAGGGATCTGACCCTCACATGGCCTCTACATGTGGCATAAATGTAAGTAGTAAAGATAAGTATTTTTGAAAGCTTTGTACTTTATTCCTGATAAAGAGATTTAAAAATTATATTTGTATGATATTACCCTAAAAGGCTACTAGATGTTGATAAAAGTCCAGTATTTGATAAAATTTAGTATTTGAACTAAACTTTTTAATCCCCAAATTTTCTTTAAGATATTGTCTAAAACTGTCTTTAAATTTTAAACTCTTTTTGCAGAGGTTTTCCTCTGTGGCCAAAGATAGCAGTTTGCCACAGTCAGACTCAAGGAACTGTTCTAATATCTCTAGTAGTACCATTTCTGAATAAAATGTTTTTCAAAGATCAAGAAATCCTCACTTTTTTTTTCTGTTTTGGATGTGTATTCTGTTTTATCTAGTAATTGTCAGTTGAGCCTACAAGGATTCATACACTTGATCTTAGCACCTACAGGATTCTGTAGCTCCCTTAGACAGGACTCAAAACAGAGAACTGTCGAGTTTGCCTTGCATGCTGTGATAAATGCCATATCCAAATGCTACTATGGAGGAAAGGACTTGTTTCATCTTACTTCTTATAAGCAGTCATGAAGGGAACTCAGAGCAGGAACTTGAGGGCAGGAACTGAAGTCGAAACCCCAAAGGAATGAAACTTACTAGCTTGCTCAGCTTGCTTTCCTTATACCACACGATCACCTGGCCCAGGTCTGGAGCATCCCATAGCGAGCTGGGCCCTTCTATGTCAATCATTAATTAAGAAAATGCCCCCACAGACTTGCCTACACACAATCTAATGGGGGCAATTCATTAGTTAATGTCCCCTCTTCCAAATTGATTGTGTGACTTTGACAAAAATAAAATAAAAAAAAAATAAATAAAAACCTAACTAGTACACTAATCAATCAGTTATTTACACTAAGAGGTAAAACAAATAATAAAGACTTGTACTGGCTAAACTGTTTTATTAAATGCAAATTAGATGCTGAGCTTAAGACGATGTGCTCAGATAACAGAAAGTTGAACTTGAAAAGTTCTTTCAACTCTGACTCACCTTCTATGATATTTCCAACTAGATCTGTGGCTTCTAGATATTTCTATCTGCAGTGCTGACATTTGTGTTACTATTCAGATTGGCAGTGGGTTATAAGTCTCTTGCTTGTCCAAGTTTGGTTTTAATCTCCCTCATCTCTGCTATATGAGGAATTTAATCAGTGTTCCAAAATTTTTAGTCTTGAACTAAAGTCTCTGATGTTCTTAGGGACTGACTATGTCTCATGATTACAAGCATTAGGACACTTCTCTCTGGACAAGGGTATGAAGGGATACAACCTCATCACCAAAGGAATATGGATTACTATCTAAATATAAGCACATGAATTTTCTAGAACTGTTACGAGTTCTTGCTTTTTCCTAAGAAAATTTTAATAGCTTATTATCTCTTTTAATTCACAAAAAGTGATTAATACAACCGAGATTCTAAGGAAGAAACATCAAAATGAAGAGGAAAAATATGCTTACTGAGAGGGTTAAGATAATTCCTTCAGTTTGGTATCAGTTTGGTTTTATGTTTTCTGGCAGCTTAAGGGAAAATGAAGAGCCCTGGATTTGACAATAAGAAAGCAAACTTCATCCTCTTTCTTGAAAGGTGATAAAGTTAATGTGAAGAGTATCTTAGCCATGTCATTCCTATTAACTTCATGGCAAAGACAGACACAATAATCAAAATAAAAGTTTTAACATTGAAGCACACACATTAATGAAGTTGATCCTTCAAGTGGCTATCTTGTACTGAATATCTGCCTGGCTAAATGTATCACAAAGACAGAAGTGCCTCCAGCACCACAGGACTGCATGGATTCTTTCTCAGTCCCTTAGTCTGGGGCTTCCAATTTGAGGACCCATAAAGCTAGATAGAGTCCTCATTAAAAATACCAACTGTTGGGCTCTATTCTTGGAATTTTCAATGTAGGTAGTTTGAGATGAGAGCTGGGAATCTCTGCTTTAACAAGCACATGGCATGATGCTAATGTAACTAATCACAACAGAATTTGACTACCCTCATGAGTTCTGTTTCGCAAATTTCTTTTATTTTAGTCATATTTGTGATAGGAACCAGTCAAGTTCAGTTCTGAAGACATTTGGAGAAAGCAGACACCTATAGTGCTAATTAGGTGCCCATACACACAGGACCACACAAATGGTAAGCTTTTTTTTTTTTTTAAATCCTGTTATGAAAATTTTAGAGCCTAGTATTCTAGGTTAGATGAAAAGCTCCCAGGGACATCCTCTCTTCAAGTCAGATAGTCTTCAAAATGTAGTTTTGAGTTAGATAGTATTTGGGTCACTGATGAATTCAAACATCAAGTTAGAGCAAGTCAGAGGTAGTTTAGAGTTTGAAATCTTTAGAGAAATGTTCTTTATGGCACAAAAATGCTCTCTGAAAGCCTTAATGATGACCTTGTGCAGGTCTCCAGATGTCTGCTGGATAAGTGAATGGCTAGATGTTACCCCAGACAATTGAACACTGTGACCTGTTACATGGTTCTATTTAGTATCGATCAGAGGAATGTCAGGGATTGTCTGCCAGAGGCAGTGTTTTTATTTCATCAATGCTAATGATGAGTCATTCTTCCAAGCAGCTGGAGGATCCCAGGACTCCTCGTCCCTTTGGACCACTCCTGAGTAATGAGCATCAAGCCATTTCATCCACATTTAAGAGTCCTGAAGTACTGAGTTTTTATTTCTTATTAAAGTAGGTCACTGATCCTAGCCTTGGCTGGTTAATTGGCAACTTCCCAAAGCCTATCGTGATGTTCATTCACCATAACTACAGTTTTTGTTTTGTTTTGTTTTGTTTTGTTTTTTTGTAGCAGGGAAAAAGACAAAGTGGACGTCATTCCTTTTCCAAGTCAATTTCTCTAAAATAGCAGATTGATTTGACATGTCAGATCTTCCCAGCTTCTCAAGGCACTTATGTAATTTTTGAACCTTTGTAAGAAGAGTGCTTGGTTTTTCTTTTTCATGAATTTGTATCAAATAAAGTAATGCCACCTCCTTCCTACATCACCAGGCTCAGGGAAGGCTGCTTATGTCTTGCCTCAACTTCTAGGTGGTATGGTTGGCTTACCTGCAAGAAATTAAAACTGTTTCTTCCAACAGTTCTTGGCAATGCTATCATTCTGCCTTTTCCAAGTGTGTTTGTAACAATTCAATATCCATACATGTGTTGTAACTGGAAATTTTAACTTAATACAAAAAGGACTCTTTGCCTTAACCGAAATAGGTTAGGTTTTTGGAACTACTCTCCCCACACAATCTCACTCTAACAGATTGAGGATGTGTCTACTTACCTGTTAGTTTTGATATAGTTCTTGCTGATTTTAATTTAACTTTTTTTTGGAAGGTATCCAGATTTGGTTGTTTTGAAAGACTCAGGGAGGTTGCTTTTGTCAATGAATAGTTCAAATATTATAATAGATAGTGGTAAATTGAGAATATGTATTTTCAAAAGTTGTCATTAAATGTTTTCATAGAAGTGTTTAGTTTTTATTGTTGATGCATCACATTATTTTATGAGTGGATTGATTATTAAGTTTCTATGTTAAGTCTATTCTATACAGAGATTACCAGATATCTACCTATATATAAATGAAGTTATAGATTTAAAGGTACATACCTAATTTTCACTTTAAGAAGTGACATATCTAATTGAAGTATCATGGGACTGATTATAGTGATCAAATAAAGGTGAGATATGTTTTGCAAGGAATCTTGGAGAAGATGATTCTTGGCAGAGTTTGAAAAGAAAGAGGAGGGATGAATTTGGATTGGGAGAATAGATGTGTCATTCCTGTTGAATAAACTGACAGATGACTAAGGGATATTAAATATCCCTTGTAAAGATTAAGAAGAATTAACACCATCCTTATGTTGGATATACGTCTGCCTAGAATAGTTTTGGCTTTTCTTTTCTTTTTTTTTTTGTTTTTAGGGGTTTCTATTGCTGTGCTAAAACACTATGACCAACCAAAAGCAACTTGGAGAGGAAAATATTTATTTCATCTTGCAGGTTGTAATCCATCATCCAAGAAAGTAAGGCAGGAATTGAGGCAGGAAGCTATAGGCATGTACTGCTTATTGGCTTGCTTGTTGCTTGCTCAGCCTACTCTTTTTATACATTTTAGTAGTACCTGCCCCTGCCCAGGGGTGCACAAGGAGGAGGGTCTTCCCACATCAATCATTAATCAAGAGAGTGACCCCACAGGCTTTTCCACAGGCCGGTCTGGTATTGGGTGCTTTCTCAATTATGGTTTCTTCTTCCCAAATGACTCTTAGCCAGTGTCCAGTTGTCAAAACATTAGCCAGCACAGGTTTCTTATTGCTGTGGTTCACTTCATCCTGTCTATTATACTACAAGACAAATAAGCTGACTTCTGTTGGGGTCAAGCAACTAGATTGGAGTAGAGACCAAAATTCCCAGTTTCTAACATAGAGTTCATGCCACATCACATGATCTTACTACCTTGTTACCTAAGTTAGGTTTCAATTGCTGTGATAAATATAACCAAAATCAACTTGGGGAAGAAAGAGCCTATTTCAGCTTAAAGATTATAGCCCTTCATCAAGGGATGTGATACCAGGAACTCAATGAAGGATCAGAGGACATGGAGCAATGCTTTTCACTGGTATGCTATCAAAGGCTTGCTCGCCCTTCATTCTTATACAACCCAGGACACTCCTGCACACGGGTATCACTGCCTTAAGTGAGCTGGGCACTGCAAATCAATTGTTAGTCAAGAAAATACCCTATAGAATTGCCTGATGGAGGAGTTTTCTCAAATGAGACTCCTTCCTAGGCGTGGGCAAGTTGAAAACCGTGAGCACAACTACTGTATCACTCCATAGCCACATGATCTCTAATAACCTAAACACTTTGGTCCTACAAAGCAGGAAGATTGTTTAATACCCAGGACTTTAGGTCACATAACATAGATTAGCCATTATGTTTTATTTTCTTGTAGAAGGTATTTTCTACCTTGGGTTGAAATTTTAGTAATCATTTAAGGTAAGATTTATGTTTACATTTTGCTTATTCTTGATTCTCTGTTGTACTGGGCCTGTTACCATTTTAGTGTGTATTTTCTTAATTGACTGAATATTTAGGTATAGTTTGTACTTTTGTTTCTTAAGTTGTGCTGATGCAACTGGCCACTAATCATGTGTATAATAACTGTAGCTTTATGGTCTCCACTGCTAGCATGGGTTGAGGGAAATAACCCATATGTTACTTAGAAGCAAAAACAACCTAGCTCTAGAAACCTCCTTGTTTCTCTTTGACTGAGGGTAGTATTTATTTTATACTGGCTCTATACGAGGTACATTGTAGTATATTCTAACAGGCAGTAGAGCTACAAAGCAGCCTTTTGTTAGTCGCTGACTTCCAGATCTTAACTGTTCGAGACCGAGGTGAGCAAACACAAGCATACAAGACAAACTGTCTGACTCCAAGGTGCTAAAATGTGATGCATTCTGATGTGAAGAACACTTTTTGCTGACTTCTGTATTTTTATTTTTAGATGATGTGAGTTGGATATGTTTTAAAATGTTTATTAATTTTAAAATCTTATACTCGTTTATCAACTATTATCAATGATCACTGATAAATTATTTGTATGTGTTTTAATTAATTAGTTAACTTTAAATCCTGATCACAGCTCCCCTCTCTCCTCTTCTCCGAATCCCATCCTCATACTCCCATCCCCCCATTCTCCCTCTCCTTCTCCTTAGAAGGGGAGGCCCCTCCTTGGAACATCAAGCAGCAGGATTAAGTGCATCTTTTCTACCTGAGGCCAGACACGGCTACCTAGCTAGGGGGAAAAGATCCAAAGGCAGGTAACAGTCTTGAGACGGCCCCTCTCCAATGGTTGGGGAACCCACATGAAGATCAAGTTGCACATCTGCTACATATGTGTAGGGGACATAAGTCCAACTCATACATGCTCTTTGGTTAGTGGTTCAGTCTCTGTGAGCCCTCATAGGTCCAGGTTTCTTAAGTTTGTAGGCTTTCTTATGGTGTCCTTGGCATTCCCAGACTCTTTCACAAGACTCCAGGAATTCTGCCTTATGTTTCACTGTGGCTCTTTGTATCTGTTTCCATCAGCTACATGATTAAGCCTCTCAGAAAACAGATATGCTAGGCTCTTGTCTGCAAGCATAGCAGAGTATCATTAATAGTGTCATGGGTTGGTTCCATCCTATAACATGGGTCTCAAGTCAGGCCAATCATTGGTTGGCCATTCCCTCAATCTCTGCTCTGTCTTTATCCCTGCACATCCTGTATGGAGGACAGATTTTAGGTCAAAGGTTTTGTGGGTAGGTCAGCCCTCCCTCTACTGGAAGTCCTGACTGACTATGGGAGGTGGCCTATTCAGGCTCCATATCCCCTACTTCTAGGAGCTAGGAGTCTCAGCTATTTAAAATGAGTAGAAAGCCTTTTTTTTTAAAGCATCAACTATTATTTATTAACATGTTTATATATTATCCAGAATCTTTCAGTTCAAACTCTGTGAACAATCAAAAGTTATATCCATGGCAAAAACATAATAAATATTTTCTATTCTTTAACCTTTTTCTTTTCCAGGCATATATGTACATTGTCTAGTTTTGTGGTTCATAAGACCATTTTCATTTGAGGATATCATGTTTTTTGATCAAATCATACACACACACCCACACCAACACCTACATACACACACACACACACACACACACAGACCCAAGCTCCCCTTTCTTCAATTGCTTATGCAACGCCTCAAATTCTATTTTTAATTTATTTTGGTTTAGTTTTTAAGATTTTAATATAATTACATTTATCCCTTCCCTTTCCTTCCTCCAAACCCCTCCAAGCCCCTCCCTACTCTCCATGAAATTAATGGTATCTGTTTTCATCAATTGTTATTGAATATATACGTGTATTTTTATAAACATAGATATTCCTAAATATAAACTGTTGTGTCTATATAATGTTCCATGCATGTAGATGTTCAGGCCTGACCATTGGGTGCTTGATAACCACTTGGTTTGCACTTGCCTGGGAAGGACACCTCTCACATTCCGAACTTTACTCAGTTGTTTGTAATACTCCTGTCTATATTTTTTTCTTTTTGAGGTATGAGTTTCAGTAATCCAAAATGATTCAGTAATGTCTTCATTATATGTGTTTCAAGCTACAACATAATGAAGATATACAGGCAAAACTAAATTTATATAAACATTTTTTTCACAGACTGATATTTTTATTTAATTTCTTTATTTTTTTACTTACTTACATCCCACTCACTGGCCCCCTCCTGTTCATCCCTCCCACAACCTTTCCCCCACTCCCCCTCTGCTTCTCCTCTGAGCAGGTGGGGTCCCCTGGGTATTCTCCCACCCTGGCACTTCAAGTCTCTTCTCGTTCTCTCACACTGAGGCCAGACAAGGCAGCCCAGCTAGAAGAACATATCTCATGGACAGGCAACAGCTTTTGTGATAAGCCCACAGACTGATTATTTGTGTGTGTGTGTGTGTGTGTGTGTGTGTGTGTGTGTGTGTGTGTGAATATTTTAATAGACAAGTATTTAATTTTAAAACAATATTTAACTATGTAACTTTATCCTGTAGGTTTTCCAGAAAAATCCGTAGTATGTATTTGCAGCACTATTCCACAGGCTTCTTTACAGAGGGTTTGGTAAAAAAAAAAAAAAAACACAAATATTCAAATGTATTCCTTATGTTTGTTTCCAACTGACACCTAATGGTAGTCAACATGCTTTTTAGATTTTTTTTGTTATATCATCTTATTTACTTTGTGTAGATGTGGGGATGGGGCTATACATGTCAAGGTGTCCATGAAGAGGTCAGAGAACAACTTGCAGGTGTAGGTTTTGTCCTCCCATGTGGGTCCCAAAAACACAGCTCAGTCCATTAGTCCTGGAAGCAGGTGCCTTTGCCCATTCAGACATCTTGCTGGTCCTAGAAAAAAAAAAAAAATTAAAGGAAAATATAAGCCAGCCAAGTAGACATGTAGGTAGACTATTTTCCTTAGGATGCCTATAATTAAAGCTTATAGTAGTTCAGCACTCATGTGTACTGAACTCAGTACCAAACATCTGAAAATTTATTAAAGTATGCATGCATCCAGATGAGTCTTGCTGTTTTAAGAATTTGGGATTATTTATTTATGATAATAAGATTTATCCTATGTGGTTCTTAATATTTTAAATGAAAAAATATTTTGGCCAATTGTAAAATTTATAATTCCATAGTTTATGGCTACTTAATTTAGAAACTATGGTTTGTTTATGTATTGAACATTAAAAAATATAGTGCAATGAACTACATATTTACCAGGAATCCTATGTAGGTAAATAATATTGATTATGAAAATCTTATTTTCCTTAGTTCTTTTTTATTAATTAACATATTTATTCACTTTATAGCTGATCTACAGCTTCACCTCTCTCATCTGATTCACCTCCTCTCCCACTATCCTCCCCTCCTCCCCTTCTCCTCAGAAAAGGGGAGGCTGAAAATCGTTTTTATTCAATTATTTGATTTCATGAAAAAAAGCTCAGTGAGATTTTGTCTACTATTTTATTTTTTAACAGTAATAATTATAAGTTATACATTTTAAGGATTCCCTTAAGTCAGTTTTTTTTTTTTTTTTTTGGTTTTTCGAGACAGGGTTTCTCTGTGTAGCCCTGGCTGTCCTGGAACTCACTTTGTAGACCAGGCTGGCCTCGAACTCAGAAATCCTCCTGCCTCTGCCTCCCAAGTGCTGGGATTAAAGGCGTGCGCCACCACCGCCCGGCTTAAGTCAGTTTTTAACAGCTTTTAGAAAGCATAATTAACACACACACACACACACACACACACACACACACGCATGCATGCCCACATACACAAAACAAAATGCCTCAAAAGTCACTATGGAAGTCTAACAGCAGTCCTGTCTCAGGTAGGACAGTTACGTCCCCAGTGCTCTGCTGGCCCAGCATCTCACATGGTAACACAGACTACAAGGAAGTTGGCTGGAGCTTCTACTGTAAAGAAAACCAAATTCTGCTGCCTGAAAGCATCCCCACTGTTACTCCAATCACTTCACGTAGCCACGTATCTACTCATACCCACTCTAGAGAAAGTTGATTAAGAAAGAAAAGTAGAAGGGAAAAAAAATACTACATACTCCAGAGATTAGGGTATTCAGAATTCTGCAACAAAAGAAGGATAGGTTTTATTTCTAGATGAAAGATCTAGTTATGTTTTAAGAAATATACATTCAAATATAAAAGAGAAATTTGAAATCCTTCCAGAACCAACATGCTTATATAATGTGATTTTTGTGTGTTTCTGTGTGTATTTATATATATGTGTGTGTGTGTGTGTGTGTGTGTGTGTGTGTGTACCCCTATATCTGCAAATGGAATAAAATTATACATTTCAGTCACAAATTGCTTGTTTAATTTATCAAAGACATTTCTCACGTTGTAGTAATTGTTGATCATAAACTGCACTGATTAAAGGTACCTACTTCTTCAGTCTTGGGCAGGGCTCTTCAGTGATAGAGCATCTATGCTTCACTTTAGCATCAGCTGTGTGGCTTGAAATCTAGAGCTTGGAATCCTACAGACTTGTTCACTCGTGTATCTGATGATTGATGCTGGATTTGGCTTAGATCTTAGCTTGGCCTGTTAGTTGGACATTCTCCATTTGGGCTCTCTGTATGGCTGGGCTTTCTGTTGGGAGATAATTCCCCATGAATATTTCATTCTTCTGTATGGTCCAGGTTCTCTGAATAAAGGAATTTACAGCCAGTTTAAAAATGTTTTCACATTCCAGGACAGTCAAGCTCAGGGACATCTCTTTTTTCTAGATATGGTCTGAAATACCAAAAGATAAAGCCCATGTTCCTTTATCCAGATTTTTATACATTTCAAAAGAAATACGTTTCTCTGTTTCCGAAAGTAGTGTTTGATGTATTTTTGAGAGCTTCAAACACGGTCAGAATTTCCTAATGTGGTTCCTCACTTCTAATATACTTGATCATATGTTCAGGTACCATCATGACATTGACCTCCAGACACGGAGTCTTGGAAAAAGCATGCAAGATATGTTTATGCTGTTGTAATAATTTGTCATGTGTCTTACCCAGAGTCCTCCTATTTACAGGCAGTCTTCGCCATCACACATGGCTGTATATATGTGTTTGCCCATCCATCATCTAGCCACCCGCCATCTGTATACTGAACAAATACCTGCTGTTCTTACAAATGAGTCAAGAGTTCAAACTCTTGAAAGTGTTTTGTACAATAGTTGCGATATAATTCCTTATGAATTATAATTTCCTTATGAAATGGTAGCTGAATATACTCTCTGTTGAGAGAGAGGGAGAGAGAGAGGGAGAGAGAGAGAGAGAGAGAGAGAGAGAGAGAGAGAGAGAGAGAGAGAGAAAAAACGAACAAGCTGGAAGCTATATCACCTGTTATATCATCCTCAGAAGTCATGTTGATAGTGTTCTAGATTTCATGAATCCATGACTTTCAAAGCCCTGCCCAGGTTCAAGGGTAGAGAGGGTAACTTTAACTTGAGTTGAGGAGTAACAAGAGTTGGGAAAAGAATGTGAGGTCAAAATTATTTCTAGACCATTAAAACAAATCCAAGCTGCTAAGCAAACTAATGGAATCTGTTTCAACCTTTTGTCTTTAAATACCCCCATGGATCCAGTATTTTAGCCCGAAATTCCTCAGAAGAGGAAACTAAGGTAAATAAAGGTCTGTGTGTCATAAATGTATGTGTTAGTCCAGTCACACACAGTTAATGCCAGTGAACAGTGAAGTGAGCACGAATAAGAGCAGGGCTCAAAACAGAATGATTTAGACCTGACTGCCTCTGTTACTCAATATTCATTGTAATTGATTGCTCTGTCTTGTAGAATAGTGTCTAAATGGCAACATAAACATTGTCTCAGGACAAGGAAGGAAAGCAGGGAGAGTCATTTATTTACTGACTCCTGTCGCCCATTGGCTACAGTTTGCTCATGGGGCATTAATTCCTCCATGCCTCTTGCCCTTGCCTGGATGGGACCACTTCTGTTCTAAATGTAGTGAATGGGTGGTAGCTTATAAAAATGTGTCTAATACAATACAATTTTTTACTACCATGAATTTTGATGTAAAATCACTGTATAAATCTTCTGCTCTTCTGCACTTGCCAAATTATATGCTTCAACTGAGTAAAACGTTTACATTGAGACCTCAAGAATTTGAACATGCTCATTGAACTTTTCAGTCCCTTGCAAATCTTTCTGGTTTTGTGTGTGTGTGTGTGTGTGTGTGTGTGTGTCTGTGTGTCTGTGTGTCTGTGAGTGTGTAGTAACACATCTTGACATATTTAGTATCATTTTCATTTTCAGTTTTCCTTTGGTAAATTACATTTTTAGTCTTTTGATTTTCCTACTGATGAATTTTCCCTTTACTTATTGATTTTAATATTGCTGTATAGTTTATGGATGGCAAGTGGCAAGTCTTTTTCTGCAAATATGTTTTTGTATTGCCATTTATCTTTTTTTCCCCCTTTGGTTTTTTTATTTTTTGTTTTTTTTGAGATAAGGTTTCTGTGTATAGATAGCACTGGCTGCCTTGGAACTCACTCTGTAGACCAGGCTGACCTTGAACTCAGAAATCCGCCTGCCTCTGCCTCCCAAGTGCTGGGATTAAAGGTGTGCACCACCACTGCCTGGTGCCATTTATCTTTTATGTTTATTTTGTTATCTCTTTTGTCAAACATATCCATCAGTCTTTTGTTCTATACTTTCTGACTATTGAGCGTAAATGCTTGTGTTTTCATACCTGACTCTATGAGTTTTCCTATTGCTTCTCTTTTGATATGTAATCCTTGCATATTTCTATCATTCTATTTGTCTCTCTCTATGTCTTCCATACCAATTATTATATTTAAATTTATACGTTGAAGTTTTCTTTACCATAAGATATTCTTCTGAATATTGTCCTGTGACCATCTTAAGACTGGCTACTAGAAATTATTGAATTGCTTATGTATATATTACACATTTTATGTATATATTATACATATTACATATACATAAGCAGTTCCTAATATATATATAAAACATATTATAAAAGGTCTTATGTATATTTAAATGTGCAATTCTGGATCAGATTTCTAGATATAAAATTGATAGGTTGAATATGAGAACAGTTTTTTAAAACTCATTATACATTTTGTTCTACCATCAAATCACTTTACCACAAATGTTTATTGCCATATAATCTGAAAGGCAGTGTGTATGAACACCCATCTTACTAATTTCTATCACTTATTTCAGTTATTTATTAATCTGATAAATTAAATTGTTTTAATTTATGTTTCTGTTAGATTACAATTAGAGCATGTCTTTACATGTTTGTTAAGTGACTTGTTTCATCTATCACTTTTTCTTTCCTGAACTTTTAAAAATTGGAACTCATTTTTTAATAATCATTTTATACATTTACATTTCAAATGATATCCTACTTCCTGCTAACCCCTCCACAAACCCACAATCCCATTCCTTCTCTGCTCCCTCCCTTTTGCCACTATGAGGTTGGTCCTCCGCCCACTTACCCACTCCCACCTCACCACTCTAGCATCCTCTATGCTGGGGCATCAAACCTCCACAAGATCAAGGGCCTCCCCTCCCATGGATGTCAGATAAGGACATCCTCTACTATATATGTATCTGGAGCCGTGGGTCCCTCCATGTATACCCTTTGGCTGGTGGTTTAGTTCCTGGGAGCTTTGGGTGTCTGATTAGTTGATATTTTTGTCCTCCCTATGGGGTTGTAATCCTTTTCAGCTCCTTCAGTCCTTCCTCTAGCTCTTTCATTAGGGAACTAAGGCTCAGTCCAATGGTTGGCTGTGAGTATCTAAATCTGTATTGATCAGGCTCTGGCAAAGCCTGTCCTGGGACACCATATGCCATACCAGGCTCCTGTCAGCAAGCACTTCTTGGCATTAGCAATAGTGTGAAGGTTTGGTGTCTGCAGATGGGATGGATCCCTTGGTGGGGCAGTCTCTGGATGGCCTTTCCTTCAGTCTCTGTACTAGTTTTTATCCCTGTGTTTCCTTTGGACAGGAACATTTCTGGGTTAAAAATTTTGAGATGGGTAAGTGACCCCATCCCTTATCTGTGCCATGCCTATCTACTGGAAGTGGTCTCAATAGGTTCTATCTCCCCTTTGTTGGGTATTTTGGCTAAAGTCATCCCTGTTGGGTCCTGGAATCCTTTTAGTTCCCTGGTGATTGGGACTTTCTAGTGGCTACCCACAGTTTCCCATCCCCCACTGTTACATATTTCTATTCAGTTTTCTGACCCTCTGTGCTTCTCTCCTGTTGCTTCCAATACCTTAATCTGCCCTCTCTTGTTTCCTGCCCCCTCTCTTTCCCTCCCAGGTTCTTCTCTTCCTCTACCTCCTGTGATTATTTTGTTCCCCCTTCTAAGTAGGACTGAAACATTCACACTTTGGTTTTTCTTCTTCTTGAGCTTCATATGGTCTGTAAGTTGTATTGTGGGTATTCTAAGCTTTTTTCCTAATATCTGCTTATCAGTGAGTACATACCATATGTGTTCTTTTGTGTATGGGTTATCTCACTAAGGATATTTTCTAGTTCCATCCATTTGCCTAAGAATTTCATGAAGTCATTGTTTTTAATAGCTGAGTAGTACTCCATTGTGTAAATGTACCACATTTTCTGTATCCATTCTTCTGTTGAGGGACATCTGCGTTGTTTCCAGCTTCTGACTATTATAAATAAGGCTGCTATAAACATAGTGGAGCATATGTCCTTATTATATGTTGAAGTATCTTTTGTGTATATGCTTAGTAGTAGTATAGCTGGATCTTCAGGTAAAACTATTTCCAGTTTTCTGAGGAACCACTAGATTGATTTCCAAAGTGGTTTTTATCAGCTTTCAGTCTCACCAGCAATAGAGGAGTGTTTCTCTTTCTCCACATCCTTCCTAGCACCTGCTGTTACCTGAGTTTTTGATCTTAGCCATTCTGACTGATGTGATATGGAATCTCAGGGCTGTTTTGATTTGCATTTCCCTGATGATGAAGGATGTTGAACATTTCTTTAGGTGCTTCTCAGCCATTTGAGATTCCTCAGTTGAGAATTCTTTGTTTAGCTCTGTACCCCATTTTTTAATTGGGTTATTTGGTTCTCTGGAGTCTAACTTCTTGAGTTCTTTGTATATATTGGATATTGGCTCTCTATCAGATGTAGATGTAGAGTTGGTTGCTGTTTTGTCCTATTGACAGTGTCCTTTGCCTTACAGAATGTTTGTAATTTTAGGAGGTCCCATTTGTTGATTGTTAATCTTAGAGCATAAGCCATTGGTTTTCTGTTCAGGAAAATTTCCTCTGTGCAGATGTGTTAGAGGCTCTTTCCAGAATTCATTTTTTCTTTCAATTATTAAATGTATTTTAACAGATTATAAAAGACATTTGGAGAAAATGTATTTTCCTACATAGTAGTTTGATTTTTAATTTCATATGCATATATGTTAGCATACTTAAATCCCTTGGTTGTTTTACCTTTAAGATTTCTTGCTTTTTCTCTTGACCTCTTGGTCAGATAAACACTAAGATATTTTTCAACTAATAACCTTCATTAAACTTACAGCATTGAACAGTATGTAAGAGGTTTCACATACTGTCTATCTTCATATGTTTATACACACTCATTCTTCACATCCTATACCAGAATGAGACAATTGAGTGGCACACAGCCATACATCATTATTAGTCAAAGTCACAGTGCACATTAGGGTTCATCTTCGTGCTTTGCATTCTATAGGTCTAAAAAGTGCACACAATGTATCCCTCATTGAAATATCACACAGAATAGTTTCATTGACCTAAAAAAGAATCCTCTCTGCTTTTCTTATTTAGCCCAATGTCTCCTACAATAACTGAATACTGCCAATCTTTTAGCTGTCTTGATAGATATTCTCTTTCCAGAAAGTCACATAGATATAGTCATATGCTGTGCAGCCTTATCAGATGGGTACTTAATAGTACACATTTGACATTTCTATATTCATTTTCATGACTTGATATTTGAATGCTAAATAGTATTCATTGTCTGGATATTCCGTGATTCATCTACTTTCCTATTGATGGACATCATGGTTACTTCCAAGTTTTAATAGTTGTGAAGAAAGCCACATAATATTGTATGCAGTCTTTAATGTGGACTTATGTTTTAGTTCAGTTAGTAAATTCAAGGAACACAGCTTTTAGATGATATAAGTAGTGTGTTTAGTTTTGTAAGAAAATATCAAGCTGTCTTTTAAAACAGATATGGTATGTTTGATTCCCAGATACACATTCGATGCCCATGGTAGAGATTGACAACATCAGTATTTTGAGTTGTGACCATTCAAATAGGTGTGCAGTGGGAGCTCATTGGTTGTATTCAGCACTTCAATGACTTGTAATGTTGAGTCCTGTCTTAGAATTGTTATTGCTGTGATGGAATACCATGACCTAAAGCAACTTGGCTAGGGAAGGGTTTATTTCGCTTATACTTCAGTAGTTTATCAACAAAGGAATTCAGGGTAAAAAAGCAAAAAGGGCAGGAACCAGTGGTCAGGAGATGATGTACAGTCTATGAAGGAGTGGTGCTTACTGGCTTTCTCAGCCAAGCCTCAGCTACTTCCCATGACATTTTCATGCCTTCAAAACCCATACCATCAGGGAGATTCTTACAGATTATAAAATTCAGCTGCTAGCTCTGACAAGCTCTGAAACACAGCTTCTATGTATTGACCCTGAAGAAACACTTCCAAAAACATTTCATTAGTGATGCTGGACTCCTCTTAATCATAACTGATTTCTAATTCCCAGATAACAAGGATCAATTGTACCAGTAAAGCAAAGGTTTCCCTTCAATGATGCTAGTTTCTTGTTAATCACAAATGGTTCCTCAGCCGCAGCTGATCAGAACCTCAGATTCTTCATTCAAAATCAACACATTGCCTCAGTAGAGTCTTTAAATTTTTGTCTGAAATTCACAAGCCAGGCACCTATCATCTGTCTGTTCTCAGTATTATTTTCTATGCTTCTACAGAACAAACCACTTGAGCTCATAACACTCAATGACTTTTCTTGCCCAATGTTGCAAAGTCCTTCTGCAATCCTCTCCAAAACAACACAGTGAAGTCTATCACATCAAAACACCAATATCCTGGTACCAATTTCTATATTAGTTAAGGTTAGTATGGTTGAAATGAATTCAAAAGGAAAGGGTTTATTTTGTTTGCCCTTACATATTTTATCGTCTGAGGAACTCTGGACAGGAACTCAAGCAGGGCCAGAACCTAGAGTCAGGAACTGATGCAGAGGCCATGGGCAAAGATTGCTTTCTTACAACACTCTGGGCACTGTGAGCCTTCCCACATCAATCACTAATTTAAAAAATTGTCATATAGGCTTGCCTACAAGCTGATCTTATGTAGGTAATTTCTCAACCAAGGCACCCTCTTCTCAGATGGCAGTAGCTTGTGTCAAGATGACATAAAACCATTGCATATGTTCCCTGACTATTTATATTTCTTTATTAATGAGGCTTCTGTTTACTTTTTTTCTTAATTTTAAGCAGGTGATTTTTTTCTTAATATAGAATGTTAATAGCTTCTTTGTATTTATGGAAAATAATATTCATCAGATATTTCTTTTGTGAATACTTCCCCCAGTATGTTATTCATGTTTTCATTTTCTTGACATTAATTTGTAGAGAAGTTTTAAATTTTAATAAATCCCAACTTATTTCGTTTTTTAATGGCAACATTGATATTTTCTTTTTTCTTTATTTTTTTGTTTTGTTTTCTAAAACCAGTCACCATTTCCAAGATCATTTACATTTTCTTTTGTTACTTTTTAGGACTGTATAATATTGAGTTACTTTCTGAGAATGGCTTAACAAATGGGTGTCAACTCAAGTTTTTCACAAGGATGCCTCATTGCTCAAGATCCATTTTTGTTTAATGTCTCTGCCCTCAACCCTGCACCACCATTTTAAAGAAAACTATCCTTTCTCCATTGAATTAATTTCCTTTGTCAAAGACCCAGTTAACTATTTATGTGTGGGCCTATTTATGGGTGGTCTATCTGTCTTGCCTTGTTGATTAATTTATCTGTTTTTGTCAGTACTATGCCATCTTGATGACTGCAGTCCTAAAGTAAGTTGGGAAGTAAGGCAGTGTTACCCTTTGCCTTTCTTCTCCTTCAGCACTGACTTCTTCAGGTTCTCTTGCTTCTCCAAACAAATCTTAGAAACACTTTGTCAATAGCCATCAAACAACTAGTTGTGTTTTGTTTGCCAATGTGTTGATTCTTCATATCAAGTTATAATCAGTGATTAGCTAGAGGAAGGTATGAAATTGTATTTTTCTTTTCATGCTTTTTATATTACCTTTTTATACTGGCTGGTTTTGTGTGACAACTTGACACAAGCTGGAGTTAACCCAGAGAAAGGAGCTTCATGTGAGGAAATGCCTCCATGAGATCCAGCTGTAAGGCATTTTCTCAATTAGTGATCAAAGGGGGGGAGGGCCCATTGTGGGTGGTGCCATCCCTGGTCTGGTAGTCTTGGGTTCTATAAGAGAGCAAGCTGAGCAAACCAGGGGAAGCAAACCAGTAAGTAACATCCCTCTATGGCCTCTGCATCAGCTCCTGTTTCCTGACCTGCTTGAGTTCCTGTCCTGACTTCCTTTGGTAGTGAACAGCAATGTGGAAGTGTAGATTGAATAAACCCTTTCCTCCTCAACTTGCTTCTTTCAGGAATAGAAACCTTGACTAAGACACTTTTTTTTTCCAAGTAAGTATATATTTCACTCAGGCTAAAATAAATTTATTTAAATCAGAACATAAAATGAAAGCATAAAAATAAAAGAGAAAGCTGGTTTCTCTGTGTGAATAATCCTACAGCTTTTCTCTATCCATTATGTGTATTTTAAAAGGGTTTTCAATAAATCTTCCTATTGTATGAGTCTTAAGATTTCCTAAATGTTAATAATACAATCCTGAAAATTTAACTTATCAGACTGGGTCTAGTTTGTTTAAAAATAATTATAATTCAACAAATATTTCTTGAATATTGGTGACACATGACCTGTTTTGTTACCCATGTTGTAAATGACAGAGTAAGGCAGTGTTTGTGGGTGTGATTCATTTAAGAGTTTTTTTTAAGAAAACTTTTATAAAGATTAAGGGTTGAATAAAGGGAACATTGGAAAGATAATGGACTTTGGTTTTAGACACTAGGCTGAGGAGATCTTCAGCTCCAGTTGTAATAGGGGTGGAACTGAGGATGTAAATGTCAAAGACCAGCAGACCTTGGTGACAGCAATTTTAACTATATGATTTGGTTATTTCAGACTGTAACTAGAGACACTTAGTCAGTAACAGAAGTAGTAATTTTGGTTATTGGGGTTTGAACAACAGCTAATGTTTTGCAAGTTGCTGTGTGTTTACTTATTTCTAAGAAAAAGGAAGAAATGGGTAAAATTTTCTAATAAACTGAAGGATTTCTAATGAATATTCTTATCAAAGGGTTAATAATCAGAGTTTGAGAGAAGCTGTGAAGAAAAACTGGAAGGATGGTGATGTTGGCTTCAGACACATGCTGTTCTAAGAAATAACTGCCTATGTTATCAGTGACAAATCATTTTACTATTTGGGTGTTCATATTTCTTGAGGCTAAATGATTAGGTCATAGAATTATATATTTTTAATATCAGGACTGTATTACTAGCAGATGAAGCTATGATCACAAATCACTTTGTCATGATATTAATTAGTAGAAAGCTTACCCAGGACAATGTGCATCTGTTCAGGACTCTATAACAGAATACTAAAACCTCAGTGGTCTATAAACAACAAAAGGTATTCTGTACAGTTACCGTGGCAGGGACATCTTAAATTAAGCTGCCAGCAGACAGAGGTTTCTGATTGCTGTTCATAGATAGCACTTTATCACTGTATTGTCACATGGTGGAAAAAGGGTAAGGCAGGTCCCTAAGGTCTTTGTTACAAAAACCATGCCCCTAACATGATAATAGAGCCCTATCCCCATCACCCAGCCTTTTTGACTCATCAGTGTCCCATGGGCTAATATTATTATACTAGTGACTAAATTTTAACATATGGATGTTAGAAAGAAAACATTACTCAGAACATAGAAACATGAAGGGACTCATAAAGGGAGACAGCAGTTTGGACTGAAGTATTTGACCATTGTGTTGAGCTCCAGTGTACTCTACAGAGACAGGACCTGCTAAGAAGAAATTACCATGGAATTAAAGGAAACATTCAACAGCAACAAGACCATATGGAAAGAGAGACCACAAGGTGGTCTGCTTCCCAGACAAAGTGAGGAAATAGAAAAAATGGTACCTGTGGTTCGATGGCCTCTCTTTCTGGGGCACTTGTTTGAATTGTCTAAGCATAGGAACTCTTAGGTGACTTCAGTCAGCATGTAATGGAACTCTAACTTTCCAGCAAAATCCTGCACACAGGACTGAGTTTAAGGACTTAGCTCATAGTGTGCCCTGGTCTCTTTCCGCTCTGGTGTAAGAGTCACCATGCTTCTTTTGTTTTTCTTCCATCTCATAGTGTTATACTCCTGCAGTATTTTTTTTAGTTGCTTCCTGGAATATTTTTCTTTTTATGTCTTTGCCAGTCCAATATTCAGTGTTCATCTTGTGAAGTTTCCCCGTCAGCTCCTTTAATTAGTGTGTTACACACACCTACAAACAAATATTTGCTTTCGATAAATCATATTTATTTCCTAATTTGTTACATTTCTTGAAAGCAGACTCTCAGCTGTATTGATCTTGGCATTTGTCTCTTGCTCAGTGAAGCTGGCAAGTAAGAGATGCCTAAAAAGATGTTTCCCAATGTGAATACTTAATGAATACAGCACCAATCAAGTAAGTACTGGAAATCCAAGGGCTTCTCTTTCCACAGCTTGTCTCCATAGTGAGAGTGATCTTTTGAAAATATCCATCTAAGGCTGGCAAAATGTCTCAACAGGTGACAGTGCTTACCATGACCGCCCAAGTTTGATCCTAAAGACCTAGTGGCAGGACAGAACTGACTTCTGAAAGTTCTCCTCTCACCTGCCCAAGCTTGTCATAGCATCTGTTCTCTCTTGCTTTGCTGATGAACATCTCCTGTTCTCTACTCTCAGCAGCTCTTTTCACCGTCTTCTCCTCTGGTCCTTTAACCTGCCTGAACCGTCTTCCTCGACCATAGCCACGTACTGAAGCTTAGGCTGCTTCCTCAGCCTAGGATATTCTTTCCTTGCTAGTAAGTAGCTGCTCCTTCTTTCAGCTTCAGGTCTCAACCTAGATACCACTTTCTCCTGGAGCCCCTCTCCAAATCTCATGTCCCTGCTGTCATCTCTGGAGGCTTTAGACTTTTTACAGTGCTTCTTGCAGTGCATATTTCCATTTTGAGTCCTGTTTATTCATCTTGATTCTATTATACAATACACAGATGATCTTGTATGTGGTGTTCTAAGATACAGTATCAGCACTGTGTCAGAGGCATCATGCCCAGTACTTATGACTGATGGGAGGCAGGCGTAGGGTGGTGCTTCCCTAAGGTACTTAACTCTTCCTCCTTTCCCTATATTCTTAGCTCTAAACCTCATCCTTATCTTGTAAATACAATAGTGTGCTGACTGCCTGACTGGCTCTCTCCTTAACAGTGTTATCATCACTTGGAATCACAACCATTTCATGTAAATTTCTAACTCTCTGATGAAAAATACACGGGAGTCTTTGTTTTGTTTTATTTTTCCTTTCCAGCAAAACTGAAATTAATCTTCTCCTTGCTTATCTCTTTCTGCTTTTCTTTAAGACACTTGGCAGGAGAGCAGTTGTTCTCTGGTAAGGTTAGGAATAAAAGCAATACTATTAAAAGGTCCTGCTAACACTGTCTCTCCCACCCCTTGTCTTTTTGCTGTAACTCCTTGTAAAGGCTGGGTTTAGAACTATCAGTACAAAACCATCCTAACTTCCTTGAGTAATCCAGTAATAGCTATGTATTTTATCTAAGATTTTTTAAAAATCTGATTCGATAGAGCTAATTTAGTTTCTCTAAGCTCTGGTTTTAAATCTAATTAAGACATCTTAAATGGCTCAATTTCCATTTGGGTAGCTGGCTTCGCCTATAATTTTCAGGTTTCAAGCGTTCTCTAATGAATTTCTTCCATTGCTTTTCTGCAATTTAGCTTTTCTTCCATTAAGTTCCATCAGGCATAGTCATAAGGCAGATTGTGAACCAGTCAGTCTCATTAATTAAGAACAAAAGAAGATTTCTGAGAAGATGCCTTTGTATACAATGCATTTTAAGGGGCAGGCCTAACTTTTGGCCTAGCTAAATACCAATAATTTGGAGACGTATTTCTAAGCTTCCTCACATGTTTTGTGTTTTCATGGCCTCTCATTGTCACTTTTCCTCCGGTCCTCAAGAGGTTAAAAGCAGAGTTCATTGCTGTGTACCTATGTAGAGCCTCAGGTTTCAAGAAGATGGCTTTGGCTTGCCCTTTGGCAAAGAGTAGAGCAGTGATTGCCAGTCCAGGGCCTTAGAGTTGAGTGTATCACTTTCACTGTGCAATCTGCCCTTCTCATCCTGTGGCCTGCAGACCTCAACTCCAGCCTCTATTTCAAATGCATTATGTTACACTGCACCATCTGGTCAACCTGTCCTGCATCCAGGAGATTTGGAATCCTAGTGTAGAGGAGCTAATTATGTTCCATGAAGGTTTCATGGTTTGCTATTCTAGCCAAACAAACAAAAATAAATTATTGAAATATTTTCTTTCTGTTCTCCCTGTTTAACATATTCAAAAATATAAGAGTAAAGTATTCCCCAAATAGTAGGAAATTATTGCAGAAATCGTTGAGTTGATTTTGCATAACTGATTGTGCATATGTTCTAAATTGTAATCCATTTGGACTTGAGGTTGATAAGAATGTTTAATGTGTTTCTGCCCCATTTTACAGTGGATAGTTTTCATCCTAAGTGCTTTAATGTATGTCTGTGCTGTTAATCTATCACTTTAGACTATACAGTTCAAAGCTTTGTGTGGACTTTATAAATTCATATTTATTGACATGATGCTTATTTTAACTGAAACTTACTAATGTTTTTGCCCTTTGAAAAGCCAAGTCATTGAGACAGGCAAAAATTCAGATTTTACATCTGTTCTTAGACAATTAGACAGTCCACTTATTGACTTTCAGAATAACAAATGCAAATATTTAAGCTCCTTTCCTTTGCCATCTCCAGATACCATACAGCTTATTATAAGGAAGTCCTGACTAAAACAGAGAATTTCCCTAAAGCCTGAATCCTAAAAACAAAGAGGTCTTCCAGTAATGTAATTTAAATGAATTGATAATTCACAATATATCTTTAGAAGTCACATCAAAATGCATTGAAATGTAGTGGGAATGTAGTGGGCACATCTATTATGATAAAAGAAACCTTGGAGGTTCTGAAACAAGCATGAAGCTATTTACGTGAAAATACCTGTTAAACGTGAATTAAAATAAGTAATTGTAAATAGCTTCACTAGTTATCTAAAAATACGTATCTATGGAAAAGTTACCCTACTTTGTACTCTATCATTAATTTCTACACAGAGATTTCCTATTATACAATGTGAGGGTAAATGCTAGTTGCTTTTATTATCTTATATGTTGTTTATATATAAACAAGAACCATTTTTAAAAAATTTTGTATGTACAGATGTTTTACCTGCATATACATCTATGCACTTCATTCATGCAAAAGAAGGCATTAGATGCCCCGGAACTGGAGTTTCAGAGGGTTATTAGCTGCCGTGGAGGTTCTGAGAACTGAACTTGGTTCTACTGCAAGAACATAACATGCTCTTAACTACAAAGCCATTTGTCTTAATGAGATCTAAATGTTGATTTGGGTTTTTAACACTGGAAATCTCCATTGAGAACAGGTGCCTGTGACACAGATGATGGGCATGTGGAGTCATTTACTCAGAATAATTATTTCTCTTTATAGATGGCAGTAAAAAAATCACATTCTATACCATTTGTGATTAAAAAGATAGGCTAAATGGAAAAGTGTGCATTATGCATTGACTAATATATCTGACATTTGAAAAATCAAAATTTAACTTTGTGTGAAAGTGCTACCTTTTCCAGTTTATCAAATAGACCTTGAAATTAAATAAACAGCATGGTATAGCATCCATTTTACATTAAGGCCTAATGGTAAAACCCAGTCATTGTTATAATGAAACTGTTGCTCAAATCTGGTTTATCACCATCAAATGGTTTAAATGTGTGTTCAGTGGTTTCACTAACATTAGTTTGAAATATTTCACAGGAGAACAATTACTCTTTGTGTGGTTTGTACATAGAAATTTAGAAGAAAAACAAGAAAATTTCCTACAACCTGCATGTCTATGAAATGATTATATGGTCTGTGAGCATATAATCTTTAATTCTTCTTTCCGATATCATGCTTTGTAGACAAAAATTGCGGCAAGGTAGACATTTTAGAAATCGTGTTAAAATGTTTCTGAATACCATTTCATTTCACATATATAAACAAATTACTTCAGAGCAGTATATATAAACTAAGTCGTCTTATGGAATTTTCTCCCTCCCCTTAACCTTGCCTTTATGTGACAAGACTACTCCTTCTCAATTATATCTAAGCAGACATTAGTCAACCAATGATGTCTGATGAACTGCAGTTATCTCCTCTACCAGTTGTAAGTTGTTTTGAGAGCATAATCGATTGCTAATTTATTTTTACATGTTCTCTGGCCCTTAATAGATCCTCTGCAAATGAATGTGTAGGTCAGGATTCCAGAAGGAAATTGATGTGACACCCAACTGGCATAATTGTAAAGTGTGTAACAATGGGATTGTTTATCAGTGTGAGTGGGATTAATGCAGAACAGAAATGGTGACATTGTCCTAGCTGCCAAAGCCCAGAGTTGTTACCACTTGGAGGTCTGAGGGGCAAAAGTGCTAAGAAAAGAGCTTTAGCTGCAGCTTTTCTTGCGAGAGAGAAGTGAGTGCTAGTGGGAGAAAGAGTTTATTTCCTGGTGCACTTCCAGTGCTTCTCATTAGCCATTAGCCATTTCCTTGATAAACTCGAGGAAAAGCTGGGTAATAGAGAATACTCCCATTATGCTTTGCCCAGGACTCTTTCTGAGCACAAGGAAAAATGGAGAGAGGCTGTGACTAGACAGACCACAGAAGGAAATAATGCCTGCATGCTAGTAGTCTCCAGCTTGGATGGTTCCACTGAATGACTGGGAACAATAAGAATGTCTTCTAGTGTTTCAACTCACTAAAATATGGTTGTTTAATTCTAGCTGAATTTTTATGATTTTGATCAACATTTAATAACTATATATGTGTATGATGTCTAGTGTGCTATTTTAAATTTTGTATACATTAGATCATAATATTCATCCTGTTGTGCATTGGTTATTTATTTTGGGTGAAATAAACTTTAAAGCAACTTTTATTGATGTTTTTCTGGGTGGTACTGGGTGTAATCCAGGGCCTCATACATGCTAAGCATGTATTCTGCCATGGGACTGTACCATAGCCTTTCATTGTTTTTATTTTTATTTATTCATTTTCAACATTCTAAGCACAGTTTATATTTCTAATGTATATCACTTCTTCATTTCATGTTTCTGTTGATGTCTATCTAGAAGTTTTATACACAGGCAATATTATAGATAATTAATTATTCAAAATTATTCTAAGATTGTCCTTCATTTATCCAAAGAATCATTCCATTATATGAATTATTGTCCTTTCTTAATTTATTTTTTATTTGAGTATGGATGTGTTTAACAAATATATTTCAGGCCCCAAGTGGGCAGCAAAATGGGCTTAGGATGTAAAGAGACCAGACCTCTGAAAAATATAGGCTTTTACTGTCACATGGATGAGAACACACGTTAGAAAAGTGATGTTAAAGTTTGGTTGTGAGCTGAGATTTTAACATCTCTTGTAACCAATCATCAACTGAGCATGGGGACCCCAATGGAGGAGTTAGGGGAAGGACTGAAGGAGCAGGGGGGGTTTGCAGCCCCATAGGAAGAACAACAACATCAATCAACCAGACTTTTCAGAGCTTTCAGGAGACTAAACCACCAACCAAAGAGTACACATGGAGGGACCCATGACTCCAGCCACATATGTAGCAGAGGATCAATCTGGCATCAATAAGAGGGGAAGTGTTTGGTCCTGTGGAGGCTCAATGCATAGGGGGATGCTAGAACAGTGAGGCAGGGGTGGGTAGGTGGGTGGGTGAGCATCATCAGAAGAGCAGGGGCATAAGAGATGGGATAGGGTGTTTGCAGAGGGAAAATCAAGAAGGGGAACAACATTTGAATAAATAAATAAACCAATAAAGAAAAAGAAAAAAGACATTGAATAATTCACAAGAAACAAAAGTTATCAGGTCTTAAATCATTCAAGACCAAAAAGTTTCAGAAATTATGTAACAGTCATCTGAGTGTTAAGTTTTATTGGGGTTCCCCCTTAGTCTAAACCCAGAAATAGTATGCTATTTTTTTTGTCTTCTCATCTTTTAGTACAAGTCTTATTCACATATAAATTTCATTTTTTAGATGGAAATTGTGCATACCATGTTCAGGCCTTCTGGTCCTTCTGATACATATATAATCCTGCATTTTTTTCGAGGTGGGAAAGAACTTCTTCATGGCCACCATAGCCAGCAATGTTCTCTCAGCATAAATGGGCTCCCAAGGTCCCCTTCTCCAGCTCACTTCTTCATGGAGATCATTTTTTCTTAAGTAGTGAAAAGGTTGTAATCTTCAGATTAGTTTATTATTTCTTAAACAAAAGAGGACAACAATATGAATCCTTTCTCTGTATATTAAACCTGAAAGAACTCTACAGTATAAAGCCAAGGGTGGAGGTTCGTGCTTGTAATTACAGTATTTGGGGAACTGAAGCAGGAGAATCTTTGCAAACTTGAGACTAGCCTGGACTACATGGTGAGTTCCAGGCCAGCCTGGCTGCAGAGTGAGAGCCAGTCTCAGAAAACTGAAAACGTCTATAGTATAAATTAAGTTTAAGAAAAGGTTTGCTCTCTCTCCTTCTGCTTCTTATACCTCCATAACTATCGTTAAAATAATCATCTGCAATATCATGCTTCTCCTAACTGTTCCTAGAAAGGTCAATGCATACATAGATCTGTATGTCTTCTCATGTTCTTGCTCCCTCCTCTCTCCTTTTATTTCTTGTTATATCTCTCCTTTCACTTACTTCATTTTTCTTTTCTCTCTTTCATTCACTCTTCCTCCTTCTCTTCTTGTTTAAACTAGACTTCTATACACGGATTTTATAGCTTGTTTTGCAGAAATTTAGACTAATATGGATACTTTTACTTTTGTTTTATTTATTCTTCTCTCATACAATATATCCCAATTGCAGCCTCCCCTCCCTCCACTCCTCCCACTACCCACCTCCCCCAGATCCACTGCTCTCCATTTCCCTTCAGAAAAGACCACCCCCACCCAGGAATATCAATCAAACATGGCAGAACAAGAATCAAAAAAGTCCAAGCACAAACCCTCACATCATGACTGGACAAGGCAACCCAGTAGGAGGAAAAAGATCCCAAGAGCAGGCAAACACATCAGAGACACCCCAACTCCCACTGTTATGAGTTCCACAAGAACACCAAGTTACACAACCATAACAAATACGCCGTGAAACCTAGGTCAGCCCCATGCAGGCTCCCTGGTTGTCAGTTCAGTCTCTGTGAGCCACTATGAGCCCTTTTTAGTTGATTCTGTGGGCCATTTTCTCCCTCACAATCCTTTCTCCCCATCTTCTTCAGGGTTCCCTAAGCTCTAACTAATATTTGGTTGTGGGTCTCTGCATCTGCTCCTATCAGTTGCCATATGAAGCCTCTTTAATGACTATTGGACTAGGTACTGACCTATGAATATAGCCAAATATTATTAGAAATAATTTTATTGACTTTTTTTTTCCAGTTGTGTTTGGTTCTACCCTAGGGTTCTGGGCCTTCCAGATTCTGGCAATCCAGGCAGGGCCAGGCTTGGCTTCCTTCTTGTGTAATGGGCCTCAAGTTAAACCAATCATTGGTTGGTCACTATCACAAGGTCTGACCCACCATTGCCCCAGGACAGGCAGGACAGTTTGTGGGTTGAAGATTTTGTGACTGAGCTGGTGTCTAAGTCCCACCACTAGAAGCTTTGGCTGGTTACAAAATATAGCTGGTTCAGGCTCCTATACTCCATTACTAGAAGTCCTGGATAGTTACCCTCATAGGTTCCAGGAAGTTTCCACTGCACTGTTGTTTGTTTGATTTGTTGATTGTTTTCTTTTTGTTTTGTAGTGTCAAAACCTTTTTATATGATGTATTGTTGATATTGACCTAATGTCGGTATCCATAGACCAAATTCATTCATACTGTTACCTACCTAAGAGTCCATGCACTGTATTTTATTTAATCATTATTCTATTAATGAATAGCCTAGTCATTTTCAGTTTTGGACCACTACTTGAGGTAACAATGTTGTCCATATAACCTTAGGTATTTATATTCAATTATAAGAAAAATCTCTAAATCTGTATTTGTTGATATTACATTTATATTGAAGTGGACATTGCCATAGACCTTTGAGGAAGGCAGCGACAGTGAGAGTTTCCCTGTACTTTGAGCATCTCTCTACTGCTGTGTGATCAATGGCATGTGTTTTCAAAGAAATCGGAGAATATAATGGAATTCATTACTGCTTTATGTTTCATTATACCATGCTGGTCACCTGAAGTACAAGGCCAATAAACAGAAGGTCTTGTGCGAAGGTTTTAAGGGAATTCTTTAATAATTTATGGTGCATGAGAGGATTTTGCTATGTGTTCCTGAATATATCCTTTCTCCCTAAATTACAGTGGTTGTAAATTTAGGTTTTACTATCAGAAATTTTTGAAAACCACAAGCAAAAATGTGTGTGAATTGAGTAGGTTGAAATAGCAGTGAGAGAACAGGGAATGACATTAACTCATTCTTATTATTTATAAACAGCTTTGGCAGAAATCCCATCTCCCTAAGTCAGATGTTTACAGAGAGTTCAACTCCACTCCGCCTTTAGTTTATATAATATGACCAAGATTTGTTATCCTCTTAACTCTCCATGGGAAGTATAATTCATTAATACATATCAGTTTTGGATGCTTCAGCTACAAGTGAGTGTGAGCAATTGGGTGTCACCTTGGATCTTCATATAATTACAATGATCATGTCAGTGTATGACATGCTATACCAAGCTGCAGACTCATTGGGGTAAAAAGTTACTCCTCCAGTAAGAAGCATGCTAAGGAAGTCATGTTAAATGAGAAGGATGCAAAAACAACAACAAAAATCAAAAACAAAAACAAAAACAAGAACATTTTAAACATGATTATTAAAATGTTTCTAATTCTCTGTTATTTCACATTTATTGAAGACAGTCTTATGTATGCAATAATAATAGATTTCATTTCTACTCAGGAAATTTACAAAAAAAAAGGCAAATGATTTAGGGGGAAAAATATAGCTACTCGGCTTAAAAAGAATACCTTAGGGGAATAATTTCAGGTATGTCAGTTTGAGGAAATAATTTGAAATTTACAATCAAATTGTAATTCTCCTTGCTTTGCTATACATGAGTATTTTCTCTGCTTTGTGGTTGACCTTGGTCTGGAGTGCTCAGCTTGTTTAGAAGAGCAAATAATGATCAGTCACTTCTGGACATCTTTCTATGAATGCCCAGTAACCTGAGATATTTAAGGATCAGAATTTCTGAGCTTATAAAAAACAGGAATCCCAATGGAAGAGTTAGGGGAAAGATTGAAGGAGCTGAAGGGGATTGCAACCCCAAAGAACAGCAATATCAACTAGCTGAACCTGCCCCCACCCAGAGCTCCCAGGGATTAAACCACTAACCAAAGAGCACACATTGAGGGACCCATGGCTCCGGCCACATATGTAGCAGAGAATGGCCTTGTTGAACATCAATGGGAGGGAGGTCCTTGGTCCTGTAGAGGCTTGATGCACCAGCATAGCAGGATATTAAAGAGGTGAGATGGGAGTTAGTGGGTGGGTGGAAGAACACCCTCTTAGAGACAAAGGGGAAGTAGGATGGAGTTTGCGGAGAGGAGGCTGGGAAGGGGGAAAACATTAGAAATGTAAATAAATAAAATAACCAATAAAAAATTACCAAATTAAAAAAAAGCCTTATTGTATTAGTTTGGGTTTTACTGCTGTGAACAGACACCAATGACCAATGCAAGTTTTATAAAAGACATTTACTTGGGGCTGGCTTACAGGTTCAGAGGTTTTAGTCCATTGTCATCAAGGCAGAAGCATGGCAACATCCAGGCAGGCATGGTGCAGGAGGAGCTGAGGGTTCTACACCTTTATCCAAAGGAAACCAGGAACAGACTGGGCATCTTCAGGCATCTAAGAGGAAGATCTCTAAGCCCAACCCTACAGTGATACACTTCCTCCAACAAGGCCACACCTTCTAATAGTGCCACTCCCAGGGATAAGCATATATAAACCATCACATTCCACTCCTTGGTTCCCATAGGCTTGTTCAAACATGAGTCTATGGGGGCCATACCTAAACATAGCATAATGCAAAATAGATTTAGTCCAACTTCAAAAGTCCCCACAGTCTATAGTATTCTCAACAGTGTTAAAAGTCCAAAGTTCAGTCTCTTGTGAGATTCATCCAATCACTTAACTGTAATCCCAAAAGCAAGACAAGAAACCAGCTGGGCAGTCTCCAAACTTTGCCTCTCCATTTCTGATGGCAAAGCAGTCTTCAAATCTTCAACTCCCTTTTCATCTTTGTTGACTGCAACAAGGTTCTTTCTCCTGGGCTGGTTCCACTCCCTGTTAGCAGCTTTCCTGGCAGGCATCCTGTGTCTCTGTCATCTTTAACATCCTGGGGTCCCCAAGTCAACTTCAGCTTCACAGCTTCTTGTTCCAATGTCTGAGTTCCACACATGATCTTCTGTGCATCTCCAAAGAGCTGGTGTCACTTCTCCAGCTCTGCCCTCTGTAGCATTCTAAGTTCAGGTTGATCCATTCCGCTGCCACTGCTGTTCTTGGTGGTCATCCCATGGTACTGGCATCTCCAATATGCTGGAGTCTTCTACTGCAACTATGTTTCACCAAAGCCTCTCATGGGCTGTCTTCATGGTATCAAGCCTCAACTCCTTTGCATGACCCCTTCAGTCCTTGGCTGTCAACTACAACTGAGGCTGCACTTCCACCAATGGCCTTCCATGGCCTCTCACAGTGGCAAATCTCAGCTGTTTTTCATGATGCCTTCATGCCTTCAAAACCAGTACCACCTGGATTATTCTTACACATTACCAAGTACAGCTGCAGCATGAGGGACAACCTTGGCTATCTCTGGAACACAGCTTCTTTGTGCTCTCAGGAAACACTTCCCAGAAAATATCACCTAAGTGATGCTTGTCTTTTCTTAATCACCACTAATTTCTTAGCTCCAGCTAACCAGCATCAATTGTCTCAATAGTCTCCTTCTTCTCTTGAATATAAAGCCAGAGACACATGGCCTAAGCTGCTGAGTTCTACTGTTTGCAGAAGCTGGAACATTGTCCCCCCTTGTTCTATTATCACTAGCTTCCTTTATTCCAACTCCTTCACAGCCTAAGTTTGGCTGTCCTGGGTCTTGCTCCATAGTCTGACTTTGAATTCAGAGATCAGCATGCCTGTCTCCTAAGCACTGGGATTAAAGGTGTGATCCACCAAACCTGGATTTAAGTTTTTCTTCACCTAGAATTTGTTCTGTTCTAGGCTGGCCTTGAACTCAGAGATCTGCTTATCTTTGTCTCCTGGGATTAAAGGCTTGTACTACCATGCCTGAACCTTAATTTAGCTGGGAGGAATCTTGCCTCAAAGTCACTATTTCCTTAATTCAGCTTAATATCCTTGAATTCAGCTCCATTTCACTTCCTGGTGTCCTTTTAATGCTCAAACTATATATTTTGCATGTTTCCTTTCTCAGCTTGCTATGTTTGTTCAAAATGCTCTTCATCAGACTTAACCAGAGAATAAAGTCTCTGTTGAGCTTTTTTGAGACTTCCTTTGTCAATACAATTAATATACATCTCTTTTCCTTAGCCTTAGGCAGTCTCTTCAGAAAATGGCAAAAAGAAACCATGTTCTTCACCAAAACATCACAAAAACAGTCTCTCAACCATATATGAAAGTTCTTCTCCACTGAAACCTTTTGGGTCATCAGGCCTACACAGTTCAAATGACCCTCAATACCACTGTCTTCCATATTCCTACTAGGCTGGCCCACTAAGCCCCACTTAAAGCATTCCATGACTTTCCAAATCCAAAGTTCCAAAACCCACATTCTTCCAAACAAAAGCATGGTCAGGCCTATCACAGCAATACACCACTCCCGGTACCAGCTTCTGTATTAGTTTGGGTTTTACTGCTGTGAACAGACACCAATGACCAATGCAAGTTTTATAAAAGACATTTACTTGGGGCTGGCTTACAGGTTCAGAGGTTTAGTCCATTGTCATCAAGGCAGAAGCATGGCAGCATCCAGGCAGGCATGGTGCAGGAGGAGGTGAGGGGTCTACACCTTTATCCAAAGGAAACCAGGAACAGACTGGGCATCTTCAGGCATCTAAGAGGAAGATCTCTAAGCCCAGCCCTACAGTGATACACTTCCTCCAACAAGGCCACACCTTCTAATAGTGCCACTCCCTGGGATAAGCATATACAAACCATCACACTTATCATACCTCATGTTAATCAGGTGGACCCAACCTTTTGCCTTAGGTAAGAAATCTTTGTTCTCTAGTGAATGAGGACAGAGTCAAACTGTCCCTGTGCAACTGATCACTGATGTCAACTGAGGTCCACTTTTCTAAATGCTTCTTTGAAAATTTGTCTTAAACCTTTCATGCAGAAACCTAACATGAATCCCTGAGCCACATTTCACTTGAGGCTATACTCCAAGATTCACTGTTGTTTTGGTTTTGTCACTATATTGGCAAAAATCATCTTTTCCTGCTGTGAGTGATGAATCATTTCGAGCTTCCCCTTTTACATGTGGAAAGTGTTCAACTTTGGAAGTATGACCCAGATGACATAATTGGCATGCCCTTCTTCTGGAGCTGACATTGTAACCCAGATTGCATAGTTGACATGCCCATCTCCTGGAACAAAGTTCTGGGCAAGTTCTATATACCACTCCTTCTGCTGATGGTTCTTTGTGGCCTTCTGACAGGTGATCAATGTATTTATATCATAAGAACCCAGTTTTACTTTGCTTCATCAGGTTCTGCCTCTCTAGATCATTGCTAATGGCAGTGATCTACTCTTCTTGTGCTTTCTTTAAGTCTTTTAAATTTTTCTTTGCACCAGAGGATTATTGTCAGACTTGGCATGCTTTCATATTCTGTATTTTAAAGAATCTTTAAAAGTATGAACATATATTTATTACTTTCTTGGTATATACACATACAGACACACACACATATATACATACACACAGATACACATATATATACATACACAGACATATATGCATACATGCATATATATAAACATACACACATATATATGCACATATGCATACACATACATAGACATAGACCCATACACTTACACATACAAAGACATGATTTTTTTAACTAACAAAGAATTAGGTTTTAGTATGGATGGTTTTCAAAGAAACTTTGTTTTTGTTTCTCTCCATACCTTCTGCATACACCATTACCTCGTGCCCTCTCACCCTGAGTGGCCTCCTTTCAAATTTCATGTCACGTGACACTTTTCTGTCGCACTACCTTTCTCATAACCTCACATTCCCCTCTCATGGTTTCTTATCTGGTTTCATATTCTGTACCCACCATTAACCTTAAAAGGTCTCTAACTGTAAATTGTGAAAAGGCTGAAGACTTAATATCATTATTATTATTTTGCTTTGGTGAATATGCCTGTTATACACCTTCACATTCTACCAACTATGGTGTGAAAACATGGGGGGCAGGAAAGTGTTGTCTGCACTAAACGTGTATAGATTTCTTCTTAATACTACACAATTACATCCTAATCCCATGACTCTTTTGCATACTTTGTACTTTCTGTTGTGAATGATCTAGCAAAGATTTAAAATGTTCAGAAGGGCATGTGTTGGTTACATGCAACTGTTATAGCATTTTATACAAAGGACTTCCCATCTATGGATTTTGCTAGTCAGAAGAAATCCTAGAAATAGTCACTCACTAGTACAGATATATGAGATATCTAGATACCTGCTGTGTCCCAAATGTTTTAGCAATACCCCTACTTTGCAGGACACAAAATTCATGCAATTTACAGACTGAAGCTCTTCTACTGGCCCTGTTTTCTGGAATACCCATCTGCTGTGATTGTTAGTCAACAATGCAGTGCACTTCCTGAGGTCCTTTCATAATAGGTGGTATTTCTGAGTTTGTGGAAATACCTTCAATGTAAGGCAGGAGCAACAGAACATTAGCAACCACCTGCAGAGTTTCCATAGGAAAACAAGTCTGGAGACCTCCAGGAAGGAACATGTAGCCTCCACCCATCTTTTGACTACCTTAGGTCAGCTCACAGACATTTAGGGAAGTCATCCCACCTTCTGTACCTTTGTCATATATATATTTAAATCATCTGAAATTTCAAACATAGCCTTCCTCTTGTGTTATTACATCCTGGAACAATCTCTGGAATCTCTGTAAGTTTCTGAATTTTTTTGGTTGTTCTTGAGATACAAACACACTTTCCATGACTATCAGTGTTGAGTGTCTGCTAAACGACTGTTTGGAGTTGAGTGCCCCTCCCTGTAATAAAAATTCAGTCTGAAGAGGTGTTAGCGTGGTGGGTAGTGAAGAACTGCACTTCCCAATGTTCTTAGCTGACCAGTGACCACCAAACAAAGCTACAAAAAAATCAGGGAGGCTCATCCTGTGCAAGCCTCTTTTAGATTATGAACAGTTGAGACGGGTGGGTTTGCCAGCTGAAGAGCAAGGTTTCTGATCACGGGCTAGAAAGGGAGAAATGTATCACCTACTGGTAATTCCTGAACTGTAGCATGACTTGCCTTGCTCAGATGTTATTTAGCAGAACCCAAGTACAAAGACCTTCCATTGCAAATGTTGGCTGAAAGCAGAGAGACAGCTCAGTTTTGAAGTCAAATCTGTTTAGAAGTCTGTTTCTCGAAGCCCAGCTGGGATCTTTAGATTCAATTAGGGACTTTCATCCAGGCCTTTGACGTTTCTCAGAGCAGTTTATTTCAGAGCACTAAGCACTTTAGACTTAACTTGGGAAGAAGTAACTCCTGGGCACCACTAAATAAACCAATGACCCCACATGTCTGGAGAACAAATAAAACTTCAGCAGGCTGTTTCCCTTCAGTGTTGAGGCAGGCTAGGCCATTCTGTGCTTACACACTTTTTTCTTACATGCTCTGGCTATATTTGTAGTTTTATTCAAAAATTTGTCATCTCTCATATCTTCTTTGGTAAGCTTTCATTTGGTTTTGTTTCATTTTGTTTTTTACATTTGTTTTTGGTCTGTTTGTTTGTTGTTTTATAGATAAGACCCCCTGTGGGCAAATTTGACTGTTTATTTTGACTATTATATGCTAGACATTTTAGGATCTATCAGAAGTAGACTTGGTACTTCAAGAATATTAAAGGCATGTGATAGGCCTGAGTTAAAATCATGTGCCACTCTTCCAGAGGACCAAGGTTCCCAACCACCTGTAACTCCAACTCCAGGGCTTCCAAAGCCCACTTCTCACATGCACATAACCACACACAGACTTTTTTTTATTTTTATGTTTATAATTATGTACATATAATTATAAACATAAAAATAAACAAGAAATAAAGAAATGGCCTTTTCAAAGATTTTCATCTTCAAGCTCCTCAATCTAACCCTGGTCTGTAACATTCTGTACAAGGATTTTGTTAATAAAATTAAAGTTAATAATCAGCTGGCTTGATTATATGGTAAAAGACATGAGTTCTTCTGGATAAGTTCAATGTAATTACAAAAACCCTTAAAGGCAAGAAAAGAAAGAAGTATTACTGAGAAAGGTGGAGAAAGGAGGCAGGAGAAACATGAGACACAGAGGGAGGTAGTGAATTTGAAATGTGTAAATCAAAACCATCAAACAGGGCTACTAGGAGAGTATATAAATGCTTGATATGGTTTCAATAACAAGTATAAAAATAAGTATCATATAAAGAAAAAAAAAAAGAATGCTCTGGTCTAGCCCAAATGAAAAGGAGCATGCAGAAGCATCAACCATGGTCATCAAAGCGCTGTGAATATGTAGGGTGTATCTAGCAACTGAGGACAATTCCAGGCAGAATATAAAGAGTATAAGACCCCAACCCTCAGTCAGTGGTACTTTCTTTGAGATGCAAATCAATGCAAAAGCAAGAGGTTTGTTTTCTGGTGAGTGGGGGTTGACCTTCAATTAGTCCCTCAAGGCTCAAGGTGAGTGACTAGAAGGCAACCCTGAATGGCTATTACAAGCAGTTTTTATACTTTGTAGGGACACAGGTTACATTAGTAAGGTTACAGTTCAAACTTATTGGCTAAGCATATTGACCTTTAAATGTATTGGATAGCAAGCATCATATATATCTGAACTCTACCTGGGACCTTCCAGAGGGTCAGGTGACTATCAGTCAGTACATTCTTCATTTTTTCTGAAAATTTTTTACTCAATAATGTTCCTATGGTTGGAGGATGGAACTTGGCCTAGCCTTGACCCAGAAGGGACCAGGAAGCTATAAGGAGGATGTGGGACTGGAAAAGCCCTTAGGGTCCTTCAAGAGGACCTTAGTCTTTGAGCGAAGTGGAACAGAATTTAATGAAACTGAATGAACTAGAAAGTGAGTTCTCTCTTTGAGTTTAGTCTGTTAGCACTAATTTTGGCCTTAGAAAAGCCAGATAGGCAAACCTTGACCTCTGACCTCTGCAGTGGTGATATAACCCTTTGTTGTTTCAAACCGAAGTTTAATCTAAATTATTTTAAATTTGTGATATGTCACTATGGCAGCAGTAAAAATCTAGTCTATAGGATTAGGCTCAGAGTGGTATATCTCTGGATGGCCAGAATTAATTGAAGGTTTTGTTCTTTTGTGATAATTTCTTGCCATGTAACCCAGATTTGTCTTACCTTATACCTTGGCCTCTTCCTGCATTCTGGGATTGTAGATGCATGACAGTCATCTTGGTTGTTGACATTTGAGTATATCTGGCCAGGAAAAAAGATGAGTGAAAGGAGAAGGGTAATGAGCAGGAAATAAAGAAAAAAGGCCTGATATCAAAGACAGTGGGGACACAAGGACTAGAGCGATGCTTCAACAGTTAAAGCTCTTGTCACTTTTGCAGAGGACCCAAGTTTTATTCCCAACACCCACAAGATGATTCATGACCGTCCTTAACTCCAGTTCCAGGGGATCTGACATTCTCCTCTGACTTACACTGGCATCAAGGATGCATTCTGTACACACTTATACATATGGACAAAACACTCATGCACAGAAAATGTAAATAAATAATATGAAACAATATGGATATATTAACCTCCATTTCCCTTAAGAATACAATGTGTCTAGGGATGCTATTTTTGTATGTTTTAGTACCAGCATCTCATTATACCATTTCAATAGCTTCCGGCCTGCTTTTGTTATGAACTGTATACCATAGAATATATCATGCTTCTGTGGATTTGTTGGGTTGTTGTATATGTAAAACATACCTCCTATACTTTTTATATATATTTAATATATATTATATATTATGTATATTTAATATATATATATAATTTCAAGACTGAAAATACAAGGAGTCTTTAAATGCTTTTAAACTTGAGGTCACTTTCACTTTCAGAATGATTTTTTTTTTTTTAAGAAACTAGCCCCCATGGTTATCAGTAGCCATGTACGGGGAGGAGGCTGTTTCTCCCAGCCAGACTCTATGAGAAACTTGACCTTCTAAAAGGAAGTAGCCTATGGAGGTGAAGGAGCCTCCCTTGCTGCTAAAGAAGCAAGAGATGTATGGGTGTTTTCAGAGCCCGAAAATTGTCTCATCTTCTCCACAGAAGAACACAGTGTTCCTTTCTCCTATCTAAGGATAATGCAAATTTCTCCCCAGTGTCTACTTTCTTACAAGGTAACTTGTATGTGATTAATGTAATTCAATCAGTGGAGATTTGGAAGGTACAGGAGTAGAAGAAAATCACTTGCCTATTGAAATCAAGAGTCCATCTAGAGGATCTTCTCTTAAATGGGAAGACTATAAGAGCCAGAGATCATAAATGACTCTAAGGAAGCAACATCTTCCAGGCACAGCTGGACTGATATTTGCAAAGGAACTCACAGAGACTGTGACAACAAGCACAAAATCTGTTCAAGTTCAGATCAAATCGGGTACCAGCACTAAGAGGGTGGAGTGGACACAAAGTCCCCCTTCACAAACAAGAAATTGTTTGCAATTGATATCTGTTGACAATGAGAAAATCAGTTCTCTCTAATGGGTATATCAACCATACCCAGGGCAGGTCCCATGGCCAGAAATAGTTGGTCAATACAAAACAAATTGGATTTTTGTTTGATTTTTATTTTTTGAGTACTTTCTGTTAATCAGTTATTGATTAATTTGTGTGTGTGTGTGTGTGTGTTGTGTGTGTGTTTAAATAGCGATCATGAAGTTGGCTGAGTAGGGAAATAAGGAGAATCTGGAAATCATTTGGGCAGGGGAAACATGATCAAAATAGATTCTTTGAAATCTTTTTTTTAAAAAAGAGGATTTTTGCCATGTATAGTATCCTTTCTCATAAAGAATCTGACTTTGGATTGCTGAAATTTCTGTAAAGTATTCTGTAAAGAGAGTGGTGAAGGCTTCCCACAGATTGAGCCATTTCAATAGCATGCATATTCTTTGTCCTCTATAACCTTCAGGAACCTTCAAAGATGAAGTTAATTACACACGTTAAAAATATGAAAACCTCTGAATCTTAAGGGCTTCTGTCCTAAGCCACATTTATTATGTTCAAAGTTCTGTCTGGATAAAAGGCATGTAGAACATTAAAATATTAATCTATTTGTGCCATTTAGTGGTTTAAATTATTCACAAATGCTTGGGGATTTTGAGTTTTCTGGTATTTTTTTTCCTTAGTAAGAAGGCAGTGTTTATGATGAGAATACTGAAGGTGGGAAAAATATCTTAAGCTCTCCAAATCCTTCCTAGTTGGGCTTGTTCTACTGTAGAACACCCTGCCCTCTGGACATTGTATGAGCTATATTCATAAAGAATTTACATTTGGTTGGAGCAGTTAACAGAACAATCAGGTAAATGTCTACTAACAGCTAAAGGAGAATGCTAACAACCATTTTCCAATGGAAGGTGTTCTAAAAATGGAAAGTGTCACACCCTGCTCCCCTAGGGCTTTCTCTTAGAATTAGGAAGGAAACAAGAGACATTGTTGTAGAAAATAGCATGGTCATGATTGTTTAGTATGCAGTGTGCATTTTCTTGGCTGATTTGAGAGTTTAGCTTCAGCCCCACCCTTATTAAATTATTTAGTCAAGACTATTCTAGGTACAGAGAATTGCTATGAATTTCTTCTCCTGGATAGTTAGAAAGGCAAAGGTAACTTATCTTTGCCAACCTCACAGGGCCAAGGAGATTGGCCAGTACAATACTAATATTAATAGCTAGAATCACAAAAGCATAAGGTGTCAACAGTGGTGGTATTTCTGGCATTAATATTAATCTTAACTAAAGAAATTATGAAGACTCAATGCACACAGAACTTAGACTCATTAGGGCCTAAAACTTAAAAACATGTCTTTAGCCTCGCAATATTTTATTTAAGTTCAATGTGTGTTTCATTCTGAGTATTTTAAAATTAATATTGTACTCATTAAATTTCTACTTTCCCTCCATTGTTCAGTTCTCTCTTTGGCTAAAACCTCTGTAATTTTTTCAAGACTGTGTCTGTATTATTCTTGAAAGTTTATTAATATCTTCCTTAGAATAAAATGTTACTCATACCATAACCTACAAAGGATAAACCAAGCCTACTCCATCTTAGATGAGATGCAAATTTCTATTAGTATCACCGACAGCTACATTTATTGTTTTTCTGTATCTCACACTAGTCCATCTGTGCTGGAGTAATTTAAGAACATTAGTAAAGACAGTTATTTTTTGCTGTTTTTTTTCTTTTAAGAATTGTTATTGATGTAATTTAAATGTTCTTGTTTTGACAAGAAAAATAGAGTGATAGAGTAGTAAAGCTATTTGCCTAAAAATCTGGTAGTTGTGCTTAGCAAAGGGAGAATTAAGAGATGGTAATGGTGCTAGGAAGACTCCTTGCTGGTTAAAGATGCAAGTGTGAGCATCAGAGGTCAGACGCCCAAGACCCCCTCAAACACCTGATAAGTATGGAAGCCACATATAATGCCAGTATCAAGCGGCAGAAATAAGTGATCCCCCAAATAAACTGACTAGCAGAACTAGCCCATATTGATGAGTTCTGAGTTCGATAGAGAGATCCTGATTTAAAGGATAATGTGGAAGAGAAATCAAGGATGATTCCAGATATCAACTTCAGGCCTCCACATGTGTGCATTCACATGCATAAGCACTCACACACTTTCACCTAGAGATGCAAGCATGTATACATGTGTACACACCACAATATAACTGACATGCTGCAGGGGGTTGAGAACAGTCATGCTGGCTGCATATCTAATGCCCTTTCCATTTTGCAGTGAGAAAGGGGAAGACCCATGAAGATAGGTAACTCAGGACAAAAGTCAACAGTATGTAACTGGGGAACTCTATCAGCCTGCTGCATGTTTTTGTAATAAAGTTGTCCAGTCATTTTTTTTTAAACTCCTTTTAATTTACACATTGTCTTTAACTATTTTCACAATACAAAGGTCAAGTTGGAGTAGTTAGTTGTCAGAGACCATCTGGCCTCCAACGCTTAACATATTTAATCTTTGCTCTTATACAGAAAACATTACTGACCTCTGGCTTAGCAGAAAGATGAAAGAAAAATATAGAGGAGACACTTTTAAACAGTTTCTTCAGTTTTATGTTTGTTTCTGGTGGTTTGGAATAAGCAGTTTGAATATTAAGCAAAACTCTTCAGTCCTCTCAAGATTAATTGCAGGTTGGTGGTAACAAATGTGCATATATATTTGGAGAAGATCAATACTTATTTTCTGAAAGTGTTTTCTATAATATGGGACTTGTTTTTTAGATTCATCTTCATAACATATCTTGAGAGCATAGGGAATAGTTAAGTCAAAGTTGTATAAATATATGCAGTATAAGATACACAGTACCTATATTCAAGTATATGAAAGATGATCCTGTAAATAAAGGGATTAGATGCATTTGTCCTTAAAGTCCAACTCATACAATTTTGCTGCTAAGTCATTGGACCCTCTTCCTCTATTCCCTGTATATAATTAATCATTCTCTGCTATGCTTCTGAAAGACTTGGTGCAAAATACTATTACAGCATTTATCACAGGGCATTGGGGTATTGTATATACATTTTTCTCCTAGATCAACAGTGACAAACTTGAAAATGAGGACAACCCCTTCTTCTTTGCATCCCCAGTCTGGGGTTCTGTCCCCAGCTCACTTTGAAGTAATCTAAATGCTTGATAAATGAATGCATAGTACAATCCTAGAGGGCAAAGCAAGGGCATGTGTGAGATCTAGGTAACAAAGGCATTGTGAAAGTATTAGCAATCAATAGAAAGTCTTCTAAGTGTTGTGCATGCTCATAAAACAAAGTTGTTAGAGTATCTGGGCTACTTAATAACCACTTTGAGGAAATTACTTCACTCAACTTCCTTAGCTTCAAAATAGAAAGAATAAAGGCCAGCAGCTTTGGTGTGTGAGGTGTTGTTGTGAGTTTCCCTAAAATACCTTCAAAGAATTTATGAGGTCAATGTGCTTTCCAAGACACAATTCACGTATCAATAGATTTCCAAGATGATGGAGGAGAGACCCCTGGTCCTGGAAAGACTGGATGTAGGGGAACGCCAGGACAGAGAACGAGAGGGGGTTGAATGGGGAACAGGGGGATAGAAGAGGGCTTATGGGACTTTCAGGGAGGGAGGAGCCCGGAAAGGGGAAATAATTCAGAATGTAAATAAAAAAATATAGAAAAAAAACCCCCAAAAACAACAAAAACAAAAAACCCCAAAAAAGAATACTAACATACCACTTGCTGCTGTCATTTTTAATTTGGGCATTGTTGGTGCAAAAGCAATAGATGGAAGGGAAGACTGCTGGTGCTCTAGCACAAACTGAAGCCATCGTGCCAGGATGAACTTGTCCTCAGTGTTTTTGTCTTCTCATTTTTTTTTTTTAGTATTTATGCTTATTTGTTTGTGTACCAAGTACATGCAGCTGCCTAAAGAGACCAGTAGAGGGTAGCAGATCCTCTGGAACTAGAGCAACTGGCAGTAGCGAGCTCTCTGTGAGTACTGGGAACAGAACACTGGTCCTCTACAAGACCAACAAATGTTCTTGATTGCTAAGCCATCTCTCTGGCTCTATTTTCATATTTTTAATACTCTGGCAAGCAAAAGGATAACAGAAGAGAATAACCCATCACAGATTCATGCCCTTTATACTATTACTACATGCTCCAAATGAAAGAAAAAAAGTTAATTTTATTGCATCTCTTTAAGTACAATGTCCTTCTTAGTATTTTATGTGAAGAAATCAGAAGTTTTCATAAATTACTTCTAATACATATTGGAGGAAGTGGCTGTCTTACAGAGAAGTCCGTGTGCTATTGAGTTGCCTGGTAGCTTTTCTAGCCACATTTTTCACAACCCTACCACCTGAAGCATAGAGCTGGTACCATAAGAAGACAGCATGTTCCATAAAATATTTACCAGGCAAGAATGAAGACCATCTGTGACCCCAAGAACACATGTAAGATAAGGTAGTCATGGTAGTGCACTCTCATGGATTATGGAGAGACAGGAGAATCTCAGGAGTCCATTAGCCAGCCTTCCAGCCCTAACTGGAAATCTCCAGATCCCAATGAGAGACTTTGTCTCAAAAAACAAGTTGGATAGCTATCCTGAGGAACACCTGAGAATAATCTCTGACTTTTACATACATATAAAGTCTTATCCACCCACACACATGACTATGCCCACACAAGTACCCATACACATTGTGGTGGTTTCAATAAGTGGCCCCCACAGGCCCATATATTTGAATTATTAATTATTAGGGTTCAGGGTATCTCACTAGTTAAGAAGGATTAGACCAAGTAGGAAGTATGGCCTTGTCGGAGGAAGTACGTCTCTGGGGGAGAGCTTTGAGGATTCAAAACCCATGCCAGATTCACCTCCCCATCCCCAATCAGGTTGCAACTCTCATCCACTGTTCCTGTACCCATGCTTGTTGTCATGCTCCTTGTTGTGATGGTAATGGACTGACTCTCTGAAAGTGTTAGCAAGCCCCAGTTAAATGCTTCCTTTTATAAGAATAGCCATAATCATGTTTTCTCTCCTCAGCAATAGAATAGTAACTAAGATGTACAGAAAGACCAAAATGGTGGGGAATGCCCAGACAAGCCTTCAATTAAGTAGAAATAACTGGCAGAGTTTGTTGCCAATGATGGAATTAAGTTTATAGCAATATTTTGAATTTGGAAAAAAAATGTGTTTTCTGTAATTTGCTTGAGGGCTCTTCATGCTCAAGAATTGTGAGGGGATTCGTAGTCCCTGAAATATAACATTTAAGTATTTTAAGACTTAGTAAGCTGGTAATTTCAGAGTGGCCAAGGCATGCATGCGTTATAAAATTCTTCACAGGGAAAAGTGCATCAGTGTACCATATGGACCTGTCTCAGGATGGAAAGACCTTACTATAATAGTCATTACAGTCAATCTGTCAATAAAGCTTCAAATTCTACATTTATAACTATCTTTTAAAAATTTGACTACTGTCAAATTTTGGTGTGATTATCAAAGAATATTTATATTTTAAGGAAAGGACTATTAAAATGCATCTTATTTTTCTAACTATCTGCTATTTGGTCATATCTTATCACATACATCAACATGGTAGCAAGGTCAGAGGGAAACTTACAGAATTCAGTTCTCTCCACCGTATGTGTCCCAGGTATTAAACTCAGGTTGTTAGACTTGAAGGTAAACAGAGTCTGTCTTCTTGCCATCCACAATACACTTTTTGAAGAACTCAGAAATGTGATTGTGTAAACATATGAAAACTTATATCAAGTGTATACACAAATATCTTTTATAAAATAGACTTACATCATTGTGTGAAAAATAAATATGCCTTTGTGGAAGAAAACAAATTAGTAATTTACTCCAAGCATCATATTGAAAAGAAAAAAAGCCAATTCAATTTGAATAGGGAGATAAAGTATGCCAGTATTATTTCTTTTATTAATGAGTAAGGATACCAAAACAAATTCAATAAAAATTACATTAAAAACTCATAAACATTGTTCAAATCTTCTTTCCCCATTAGTCATATTCATAAAGCTGGCATTTCTTTTTAAATGATTGTTAATAAAATAGAATTTCAGCTAATAACATAGAATTTCATTTAGTGAGTCAAACAACACAGGGGCAGGTTCTATTTGTTGAATGCTTAGGCTGGACTAGACTGGGTTCCAGGCCCTGGGGCTGAATTAAACATAGAATTAAATGTTCTTCTTATATTCTGTGGTCTGATGGTTAACAGGCTGATATATCAGTAAGCACCACAAGCAGGCACATGAGAGAGTTTAGGCCAGAAAATAATTAACGTGGCCTTCTCTTCTGAGTTATATATTCTTCTAATCTTTTTATGCATCAGGGACTTCCTACAAATAAGGATGTGTTTATTAGGAGAGCGTTTTAGGGATTAGAGAAAGACTGTTAGAAACACAAAGACTGGAACTAAATGTCATCAGATAAAATGTACTTATTACCACTAAACAACACAAATGCACAAGTGCAGGCGGGCCTTGGTGACTGGTAAGGTGACATTCCTTAGAGAAGGGAATGCTTATGGAGCGGAGTTCCTCAGAGGAGCAGAGATGAACTGTAGGGGAGAAATTGTCACACATTCACTTAGAAAGAACTTGATAACTTATGAGTCTGTGTGTGCAGTTTGTTAGTTAATTTTTCTCATTGCAGCGACAAAAGCATCTGAAAGAATGAACGGTTTGCTGTGGCCCACACTTGAGAATGCTGGGCATGGCCAGGCAGGGAGCCTGACAAAATCCTGGTGTGGCAGGACACTGGGTAAAATCTTCAGTTAGTCAGCAGGTTTCAGCTGGACTTTGCCTGTTTTGTAGCCTGGGATTCTATTTGGAGTGGATCTTCCCCAGGCAATCAGTACTATCTAGAAATTCCAGCACAGACTAGGGGATTCTAGATCCTGTAAAGTTGACAGTCAATCATCACAGTTGGCAAGGCTGTAGCCTTGGGTTAAAAAAAATAGTTGAAGATAATTAATAGTCCTCAATCAGGTAAAACTTTGTGTCTATTTCAAATGACTCATGAATGAAGATAAGTAGATCTGAACTTTGTTTGGAGGTAGAACATACTAATTGTGTGAACATCTAGAATGGAGTGAGGGGAAGAGAAAAGAAGAGACCTCCATATTTCTGGTTCAGGAAAGTGATTATTCATATAGTCAATGAGAAAAGTTAGGAAAATTACTTTTGAAAAAACTGATGACTTCCCTTTGAATATTTTAAATCTGATATATCAAGACCTAGGACAGAAAGGAGATATGACCTTGAGAAAAGATTTGAGAGTACTAAAAATTCAGACAAGAACGGGAATTCCATATCCCATGCTTCTGTCCTGGCTGCATTAATTGCCCACGTCTCTCTGATGTAATCCTCTCTTGTTCTTTTAGGCACTAACAGCAGTACACCTTTGTAATAAGGAATGACTGGATCTTTGCTTTTTATAAAAGAAACACCAGCAAAAATAAGATATGTCCTTCATAGTTATTTTAAGGGTCATATTTTTTATATCTATGAATTCCCTTTAGTATATTACATATATAAACAGAGAATTATTGAGGAATTAAATATTTAAATTAGAAGACTTCCAGGAAACATATTGTTGTGAGTAAATTCATTGGTAAGTATTTTGCTTATAGTTATATCAAAGTGCACTATCATTTATTCTGATTTAGTATAAAGCTTAAGAGTATAAGGTCTAAATCAAATTGCCTGAATCCAGATATCAGCCCCTTACAATTGATTTGACTTTAGGCAAGTTATTTAACCTTCTCAGTAAATGAAAATAGAGTGCTACCTCATAGGTGATTGGGAAGATGAAATGCGTTAGTGTTTTAAAGCACATTGAATGGTTGCTGATACATAAGGATGGTCTCCGTGTACCCTAGGTGATTTTACTATTATTGGCAGCAGGAGCAGCATCATAATCATTTATTATCATCAAATGGAAGAATTTTAGTGCAGAATGGATGTTGGATATAATCATATTGGTTTTATAGATGGGCAAGGGGAGCCAAGGAAGGCTAGAAATAAAATGTTCAAGGATACACAGTTGGTGGAAGACAGCAGTAAGGCCCACACCTGCCAGCTCAGTGTGCCTCCTGTCATTCTTTGGTAAAGTAACTATGTGATTATATGAGTACATTAAATGAAATACTTTTCAGCTGACAATCATCATATCTTATAGGCAAAAAATAATGATAAGTCTCTGCTTCGTCAATGAGTTTGCCAATGGCCATAAGATCTCTCTTTAGATATTTTGGTTTAAATTCAGCATAACTGTTGTACACATGTATTATAACATTCATAATTTGTATGTATATTCAGATAACAGCTATTCAATAGACACTCAGTAATAGTCTGCAGATGGCCCAATATTCATGGAAACAAAACACCAAGATGCTACAGTTTTCAATGTGCCTTCAACTTAATAATTTTTATTATGTAAATTAAATTCCTATCTTAGTAAATTTTGCTACTTTATAATTTTGTAGTAAATATTTGACTACAGCCTAAAGTTGTTCAATATTGGCACATATCCCCAAACATTGTGTTAACATCACAGAATATCTAATAATACAGCAGCTTCATAGAAAAGCCCATACCAGTTCATAAATATAGACACTATTAATCAAGGACTTGAATAAACAAATAGATTTAGTTGAGGAGAGAAGAATGAGCATAGATTTTTATTATCTGCTCATTATAAGGTATATTCTCAATAAAAATAAAAACATTTGATAAATAAAAAAACTGTTGGATTTTCAGGCCCTTGATATGAAAAGCAAGGGAGAGAGGATGGATTGAAGATGGATTAAGTGAAACAAAAAGAATGAAATAAGCAGTAGTTACTATGGAGGAAAACCTGGGCTGGGTCTATATAACACACACGTGCCATATCAATATCCATGTGGCTTCATTTGTAGTGGTGATCCAGCCAGCTCTGTCTCTGTCCCTTCTTTCACCTTGCATTACCACATGCTGTCTGTACCCTGAGCTTCTTTACCTCCAAAGTGTTTATTTATTTTCCACAGTAAGACATTTTATTTACCTCCAAAATGTTTATTTTCTACAATAAGACATTTTATTTAGAAAATAAGAGCTAGTTTTCTTTAAAAATTCATGCTTTCTATGTGATTTCTGTGGTCACTGTGTTTGGTGCTCTGTGCTCATGGTGGCTTGGCTGTGCACAGATACGTCATCAATGCTCATGGATTTACCCTGTCTCGACTTCCTAAGTACTCCTCACCAATGCCAAATGGAGACATGTCTGCCACATCTCCATATCTACTCAGAATATATGCATGAACTCTGCATATAAGCTAGTGACCACACCACATGCTATCACTGTGGCCTCAAAGATCTTCTCAACCCCATCCAAGTCTTCTTTCCTGCCTGTAGGGTGTGTCCCTGAAGACTGAGCTGATTTTTTTCCCTCACAAACTATACCCCTTAAGGTGCCACCAAAGTCTCCGAGCATTGATGATCTGTGCAGCCCTTCTGTCTGTTTTGTGTTACATCATACTCTAGAGCCACGCACCCTGCATCTTACAGTTGAGCCATTAGTGTTTGGTGTGGTTGTAGGAGTTTGCTGTTCTCTCAGTGGCACTTGATGCGTCTAACAGACGTATCTTATTTCTGTAACCCCAGGGATATCATGGTGAGGAGAAAATGTATTAGGCATCATAGTAAATCCCCATCAGCAAGTTACACACTGTGCCTTAAATTTACTATATACTTATACCTATGTATGATGAGATTAGGTTTACATTTTTTCGCTCTTCTTTTCTTCCATCCTCTTTTCCTTCCTTCCTTTCTTTATATTTTCTTTCAATTTAGATATTTTCTTGATTTATAGCTCAAGATGACCTTAAACCCTTGACCATTCTGCCTCAGTCTCCTGAGGACAGGCATGTGTTGCAATACCCAGTGTAGGTTAATTTTTCCTTCCATGAAATCATTTATAAAAAATGATCTCATAATAGTAAAATTTAATGTTTATGGCAAATACCTTTGTTTTGAACAGAAATTTCAAATATAAGACATACATTCAACAAACAAAAAAGTTGTTGATTTGTGATAGATTTTAGAAATTATTTTAATTCTTGGTATATTATTTATGATCAAACAATATGTTATTTTTATGCTATAGATATAGCATGATTACATATATTTTTAAATGTCACATGTATTTCAGCCTTAGGACTTGAGAACATTAGCACCCACTATTCAATGTTTTCTTGGTGATAATAAAACATATGTAGTTTCCAGAGTATGAAAACTGTGCTGAAGCCAGGCCTGTTTCTCATGCCTATATTAGCAACAGCACCACTTGGAAGGCTCAGGCAGGAAGGCAGGAGGGGTGGGATATTCCAGCCTGTACTAGAGAGTGAGTCCCTGCCTCAAAAGTAATTAATTAATTAATTAAAAAATAAAAAAAATCAAAGAACAGAAGAAAAAACTTAACTAAACTATCAAACCCATGGCTTTTCTAAGAGTGACTGTGTAGGAAGCATTGCACACCCTTTCTGTGACATAAGGACAATTTCATACACACAAAGAATGTGAATGAAATGTGAAACATTATTTGTTTGTTTTTTAAAAAAATGCTCTTGAAAAAACCTGGTAATTTGAAATATAGCACTTTTTAAATTACAGAGCCCAGTCCAATCAACCAATCAGAGTGCTGTGTATTTCATAAGGGATCAACACTGCTAGTTAATTTTTACTCATAAGTATAAATAGCACTATGTGTTCTAAATTAAATACATGAAGTATTTTTCTGTCTAGGAATTTAATTTAGATGGAATTCTTTGATTTTAGGAAACACTACAAAAATTTATTTTCCTCTGGTAGAATCTTAAGTCTTAAATTGTGACCATGGACAAAAAAATATACTTTAAAAATTAGGTGGCATGAATTGCTTTTGTAGAATTAATGAATATTGGATTAGCCTAGGACAGGATCTAGAAAAGGAAGAAATTCTAGAGAATTTTCCTGACTTTTTGATCCTTTTATAGAGTTGATATTTTTAGCATTTTTATATTACTTCTATGCTTGGCCTCAGTAGAACATACATCTAATATTCTTCCAGTTAGCACCTCTTTGAGTAAAATTAGCTATAGATATTTGAACTTGACATCTTTAGTTCTAAGATCTAAAATGATCAATTTTCACCTTCAGTTTAAACATGGAATAATGCTTCAAACTAATAATGATTTTCTGGATGGACAGACACAATCAAAAATTAAAATGTGCTTGACCTTATTTTTTTGCTTAAATGAATTTGATGAAAAGGTTTCAGTTTAAATGCAAATCAGTTATTGAACAAAGTGTAAAGCTTATGATTATTTACAGTCAGAAAACTCGCTGTGCGTGTTTTCCACTCGGTATCCTTATATTCCGGGGCCCCTTCTCACACCATCATTTTGTTAAGGAAGGCAGTACTGAAATTGCAGGCTGAGGCTCCTTACTGCATTGATTTCATATTGCTCATGATCTTGAGGGGTATCTGTGAAGCAAGATGCCAGCCTAAGGAATGGAATGTGCAGTACCATCTGAAAATGCCAGTTATATGAGTATGTATATACTGTATAAAAATAGATTTGGCATTTGCTTAACTTGCTTTTTTAAAAAAGGAAATGAGAAAAGTATGAGAAAGCATAGTCTATAGATAGGCTTTTAGTTAAGGAGAGAAGAAAATCAAAAGACCCCATGATAAGTCTGTTACTTTCATGATATGCCCTATTCTTACAAACTTTGCAGAAAGTCAGATCTCATCTTCATGAACTGTTAATGTGAGTTACTAGAAACAATCTGAAACATTTGCTTTTCTCCACTTCCTTTATTTCTTTACTCCAAATTCCCTCTTTCTTACTCCCTGAAGTCCATACCTAATTTTAGATGCATAGATACACAAAATTGGTTTGCTTCTTCAGACACATGTACGGAGTTAATTGATTCAGTTATACTAGCTGGTCAGCATACCAGGGTTGCCATCACAGATTCCTTCTGTAGTACTTAGCCTCTTATGTAGGTAGTAGAAATCAAATTCAAGCCTTCATGCTTGCTTGTTTCTTTTTTTCTGAGTTATCTTGCATTTTGCTTTTCATTTTTTCCCATTTCATTCCTATGTATGTTTAGGAATGTCCCAGACCCCATAGGAAATTCCTGAGGTACATACTACTTATGAAGGTATATGACCCCAAATAAGGCTGTAGCTTCTACCTAGTGTTTTTCTCCTGCTATGCTGTAGTCTACTGTAATTCAGAATGTACTACTTGATGTATTACACATCATTTTCTCTATTGGAGAGAATACTACACAGTGATTAATAAAAGGCAGGTCAGTGGTTCTGAAATAGATAGATGTAAAAATAACACTTTGAGTAAAGAAGAAAATAGGTTTGTAACATGTGTCATTCTGTTTAGAAATTTTTATGTGTAAACACATACATATGTCAGTACATAGAAATGGATATACAGGCTTATTTTGTCATTAAACATATATGACCCTGAAGTCTGGATGTATATCAATGAGGGTTTCAGTGATTACCTCAAGTGAATGAGAACAGAAGGTGCCTGTACCAACAAACTTCTACATGAATCATATTTAGGAATTGATGTCACTGACTTAACATGTGAACTATTCACTACAATCAAAGGGCCAGGATGCTTTTAGCTAAACTCTCGCTTAAGCCAATGTATAGAGTCTACTCTACCTAAACCATAGGGGACTCTACCCAAACTGGGCACAGGCAATTGCCTAAGGGAAGACAGGAGGAATGAGTGTTGGGCAGCGAATACAACAGATGCTGGTAGTCAGTATTATCCTTGAGAGTCTGTTCACTGTGTTTGTGTATTGCTGTATTAGTGATCAAAATGTTATGTGTAGTAAAGCTAAAAAATTAAATGCATGAAGTATCTAGAGTTTTAATTTGAACATGCTATAAATTGAACCAACTTATATTTAAAAATGAGTAAAAATGAACAAAAAATAAAACAGAAAGTTGGTTGTTACTCGCCCTTTACCTGTACATTTGCTTGGATGGATAAGACCAGAGTGTTACTTATAATGAATTTCTACCCCTTGTATTTGTTTATGAATATATTACCCTTTATCACATTTCTCACCAAACTAATGCTTGACATTAAGGCCCAGTAGATGTGACTTTTAGGATTGTCTATGACATCTTCCTTATTAGTTGTGAAGGTCATTTTAGAATTGGTAGAGTGAAAAATTTTGTTTATTAAACCTTATGGTAGTTTTGGATTCCTTGAGAAAAAATTCAAAGGTTTTTACAATGCTGTAGAAGCAGACAAAATGGCTACAATGTAATGATGTCTATTTCTTTTCTTGAGAAAAAAAGACCATGGAGTCAACAAAAAGACCAATACATTTTGTTGTACTCATTACCAAACCATAATTACTTGGGGAACAAACAAAAAGCAACTGAAGGTTAGGGTAAGTGACATCAGACTCTGGAGTCTGTGGACTTTACAGTCATCTTGATGCTTATCCAGCCACCTCACGGGAGGTCTGGAAGTGTTACATTGTATCCTGGTAGCAGTGCCTATTGTGGGCCCCTAGCCAATCAGATTTCTGTGGAAACCTAAACTTGTGATGATGTTGAGTTCTGGCTCTCTTAATTGAAGTTTAGAGATGCTATAACTTTTTTTTTCAGAAAACCACAGTTTTGAGGCTCACACAATGTCTGAATACCAGCTACTTAATGAATCGAGGAGTCTCTCAGCATGGCTCAGCACCTCCCAACCTGCACGGAGCTGTCACCTTTTCTTTCCAAGCCTCAAACTATTGCCATTGAGAATCGATAACATGCAAAGACCATTAGAAGCCCATTTAAGTCTTTTATCATAGACAGAGTACTAACAAACATCTTAAACATTCATTGCCATGGTCAGCTCTGCTCTCTTAACAGGCTGTGTAATAGCTGACATAATGAGAAAGTGGTCCCGTGCTTCCCAGTATATTGAGATTTCCTAATGGGTTAAAGCAAGTTCCATTAGAAACACATACTAGCAAAATTTAACCAATCATCCTCTCATTATGTTGCGGCAGAATTTTGTGACTGAGAAATTTCAAATGTTAAGAAGATTTACTCATTGGACCCGATAACTTGTCAGGAACCATATGTGAATTTCCTTGTATTCTCTTTTAGCAAAGCAGTGATACATGAATTAAATGCAACCACATTAGTGTTCAATCAAATAAGTAAGAGGCAAGTGAAGGGAAAGGAGGTGAGAGAGACTTGGTGCAGTGGAGTCTAATTCCAGCCCACCCATGAAGCAGAGATGACAAGACAATGAATTCAGGACCAGCCTGGACTACACAGAGAGAACCTGTCTCAAAAGAGTCAGATCTAAACTAAGAGCAGCAAACAAGTCTCATCTCTGAGCAGGAATACAAGAGAAGCTCTGAATGCTTCTCTTCTTGCTGTGTGGTCACCCATGCTAGATGGCAGGCATTGAAAAGACTCTCATGGCAATCAACACTTGAGAGCTGATGGTCTGTCTCTCATTTCTTCAAAAGTAAAGCTACTAATACTTTTTGAAGTATGCAGGAATAAAAAGGTAGACAGAGGTGTGCAGTGTAAACAAGAAAAGAGTGTTTATAACTATTTGGATTAGCTTGAACTCATCACCTGATAATGGGGCTTCAGAATATATTTTTTTTCCTGATGAATCATTTTGCTTCTTGAAACTCACAAATTATCCCACTGATAAAACATACATTCATCTCATAGAAGAAATAGTGATTGTTAATTTCCATTTTAAAAATCTTCATTTTTAGACTTGACTTACATCTTTAGAAAGTTTAGAATATAGAAATAAATTATGTTTTCTGAAATGGTCACTTACTAAATGTAAATATTGCCTTCAGTTGGGCCTGTCATTAATAACACATGCAATCTTGTCTTTTGAAGGGATTGTTTGGGTCTTTTAAATTGTATTTAATATTAAGGAATGGGGAAAGGCTTTGAGTATCATGGTATTCATGTGGAGGTCAGAAGATGACTTTGTGGAATCAGTTAATCAGTTCTTGCTTCCCCTTTTATGTGGATGTTCAATATTGAACTCTATTTACCAGGTTTTTTGTTGTTCTGTCTCTCTCTCTCTCTCTCTCTCTCTCTCTCTCTCTCTCTCTCTCTCTCTCTCTCTCTCTCCCCAAATAGGTTAATCCACTGAGCCATTTCGCAGACCCTTGATTTTGTATTTTTAGACACTGTCTAATGTAACCTAGGCTACCCTCTAAATCCCTTTGTAACTCAGGCTGGCTAATCCCCCTGCCTCCATCCCACCATGCTGAGTTACAACACTATCTTTTCAATAGTTTCTCATTATAAAAGTATTTAAGAAAATCCAGATTACCACTTGATCAAACAAAGTTAAAGAAAAAAATACAGTTCCTAGTTACTGTCTTATCTTTAATCACAAAGAGCAAAGTGCTTTGGTATTTTAGTCTTCTCTCCAGCTATATATTAGATGAGTGTATGGCTATAGGTATAAATTCACAACTGGCATCTCTTTAGTTCTTGCTGTAGTCTTGTCTAGAAGGGTGCTGAATACACATTCATAGGGCTTGGTTGGGTTTTAGAATTAAAATCTTAAAAAAAAAAGAATTAAAATCTTGTCTTTCTGTGGAGTAACACCAGTGTTATGTATGACTAGCTGAATATTAATGGGTCAATTCCACTTACTTGTTGGTATGATTTTGCTCTTTCTCTGCTATCCCACCAGCCTCCTATTCCCTTCTACCAAGGCGAGACTAAATGATGGCGGGGCGGAATGGGAGCTGAGCTTCCCTGTGCATTTTTATTGGACTAGATTACAGTGTGTTAAGTTGCCATAAAAGAGGAGAAATGAAGATTAACAGTGATTTTCAAGTAACTCCTTTGGGAGAGGGTGATCTCTGCTTTATCCATTCCAGCATAGCTTTCAGAGACACTGAATCTTTTGATGATATCGAGGAGGGTTATGAATCATGACACCCATAATTGAAGTTTCGGGGAGATTGAATTATATTGTTGCTTTGGAGAAATCCACACAGAACCATATTTAGGCACACTTTCCTGAAGCATTTCATTCAGTTTTCATGTCTCTGTGTTTCTTTCAAACTCTGATAAACATCCAGAGCTTCGGAATGTTTCTTCCTGATAGATGCAGAAAGCATTTAAGCTAACACTCAGCTGTTTGTTTATCATGTTTTCAAACTTTTTCTAGTTTCTGTTTAGTATTCAGTGAGATGGTGTGAAGGCGCCATCTGCACCACAGCTGCAAAGGGATTACCTTCCATTCTTCTTTTCAAAAGTTGCCAAATGCCCCCTGTGCACAGCCTTGGACAGTTGCTTGGGTCTTACGCCATATGTTTTCTGTGGTATCTTGGAGCTAAGGCAATTAATGGCTCAGAAGATACTGTTAGCCTTTTAGTGACTGGTCATGTTCATTCATACAGTGCTGCTTAAAACAAAGACACTCTTAATTCCTTTTCCTGTATTGTAATTTTAGGCTGAGGACTTGAAATGTAGGGTGACAGCAGATAAGTTGGGGGTCCCAGGCCTAGTGTTTGCACTGGTTTATATGGCTCTCTGTAACCCCACATTCCTCAGTGTGGATAGAGTACAACACACATGTAAGCATTACTGTCCTAGAAATGTGCTTAGTTAAATTCCACAGTTTGTAACATGGAGCAAATTTGACCATTAAAGTGAAAGCCCCATCATTTTCACTATTTTGCACTTGTTGGGCTTAATTTGACCTCTCTCTCTCTCTCTCTCTCTCTCTCTCTCTCTCTCTCTCTCTCTCTCCCCCTCTGGTTAAATTAAAAACCTTTTGGAAAATTCTCTAGGACAGTCACAACATTTTCTTATACATACCACTCCAGACCTTGTGTGGTTCAGGAAACCGTGGTAATTATCACAGAAACTGTCAAGCCAGCCCCTGTCACCAACTAGGGTAGCAACTACACTGATTTTCCTCTGACTCTGATCAGGCTTGAGGGAAGAGTTTGGATGAGTCAGTGGCTTAAATTTGGGTTGATTTTCCCGAGCATGACAGAAACTGCATACAAAATTGAAAATCTGCTGTTTCTCAGGTAAGGTGAAGATTTGGATAGTTATATATACATTTGTATCTGCATATGCTTGCATAGATTTAACTAATCATCCTAAGTTATCATTTAATAAATAATTGCTTTCATATGAATCTGAACAATATGTTTCAAATATTTATGTGTTAAGAAAATAAAACAACTTAGTAACTAGGAGAAAATTTTACTACCTAACACAGAAAAGTTATTAAGAAGTAGGAATATAGTCTTAATATGGAAGTACTCTTTGTGTTGTAGAAGGATACGGCAAACAATTTTTAATTAATTATTTTATTTATTTACATTCCAAATCCTGCTCCCCACTCCTGGTTCCCCCTCCCCTATGCCTCTGAGAGTATGCTCCCTCTGACATCCCCCTTCCTTTGGTGTATCAAGTCTCTACAGAATTAGGCACATCCTCTCCAACAGAGGCCAGACAAGGCAGTCCCCTGCTACATATGTGCTGGGGGACTTGGGCCAGCCCTGAATGCTCTTTGGTTTGTGGTATAGTCTCTGGGAGCTCCCAAGAGTCCAGGTTAGTTGACACTGTTGGTCTTCCTATGGGGTTGCCATACACTTCAGCTCTTTCAATCCTTCCCATAACTTCTATAGGGGTTCTTGACCTCAGTCCAGTGGTTGACTGTGAGTTGCATCTGTCTTAGTCAACTGCTGATAGAGCCTCTCAGAGGATAGCCAAGCTAGGCTCCTGTCATGCATGTCCTTTTGGGTCTGGGTTACCTCATTCAGGATGATATTTTCTAGTTTCATCTAAACAATAATAACAACAACAAACCCAAGATACCCAAAAAATTGCTCAATAATAAAAGAACTTCTGGGGAAGCACCATCCCTGACCTCAAGCTATACTACAGTGCAATAGTGATAAAAACCACATGATATTGGCAAAGAGACAGACAAAATAGAATAGAATTGAAGACCCAGAACTAAACCCTCACATCTATGGACACTTGATTTTTGACAAAGAAGCAAAAGCTATACAGTGGAAAAAGGAAAGCATCTTCAACAAATGGTGCTGGTTTAACTATCAGTCTGCATGTGGAAGAGTGCAAATTGATCCATATTTATCACCTTGTGCAGTGTTCAAGTCCAAGTGGATCAAGTACAGTAACATAAAACCAGACCCAGTGAATCTAATACAAGAGAAACCAGGAAATAGCCTTGAACGCATTGGCACTGGGGAAAATTTCCTGAACAGAATACGAATGGCTCAGGCTCTAAGATCAAGATAAATGGGACCTCATGAAAGTGCAAAGCTTCTGTAAGACAAAAGACAATGTCATTAGGACAAAATGACAACCTACAGATTGGGAAAAGATCTTTACCAACCCTACATCCAATAGAAGGCTAATATCCAAAATATAAAAAGAACTAAGAAGTTAGACTCAAAAAAAACCAAATAACCCAATTAAAAATGGGGTACAGAGTTAAACAAGGACTTCTCAACAGAAGAATCTTGACTGGCCGAGAAGCACTTAAAGAAATGTTCAAAGTCCTTAGTCATTAGGCAAATGCAAATTAAAATGACCCTGTGATTCTACCTTATACCAATCAGAATGGCTAAGATGAAAAATTCAAGTGACAGCACATGCTGGCAAGGATGTGGAGAAAGGGGAACATACCCCCATTGCTGGTGGGACTGCAAGCTGGTACAACTTCTCTGGAAATCAATCTGGTGGTTCCTCAGAAAGTTGAAAGTAGTTCTACCTGAAAACCCAACTATACTGACTCTGGGAATATACTCAAAAGATGCTCCACCATACCACAAGGACACAGCAAACATTTTCTTTTTTTTTTTTTAAGAAATATGTATTAGAAATTTCAGACAGATCTTCAGATTGACTTTCTATGTCAAATCAAGAAATATTTTCCTGGTTTGAAAATCTGAACATGGGTATTATATTCAGCAAAATGTAGCTAACTGTATCTGCTTTAAGCATGGAATTAGAACCTGCTCAAAGAACAAATCTTCCTAAAGAGGAATGCAAAGCTTCCCAAAGAGTAATCACAAAATAGACACCCATGAAGAATGTGAAGAACTGGACCACATGTGTTTCAAACAACAAGCAAGGAAGGTTTTAAACTGAAGGCTCAGAACTGTCTTTCTAAAACTGAACAACCCATGATGCACAGGTGGCATCTGACTTCTTGATTATGGGATAATTCATCTAAAGGAAATCAGTAGCTTTTCTCTGAGTGATTTCCCATGATTCCTTTTTACTTTCTGACCTGATAGAGATTTTCTCATCTTCTCTAACACCATTTTCTGAATATTCCAGAAAAGTTCAGAGAGGGGTAAAAAAAAGAAAGTAGTTGAATTGGATCATATTTCTTACATTGAGAAACTAACTAGGAATTTGGCAGTTGTAGATGTGAGCCCAGAAATATTTCATTATCTTAACTGCTATTTTAGTGTTCACTATCCCTTTAATTGGATATTTTTCTTTTGAGGCCAGCAACTTCTTAGACTTTTTTAAAGATTGTTAAATATTCTTCATCCTTTACATAGAATGAAGAGGATTATATAACCATCAGGATCTAGATATGGAATACTTTTGAAAGCATGGATAAATCCTCTCAAGTAATCAGCTTAATGTTATCTTGGATCTATACCATGCCCTCCTTCTGTAACCTTTACTCTATTTTAATGGATTTTATCATGTTAATCTGGAGCTGTTTCTTTCCATAAGTTAAATAGATGAAAATCCTATCTGCCTTGGTCACAGTGAAGCATTACAGTATATTGAAGCCTCAAGTGAATCAGTCAGAATGGTTAGTAACAAACTTCGGAACCAGAATTGAACCAACTCCTCTTGACCTCCAGTGACATTTGGGCCTATTGCTTTAAACAGTATTTGGCTTACACTGTTTTGTATGGTGATTTTTATGGGCTTGTAACCAGGTAACCCCTGTGATCCACGGCAAGAATCCCTAATTAAGGATAAAGTCTTTTTATGTTAAAGTGAAGCAAGGTAACATGTTCAGTCAACTCACTGACGTAAGGAGTTAATGCCTTTGCCAAAGAAGCAAGGGTTTATCTGAGGAATTGTCTAGTAATTGACAGTAGTCTAGATATTGCCAAGTACAGAACCCTTTGGGTCTTTTTATCTGGTATAAAGTATTTAACTATGTGCCACTCAATTAACTAGTAGATTTAAGAAAAGTTTTGAAAACCATGTAAAATAAAACTAAAGTAAAAGTGAAGTTGGAAATAGAACTCAGTGTGTATTTGCTTCCCTGGGTTCAATCTTCATGACTGGAGAGAGAGAGAGAGAGAGAGAGAGAGAGAGAGAGAGAGAGAGAGAGAGAGAGAGAGAGAGAGTGTGAGAGAGAATGGAGTGTGTGTGTTTGTGTGTGTGTGTGTGTGGTGTATATGTGCCTTAACTGTTGATTGATGTGGGAAGCTCCTACCCACTGTGGGTCTTGCCTAGGCATGTCGATGGTCCTAAGCTCTATAAGTAGGGAATGATAACTGAACTTATGGAAGCTAGAAAGCAGGCAACATGGCTGTATTTATTTTTTATGCACTTGACTGTGGGTATGGTATGACCAGTTGTCTCAACCTCCCCTTCCCCCCGTGGCTTCCCTATAATTATGACCCATAATCTGTAATCGTAAACTAGATAAAACTCTTCTCCTAAACTGCTTTTGTCAGGATCTTTTATTGCAGCAACAAAAAAATCAACTAGAACAAGCAGTATCATTTTCATCTGTGTGTGAACAGATCACAGAACACAGTCATCCATATATAAAAGTGGATAAACTACACACTGAGTTACAGTATGCACTTTGGTATGTTTGAGTTCATTAGAACTCTGTGGTTTAATGCTTTATTATATTTCTGACCAGTAATCCCATTAAAGCTGTGTAAAAGTAGAACAGAAGAATTTCATCTTAAAAGTTACTTCAGCCTATATCATTGTCTGCCTAGCAAACTGCACTGTGTAAAAATAGATGTGGCTGGTATATACAAAGGTAACACAGGTAGAGTGTCATGATCCTCCTTAGTTACTTCCAAAAATATATGCAATATTCTTTGCAAAAATAAGTAAAAATGCTCTGCTTTAAAAAAAAATCACTGTCATAGGAAAACTTACCATGAGGAAATATTAATTACATGAATAAATAAACATTTTAATTGAGATCAGCACATAAACTTTCTGGGAAGAAACCATGATTTTTTGTGTTTTGTTTTAGGTTTTTTTTTTTTAATTTTTTTTTCCCAAAGAGTTGCTAATTAGTATCTACAGGTTACTTGTAGCTTTCTATCCCTTTGCTCTTCTTACTGCTTAATATATACCTGCACATTTCCTAATTTTGGTCTCACCTCCCTTTTAATTAAGATTTCCTATGGCTCTCTGAAAGCAACAAATTATCTTACCTGGGAGACACATGTCACTTAATAAGATGGACCCAACTAAGTGATGGGAGCAGGGGCCCATGTACATACTTTATGAAATGTCCTATTCATTCAAAGAACCTTTGATTCCAGTTGCCTCTTCTTCCTTTCTTTGATACTTTGTGTTTCCTGATAGACTTCTTCGTTAGTTACATGTGGAGTTCATGGGAAGTGCAGCCATATTAAGAGCCATTTCCTCTTTCAGGTGCTAACATGCCACTTTAAAACAATGGAGCGAATATCAATACATAGGGGTTTTTTTTATTTTTTATTGCTTATTTTATTTATTGACATTTCAAATGTCATCCCCCTTCCTAGTTTCCCCTCCCCCATCTCCTCCCCACTTCCCCTGCCTCTATGAGGGTGCTCCCACACCTGCCCACCCACTCCTGCCTCAGCATCCTAGCGTTCCCCTACCCTGGGTCATTGAGTCTCCACAGGATCCAAGGGGCTCACCTCCCAGTGACTCCTGATAAAGCCATCATCTGCTACATGTTCAGCTAGAGTCTTGGGTCCCTCTTCATGTGTACTCTTTAGTTGGTGGTTTAGTCCTTGGGAGCTGGGGGGGGGTCTGGTTGGTTGATATTGTTGTTCTTCCTATGGGGTTGCAAACCCCTTCAGCTCCTTCAGTCATTGTCCTAAAATCTCCATTGAAGTCCCTGTGCTCAGTCTGATGGTTGGCTGCAAGCATCCACATCTGTATTGGTCAGGCTCTGGCAGAACCTCTCAGGGGACAGCTATACCATGCTCCTGTCAGCAAGCACTTCTTGGCATCAGCAATAGTGTCTGAGTTTGGTGTTTGTAAAAAGTATTATTTTAGCAAACCTTTAAGGTCAATTTTACATTAAATTTTGCAGCAGAGCTTCAGGGAACTCTTCTGGAAATGAATTTCACAGCCCCATCCTCAGTATCAGGAAGTGCTGCACAGAAGAGTTGTACTGACCTACATCATGGCTGGACTGGCTGTGGTTGAGAACCCTGAGTGAGCTGCAGTAGACCATCAGTGGGTGGAAATAGTAATTTAGATGAAACCTCCAGTTGCCAATTAACCACCCAGCCTTTGGCCTCAGGTATCTTTGACTTTGCTTAAAGATACTCCAGCTGAACTGTTTCTGCCTTTGGTTTGGACACATAAACTGACTGATGGGAAATTATATTCTTTGACCTTTTTTTCTCAGAAATTATATAATCTTGTACCACAGGTAAATGCAACTCAGATCTTCACAAGCTCAATCCAAACAAAATGTATATTATCTTTTACTAAAGTATTCAAACAATTATATATTAGTGCCAAAGAGATAACTTTCAAAAACAAGTTCAATGATGTAAAATAGGTAATTTTATCCTCCTTATTTTAAAAATAACTGTATAGTATAAAAAAGATTTTAAGGAGTGCTTTATAAATTAATTTTAAGACTAGTTCTGGATAGAGTATCTGAACAAAAAGCAAACTTTCAGGAATTTTTCATTAATAGTATTTCTTTTCAGTTTTAGTATTTCTTTGAGAATTCCATGCAGTGTATTTTGATCAGATTTCAGATTTGATCAGGCTATCTGACTATTTTTGTTCATGGAATCTGTTCTAGAATGTGATCAGTATTCTGATAAAGCCACCATCTCTCTCTCTCTCTCTCTCTACTCCTTCCAGATTGAATAATCAAAAAGTTCCCTTCCACTTGCTTTCTATAGAAGTTGCTGTTCTTTTTAATAATGTATTTATTTATTCTTTGAGAGCTTGATATATATTTTGGGCATATTTGTCCCCCTCTCCTAAGTCTCCCCAACCCTCCCCCATCTCCCTTCTCACTTAAGTTTATGTTCTCTCTCCATAATGATGGTGATGATGATGATAGAAGAAAAAGAAGGAGGAGGAGGAGGAGAAGGAGGAGGAGGAGGAGGAGGAGGAGGAGGAGGAGGAGGAGAAGCTATAGCAGTAGCAGCAGCTGCTGCAGCACTTTAGGCTTGACTATTCCTGGTCATGGGATCTGTCCTAGAATGTGATCAGTATTCTGATAACCCCCCCTCTTTGTTTTTTGTTTGTTTGTTTGTTTGTTTGTTTTTGGTTTTTTCAAGACAGGGTTTCTCTGTGTAGCCCTGGCTGTCCTGAAACTCACTCTGTAGAACAGGCTGGCCTCGAACTCAGAAATCTGCCTGCCTCTGCCTCCCAAATGCTGGAATTAAAGGTGTGCACCACCACTGCCCGGCTGTGATCAGTGTTCTGATTGTCACATGATTGAGGCTTTGCCTTACCCAGTAGCAATGAAATATCAATGGCTCCTTGACTAGAGGTAGAACTTCATAGATAACTCCTTTCTTCTCTACTGGGTTTGTTTGGATTGAGCTTGTGAAGGTCTTGCCCATGCTGTCACAGTCTGTGTAAATTCATATATGCCTCCTCATGGCTGTGTCTGTAAAACATAGTTTCCTTGAAGTCAATCACAAGCTCTGGCTATTATGATCTACCTCCTTAACCACATAGATCTCTGGTCGTTAAGGGCTAGGGAGTGATATAGGCATCCTATTTAAGGTTCAGTATTCCACAGTCTCTTACTCTCTACATATTGATAAATTGTTGGATTCTGCATTAATTTTCATTTACTGCAAGAGGCAGCTGTCTTGATGAGCTTTCAGTGATGCCCTGATCTATGAGTATGGCAATATGTTACTATGTTCAAGTAGCAAAATAATAGTATTAGTTTGGAGGGGGAGGGGAAGGATGGGATGAGGGGTCTGTGGAGGGGTAATAGGGAAGGGCGATATCATTTGAAATGGAAACAAATAAAATGGTTAATAAAAATAGTATTAGGTTATCATCTAGGGTTTATACGCTATCTAATATCATGTTCTTGACTCAGTGACAGTATTGCAATATGGGTTTTATTTCATGGAATGAGACGTAAATCCAATCAAAACATGATTGCTTACTCCCATATTTGAGTCACAATTTTATTAGTGAGCACACCTTTCTAGATATTTGTATATCTGGTCTGGTTCAAAGCTGGGTGGTATTGGTGACTATTTTCTTCCTCCTATTCATAGAGTACTTGAAATCTGTGAATTTGAATCCTGTGTCCATGAATTCAAACATATTCCCTGTTTTCCATTCTATTAGATTCAGGGTATCAGATCTTATGTTAAGGCCCTTGATCCATTTGGAGATGAGCTTTATGCAGTCTAAGAGGTATGTAGCTAGTTTCATTCTTCTCTATGCAGCTATACAGTTTGACCAGCACCATTTGTTAAAGATGCCCTCTGTTCTCCAGCATGTATTTTTGGCTCTTTGTGAAAAAACAAAACAAAACAAAACAAAAAAAAAACAACAACAAAAAAAAACCAAAACGGTGCCTGTAGGTGAACAAGAAAGGTTACATGTGATGGGGGTTGGTAGGTCAAGGTAGAGGAACTATAACAAGAAATATCTAATACTAATAGAATTCTGAAAAAGCCATTTGGAAACTAATACTGTAGAAACTTCTTAAAATATATTCATGTATAAAGAGAGTTTAAATGGAGTTACTGCACACTGGTGGGGAGATAATAGTTCAAATAAACATCATACACTACAAAATAGAATCGCCATTACCAGGAAATTTTTTTTAACCTTTACTCTAGTGGCTAGGTTTCATTTATTCACTCATTTCTCCATACATTTTAAAAAATAAAACATAATGAGATAACACAAAAACTGTCACATGGAAGTTGGACAACACAAACCAACAGAAGAAAAAGAGCCCAAGAGATGTTAGATGAATCAGAGACACACACATTTAGCACCCTAAGGAATGCCATAAAAATACTAAATTAGAAGCCATAATATAAACACAGAGGACCTGCTGCAGGCTTTTATTCTCCCTCTTCCACGGGGTTACCTGAGCTCTGAGGGGAGGAATTTGATGGAGACATCCTATTTCAGGTTGAATGTTTCAGGATCTCTTACTCTCTGCATAAAGTCTGACTGTGTATGTCTATATTTGTTGCCATCTATTGACGAATGAAACTTTTCTGATGATGGCTAAATGAGGTACTGATCTATAAGTATAGTAGAACACCATTAGGAGTTATTTTACTAATATATACTTTTTTCCTTTCTTTAGACCAGTAGTATTTGGTTTTACCCTAGGTCCATGGGCGATCTAGTCTCAGCTTCTTGTTTTCTCAATCAGTGTTGGGTATGGATTCCATTTTGTCGACTGGGTATTAAGTCAAATCAGACACTGGTTGGTTACTCCCACAAGCTTTGTGCCACCTTTGCCCTAGCATAGCTTTCAGGTAGCACTCCATTGTAGATAAATGGATTCAGGCTTGCTTGCTCTTTACCTTTCTCTTTTGAATGTGTAGAGTGCCTTTCAGTACCAAAGTCCCTGTAATGTAGAGACCTTTCATGTGGGATTTTTTTAATTTTATTTTATATATATATATATATATAATCTATTGTATTATATTATATTATATATTAATATATATTATTCCCAGCCTCAGTTTTCCCTCCCTCTTGTCTTCCCATTTGTTCCCCCTACCACCTCCTCTTTCCATATCCATTCCTCCTCAGTTTCCCTTCAAAAGAGGGTCGGCCTCCCAGGGATATCAACCAAACATGGCACATCAAGTTGCAATAAAATTAGGTACCTCTGCTGATATTAAGGTTGGACAAAGCATCCCAGTAGGAGGACAAGGGTCCCTAAAGCAGGCAAAAGCATCAGAAACAGGCCTTCTCTTGCCCCTGTTCTCTGTTAGGAGTCCCACAAATAACAAGCTATACAACTATAACCTGTAGAGGGCCTAGGGTAGATCCATGCAGGCTCCCTAATTGTTGATTCAGTCTCAGTGGGCCTCTATGAGTCCAGGTTTGTTGATTCTGTACATTTACTTGTGGCATTCTTAAGCCCTTTATTTCCTACAGTTTTTCTTTTCCCTATTTATCAGGATTCCTTGAGTTTTACCTAATATTTGTCTGTGGATCTCTGCATCTGTTTCCATCAGTTGCTGGATGAAGCCTCTCTGATGAGAATTATGAGAATTGGGTTAGGCGTCGATCTATGAGTATAGCAGAATGCTATTGAGTTTTCTCCTCTTCCTTCTCCTCCTCCTCCTCCTCCTCCTCCTCCTCCTCCTCCTCCTCTTCCTCCTCCTCTTCTTCTCTCTCTCTCTCTCTCTCTCTCTCTCTCTCTCTCTCTCTCTCTCTCTCTCTCTCCCCCCCACCCCCTCCCAGTCATAGGTCTCTGGGCCTATTTGGCCTCTGGTTTCCGGTTCCCAGTAAGAGCCAGGGATGGGTTTCCTCTTGTGGCATGGATCTCAAGTTGGACCAGTCATCTTTCAGTCAACCTCCTAACACCTTTACCCTACAGCATATCATGTTGGCAAGATAAATTATAGGTCAAAGGTTTTGTGACTGGTTTGTTGTACTAGTCCCTCCACTGGAAGTCTTGCCTGGTTATATTCAGATGAATAGTTCAGGCTCTGTATCTCCCATTACCAGAAGTCTTACCTAGGGTTACCCTAAGAAATTCCCAGGAGTTTCCATTGCATCAGGTTTCTACCTTGCCCCCAAATTGCTCCTCAACTCAGTTATTTGTTTTTGAGTTGTCAGTGATGTCCCACAGACTCTCCCCAAGCATGAAGGCTATTTCCGATATTATTGGTTACTCTTCAAAACTTGATGGTAAGATCCTGTTGCTGAAGACACCACATACTTTTGCCATAGAACATGAATAAATTTAGCTTATAACTCAACAGTACATGTTATATCTACTGGATAGCACTCATAGTGATGAGAGAGACTGTTGAGTAAGTTTTAACATAGGTAATCTTTTCTAACAAGATGTTTTTTTCCAGGCACAGTGACAGATACCTATAATCTCAGCATTCTCTAGGCAGGGAGACAGGAAAATCACATGCTGGAAGGTGGCTTGAAATAGTGAAACCCTGCTTCAAAAACCAAAACAAAATAAAGCAAAACAAACAAAAAATTAACCAAAAAAAACTCCCTTCAACATCTCCAAATTCAAACTTATTTCCTGATTATAAGCTTCAAAATGTGTGTATAAGTGAGTGTCCAATTAACTAACTCAGGACTCTGTACTCTGAGCATTCTTGGCAAATACTTCCACTTTGAATTGAGTCCTATCCAACTCCTGCTGATGGCATCCAAAGAAAACAACTGGTATTTGAAATTAACAGTATTCTCCATTAAGCACATATTTTCCACGTTTCTTTTTATAATTCAGTGAATCCCCAGAAAGCCACAAACTTAACTTCCAATGATTAAAGTTAGTCTGTTAACCTTTATTTTAATTTTTATGAAAAGCTAATGAAGCAATGACCTATAGAGAGTCTGTTTTTATCATCTACAAAAGATTATTGTCTATTAAGTTACTCTAAGGTCATATATTCAAATCCCTGATATGTAAGTTTATTTATGAAAAGGTTCTTTCTTTAATGAGTTTTTTTCTTTTCTTTATTTTTTTACACTCCAGATTTTATCCCCACCCCTTGACCACCCTCCGACTGTTCCACATCTCATACCTCCTCCGTAGCCCCCCACCCCCATCTCCACAAGGATGTTTATAAAGATTTATTTATTTGTTATATATAAGTTCACTGTAACTGTCTTCAGACACACCAGAAGAGGGCATTAGACCTCATTACAAATGGTTGTGAACTACCATGTGATTGCTGGGACTTGAACTCGGGACCTCTGAAAGAGCAGTCAGTCCTCCTAACCACTGAGTCATCCCTTCAACCCGAGAAGGTTTTCTTATCATTCTATGAAAATATTTTTTTCTCCAAAGTATGTTTTCTTTTAGTTGTTCAGAACAAAATAAGTATTTTTCTTAACTGCTGGGAGACTAAGAAATAACTATGGTGTCCAATTGAAACTTCCTTTTTTTTTTTTAGAATTTTGTTTCTCTCCTTTTTATATGATTTTGAATATCTCATTGCATTAATCCTAGCTCTTCTGTTATAAATTGTCATCCTTTTGTTCCCTAGAAATGGAATGTATGTAATTTACTAATGTGTGAATGCTGGAAGATCATTTATTCATCTCCTTTTACATTCTTGTCATTACATTATGTGATCTCCTTTGGGCTAGGCTGCAGGAGAGATTTATGCAAATGAAGTACATTCTCGGCCTTTCGAGAGCTTCCTGTTTGATTCTTTTTTTGGACTATCTCTCTTGGCAACTACAAAAAGTTTTCAGAGAAATAGGCTACCAACTAACTGCCTTTGATTTTTATTAATTATTATTCAGACATTTATTTGCATATTTCAAAAATCAGATGAAGCATAATTATCTGACTAGTTAACTTACAGCACCTGAGTTTCTAAATGTCCAAGTATTGCCCCCCCCACCATTTTGTCCTAGTATGCCTGCTCAAAAATTCCACATTATTTTAATTCATACTAACTTGGTACAAACTCTATAAATTCTGATCTCCAGTCCAAAAAATGAGAAAGATCTTGGAGCCTGGAATTTTGAAGAGAGTACAAGGAGTTGTAGGCAGATATGACATACTTTATTCAACAGCACACAAGCCACTATTCAGGCCGATGTTTAGTGACCCTGGTACATACAGGTTCCTATAGGTAGGATGGCACTCGCAAAGGTAAAGGGACTCACATGACTTGAAGGACATATTCATGCAGAATCACACAAAAGTAACATCTTTCCAGAAGTAGTTCTATATAGCATGTAGCATCACTGATAACCCCTGACTCCTAGACATTCAGTTTCAGCCACCTTTAGCTTATTCATAATCCTCTGGATGGCCATTGTCATCTCTGTTTATATCTGACTCACATGGGATATCTACATCAGTTCCATGCTGCCTAAACTTTAGGTAGCCCATACAGCCCTCTGCTTCCATCAAATTCGGAAACTTCCAAAGGCATCTTATGTCTTTCACTAACTGTAAAGCATACCCCTTGTCTTACACTGGACTTGCTTTAGTGTTAATAGGTATTAGCACTCTAATTTGCCCCCTGTCATTCTAAGCTATGATGGTTTTTTTCTTTCACTCCTTCTCCCAGTTATTTAATTTTTCATAGGTAAATGTAGCGATTCACTTCAAAACGATTTGAAGTGCTTTGGCACTTCACGCTGACATGGCACTTACTTTTATACACGCTGACATGACACCTATTTTATACTGTCATGACTGAAACCATCCACGTGTTTTACTTCTGTAACTAGATTTCAACTCCTACTAGGTCATGGATTGTTCTACAACTTTCTGATGAACAGAACTTCTTCCATAGTAAAGAACCAGTAAGTGTCACCCAAATGAAGAAGCCAGCACCAGTGTTGGCTATCTTCTTGGAGAATGACAGAAACTTTTATATCCGTGCCTGGCCTGTTCACATGCATGCATGTGAGTTTGTGGAGCCACAGAGAGGTTTTGTCTAACTGGTTACTTAATCTCTTAATCATTTTTCAGGTTTTTTTGTTTGTTTAGTTTTTGAAAAGAAGATGAATTTTATCTGTTTAAATCAGTTAATTACAGCAAGAAGGGACTATGACATTAAAAGCATCTTTTAATTCAGCCTAAAAATTAATTTTTCATTAAAGTTTTATCATTGAATAAAGACCATTTGTCAAAACCAGTATCATTTTTCCCTCAAACTGCCTCCAACATTTAACATTAAAGCCCTACCGTGTGGTTTTAGTGAGAGTTCAAATTTGGTAGAATGTTTTATTCAGGATTTTTCTCATATTTTTTCTGAGTTTGTCGAAATAAGAGAGTAATAAGGTCATGATAATTTAAGATGCACTGAAAACATATGTGCTGAGACAAAAATGATATCCCCTGAGTGGCAGGGCCATGAAAGCTAATGTTTCTCTTACCTTTTAGGTTCAGAAGCAAACCTCTCCAGATCCCTGCACTTTAGTAGTTGCACAAGAATTGTTTGCTCGTAGGGAGCAAGGATATGAAGCTAGCCTGTCTTCCTTCACAGAGGAGGATGATCTGAGTCACTTTTTACTGCCTTTTCCTCTCCCTAATGCAGTTCAGACACTTATAGGGCTTCTATAATGCAGCAAGAAGCTCACTAATTTGGGCTAAAGCATTTTGGTGCAGTGTATCTATACTGCAAATGTGATTTTTTTTTCTGCTAACATTGTACATATTCTTGGTTAGTTAACCATATTTTGAAAGTGTGACGCCAATGTTTTCATGTCCATTTTTGCAATGTTAGCTTTTGAGGTAACTAGAGCTGTTAGTTATAAAGCCATAGTTCCTGTTGACAGGCAGTATCTGTTCGTATTCTCTGTTATCGAAGCTTACACTGCTTCCTCTTCCTTTTAAATATAGTCTGTGATATAATATAATGTATTTTTTAGTATTTTGGGGGGAAATCAAAATAAGGTTAAAAAGCTTAGTCCAGTGGTGTTTTATTAAACTGTTTTGGCTGGAAAAAATGGGAGCAGATGCAGAGATCCACAGCCAGACGATAGACAGAGAGACAGCCGATCTCTATTGAGTTCTTCCCCTTGGAGCTCCGGGAACCCAAAGCAAGAAAAGGAGAAGGAATTGTGGGAGTCAAGGGACGTGAAAACACCTGGAGAACACAGCCTGTGAGACCAACTATGAAGGGCTCATGGGGCTCATAGAGACCTACGTGGGTCTGTACTAGGTCCTCTGCATATATGTTAGGTTATTTGCTAGGTATTTTGGGAGAATTCCTGACAATGGGAGAGGAGGTGTCTCTGACTCTTGTATCTGCTATTAGAAACCTTTTCCTCCTGCTGGGTTGCCTGGCCCAGCCTTGTTAGAAAGGTTTGCACCTAATCTTACTGTAGTGCTATGCTGGCTTTTGCCTAGTCTTAGCGTAGTACATGGGGTGCTGTATTCACTTGGTGTCCCTGAGTGGCCTGCTCTTTTCGGGGAGGAGACGGGGTGGGGCATGGGTCTAGAGGAGAGTGGAGATGGAGGGCTAAGAGGAGTAGAAGAAGCAGTATATGAGAGAAGAATAAGTAAATAATTTAAGTTCTTGCTAGAAATCACTTCTGAAAGACAAAAGTAAAGGTATTCGAAATGAAGAGATGAAGAGGTGGTAAAGTGTGTTTTACCATTTTGCACTAGTACAGCAACAGACGTCAGAAAGCAGGCTCTCTTCCTGCGTCTGCCTTGACGGCACAGCTTCCTTTGTTCCTTTGGGTATGCCAGGAAAACATAGGTCAGTTTCAAGTGTGTTCGCTATTGCTATTTCTGAAGTTAGCACTCACTGGCTGTGGTGTTCTCTTCTGAGGCTATGATAATTCTCTTATTGTGCATGCCCTGCTTTGTTTTGATTTATAGCTACTTCTTAACATTGACTGATTTCTGTTCAATTCCCAGACGCAGGAGCAAAGTCTTAATTCCCAGAATCAATGCTCAGGGCACCAATGCCAGGGTGAAAAAAGCAGGCTATAGACTTAAATTCTCAGAGTGCCTTCACATCAACTGCCATCTTGTCTTGGGGCCACAGATTTCGTGTGTCTTTAAGTTTCTGGTTCAGCAGATGTTTCTGTATGGCTGCTATGCTTATGCTTGAGTTGGTTGTCAGGCCTGCTAAGTGAAAAGCACTGTCAGCACACTGTCGTGCCCTCGAGAGAGAATGTAATTTGAATTTTATGACAATGTTCGTCATTACTGATATAAGCAAGAGAGTCCCTCGCCTGTTTCTGGACGACTTGTTCCATAGCTCATATTTAAATCATGATAGGTTGACAATTGTTAAAAATGGTTTGCTTTCTTTAGGGTTTTAATCAGTACTCATGAACCAACAGCCAGAACCACATAGCATATTTCACCAGAAGCCAATTAGAAATTAGCAGCATTGTTTTTTGTTTGTTTCCTTGCTTGCTTGTTTTTGGAGTGTTTCTTTCTTCAGTCATTCTTCTCCTTACTTTCTTATTTGAAATGCAAATGTTATCTTAAATTGATGTGACTACCAAGGATACCCAGTGAATCTCCGGAGTTACCTTTATCTCCTCCTCCATGTATCTAAACCAGAGAGAAGAGCTTTGAGCCAGGGTTGGTTTCAGTGTTCATAGCTACAGAAATGATGTTAACAAGTTCCTTAGCATAACATCTCACAGTCAGCGTTTGATATACTGCAAGCACCAGAAACATACTCTTTAAGCAAACTCCAAGTATATTCAGACAAAACCACTGTCATTATGTTGTACATTAGACCTTTGAACTAAGCAAATGTGCAACTGTGAGCAAGTCATCTAAAGTGGATCTTGTCCACATATGTGTTTCACTGTGAGGCAGAACTTGTAAAATTGTACTCCTATGGGTTTACCTAGTGAGCAAATATTCTTGTGCTTTCTGCACTCCCCATTGATTAAACCTGGAAATGACTTTAGATCCTGGAGGTAACTGATATATATTATCATAGCATCATCATAAGGGCTGGTGAGACTGGTTTCCTTGTTGCATTTTGTTTTGTTGGTTTGTTTACAGCTTCTCAGTTTAAATGTTTTACTCAGAAACAGAGATATCTGATGGTATAATTGAAATATTGTGGAGAACAATTGGAGATATAAACACTTTTTAAAGGAATCTTTCACCAGCTTCAAAAGCTTGGTCATGTGCTATTTATACTCTCTGGATAGTTTTCCTTTCCCATGTATTAGATAGCTAGAATGATAATATTTGTGGCCTGGTCACATTGATGTCTTTCATTTAGTAATTCCCATTATTATGTGTCTCTTCATTGCCTAATAACCCATTTCTTCTCACTGCTAATATCTCATCCTATAATGTTACCAGTTTATTAATCCTATCTACCATAGGGCATCTTAGATGCACGGCGACCTGTGTGTGATGACGCTGCTGTAAATATTGCTGTACAAGTTTTGTGTGTCTGTGAGCCTTGGGTTCATTTAGATATTAACTAAGGAGAGGCATTTGTCAATTACAAGGAACATGTTTACTTTTGTAAGATCCCACAAGGACACTCTTGCCACTCTGATTTCTCAGCAGCGATGAGAGCCGCCTCACTCACTTTGTTCCTGCTGGCATTTGTAGAGTTGTTGTCTGTCCTGTCTTGTAACAGATGTTTAGCAGTATCTTACAGGTATTTCACTTTACAATTCTTTGATGGCATACTGTGTGAAGCACCTTTTCATATACTTATTTATATAAGCTACATGGTATCTTGATTAGCATATTCATAGCTACAAGATTGCTAGTAGTAAGTTCATTCATATAGCTCTCTACTCAGTGAATTTTTAACTGTCATGGGATTCCCTGAAATTAGTTTTACAGCAAACTCCAAGGACATTTTATTGACATAACCATAGCATCATACTGCACATTTAGTTCCTGCACTTATTCACTACAACCTAGTGTCCACATAGTGAACAAACATATTTGCCTGCTCACCCTGGTAGCACACTTCTCTCTCTCTCTCTCTCTCTCTCTCTCTCTCTCTCTCTCTCTCTCTCTCTCTCTCTCCCTCCCTCCCTCCCCCTCTCTCGCCCTCCATCTCTCCCTCCCTCCCTCTCCCCCCAACACACACCTCATCTCTCTATTTCTGTGTGTTCATCTTTCTTAGATTCCACACATGTGCTTGGTTTATTTTGCTTGGCTTAAAGCCATTCAGATGTATCTGTTATTGCCAATGGAAGAACATTTTCTCTTAAGGTTGAATATCATTAAGAGAGAAGAGATAAATTGATGATGCATAAAGCATTTTTATTTTAATGCAACAGATCCATTATGTGTGACACTATTAGTTTTTACAAGTCATTATGCCCTTATCAAAATCCTTCGTTGTGCAACAGCAAGACCCAACCCTAATATCAGATGTGGACAGATGAGAAATATTGTAAACTGATCAGTTGTAATGTGATTCAACCCCACTGTGAGATGCAGACAGTGGGCAAAGCTCTATATGTACATGTGCAAGTCAAAGGAAGATGTGGTTCTTCCTACTTTCTGCTCAATTTTGCTATAAAGTTGAAACTTAAAACTTTTACTCTAAAAATATTATAAAGACTATAAAAACATAATGTAACATACCTATGACTATCAAGAAATCAGTTGGAAGGAGCCAGAATAAATTATAGATCTTTGTTTAATATATATTTTAATCTATCAACTCGTTTTGAACTAGGAAAAGGAAGAGAATGTTATTAATTGGGCATCAAATGCCAGCTCTTTACTATTCATTCTATTTGATTGTAACAGAATCTTAGCAAGTAAGGATGGTCCTTTTAGAGGCACGAAAATGAGGTTCTGAGAAGTTAGAGGATTTGCTATATTCCACAAGCTAGAAATAGAAGGGAAAGACTGGAAAACTGGCTGCTCCTCACTGTGCCCAGCGGCCCCCAGCTACCTCAATCATACGAATGAAAAAGAAAAAATGAGAAAATGGAACTATATAGAGATGGTTGGTGGAAATCCAGTTGTGGAATAGGTGAAATTCAGTTCTGGTGTCCAACCTCGAGGGCACAGTGGTGAAGCAGACATCCCCAACTTTTGTTGTCACAGGAAGATGTGTGTCTTCATCCACTCCCTGGAAGGGAGCACAGGCAGGGAAAAATACCATCTCTCCACCTCACCCTTCCCTCTGTCCAGTCCAGGTGGACTCACTTCTCTGCTAGTTAAGTTTGGTGAAAGAAATGACTGCGCCCTAGCCTCCTTTAAGGCTTACCATGGACTACGCGCGGTTTGTCCGAACAGTGCACTTTCAGGCCAGGTTCTCCTCTGAGACAGTGGCAGGCAGCGACCTGGTTCTGGATGTTAGATGCCATCAGCAGGCTCATGTGGTCATGTTCTCTAGCCCAATTCTTCAATCAGCTTCATGAGTAAGCAGCCTGACATTTTGATCTTCAGTTTTCTCCATATCTCAGTTGGTGTCAGACCAAGAATAGAATGTAATTTTATTTTCTGGCCCCTGCAAACCTCAAAATAGGTAGGATAAAATTTGGGAGATCAATATGGCAAAATATATATGCTAGGATAATTATCATTAAAGATAATACAGTAATAGTTTTCCTCCCACCCCCTGGTGGGGAAGTCACTAGCAAAACATTTTAAGGAAAGTGAATGGCGAATAATTTTAAAGGGCTATTAGCCCTTTAAAGATTTTTTCGAAAGATTTTCAGGTGCAGTTGCTTTTTCTGCTTGGATAGCACCAAGTCCACGGAGCTAGTTTTAATGGCTGCTCCCTACAGAGCTGTACTTAGGATGTTTCATCGCTTTACACTCCTCTTAGGTCCAGGTCAGCTGCTGCCTTACAAGATTGTTTTTTGTTATGTGCAAGTTGGGAGCAAAGCATGTAACTACTTAATTTTTTGCATGACTTGGAACATTTGACTTTTCATTGGTATTTTTAGTGTTTTTATTTTCCCCCACTGTTTTATACACACGCACACACACACACACACACACACACACACACATACACACACACACTCACATATACATACACATACACATATACATACACACATCATATATTGGTATATATTATGTGTCAGTGTGTGTGTGTATACATATATATGGTATATATTATGTATTTGTGTGTGTGTGTATGTATGTGTTCTGAAGAGCTGTATCTTCTTGAACAGAACACAATGTCAATCTTATATTTTGGGGGGCACATCTGCCAGGTACCATGTCTGCCAGCCTCCAAGGTACTCTGGCAGGCTACCTACCTGTATAGTATCTGGAGTACTGGAAGCTCCCAGATGAACTCTTTAACAGTTAATCTCTTTGTATATTTTTATTCAATATTGGGTGTTATGCCTATTTTCTGAGCACATTCAACACCAAAGCATTTAGCATTTATTCATTGTTTCTTGTTTGTTTATGGGACTTGCTTATCAACTCTGAACCCTCAATAAAAGTAAAGCAACTACTAAAATAATACTACCATGCTGTGAAAATTATTTAACCATTTTCCAAGACCAAACATTTAGAAACCATTCTGCATTGCTATCATTATCTCATATCTAAACTATCAAGTCTGTACAACTCTACTTTCAGAAGGCATCCCATACCTGACCAACTTGGACGTTTCCATCAGTACATAGTTTATGCCCTAATGCTTTCTACCTTGTGTAAATTACTGCATCTCACTCATCTCCCTACCATTTCTTCTTGGGTTCCGTTCAAACTGCTGTCTATAGGGAGATGGGTCTTTTAAAGTGTCAATTGGATCACATCCGTGTTCTCCAACTTCCTCTTATTGGGATTTATCCTACCCCTTACAACTCACTGACCTGGCCTTTGGCTCCCTCTGTGACCTTGTGTCCTGCGTGCTCCCCTAGTCTCATTCTATCTTAGCTACATTGTCTCTGAAGCAAGTCAGGGTAATCCATATTTCATGGTCTTTGAACTTGCTCTTCCTTCTGCTTGCAGTAATCTTTAACAAAAAATGTTTACCAAGTTTCTGCTATGCACTAGGGACTTGAGCTTTCAGCAAGACAAAGCTTCTATCCTTGGGAAACTTTCATGTACAGGAAGGACTCAAAAAATATGCCAATATCTGCTGATTGCAAGCCAGGAGAAGAACAGAGAACAATGAGTATCACGTGTGCTGTTTCAAGGAAACTATTCAGAGAATTCCTGACAAAGGAGCTCTCAAAGAAGCCTCTGGAAAATAAAAATTATCAGGACTTTGTGAGGAACACATATCCCAGGGTTGTAGGGACTGCAAGTACTAAGGCATGAGGCATGGAGGTCTTAGAACACAGGGGAGGGGGCGGGAGCTAGCAAAAGTATTGTGTCTGCAGTGCAGGAAGGAAGGTGCAGATGTTTAAAGCCATGGTGCTGGCCCAGCCTATGAGGATGTTGTGGGACATTAATGATGTCAGCTTTTTCGGTCACACAGAAAACCCCTGGAGTTTGAGGATTGAGGTGGCGTGTTCTGACTTGTAGAAAACACCCCTGGCTCTTGCTTTGAGATAGACTCTACAGGAGAGAAGTTAGAAGCAGGAAAGTAAATATGAAATTTAATGGTACAGAGAAGAGAGAGGATGATGTGAAGTTGTACACTCTTGGACCTGTTTCAAAAGGAGAGCTGAATTGTTATAGGACTTGCTGATAGATTGATATGGGTATAAGAAGGAAGCCTTGGTGGTGACTCTAAGCAGTTTCATGTTGAGTGACAGGAAAATCTGATAATTATTACAGGGACAAATTTTATGGTTTACTCACAGATCTTTCCCAGATAGAAACTTAAATCTGATACAATATGGATGACTTGTCTCTGTGGCATAGCCTCCGTAGCCTCAGTTGGGAAAACTCAAAGCCTGGGATTGACTCGGTGCTGAGAGATTGGAATAACCCAGTGCACTGGAATGGATCCAGGAGGCTAGCAGTCGGATTTTACATGGCTTGTTTGCTGGAACTCTTACACATTGGGTCTTCCAGGTGGTCTCTCTGTATAAGCTAATTTGGGATTTCATGCAGCACAACAGATGACAGAACCCAAGAGTGACTGACTCAAAAGAGGCTTACGATGCATCTTCATGATCTAATCTTATAAATTGCATAACATCATTTCCATAATTATCTCTTGATGAATGAATTAGTCACAAAATTCCATCCAGATTCAAGCGAGAGATGGCAGCCATACTATCACTTGCCGAGAGGCGTGTCAAGTTCATGCTGAAAGAAGAGCACACAGAATGGGAAATATTGTGGCAGTCCTCCTTGAAGTCTGTAATAGAAGGGAAGACAGTGGGAGTAGCAGGTGTGTGTGGGGAGTGTGAAGTTAAGGATTCAGTTATGGAGATGTTTCTTTTCTAATATCTGTTATATACCTCCATTATACGACAAACCTAGAGATGTCAGATTTATAGTTGAACATGTGGGTTTTATGAGAAATAAATATATAGATATATTTTATATTTATAATTTAAATATAATATTTATATATAACATGTATATATTTTAGACATATAATTTTATGTAATATATTATATATTATATAAAATAATTTAAATATGATATTTATAGTACTATACCATATATTATAATTAAGTATTATGTTTTATATAACATTATTTTTATATACTACTATTTTATTTAATATTTAATTTACTTAATATTATACATAAATATATAATAAAATATTATATACACACATATTTACTATATAATATATAAATTTAATATATGATATATATAATACAGATATAAAATATTTTCTGATATACACTATGTATTATAAAATATAAAATATTGTAATAGACTATATAAAATATATAATTATGCATTGTGTGTACATATATATAATATTTAATATATAATATATTAAATTATATCTATAAACTATAGATATATATTTTGTCAGGTGTTGGGCAACTTAAGTGTTGGCCCTGGCTGAGACAGTGTGAGCTGAGATAGAGAAGGAAAGATCTGATGAAGGAGCCCTGGAACACTTAGTTCCTACAGAGAAAGAGGGAAAGAGCTAGTCATGAAGAAAGGTAAACCAGAAAAGTCAGATTGAGTTCTAGAAACCACGAGAAGAAAGGTCTTACTTTGGGAATAATATCATGGATAAAATACCATTGAATGATGTTTTAGGAATCAAATCTGGTGTTGTGAAGTTCATTGGTGAGCATAATTAGATATTTCCTTAAACCATCTTTTGTGGATTCAAAAACAAAGCTTTCAGAGTGGACATGTGTGAGATGGTGTTTATTTTATTTTTTAAAAGATTTATTATTATTATTATTATTATTATTATTATTATTATTATTATTATTATTATATGTAAGTACACTATAGCTGTCTTCAGACACACCTGAAGAGGGCGTCAGATCTCATTATGGATGGTTGTGAGCCACCATGTGGTTGCTGGGATTTGAACTCAGGACATTCAGAAGAGTAGTCAATGCTCTTAACCGCTGAGCCATCTCACCAGCCTGTGAGATGGTGTTTAGACATTACCTTTATTTATTTGTTTGTTCGTATATTTATTTTGGTGCTGAAGACTTTAGAACATGTTTATGTACTAAGGCAAGAGTAAAATTGACTATAGAGGGGATTTTTCCAGGAATAAAAATATTGAGCAGTCAAAATGAGAGGGTAGAGCTAAGGAGTTAAACTGGCAAGTGTTTGCTCTGCGATCATAAGAACCCAGGTTGGATCCCTGAACTCACACACATCAAAAAATCTTGTTGTAGATTCATGTGCTTGTAATCCTGGTGTTTGGAAGAAGAAAACATGCCAATCTATGGGGCTTGCTGGCCCGCCAGTGTAGCCAAGCATTGAGTTGTAGGCTCAAAACAAAGGGTAGGAGGTACTTGAGGAATGTCACCTCAGATGGAACAAATAAATACCTGTACCCCTATAAACACACACCACACACACACACACACACACACACACGCACACATGCATGCAAGCATCCAAGCACACAAAACATGCACTCATGCTCAGGCCTGCATATGCACATACACAAAGGCTTGTATTATATTATAACATAAAGGTCCAGTTATTTTGCTTCCCTCATACAAATCTATATTCATGTGTCTATTGCTAAAAAAAAAAACCTTCCCCAATTATTCCTGGGAAAACTCCTAACCTCTTAGTCTGTGTCTGGTCTTCCTGCCACTCCAGCATCATTACATGTTTATTTATTGGTTTTCTCTCATCCCATCAAAATGTGAGTGGCGTGACAGCAGGAGGTTTTATCATTTTGAGAAATGATCTATCCTAGCACTAAGAACTTGATGTATACACAGTAAGCAGAGACTTCCCTCCTGTAAATAAATGGGAGAGTGTATATTTATGTAGGAATATTTCTATCTTGCCTTAGCTCTTGTTATGGTTTGAATACAAAAATATTTCTAAAACGCCAGATGTAAAAGATGCGACCTCCAGCCACTGGCGCTAGTGGGAGGTGGAACAACCTTAAAGAGATGGGGCCTAAAAGAGCCTAAAAGGTCATAACATTAGAGAAGTTCCCTTGAATGAGCTATTGGGACTCTGGTTACTTCCTGTTTCATTGCTTCCTGCCACCATGAAGAATGCAGACCAACCTCTTCTTCCATGTGCTGACTAATATGCTGCTTTGACATGCCACAGGCTCCAGATGATAACACTGATTGTGGGTGGAAGGCTCTGAAGTCCTGAGTCAACTAAGGGTTTCCCCTTTTAGTTGCTGACTCCAGGTTATTTTTTCCTTCACCTTTGAAAACTGACTAAGGTAGTACATTTTAAGTTGTTTAAGACATTCAAGCACAACAAGTGTAACTTTGACATCACATTTAAGTCAAGACACCATCTTGACAATTCTGGGAATTAGACAAGGACTCGATGGGAAAATAATTGGGGTAATGGCCTACTCTTTATTACAACTTCATTGTTGGCAACTTGATGATTTATGATAATGGACCCTCACCTGACTCCCCAGATTAATTAGCCGTGTGTGCTCTTGCTGGTGCTCCATTGTTTACACCTAAAGTTAGTCTAGTTTTATTCAGGAAAGAGACCAGAAAATCAAGACATGAAAGCTCTAAAAGAAAAAAATATGTGCTTGTTATGAAAGTATCTCTCCATAGGCCATCACATCTTATTAGTAAAATGTGCATAATGTGATGTTGCCACTTTATTGAGAGTGTCTTGGAAACATGAATCAAGGTCTGCAAAGCACTGTTAAATCCTCAGGTGAAAGGCACACTATGATTATCCACGATGGATACATTCCCTCCTCTCCCCTCTTCTTATTGATTTGTCATGACAAATAATTTTGTCTTGTCTTATGAATCTATTGTTTTCTTTTCTTCCCTCCTGATTTAGAGTAAGAAAGTGATTTTACAGCAGGAAAAACATTATTGCGTAGCTACACTCTGTATCTTTTATTTGATGGGGATGCCAGGTTCAACTACTGACTTACAAAAGGCTGTATTATTTTTCATTACGTTATGATTTTGGCTTTCAGGGTTATGGAGAAATGCCTGATTGAAAGGAAGGCTGCAAGTTTAATTCCCAACATGCCCTTTGGCAGCTTTTTCATTTCACTTAGAGGTGGGAGCAGGTGGTGTCATTTAGAATTAAATACATCATGTCTCAGTTGGCAGGAAAACAGCATTCAGTGGTGAAATATCCCGGCAATGAATCTCATTAATTGTTCACCAATTTGTGGTATCTTTATTTATACTTGCATACACTTACACAATACAACACCAAATCATATATTTAGAACGTGCTTAGTATTAAGTTCAGCTATATAAAGTGAAAGTCCTTTGGTATAACACTCGAAAGGGCTGCTTCGTGAGTGCCAATCCATCTTGTACAGCAGCCCCCAAACAGGCATTTTATTCCTTCCATTTTCCAGTGAAGTGATAGCAATTTCACAAAACCGTGGCCTAGCTTAAGCCCACACTATTTTTAGCATCTTTACTCTTTGAAAAGATAGAACAGATCCTATTTGAACTCTCATGTGTTTTCAGAGGCTTAATACTCCTGCAAATTATAGTGTTTTGCTAGCATTTAAATGTCTTTAAATGTCAAAGAGCAACTGAAAAAAAATCCATCTGATATTTTCTATAGAAAGATATATATTTAGATTCCACCAATCATGTATTATATTTGACACCATTTATTAAAATAATTATAAGAATGTGAGATTAAAGTGACTTTCCTTTCATGAAGTGATTTCATGGCATATTTATAAAATGAAAAGCTTTATTAGTTAAAAACACTTAAAGTTAATATAAAATATAGTGACTAGGTAAGTGTCCTTTTCTTGAATTTGTCTTTTTCATTTATAAAGGACTTGCCTACATTTTTAGAGTCCACATATGAGTCTGGCATATGGAAACTGTGAAAATCCAATACTAATCCATTTTCAGCTGTGAATAAATGAATACCAGTAACTGTATAACTTTATAAGAAAAGACATTGCTTTGGCTTCTGCAGGTTCAAGAGCCACTTCTGGTGGTGATGGTCCTCCTGTTGGCAGAGTTCCTGGACAGAAAAAGACATCACATGACAATAGTTGTGGAGCATGTATCTGTGTGCTGTATGCCTCTTTAGCTTTCTCTGGGTCTCCTGATATAAAGCTATCAGGATGTAGTCATATGGCAACTTCTAAATCCCATCTATTGGATTCAACACTAGTGCCTTCCCAGATACCCTCCCTCCAAACAGAGTCTGATTTAGTTTTCATTCTCATAATGATTACAATGGAGATTAAATTTCACACAATTTATTGAAACTTTGAATCTGTGGGAAATATTTAAGCCACATCCAACCACCCCACACAGAATAGGCAATAGCCTTTCCTCTTTCAAAGAAGCTATCTCTTCAAAGCACTGAATTTAAACATGACAGAGGAAAAACAAATATCAAAGTGTAGGGGAAAGATTATTTGGAATGGACAAGAAATGTTATAAATTTGAGTTCTTCAGAAGTTTTATTCTAGTATTTTTGAGTATTTTTTTTACTTATAGTTAGTAAATAGCCTACAAGGCATATAAATATTCATATAATATGATAAAGCTTCTATGTCTTACATCTGTTTTATGGATAAATACATCATGGATGTTGCAAGGTATTAACTTTAAGAAGACTCCTGAAATAGAAAATGGAAAAACAGTGATCTTTTCTTATACTCCTTCCTTAATGTGTAATCTTAAATAAGTCACTTTCTGTCTAGCTAATATTAAAATGATAAGCAGTATGGAAAAATCTAGTTAGAAAAATCTATTAGATCTTTTCCTTATTTACATTTCAAGTGTTATCCCCTTTCCTGGTTTCCCCTCCGAAAACACCCTATCCCATCCCCTACTCCCCCTGCTCACCTACCCACCCACTCCTGCTTCCCTGTCCTGGTATTCCCCTATACTTGGGCATCATGCCTTCTCAGGACCAAGGGACTCTCCTCCCTTTGCTGGCCAGTCTCAAACTCACAGAGATCTGCTTGTCTCTGCCTTCTGAGTGCTGAGATTAAAGGTGTGTATCCCCACTGCCAAAAGAAGAAGAAGAAGAAGAAGAAGAAGAAGAAGAAGAAGAAGAAGAGGAGGAGGAGGAGGAGGAGGAGGAGGAGGAGGAGGAGGAGGAGGAGGAGGAGGAGGAGGAGGAAGAGGAGGAGGAGGAGGAGGAGGAGGAGGAGGAGGAAGAAGAAGCAGAAGCAGTTGAAGCTGAGTGCTGTAGCTCATGCTTATAATCCCAGCAGTTGAGTAACTAAAGCAGGACCGCTGTAAGTTGAAGGCCAGTCAGGAATACTTACTGAACTCTTGGCTAGCACATGATATGGAGTGAGAGCCTGTCAAAAAATACATAATCAGTCAATTAATTGAAAATAAGTTGGTGCTATATCAATTATTATATACCTTCAAACTACAAACAAGGCAACTTGCCTACTTTCCATGTTTCTTTTCAGGTAGGACTGATTCTCATGACTCCTACAATCATTTGCAATAATTTAAACACCAAACTTATAGGTATCTACTTCCTAAAACATATGTTATAAAATAACAAATTACCTTATTTAAAGGTAACCTCTAATATGTTTTAGAAGACATTTTACAAGTTTTAGTGTATATATGTATGTATGTATATATACATATAGTGCTAGGTAAAAGTTTTTTCTTAGATCTTATTATTACTATATTTTTTTTAGCCTGGAACAAATACAGTTTAACAGAAACTAGTTAGTAAAGCAAAGTATACATTCCAATAGATAATGTTGTGGGTTTGATTTTACAACCCCATTGGGTTCTGCATTGTGGAGTCTTAAGAAAATTTAATTAAAGAGATGAGTGGAATATTCATGAGGTAAGGTGCCTGTTTTTTCTGCCCAAATCATGGTGGAGCCAATCTGTCTTTTAGGCTATTTCTTCCTATGTTTCCACTGGAAATGATCATAAGATAAATATACTGGGTACCATCAACTGTGCCAAGAATTGCAGTAACTGTAATAACCTGTTAACCAAGAAGTTAAAATAAAGTCTACTCACAATGGAGAGAAAAGGGACATGGCACCCTTTTGAGGTGATCAAACACTAAGGACCTTGTCCTCTTGAACAAATTAATGTCTTTATTGTGGGAATAGACTCGTTATCTTGAGATAATGGATTCATTATAAAAAAATAAAAAGTGAGTTTGATTCCCGTTCTTGCTCATTTACAGTAGGATGCCACACTAAGAAAGCCTTTGAGGGTTCTGTCTTGGTAGCCTTGATCAATAAATATGTGTTCATTACAAATTATATGGTCTGTGGTATTGATATTCCATCATAGAAGGGACTAAGCCAGTGACCCTATTTAACATGAAATTTACTTTTCAAAGAAACGTCTGCAGTAAGCTGTGCTGCTGCCATATTTGACAATGCCACTCTAGAACACTAGTTCTCAGTGCCAGTGCACAAGAGAGCTGTAAGCATAGTGTTTCAAAGTCTGGCTATTTAGCTCTATGCTTGACCAGTTACTTAAAGTCTCTGTGGGTGGGCCCAGCAATTGATATGTCTAGAAAAGCTTTTCAAATGATTTTTATTGAAGGCCACGGCAGCTGCAGGGCTTGTGAAAGATTTTCTTATATTCTACAACAGTGATAAACTTTTAAAGAGTTTCAAATGAGGATAAAGGGTGATCAGATTTACATTTTTAAAAAGATTATTCTGGTGAAAGCCTAGGAAACAGATTAGAGAGAAATAAAGTTGATGTGAAAGCTGGCAGACCTTTTAAGTGCCTTGGGCTGCAGCCCAGTTCAGAGATGGTGGCTCCATGCTAGTTAGAGGTAGAATCAAGAGTTATTTAGAGTATGAAGGATTTTGATTACAGATTGAATGTGGAAGGAAAGGAAATGCTGTTTAGTGTGATGGAGGATAATGCTAGAGAAGGCACAGATTAAATAATGTTCAGAACGTTGAACACAATGTTCAGGCAAGAAGGTTCTCCATGTCATGAGTCTGAGGGCAAAGCATTCAGATATATGAAAACTCAACTAAGAGTTTCCACTTTTGACAGAACCCATAGGTTTAACTGTCAAGTATGTTACTTTGTAATAGTAACTCTGAAGAGTTCAAGAATTGCACCAAGAGCAAATGTGACTTTAATTTTTGATTCTTAGAAGATAAGCCCCTCAAAGATAAGGCAAATTAGAGAGTAATTCTTTTATTGGGTTTGTCGCTCACTATGATCTTTCTGAAGAAAATATTTGCTTATGTCAGCAAAAGCTTACAGAGTAAGTAATGTTTCTGCTTGTAAATAGTTTTAATGAACTTAGTAAAATGCTAGGCTGATATCTCTTGTCTGGAGTGGGACTGAAAGTCCCAAACTGTGGAGGACTAAGCTCAGTGGGACTCTATAAGCTTGTGTGAGTGCATGAAGACCCCCAGCTGGTCAAAGAGCTTGCTTCTCCCTGTTTGTACCTGGTTATACCATTTCTTAAACCTCTATATTTTTATCTACCAGTTCAGTTGAAAATACAATTTCACATGGTCTCTTCCCTCTTTTAATTATTTGCTTTTTCTTATTTCATGGCACAGTAGTGTAGTAAATGCTATGAAAACCCTTTCATCAAATGTTCTCTGTTCCTTGGAAGAGGAATGTCTATGTACAGCAGTCATAATTCTTTTACAAATTTGTCCCATTTATCTTACTCTTAGATTTTCAGCATGTAACCACTCACTGCCATTTACTGACATGAAATGTTCATAATGTAACATTTAGAGGACATCTAACTGAGCTGCTAAGAAATGATTGCTGAAGTCGTGATTTAAGCACCGACCCAGAGACTTCAGACAAGACAATTATTTTGCTGACCTTCTGCTTCTCCCTGTAATTGAGGGTGATAGTATGAGCATGACAAACTTACTGTAAAATTTAAGAGAGGTGTTGTTACTGGACTTTAATCTCTACCAGAAGTATACAGGGCTCTATAATCATAAAACCTAGTTGATTAGCATGTTATATCTTTCCCTGTTTGGTGTCTCCTGAGAGCAGAGTTTAAACTAGTTAGATTCAAAGGAAATCACAAAGAACCTTATCATAGACCCCTCCTGGATTTATCATTCCAGCTTCCAAACTCAGTATACTCAAGAGCTCTTATGTGCATCCCGTATCATCTCAGAAAAAAAAAAATATCACAATTGTCCCTTATTTATTCTTCTTCTGTTATCTCAGCCTACACACTGAAATTTATTCAATGAATTATTTTCTACAGCTTTAGATTTGGAGCCCTTTTGAAACCTGCATATTTAGAACTCTCTGTATCTTCCTGTAATTCTTTTTTATCCCACCTCTTCATTGTTATTCCAAGGAGGCAGAGGCTCTCCGTGCTTTTAAAACTCCTGCCTATCCATTTCCTCTATTCAAGCCAAGATACAGCTTTATTCATAGCAGGAGATGCCATTAAACTCCAAGCAAAGATTAGCCAAAAGACTTTTGCCATAAGAAAACATGTATGGTGATCCCTGGCGGAGCACACAGTATGTGGTGTGAGTGTATTAAGTGTTGACTCACACTTTGAGTTAGTGTTGGTGTAAACATAGCTATCACAGTTCCAGGCACTGGTGTATGCAAGGCAACAAATTCCAAAGAAAATTGGTGTCCAATGACCTTATAGACCATCCAGAATATTATTTTAAGGTTTAGAAGGACTAGTGTGTTCATGCAGGTACCTTTCCATCCTCCCTGGCCCACCACCATCTGTGAAGTAGCTGTCACATTTAAGGACAGCCTATAGTATCAGAAACGAGGCTTAAGATAAAGCTAGAAAGCTTCCCGAATTCTACAGCAATGACTCATAGCTAGTTTGTCAACACTCTAGAACAGCCTTACATTGTTTCCTTCTGACAGTCTTCTGAGATTTCAATTGGCCCCTTATCTGCTCTTTGTGTTGTTGTAGTTGTTAGTTATAAGTGAAATGAATATTTCAGAATCTTATGGCACACAAAACCAAGAGGTCAGGTTAAAAGAAAGTGAAAAGCAGCATAGAATCCCCATCCTGGCTGAAAAACCCTTATCAGCCTGTGCTCTGCCAACTCAGCAACTCACTAAATTAATCCTAATCTCTTCCCTTATTCGAACCATCAGGTAAGGAAAGATTTAGAGTAACAAGCTAATTTCCTGTTTTATATTCAAGAGAATACTGAGTTAACTGAATGAAGTGATCATTCTCATCTACTGGAAAGGAAAATTTGGTTTCTGTTGTCTATTAATTTTTCAAAGAACCTTAAGGATTATATAGTATATCACCTCAGGTATGTAATTATAATGAAATTTTATATGTACTTTTTGTTATTAAAATAGGTTTAATTAGGTAGGCTGGCTTCCCTTATAATTATCTCTTTAAATTTTTATTTCCAGCACAGGCTATTGTTAATATTTTATGTGAATCTGTTTTATTTTGGATGAAGATTTTTGACAATTCATAACATGTTGTCAGATAAGTTCCATTTATATCTTCCCGAAATTATATTTGAATGTAGGAAAATGAATATTTTAGTGCATTTTGGGAATGTATTCCATGCTGTTGTCTTGAGTGAAATATTATCTGTACTTTAGAAATAATATAGTGAATCCATATTGAGTAGATATTTAATATTATTGGCAACCAAATAATTCTGATAGAAAAACTTAATATTAAATAATATTTAGCCATTTTGAAAACAAATAGTACATTTACATGTTTATAAGAAAAAATACATTTTATTCTATTAAAACTACATGAAAAATCTGAAACTATAGAACTTATAATATGTAGAATGAAGCAGATTTTAGTATGTTAAAGATTTTTGTTCAATTTGCTAAATATATATATTTTCTACATTATTAAAGGAAATATCGAGCAGACATCACTGCCAATTTAATAAATGGATGAGGTTTATAAGATCAGAGAAATAAATGATCATTGAAAGCGTACTTTCTATCTGGGTTATATTAATGTCAAGTATGACATATAACATACATACTCAGTGATCTGTGAGTTTTAATAAAATGCCTAATAACTATGAGTAAGTTTTTCAGTGTTAACAAGGGCTACACTAATTTAAAATCTTGACTTCTGTCAAATTCCCCATTTTTCCAAGGATTCTACACAAACCCCAGCCAACCCTAGTAAAAACTTATATTACTAGCCTATTCAGCCCACACCAGAAGAGAACTCAGTCTCCTGTAGCCTGTGCTCCAAGACACATAGAATGCAGATAAGGGGAGCAGGGGGCTCTGAGAGGCTGTGAGGGGCTGTGAGGGCTTGTGAGGAAACAGGATTCGTGAAGGGCTGGTCTTCAATTGAGAGATGTGCACTTTGGAGGTGAAATAACCATTCTTACTTAATACAGATTGTTTTGTAAGGCAATACTATTAGTTGTTGTCTGTCTGTTTTTTGTTTTTGTTTGTTTGGTTGGTTAATTGGTTGTTTTACTAACCCAACCATTTCCCAGGAATTGATGCCTTATTGAGGACAAGCCAGATCTGGCATCTGGGAGATCAGAAAAGGCAATGGGGAGAGGTACAGTGAAGGGGCAGGTTGGGTCATACGCATAAAGACTTCTGAAATTGATGGAGGAACCAAAAATAAGAGTCTAAAAGTTTGTCTCTGAATATACTTTTGCCTTTTAATATGGAATTTACTCTAGAACATTAACAGAGGTATGGAGACATTGGGAAGCTGTTCTTTCTAAGTAGTTCACCTATTGCCAATGGTGAATTCTCTTTCATTTTACCATCAGTAAAATTTGATTTTTTTTTAAACACAAAATATCCTCTCCTTCTAGGATATAGAAAAATAATCTGGAGTCTGCTTCTAATTCAGTTAAAGAAATTGAACTGTCCTCTTAATTTCCCGACTACCAATTTCCATCAACCTTGTTTTTGAAGCTTTGGTGCAAGGCCCTTGGAAGAAAGAGTGAGATCTCCTTGTTCCTTTTTCCAGTTGTAATTCGAGGGCCTGAAAGTTGATAATACATCTCCTAAATGGTTTTTCCTTTGTTCTTTGGGGGAAGTGGAAAGTATTAGAAAAAATATCTGGCTATTTCTGGAATTAATGATGTTGGTATGTTGTGGACTGTTTTGTGCCAGATGCTACTTAGGCTTTAAGAACTTGTTATTAACTTTGACTCATCACCATAAATGCTCATGAGTCAAAAATACACCCCCTCATATACACTCATGCTTCCTTTTAAGCCATGTTCTTCTTAGTGACTGAACCTATACTGTTCCATCTAAGAACAATCCACATTGACCCAGAGTTTCTTTCTCTCTACCCTAGTATATTTTGTGGTGGTTATTTGTATCTTTGAGGTAGAAAGCAAGTTTAGAATCATTGCATTTAAAAGTAACTTTTGGTTTCATTTACTTAAAGAAACAGTGTGTGGATTAAGCATATCAGTGATTAACTCTGATTCATCAATAATGCATCAGGGTTGATTTAGGAAGTAAATAAAAGCACTTCTGCTTGGAAGAGCAAGACCAGATTTGAATTCTCTACTTCAGGCTTCTTGTGTCTTCCATTCTCCATCTGCCTGTTATGTGAGTAGGAATTTGTTCTGGCCTGAGGGCTCTCTTGTGGATCTCTTCCTCTGTTTGTATGTCTGTTTGTGTCTGTCTCTCTGTGTGTCTATCCCTAACAAAGGGCTTTGTTTTGTCTTTATTAAACAGCACAGAAAACATCACATGGGATGCAATGGAGATAAATATTTAAGAGTTTTGTAAGGGATTAAGTCACGGACTTCAATTGACTCCAACTGACTCAGATAACAAACAGTACAACAAACACCACTGTTTAATCAACCAGCATCTAAACATGTGTTTAACATTTATGTTGTATATTCATTTTAAAATATTGCTCTGAACCTCCATATCTGCTGCTTTCCAGGTACACATGCATTTATCTGGGTCAAATGCAATAGAGGGTATATAACTTAAGATTTCAGCTATGCATTAGTTTAGATTTTAAAAGTTGAAATCCAAGGCTAGTAAGGTTGATACTTACATTGTTCTCTTAAAAGTCTGCTAAACAAAAGGGCTGAGTACACAGAAGGATAATAGTCTTAAGTAACCCGAAGGTGTGTTGCTAACTCTGGCTATACAGTTCAGCAAAAGTTAGAGTATCTTAAAATTTAAGAGATATTTCTATAATATTTCAGGGACACATAACAGTGATTAGAATATCTAGTAGGAGTTGTTCCTTTGTTAGTCTCAAATCAAAATGATGCAAATTAGGCAATATGAAATGAGTGTTGTGACTAGCATATGTGAGGACTGGCAGGCCCTGGCTTCTCGGTGAAGATTGATAAATTTTTAGAGATTGTTTTGAGTGGGTGTTAAATAGATCCATTACTGTAGGATCACATGTTAAGTTTCATGAATTTATAAATTAAGTACAGTAAAAATGTAAGTGATAAACATTTAAGACACCTCCCTAACTAATTTACTGCATATCCCTATTTTATAGGGTAGATTTTAATGGTTCAGTATGGAGTGTCTTTCCCCAAGTCCACAATCAGTGGCTTGAGATTGTGCATGGTAGGAGAATTGATACCCCCCACATACATAGACACTACAAATTACCACACTTTCACTCTGCTGAGAGCCACTCACCAGACATCTACTGATAGCTAAGCTTGTTAGGAGATTGTTGGATGCCCCCACTGTGTATTTTAACCAGTATATCTCAAATGATGGCTCTTATATGCCTAGCTTCTATACCTCACTGGATGAATTGTACTATCTTTGGTCGTACCCATGGCCCTCTCAGGTTCTTTACAAAGTATTTGTTTTATATGCAAAGATTTCAGAACCAGTGTCCTAGTTCATTATAAAATATGAAAGAAATAAACACCATTTCTTTGCTGCTTTATTTTCATGATGGACACTTATGATATTAATGCCAAAGCAACAAAAATAAAAATAAAACCTTTCTCTGATTTAGGAAAACATGAATGGTGAATTTTTAAAAATGTACTCTAAGAAGCCATCTTTTTTCTCCTATTCCTAACACTACTTCTAATATGTGCCAGAGAATTGGAATAGATGATTCTAAAGCAATATTCTAAATTGCATGATGGCTTCTATTTCCTATATATTCTTTAAAGCAGTGCTTTCTGTAAGGTTCATATTATTTACTCCCACACATAAAGGCACCCTCCAATTTTTGACTCTGCTTTTCTTATTAAATAGAATTTTTTTAAGTATCTTAAAGCTCTTAGTTTACATTAGATTTCCCCATTGAGAAATTTTGAGATGTCAAGTTATTTCGAACTCCTCTATTTTCCTTCCTTGGGTAACTCTAGAAGTCTTAGTAAACTCATCATATTCCTGTGTTCCCCTTACCCAGTTCTGCCTTCAAAATCGCCAAGAAGCTTTGAGGATGGGAATTCGCTTCTTCCCATCAGTTAGAAATGTTACCTTTCCTTCCACAGATGAGCAGTGCAATAACTGAAAAAAACAAAGTCAATGTCTTTCACTAGGAAACCTTTCAACATCTTAAGATTAAAATAATTCATTAGTTTTTAAATAAGACAACATATGTATCTGTCAAATCATATGAAGTCTTTTTTGACAGCGCACTTGGTATTGAGATTATTTTCTCTTGTAACTGTCAGATTGTAAGTTTTAATATAGTGAACCTGCAGGCCATACTATAATAAATCCTCAGAATAACACATATTATAGCAAAATAATGCGGGATGACACTTCTGCCAAATATATTTATAGAATGGAGTTTATGTAACACAAGACATCTTATTCCAGAAGTTGTGTTTGTTCTGAAGCTCTGCAGCTCTCTTAGCAGTATTTCTTAATATTATTTAGGTAGAAAATGTTCACATTAAATTAATAGGCTGAAGAAACATCAATCTGTGGGGGTCTTGTTAGAGCAGTAAATTTAAAAAGTAGGTTCTAGAGATGCATAGTATAGGAAGTATTTGCAAATGACAGGTGTTAGTATACCTGAGTTATGCCAAATAACTGAATTTTACTTGATAATATTATTACCAACTATTTTTTCCATAGTAAAAGAGTTTCAAAATTGTGGCTCAGAAGAGTTGAACTGATGTAATTAGCTATGTGTCTTCCAAATGTGCTTGATCAAGAGATTGTCAGGCACATCGCCAAGTGCACAGGGATGTAAGGTCCGACCTAAGCAGCCCATAGCACGAAGTGGTGGACTGATGAGAGAACAGCCCTTGGGAGACATTTCCAGCAGTTTCAGATGACACTTAGACCTCACCACTTTTATACTTTTCAACCCCAAACTTATAAGGAAAAAAAAATCAAATCCATTGCCTCACATTAGCAAGCATAGTCCTGTAAAATTACAAACATGAAGGTAAAGAAACACACAACCAGTGAGTTAACACACACAGTCAAAACAAACAAACAAACAAAAAACAAGTCTTTGTAGCATGGTGCTATTTGTATTATGCCCATTATGTTGAGAAATAGAAAGGAATAAATCTTGTTTTTTCTGCTGGAGGAGAAAATAAGAATGAGAATGTTCCACTGAAAAGGTAGTTCTTGAGCTGAATTTTATAGTTGCCAAGCTTTCTTGAGAAATATAAGAAATAGAGGTCTCTTCCCTTATCCTACATTTATTCCATTCCTAGTCCGTAATAATCTGTTGTGAAAGCTTTATCAGCAATCACAGTAGTAATATAGAGGCAGAACCTAGAGACATCCTTCCAGACCTACAGGGTTCTTTCTTAGGCTGTGGGGCAGCTGGATTCTGGTTCATGGGAGGCAGACAGACATGTATTATTTTCCCGGAAATCTATCCCTCTTAAATACTATTCATTTTACCAAAGGAAAATTCTTTTTGATGTAAGCTAGTTAACTGACCCCATGGTACGATAATCTGGTGATACTTTTAATTACTACCTTTTTGTGAAATTATAATTACATACTATCTCTCTTCCCTTTCTTACCTTCAAACCATCCCATATACCCTTTCCTGCCCTCTTTCAAATGCATGGCCTCAGCTTTTCATTAATTGATAGATAGATAGACAGACAGACAGACAGACAGACAGATAGACAGATAGACAGTATTCCTAAATACACACATACAACTGCTCAGTCTGTATACTATTTTATATATATATGTTTACAGGGCTGATGATTTGATATTGGATAATAAATTGATGTCTTATTTCCTGAGAAATATTGTATCTTGAAGGAGATGACACAATCATATATAAAATATTAACTCCTGACTGATTGTTGGTGCTGGCTATTGTATCCACAGGCTTTTCCCGTTGTGCCCCCGTTCCCAAAATAATGACTCTGAGACTGAATTATTTATGGATAAATGCCTAGGCCATGAGCTTGGGCTTGTTCCCCGACTAGTTCATAATTAATTTATTCTATTTTGTGAGTGCAACATGGTTGTTACCTCTCCTCAGTTTCATGTGTCTGTCATTTTCATGTGTCAGAGTTCGGGGTGAATCTCTTCCCATGCTGGACTCTATCCCAGAGTTCTTCTCTCCCTACCGGAACTTCCACCTCCTATTTCCTGCTTCAGGTAATAGGCCATCAGCTTTTTACTAACTTTTTATACAGCTAATGTTATTAATATTATTAGTATTAGTAGTATTTTATAATAATATTTATTATTTTTGCACAGATGATAACTTCCATACAGTACACAAGAGATTCTCTCTAAAGGCTACAGTAGGAAAATGGGCTACTGATACCTGTGGTACCCATTTTAAACATGCACAGAGTGCAGATTTAAGATAACTTACCCAGAGATGTCACCACATATTATGCAGTTTTATGTCAATGCAGGAGATTGTTATTGACTTGACAGTGGTGCTGTGATTTTGAGCTTTATGCCTTCTTTACTAAATAAGTTATATTTTCCTAGGTATTTTTGTTGTCTGTGTCTTGTATTTTTTTCTCTAACCCCAGGGTTTTGTTACTTACAAAGTATACCCATTAGCTCTGTTCATCATCAATCTTATAGAGAGCCCTGGGAACCTCTATCTCTGTGGTGGCATAGCTTTAATCTACACTCACTCACTCTGCACTTAGTACTTTCTATTCCAAGTAAAGAAGAGAAATCGAAGACAAAACAAGCATTGTATTTTTACTTTTCAGAACTTCGAATTAGGAAAGCTCATTATTTGAGAAAGCATTGAACAATATTTCATATAATGGTTCCTTTAAGAATGGCCTTGAACTAAAATCAAGTTCCCGTGTGTAAAGCTCAAAACATTTAAAGCTTAGTGACTCTTTAAGCAAAACTGGTTTTGGCAACTGGGGCTTTGCCCAGTATTTGGTCCCAAAGATCTTCTCCTTGTAAAATATTTGTTTCCTATTATGTGCACTAGTGGATTTTAGTCCTGGTGAAATTATAGAACACAATGCAATGTTTTCCTAGGGCACATATAGCACTGTCCAGCTTGCAATCCCCACAATATGATGTCAGGTGCAAACAACCTCAAGCAACAATAATTTTTCAAAAAAAAAGCTAAAGCAGAAGTAATCCAGATTCTAAAGGCACAGAAGAAAATGCACCTATTTCCAGCATGACCCCCCTAAGTAGCAACTTATATAGATATTTTGGTATCATTTGTCACAATGTCACATTTTGAGAACTCAAAAGAGAATTGAGTAAAAATTAAAAAAAAAGAAAAATCAAAAAGGGTAGGATAAGTGCTTAGGGGTGCTTGGCCTGCCCCTTTGATGGATACTCTTTGTCATGAATCACCTAGGAGGGCCTTGTTTCCAGGTCTGTTCTAAAGGAAGAGAGAGCTGGTGGTGTTGTGATGCTCAGAGTGGCTTTAATATCCTTGTCTTATTTTATTTACATCTCTTAAGGAACTCTAAGGAAGGTTGTCCTTATAGCTTTGAGTTGCAAAGCAATGTCTGGTCAGAGTTCTAAGTTTGCGCTGTGTCTGGCACTTAGGGCCTGATGTTGTTTCCTGTTGGTATTCATAACTTTAGGCTATGATGCTGCTTTGGGGTGTTTTCAAGTGAGAGTGCTCTAAGGAATCCTTGGTACCATTTTCTGAAAACCTGAATTTCTGTAGTTGTTTTGCAGCCAAGTATAGGGTAAATTTATTTATTTATTTATTTATTTATTTATTTATTTATTTATTTATTTATTTATTTTACATAAAGTAGTTTTAAGATTATATTCCCAGGCAGCTGTGGACCTATTTTTTAATACATATAGTCCTTTAAACATTCATTTAAGGTTCAACATTTCACTTGTTTCTGCAGTAGAACACACTTGGTTCTGTAGCGTGCATCCATTAAACTACTCATACCACTTTTTCTGCTGACAGTCTTTTATGAAACCTTGCCCCAAGATGACTAGAAAACTTTTTAGTTCTTGTTTAATGGAAACTATATATTCCCTTGGGAATATATCAATCAATTTACATCTAGATCTATCTGTTCCTATTTTTTTGAAGTTAAAGTAGCTTTAAGAAACTCTCTGTTTGTATTTAAGAGCTGTGTATATTTGAAAGGACAGAGGAGAAAGAAACAAATGTGACCCACTCAGCCTGAAGGTTTAGTTGGAGTGTTCTCTGCATACTTGTGAGTACCTTAACTCTGATGTTGGGACCTAGGATATAGAACCTGGTGCCTCGATGAGAAGCACTAAGCAAGTTGAGCTTGCGATTCCCCAACTAGTGCTCTCTACACAGGGGTCAGAAGTCCTGGCAGATAACTTGAATAGGGAAGACTCACTTGGTCTGACTATGCTGCTGTCAAGGAGGTCTGAACAGTAAACAGAAACTACAGTAGGTGAGCCTTCACCAAAGACAAGAATGTTGAGAGGCAAGAGCTACCTCACACCCTACCCACTTAGAGATTTTGTCACTTGTTAGCAACAGCAATCTTCTCAAGATGGGATTTGCCCACACCCAGAATCACACTTGCCGCCGGTGCTCCAGCAGCGCAGCTCATGTTCGTGTGTGGATGGAGCAGGGTCTGTGGATCAGAACAGTACTCTTGAAGCCACTGTGACTGCATGATGGCTGGCTGTGTTAGGTAAGTTACTCTCAATGGGTCAACACACAGACACTGAAACAAAGCCTTGAGGACAAGTAGGCTATTGTTACAGGAGTTTCACTGGTGAGACATAAAGAAATATTTGTTTACCTAGGATATGGAGAGCATTAGCCAAGCAAAGAAAAGATTCTATGAATCTACCTAGGTGGACCACTGTGTTTATTGGGCTTACTTACCAGAGCATCAAAGGCAGTTACATCATTCAGAAGTCTCTGGGTACCTTAGGGGAACTGCACTACCTAAGAAGCATAGATGACTAAAAACTATACCACTGAACAGTCCATTGGGAAAACTATTGATAGGCATACTGCTACTGGGCTGTGTCAAAGTACTCCAGTGGGACTGCCAGCCTGGAGAATCTCATCTGGCTGAGGCAAACCTTTGCAAAGAGTCCCACATTGACAATTTTTCCCCTCAGATATAAACTTAAGAGAGGAAAAGTAAGGCCTCATGTGGATGGTATGCAGGTTCTTGAGCATATGAACCTGTGAAACTACTACCCCCCGCCCCCCGCATGAGAAACTGTTAATATGCCAGATCTTCTATAGATCACTTGGAGATGATCACAGCCACAATGATTCATGACAGCAATGGTCATAGCCAACCAAGAGGATAACAATTATATAGCAGCTATGAGTTATTTACTATAGCATCTTCTACACTTGTAGGGCTTCATACCCATAGATACTATCCAAGCTGATACAGTTAGATGGGACAGGGAGGACTCCTAATTACAGACACATGTGTGTGAATGTAGAGGGATACCTTGGGACCACTGACAAGTTTTTTCCCATCACCAACACCTTGGTGATCTGGAGTTACCTTGTCTCTCTCTTGGCACTCACCTGAGAGGAACAGGGCAGCTTGAGAAGGGTTTCGTATACTGACAATTTTCTGATGGTTTAAAAATTTAGAGCCATAGACATCCACTCCCTGCAATCCCCCTCCCCCAGTTTACAGGAAAAGGATAAAAGAGCGGTCTCTCCTGTGTTTACTACTGTCCTTGGTTGCTTGAACCTGAGACCATGATAAATATGAAATATTTATATGAAGCAGGCTAAAGTCTCATGCAGTAGCCAACTATATTCAAAGCATCAGGCAATTTACACTTTGAGGGTTAAAAAGAATCCCATTATTAAAGTGTTTGATCGCTAGGACAAGTCACACATGCCAAAAACATGTTTTTCCATAGAAGCATATGAATAGCAACAGCTGAAGTAAACTCACTCCTATCTACTACACCTAGGAAGAGCAAGAAAACATGTTCCAAGAACAATATGTGTTTTGAAGAAACTAAGGTCACCAGATTTTTGTTTTGTAACCCTGTAGTTTTCAAACAAGCACTCTGAACTCCCCTCACAGGGCTCCATTCTTGGACCATGTTCTGACACTCCTGGATTCAAGAGAGCAAGTCTGGGCTAGCTGTTAAGAACATAATTTTTGGAGGGAGGAAATGGGAAAGGGGAAATGATTTGGAATGTAAATAAAAAAACTCAGAAAATAAAAAAAAGAAAAAGAACATAATTTTTGCAAGCATTCTCTGAATCCAGGTCTCTGATGTTAAGATGGCTTTCTATGTCATACATGCTTCCTGTGTAAAGTAGTGGTGACATTAGCAGCTGCCTCACAGGACCATAAGGTCGAATTTAGTGTGATAGTGAAGCTGTAAGGATAACACCAGCTAATGGTGCCTGCCCTAGTGATCTTGATGGGTTTTTGTTCTAATTTTTAATAAATCCTTTAGACTATCATCTATTCTTGTGTTTCTGTAGTGTCGAATAAATACCCAACGCTTTCCTAAATGAGGAAACATTTAAAGTTCATGACAAAGCTGATAGGTACTTCCCTTATTCATGTTTTCTGATGAGAAAGAAAAAGGAAAACACGCAAACAAAACATTACTGAGACAAGTAACTTTTCCAAGCTCACACAACTGAGAGTGGTATTGCTTGGAATCCCAGTCTTGTTAGGCTAAATCTTTATTTTCTCTCATCACCCCTCAATGGCCTAGTCTTCTTAATGGGAAGTATTACTTGTAGGAGAGCCTGGATGCCTCCTTCACCCTTCTTCCTTAGGGCTGGCCCTAAGTGTGCTAAGTTCTGGGAGAGGCTCCTTCTGGCTGGCAGTCCAGTGCATCTTTTTTTTAACATAACCCTACCTTTTACCTTTATCTTCTGATTATTATCTTCTGATATTATCTTTTAATAAAAATTCTACAAAAATCATGAAAAAGCATCTTCTCTTCTCTGGAAAATGCTGATTCCTTACCATTAGCATCCCTGCAGATTTACTTCCCCATCTTATTCTCACGGTTTTCTAACCCTTCTCACTACCAGCATTTAGTCTTCTGCCTGGGGTGGTGACTAGTAAATTCTGAGCATTCCTGAGATACCCTCCCGTGTATAAGACCCCAGGGAGTAAGTGCCCTCTGAATCTTAAATGAAACAAAGAGGCCCTGTGCAAACCATAGTAATATTAATTGCGCAGTGATTTCACCAGATGGCCATTCTTTCAGCCATAAAGTAGCATGCGCTTCAAAGGGACTCAGAGCTTTCTTAGAATGCCTTTCAAAGGCTCAGTTATCCCAGAAATGCTATTATGCACCCAATAACCTCATGCATTCAATAAGACTCCTTTCATGGAACAGTTCCTTTTGTCTGTCTGTATGCCCCTAGTGTAATAATTACCCATTAAAATACTAATACAACTTTCAATGCCTTCCTGTGATGCAGAGATGCTCAAAGAGAATATTTGTCATATTGTATGTATAAAAATAACTCTAGAAACATACACTGCCACAAAAACACATCAAAAGGATTTTGACAAGGACAAGACAGTGCATGAAATATAAAGATGTTGAACTTTTATGAGGCAGTTTAACTGGGAGTTGGGGTGGCACTTCTTTTTTAATTTTTATGTATTCAGAAAAGCGCATGAAATAAAATATATTTCAATATCTTCTAATTATAAACAAAGGCTAATTTCTCTTAAACCTTTTAATATATTCACAGAAGTGTTTGTACATTTGCTAATGAGTGCTGTTGTATTGAGGGGCACATTGCACATGAAAGATTGTGTCTATGCGGGAATGACCCTGCATAAATGCAGATGGCTTCATATTAGCTACAAAGGAATTAAGGATGAGATTCACTGCCCCCTGAGTTTTTCACAGGAAATAGCTAACTATTGCTTTACTTAAGTGCCAGAGATTTAATAGTACCATTAGGTCTCTCATGTAGATTTCCTTAAGAAACAATTCTGTTCTGCATGTCCCTTTGGGAGTAGGAAAACACTAACTATTTGCCATACACTCTGTGTGTGTGTGTGTGTGTGTGTGTGTGTGTGTATAAGTGGGTCTTTGAGTGTATAGAGACTGGAAACTCTACACAGAGTTTTAGCTATTTGAACAAGAATACAATTACAGAACCAAACAGTTCAGCCACCTATCTGTTGTGTTCTTTGTCCACAGCATGCTAGATAACCAGTTGGGAACAGGGGAGTTTCTTTGTCCTGGGTCTGTTTTCCCATCAAGAGACTGTCAAGAAAAAGTGCCTTGAGTGGAGGCCAGACTCCATTTTCTCACTGGTTCTTCTGTATCACCTAATCTTACTTTGCTTTCAACTTTCCCTTCTTTTCACTTATGAGTACATTTTGGTTTCTCATCTTTGCACCCAATTTCTCTTCCATTCATCTAAGTTAAGTATTGACCAGAAATAGCATGGATAAATGACACCCATGGATAATTTATAATCCTCACTTGAGCCAATAATTTTAATTTGCCTTTCATCAAATCTTTTTATGAAAGATGTTCACCCATGATCAAAATTGATTAATTTGCATTTCACATCCTCTCTTTGCTTTTGTACATTTTTCAGTGAAACTACAGGGGTCAGGGGGTGGGTGACTAAAAGACAAACAGTAGGCAAATGACAGAGGCGACAGGAGTGAGCCATCAATTGGATGTCCATTCACTTAGGAAGGCAAATGCCTTGTGGTGGTGGGAGAGGGCAGCATGTGCATCCTTTGTCAAGAAGTCAATGTTCTTATGCTGGCTGAACACAGATTGACATAAAGGTTCAGTTGATAGTTGTCGAGCAGGACATGGGGTGGACAGATGCATCCAGAAATAAGCAGATACTAGTCCAGCCAGTTAAAGAAAATACCAAGCACCAACCATCAAGAGAATAATTGCGAAAACTGGAGGAAACCAAATAAGAGAATAGACCCACACTAGAAATGTGGTACCCATTGGATAATTGGATAATTCACTTCCCACTCAGATGGGAATAGAAAGATAGAGGTGTGTGTAAAATTGTGCTATCAGGGAGATCAGCACTTTAGGTCAGCATTTTAGAAAATCGCTTTGTTTGCTTTCTTTAGATAAATATAAGAACATCTTCATCTGTGCTTGCCTGCCTTGTGATCTTCATGCGCTGGAGCTTGTCATTCACCACTCTGCTCATCCCTTCATAGGCCTCTGCCAACCACTCAGTTAAAACAGGGCTTCATGAGCCGGGTGGTGGTGGCGCACGCCTTTAATTCCAGCACTTGGGAGGCAGAGGCAGGCGGATTTCTGAGTTCGAGGCCAGCCTGGTCTACAAAGTGAGTTCCAGGACAGCCAGAGCTATACAGAGAAACCCTGTCTCGAAAAACCAAAAAAAAAAAAAACAAACCAGGGCTTCATGTCATCATCTCTAGCAGTTTCATGTGGCAGCTTATGAATAAACCTTTCGTTTATTCATGTCCTTCTATAAACCTTTTGATTTTTTTCTTAAATTTAAATTGATTTTAACCAATATTTATTTTAACCAATAATTGAATTTAACCAATAAAGACATAAAAAAAATACATGCATTTAGGAATTACCATGTGGAATTTCTATGCATGCATACAGTTTGTAATGTTTAAAGCAGGAGCACATGTCTCCTCCTCCAATGTTTATCTTTGAGTGTGCGTGCCTGTGTGTGTGTGCATGCGCGCGCGCATGTGTGTGTGTGTGTGTGTGTGTGTGTGTGTGTGTTTACATGTTTTCTTCAGGTTTTGTAAAATCTATAGTTTATTTTTGGTGACTACAAGCACCCAACTGCAGTAGAACACTGAACTTCAGTTCCTTTCAAACTGTAGCAAACAGTCCATCAAGCTTTTCCTATCCCTTTCTTATGGGCCTCTTTACACCCCACCAGATCAATGTAGGAATGGGATTGTTGGACATAAGATATTTTCTTTAAGACATTTTGAGAAACTTCCACATTGTTTTGTATAAGGGCTATACTAATTTACTTTCCCAGCAACATCCTGCAAAGGTTTCCTTTCTTAATGCCCTCACATGTGTTACAATGTGTAACAAGCCGAAGGTGTTATCTTCCATATTTCCTGTAGCCTTTCTTTCTAGAGTAAGGTTGTCTCATTATGGTGTTAGGCAAATTTTACAGGCCCATTGACCTTTTGATATCTTCTATTGAGAAACACTTCTTTGGGTTGACTTTATTTGTTCATCTCTCCATTTTATTTCTTCAGTACTGTAGACTGGACTTGGGGGTCTTACAAATGTTCTCTACCATTTGGCTATATCCTCTATTTGAATTTATTTCTTCAGTTTAGAAATAGGATCTTGCTTAGTTGCCCAGGCAGGTCTTGATCTCACAAGTTTCTGATTCCCTGATGAGTAGCTGGGGATAAAGGCCTACACCATCAGACTGAGGTTGATCTGTTGTTTTCCACCTCCTTCTACTAACAGTAAAATCTTGTAGGCAAGGACTCTGCATCCTAGCTCATTGCCATAGTTCCAGCATCTGGATGAGGTTTAACACATAAGAGGTAATCAACTAAGTTTTCGTCAAGCACTGATAGGAAAATAAGCACAGACTAATTTGATCAAATGACTTTAAGCCTGTGCTAGGAAGTTTGTGCTATTTATTTTACAGTCAGGTCATTTCCAGGAATCTGTACTTTCGAAAAGTCATCCTGGTTGTAGAATGAAGCTGGCTAGATAAGCATGGAGGCTAAGAGATAATTGAGGGTGTCCGACCTTCCCTGCAGTGCAGATGCTAATGTGAACTAGGGAAACAGCAGAGGAACTGGCACTGGAAATTGGATGAGGCAGGGAGAGAGAGAGCACATGGTACTTGAGTACGTGAATGATTAATTGATGGAGAAGGAGCAGTAGATGATGCCCAGCTATTTTTCATGTATAACTGAGTGAAGAGAAGGAGTGCAAGATCTACATTGGCAAATCTTCTGTGATAGATGGTAAAGGACCTAGTCTTAACAGATAAGCTGTGTGTAGGGATAGTGGGAGACCAGAAGAGGCATAACACTAAAACCTTAGGGGAGACAGATAAACGCACTGTCAGTTTTATAAAACTGAACCAGTTTAATCCAATACCAAGATTAAAAGAATTAATAAAGTTAGGTTTTAGAATATAATATTTCCTATCTGGGAAATTTCTTTCTGTTTCTCTCTGCTTTTATTAACACTGGGTGTCTTAGTTTAGTTTCTGTTATTGTGATAAAGGCCATGACCAAAAGCAATTTGGGGAGGAAAGGGTTTATTGGCTTACTGTCCTGACCGCCAGTCCTTCACTTTTCCCTGAAGGGAAATTAGGGCAGGAACTGGAGGCATGACTGATGCAGAGACCACAAAGGAGTGCTGCTTATTAGCTTGCTCCCTGTGGCTATCTCAGCTTGCTTTTATTATACAACCCAGGACCACCTGCCCAGGGGTAGCATAACCCCCTGTAAGCTAGGCCCTTTCACACCAATCATTAATCAAAATGATACCTGCAGACTTGCCTGCAGAAAATCTGCTGGAAGCATGTTTTCAATCAAGGTTCTTCTTCCCAAATATCTCTAACTTGTATCAAGTTGACTAAAAACCCAACAAGGATAATAGGTCTGTAGTAAGAATGTCTATGTTTAAGCAATTCTGTCTTACTGACAAGCAACAAAAAATATCTCTTCATAGAGTAAATAAGTTATCTATAAAATTAAAGGACTAGTTTGTGTCTTGCAAAATAAATATTACAAGGAAAATGGAAAATATTTGTATCAATGTAATGACTTTTAATGCTTCATTAATGAAGTTATTTTAAAGACCATTTACACAAGCAGGACCTCATTTTTTTTCTCCCCTCTTATAGACAGGATCCTGTGGCTCAATTGAGCATGAAAATTGCCACAAGTTTCATCAAAAGTTACAGAAACCCAAACACCAGGTCATACCCCCTGAATTCATATGGCCTAAAGTTTCTGTTTCCAACTGCTCTAAGCTCATGAGAATCTCTAATTAGTGATGCATCTGTCTTCTTGATAGAGAGGCTAGAAAGCTAGATATTAAGTGTATTCTTTTGAACAAATAAAAAGTTAAGACTGTAAATTCAGTTTTCAAGAAGGAAACATGGTTCAATGGGATTAGAAATGATAAATTAATATGATTCCATATTCTGTCCCTATTGTCACTGTGAAAATCTCCTATTCCCAATAAGAGATATAAAACCATTCTTTCTAGGTCACATACATTTATATTTTTCTAATTTTTGACAAGGTAAAGCCCTTCAGGGTTAGACTCAAATACAAGTTTGTTAAGAGACAGAAAAAGTTGGAGGCAGCCCTTGTTCAGGTTGTGTTTCAGCATCTAAGCATTCTAAATAATGTCTCCTATGTGATTTAGAAATGTGTAATTAATATGTAGATAACTCAGTAACTAAAAGTCACAAATTCTGTTGTTAAGTCATTAAGATCAATAATTATATGACAAATCACATGTGTTACAGATTTTTTTTTTCTGTAACATGTTATGTGTGGTCCTGATGCCCCAGATCTACACTAAAAATAACTGAGTTCATTTGGGAAAACAGGCTTCAGGCACCCAAACCCATACAGTCTTGCAAACAGAGGTCTAATCAAAACAACAATCAAATAAATTAAAAAAAAAACATAGTTTTTAAAAACCTAGTAAAATTACCGACCCAGTTTTTTAAAATGCCAACTTTTTATTAGATCTGTAGCAAACGTAGCACAGAAGGAAAGACAGAAGTAGCTTAATGACAGGAAGGAAGACTTGAAGCTGCTCACTTATGGCAGACGATAACCACAAAGTAAAAGAGGCCATTGAAGAGTGGCATTACTCTCTTTTCCTGACTGGAGGTGTGGACAGATATCCCTGAAAAACATGTCTGGCCGCCATGGACCATACTATAATTACACAGTTTTAGATAGAGCGTTGTATACTGTATGAGCTACTACTTGTCACTGGGGAAAATGTTTATAAGTGCCAAATGATGTGACATGTTTTTCTGGCATCATCTCCCAATTACTAACTGTAGGTCAATTCATATAAAACCACATGGTAGCAAGAGGCCATAGTGCAGATAGCTAACTACTATAATTTAAATTTGGTTAAGCTATAAGAGATATTGTGTTCATGTGAATGTCAAGGAGATGCCTGTGGGCCCTTCTATTCGTTTATTCTGAATCTGGCAGTATAGATCTCTACATTTTGTTCCTCCTTTTCCTTCCCTCCCCTCTATATAATTTTTCGTCTTGATTATCTTTATTAAATTAAAGCAGTGAATTGGTTAATCTGCTTTGGCTCTCCTTGCCAAGTGCATGCTGCACCCATCCCAAGAGCTCTGGATTCACGAATGAAAGGCACACACATGCCAGCTGATTTTGCTATGCCTTGAGTTGCTCAATGACTGGGCACTTCTAAACCTCCCCATGGCTGGCACATACTCTCCTCTGGTATTCCTGGCTTTACACTTTCTAAATCTATATTTTATCCTTGCTACCTCAGACCCAATCGGAGTAATGGCCCCCTAGGACCACTTTCCTTACATGTTGGTGGGTCTTTTAAGTCTGTTCTTCATGATCCCCCATCATAGTTTTCTTTTCTCCTTCTCCTTGGTCCCTTGACTGCACAATCTAAAAGTCCTGGCTCAGCCTCCTTGCCCAGCCATTGGCTGGAAGGCAATTCTTTTTACCAATCAAAGTCAGCTGGGGGCAGGGACCCTCAGCATCTGGAAGCTCGGCTTTGGGAGCAGAATTAAGACAAAGGATTAAAATTTATCCCCAACAGGTCTCCTCTTATACAATCTGATATGTCAAATAAGTCGGAAATTTACAGTATGTTTGCCCTGATAATCCATGGTCTGATTGCTACTTCTTGTCAATGAATAACACCCCCTTTGTATACAACTGCTTGATTTGGAGTGTGGGCTCGTCTCCTCGTAAACTTGGATTTTGAGGGGTAAATTGTTTTGCTTCAGCAAGCTGCTGTTGTTTGTTCATAAAGCAAGCTTGATGTTGTCAGACGCCCTTAAATTATGAAGGTTAAGAGAATAGGATGGAGAAGTGCGACCCCTGGAGATAGCCTTAAAACATGCTCTGTGATGATTCTCTTCACAGCCAACCCATGGGGCAAGGCCAGACCTTTTCTTACAGAAATGTTCCCCCCTTTCTCTCCAGAAAATGTTATCCTGGCCAAATTTGTATAATCTCTTCCCAAAAGAACAGGTTAGCTAGGTAAAGACTGCCAGATAGTCATCCCAAAATGATGGACCTGCTAGGCATTTCTTCATAGTGAGTTAGAGCTATGAGGATGAGGATACAAACTCTGGACATAATTGATCAGTTCTACATTTAGCTGTTTTGAGATCAATGTAAAAGAAACCCCAGATATATGATTTGAGTCTCTTATTCTTTAATTCCAAAACTCTGTTATGCTGAGCCAGATATCTCCTTTTACTAAATAATAATCATAGGGGGGGGGAAGGAAGGAGAGAGAGAGAGAGAGAGAGAGCGAGAGAGAGAGAAGAAGGAGGAGGAGGAGGAGAGAGAGGGGGGAACATTTTATATTTATCACTAAAAGTGAAAAAGTATGACTACAGGTGCTGTATGAGGTTTCCCTATTCCCCATGCCTTCTCTACCACTTGTTATCTTTTCTTTCCCTTCTCTCTCTTTCTCTCTTATTTTCTTTTTATTGTTTTTTTTGTCTTATTTTTAGTTTTTGGATTTTTTTTTGAGACAGGGTTTCTTTGTGTAGTTCTGGATGTACTGAAGTTGACTCTGTAGATCAAGCTGGCCTCAAACTCACAAAGGTCTGACTGCCTCTGCCTCCTGAATGCTGGGATCAAAGATATCTCTGTTTGGATTTTTTTTTTTTTTTGGCATCTTTTCTTGGCATCTTTTTTTTTTCTTAGTACTAGCCACTCTGGTTAAAGTAAGATGAAATCTTTAAGTAATTTTAAACTTCCTACCTACTGGCTAGTTTTCATAGTACCTGAGGTACTATGTAGGTAACTGGAAGGGAAAGGTCATGAATAGAGTCTTCATGCTTTGAATACCGTAAGATGCAATAATGATCAGTATGTCAAGATATGCCCCTGGGTACAGTAGAGGCAAAAGAATAATCATGTTGTGGTTGGAGTTAAAGTCCACTTCATAGAAGGAAACTCATGTCCAATACTGTAAATCTGTCTAAGATTCTGTGGTTGTGGAGATCTTAGATCCCAGGGATGAACCTGCTACATTATTTTTCCAAATGGACTATCTGAGAAGAGGAGGCAGGATGATTGTTAAGTGGCAAAGTTTAGGGAGAACCAGACTGAAACTGTTTCTCTGTGAAAGGACCACTATATTGGGAATTCACAGTAACTATAGTTGCCTGCAAAAACTTGCACAGATCAAGTGTCAGCATCACAGTGTAGAGCTGGGAGAAGCTTATCAGCTCCTAGATGAGGACGTGTTGCCTCTTGATGGCTCCTGGAGGAGGGAGTTAATTTTCTTTAAGGATAGAACCCTTGGTAGCTCAACCACTCCCCAGTGCATGTTCCCACACTCACGATTATATAGTCTATCAGAAAGAGAAAGAAAGAAAGAAAGAAAGAAAGAAAGAAAGAAAGAAAGAAAGAAAGAAAGAAAGAAAGAAAGAAGAAAGAAAGAGAGAGAAAGGATGGATGGATGGAAGGGAGAGAAAGAGAAAGAAAGAGAGAGGAGCAAACAAAGAAAGATAGAAGAGACAGAGAGCAAGCGAGAGAGAGAGAGAGAGAGAGAGAGAGAGAGAGAGAGAGAGAGAGAGAGAGAGAGAGAGAGAGAGAGAGAGAGAGAGAGAGAGAGAGAGAGTTGGAATACAGGTAGATCTGGGAGGCACTAAGTGGATGAGTACTGTTTATATCATAAAAGTACATTATATGTATATATAACATCTTAAAATTTAATAGGATTTTAAGAAAGACTGGATAGGAGAAAATATGAAGAATATTGGGCAAGGTAATACTTGAAGTCATAACAGCATAAAATTCTCAATAATAAAGATTAGGAGAAAATGATGCTGTCAACCTATTACATGATGAAAATATGTTGAAGAATATTTAATCTCTAATATTTTGTTTCTTCCAAACCTACTTAGAATAGAAGGAGGGTTCTGTTTTAATTAAATGAATCATCTAGCAAAAGCCTATATTAAATATTATTCTGAGGTTTAAAAATAGAAATATTTATATTTAAAAATATTTCCTCTAAAATGAGGAAGAATACAAGGATATTTTATGTTACCACATTGATTCATCATTAAGCATTAGGCATTTTAGTCAAGGAAAATAAATGAAAGAACATAATTGAAAATGGAGAAAATTTAAAATATGCATATTCTCCAGAAATATAACTGAAGTACACGCATGTAAATAAAAATGCACTTTAACTGTTACAAAATACAGTAACGTATTTAACTATCTAAAGAAGTCTTCAAATCTAAACTAAGCCAATGCTTTTACTCAAATTTAATAATTTCAGCATTGTCAGAATCCTGTGGATAAAATAGAAAATATTTAAAAGAAATTACAGACACACTTTTTTTTCATTTCATTTCATGATTGAGAAATCAAGTGTAGAAGGGGTCATAACAATAATAATGATAATAATAACAAACATTTAAAATATTTGTCAAGATTTATTCTGATCCATCTTTGAGAATAATTAGAGGTTGGGTTAAGCCATTAACAAAGAAGGTAAAGTTTGTTCTAAAATTATTTTACATGCTTATACATTATCTTAATAAAGATTTGGGGTTATGAATTGATTAATCTAGAAACCTACACATAGTGTATCCATAATTTTTAACAGGCATTTGAAAATCTTTTTTCCAGTTTTATCGTTTATGATTTAGCTATTACTGCCATCTACTGACAGCATACCCTAACTGAACACTGTAACAAATGCTGATTTATAATACTAAATATAAATACAAATGCTAAGTATAAAAATTAAAGATGATAAATATGGTTTTAAAAATCAATACTGATCATTCTTTGGCCCATACGTTTATCATGTTTTACTTTTCCCTGATGTGCATTGAGAAGCATGATAATTCCTTTCTCCACCACTGCTATCCTCCTACATTAATTCTGGAAAATTTGAAACTGCATTAGCAATCCTGTTTGCTTCTCTGGTTAAATATGTCTCTAGCTTTCCATTATATTTAGTTTCTCATGATAATGCACATGATCAACAACCTGTACTCATCATTAACCTTAGCTACCTGAATTATTATAAACATATTATTTTATGTAAGGAAATAAATATGGTCCCCTTTGTTCTGCTGAATTTTGTCTAGTAGTTATTCTCTTCAAGTATATAAAATATTATATACTATAATGTCACAATGTATTTTACTTATAATGCCATTCAGACTGCCATGAATGTGGTGCCTAGATCAACAGAATTTCTTCTTTTTTCAGATAAAAACTTGAGGGTTAGTATTAGAGCTCAAGCTGCAAATGGTACTGTTTTCGGTAGCTTACTTACTCTTTTGTCATTTTTGGATCAATACAAGAACCCCCAATGACATTTAGTACTTTTTAATATTTTTAATGATATCTTGGTTGGCTAGGAGCTTAGAAGCAAAGTAGAGTTTATTCTAAGCCTGAAGGATTCATGAGAAGTGCCTTTAAGAGTCATGATGTTATTTATATTCAGGCACTAGCATTGTCTCCCTAATTAAGTGAGTGAAAAAAAGATGAAGTAGATGCCCCCAACCTCTTTTTGAGGTCCTAAGTGTTTTTCATTGACATATTCATGTCTTCTACACTTGCCTTTGCTATTATGTATTTATGAGCTGTTTTGTTAGTAATCATTTCAAAATATGTTTGTTGATCTGGAAAGTCCCCAGAAAAAATTTCAATGCAAATTTTGTAGAGATGAAATTAATTGTACCTTATACAAAAAATTCTGGTGCCAATTTACATGTCAAATATGATGTCCTGATGTATAAAATATTTTGTATAATTATAATACCTCATTTATGTATTTTTTGATGAACAAACCCAAATAGATAGTAGTAATATTTGGGAGGATTATATTATAGTTACAATTGCAATTCACTAATCAGTTAACTATTACAGCTATAATTGTACTGCAGTTATATATCTTTTGGTGTAATAAGACATAATGACCAATGCAACTTAGAAAAGAGTTTATTTTGGGCTTTTGTTTCAGAGAGTTAGAGTTCTTGGTGGCAGAACAAAGACATGGGAGCAGGAATAGCTGAGAACTTCAAGTAGAAGGAAGCAAGTACAAAGGTGTTAGTCACAGGTTTCTGAAACCTCAAAGATCACCAGCAGTGACATACCCATACTTCCTCCCACAAGGCTAAACCTCCGAATTCCTCCCAAATATATCCACCTACTGGGAACTAAGTATTCAAACATATGGGTCTATGGGACCATTCTCATTCAAACCATCTCAGGGATCTTTTATTCTTATACTGTCATTAATGAATGAAAAAATCTGAAAATGAGAAAACATCTTTAATCAACTGTTAATGTAAAGTAAGAGTGTATGTATTTATGTAATACTATAAGACTTGGTCTGATGAAGAAGAGGGTATAAATTAGGTGACTTCTTGATCTTCCATAAATGGTTGCAGTTCATGTGGTAGGTGGGTTAGGGTGGAACCGGAGAATATTCAGAGAAATATGCTTGAAAAGTGGTTTCAGTGTTTCCAGGTATGGATGCAGGTCTGTTGTCCTGCTTGAAAGTCCAATTTACATTTCATGATAGTTACTTTCAGTAAGTGGAAACAAGGCTGCATTACTTCATTCAAGACTCCTGTGACTCCAAAGCCCTGAGTAAAACCTCATTAATCTGTACCCCACTTTTGCAGAAGATGTAATAACTTTGAAAAGTGCTGGGCTGAAGTTTACTTTTCTGCTATCTATAAAGAAAGGATTACTAACCCATTAACCAAATTAATAGTGCAGACAAGATTGGAAGAACAAATGGCATTAAACTTCATTCAGCACTTTAGAAGCACCCATATACCTAAAGGCTATCAAAGTTTTGTTGCAGCAAGATCTTTTTCTAGCAAAAAAAAAGGGGGGGGGATGATGAAAGTTTAAAATGGTATACTTATCTAATTCTCTATTAATTTGTTATCTAATTCTCTATTAATTCTCTGCTAATCCATGCAATTTGACACGAAAAATATGAAATTTTAGGGGATTTTTGTCTGTATTAACAATGATGGCCAGGAAAGTAGTGAGAGGAACGATGTTAGATGGTCTTCAGAGGGACTTTTGGTGCCCAGCATCTATCTGGTACAGCCTGTTATTAAAGATGACAATACTTACTTCATTTTGTCTGTAATGTACTATCCCTAAAATTTAGTTCATTCACTCATGTGTACATGTACTATACCACCATACCTACCACAGGACTGTGTTTACACTGAGTGGGTCTCAGTGAGTGTTGTATAAGCACATACATGGCTCTGTTTCTACACTGGAAAGCATGACATAAGAAAAGAAACCTCTTTTCAGCTCTATCGAATAAGTACTGCTTTTTTTTTTTATCTCTTTAGGGAACTACAATGAAGGATTTGTTTTTTATCCTGAACTTCCATAACGATCCCATTAACATCTTAGGCTTTCTCTGTCACTCTACTTGATTCAGGTCTCCTTCCCTGGTTGCAGTAAGCTCATGAAGTTGCTGATTTCTTTCTCTCACGATGTTATTCCAAGGAAGGAAAGAAACCCTCCGTGGGCTTCAGCGTTTTCCTCCTCCTTCCTTGAGCTGTGATCACACACTGAAAGCTCCATCCTGTGCTGATGTTTGAGAATCTGTTACCATGGAGCTATTCCCCAGCTCAAAGGATGGTTTTATTACATACAGCGTTACAGGAAAAGAGAATGGTTAAAATTAAACTTAAAAACCCTTGATTAATAATAGAAAATGAGAAAAAAATGTTTTCAAAATTGAACATAGGGTTGAGTGCAATACATTGTTATGGTTACCCTTGTTCTCCAAGGAGCTCCTTTTATTTTATGTTTTCTGTTTGGGGGGAATTGTAGTGCATATAAAAGACTCTGTTGTCTGCTAGCTTCTGGGCATATGTCCAAAATACAAGTGGACATTAACTCAATTCAGCAGATAAGATTTCCTTAGGGACTTCTGGAAGACTTTACTAGTCCATTTCTATAGCCTGCCTATGACCTGTGTGTGTCCTCTCAGACAAAGCTACTTAAAGAAAAATTAATAAGATTTGGTGTGTGCATATGTGGAGGTCAAGAAAGATTTAAAAAGAATGAAGGATAAACAGAATTTTGAAATATCAGTGACTTTGGCAATGAAGATATCTTTCTTGCGTCAAGGCAGGTCTGGAAGAAGCTGATGCTGAGGAAGTATAATAAACTCTGATAAAGGCCTGCATCACACCCAAAATATGCTACTTTCCAGCTAGTGGTGAGCCTGCTTTGAAGGCTAACTTCTTGATTTCTTACCTAAAGTGAGTGATCATGGTGTATAGTCTTTGAAGATGCATGGTTTTAGAAAAATAATTTTTCAATTATATGACAGCTTAACTACTTTGCATATTTTAGAGCATCTTGAAGTGCATTGATGATCTTGGAAAATATGTTTACCAAAAAATTTTTTCTATGTATAAAAACTCTAAAATGTTATTTTTAATACCATGTAAGAGTAATAAAAAATAGAAATACATTAAGGAGCAAATATAATGAGTAGCAATTAAACATTTTAAATGTCATAAATAGCTATTATTTATGGGGTTCCCTCACTCTTTGGGAGGCAAAGGACCACAACTACTAGGAAAGAATTCAAAGCCTTCTCAGCTTGTAGGGCCTATGCCCAGATAGGACACAGAAGGTTCCTGGCATTAGGTGACAATCCAGGGTCGAAGGAAGTTCTGTTGGTGATGCTTAGCTTTGGCTCTAACTGAACTGTGGAGATATGTTGCACATGCCTGACAACTGTCATCACAACAGGGTATGGGAAAGAGAGAAATGAGGAAGTTGTGGCTTTTGTCAGAATAGCCCAGCAGTTAAGAATTTGGGATTCCAATTAACTGCTGGGTGTTTGTTTAAGCTCTTCATGCCTCAGGTTTCTCATCTGTGAAATTGGATCCATAATCATATTTACCTCGTCAGATAGCCCCAAGGATTAAATTAGAAAATATATGTAAATTAGGTTAGACATTTGTACACAGTAAGTTCTCAACTTTTAATAACCACCTGATATGTATGATTACTGCTGTAATAATTTACCATCTCCTCAGATGTACTTAATTGATACATATCAACGTTAGTTCTTTGGCTTTATGGAACCTTCTGGTAGACTACATTAAGGTATGCATATCACTAAGAATCCTTTAGTTTTTCATTCTTGTTTCATTATAGTCAGTCTTGATGGAAATGTGTCTAATTGTACCCCAGTGTTCTGTAAAAGCTTTAGTATCCTGGTTGTTGGGTGCTTATATGAGATGTACAAAGAAGAAGGGCTATTTTTTTTGTATCTTTTCTTTATAACCATTTTCTTCTCAAGAAGTCCTCATTTCTATTACATAGTCCATTGTTTCTCTCATCCTCATCTCTCGTAGAATCCATTTCACTTTCCTATATAGAATTTTACAGTGTTAGATGGTTGCAGATGCCAAATATTTAAAATTTGATTGGACAAATGCTGTACTAACTTTCAGGATCCCCTGCCCTACATGTGGCAACAAATGCTCTTAATTTGCCAATTTCCCTGCAAATAACTCACTGAAGTATTTGCTTGGTTCTTCCCCACCCAGTGGCCGTATTAATATATATTACAAATGCAGTTTGGATTTTAAGTGTGGCCTTTATAGCTTGTTGGGTCTGGTCTGCGTGGTCCTGGTGTTGCCCTATTATGATTAGCATATCTGCTGTTCTACATTTGCATGAAGTGGGCATTAGTCAAAGCTGGGACAATAGTCAATAGCTTCTGAACTATTCCAGGTATTGAAGTAGTACAGGAAGTTTTCAAGCTCACTGCAGAACAAATAAAGACAGACAAAGCACAATGGAAAACAAACACTCCTTCTCTCCCTTTCTCTATGTCCTGGTGCTTTCTCAATATTTCATTTCTCCCTAGTAGCTACCCTCCTGGGAATCAGGACAACAGGACTCGTCCTTGATATGTAGAAAGCTGTGAGGAGATGAGAGACTCTCTTGGTTTTGTTTGCATGGCATTTGTTATCTGAACGTTCATATTTTTTATCTATACAAGCAACTGATCATGGGAAAAGAGCCCTCAATGCCCTTCACAGTCCAAAACATTTCCATTTATTGCTGGTTTGTTATAGGTTCTAATAGGCACATGGAGTCCAGATTATCTTTTTTTTAAAGATTTATTTATTTATTATATATAAGTACACTGTAGCTGTCTTCAGACACACCGGAAGGGGCCATCAGATCTCATTATAGATGGTTGTGAGCCACCATGTGGTTGCTAGGATTTGAACTCCGAACTCTGGCCATCTCTCCAGCCCCCCAGATTATCTTTATTTGGCGTGAGGGGAGGCTTCCAATTTAAAGTTAATGTGAAGGGTGGCCCAACATAAGATGTAAGAACTTCTCAGAGGCAGATGCAGATTTAAAAAAAAAAAAACCCAAAATCTAATGGAGAATGATTCTGTCTTGGGCCTGCTCTTGTGGAATTAAGACAGATTTCTCAAGGTGACACAAAGGCAAACGTGTTCTCAGCCCACGGCTGACACAGAGATAATAATTAGAAAAATCCAACTGTTTTCTTTTTGATGACAAAGCACAGATGTCTCTACTTGATTTGATATTAAATGGAAGGTTTAACTGCCCTTGCTAGAGAAAAGGAAGCACTTTTTCTTTTCTCTTGGAAAATGCTGAAGAAGATTGTCTGTTAAAAAGCTTAACAGAAAATTCAAAGACCAGACCTCACAGCAGGGAAAAAGAATAGCAGAGCTAGGCTCAGTGAATCTGATTGTCAGAAACAACTCACCTCTGCCAGGAAGTACAATCCCCAAAATTCACTTAGTGGAGCTCAACTCACTTATAGCCATTCTTATATTAGAGCCTAAAAGCTGTGATCTCATTGATGTCAAGATTCTCCTAGAGCTGAGGATTGGGCCAGAGCATTTGTATGCTTTTGTATTTCCTTCTCAAGGAACTATGGAAGTCACTAATTCTGTATGTGTAACATAGTATGTACAAGAACATCTTTGTATTCTGTTTTATGTTAAAACTACATGAAAAAAGTGTCATTTCATCCACCCAAACAGTGCTTGAAATTATAAGGTAATCAGAAATGTTAAGGGTGTGGAACACATGCCTTCGTCCTCACACACACTTATAGTCTCAGTACCTAGTAACCCCACTCCTTTCCTGTATATCATGCCATTTTATTTGACAAACCTCAAGTTGGAAATTTATATTTAAATTTGGCAAACATTTAGCTCATATCTACTCTGTACATGTCACAGAGGAGGATAGATAAGGTGCTCACAATCTGCAGAAGAGGCAGAAAAGCAAACATCATCACAACGTAGTCTGCTCAGTGCTTTAGCTCAGGCATCAGCAAGGAGAGGGGATTCCCAGAGGAACTCAGTGATATATCCAAGTGGCAGTGACATTTGAGCTATGTCTCTAAGGATGAGAACTATGCAGTCAACCTTTGCATGTACACTTCTGATGATAACAATGGCGATTACTATACTAAACATATTATTTATATGAAAGTCTCCTCAGCAATGAAATTTAATTACACAGGATGTTTAGGCATAGCGACTGGATGTCTTTCATTTGAAGGTTTAAAAGATAGGCTGTGGATTGGTCTTGGCATAGCCAATGCTAGGTAGACATTTGCCTACAAGACCTTTTCATATGTTTCCCCTCTATGATGTTCTACAGAAGTACATATCAAGGAGACACAGTGCCCAGTAAAGTTTACTTGTATCACTCATTTGTTTTCCAGGCACTGTGATGACCAGGAAGTGGCCCATTTCATAATCACAGACAAACTATGTCTTAAAAGAGGTTGGGTGCTTTGTGTGGGGTTTTGGAGAGTCAGTGACAAAATGGATAATTGACCTTCAAGATTTTGATGAGATTAGAATACCCTAAATATTCACAGTATATTAGGAGGTTTTATTGTAGAAAGACTGAAAGTACTGATTGGTTATTATTTACTGAGCAGCTCAGTGTGCCATCCCCTGAGAACTCTGCTAGCTCATAGCAAAGGCTGGCACTCTATTGCTTAAGAGAGTCCATTGCATTGGCCTAGAAGCACGGAGAGCTTGCAGTTCCTATCCTGTCTCCTGTATCATCAATAGTTTCTCTTTAAAACCTTTCCAAACAGCATGATAGCATGCTGTGAGGTTTTATTACATCTTGAAAGGGAACCTCTGCTCTCTGCCTATGCCTTTAGTAGATTCTTATTACTTTGTCTTGATAAATTCCTTCAAAAAAAAAAAGTTGAGTATGCTCAGTGTCTGCCTTGTCTCTCCTTCTAGTCTCTGATTTCCACTTCTGCCAGGCTTTCCTGCTGCCCACTTCACAGACATGGCCTCTGTCAAGGTTGTTAGCAATCAACAAGTGATCACCTCTTCTTTATTCTCTTAGTAGACAGCTTCATTGACTTGCTGGACCCATCTTTCCTTTCTATTTGAACATCTTTTTCCCTAACCCACGTGACTGTGTGTCTTCTTTATATTTCTCCCATCTGTCTACTTAGATATTTAACAAAGCCAGTAATGTCTGAAACTGAGCCCATATGGTATACCTCTCTTGTTCAGGAAGCCCCAGTCTCACCTTCTTTCATATCGTCACAAACTCAGGGAGTAGAAACTGCATATTTCCAGTCTTATCTCAGAAAGCTTTGCTTCAGTTCGCCATTGTCTCCCAGAGTACAGAAATGTGATCATTTGGGTTGTACCATCTATTTGAATGCTTTCACTGTTGCCACTACTGCTACCATGGTGCAGATTATGTGTCAAGAACTTATTATCTGGCACATGCAATCCATGTATATAGATACATAAAAAATACATGAATAAACCATCCCTGGGAAAAGCAGGAGAAAAGACTACAAGAAGGGATCAACTCCCCTGATAGCTTATATTGTCAACATGACATACATTGTCAACATGACAAGGCCTAATCTTAGAGTTACATCTTTGGGCATCTCTGGCAGGGTTTCTAGTTTGCATTAATTGAGGTGAGAAGACACATCCTAGCTATCTGGTTGAATAAAAAGGAAAAAGCAGTCTGAGTGCCAGAAACTTTTACTCTCTGCTCCCTGATTATGAACACAGTAAGTCTCAAGCTTTTGCCACATTCCTCTGCTGTCATGGGTTGTACCATTTATCTATGAGCCAAAATGGCCTTTCTTTCTTTTTTTCTTTCTTTCTTTTTTTTTTAATAATTGCTTTTGTCAAGTTATGTTTCCCCAAACAAGACAGATGACTAATGCAGCTTCCTATGGAGTTAACTTGCTTCCCTTTCCACAATCTTGGTCATTCCTTTCATAGCTAAGTATAATCCACTCTGCCCTATTGGGAAGCATAATTTTTTTAAAAAAATTCTCAGTATTTTAGACTATCTGTCTTAACAATTTTTTTCTATAAAAGGCAGTGATCAAAACAAGGCCTTAATTTAAATTAAGAGTTGGCATGTAGAATAAAGATTTGAGCATGAATATAATTTTAAAGTTTCCCAAGGCTTAATTCCCTGATAGGAACTTAGATAATGCTCTTCATAGATGACCAGCATAAAATTAGGCTCTCCTGGAGTCCAGCATTTGGCTTGCTTCCCTCCTAACTATGCAAGTTCTATAGGATACTATACAGTCATGACTTCAGAAAAATATATAAAGTAAGTGTGACATAAACATGCTGACTAACCTATATCTTCCATTTTGCTTTCAAAATATATATTATATACCAGGTGCTTAGTACATATCATTACTTGGAAAACTCACAGGGATCCAGAGCTTACTCAAATGTATCCAAGTCTACCTCCTTTCTACTCTAAACATGAGCTATTCCTCCTTTGTCTCTGGGGACAGTGTCTTCATCACCTGTGTTCCACGAGTTAAGCCTTGGAGCCACACTGTTTTTCTTCTTTCCTCAATTACCATAGTATGGTTAATCTTTCCCATGGCTGCACCCCCTTTTCTATTCTAAGTATTAACAGTGGTCTCTAGATGGTCTTCTTGACTTTCATAGGGCTGGCATATCTGCCACCCACAGTGACGCTAATACAGTTTTTGCACATGTAAATTTTATTCTGATTCTTTGTGTTAAGTTTGTTCAATGAGCCCTCTTCACTTATAACATAAAACCTTACATCCTTTCAATGTCGTATCTCCCAAAGTAGTACTTTCCCTCAGGTCCATTCAGTTTTTGTTCAGAAATATCAAACTACTAGTATTTGTTCAAGCACATCTTTTTCATAGTCCTTCATACCTAACATGGTTTCTTCTGTAGGGAACATTTTCCCCAGATGCATCAACAAACTTGCTCATCTGAGATTCAATTCATTATCTCTGTTACCACCACACATTGTGACAACTCCCGTGTTTCTTCATGTACAACAGGCCAATGATCTGATTAGGAGTCCTTCCCATTAGTAGATTCTAAGCTTCTTTGGAGAAATGACAGGCTTTATCTCTCTATCTTTTTTTCCTAGAACAGTGTCCAGCAAAAAAAAAAAAAAAAGATACTCAGTAAACATGCAATAAGCAAATTTATCTAAAATGGTTTTGCCTCTCACATAATATACATATCTGGGTATCAATTTAACTTACAAATTTAGAATGTCACAAGCAAGATTGTTTTAAGGTGTATGGATATTTTGCCTATATACATATGCACATACATTATATGTATATATATAATATATGTGTAAAATATATGATATATATTTATGAAATATATATAGAAAACCAAGGTCCTCTGCAAGAACAGCAATTACTCTTTACCACTGAGTTATCTCTCCAGTGCCTAAAATCAAGATTTTAAATAAGTATTTTAGTCTCTAAACATTTATTGTTCAGTATAGTCTAGAAAATAATAAAGTATTCTTGTTTAGAGAGTATATTTTATTTTTTCCTAATGAGTGTAAAAAGGCCATTTTTAAGATTTAAAGGTAGTAGTTTGAAGTTTATTTTAAAAACTTACAAAGAAAACTATATCTGTATGAATCAGTGATCCTCAACCTTCTTAATGCTGAGACCCTTTAATACATTTCCTCATATTGTCGTGACCCCCCAACCATAAAATTAATTCATTGCTACTTCAGATCTGTACTTTTGCTACTGTTATGAATCATAATGTAAACATTTTTGGAGATAGAGGTTTGACAAAGGCGTCATGATCCATAGGTTGGGAACTGGTGGTAGAAATTAATGTACACCGATATGAAAATTTAAGTGTAAGAAATGCTTCAAGAGCTTCCTTAAAAATTCAAGTCATTGAGTCAAAATTGACAGACATATATTTTTAAAAGTCAGCATTTTAATGGAGAGTTTATGTTACAAATGTTACTCATGTCTATATCCTTGAGTTGTCTCATTCTACTCCGAATAAGAAACCCATACAGATTAGTATGATAGCTGTTAGTATACATTATCAGAGCCTGGTGGTCAGATTAAAAATTGGCAACATTATTTGAAAGAGTGAAATGTATGTCTTGTAGACTGGTGTTAGAGAGACACATTAAAAGGATGATGTTCTCGTTGGAGGGATATATAGGGCAATAAGCAGTTTTGTGGGTGATTAAACAGTGAAGTGAGGCTGAATCTTTAAATTACCACCAGAATACTCTTATTGCAAATATGTTACAGTACCATGAAAAGCTCCTTTTGTATATTCGTTTTTACAGCATTGTTTTATGAGTTTAATTATAGTTCATTTTATACTAAGTAGTAAACAGATGTGTATCTGTTCACTTAAAAATCCTAAATTAAATTTCTAGAATTCATATTTCAGCTTAATACCACCAAATCCAAAAATAACTTTCTACTTTCTATGAACTATTTCTGTACTCACAGGAAATCAGGAAGAGGAGAAGCAAGGGCTGACATTTAATCCACAGCAGATATGCCTTTGGGTAGAGATAGCTACTGAGTAAAGCTGACAGAGATCTTAAAAAAAAAAAAAAAGGAAGGAAGGAAAGAAAGAAAGAAAAAAAGAAAAAACCTATTTCATAGGTAGAAAATCTGGGTTTTTTTGAATAAAGACTAAGTAGCTAGCCTGTTGTCTTTAAAGTACATATTATCCTGTGGGAGCACCAACATTCATTGACTGTGCTAATTGGAGCACTATTATTGTTATAATAGCAGGAAAATGTAGAAAATTCTGGTGATCCGTGAGATCACCATGAGATTTTCCTCCTCCAGCACAAGGACTTTTTGACCCTTTTACCTTTGACTTCATTTTTATCTTTTTGTTTTTTTTTTTTTTTTTTGGTTTTTTTGAGACAGGGTTTCTCTGTGTAGCCCTGGCTGTCCTGGAACTCACTTTGTAGACCAGGCTGGCCTTGAACTCAGAAATCCTCCTGCCTCTGCCTCCCAAGTGCTGGGATTAAAGGCGTGCGCCACCACCGCCCGCCTTCATTTTTAATCAGAACCTTCTAAAAGAGGTCTATTCTTGAAGGGAAATATATAATCTTGAAGAAAGGACTAAACAACAACAACAACAAAGACTAATCAGATTTATCAGATGCTAAAATCAGTGTGAGCCTTCATTGCACCTGGTATGTAATAGTCTTCTGACATCTTTACCAGGAAGCTTGGATGGCACATCCACAGCCTTATGGTAGGGTGGTAGAGACTGCCATTTCTTTTTCCATGCCATTGTTACATAACTCAAGATTTCCTAAATAAGCAATCAATAAATCTGTTTCCAATACAATTTATAGCCATTGCTTATTTTCATATTTCATCGTTCCTCTTCCAGTATACACACATGCACGTGTACATGTTTGTGTACTATTTTGGTCATTTCCTATTTATCTGTTTCCCTTTGAGAGATCACTTATGAAATACCATTTCATGCTGATAGTATCAATCAGTATGAATGTCCTTTCAAGGACCATGTGTAGTGAATAAATTTATACTTCCTATGTCTTAGTTTTAAAAAATACAATATCTTAATATTGCTCTAAAAATTTAGAACCTACCATCACACTGGAGAGTGATCTATTTTACATATAGGTTCAATATAACACTGCATGAGAGTTAAGTGTCAGTTGGTATGTGCCAGTGTGTAGAATCTCAACTTTTAGGTTAAGAATTACCAAATGGAAAGAAATATTCTGTGCTAGGAAAGCCTCCATTGGTCATTAATTCTCTTCTTTATTCCCATTTCTAGTATCTAAGACCTTTTGAATAGCTATTTTGAAAATAATCTCTTTAACTAGACTAGATGAAGTAGAAAGATTCAGAGATTTAAACATCACTGGTTTACTAAAACTGTCAGAGATAATGAATGTTAGTGGCTTTTCTCCCAATCTTCCACACTCTCCTTAATATCAGTTAAGCATTCAGCAGTCATGCCTACTTTTGGATGCCTATTATTGCATATTTTGTTGTGAGTTTATAGACACTTTATGGAAATCACAATTAACAAGGGTTAATGAAGAACCCAGCAATTTAGTAATGAGTATATAATGCTTAGCTTCTCTACTTCCTCTTTGAAGTGATGGGGAAATATACAGCAGAGGATTTTCAGGATTTCAGAACTCTCCCTGCTGCCATGTTGATATCACAGCAAGGTAACCTTTAGAGAGGTTTATTTGGGCTTACTGTTCCAATTGGAAAATCGTCTATCGTCATTGTCATGGACAAGCAGGGTGGTTGGAGAAGCAAACTGAGAGCTCGAATCTTTAAACAGAAAGCAAGAAGCAGGGAAAACAAACTAGGACTGGTATGAGTCTTTGTATCCCCACTTCTGGTTCACTCCACCCTACCTCCAACTCCACCTGACCCTGAAGCACATCTCCCATCCCTCCTAATCCTCCCCAAACAGGGCTACCTGAGAAGTCTATTTTTGGCATTCTAACCATGGAGACGCTGATTTAGAAATAGTAATATAGAACTTAAGAATGAGCAATTTCAATAATTATCTCCCCATCCCACCCACAAAGTAGGATGAGAAATTTTAAGGAGGAATCCTACAGTGAAAATGGACCACTTAGGTTAATGGAAGGTCTGGGATGCATTTAATCATCAACCACAGTTCATATACCCTTTCATCTTATTTAAAAACAGTACTAATCTATTTTATAACAAAATCTGTAATATGAATGCACGCAAACTGTTTCACTGTGATGTATAATCATCAAATTATTAATCTGGAATTACCCATCTTCTTTCACAGTGTGCAGACCTGGGTTAAACCAAGCAGCCTCTAGTTCATTAGCTATCAGTACTTGCTAGTTATTAACTTGCTGTGTAATGGCTACAAGTCTGCTGTCATCTAGACCACCATTGTTGTGTTATGCCTAGTGTCTGTCTCAAGAAGCTTTCCTGGAGCTGAGGCTGATTATCAGGCTGTCCTTTCTGTCTTCGTGCTCTTGCTTTTGTTTCTTAGGAACATTCCATTCCATTCCCTCAAGTTCTCTTAGAGTTGGCGTTATGAAACACGTTTGCTAAGGTTTGGGGAAATTATTAAGATGTCTAGACAATAACCAAAAGCAAGAGGTTGTCTAAATATTAAATGTGTTTCTACTGGGGTAGTGTGATTGTGTTTTCTCTTTTTAGATTTTCTGTCCAAGTAATCCATCATTCACAATGAGATTTGCCTTGTAAATACCAATGTATTGTTTCCATAATGACTTTTGTCTAGAGATGCCTGTGCCTTATACTTAATTTCCTTTTAGTTTCTTAGTAAAGGAGAAATGTAGAAAGATTCTGGACAATATTTCCGCACCATGATTTCAAACTAGAATTGGTTAAGAGAGATCTTAAAGAGTGAGCAGAACATTATACTAAAAGGATTATCTTCTGTTTTCACAAAGCATGTATAATATAAGTTTTAAAAAATTATTTCCACTTAAGCAAAACAAATTCTGTATGTTTTATATCACTATTTAATGCTCATTTATTCATCATGGATTTTTTGAGTTAATTTTTAGTTAAAACGCATTCCTTTAAAATATTAATTTCAGTTACTAAGGGTTGTTTTGTATGCATGCCTCTTCAGCTTAAATGTCCCAAGTCTATGCTTCACTCTTCCCTGTCACTATCACTATTATTAACCTGATATGTGAAAGGAAAAATAAAAGCTCTTAGCAGCCAACAGTGTCCAACATAGGGCAGGCTCTCATTAAGTCAGATTAAAATTTGTTAGCATTTGGTTGTTCAAAGTTTTTCTTACCTTAAGTTTTCCACAGTGAAGCACTACAGTAGCTGCCAACTTATTTTCTTGTAATATGTATTCTACTTTATTGCTTTAAAATTTTGAGAAAGGACATTTTTTTAAAAAAAAACATATAAAGATAAATGCAAACACATTTTACAAATAGAGCCTTTTCTTCTGTTTACTCTACAATCCAGAAATATCCCATTAGCTATTCAAAAATTTCCCTGAAGTTGTCTTGTTTTTCAAGAGTTTCAGTGATTCTCAGAATCATTCTTTTAGAATTTGCCCTTGAACAATCTCGTTTAAGGAAGTGAAATAAACAGAGTCTTCCTGTAATGTAGTGACCTTGCTTTGTATCGACAAAAAAATCTCTGGCAGCAGGTTCTTATGTACTGCAGGTATTGATGTGTTTGTAGAGGCCCACATCAGTCAAGGGAAGCAATAACTGTACACTCCCTTTGTAGATGTTTAAACAGAATTCTTTAGACCAGAGATTTTTGGCAATAACATTTCATATTGAATTTATACTTGGAAGCTGAAACCAAGTAATCCTTGTAGTGTTTATTGGAAAGTTATTATTTTAGTGACATATTTTTGTTATTAGAGTTTAGTCTTGGTAGCTTTCCTAAGTGAAATCATTACTTTCTTAGAATTGAATGTTAGTTACAAAATGCTTGCAGTAATCTGAAGTTTAATCTAGTGACAGTTATTTGAATAACAATTTAAATAAATGACACACTTTATTTTATTGAAGCTAATTAACATTCTGAAATTTAAGTAATATAGATATGTATATTTACATTTAAATGCATAATTTAGTAATAATTAATAGTCTAATGGGAATATGAAGATATAAAGTATAATTTGGACATTTTCTGTCACATGAAGTTTAGTTAGCCATTTGAATGTCCTTCAAAAGTCTTTTATCAGATGTAGAATTATATATTTCTATAGCACAAAACTAGCTTTGTAGGATTTCAATATATATATATATATACATATATATATGTATATATATATTAAACCTGTATAATCATATTTTCTGTGGACTTTCTATATCGTTGTAAGATGTATACTCTATAACACTAAGGTCTGACTTATTAATGCAGCATTTATATTAGGAAGTTTGGAGAATAAAAAAAAATTGTCAAGAGGATAGTTAATGCTGTCATTAATGCAAACCTCAGCCAAGGAATTGCAATGTGCTTCCTTTAGGCAGAATGTAGCAAATATAAGAATCTACATATGTAGAGGAAGAAGAAAGGCCAAGTGTAATTTTACTTGCTACAATGCTTCCCACACCAATATTGCTTCAGGGATTTTTTCCATATCATCAAATAGGCTTGTGAAATTAAACATTTTAGCTATTCATGATAGCATATGTCGATAATCCCAGCATTCAGGAAGGTGAGACAAGAGAATTGCTCAAAATTGTGGCAGACCTGCATTACATAGTGAGTTCCAGGCTAGCCAAGACTATAGAATGAGATCCAGTTTCAAAAAAATGTTCAAAATAAATAGTTTAATAGTTAAATTATATGGCAGTGTTATAATTCATTTAAAAATATTGATCAATTTTGTTATTTTCCTGATTTTTAATTTGTGTTTTTATAATATTTATAATTAGTATTTTGGTTCATATTTTTTTAAAGATTTATTTGTTGATTTTATGTATATGAGTATATTGTAGCTATCTTCAGACACACCAGAAGAGTGCAACAGGTCCCATTACAGATGGTTGTGAGCCACCATGTGGTTGCTGGTAATTGAACTCAGGACCTCTGGAAGAGCAGTCAGTGTTCTTTTTTTTTTTAAAAATATGGAACGCTTCACGAATTTGCGTGTCATCCTTGCGCAGGGGCCATGCTAATCTTCTCTGTATCGTTCCAATTTTAGTATATGTGCTGCCGAAGCGAGCACCAGTCAGTGTTCTTAATCATTTCTCAGCCCTTTGTTTCATATTTTTATCCCATCTCACATTCTTTCTTTATGATAAATTCTTTGAAATTTACCCATTAATTATTTATGGGCTTTATAAGGCTAGAAAGTTTGCTATAAGTACATTTTTATAAGAAAGCAAAACAGGGATGAACAGGTTTCCTCGTATCCTTGTCTTACCATTTTTTTTTATTAATCATTCCTTTCATTTATATCTCAAATGATATCCCATTACACAGTAACCTCTCCACAATGCCTCCATCCCATCTTCCCTTACTCCCGCCCCTTTGCCTCCATGAGGGTGCTCCCCCACCCACTGACCCTCCCCTGCCCCATGACTCCAGCATCCCCCTATGCTGGGGCATCAAACCTTCACAGGACCAAGTGCCTCTCCTCCCATTGCTGTTAGGCAAGGCTATCCTCAGCTACATATGTATCTGGAGTCATGGATCCTTCCTGTATACTCCTAGGTTGGTGGTCTAGACTCTGGGAGCACTGGGTGGTCTGGCCAGCCAACATTATTCTTCCTATGGGGTTGCAATACCCCTCCACTCCTCCAGTCCCTCCACCAGCTCCCCTACTAGGTTCCCGGAACTCAGTCTGATGGTTGGCTCCAAGTATCAGCATCTGCATTGGTCAGTTGCAGCCGGATCTCCCAAGGAACCACCACACCAGGTTCCTGTCAGCAAGCGCCATGCCATCAGGTTTGGTATCTGCAGACAGGATGGATCCCCAGGTGGGGCAATCCCTCGTTGACCTTTCCTCCAGTCTCACTCAGCTCCATTTGTTGTCCCTTTTCTTTCTTTCGACAGGAACATTTCTTAGTTAAAAATTTGAGATGGGTGGCTGCCTCCATTCCTCAACCGGGAGCTGTGCCTATCTGCTGGAGGTGGTCTCTACAGGTTCTGTCTCCCTCTTCTCTGCTCATTTCAGCTAGAGTCATCCCCGTTTTTAATTATCTTTAATCTTTTTGTACAGTCCAGTAATCCCCCCTCCCGGTCTGATCTCTGACAGTTCCTCATCTCCCCCTTTCTCCAAGAGGATGTCCCCACCCCACCCCACCAGGCCTCTTACTCCCTGGGGCTTCAAGTCTCTCAAGGGTTAGGTGCCAGGCAGTCCTCTGCTGTATATGTGTCGGAAGTCTCATACCAGCTAGTGTATGCTGCCTGGTTTGTGGATCAGTGTCGGAGAGATCTTGGGTATCCAGGTCAGTTGAGACTGCTAGTCTTCCTATGGGGTCGCCCTCCTCCTCAACTTCTTCCAGGCTTTCCCTGATTCAATCACAGGGGTCCCTGACTTTAGTCCATTGGTTGGGTGTAAGTATCTGCATCTGATTCTTTCAGCTAGCTGCTTGTTGGTCCATTCAGAGGACAGCCATGATAGGTTCCTGTCTGTAAGCATATCATAGCATCTGTAATAGTGTCAGGCCTTGGAGACTCCCCTTAAGCTGGATCCCAATTTGGGCCTGTCACTGGACCTCCTTTCCCTCAGTCTCTTCTCCATGTTTTGTCCCTGCAGTGCTTTTAGACAGGAACAATTCTGGGTCAGAGTTTTTGACTGGAATGACAACCCCATCTTCCACTTGATACCCGGTCTTTCTACTGGAAGTTCCTTTTCCCCACTGTTGGGGATTTCATCTAAGATTCCCATCACTGGAGTCCTGAGAGTCTCTCACCTCCAAGGTCTCTGGTAAATTCTAGGTGGTCTCTCCACCTTCTACCTCCCAAGGTTGCATATTTACATTCATTCTGTTGGTCCTCTGGGCTTCACTCCTGTTTCCTCCTACCAATACCTGATCATGTTCCCCCTTTCCCCTCCCCCTTCCCTCTCTCACTGAGGTCCCCCCTTCCCTCTGGCCCCCCCAATGATTGCTTTCTTCTCCCTTCCAAGTGGGATTGAAGCATCTTCACTTGGGCCCTTCAGCCTGTAAACCTTCTTGAGTTCTGTGGATTGTATCCTGGGTATTCTGTACTTTTTTGGCTAATATCCACTTATTAGTGAAGGCCACTATTCCCGTTCATGGAGATGGAGTCCTTATGACCTAAGCAGCACTCAGTGTGCTGTCTTCTAAAACAATGTCACTGGGGATTGTGTCTCAGTGTGAACTGTGGAAACAGGCACTCAGTCAGTAGCAAATGTTCACATCTTTAAGATCATATGAGAATGTACTGATGGCATACTTTGGGAATTGCCTTCCAAGAACCTTCCTTCCATCCTTCTGTTTTAGAAACACATACTTCTAAGCCTGACACATTGCTGCCTATCTAAAAAGTTATATTCTTTTCAGAGAGCATTGCCACTGAATTCCAATCCATAAAATTTAAGCAGATTTATGTGGTACTTCAGAGACAACGGCATCCTTTCCTCACATCACAGTCCATTCTACTATATAAAGTCTATGTGCAAGAAGTGATACCTGGACAGCCAACTTGGGCCTGGCAGCCAGTTTTCAGGGTAGAAAGGTGAGCAGAACTTCGCGTGGTCTGCAGCCTGTTTAACCTGATCTTACTCACCTTGTTGCTTGACAGCCAAACAACTGTGAACTGAGGCAGAGTAATTGAACCTCATTCTCTGTGCTTGTGTTCCATCTTTGTCATTTGGCCATCTGCACAGGTGCACAGGCACTACATAAGGGCCATCTCACACTGAACATAAGAAATGACCATCCATGAAGTGAGATTGTCAACATTTCCCTAAAAGTCAGCTTCTTAGTTCAAGGAGCATTAATGTTCCCTCAAGTTTCTGATGTTCATGGGAAGAATAGAAAATTCTTGTGAAATTAAAGTCCAATGTGTCCACATTGGCACATTGGAACAATCTTAGTATCTGTGCATGTTCTTTCTCAGAGCAAGTGAATTCTGTGTCTTACTCCAAGCCCCCTAGTCATAATGCATAATGCCAGAAGTTGGAAGAGGCAACTCCAAAAATCTCTTTATTTTGTACTTAGAAAAAGATTTAGAGTAACTGGTTTTATGTATTTGCACTCTTCACTTTTTTATTAGATTTTGAAGTTTCTTCAAAAGCAAGTAACTATTAGTAATAACTATGAAGCAAAGACACACACACACATATGTTTGATACACAGGGAAATATTTTACTGGGTAGTATTTGAGGAGCTTGTTTTCATAAGCCCTTTATGAACTTCCTCTGCTTCAGTTCCACTCTCATCCCTACAGCATGTTGCATATCTCTGGCTGTGCTGTCATGCAAAGTCCCCCACTGTGGTGCTATACTATCCCCATATCAGCTGTGACCCCACTGTGAAACTACCTTCTCTGAATAGCTCTCGGATCTTTAGTACTTCTTTGTCCTAGCAGGTCCTGGGCCACTTCCTACCTGCTGGTCATTTGTGTCCCTAGCTGGTCCAAAAGTATAATACATATGTATATGTTAAATATATATATATATATTTAACACAACACCTAATTTTCCACATAGCAAAGCACCTAAGTGTCTAGTAGCTGTTGGATGATAAACATAAATTTGTGTAAAAAGTGTGCATGTATATAAATATATGAATGAGTTGTCACTTTTTATATTCTGAAGTCAATAGAGAAAAAGGTTCATAATATCTACTCCTAAATTCCATAAATACTAAACAAGTCTATATTCTTCATCTGATTATTGCAAGTTATTAGTTTAGTGTCAATTTTCATTGATATGAGTTTGAATTCTAGTTTGGGGACTGTTACATATGACATATATGTTTGCAGTTCTCCTCTCCTGGACTACAGAAACTGGTAGCAGAGGTCAGTTTTACATTGACATACATATGAGATGGCTATTCTAATTTCTGAGTGCTAGATTGTAGAAGAAATTTAATCCAGCAATATGGCAGCTCTGGCAAGGGATCACATCCAAAGACCTTCTAGGTCTGAGTGATCTTGCTGGAATACAGACACAGCCTTAGTACATACATACTTTAATCCCAACAATGAAGATAAAGTTGGCTTATAGAAGGAAGCAGCCCTGTTCAAACGTGACATCTGATTGAGGAGGCGACAAAGTGGCAAATCAGAGAAATATTTGACAGAATGAGTCAGATAGCAAATGGCCAACTCTTAAGAGGACAGCACAAACAGGACAGAGGAGTAACTTAGTGGAACAACAGAGGGGGGTAGTAGGTAGGGAGGGAGGGAGAGAAAAATGAGAGAGAGAAAGAACAGAGTTCTACAGAGATGGGCTGCAGGTGAAGACAGAATACGCTAGAGCTGAGAAGGATTCAGAAGATTAGAACAAATTGGTAGTTAGAGGCCAAGCAGAGCAATTCAGTGAGAAGCTGAGAGAAACCAGTTTGAATCATTCAACTTGGAGAGGAGTAAGGGCCAGGACAGCTGACTTGAACCAGCCAGCTAGAGTTCAGAAATGTCTAGAATGAGTGAGTTCATTTAGCAGTAAGTCTCAGAGGCTAAAACATTCTAGGCCTAGGCTGGAAGATTGTACTAAGGTCAGAAGCTTCCAGGCGTAGGCCTAGGGATAGGTAGGAGAGAGAAGAAAATACTCTGGACTCAACCCAAGCTGCATCACTCATCACTTCATCTGAGGAAACAAAAGCAACATTTATACTAGATACATAATTTGCTGTTAGGAAAAACTTGGAGCATTTGTATTTATTTAACATAGAGTAACTTTTGTAAGTCGACTGTACACCTCTGAGCAGCTAACTATGTAACTTTTGATACTTCTGTATATTAAAAACATAATAATACCTGATATAGCAAGTATAACACATGGTAACATTTTAAAGAGGTTTCTTTTGTAGATAAAAAGTAATTCATTTCTGTGTATACATAGCTATCATTTAAATTTGCCAACAAATTCTGATTTTAAATACTAAGTATTTAAGGCTGAGAAAAAAAGTTCAATGAAGATGGGAAGTTAAAGTTAACTGTTCAGAGGGTTCATCTGATTGGAAATTGTGCTTTAAAGTTATTTAAATTGCAGCCTCTTTCTATTCACAGCCATTAAATCATGAACTTGACAGCTACATTATGTGTTTAATTAGGATCTTGTTTAGCATGTGCTGTAACATGAAGTTCTTTTACTTGGTGTCAAAAACCAGTACCGTTTGATTTTACTCATGGCATTAAATATAACTTGAAACATCTTTGAGACATGGCAAACGAAGGACTGCTTGATTAGAGAAGATACGTGTTTTAATCTAGGTTTCCAGTGGCCTTTAATTAATTGCCATGACAAATATTAGGCTTTTGACTTCAAGATGAAGAACTTTGGTAATTATAAGATGGCAAAAATATTGGTAATATTGGTCTGTGTATTCTGGCTCGGCAGGACAGTGCTTATATAGTACCTGCTACCATGAGCAAAGACATTAGCCTTCATCTGTCCTAGTTTATTGTCAATAAATTGAGGATGGTAGTAGAAGCCACATCATAAATGAGGAGCAAGTGAACTAAAATGCCAGGAACTCAGAGGAGAGTGTAAAGCCATGGGTTTCTTGCCCCCAGTGCTCTTTGGTAGGCTAAGATAAGGTTAAAAACAAGACATTTTCATATTAATATTTGATAAGCCTCGTGCCAGGCTTATCACATTTAATTTCTAGGCTCACCTTTCAACTTGGTGCTCTCACATTCCTTCATCCCATATTCATAATACCACAAGGGTTCTTCCCTTGGTCCCCTGCTTTCCAGACATAGCAACTGAGGAGTTCAGGCTAGCTTACTCTAAGACCAATGTTCAGAAGTCCCTATGAGGCCTTTTCTAGGAAGAAGAGCCATGGGAAGAATTACATGTGTGCATGTACCCAGTATAGAGCCCTTTATGTCACTGCTACTTTAATCAGACATGGCTTGTTAGATGAAATCATAGATATATTATAAATATTTGTAAGAATATACTCTCTGAAGCAAATTCTCTTTCCTTGCTCCTTCCTGTGTGTTCAAGTAGCTCTTAGAACCATTTATACTCTCTTGTAAAAGTAATGCACTTTCCCAAATATATGGCAACAGCAATTTTCAGGGTTGATTTGTAAGGTGGGAGTGATTCAGAATAATCCTGGGTATTGAACAACGTATACATAAAAAAACATATGTTTCAGGCACTTCTAATCTACATATACTTCGTATAATTGTAATCTATATTTATAGTGTATATGCATATTGCTTGAGACCTGTGACATGTGGGAAAATGTGGAATTTTCTATGTGTGTTATTTTAATACTTAAGGAATTTAGAATTTTTGATCATTTAAAATTTTGTACTTTTTTTTTCTTACCTCTTTTTTTGGTTTACTTTTTGGTTATTGTTTTTCTTTTTGTTGTTAATTTTTATTTATTTATTTATTTTAATTTATTTACATTTCAAGTGTTATCCCTGTACCCGTTTCCCCCCCTCCCAGGAACCCCCCCATCCCATCCCCCCTTCCCTTGCTTCTATGAGGATGTTCCTCCACCCACCCACCCATTCCTGCCTCCCCACCCTTGATTCCCCTAAGATGGCCACATATGCAGCTGGAGCCATGTGTACTCCTTGGTTGGTAGCTTAGTTCCTGGGAGCTCTGGGGGGGTCTAATTGGTTGATATTGTTGTTCTTCCTATGGGGTTGCAAACCCCTTCAGCTCCTTCAGTCCTTTAACTCCTTCATTGGGGACCCTGCACTCAGTGCAGTGGTTGGCTGCAAGCATGCATCTCTGTATTTGTAAGGCTCTGACAGGGCCTCTCAGGAGACATCTATACCAGGCTCCTTTCAGCAAGCCTTTCTTAGCATCCACAATAGTGTTGGAGTTTGGTGACTGTATCTGGGAAGAATCCCCAGGTGGGGCAGTCTCTGAATGGCCTTTCTTTCAGTCTTTGCTTTGTACTTTGTCTCCATATTTGCTCCCATGAGTATTTTGTTCCTCTTTCTAAGATGGACCGAAACACCCACACTTTGGTTTTCCTTCCTCTTGAGCTTCATGTGGTCTGTGAATTGTATCTTGGGTATTTGGAGCTTTAGTGTGTGAATATTGACTCAGTTTGATAATTTTGATATCTACCATTTGCATTATTTAAGAGTTTCTTCTCTTAAACTTGCCTTCTGGAAACCAGAAGATGTCGTGTATAAGGAGTAGTTGGTCTCATCTTCCTTTCTGCAGTTAGGCCTCTGAATTGTCCATCATTAGTTGACATCAACTCCTGCCTGCCTTTGGAGCACTAGGAAGGAGAGGAAAGGAAGCAGGAAAGCTTTAGAGGTAAGAGCTATGGTGTTAGAGCAGCATTGCCTTCTCTGAGCTTGGTATTAAAGCTGACTTCCTTATAGGTAGTTTCATTGTTTTCTGCTCGTTTTTTTTTTTTTTTTTTTTTTTTGTAGGCTTTGCTGTTGTGGTGGTGGTTAGTTCAGCATAAGTTCCAAACATACCCCAGTCGTTTCAATGGCTTCAACCATTTATATTATAAAAAGGAACCAATGGTCCCTCCAGGCTACTCTGTTGAGGTCTCTTTATCCTTCTCAAGTTGGCTTCTCAAGTATAACCACAGGTTATGGCATTCTGACTCCTTCTTTTTAAATACTCATACCTGGTCCGTGCAGATAATTACATGGCCCCCAACTCAGGAATCCTTCTGCTTTAGACTGTTTTTGTTACCAGTTACTAGGCCTTCATACATGAGATGGATAACAATCTGTAAGTATATCAAGCTGCAAGGGGTTCCTACTAAAGTTTTCATCACATCCTATTGAAATGTCTCCTGCCTGGGGTGAAGGCAAGAACTTGTATTATTCACAATGGAGTCCATAGATTATCAGTAACTTCTCCCAGCTAAGTTTGCTCCTTAATTTCTAATGCTAGAACTTTGATGTGGTATGGCATTTTAAAAATGAGTAACTGGTTCTCAGAATCCTCCTTAGGGAATCCAACATATGGTCTAACACCTCCCTTGCAATGTGTTAATTATTGTCTTGATGCTTTAGCCAAAACTTCCATTTTAATATTACATTATGTCTGTAATATTTGCTTATAAGTAAAATGGATTTCATGCTTTGGTATGCTTCCATTCCTTCATCCATTTTCTTTATTTCCTCTCTGGAAAGCTGAGTTAGAGGTGTACAATGATCAGAACAAGGAACTACTCTGCCCCTCAAAGACACTCAGATTGAGGGAGATACTCAAGAGGCTCCTCAGCAATTGGAGGAAGCAGTATTTTCTAACCTGTAACTCCTGATGTGTTAACACTCCCTCTGGTTGAATTGGTCTGTAAATTTTCCTCCTTGATAGATTTCTGTGTGCAGCAGTTTCATGGGGTGGTTATGCACACGGCATCTGGAGCTAAACAAGCTGGATCAAATCATATTGCCACAGGTTACAGTTGTATGTCCTTGTTTCCTTATCTGTAGAATGGGGGTAATAGCTTTCTCTGAATTATGAGACAGATATGTAGATAGATAGATAGATAGATAGACAGACAGACAGACAGACAGACAGACAGACAGACAGAGCCTCAGGCATTGCAAATGTTGTATAAATGGTAGTAGGTCCAGTAGCCATAGTTGTGATTGTTACTATTGCTGCCATTGTTATTTTTTCAAGGGCAAATTATATATTGGGTACTTAATAAAATATTTTTTGGGTCATCCTTCTCATGATAAGACAGTAACCAAATGATAGTCTTCAAAGCAAATGAAAGTTCTGTGACCACTCATGTCACAGGGTATCCTGGTTAGTGACACCATATCTATTAATATCATCTCTACCACCTAGTTGTTTCGGAGCTACTTCTGGTTAGGCACAGGAACTAAACAAAGTAGACATGGTCAGGGGATATGGGTATTTTGCCTTCATTGTTGTTTAAGGGTTGGATAAATTTTTAAACCTAACATTGAATTTATAATAGTTAAGTGATATTGTAAATGAATAGTTTGAATACTTCAGTATAGAAGGAAGTACCATGTAAATTAAGATAAAGGTGGTTTATAATTATTAATAATAGCAGCCTTATATTTGCCATGAATATGATACCAAAAAAGCATATTCCATTTTGCATTGCTAATCATAAATGCCAAATTTTACCCAAATATGAACCAGCAATAGAAAAGCAAAATATATAGAATTTCTTTTGGAACCAAATGAACAGCAGTGAAAATATTTGAACCGGATTCAGTTTTCCTGTATGATATTATTTCTGGTTTCCCCCATGTAAACTCTAGCTGCACAAGCCTGACTTGTGTGTAAAATGCATCTGCATCATCAGGTAGCAGGTGAACACTGGCGTAATCACTGTAGTTCCCAGAGTAAAGACTCAGAAAGCACCATGACTTGTTAGATTAAATGTGTTGTTTAGACAGGTACTGTCTCATTCTACCTCAAGGGACTTAAAACTTTAGTATTCTCAGGCTCCCTTGGTCTCAGTCCTGACAACACATGAGAATGGTGTAGTTAAAGGAACTGTGCTTGGAAATGCTTTTACATTGATCAAGGTCGTGTAAGCTTTCACATTGCACAGCAAGTTCTTTATGCCTTATGCCTGGTGAAGATACTCTCTGTAGTGCTGCTGCTTGGGTAAAGAGAAGGAGGCAGGTGATTAATGATGGGACAAGACTTAGTTTACTGCTTATGGACTTTGTCATTGAAAATAAAACCTAAAGTCCAAGAACCCTAATTTTGAAAACATAATAAATTTCACAAAGCAAACCTATGAAAACACTTACAATATCTAGAATTATTGGGCCACATTTTTTTTAAAGTTTCCAAATCTGATTTTTACCTTCTACACAAAAATGGCATAGGATGCTTATGTTATCTTTTGTAATGTGGCAAAATCTACTTCCAACATTTATTTGAAATACTATGAAATTATTCAAGTGAAAGTCATAGAGGACAACTATTGCTTTCCTGAAACCCAACTTTGCAGGGAGCTTTGGTTTCAGTATGGTCCTTAGTGCCATACAGTTAGATTTCTTAGTAAGAGTGCTTTACAAAATATGTCATTGAAGGAATCCAGCTTGAATATTAGAACACTGATTCTGACATCCATTAGTTTCCTGCATCTAAGCATGGTTTGGAAGAGCTGTATGTGAGACAAGTTAGTCATTCTCCCCAATTTGAATCATAATTCTTTTTGAAGTAAAAAACCACAATAACTCTATCACAAGCCAAGAGGATGCTGGTCACTTGAAATCTTCTGCAAAGATTGTAAAGTTTGCTTAAAATATAAAATGGTTTTACATGTAGTCACAACTGTTGCAAGTGTTCTACAGCATTATAAAGGCTTGTTGATAAGAATTATTTAAAAGCAGATTTCAAAATTTTGTATAAACAGTTCAGCTACTACTATGATTCATGTATATGATTTATAAGCCATTTCTACTAAGCATTTGCTAGTGTTTCTGCTAGGTATTTCCTGAACAGTGTTTCCTCCCTATATCTCTTGTATGTGCTGTTCTAAATGTCTAGTCCTAAAGATGGTAATCACTTCAGATTATAGCTGGGTGCTAAATGGAATATCTTCATAATTATTTCTGTTTTATAATACACTCATTTCCAGGTCCATGAATAAAGAATATAAAATAAATGCACAAGAATATCTCTTAGAACTCTCTGTTCTCATTTTCAATTTTCTTTCTTTACAAAAAGCATTTTATTTAGACATATTGCTATACATACAAACTGTGTCTTTTACTCCATTAGAAATATAGTTGTAAATTAGTGATGATTTATTAAGAAGACAAAGTACGTACAAACTGTAAAGGAATGAAAAGGAAATGGATTGAGCTACGTCTTTTATTTCTTTTGGTCAGTGGAAATTGTATTGACCTTAAAAAATGAAAACCAAACATTCATTTAGGCTTACATTGGTTTATGAGCAATATTGCCTTGAGGTAGCTGTGTTCTAACAGTAAGACCCAAAGCTTTGGGCAGGATTTTGCATTAGGTTGGTGGTAGTTTATTCCATTAGTTGAAGTGACAGTGACTTGCAGCCATCTTCCTTGCTTGGAGGGGAATGATTACACACATACATGACTTCTGTCCCAGAGGGATAACACCTCAAAATCCCCATCATAATTCAACCTGGCATTCCTAACTGTGCTCCAAAGACCAGAATTTCAGATTGGATAGCTTATGAGCCATCTCATCCTTACTAGTTATTAAAAAGAAATATTCAGTTTGTAGTTAGTATGCTTTTGTCATAGAAAATGCACTGGCATATTATAGTTAGGATAAGCTGGAGTGGTGCCTTCCTGATTGTGAGTACCACTGCTCTAGCAGAAATCCTGAGGATTTTTTTGTGGTTTTGGTTTGATTGTTTGCTTGCTTGATTAGCACTTACATTAGACAGTTCACAGCCACTTGTAACTCTAGCACGAAGGGATGGAATATACTCTTCTGATCTCATGTACCAACATACACGTTGCACATGCACACACACAATGCATGAGTGCACACACACTTATATACATACATATAAATAAATATAAATTAAAAACATATTCTATATAATATTCCATCGAAGTTATATTCCAATGAAGATAGACTTGAATTTTGAGGCACAGCTCTGAACAGAGCTTTGATAAGTTTATATGGTTGCCTTCTCCCTAGTTCAAAGTTTTTTCTGGATTATGCCAAAATTTTCATTCCTATGATTTGAGAAGCATGACAGTAAAGAATGAGCCCAAACTTAATTTGCTTTTCTAGGCATCCCTCTGGCCCATTATTTTTATGTTAGTAGCATTGATCTCCTCTAAGTATCTTAGTTGGTAGTTATAGGAAAATGGAGCTGAGGCATAATCTATTATTTCATGGTAGGGAGGGCTTTATAGACAGGTCTGTGCTTTCTTACCAGACATTATGTCAGTACTGTATTTTAGGTTTGCCCTAATAAACTCTTAATCACATATATACTAAAATTGGAATATATATATATATATATGTATATATATATATATATATCTGCCACAAAATATGGGGAAAATAGACAATGAGTTATATATATGTAGAAAAGATGGATTATGTCATGTGGTTTTATAGTATTTTTTGGATGAGTGAGTGAGAACATGTCCATATGGACTAAGCATGGGGATCTTTGGAGTTAAATCCATTAAAACTCTAATTTTGTATGTTACTCTTATTTAACAATGTGAGTGGTAATTTCCCTAACTTGTCTGAAAAGAGAAAACAGATGACACTTACCTTGAAGAGTGACCATTTTTTGTATCAAATACTGAAAAGAGCAGAAAGTGCGTAGGGTTGCCTGCTTTGGGTGAGTAAGTGTTGGCCATCAGTGTACTCCTAATGCTGTTCTTGAGATCACTATTGCTACTCTTCATGTTACTCAAAACCCTTAAGTCTTTGGTCATCCCTGTGCCCTACTACTCAGTTTCCCTGACTGTTGCCCATACCTCTTTTCCAGTTATTCCGAGGAATTTTTATCCTGTTATTCATTCTGGCATCTTTCACGCGTACTAAAATCCCATTAATTTTTACGTGCCAGCACAAGTAAGTCTTCTTACTAAATCATCCTCACTCTACCCAGTCAAAACCAGACCTTCACATATCTGTCCTCTTAACCTCTAGACTTTCATTTTCATTACGGCCCTTTAATTCCCTTTAATCTCAACCTTGTTCAGACATCCTGAGCCCATTAGTGTGAGCTGAGGTGCTTGTTTTACTTTCTTTTTATTTATTTATTTTTCAATGTAGAAAGGTAGTGTTTTTAATAAAATAATGGTGGTGCAACCAGACACCCACATTTAGAAGAATTCTTTTTTTTTTTAAATTATTTTTAACCATTTTTTACAGTACAGTCATTATCCACCTCCTGGTCTGCTCGCCCCCCTACAGTTCCTCATCCCATTCCTTCTCTCCTCCTCCTCCACCCCCACCCACCCTATCTCCAAGAAGATGTCCCCACCCCACCTCCACCCTGCCAGGCCTCCCCACCCCTATGACCTTAAGTCTCTCAGGGTTAGGTATGTCTTCCTTATCTTTATCCTCTCTCCCTTTTTACATTAGCCACCATTAAGCCCAGAGCTTTCCCACAGGGACACAATCCAATCAATAGGGTTGGAGTTAAATTGTTACTCAGATGTCTTTAACAGCAGGTTTTCCATTCTTTTCTAGTCAAATGAAAATAGATGGTCATACTGATCACTCCCAGGCACAATAAAGGCTGCACTGTTCTCTCTCGAATTAGGTCATGGTCAACATGTTCAGATTTCATTTCTGGATAGTTACCACCTCTAAAAGTAGAGCTTAGTGTTCCGTGATTCCTCAAATCAAATCTTCATATGTACCAACAGAATGTGCACAACATGTCAGGTTTGCCCAAGGAGAGAAAGGGTTAATTCTTTTTTTGTTCTTTACTTTTTATTGTTGATGATGAAGCTCATTACCATCTGCTCTCTACTCAAAGTGAAATTTTTTCATTTTTTTCTATTAATTACAAAAAAAAAAATCCAACAATTTCAAGAGGTAAGGTGATCGTGAGTAAATCTAACTGGATATAGGAATACAAGGAATTATACGTATTTTGGTGAAGTGTCAGTTACCATACATTAATTATGAATGAAGCTACCCTGTCAATTCTAGAAGACGTTTCTCACAATAGATTTCCTGACCTATTAGCTTTTATAGTCTTTCTACCCCATCTTCTGAGATGTTCCCTGAGCCTTAGTCTCAAGAGTTGTGCTGTAGATTTATCAATCGGGACTGTATACCACACAATCACCTTCCCTTTACATTATAACCAGTTGTGGTTTTCAGTCATGGTCTCCATTTAGATGGTCATTGACTCAACTAGTTATTTTATGTTTTAAAAATAAAATTCTGTTATTAGTTTATAGACCATTTCACTGAGTAAGCTATTTGCATAGAGAAAGTATAATATTAAAATGACCAACTTAACTGAGTACTTAGCATTTCCCAGAGATTACCAAGCATTGCTCAATTTATTCACTGAAAAATAATATGAACAACCTGGAGGTTTAAGAGGGTTATGAACTTCCTACAGTACCTGTCTGCTGCCAAGTCCCTTCATTTCATCAGTACCTGAGCTAGTCTTTAGTGATGTCATAAGATACGGGGAAGGTAAAGGAGAGTAACTCCATTGGACAAAATGCAAGAGATCATTTTCTTTGTATTATTTGGTAAAAAATAATTCTAATACATTTTGTATATTAACTTTGGTAGGGACCAGGCAAAGCTGAGAGAGGAAGATGGAGGGCTGTACCCTCGAGAGCTCTCAGTGTTATAATCACTGCTGCCATTGCAGAGTCGTGAAGGACAAAGATACATCATCAGTATTTGTGACTAAAGATTCACATTTGAATTCTATCTATTCTGGAAGAACAGGCTGGCTAAAGGCAAGAAAAGTTCTTTGCTATTTTCAGGGATGTGTATAACCACTAACAAATCCTCTTAAGCCTACAGAAACAGTTATGTGGGTACTGACTGTCCGTACATTATAGTCCAAAAGAAGAGACACATTCAGTATCATTCCTGGGCAACTAATAGTGGAGTGAAGACTAGATTGTGCCTTATCTTCCAAATGTTAAATTGATTCATTGTATGTTTATGAACTCCCCTGTGGCTGAGTTAAATTATTTCCTGATAATAAGACTGAAGTAGTTGTTTTTTGCTTATGAACCTCAGACAGTTCTAACAATATCCCGTGGGGTGAACAGTTCCTTTATTGTTTTCATCCTTGTTTTAGCTCAACCCTTTAGTCTTCTAAAGACTTCTAGTCTGGCTTGTCTGTTCTCTTTAGTAATTGTTACAACAGCCTTGAAGAAGAGCAACCTTTCTTCATGAATGTTTTGTTAGAATAATTACCAGGCTCAACTGGGGGCTTGACTCTTTATCCTTTAACTGACTTTGTGGAGTACAACACAATGTATCTTTGTATTTGAACTCCTGTTAACAGGCAGACCCAATTCAACTCTGAGAATCTTTTATAAATTTCCACCTTTTGTTATCATTGCATTTGGCTTCTAGTTAATTTGCTGTACAGTGATTCTCCTGTGACTTTACCCATAACAGCAAGCTGCTCCCTCCTGCCCCACCTCCCACCTTAGCTAATTTCCCAACCATCTTGAGATTTCCAGGATTCTAGTTGTAGTGCACAGGGTCATCCAAAATAGTGATTTTTGGACTTCAAACATGGAAATGTAAAATAACTCTTGAGTTTTACAGCTATCAGGAGCAAGAACATATTGGATTGGTTTAAGCCAAAAATATTTCATCTCTGATTTGATTTACTTGATATTTTGGCTAGAAGCGCAGAAATGCCATAAATAGTGGGTGGTGATTTACAGCATAACTACATAAAAGAATGCTATAATTCAGATCTGCAGGATAGTGTGTGATGAATTCTCGATTGTTTGTGACATGGCCAGAATTAGCAGCATCTTCTCACTTAAAGCTCTTTGTTCCCCACAAAGATCAAAGAACAAGGTCATGTGATGATGCAAATGACATTCTCCTTCCTTGATTATTCTTTTAAAGTTTTGCAAACAGAAGAAAGCATCTTATACTCTAAAATACATACTCTACTAAAACATAAAATTGTTATTTTATAAGAAGTCTGGACTCAAAGTACCTTTATCTTTTGCTTTGAAATTACCAAATAAAATATCAATATATGTTGGTATATATATATATATATATATATATATGCATAAGATTTTACACTTAATAAGTAATTTAAAGTCAGAGCACAGTTACATCATTCACAAAAATATCTGCAACTTTTAAAATGCATATTTTAAAAGGCATTCCCTATCAATTATCTGCCATGCAGTTGGTTGTATTTTATGTACGTAATTAAATTTCAAATTAATAAAAGAAACCTTTACTTTTTATCACCTTAAAATGCTTTCTGATGAAATTATAGATGTGAGATTTTATCTTCCTGTTTGTTTTGTGGAGACTCATTGTGGTGGTTTGAATATGCTTGACCCAGGGACTAGCACTATTATTAGGTGTGCCCTTGTTGGAGTAGGTGTGGCTTTTTTGGAGGAAGTGTGTCATTGTGGGGGTAAACAATTAGACTCTCCTCCTAACCATGTAGGAGCCAGTCTTCTTCTATCAGCCTTCAGATAAAGATGTAGATAGAAGCTGCCATGCTCTCACCTTGATAATAATGGACTGAACCTCTGAATCTGTCAGCCAGCCCCAATTAAATGTTGTACTTATAAGAGTTGCCTTGGTCATGGTGTCTATTCACAGCACTAAAACCCTAACTAAGAAGTTGGTATCAGGGATTGGGGTATTGCTGTGATAGCCTGTCCATGCTTTTGTCTGGAAAAATGTGGATCTTAGGACTTTGGATTTAGAATGCAGTGAAATATTTTAAGTGGGGCTTAATGGACCATCACAGTAGGTATATGGAAGATTTTGTTGCTGAGGGTGATCTGAACTGTGGAAGGCTGGCTCTATAGGGTTCAGAGGAAAAATAATTTTAATATGCAGCCAAGAGATACTGTTCTTAGATATTTTGGCGAAGAATGTGGCTGCTTTTTGCCCTTGTCTGAAGAGTCTACCTGAGGCTAAGGTATATATTAATTGCATTGACAAAGGAAGTCTCAAAAAAGCCCAACAGAATCTTTGTTCTGTGGCTAAGTGTCACGAAGAATATTTTGAACAAGCATAGCAAGCTTAGAAAGGAAAAATATAAAATTTATGGTTCAAGTAATAAAGGGACATCAGCAAGTGAAATGGAGCTGAATTCTATATTCAAGGAGATAAACAGATTAAGTGAGTGGTGACTTTGGGGCAATATCCCACCAAACTAAGCTTAGGTCCCAGCATGGTGGTACACACCTTAAATTTCAGGAGATGGGCAAACAGGTTTCTGAGTTCAAGTCCAGCCTGGCATAGAGCAAGCTCCAAGTAGAGAAAAGCTTAAAACCAGTCGTGATGATACACATGATTGATTGATCTGAGCATTCAGGAGACAAGGCCATGCCAATCTCTAAATTCAAGGTCAATCTACAGAACAAGTTCCAAAACACCCAAGCTTAGGCATTTAAGGAGTAAGAAAACAAAAAGCTGGTGATTATGTAATAGAAAAGGGGGTCCATGTTCCAGCCCTAGCAAGCAGCAGTACTTGGTAAGTTTAGCCACGTGGCTCTGTATTTAGAGTCGAAAATAGAAAGGACTAGTGGGACAATTGATGCTGGTTAGCTGGAGCTAAGAATTTAGCAGTGATTAAGAAGAGACCAGCATCAATTAGGTGAAATCTGGGAAGTATCTTCTGAGATCACAAAGAAGCTGTGTTCCAGAGATACCCCAATCTCGTACTGCAGCTGGACTTGGTAATATGTAAGAGTCCCCCAAGTGGTACTTGTTTTGACAGTATAAAGGGGTCATTCAAAGCAGCAAGGCTTGGCACTGTGAGAGGCCCAGGAAGGCCATTGGTAAAAGTGCAGCCTCAGTTGCAGGAGAAAACTCAGAACTGAAGGGTTCATGCAAAGAAGTTGGGGTTTGGCATCATAAAGAGAGCTTATGAGAGGCTATTGGTAAAGCCTAGTTGCAGTGGAAGACCCCAGTGTATTGGATATGCCAATATCATAGAATGATCACTAAGAATAGCAACAGCAGTAGAGTGGAGTCAACCAGAGCCTAGAGTTCTACAGATGTCAGAACTGGAGATATGAAGGCTTCTAAACCCTTTGGAAGAACCCAGAGGATCATGTGTGGATCCGAGACATTGGAACAAGAAGCTGTTACACTAAAGGTTCCTTGGAAACTCCAAGGTGTTCAAGATGCCAGAGCCCTACAATATCTACTGAGGAAAGCCACTAACAGGGAGTGGAACCAACCCAGGAAAAAGAAGTTTGTTGCAGTCAACAAAGATGGGAAAGGAGTTGGAGATCTGAAGACTACTTTGATATCAGTCATGGAGATGTAGCATGTGGAGTTTGCCCAGCTAGTTTCCTGTCTTGCTTTGGGGATTACAGTTAAGTGATTGGAAGAATCTTTGAAAAAATTTTGAACTTTGGACTTTTTAACATTATTGAGACTGTGATAGACTATAGGGGCTTTTGAAGTTGGACTAAATATATTATGCATTATGCTCTGTTTGAAAAGCCTATGGGAACAAGGGAGTGGAATGTCGTGGTTTGAATATGCTTGGCCTAAGGAATGGCACTATTAAGAGGTGTGGCCTTCTTGGAGTAGGTGTGGCCTTGATGGAGGAAGTGTGTCACTGTAGGGGTGGGCAATGAGACCTTCCTCCTAACCATGTGGGAACCAGTCTTCTCCTAGGGCCTTCTGATGAAGATGTAGAACTCTCAGCTTCCCCTGCACCATGCATATTACCTTCATAATAATGGACTAAACCTCTGAACCTGTAAGCCAGCCCCAATTAAATGTTATCCTTATAAGAGTTGCCTTGTTCATGGTTTTTGTTCACGGCAGTAAAACCCTAACTAATACACTCATCATTGTATCATAAGGCAGGTAGGTAGGAGATACTTAATGTCACATGACACCTGTGGACCTTCTTTGTTTATTACTATCCTTACCATGCTCCCCAGGCCTAGTCCAGTATTATATTCTATTTTAAACTTTCATTTTAAATTTTGAGCAGCATCTTTTCCCTAGTTTGACCTTAGTAATTCCTAAATCAATGGTTTCTTGCCATGGCAGGAAGTGGATTAGAACAGGTGGGAGGAATATCTGATATGTGGCCACATGCGGTCAGTTCTTCCCTTGATTCAGTTACCTGTAACTTCAGGCTGTCTTGTTTGTTAGGTCTCAGACACAGGACAAATGGCTAACTGAAGTTGCTTTTTAGCATACTAAAGCAGACTCTGGCTGTGAATCTCCCTTAGTCATTACCTGTTACAGGGTCATCTTGGCTGCCAACCACCACCCCCCCCCTGCTCCCCACCCTAAACTCTCAGACCCCAGGTACTGGGCTGGGCCCCTTCCCCCAGCATCACTTTATTATAAGCTAGCCATTGGGGTCATGATGGTCTCTTTGTCTTCTGGCTCACTTCTGGACTGTTGACTCCTAGTTTCTTTCTCTTCTTCTCTTGTCCCCCCAAGCCCACACATATACACTCCACACCCTACCATGTCCTAGTTCAGTCTGGATACTTCTAGACACCTCTGGCTTTACTCTTTCTCATATCTACAATAAATCTTCTTGTCCAACATACCTAAGAGTGGGTAGTCATATTCCCTTTTTACTTTTTTTTTTAAAATTATTCATTTTGTTTATTTAGCACTTTTACTGAGTGCCCTGAATATCCTAGGGTATTATTTCTACCCATCCCCTAGGTCTTGCTGCTTCTGGCTTCTTCAGGTAACATCCATGCTATCCTAATATAGAACCTAAGGATCCCATCTCATATGAAAGTACCACATTCAGCAAAATATACTATCTCTGATTTGGGGTCCTGGTCTCTTGTTCTAGAGGCTACCATATTCCATAACCATTGTTGCTCACACTGTCCACACAGCCTAGATCCCAAGTGTGTGGATCCCAGAGCTCTCAACTCATTGGTTCTGGTATATTCTGCCAACTTCTTGTCTTGAGTTAAGCCCGTCATTCACCCTCAGGATTCTATATTAAGATTTCTGAATGCCACTGGAGAAAACCCAACCACTGAGCAGATTGTGGTAATCAACTGAAATTTATCACCTCCCCTTCAGCAAAACTCCTTTCCACTTATCCATGTTAAATCCCCAAATCTGGTTCCACAGTTTTCTTCAAATCCCTACCAGTGTCCTGAGAATTCCTGTCTTGTCTGGAAGCCTTCTAAGAAGAGGCACCATGCCTTCTTCACTATGAAGTTTGAATCAGAGTACCCTTAAAGCTTGCCTCTTTAGGCCTTTCCACATTTAATCACTCTCTAGGGAGGGAGGTTGCTCCCTGGATTTTACATTGTTTCTCCTCCATCCTTGCTTTAAACCCCCATCTCCTCCATGTCCCTGTGACCACACTATGTCACATCATTTAAGTTTTATTATTTTCTTTTCAGTTCTTCCTTCCATGGACCTCTGTGCCAACAAGTAAATCTGCTGATATCTCTTTCAACTTAGAAATAAAGCAAAACAAACAAACAAACTAAAGAACCAAACCATGACCATTTTGCATAATGTTCCCTCTTTTGTTTTAACTACTAATGATTTCTGCTCCTATCTGGAACAATCATTGAATTAGAAATCAGTGTTTTGGTATCTGTGCTGCTTCATTATCCATTTACTTCCCAGTGTATTCCAAACTAGATTCTGCCACCAAAACTAGAAACTATTTCTTATTAGGGCTTCAGTGACTTTATAGTAGCCAAATCCAATAAACAAATCCTTAAGTCTCCTGTGGTTCTTTTACGTGAAGCTGCCTATGTCTTGGGTTTTAACATGACTGTTTTGGATTTGTTTGTTCATTTATTTAACAAATACCTAGCTTCTGTGTCCCTAGAGTGTGCCAAATGCTGTGGATGTGCACTGTGGCCAGCCAAGTAAGTGCTCCCTTGGGAGACAATCCTCTGAGTTCCCTGTATTTTCAACTGTGTCTTTGTAGTTTCCTTCCATGCCTCCCAGTAGGATTGTACCCTCAGCTTGTTTTGTTATTCAGAACAGTCTACTAGATTGACTTATCCAAATCTTATAATTCTTTTAGTCCCTAAATTCTCATAACTGTCAAACATTTCTTCATCTCAAACACCATGAGCTTGAATTCCATATTTTTAAATACTTCATGTTCTAGGTTTCTTGTTTCACTAGGAAGCACTATCATGTTAGAAACTTAGACATTATCTTTGATTCCCCTCTCCTCTCTTTTATTCATATTTACCAGTTAATATTTAGTCAAATGAATTTTGTATATATTCTATTCTTTTTTTCCTTCACATTTCTAACAGCCAATTATTCTTTCCAGAATTGAACCACTTCCTTTTCATGAAAGGACTATTGGCATTAAAATGTCAGCAATAACACACAAGTGAAAGCTTACCAAATACTTGGGACTTTTGCAGTCTTTTCATATTTGTTTTAAAATGTTTTCTAACTTGTGTTCACACTGGCAGTTTTAATTACCTGAGGAACACTCACTCAAGACTCAGACTAATCAGTTCATAGCAAGTAGATGTGCTGTTTCTTAGTAGATAATACAAGTAACTATGAGATGAATTTAAGATGTTACCTGTTTTTAAGTCTGAGATACAAGCATTATTACTTTTTGTTTACTAAAACATTTTTCCAGAAAACACTTATCAGTCTCTGTTTTTTAATGTGACTAGTGGGGTGATTATGTGTTAGGTCATGATTATCTTTGCTAATAGACTTATATAAATAAAAGATACTGCAGATCATTTTGAACTATCCTTTTAGCAAACATCTATAAATTCTCCCACCATTAAATGTCTTATGATTTTTCTCTACTAAAGACCTATATTTCTACTTTGATCTCTAAGTTCTCAATGGTTATTTCTTCTGGAAATAATAATGTCTCATATGTGAAAATAACTACTAATTTCTACCCTTAATTGTACAATATTTATTGACTTTTTGCCAGTAGAAGTGATTTTATCAGGGTCTAAGCAACTTTTCTTGGATTTGATATATGTTGCGGTCTCATAGTGAACAGTGCTAAGTACCCGAGTATAAAATAAGGGCAGGGTTAGGCAGGGTGAAGAACCTCACTAACTTCAGACTGTTTAACTATCTTAAAGGTGACTCATCCTAGTATTCCAACCCCCTTCCCCAAGAGATTCTGAGTTTTCTTTTCCAGATTGTCTTAGTTTCTTTCTTTGAGAAAGGCAATTTCTTCTCAATCTACCAAAACCAAGCGAAAAGTAGCCAGGTGGATAGAAATTGACATTTGGAAAGCAGAATCTTGACAAAGGAGGTCAGACAAGTTAATAGTCTAATGAACAGCTCACTATGCAGTGGTGTTTCACGGTGTCACCTTACTTTTCATAGCGACAGCTTCAGGTGCTTCTTCAAGAACCAGTTCTCTCTGATACTGAATTTACCACAGACCAATATTGTTAGGATAGGCTCTTAACAATTAAAATGAGAGAACTATAAATATTAGAGGGTAGTTTACAGTTACACCTTGCAATGAAAACTTGCACTGGCTAATAGGTGTGATAATAGCATAAGAAAAAATTTGAGCTGTTAGGAAGCTGTGAGAATCCTAAGTGAAACTATCTTATCCAAAGTAAGTTGGCCTCAATTTTTCTTATTCAGCAACCTGAAGATTGTTATTAACACATTAAATTGCTGATTTTTGCCAGTACACATATTTAGCAAATGTAGTTACACTGAAATATTCTTTAGAAATTATAAAATCAATTGAAAGTATTATTAATTTGGGTGGTGGTTTTCAATGTTTTCACTCCCTCCCAAGAGTGATTACAGCACTATCTTGTACATTGTTACAATTCAATATGATTTTGAACATGTTCCAAATTTTATTTTGAAATCTAGTCATTATATAACGAATATTCTTCATTGTACAAAGACTTTTTAAAAACATCTGTTTCTGTTTCTGATCATACTATTCTGTTTCTGATATAACCTGGATTGATTTACTCTCTGTTGCCGTTCATAACTCTTATTTCTACATCATTTCTACAAGGTGCTGATTCTGAATCTTGATCTAATTTAAAAAATGAATGAGCTAATCACTGAGATATTGGGACTATTAAATAAAATGCCTATCTCTCAGCGATGGGTGTGTAAGCAAGTAAAATAGAAGTTGTGAAATACTTCCTAACTTACTTGTTAAGGTAAATACTATCAAAATTGTCCAAAGATACTATAAATAATCTAAATCACATAGCAGCAGTCCAATGAACATAGACATGAAAAACTTATCAAGACAGGAACAGATTAAAACCAAATACACATACATGTATACATTGTCATGTATATATATATATTATATAATAATATATTATTATTATATCATTATTAACTGGGGAATTATGAAAGAAATGCAAAAATATTTATTCAAAAGTCAATTTAAACCTTGAAAACATGTATACATGTAGCATTGCATGGACTGAATAGGCTATATTTAGGAATATATGTATATGCAAGTACATGTATACATGCAGTAACAATTAGTGTAAAAAGAAGCAAAGGATTTGAAAGAAAGCAGAGAGGGACATATGGGAGAGATTGGATGGAGGAAATGGAATGGAGAAGTGTTTTAATTGAATTATAATTTCAAAATTTTTCAGAAAATCAACATTAAAAAGTAGAAAAAAGTAAGTAGGAAGAGGAATAAAGTCAGTGTATTATTCATCTGGAAAGAAGAATAAAGTTGTGACTTCTATAAGAAAACTGATAAAACTGGAGATCGTGTTGAGTGAAACAATTAAGACGTAGGAAGACACATATGGAATAGTTTCTCCTCTATGTAATCTCAATTTAAATTTATCTATAAATATGTATGGAGAACATGAAGGAATGCCAGAGACTGTGAGAGGTTGGAAGATATTTAAAGGGAGAAGGGAAAGCAACAAAAAGAGGTTACTAGAAAATGCATGACATAAAAGCAGAAGTAAGCAGTATGGCAGTGTGAGGCCGAGCTAAGAACAGGATATGGAGGGAGAGGAGCTAATGGTAACAAAGTGCAATGATACTTGTATATGAATAAGACACAGTGAAATGAATTCTAATTTTAAAAATTAATTAAAAATCTATGTAACTTATCATAATATGATAAAGAGCCAAGCCAAGTGCTAGTATTATTTTAGCTGATACATAAAAACAAGCCTGCAAGCTCAATATAAAGTCATAATAAAAATTCCTAGAAAACTAGGAATTTATGGTGAGGTCTCCATCTTGATAAAATAGATTGGCAAAAATTTATAGCCATATTCTATGTAATCATAATATTTTTATAAATCACAAAATACTTCAGGCTTTTAAGATGCTATTAATACTTTCCAAGATAGGCAATAGACAAGGTTATTTTACTTCAATATTTTTCAGTGATGGTATGGATGTCATGAGAATAGATTGCAACAAGAAAATGAAATGAGAGGAGTAAAAATTATGAAGTGAAACAAGCTACAGTATATATTATAGATTAGTTATAGTGGCTAATAATTTTTATGCACGTGTTTTGTAAAAATGACCATTGCAGTCCTCTTCAAATGGTTTCAAATGTAGAATAGTATCACAAATACAAAGCAAATTCCTTAACTGTAATTCTCCCTGATTTGGGCTTATTAAAATAGATCTTTAAAACAAAGAAACAGATGTAAATGTACATACAAGGTCTATAAAAATATATATGCAAATTCACTAAAGTTGCTTGTTTGATATCACCCTGTATAACAGTTTTCCAAATACTAGACATATAACAATTAAGTCATTCACAGCATAATAATATATAAAAAATGTAATATGCTGACCAGAGTAAATATTTAATAATGAATTTGTTTTACTTTCTTAGAATTAATGGGATTTGTCAATTTATTAATTTAGTTTTGTTTCGAGATATAATCAAAGGAAAATTTGAAATAAGAAATTAGCAGGAAAATCTGATATCTAAGAGCTAATTTCAGATTCTGGTTCATGTAACCCATAAACTTTCAGAGTGGATGTATAAATCAAAGGTATCTGAAGAAGAAGTTGTGGAGGGCACTGATGCCAGGGTGTTGATTCAATATTTCTAGAAACCCAAGTTTAGAGCTGGAAAGATGGCTTAGTGGTTAAGATTTTCAGCACCAACTTGGTGGCTCACAACTGTCTATTATTCTAGTCCCAGGGAATCTGATGCCCTCTTCGGTTCTCTTTGAGCTCTGCATATATGTGGTGCACAGACATGCATATGGGCAATGCACACATTTACATAAACGAAAGAAGAAAGAAAGAAAGAAAGAAAGAAAGAAAGAAAGAAAGAAAGAAAGAAAGAAAGAAAGAAAGAAAGAAAGAAAGAGAAGAATGAAAGAAAAGAAAAGGAAAGAGGAGGGGATGGGAGAAAAGAGAGGAGAGGAGAGGAGGGGAGGGGAGGGGAGGGGAGGAGAGGAGAGGAGAGGAGAGAAGCAAGAACCCTGTACCAAATGATGTTGGCTAGGAAACTTACCCAAAGGTCGTATCTGAATAGTAATAAATTAGTCTTGAGCCAATTTTCATGAGCACTACAGAATTGTAATAGTTAAGGTCTTTGTTGGTTATTTTTCTTCTTTGCTACAACAAAAATAGTTTCAGGAAAGAAGTATTGATTTGGCTTATAGTTTGAGGGTGCAATCTCTCATGTACATAAAGAGCAGTTATAGCTGGACTAACTGGAGCATGGCACGTGAAGAATACTGGTGGTGTTCAGCCTTGTTTTCCTGATTCAGTCAGCCTCAGTACATAGTACTGTGACCACTCACATTCATAGTGGGTATTCCTGCCTCCGTTAAACCTCTCAGGAGACATTCTCTCAGAGATGACTAGAGGCTCAATTGGAAATCCCATCAATTTGGCTCTATAGGTTAACTATCATAAGGACCAGTTAACTAGGAAAATTGATCCAACCAAAGCCAGATTAAATCTACTAGAAACTACGTGTGAGGTATAGAATGTTGTGTGCCAGTGTTTCAGTGCAGTGGACTAGAGCTCCTAGGATTTAGCAGAACCATGATGAGGTCAGGGAGAAATAAAACAAAACAAAAAACCAGTGCTGGGCAATGGGTCCCAGGTCCATTGGAAGCCACAAGTACATTAAATTACATGAGGAATAACAAATTATCTCAAACAAAATGACTAGCCTAAAGCAAGTAAATCTCTCCCTCTCTCTCCTTCTTCCTCCCCCCGCCTCTCCCTCTCCCTCTCCCATTTCCCCCTCTCCCTCTCCCTCTCCATCTCTTTTCAATAACTAAGGATCCTGGTTTTCCACAAGAATATATCATATGCTACCATCAGACCTCAAAACCTGTCCTCAGGTTCTCAATTCGTGATCTATTGGTAGGCAGTTTATAATATTGTTCTTTTTATTTTTAGACCAGACATAATATCCTTTACATATATCGTAGTCTAAAAAGACATTCTGATACAGTGTAGCAAGCTACAGTCCTGGAAGTACAGATTTCTATTGTGCTAGAATCAAATCACAGGTGCTACCTCAAAGGATGGATATCTGTATTTGATAGGTAGATTTTATGAACACATCTCATAATATTTGCTACCACAGAATAGAATGAAGATAGATACATGATAGATAGATAGATAGATAGATAGATAGATAGATAGATAGATAGATAGATAGATAGATAGATAGATAGATAGATAGACGGACAGACAGACAGACAGATGTGGTATGTATTAAATTGTCTTGCATAGTTGCAGGGTGTGTCCCAATGGTCAAAGACTGTCTTGCACTAGAGAGACCAAGAATCAGGAGTTGCTCAATCTGTGAATCAAGATATCTTAGCTGATCCAATCTGACAGTGAAGATTTGTAGGATTCTTAAAGAAGTGCTGGTCTTTAGTTTGTGTTGGAAATCCAAAGAAGCTGGTACTACTATCAGAGAAGGGATGTTGTAGAAGTAGAGTAGATGGACTTTATAGAGTAGAGTAGAGTAGAGTAGAGTAGAGTAGAGTGAAGGCAGACAGGCTAAAGCAAAGATTCTTTCTTCTGTTTCCTTTTGTATCAACTGCCATCAGAAGGTAAGCATGTTCATTTTCATTCAAATAACTCAGGGTTGTTCTTCTTGATTCGAATATTCTGTTCAAGAAAATTCTTCACAGGAGTACCACTCAACATATATTTTCAGCTGATTCCAGATTTACTGAGTTGACAACCATAATTAGTTATCATCCCAAGTATCGTAAGCCAATGCCTTCCTATATGAAAATAATGATCCTGTTAAGGATATTGAAAATAATGGGTACTTTAAGATTATACTGAGATTGACAGAGTCCAGAGCAGAATTATTTTAAAAAGGGAACCACCTCTGAGCACAACTGAAAGAAGATTGGGTCAACTGACAAGAAGCCCTAGACTTCAGAGATGTGACAAGAAAGCATAAACACTACCTTCTCATTTGATGCTTATTTTTAGCAGCTTGCTATCAGTCCAAATTAAGCCTACTGATTTAATAAGAGCTATTAAATCCCCTCACCTTTCATTGCCACGGTGTATTTGACACTTTGTCGACAGCTGTCAAACCACCTCACTCTTCATTGGAAATCTATGAAAACAATTACCATGCCATTAGCATTGACTGATAAAAAGTAGGAAAGGAAATATATTGAGGAAGATGGTCACAAGGCTATAGACTATGAAAAGACCTGCTGGTACCCTTCTGTGCTCTAGTGTCTGTGAAGAGGTTTGAAGGAATTGTGAACATTAGACATTAACATAAGCAGCATAATCCTAATTTAGGATTAGGATAACATGGTGAGATGACAAGGAAGCAAAACTGGACCTGAAATACATTTTATTGCATAAATTGAACTATGTGTAACAGTTTAACTCATCTTGACTTCTGCTGAGTAAACCCAGGACCTCCTGTCTTCTAGATGTATCATCCTTAGAGTATGACTTTTGATCCTAAGAGAATCTAAGGTTTCTTTGCTAGTTTGTAAGGCCACAGAGATCCATCCATAACTCGTGAGTTGTATGAAGACTGAAGGAGGAAGTCAGGAAATGGTTAATGAAGTATCTTTTCACATTAGCCACCTCTGGTAACAAGTGAGTTTAGGAAAAGTAATTTTCACTGGCACATTGCCACAAGAAAGAAAACCAGGATTATTTTATGGAAGATGATAAAGTGTTTACTGTCTAGTCTCTGTCAAATATTATCCCTCTAAATGATACCTGAATCTATACTAAGAGAAAGATTTCTAATCCATCCATCCATCCATCTATCCATCCATCAACCTTTCTTTCTTCTGATCCAATTTGTAGTTCTGTATTCTGAATGTTAGTTACAGGAAATTTTTAAACACATATATTTGTAGGTAACTATTTTGTAAGTACTATTAGGATGAGCTATTATTGTGCTTTAGATTCAGATATCATTAATATCTAGATATGACTATTCATTATTAGATAGCCATTTTCGAGGTTTTATATTTTTTCTGGAGAGAACATACCATGTTAAGGCACTTTTATAGCACTTTATTTTCAGAGTCTTCTACAGTCACACATTGGCTTCTTAATGTCATGTCATTTGGGTCAGAACTCAGGGTCTGACATTGCCCGTATTTGATTTTTGGGTCCAGACCTAATGTGTCCCCCTGATAAATTCATCAAGTGGAAATTGCTGATGCTTTACAACATTAAACGTCATTTCCTTTAATAATAAAGCCTCTGTCAAAGATTAGAATATGATGGCATATGCGGTTAGCCATGAGTTTGTTTTCAGTAAAGTTTGATTCGACTCTCCCAATACAGCAAGCCTTACTTATACAATTCATGCGCCATGGTTATCAATTTTGTAACAACTAACATCTATGAGCAGTTCTTTCTTAATCTTGCTCCAATTCCTTAAGAATTCACCTGCCAATTTTAGTTAAAATTCTGATCTGTGAGATAGCACTTTAAACAAACAAAATATTTTGTTGTAATCGCATTGAAAGTTCTTTCCAATGGCTCAGTCAGCAGCTTCTTCGAGACACTTGATGTTTTACGCATACAAGGTTTGTTCACCATGGTTCAAGGATGATTAACTCAATGAACGATGAATCGTGTTTACCTTTGTAGTCAGCATCTGTCCTTTTTATTAAAGATGTCATGGAATACTTTGAAGTATTTAGTAGAAACCAAGATATGCCACATCTAAAACAAGTCTATTTGATTTATACCTTGCCACAGGGAATTGAGGTTAACTTGGCACAGCTAGTGGGCAGACAGTTCCGTGTATGCTTCTGGTTCTGGCCTATCTGGCTGACAAATTTCAGCTGTATTTCATCACTCACAGAGTTTTGGAGGTCTCCTGGACTTTAAATTGCCTCCCTTGGGCTTCATTTCTTTCTACTGGGCATCTCTACTGGTCATTCTCCCAGCATGTCAAATGCAATGCATGTGAAATGGAATTCAAATCTATGCCGTGTTCATCTTCTACATAATCATTTCTGGGACTCTCTAGTTTAAATACTGACACAGCTGCTTTCCAGTTCTCAATCACAATTTTTATAATATTCTCTTTGTCTACTACACTTATTTTTCTATTAATCTGTTTCATCTGTTCCCCCCCTCCCCTGGACTAAACAGTCATTATCTCAATCCAGGTTCTAATATCCCCTTGACTAGACATTAGAATCAGGTTCTTACTGGTCTCTCTGGCCTGTGATCCTGACCCACTTCTAATCAATCATTGTACATGTACCTGCCAGATACATTTCCCTGTAGCAATGTTCCTGTTGCTCAGTGCTTAGAGACGTCCACAGTTCTCCATTAAAGGGTGGACAAAACCAAGGTTCTCCATCCTAGCCTTCCTACTCTGGGCTAACCCTTCCACCTAATCATTCCTCCCAAATTCTTCCCATGCCTTTAGGGCGTGTCACATGTCCCACATATGTTTGTGCCCCTCCCCCTACGAATACACACACACATTATCCCTCTGTTTCTGATCATTCAAGAAGGGGAGACTCAAATTCTTGGAGCTCCTGACTCTGACATGTGCCTCTGTTGTGACCAGGCCTTGCTCATAATGTCATGGTTTTACCAGGCAGGAACTTTAGGAAACAAAGTCCTGGCCTTGTTATAATTTATACCCCCAACTGTTGGAACCACTATTAGTACTCACCTTCAAAATACTTTCATAGCTTCCAAAGAAATTACCATGCCTTATAGGAAATTATTTCCCATCTGCTGTTCTATCAATCCTAAAGAAAAACGATGACTCAGCTTTCTTTCAGTACAGATTTACCTATTCTGAGGATTTTATATAAATGGGATGATATACAGTACGGAGTTTATGACTGGCTTCTTTCACTTAGCACACTTCTGAGATTTGTATGTGTTGATGTCAATCCTTTATCATTCTCTACAGAAAAACTATTTTATTCCATGTCTGTATTATGAAAGGAACCATCTGTTATTAGACACCATTTTTAATTGTTGGGTGTGGTTCTGACAAATCCTTCATTTTTAAATGCTTGGGTTTCTATTTACAATTTTTTGGATATATATTAGGAGTAAAATTGGTAGGTCATGTGGTAATTCCATTTAGCATTTTAAAGAACAACAGTTAAACTCTCTTCTCTTTCCTTCTCTCCTTCCCTCCCTATCTTCCTTCCTCCCTTCTCTCCTTCCTTATCATAGTCAAACATATGATCAGTCCCAAGTAACATCTTAGTCCTAATAATAGACAAGAAATATATATTCTTTTATGAAAGAATTTATTCTATCATGGGTAATTTCAAGACCTAAATTCCAGATTTAGTTGTTCCTCCTTTTAGTTCTCTCTGAGATTGACTAGATTCTCCTCATTATTGTTTTTTTTCCAAAGTAATGTCTGTTGTTCTCTTTTGTACCTGATTCTTTGTGACTTTACTATTCCACTCAATGGATAAGGCTGCCAAGCACTTTCTTCCTCATTTCCTTAAGACTTCACTGTTTCTGCCAGATACTTTTCATTCCCGGTGTATTAGCTGTCACCCAGGAAAGGGAATCCTGTTCCATTTTTAAATGTCTACTTGTGTGTTAATGATCTTTTCTTTTTTTCTAACAAGAAAGACAACAAAAAATATTTACAAAGATAGTCTTTTTTTTTTATTTTCTAAGTTTTTTTATTTACATTCCAAATCATTTCCCCTTTCCCGTTTCCTCCCTCCCAGAAAGTCCCATAAGCCCCCTTCCCTCCCTCTTTTCCCCATTCAACCCCCTCTCGCTTCTCTGTCTTGGCATTCCCCTACATCCAGTCTTTCCAGGACCAGGGGTCTCTCCTTCCATCTTCTTGGAAATCTATTGATATGCAAATTGTGTCTAGGGTATTCCGAGATTCTGGGTTAATATCCCCTTATCAGTGACTGCATACCATGTGTGTTCTTTTGTGATTACTAAGGATGATATTTTCAAGTTCTGACCATTTGCCTAGGAATTTTGTGAGTTCATTGTTTTTAATTGCAGAGTAGTACTCCATTGTATAAATATATCACATCTTCTGAATCCATTCCTCTGTTGAGGGACATCTGGGTTCTTTCCAGCTTCTGGCTATTATAAATAAGGCTGCTATGAACATAGTGGAGCATGTGTCCTTATTGCATGCAGGTAAAGTCTCTGGGTATATGCCCAGGAGTGGTATAGCCGGATCCTCTGGGAGTGTCATGCCCAGTTTTCTGAGGAACCGCCAGACTGCTTTCCAGAGTGGTTGTACCAGCTTGCAATCCCACCATCAGTGGAGGAGTGTTCCTCTTTCTCCACATCCTCGCCAACAACTGCTGTCTCCCGTGTTTTTGATCTTAGCCATCCTGACTGGTGTGAGATGGAAGATAAAGTCTTAATATTTACAGCTTCAAACGTCTGCCAAGAAATCACTTTATTTTCTATGACTATCATTCTTTTAGAATAAGTCTACGTGAATGGTAGAGCTGCTTCTCTTTATGCAAGATCAGTAACATAGCACCTAATTAAGATGACCACCCTCTGACAGGGAAATGGCCATCCTCATCCCTTGCCATCCTTCTTGCCATGATCTCCATAACTTCCTGGGCATCTCTGCAACTGCAGCAGCAAAAGGACTAGACAGACGTTCTGTCACAAGAAACTGCTTTCAATTGTAGTGTTCTTCTCCTTGCACTGAAGTTCTTTTCCACATCAAACCCCAACACTGGTTTGGTTTGCACTTTGCTCTTAAGGCTTCAACATTCTCCGGTCCCTCGGGTTTTCCTCCTATTCTTTGTAGAATTCCTCCATAACTTGTAGTCAGCCTGAAGAAAGAGAGGCTTTCTTTGCATGCTCTCAGTTATCTTCTCAGTAAGTGTTTGCCCAGCCCTAGTAGGTGCCACATAGCGTTCTAGGCCACTAGAATACAGTAGTTGCTGAAGTCCTTCACCTCATGGTTTTATCCCCATGTAAATCAACAATAAATCAATAACCATGAACAAACTTTCAGATTTGACAGGATTTCATAAGTGGAGAAAATTTACCTCATGAGAATACCTTTTTATGTATAAAAGTTATTTAAAATGTTATATCAAATTACGTTTTAGCTATATGTGTTAGGTGTATATGAAACACAAATAAATTTTATGTTTTGACTGAGGATTGTTTTTCCTACGATCTACACCTATTTGTATGTGAAACTTTTAAAATTCAAAACCATTCTGGTTGGATAAAGGATTCTCAACTCTACATCAGTCATATGAGGGAAAGTTGTGCAGAGAGAATAAACAGATGGGGCAATATGAAATCTTGAAGTTCTATGTTGGAAATAGTTCTTACAAGGTGGCCTTGAAGTCAGGAGTGGAAAACCAGTGACAATGAATCTTGATAAGATATGATAGTGTCTCAGACAGAAGTATATGGGACATATGTGATTTTCCTATGTATATAATCATTGCTGGGAAGTCACTTTGGATAAGTGCACAGTAAATCTCTCTCCTCTTTTAAATAGTATTTTATGTATTTTTCAATGTATTCTTTAAGAATTCCATACATGGATACTATCCAAGCAAGATGGTACTATCCATTCCACCTACCTTGCCATTCTCACCAACCTCCCAAACACATCCCACCCCAAACTTCATGTCTATTTCATATCTTATTTTTTTTAATAACCCACTAGGTCAAGTTAGTGCTGCCTGTGTACGCATGGCCATCCACTGGGGCATGGGCAACCTACAGTGGTTGCCTACAGTGGCAATCTCAAAGAAGGATGAGCCTCCCTATTTTGGCAGCTATCCGTGTCAGTAGCTCCTCAGCAAAGGGCAGGGCCTCCAGAGCCCCTTCCTCTTGGATGCCAGAATAGTTGACTAGCTTGATCTTACAGAGGTAACCACACCTTCTGAGATTTCACAAGTACAACAGCAACATCCTGTGGAGGGTTGATATACTTTCCTATTTAGGGCTGAACACTCACATTCAGTTATTCTTGGCACTTGGCCAGTTATGTGGCTCTCAGTTGACCGATGTCTACTGCAAATAAGATTCACTGGTAAGAGTTGAGAGAAGCCCCAGGCTATGAGTATGAACAATTATTTATGAGGCAGTATGACTGTGTGACTATTTAGCAAGATAAAAATAACAAGCTCTACCCTGGGTCTATGACCCTCCCAGCCGCTGGCTTTTGAACAGGCTTAGAGCATCAGGAATGAAATCAGCTCCTGTGGAACAGGCCTTAAATTTAGCCATAATCTGTCTGCCACTAGTACAGCAGAGGGAACATCGGGCCTGGCAAGTTGGTGGTGTAGCTGCTCTGGATAAGGCCATTTATGACTTTCTTCACCCAGAAGCCTTCACAGCTACTAGGAAGACTATTAAAGCTAGCCAGCAGGGAATAAGTTCCTAGCCATTTTGAGACTTTTTTTCTATGTCCTACAGCTGCAGTGCTTGGTGTCTTCAGCAGTCAGGTCTCGTTGTGTAGTTGCAGTGGAAAACAAGGATAAGTGCATATCCAAGCCTGGTTGCTTTGGATATCCTGACCAGTACCTTACAAGTTGATAGGGAATATATTATCCATCAATACAGGCTACCTAAGTTCAAACTCTTTCCTTATTTTTTAAATTATATTTTTAAATTATTTTACTATTTGATTTCTAAGACTTGTACATACATGCTTTAGTTTTGGATAATTCACCTATTAATCTCTCTCTCGACCCCATCTCCTGCTCCATGACCTATTTAATCCTTTAGTTCCCAACATTCCCTTTCTATTAAAATAGCACATGTATTCCACTATCCCTCCAATTTGTGTTTTCAATTAGGTTTAGAGATAATATGTTTCCATTTGGGTTTATATTCACTTAAGTTCCCCACTTCAACCTTCTGATCACCCCATCTTCCTGCTTGCCTCCCTAGCTATGTCTGGTTTATTTCATTTTGCCTCTATTCCAGTGTACCATTCCACTAATAAATTCCCTGCAAAGGCCCCTGTCTTTCTTAAGAAGCAGAAAATTCAATAGATACCCTGTGGTTTATATAAGATATTCTTGGTTTTCATTCTGCCTTGTCTCAAATGGAATTTCAGATCCTTTTGATATGACATATTTTGATATAACATGTTTGCTTTTCCACACGTAACCACTTAATCTCAAACTTGAATGTGAAGAAGCATCAATAGAGATTATTTAAGGTAGAGCTTCAAATAAGCACCTTAGGAGATGCAGAGACAGATTTGTAGGGTTGCAGGCTGAAAACACTGGTCTTAGTACTTACTGTAAGTAAGCTGGGCTGGTTCTTCTGCCTCATTTTGATAAATTATTAAAGATTATTAGCAACTAATAAAATGGTCCCTAATGTCCTTATTGTTAGCAGTCATACTGGCACTGATAATACCTTGTTAGAAATTCCTGACTTTCATTGGAATAAACAGTACTTAGATGTCTTACTTCTGGTTGCTTATACCACTTCAAACTGCTTTGAGTTGCTCTTTCTCTACAAGGATATGCTTATACTCCTAAATGCACAAAAATCAATCAATTAATAAATATCCCAAATTAGCAACAAGATTTGAGACATTTTCTTTAATTAGTCTTCTCTGCCATTTCAGCATCTAAAATAAAATGTGGCTATTTAATAATCCATAGATTTGAAGCTGAGAATCTCAATTTAATAGAGCCCAGTATTAATAAGTGAAGGTTGTTCCATTAGTTGCAAAAGCAAAATAATAACAGCATTAATGAAGACACAAAGTTCCATCAATAGAGTAGAGTGAGTTAATGTGAAAATCCTCCTTCTATAAATAATTAAATATAATCAATAGAATTCAAAGATGAACTTGAGAAAAGCATATAAATAGAGAAAAATAAAAATATGCAGATAAGAATTGAGCTCAGAGTGTGACTTTGTTATAACCAGAGCCTAGGCAGACACTATGAGCTTGTATGAGTTGGGGGTGGGAGCCTTGCTTCATCTTCAACATAAAGCTAACCAGCACGTCTTACTCAAGTTAAAGGGAAATTATTGAGTAACACCTAACTAGTTTGATTTGTCCTAGGAGACAATGACGATAAAAAATCTTATAATAAGAAAAGTGTAGAGAGTAGGAATTTATATGTACAGAGCATCAAATTCTAAAAACTTAAGGTACAATCTAGCTTACTCCAGAGAGATTTCTCAGGTACCTAGAATAGATAAGGCTGGATTGGTCATAAGCCCTCAGAGGAAATCCCATACTATTGTTCTGCTAAAGGGAAATATTAATAAACTGCCTCCTCAGTTCTTATATCCATACTCATGAATTAGTGCATCCCTTAGCTTTCATTAGATATGTTTCTTATTGTAGTAGATGGTAGTTAACACAGACCTACAAATGCTCAATGTGGAAAGAATAAGAGACTACAGAATGTTCTACTTTAAATGGGAAGTTTGTATCATCCTTATCTTTCCACCCCAGCCCTGACCCAAGTTTAGGGAATATTGTGAAAGAGGGAATAGAAAGATGATAAGACCCAGAGTTAGAGGATGTCTGGAAAGAAAAAGAATTGTAGGACCTGACAATACCATTGCACACATGAACCTAGCAGCCATGACTGCATGTATAAGACCTGTACAAGATCAAGCCAGCTATAATCCCACATGGGCAAGAGGAACTACTGAAGTCACTGTCCTAGATGAGGAACTATGGACTACTGCTGACTATAAGGGCTAGGAGAATTCGTTCTCTTTAGTGATATGACCTTTGAGAAGCTACCCAGTAGATAGTCCTATACTTATGCTCCAGTAGATAGTCCTTCACTCATACACATATGGTAATACTAACAAAACTTAGCGGATCTAAATAAAATCACAGGGACTGGAGGGAGTTAAAATATTTTTACTGAGGACTTGGGTTTAGTTCCCAGAACCCAGATAATGACTCAGAACCATCCTCCAGTTCCAGAGGATCTGAGGCTCTCTTCTGATCTCCACAGCACCAGACACACAGGGATGAACATACTACATCTGCACAGGCAGCTCATTCATATATATATAAGCAGAAATAGTAGAAATGTACATTTAGTTGGGAGGGGAAATAGAAGAGATAAAAGAATTAGAGGGGAAGGAAGGAAGGGAGGAAGGAAGGAAGGAAGGAAGGAAAGAAGGAAGAATTTGATCAAAACATTATATGCATGTATAAAATTATCAAACAAAAATGTTAGTAGTGAAAAATGAAAATAGATAAGCTAAGCACCTCAAAATACTTTTGTAATCTCTGTCTCTGTGTGTCACTCTGTCTCTCTTTCTGTCTCTGTCTCTGTCTCTCTCTCTCTCTCTCTCTCTCTCTCTCTCTCTTCCCCCCCCCCTGTATAGAAATGGAATGAAATTTACAGACTCCATGTAGGCAGATTTGAAAACAAACAAGCTGGAATCCTTAGAAATGAAAACTGCAACCATTTGAAAACAGAGCTCAGTGAATGGGTTAAATCAACATGGAACAAAATACAGAGAATTAAAAGAGAAAAAAGTTAAAGTGTGTGGGGAATGAAAGTAAATAAAAAAACAAAGGGAGAAGGTTAGCTTGTGAGTATAATCACTTTTGAAGTATATTCTACATATGTTCTGAATAAAAGAACATATATGGGTATATGCACATAGAGAGGCCAAATATATATTTTAATAATGCAAAAGAGTTTATGCTAGTCACAGTTTTATAATTGACTTCTTGCATTAGTTTTTTTATCCAGTATAACTCTATCATCATTTCAAATGGTTATACAGAACTGTATAAAGGAATATCATAATATAATATTCCCTTAACTGTATAAGTGAATAAGTATTAAGGAATATCATAAACTAATAACAAACATTGCCACAATCCATTTTTGAAAGCTTATTGTTTATAAACTATGAGTTTGTGTCTTCATTGTTTTATAAATTTCATCTTACTTTGTAACTTTCTCTTTTTAACAATTTAATTTCCATTTTAGTGTGTGTGCATTTGTGCATATGTGTATGTGTGTGTGAGCATGTGTGTGTGTGTGTGTGTGGCATTTGCACATGCATAGAGGTCAGAGAACAATTGCCAGGCCTTGGTTCTTTCTTTCTACTATGTTGGGGCCCGGGATTCCACTCAGATCATAATATTTGATGTTGAACCATTTCACCCTCCTTTGTAACTTACTTTTAATGTACTTTCTGTAATAGAAGTTTGAGTTTGACCTAGAAGATATTAAAGATACTTAATCCATTTTATATTGGTTAACATTTTAATAAGGAAGGAATTAAAAGAGAACTAATAACCTAGTCACTGATGGGTTCTTCAAGGCATTTAGATTACAAGCATAGCAGTTTGCTGTTTGTAGTCAACTATCTTATACCATTTTCTTTAATTCTTGTGTTCATTTATGTACAGCTCTCCATATTCAAGACAGTGAGTAGTGTTTCTACAATCTTTTTCTGTTTAGAAAATTATTCCAAAACTTAGTAATATGACTGTTTCCTATTGAAAAAATTGAGCAGTGCTTAGCTTGGTAGTTTGTGTCTGGTTTTCATGGAATCGACTGGAGTGGCTGAGATTGGAGGACCCACTTCTACATGCCTTCTTTATTCAGATGTTTGAAACCTCTATAGCTTTTGCCTGTTCCTTTCTTTTCCCATGTGGTGTGTTATTGCCGAGACTCCCATTATGGTTTAGGCTTTCCTCCGAATATGATCTCACTGGCCATACCTTTTACATGAGGGCTCATTTCCAACTGGCAAAAAGCAAGAGCTGTCAGAGCAGTTCAGTGCCACAACCTGAGTCATTGGTCAAGGCAGTCACTTGTACTGTTCTGAACCAGAGTCAATCATGCTGTAAATCAGCTCCATCTCCTGGTATGAGGAACAGGGTGGTTACAGTGCAGAGGACCACATAGATTAGGAGTGTTGACTGCTTCCATCTTTGAGAAAGAGTCTGCCATAGCTGTTCATTTATTCTTTTAAAAAAAAAAGCAGAATTGAAATACTTTGAGTATTTCAACAGAAAAAAAATGTATTTTTATTTTTAAAAACTGTTATTGAGAATTCCATATATTAGTATTGTAATTATATGACTTCCATCCCTCTGTCCCCCCCCACTCCAACTTTTCCCATGCCCCTCCACTTCTTCACAATTTCATGAACTATTATTACTTACTATTGTTACATATTGAAAATGTAATTTTGTTTTTTTATTAATTAATTTTTATGTGTATGCATGTTTTGCCTACATGCAAGTCAGTGCACTGTGAGTGTAAAGTGCCTATAGAAACCAGAAGAGGGTGCCAGATCCTATAGAGGTATAGTTACAGACAACTCTGAGCTGCCATTTAGGTGCTGGATATTTGAACCTAAATCCTCAACCCTAAAAAGAATAATTTTTAAAAATTCTGAAAAATATATTCTGATAAGTAAATTTTAATTTGTGTTATAAAGTATTCTAAAATGAATATGTAGTCCATGTTGGCTGAACCCATTTTACCAATTTCTTTAGAAATCCATCTGGTGTAATGGAATGTCATACAACCTCTTAATGAAAGGAAAGAAATTACTGATTGTCTATTTGCTGGGTAAGGTGTTGCTTTGAGTGTCTTATTTAAGGTATAAAAACTTGAATGGGTTTTGCTCTTGAGGAACATATAGCAAAGAAGACATACCTAAATATGTAGAGAGATGATAAGGAGACATTGACTTGGGAGTAGAAAGTATCCTTTTAAAGCAGACTCATGGATAAATGTTACTGAATCCTGACAGATGGCTAGAATGAGGATGTGCAAGTTGAGGTAAAGACTGCTTAGAGGGAAACCATAATGAAGGCAGGATGCCAGGTGTGGTAGCACATGCCATTAACCCTAGCATTCAGGACGTAGAGGCAGGTGGATCTCTGAACTCAAGGTCAGCATCTACTACATAGTAAGGTTACAAGGCTACATGGAGAGATCTTGTATCAAACAAAACAAAACAACAAAGGCAGGGATACAGAATACACAAGAAATGTCTTTGAGCATCTTAGTTCGGTTGTGGCTTAGGGCAATACTTTTTCCAGCTTCTGTGGCACTGAAGTCACCATAGAGAAACATTTGTGAAGCTTCTATGAGCGTGTGGCAGAAGATTAATGAGGAAAGACTGAAAAGGTGAGCACTCTGTTCTGGTGGTTCTCCAGCTGCTCACTGGGCACACTGTTCTGGTGGTTCTCCAGTTGCTCACTGTGTATCTTTTGTTATCAGCAAGTGATTAACTCTTTAAATGTGTCAATTACTGTAGCCACTCAATGGAAGCCAAGTTTTAGAGAATCAGCCTAGACCCAATCTTAAAAGCATTTAGAGAAAAATAAGAAAGGCCTGAAAAAAAAATGGACCTAACTTTCTCTTTGAAAGTAGAGGAAATCAGATCCTGACCCTTCCTGAGAATGAGAATGAATAGAGGGATTCAAACAAAGAAGGATCTGGCAGCTAATGAGGTCTGGGTGCTGAGGTCTCATTACTGTGCGAGGCTACAATTAAAGCTAAGCAATGGAGAAATCACTAAATCAAAAGCCAAGGCATGACGATCAGCTGGTGTGCCGATGGCATCATGATTATATGAGGGTCCACCTTGGTAGGTATGAGACATCCTACTGGCCACGGAGAATCAGGCTTGGATGTCAGGAGAAAGACCTGCAGTAGAAACAAGGAGTCAAGGGTTGCAGGCATGATATTGGGAATCAACACTCTGACAGATGATGACTGCACAAGGAAGAGCTTATGAAGGCAGCAGAAAAATAGAGGCCAGAAGTACAGAAAATAGCTATCTGAGGGAAACAGAAGCCTGGTGGTAAGTTAGTGTAAAGGTGAAAGTGTATCAGAGTACTAAGAAGAAGTGTTAAAGAGAACATTCTACCAGGAAGTGATTGTTACAAGAACAATTGTTACACAAGAAGATGGAGATGGATGAAGGGCTAGAGGGACATATGGTAATTGTTAAGAATACAATTTTGTAGAGTAGTGGATACTGAAGCCAGCAGGAGCTAAGGAATGAGTCAGTGGTCAGGAACTAAAACCATCTATAATGCACTGTTATTTTGCTAAGAAATTTCATATATCCAGTGGAGCTTTTAGCTGGTATTGGCAGGCTGGGAGAAAATCAAGAAAACATTGCTCATTTAACCGAAAGCCATTTCTTTGTACTGTCATGTGTGCAATGAAACGCAGTAAGAGAGCCCTCCCCCCAATTCTTTTCTTTATTGTTATGAATGCATGTGCCCCAGACAGAGGCCTTTTAGGGATGTTTCCTTAATCCAATGGATTTTATATTTATTGAGCTCATCTGAGTATAGAGGAAAAAACTCCTTTAATGTTCAGTTCTGTTTCAACAAATGAAACATAGTAGCAACTGTGTATTATTGCTATTGTGGCTAGATTTTTGTAAGGTCAGTTATTGGGGAAAAGGCTTCTTGTAAACATTTCTTATATTTATTATAGAGCAGCTTCAGAAGGTAATAAACTGCCATTTTTCTCAAAGTCATAACTCTTCAGTCAATGTCACTAATAGTAAACAGTGGAATATAATACAACTTAGCTTTCTTCAATGTCTTATTTTTTATTATTGTTCTTAATGTGTGGTTACCTCAGGCCTTCCATGGAACTGTTGTACAACAGTTAATGTGTGGAAAGGCACTGTGCTTCAGTCATACGAATTCCACTAATTGAACTTTCCTAGCAGCCTTGCAGAAATGATATTATTATTCCCAATTGACAGAGATAAAAAATTGGACCAAGAAGTTCAATTATCAAAGAGAAAGCTTAAATTTTTCAGACTCAAGGTCCCAACATGATCAGCTTGATTTTCTTACTCCAAAGTTGTGTCCTATGCACTTGGAAACTGATGTTCACTGTATTACTCTTCCCCAGACTGTCTCTATATCACAGCATTCCAAGAACATGGCTGCTGATAATGGCAGCGACTTTGGTCATTAGAAAGGATACTGCATCTTTGACTCATGAATAAGACATAGCCTAGCTATGAAGCAGCTGTCCTTTTGAGTGTCAGAAGACATGTAAAAACTAACCAGAAAATGATTAAATAAATTACTTGACGGAAAAGGACAAGCCCTTGGAACTGGAATTTCAATAGCAGTCAATAGTCAAATGTGCTGTGAGCTAAACACAGCCAGGAATTTTCATGAAAAGACTTGAGACAGTATCACTTCCTGGAGTCAGTGAATGTCTGTTCCTGTATACTTTTTGTACTGGCTGGTTTTGTGTGTTAACTTGACACAGACTGGAGTTATCACAGAGAAAAGAGCTTCATTTGGGGAAATGCCTCCATGAGATCCAGCTGTGGGCATTTTCTCAATTAGTGATCAAGAGGGGAGGGCTCCTTGTGGGGGGTGCCATCCCTGGGCTGATAGTCTTGGGTTCTATAAGAGCAGGCTGAGCAAGCCAGGGGAAGCAAGCCAGTAAGTAACATTCCCCCATGGCCTCTGCATCAGCTCCTGCTTCATGACCTGCTTGAGTTCCCGTCCTGACTTCCTTTGGTGATGAACAGCTATGTGGAAAGTGTAAGCTGAATAAACCCTTTCCTCCCCAACTTGCTTCTTTGTCACGATATTTGTGCAGGAATAGAAACCATGACTAAGACACTTTGTAAAGAAAATAAATGATACCTATTTTTTTAATATCAGGAAGATGCCACAAACCTTAAATGTGGATGATGGTACTGGATATGGTAGGAAATGTCACCGGGCCAACACTGCCTCCCACCAGGCTTTGACTCTACCAGCCAGAAGATCAAGAAGGCCAATCATGCTTTATTCTTCAGGCTAACATACCCAAGGGCGTCATCAAAAGCATTAAGAGCTGTTACTGTCAGTCTCAGCCTCCCACATTATTAAGATCAATCTAAAAAGATCACACAGAATAATTGTTTTGTAAAACATTGAGAGAATTTATGTATCAGAGTCACTAAAAATTATGCAAGCCAGAGAAGTACAGCCATTCATAATCTCTATCATCATCATAGTCTCTAGGTAATTTTAAGCTTTACTTGGAAAATTTAATTTCTAAGTATCTTTATCATATTTTTCTTGGGCTATGTTTAAGATGATCTACCATTTCTATATCATATATAAATGACTAATGTAGAGAAAATATATGATTTAAAATTACTCAGTCTACTATCAACATGTAATATATATTACCTATACATAAACCCCATAGACAATCCGCAGCTGACCTTGAGAAATTTATTCTGCTTCACCAATATTAATCTTATTACTAGGATGCCAACTTTGACAGGGATTACCCATCAGTATTTGAATTTCAACTTTATTCTGGCATTATTAATTTTCATATGATATGTATGCATGTTGAAACCCAGAGAGCTGAGTATCATTTATCCTTAACAACTCTAATATATTGAAATTTGTTTGTCTCACAAGATTAAGCCAGTCTGTGGCTTTGTGCCAACATGCTTATTGACTGAATGTTGAATAACCCCCAGTAGATTTCTCTGAATTAACTACTGTAATCGAAGTACAAAAGCCAGATGACTAAAATTGTGAGAACTCAAAATTTCAAAATTTCAAAACCCAAATTAAAGAAGTTAAAGAAGGCATGCAAAACTGAAATTAACCTCATCATCCCCCTGACACATCAGTAATGGGCTCTGAGTAGGAACAATATGCATTAAAATGAGTCATATCCATATTTCTTTCTTAATCATTCAAATTGTACATTACAAAGGTGATGGCTGTCAATAGCTCATCTTGATTTCCAACAAATAATAGTGTCACACACCTACATACACAGACCTACACGACACACACACAAAGATACACACAGGTACACACACGGACACATAGGTATACACACACACACACGCGTGTGTGTGTGTATATATATATAATATATATATATATTATATATATATATATGTATATAATCATCCTAACATGTAAACTGATCTATGCTCCAGAGTGCTTCTTTCACACAGTTTCTTCCTTAGTACAGTGGTACATAAAGCTCATGAAATATATTTAAAATTCAGCTAAAAATTACAAAGAACATTTCATTCCCATTTCTGAAAGAAAAAATATTTCTATGGGAGATATCCAAGTATTAGGCACAAATGAATGAATATGTAGTGATCTCACTGAGGTCCTCTTTGTTCTTTAAACTCAAAAGAATGAGAGGCTATGGTGTTAAAGATGACTTACTGTCTTTGGGCAGTGCCCCGTTGTGCCTTATTTCAATGTTCTCAGTTAAACAAGGTGAGAGGCAGAGCTTTCCTTATGCTCAAGTCTCCTAAGCCCCATCCTAGAATGATGGTGCTACAGTCCATTCAAGTGTATTGCTTTCTGCCCGTGGTTGCACAAACCTCACCTCTTAGCTTTACCTCTAAAACTAGCAACCTTGCTTTCTAGCGCTGACCCCAGGAGCCATTCCATTCTCATGGCTACAAGGCCACTCCCTAATTTCTGAGTAGGACTTCACAGGCTCAACTTTGGACTTTGTGCTGGAAATCTTGCTGTAATGAAGGAATCTGATTGCATACCCTACAGTTTAATGCATTGCTTTCCAAATCTGCTGTTTATGTTGCAATCCCTTGGTCACTAAAGGCTCTTCTGGCTTTCCAAGCAGTAGAAATAACATTCATGTCCACTCATTCTTCTCCCCTCAACTCCCTTGCCCAGTGGTTGCCTGATAGCATCCACATAGTCTCTAGTTCATTCATTTAGTCAAAATCACTTGAGCTTCTTTCTATTGTTCTATAGTGTATTTGGAATGAGAAACTCATACCCATTAGGAGAGGAAATGACTAAATACACTATCATTGCACTATGATTAATGTTAAGTATATATCTATGTGGAACTGTCAAAGAGTGGGAAAGGCCAGGGAAGAATTCCAGGAGAAAATATATAAACTCTCTATGAGGATGAAGATGAATTATCTAGGAAAGAGCAGAAGAAAGCCTTCCTGGAGGCAGAAAGTACCACATGCAAATGCCCAGAGTAGGACCAGACTATTCCTTTTCAAGGAGGGACAAACTGAGGATGGTTGAGAAAAGAACAAAACAGACAAGACACATTTATGACAGCCTAGATTAGCATGCCAGTACCATGGAGCTTCCTTCACAGAGCACTGCCTTTATCTTTAGTCCATATACAACCCTGTTCTTGTTAATATCACCATGAAAAATCACATGAGTATACTCTTGCATGCCCTGTCTCTCCCTTTGCTTTTCTTCCCTTGCATTGTGATCGAGGGAAGTTTCTCTGACTAGTTTAGAGTCTGTTTTCCTCTCCCCAGTTCTTCCACTATTACTTAACAAATGACTCTCCTTTTCTGTGTCCCCCACCTCTCCACTTTTGTCACACACAGAGTGTCTCCTCCAAGTTATAAACTCCTCTACATAGCATACGTCTTGTAGACTGCACACTTGTCCTCCTCAACAAGCTTCTACACATCTGTTGTGTTGAGTCAAAGGAGCACAGTTTAAAATCCTGCCACGTTTCTTTACTGCTTTTATGTACACTGCCATAATCATGCTTCTGCAATAGGCACTGGCTTTCCTGTCACTGCCAGCAAATGTCCCTTACAGCCCAGTGGCTTGTAACATGCTCTGCTGCTGCAAACCAGTAGCAGTTCCCAAACAGAGTAGCATGGCTGTGTACAAACCTTAATGCGCAATGTTGGTGTTTGCTGTCAAAAATGAAAGGCCCCACTCTTCCCTGGGGAGAGAGCAGGCCCAGCAAGCGTTGGCACAGAGCCCCTTGCCAACCATTCTGATTTCCAGGGCTCTGCGCCTCATTTCACTGGCAGGTCTAGCAAGCAGGGATTTAAACTAAGAAACAGAGCTAGGTTTTGAGTCCCAGTTCTGCTACCTGGTGATTATGAGCAGCATTTCTGAGCTCGTTCTGGCTCTCATGGAGCTGGTAATAAGCTGGTGTGTGAGATCCTTAAGGATGCTATTGTTTAGAGTCTACAGTGCACCATAACAGTCAGGTATCTCAGTAGCACATGACACAGATTCATTCCAATATATTTTTCCTTCTGATAGGCAAATAAGATGTCATAGGAAGCATATTTTACAGTGTTTAGAATGGGTTTGATGGAAGTAAAGTCTTGGCAACAGAGGACACTGTATATCTCTCTCGGAAGGTATAGCATGATCACGAAGGTTATGGGTAGCTCTGCCTGTAAATCTTGATGGCACTTAAGTCTCTACCGTACGTCTAAGGCTTTGTATTGCTCCTTCCACGTTCCTAATCACACATGTGGGAATTAATTGGTTGAGCCCAAGTCAGGGACTGTTTTGTACAGGATTATATTCAGTGGAAGAGGTCGTTGACTCTCATGGAGACTTGCTCAGAAATGAAGACATTGTTGTGAGTAGTGAGGCCTTTGGGATCTTAGGGAGCTGTAGCCTGCTGCACTCGATGTACATATAAAGCCTGGAATGCCTGCTAAGTCTTTGTTTCAGAGAAAACAAGGCTGCTGGGGTTAAACCCAGGGTTTAATTTATCTTTGGTTTTGTTTTATCCTTCCTATATATGCACTTCTCTGGAGTTACTAGGTTTCTGTTGCGAGCTAAGAGGTACAGTTTTACTTGTAATCACTAAGGGAATCATTCTAGGTGAGCCCAAAGGCAGAGTGAATGGGTTCTGGTTCTGACCCTTTCTGCTCTTGTAAATATAAGAAACCAAGAGACAAAAGGCATTCTGTGTACCCAAGCCTTCCTGGAAGCTGAGTTCTCATTACTGGAACAAGTGAGAGCTCTAGAAAGTTCTATACATAACAATGGCACTTTAGCCTCTTACAGAACAGTATGTGTCAGCAAATGAACTCTGCTTTTGACTCTTTGGGGAGTCTTGCTAGGTATGAGGATGTCGTCCCTTATGACCTGTAAAGGACCTGATGTCAGAAATATTTTAAAGAAAACTTACATCAAAGAAAAACTTATCCTTCCTTAAGAATTGAAAGGTTTTCTAAGATTTTAAAGAGAAAATTCCCCGCTCCCAAAGAGAGCTGTGTTAAGTTACCGTGTTTTCCTCTTCACTTGGTTCTCAGACAGCTGAGTATTAGACATGGAGATATTCACAGGAACTCTCTTGGGCCCTGTAGTTGCCACTTTTATTTATCTTCTTTTGTTCCTGGTTATTTATTTTGAAAGTCTTCTCTGTTTCATTTTGAGAGAAAAGATAAGAGAGAGCAGAATCCAAGAGACATGTTTGATAAGGGCTGGTACCATATGAGAACCTAAATGAATAGTGGTGTACCCTGAGCAGAGGAATAGCCACATACACCATCATGGCAGGACTAGATGTGGGTATCCTGTTACTGATGTCTAGCTTGTTTGTATCAATAGCTGCCTGCCCAAGGCTTCTAAATATGCTTTAAGACAATTTCAACAACAATAAAGGCTTTTATACCTCTCTCCTCATGTGTTTTTATGAGCTTTTATTTCCTACATAAAAATAGCATGTGGGACATCAGCTACTACAAGCACACAAGTAAGCAATAAGGCATCACTCAGTACTGTCACCCATCCACAGTGGATAACTGTGGATGCTGTGAGTTGCTAACTATCCAAATTATATTCAAATATTTCATCACCTGCTTAATCAAGCTGCAAAATGAGAAGTTAGACCACTTCACCTCCAGTGATTTGATTATGTGGTAAGGAGACCGGTACATAAACATTAATCCTGGGAAATTAATTCATGAAAATTAGCTGAAGACACCCCTAGAGGCCCGTTTTGTGTCTATTTTTTTGCATAAAATGTTGAAGTAACTACTTACTGATGGTGTCTTGGGGGGCCTAGAATGATTATATGTGATTCTGTTGTTGTCTAGAGAGAATCGTGAAGAGGGCCATGAAGTGACCTGGAAATGCATTCTGATTAAAGTGAAGTCTTGAACAGGAAAATTGCTTTGAAATGATTAAAGTTAAAATTGTCAGTAATGAAGGAAAACACTTGTCCTGGAGTGGGGCCTTTGAAAGAGTATTGCAGGAAGCACATGACTGGTCCCTTCTCAGTGTCAAAACACTATATTGTATCAACCTATCAATCATTGTGACCTAGAGAATGTGGATTATGTTTTGTATTTTCTCTATGATTCTATCTCTAGCCTGCTGTCATCCTACCTAGGATTAAACTCTTCACTCTGATAACATCAGTCCTCTTAGGTAAAATATTCATCTTTGCATATAATTTAAATGCAAATATTATATTTAAAACCTTGAAAATATGTATTTCAGAATCCAGACTTCTCAGGGATGATTTCATCATCTTGTCTATAACAATGCCTGTACCATATATAAATGATAATCCTGGTAAAATCTGAAACAGAACCTATAATCAATCAATCACATTAATGTTGTTGCAGTAAAATTATGAATTGGCACAGTGCATGAGATGAGTAAACATTTTCCTTACATATTATAATACTATATAATAATAGCTCTCATCTGGTCAGGTATTGCTACCCAGGGGTTATAAAAATAAATAGATGGGGGTTTGATAAAACTGGGAAGGAGCAGAGAGAGAGCTAGAGTAATTAGAACGCACTATATACATGTATGAAATTATCGAAGAGCAAATAAAGCAATAACATTTTTAATTATATGGGTTTCCCATATTTTCCTGCCTGTAATCATGCATATATTATATTTTTCATATTTTAGGCACTGTTCCGTGACATGTGTGAATTGTCATGATATTGTACATAAGTATCTTCATTTTTAAAATGCCCGGGTAGAAATAATTATTTTCATACCTACTGAGCCTTGCTTTTCCTTCTCAGCCATTTCCTTTATCCCCCAGAGTCTCCCTCCTTCTCTCCTCCATTCTTGCACATCTGTTTGGTTTTGTTCTTATCAGAACCAAAGTCTTCATGGAGAGTGAGGTTGATGCTTTTCTCCTTTTCCTCCTGTACAATTCATTATAAGAAAGGAAGTGATCTCAGTGTGTCCTTGTCTAAATGAGAGTCAGTTTACTGAGAAAGGAAGCACTCATATGTTTGCTTGTCATGGACTGGGTTTATTTGCTCAGTTTTGTGGACAAAACTTGGAACCATGGAAATGGGTGGCAGTCCTACTCTTTAGGAGTCTTGTCTGCTATAACAAAAATAATGATAAAAAAAAAAACCTTGAAAGTGGGTTAAGCCATGTTTGAAATAAAGCAGGTGTTTCTATTCTTCAGTTTTTTATCAAAATGGCTCTTATAATAATTTTGGACAGTTCAATTGCTCATTTTATGGTGTGACATTTATTTGTTGCCTTTATTTTTAATTCTGTTTGGCTTATGTATGCCGTGCATCTGGTCTTGCCACTATCTTTAAAAAAAAAAAAGTTCCCTTTTATGCTAGCTATTAAAAGAAGTTTTTTTTTGCTTTTTAAACTTTTTTGTAGTCTCATGGTGTAAAATGATGAAACAAGCAAATAAAGGTGATGAAATGATATTTTATAAAAACAGAGAAGTGGGCGGAGGAAGGCAGGATCAGCACCACCAGGACCTCCTCCCTCACCCTCACTTGCTGCATTATACTGAATGTATGTGCGAAAGCAGAGGCTATAGAGGCATTGCTGGGTACTCTGAACCACTCTCAGCATGCATTATAAGGTCAACATTCCCCTTAGGGGTTCCCCAATCCAGAAAGAGTTAGAGCACATTGTCTGTATAGCACTGGCAAATGTTCCCTTGCTAACACTGAACAAATTGGTGTTGATGTTGAATTCTTGGAAATTTTAGTATGAGAAGAGGAGAGAGACCGAGATTGTTAATCAGTGGCCAAGTAACCACCAGGACCTGTGAAGGCATAAGCTACTTTCTCCTACTGTTGCTTATTTGTTTTGGAGGCAAATGGTAGCCATGAGAGCCAAGGGAAACTGGTTTTCTTTCCATTTCTAACATACTTAGATGAATTTTTTGGAAAATGGCCAAAATATATGTGTAACAAGGGTAAAAATTGTTATGTATTTTCTCATAGTTCTGTTGAGGTGGTGGAATAGTTGTTTGTAGGCATCCTGTGCCTACTTCCTTTATGTTGTAGTATATTATCAGTGATTACAGAACCCTCCTGTCTCCTGATGCTGTTTTCTAAATAATTATGAATGGTTTTCTTAAAGGATTTTGCAGAATCAAGATGTCTAGAAAGTCCGTCAGATGGCTTAGTGGGTAAGGACACTTGCACTAAGCCTGGTGATTTGAGTTCTATTCCCAGACACACATGGTAAAATTAGAAAACAGAGTCCTACGAGTTGTCCTTTAATCTTCAAATGTGCACGGTATCCACACTCCCTCACACAGAAATATAAAATAAAACAAACAAACAAATAAATAAGTTTGGAAGGATGTATTCAGTTCTTGTTTTAAATAAGTTTCCTTCAAAATCTGTATTTCTTCAGTTTGATTTGACTTCCAAAAATAGTTATAGGTAATGTAATATTGTAGGATAAATATCACTGGACATTTTTCATGCAGAAATATATCCCTTCTTATGCTAGTAAATAGATTCAGCAAAGACAGATTTTATTTGTTAATAATGTGGGCATGCCATATTTATATTTTCTATTTTAAAACCATTTAATTGCATGAGCTTCCAGTTTTGTGCTTTGTTACACTTCTCACATTTAGATCTCTTGTCTTCATCTCAGTTCTGAGCATTATCTTGAAAGAACCTTTGGTCCCATTAGCACCCTTCTTTATTCCCGGTGTTTTCTACTCTATCCTACCTTGGAATTCTTGCTTTTACCTTTCCTTACTTTGCCCTTGTAAGGCCTTCCTTCAAGACAAGGCTCCTGAAGCCAGGAAATGGAACTGTGTTCGGTACACTGCATGCCTATGGAGAGGGAGAAGGGAAACATGGTTACACACACCTGTGCCCCTGGCACCTGGAGAAAAGCTGGGTTGGCAATGCGCATGTCTGCCTACCAGAAGCCAAAATAACTTCTCAGTGGAGCCAATTTGATCAAAGACAAGCAATTCCGTGGAAATTTAGTTCATGTGGTTCCTTGGCATTTTGTAGACAAAACAAACTAGGTGACTGATAGCATGAACCACTTTCCAGCTGCTACTAATGGTGTTTCCTAAAGCTGTGCTCTCTAAGGTCAGGTGCATCAACCTTCAGTCTGATGTGTCCTGTGCTATGCTAGGTACAAGAACAATCCTACTCCTGTATATAGCGAACAAATGAGAAACTGAATGTAGCTAGTGTTCAGTTTCATGGGCTGTTGGAGAATTCCAAAAATGTTTGCTGACCAAATAGTACACAATCAAAACAAAGTAGTGACTATTATTCTAGGTGGCTAATTCCTAATCCATGCTCAGTACCCCATGGAGATAAGGGACTGATTGTAAGAGGCTCATTATTATATGCACATAAACCTCTTTCCTTCTTAAGCAGACACTGAAAACACAGAGACTTGCTAGGGTTTTTCAGTGGCCCATTAATATGCTTCTTAAATTTACTATAAATGTTCATTCTCTATATGTAAATTATATTGTAAACCCAATAAAGGATACATAGTTCTACCTGGGACACACATGAGTAAGGAACAAGGGGCATCAACTCCCACTGTGCCACTGGTATGGCTGATTCCTGAATCAGCTTTCTTTTACTATAACATGTGTACAAGACAAATCAGACATCATGGCCAATACCCTTCATCCCCACACTAGGGAGGCCAAAGCACGCTGATCTCTGTGAGTTCAAGACTAGCCATAGATACATAGCGAAACCCTGTCTGAAAACAACAATTAAAAACAAAAACTCCAAGATGACAATCTTTTAAAAAGGGAAAGGATTTTCTTGGCTTCAGTTTAGGAGGTTTATAACATGATTGGTTGGCTTGTTCCTTTGAGGCTGGTATGTTATGGCAGTAGCATGCAGAAAAACTGTTATTCTGACTGGGATGCCAGAGCGGAGGGATAAGGCACCCAGGACGAGTGGAAGACCTTCCACTAGTCTTTACCCCTTATAGGACCAAAAGCCTAAGGGACCTTAAAGCCAAACTGTAACACTTGGTCAAAGTACTTAACCTAATGGAAAACCATTGTTTTTATATGGTAAACATATCCTCTTCCCTCTTTAATAATATGTCTTTTTCTTTTTCCCTTTAATATGTTCTTTATTCTGTGTTATGAGTATTTGGATACATCATCAATGCAACTTCCATTTTTCTTTTTATTTGTATGCATATTCATATTCTTGAGCTATGATAACAAAATATAACAGATGGTAGCTTAAACAAGAGACATCTATTTTTTTCATAGTTCTAGAGAAAATAGTACAAGATCAAAGGACCAGCATGTTTGGTCTGTTGTAAGCTCTCTTTTTGTGGATTGTAGGCAGACCCTCATTCAATGTTCATAAGCTGTTCTTTCTCCTGTGTGTATGCATTCCTGGGCTTCATCTGTGTCTTAATCTCCTCTTATAAGAATATAAATGAGTTTGCATCAGGGCCTCATTTTAACTTCATTTTTTTTTCCTTAAAGGCAGACATGGTCAAATTCTGAGAAAGACTGTGTATGTGGATTTCATCATATAAATTTGAAAGAATAGGGTTCGTCCCATTGGCTTGTGATGAATCTGGTGTTCTCAGGAATATACATGTCCCTGACAGAGTCAAGGAGCATGGTGATAATGGCGACCATATTCTACTTTGTTCAGGATACTACCACTTTACTGACTGCCCCAACTTAAATTCTTTGTCTCTTTGTCAGATATGCCACACTGGGTTAATAACTATGGCATAGAAACTCACTTATTTTAGCATTAGCTGAAAAATATTTTGCTGTTACTGGTTTCCCTGCTTGTAAATGAGACGGAATGTCTACCTCATGAGTCACTGTGAGAACTGAGTCATCTGTGTAAGTCATTCAAAACGCTGCCTTCTGGAGTCAAGCACTAAGTGTATCATGGAACAAAGCAAAGGGCAGAGGTGGATGATTATGTTCCTCGGGTGGTGATCTTATGTGCCACTTTCATTGGGCCACAGTGCACAGATACATTGTCAAACAATAATTCTAGGTGATTTCTGTTCTTGTATGAGGAGAGCAGTTTGTCTTCCATAAGGTGGGTGGGCCTCCTCAATTCAATTGAAGGCCAGAGTACAGCAACAGATTGAGTTACATAGTGTGAGAAGAGAGTGAGCAAGCGGATTGCACTGTACCCTCTACCCATTGGCTGTCCCCAGCTGACCACACTTCCTGTGGGTTGAACTTTCCCTGCTTCTATGCTCTCCTGGTCACTCTGGTCGGATTTTGGATTTGCCAAACATCTCTAATCACATTTGTTTCTTAGCAATATAAATTTCCTTGTATATCTGAATCCTTTTCATTTATCTAAAGAACCCTCACTAGTATAGCAGGTAAAGCTATGCCCAATACAGAAGTTAAAATATAGTAAAAATTCACATGCTTTTTAATTTAATGTATTTATATGTTCTCTGTATTCTCCCCTTATCTGTAAGGTATTGATCAAAATAAAATTACAAAAATAAAATAAAATAAATGTAAAAAGCCACACGATAATTAAGCCAGTGATCAAAGATCTTCTGTACATATTAATCTCAGTATTTTTAAGCTTGAATTTCAGTATCCTATTATATCACCATTTAAACAATATTGATAATATCCCCCAGAATTTTCACCATTACTATTCAAAATTTTTAAGATTAACTCTTTCAGAAAGTGAGAATTGTACCTTTAACATATTTTCAGCATAAAAAAAACCAAGATTAGTTTCAGTAAAATGAGTCAGTTATATAAAATCAGAATTCAATCACTATGTCTAAAACTGAGCTCCAAACTAAGCAAGCAAGCAAATATATTGGCGACAGTTCAGCCAACTTAAAACATTGGCAATTACCCTTATGATAAAAGTTAAACAGCTTGAAAAGCAACTCAGTGCTTGAGATACAACTGAGTAGCTGCCATTAAACCTAAAATGAGTTATGATGGAAGAGATGGAGACCACTGTTCTCTAACTCAACTGAGCCTACTCATGAACCAAGCTAGATAGAAACTGCAGTGTGATATGAGATCATCTACATACAGGGAAGAATTTTCTCTCTGGTAACACTGTTGCTATGGTTGCGTGTGTGTGTGTGTGTGTGTGTGTGTGTGTGTGTGTGTGTGTGTGTATGCATGTGCTAGGAATCACACTCAATTACAACCATACTCAACATTGAGTAAAAATGGGTTATAAACAAACTAAAACAGAATGTAAGTAGAAACAAATGAACCTGCTTATAAATTGATAATATAGCTCACTTGGGTTTTAAACCAACAGTGAATATAGCCAGCATTCTTACAATAAAATATATAATAGAGCTGCTCTGGATAGAAATAGTCTGTCTCTAAGAATTTATATGAGAGTTTCCTCTCATTGTAAAGTATTAGAAAGATGGAAACCTAGTGGACTGTTGTCTTAGAAGGTGGGTCACTTGAGACATGATCAGCATTACATAAAGGCTTTAGACTGGACCTCTGAGACAAAATACTAGTAGCTTCATCAGGGGAAAGAGGGAACCAGACAGACATATGTACACATACATGCTCCCTTCTCTGTATTCAGAGGACACCAGGATAAATACTGTCAGCACTTGTTGACCCTCAACCTCACACTTTTAGACACATGAGCCACAATGAACCTTCTTTCTTTGTAACTCACCCAGAGTGTAGGATGTAAACATTGGCAGCAGAAAATATACTGATTCAAGTACTGAAAGGATTGCCAAAAAGTCTTGATTTTAGTCAGTAAATTTGTTGCACGTAGAAATTATAGTATAGTTACTCTGAAACTATTTTTATATATTTTAGTACCATGTAAATGAGTATTTAAATGTTTGGGGAGCCAGCCAGTCACTAGGAAGATAAACTATAAGGTAAGGAAAGGTGAAGGGCAGCTTTTGGTACTGGTTACATTGTTGTTGTTGCTGTTGTTGCTTTTATATTTATTTCCTGAATTGGAACCCAAGACCATTGACACAACTGGTATCAGATGTTGCTTATAAATGACACTCCTTACTAAAAGGAACAAAAACACCTGAAAGAAACATTGGATTGCACATAGAACAGGTATGAGGTTCAGGGTGAGCCTAAAATGCCTGGTGGTACCTAAAACAAAGAAAGTGCTCGAAGACATGTCTAACGGACACACAGAATCCCACTGGGCAAGTGAGATATCTCAGCAACCTACAAACAAGCAGAATATAGTAATGGATTTTGAGAGAGAGAGAGAGACAGAGACAGAGACAGAGAGAGACAGAGAGACAGAGAGACAGAGACAGAGAGAATGGGGGGCAGTGGTGTAACTTTCACTTTATTTCCTCAGATGAAGTGATGATAGGAGAGTCTTACCCAAGCTGTGAGAATACATGGGTTAGGCTGAGTCCAGAGCATTTTATTCTCCATGTTAACTACCCCTAGACCTAGTCATGGAAGCTTCTAGCGTCCATTCAATCTTATCTTCCAAATTCAATGATTCCGTCTGGCTTGTCTTGATTTCTGATTGGATTGCTCTGCCTGGCATCATACTATCTCCACAAATATGTTCTAATCTTCTGGCTCTTTCTCGTTCTCTAGCTTGTTCTGTCTTCATGTGTGTCTACCTTGTTCTCTCTACAACCTGTCTCTGTAAAACTGCCATAGACACACACCACATGCCATTCCCTTAAGTTGTCTCTCTTCCCTGTGCTGTTATTCGGTGAGTTGAGCATATCCTATCTCTGACTTATTGTATCAAATCTTTCTCTGATTCATGACCTCTTCTGCCCCTCGATTAGATGTCACTTTGAAACATGGCTGTTTCCTTTTACAGACTAAACTTACCTTCATTGTTAGAAATTAAAGATATGTAGTAAGGCATGCCTGTATTCCAGCCAGATCATAATGTAATCCAGGGCATGTCTGCATTCCAGTGGGATCATATCTTTGGATATGATTACTCGCCCAGGGGAGCCATGTTTCTGGATTAAAAGTTCTCTACCAGGAGGAGGGGGGAAGTATGAGAAGGGAGGGAGGAAAAGAGAGAAAAAGAGAGGAGGGGAGGGAGGAAGGGAGAGGAAGAAAGAGGGGGAGGGAGGGAGAGAAAGAGAGAGAGAGAGAGAGAGAGAGAGAGAGAGAGAGAGAGAGAGAGAGAGAGAGAGAGAGAGAGAGAGAACAAGCCCATAGGAAGCTGTGTGTGGCAGGAAAAATTACCAGTACCAGTGCAATCTGAGTCGGAGTTAGATAGTGATTTGCAGGTTAACCTGGGTTACAAAGTAAGACCCTATCTCAAAACACATATACATACTATAATATAACACAACTTGCATAGTTAACAGAAGCAGTTGGTGTTAAGAGAGACTTTTTTAAATAATTTGCCAACAAAAATTTTAAAATAAATACTGGATAAAAATGACTTCCTTATAATCTTTAGTGTCAATAATTTAGGCACAATAGTGATGTGCAATAAAACCATTTGATAAAATATATCAACATCCAGAATATTTATACTATTTCAAAATATCACAACATATTTTTATCTGGGAATGAAATGAGAGTTAACTGATAGGTTAGCATCATAATGAGCTGTTGAACATTTTATTTCAACAGTTGGTGAAACTGATATTCTGTGCCCTCTTATGAAACAGGCAGAAAAATACAATTTGAAGTACATTTTTTTTCTTGCCAAACATTTTTACCTTTTATCTCTTCATGAGTGAAAAACTCAAGCAAGTTGAGATATATAGCATCATAAAGTCAATGTCCTGGACCCTGGGTAAAGTAGACTGACTGGGGATGGAAACAATCTCATGACCAGCAGATGTAGCCTGAGATCCTTGATGAGACTCTATATTTTGAAAATGAATGAGTCTAACTGACATTTACTAGGACAACTAGAATGCTTCAAATATGGACTGTGTATGAGTTTTATTACTGTATTAATATGAGATTCTTGGCATATGGCAATGACAGTCTGCTCAAGTGGGAAAAAAATTTACTTCTTAGGTGCATTTTGAAGTATTTAGGTATAATTCCACAGGATATTAGTAACTTTCAAAGGTCTCAGAAAACAAATATATTGTATATGTTGATATGTATGCAGGCAGTATAATGTAAATTTTGATGTGTGTACGAACAGGTATAAGGTATATATTGATGTGTGTGCAGACAACTATAATGTATATGCTGAATTATGTGTAGATATGATATAATGTATACATGAGCATGTGTGTAGACATGTATAATACATACATTGATGTGTGTGAAGACAAGTACAATGCATGAGTTGATATGTATGTAGACATGCAATAAGAGAGAGTTACTACCGTAAGCACGGGTGACTACTGATGTTTTCTGATTAGAGCTGATTTTGTTCTTATTTTTAAGTTTGATTTTCAGGATGATTAGAAGGAAAGAAATTGTTCCCAAGTCCTCAGGGCTTCTTGCTCTTCTTTGGACTGATTCTGTCTATATTTAAGCTACAGCATGTTTCTGGTTTCTTTTCTCCCAGCTCATCTCTGCAAATGCTGTTTTGTTTTCCATGTGCCTTGGTCTGGGTGCTTTCTCTCTGTTGATCTTCAGCTTTGTTTGATCTGAGCCCTCATCCTTTCCCTGTGTACCTGCCCATGTTGCTTGGTGGCTCTTCCTGGAAACAGTCCCCACCCAGACTCACACCCAAATTCCGATTGCCCATCCAGCAAGTGGAACAATGTTTTTGATATATTTTGAAGTATTGTCTCAGGCAATACTTCTAGAGGACATATGAGACTATAGACTAGATTTATGTTTTCTGGGTCTGTGCAAACAGCCTGCTGAGGGCGGAGGTTAATATTAGAGGGTGAAACATTACTGAAATCAGGTTCCAATGCATCATATGTATTTGCCTTTCTAAACTTCTCTGAACTTAGTTTACTGCTTGAGAAAATTAAAACCATAATTCCCTCCAATCACTGTTACAAAGGTTAAAGAAGTGAACATATGTCAAACCCTGGGAAAAACGCTCCTAAATGCTTTCTGTTTTTAATTAGTCTTTCCATGGCACGTCAGACCTGAATCAATGTTTTCAAGCTATTTATAATGGTCAGTATAAAATGATTTCTTTGTTGCTCTCTGTGTGTTTCTCCTGGATTCAGGTTTCTCTGGGACTCCTGCATGCCCATGCCACACATATTTTGTGGCCTCCAGAGCGCTGGCAGAGACTGGAATCTGTTCTTCCTCCTGAGCGTTCTCCAATCCACACTGGTGAGAAGTAACTGCACAAGAGCCCACCATAGGTGGAGGGGAGCACACCAGAAGCCTCCTCTAGAAGGGAGATGTTCCAGAGATGCTGATCAAGAGCCCTCTGTATGTCTTTAATATTGTCTGGAATTTTAAAGAAAGATTTTCCATATTAAACAGCATTACATGACTCTTGGTTGTATGTTGTATTTAATTCCATATTGCTTATCACCAAAAAAATTCCAGTTCTTAGAGAACATGAAAGCATGCTATCTGCACATATTAAAGGAGGTAAATTGGAGAATGCAGTGCATAGTTATCAATTAGATTTTTCCCTTGAAGCCTGCTGCTCAAAGATTTTTAAAATTAATGTGAAGCGAAGATGATTTGTCTTTTACTGTTAAGACTGAACAAGGAAAACCAAGTATTATGCACATAAAGATAGTGATTATATTGTAATTGAAGGTATCCCCAGAACAGTGACTGCCAGCTAGGAAGGACCAGAAACTATGATGTCAAATAAAACAGCCACTTGTCCACATCTTGTTTGGGTGTTTAATTATCAGTTAATCAAAGTCTGTTAATGAAAAACATTTTATCTCTTATCCCAGGCAGAAATTGAAGTAATGGCAAAAAAGGGGTTACATCAATATTTGATATAATCAAATGTTTTTTATTGGCCCTTTTTATTTTAAAACTTCTGAGTAATTTCATGCCCGTTCACAGTGACGAATAATGTCATTGGTCAACATTTTATCTTATTTGGTGAAAAGTTCTAAATGGAATGGGAAATAATCACATCCAGATCAACAGCGTTTGACATTTTCCCCCAAGTGATTTTTCAGTGCAACTCTCTAATACTGAAACCAGCAGTTACAAGGGGGTTAATGGTGGGACAATAGTTGGTAACTTTGTCTAATTAAGGGTATATGCTTCTGCATTCACAGCAATAGTCTTACTAAAACACCTCTTCTTGCTGTTGCTGAAGGGTTTGCTCTGCTAGGAACATCAGAGCAGTTTTTCTTCTATTTCATCTTACAAATGTGGATTGTAGTTCATTTTCACTGTGACAAACAGGTTTAGAATTGACCCGTCCAGCAGGTCTAGTTATTCAGGGTCCCGAAGAGGCGCTACCTGAGGGTCATGGGGGGGAGAGAAGAACGAGACCAAGCAAGATTCCATTGTCAAGGCCTCGTTTATTGTCACACAGGCAGCACGTTTTAAGCAGTAGGGATGAGGAAGTTGGGAGGGGGAACTATGGGGAAGTGACCTATGGGCCAAGCCCTGAATGAGGAAGTTGGGAGGGAGAGCTAGGGGGAAGTGAGCTATGGGCCAAGCCCTGGGCCGGGTGCCTGGAACATTCTGCGGTTTTTCCCGCGAAGGTCAGATTTTTATCTTGGTCTTGATGTTCCATCAGGAAGGTCAGGAGTTTCACTCGAGGGGAGAGGCGGCCTGTCTATGTAGCCTGCAGTTGACCTGTCGGCCCCCAACATAGAATGATAACAAAAGAAACCATACAGAGAAAAGTATGAGTTTCTTCTAATAATTTATTTAGCATTCTGATAGTTAATTCAGAAAACATTGAAGACTTATATATTTGATTTATCACATTTTGTTTTGTTTTGTTTTTTGTTCTTGTTTGTTTTTGTTTTTCCAGACAGGGTTTCTCTGTGTAGTCCTGGCTGTCTTGGAACTCACTCTGTAAACCAGGATGATCTTGCACTCACAGATCTGCCTGGCTTTGCCATCCAGTTACTGAGATTAAAGACATTAAGTCACCACAACCTGGCTTCAGAATTATTTCTTACCTTTTATACTTAAATTTATTTTATTAATTTTTGTTCTTTGTCAGTTTCATATTTTTGAGAATATGAAACTATTCATATATTTTACAACATATTTGTAATATATTCTAATTACTTTTTCTCTCCTACTCTTTCTTGTTTCCCTCATTCCTACCAGTTTCTTTCCTAGATTTAGGACTTTTGTCTTTGTTTGATGACTACTCAGTTGAACCAGGGCCATCTGTGTGAGCATTGGGTTAGAACTTTCCTTGGGTGCAGGTGGTCTCACTAGTGGGTATAATGCAACTGAAAGTATTGACCCCCGCCCCTTTCTGAAATTTTAATAAGTGAGGGGTACCTCCAGCTCCTCTTCCATCCATACCTGACTGTCAGCAGACCCCATGAAATTGCTCTTATATACAGAACTGCCAAAAATCTTTCAATCAATCCTCATTGACCTTATTGATCCCTCAGTTCCACTGATTATTTGTTCATTACCAAATATTCTTCTGAGTTTGAGTCCCACTTCCTTGATTAAATGTAAAATATATAATGTATATGGTATTGAAACCTTAGTTCCTAGCAAATAGGAAGTCTGAGGACTGAAGATTACAGAATTGGCATTCAAAGAGCATTAAGTGAGGGGTAGGATGAGAAGTAAGAGGAAGAGGCAGTAGGAGACTGCTGCTTGTTACTAGTATGAACGGACTCGATATTGTATAAGAGTTTAAACAGTTTGTGATTAGCCTTGTTCCTGTATCAGTGACCAGTGTCATTCTTCAAACTAGTAACTCCAGGTTCCAAATCATCAGAGAACACGTAAAGGCTCTTAGTGTTCAGTTGTTCATTCACTAGCTGCATGCCACAGCTGCCGCAGTTAGTACCTAGTGCTTGCTGCACAACTTGACGAAAGACTTACTTTTTCTGAAAGGCAGAGTTAATTGCTGCACGTGTGTGCATGCACACACACACACACACCCACACACACATGCATGCCTCCATATTTAAGATATATATATATATATATATGGAGAGAGAGAGAGAGAGAGAGAGAGAGAGAGAGAGAGAGAGGAGTTTATCAGTCACTCTGTATACTAACGAATCATATTCCATGCTTGGAAGCATTGTAGTCTAGAGAAGGCTCTATCCTATCCAATTTGATAATGAGCTTATACAGAATAAACAGTAAAATTCTGGCTGACCAATATGTCTGTGTTCAAAATGGCAACTGAAGATAAATAAAACAGAAGTTCTGAGTCTATTGGTGAGAGGAGGAGAAAATTATAAATAAGTAAATTGGTACTTGACAGCTTATCAAAGATGTGGAACACTAAATAGGTATGGCGGTGGGTTGGGAGATGGGAGGTGGGAAGGACTCCCAAGGGAGTGTTTTCTGCTTGGGAGAAGGTGAGGTCCCTTTTCAGGAGTAGTTCCTTGGATTTAGCCTTTCTGAGTGGAATAGATGTCCTCCTTCGAATTAGTAATACAACTGATACAATACTATTTCAGCTGCTCAAAATTTTTCCAGAAGTGTATAATTAACTGTCTGGGGGATGTACAGTGAGTTTTTAAAATTAATTTCTAACATTGAAAAGTGTGGCTGGGCTGTGAGAAAATTTAGACCAATGATTTTTTTTCCACTTTTTTGCAAGTCATAGCAGAATTTTACCAAAGACTCTTATAGAAATGTATTGTATATAGAGGTACTTTTAAACTCTAATCAGTATTAAATTATCAAATTAGCATGTTTCTGTTTATCTTGCACATACTTTCTAAGCTCATATGTTCATCAAAATACAACAAGAAAAATTTTAAGTGAAACTAAAGAGTTAGAACTTTACAGGTATACTTTTTTAGGGGGACAAGGAAAAGGAAATTGGCGTTTTAGAGAGGAACCTGAACATATTTGAACATCTCCATTGATTATATGACAATGTCTAATTCTTAAATGTTTCATTATCTAATCTACTAGAGTCAGAAAGAGAATCATCCTAGTGCACAGTCAGGTCTTTCTAAAGGAGCCACCACCCCGCTCTGTCATTGGTTTTTATCCTTGAAGTACTCACAGGGCCCTGATACACATCATTATCCAGTCCTTCTTGTCAGTGTTCCCTTCATCTCACCCATACTGGAATTAATCCCAGGATCTGGCTCATGTTGGGCAAGCCCTCTATCATTTAGCAGCCCTCTTTTTACTGCTTATGAATATGTATTATCATGAAAATACAGGGTGTCAATTAACTTGAGTAAGTAGGCCTTCAACATTCCATTCTCTTGCCTTAGCTGGAATTAAAAGCTTGGACTACCAGGCCTACCTCAGTATTTGTTTTTCAAGATATTTTAGGGAGTGTGGTAGATAGTTGAATAAATATAATTCCTGCCGAACCTGAGGATCTGAGCAATCCCTGGGATCTACACAGTAGAAGAGAACCACCCACCCACAGCTGTCCTTTGGTTTTGATCATGCACCATGGCACAAACATGTCAGCATACTACACACACAATAAATAGATAAATTTGTTTTGTTTTTAATTAGGGTATTTTCACTGAAGTTGGAATTCTACTTTAGCAGATATTTTATGCCTTGTGAGTTTGTTTCATTGAGAATTACACTGCATCCCTCATTGATGATGACAATTATATAATAGGTATGATGTGCTTTCTATCCATTAGATGTTTGTTAATTTTCATGGGTTTCTAAATTAATGTATTATACAGAATTTTTATTCAGTGGATAGTGAGATAAGAAATGGCAAAGCAATAATCCGTGAACTTTAAACAAAAACAATATTAATCATATGACCCAAATATTATTTATTTATTTTAATTTAATTTTATTTATTTACATTTCAAATGTTATCCCCTTTCCAGGTTTCTGCTCTGCAAAACCCCTATCCCATCTCCCCTTACCCTGCTTCTATAAGGGTACTCCCCCCCACCCCACCCCCACCTCACTGCACTAGTATTCCTCTACACTGGGACATCAAGCCTTCACAGGACCAAGTGCCTCCCCTCCCACTGATGCCAGATAAGGCCTCTTCAGCTCTTTCAGTCCTTCCCCTAAGTCCTCCATTGGGGTCCCTGTGCTCAGTCAGATGGTTGGCTGCAAGCATCTGTATTGGTCAGGATCTGGCAGTGCCTCTCAGGAAACAGCTGTATCAGGTTTCTGTCAGCAAGTACTTCTTGGCATCAGCAATAGTGTTTGGTGTCTGTATGTGTGATGGATCCCTAGGTGGGGTAATCTCTGGATGGTCTTTCCTTCAGTCTCTGTTCCATTCTTTGTCCCTGTATTTCCTTTAGACAGGAGCAATTCTGGGTAAAAATTTTGGAGATGGGTGAGTGGCCCCATCCGTTAGCTGGGCGGGGGGCTGTACCTAACTTCTGGATATGGTCTCAACAGGTTCTCCCTCCCTTTTGTGGGGTATTTCAGCTAATGTCATCCCATGGGATTGCAAGCTGGTACAAGCTGATTAGTCTGGCGGTTCCTCAGAAAATTGGACATAATACTACCTGAGGACCCTGCTATACCACTCCTGGCATATACCCAGAAGATGCTCCTACATGTAATAAGGATACATGTTCCATTATGTTCATAGCTGCCATATTTATAATAGTCAGAAGTCGGGAAGAACCCAGATGTCCCTCAACAGAGGAATGGATACAGAAAATGTGGTACATTTACACAATGGAATACTACTCAGCTATTAAAAACAATGAATTCATGAAATTCTTAGGCAAATGGATGGATCTAGAAAATATCCTGAGTGAGGTAACGCAATCACAAAAGAACACACCTAGTATGTACTCACTGATAAGTAGATATTAGGCAAAGAGTGTGGAATACTCATGATCCAACTCATGGACCCCATGAAGCTCAAAAGGAAGGAAGACCAAAGAGTCGATGATTCAGTCCTACTTAGAAGGGGCAACAAAACAATCAAGGGAAGTAGAGGGTGGGGGGGAATTGGGAGGAACTGAGGAGGGGGAGGGGAAGAAGAAAAAGAGCAGAATTAGGAATGGGAGAAGATGGAGGAGATGTACAGAGGGTCAGGAAATTGAACAGAGGTGTGAAATTTGTATATACCTGTTTATTGTCTTTCTTATAAAATTTGGAAATTTGTGCGTTTTTTATAATTTTATATGCTCATGTATTTTACACTTGATCTTAGCCAAAAGACTGAGAAGTGATTGCTCATGTATTTTAATTGAAATTTTAAAATTACCTATTTAAAAAATTTCAAATACAATTCAAAACTACTTCATGTAAAATTAGAAATAATTCTATTAATATTAATTTATATTTTGATCATTCTCCCAGAGTATAACTTATTTGGGGTCTTTATAATATTTACTATTGACTTTTTCCATTTCAAAGATTTATTTTATGAGCGTTTGCTTACATTTATGGTAGCCATCGAGGACAGAAGCAGGTGTTGGATCCTCAAGAAGTAGAGTTAGTGATTACTGTGAGCCACCATGTAGAAGCCAGGAACTGAACCCAGGTACTCAGCAGGAATTATATGTGCCCTTCACTGCTGAACCATTATGTTTAGCCCCAAACCTTTCTTTTCTAAGTTTGGTTGAAATTATATGTTTATTTTTTAATCTACCAAATTTCCTCTCAGCTTTGTAACCATTCACATGATATACTCACATTGACAAATACTTTAAGACCTGTAATCAGGCCAAACACTATGCAAACACTTTGATTTCTCCTGTGTCTAGAATCTTGATTTTACAAGTGCTCACCTTAAGAATTTGCTATTAATATAGTTCTGGCCAATAGAAAAGTTATTCTAAAGAAAGTTCTCTGCTATTGTATAATCTAGAATATTCATGTGGGCACTGAAGATAAATATAATGATATGACATTTTAGCCACTCCTAGAATTTAAACTCAGAACAATATCTTAGAATCTTCTTATCATATATTATTAATATTCATGAAATTATAGGAAGAACCAATTTAGATATAATTTAGTACTAGGCATTCCCACGTCTTGTAATATAATAAAAATCATATTTAGTATTATTTTTATATGAAATCAGGTCAAATATCCATTCATTAATACACATATGATTGTCATTTAAGCACCAGAAATGTACTAGGAGAGATTTAGAATCCCTGGAGCAAATATCAAGAAAGATTAAACACAGACTAAAGGTAAAATGTAACCTTCTTAATTTATGTAGTAAATAGTAATCTATGATACTTTCCTTCCGTGGTTATTAATTCCAGAGCGGACATGAGGAGATGGCGCAGAGCTGCAGAGTGGCATTTACTTTGCACCTGTTCCCTTTCACATTCTGACCATGATGCTCCTTTTCCTAATCCACTACTTATCTTGTACAGGTGAGGACAGCAATGAAACATAAATAGTCTTTCCAAATGCTGGAAATTGAATTCCCAAACTCACATGTTAATAGTAATTGAAAATAGTGAGTCCACTAGTGAATGAATGAATTGCTCCATGGGTTAATGAGCTAATATAGAAGTAGCTTTGTTTAAAAGGTAATCCCTCTCCGGAAGCCTTGTTCTACCTCGCCATGATATTTTCTCCACCATGTCACTTGCAGAAAAAGGCACTTACTATAGTATGTGTCCTATGCTCAGACCCCCATGATATTAAGCAAAACAAATATTTTTATATGTCATCCAGGCCCAGGTATGCATTAATAACAATACAGAATATACTAAGACAGATACCATTTACTAAGGGAAAATTATCACCATAGAATTTCCTGGCTAATTCTTTTTCTTGCCTTTCTCTCAAGAAAAGGAAATTGGTACTTTCATATTAGATCCAAATGATAAATATTATGAAATAATAGATTATACATGTTAAATATCTATCAACATATAACAAGGTTTTTTTGCTGCTTTTATATACATCCAACATCAAATACTTAACAATTTAGATAATCAAATGGATATATTGAGAGGAGTCACGGGCAGTCTGTTAATGGATGACACAACATGTCGATTTTTAGAAAAATAATGCTAACTGTAAGAGGAGTCTGATTGTATTCCTGGCACTTTTATGTCAGTATCTTCCCAGAAGTCCTTGCAAATATAATTCACCTCAGTGTATAAACATTCACAGGAAGTTTCAAAAGAAGCTGGTTTTGCTTCCTGTTTGTTTTACTCAATGAGCCACTGTGTTTACCTTCACCTTCTCTCTTCTAGTCAGAGATTGAAAGTTCTCAGTTTCTTTCTCACCATTTTATGCTGGCTTCGTGCCAATAGATAACCTTTTCTTCCTTTCTTTTCACTTTTTTCAAACAACTCTCTCACTGTCTATAGGTTGACACTTAAAAAGGAAATGATTTTTTTGTAAAGTTTTAATAGTACTAAATTTGTATTTAGTATTTAATTTGCATAAGAGCACCTATTCTAACACTTACATTATAGTGTAAGAGGTTCACTATTATATGTTGTCTTAGTAATTTTAAATATATCATTTCAACTAAATCATGAAAGAAAGCTTTCTAATTTTTTTTTTTTTACAAATTTAGAGAACTAGAAAACCTTTGTCATGTTGTTGTCCCTGCCTCATAAGTTTACCTTCCTTAAAGGTATATTTGAAAAACAAGAAAAATGCTCAGATGTATAAACTAATAAAGGTATAAACTCATACAACTATATATTAATGGTGAATGTTACAGTAAGTGGGCTGAAGCTGATGAATGATGTTGCACATCCATCTTCCCATATGTACAACATCACATGGCTTCAGTAAGTTTCCTATAACATTTTAAGTGTGAACTCTGGATAGATTGTGCTGTGGACATATTCCCTTCTGAAGACACATGTACTGTTACTTCGTAGTTGTTTTTAAGCCTCGGGCTGCCTAGTTTCATATGGGGTGATAGTTAAACATTTCCAATCTAATTGACATTTACATTCTAGGCAATTCGTTTTGCATTATTATCTAGATATTCAATATCCTTTCTTAATGACAGATGAAACAGATTCCAGATGCCTTTTACTTTTAGCTACTGTTAGATCACAAGTAGTATCATCTTTGTATAAATTGTTACTGAACAATTTTGTCATTCTACACATTAATATCTCTCACACACATACATATGTATATTTCATTTTAAGGTCTTTTGTAGACTGCAATCCATGAAGATATTTTCAATGGGGTTATTATTAAGAGAAGGTATTTCTCTCTAAACTCACCAAGTCTTTAAATTTCAGTGTCTCCTTTCAAAGATCAGAGGAATTTTACATCCTCTCCATTTTCTTGTGGGAGTCACCCATACTTAAATCATATTTATAGACCTTTATAGCTAAACACATTTCTTAACATTACATTGCCTAGATGGGAGTGAGAATTAATTTTGATTGAATTTAATTTTTATATGATTTTTATAATAGAATAATTAGATCTTCTAAATGAGATCATAGTACTGAAATAATATGATGACTTGACATATGTTTAATGAATAAAATTAATTTAAATATTTTGACCTTCTTAATTTGAAGTTTTGGCTTCTTAATATATTTTCCCTTTGAGAGAACAGTGCTGGAATATGCTGAAGTGCTTCTTTCACAAACATGGTATTCCCTTCTACTCATTCAATCAGTATAAAATTTTCTCAGAGTTATCTTTGCAGGTGGAAAAACATGTGGGGAGTTGGGCCCCTAATGTGTGCTTATTCGCCAGGGCAGACTGTTGCTGGGTAATGACAACTGCCATGGAACAGCTACGGTCAACATAATTCTCAAGATAATCAGGATGATACAATGACCACAGACAATATTGATTAATATCAGACATATTTGGCATACACACATACACACACACACACACACACACAGAGAGAGAGAGAGAGAGAGAGAGAGAGAGAGAGAGAGAGAGAGAGAGAGAGAGAGAGAGAGAGAAAGAGAAATGGGGGGGGAGAGACAGACAGACAGAGAGACACAGAGAGAGAGAGACAAAGACAGAAAGACTGAAGCCTTAATGTGAATTATTTGACCAGACTCACAGAGTTTTATAAGTATAATAATATGAAAGAAGCCAGATTCTAGTTCTAAAATCTCATGTCTTTATTTCCATGATGCTTTAAACAGAACCACTAATAATGTTCTGGGAGTCATTTCCTAATAATCCTTGGTTGTTATTCAACTCAGAAGATGTTTAACATAGCAACAAGAGTCCCCTCTCAAGGATTTTTAGGAGCTTCATTCTTTGGAATGGGTTCCCCTAGGAGACAGTGAAGATTTTCTAGAAAGTTTGTTTTAGTGAATCATGTTTTAATTCCAGATCATCTAAAGATCATTCTTGTTACTAATTCCCTTACAGAAGAAATGCATGCCTTGTCAATCTCTAATGCTGACATGTTACATTCCTCCATCATATAAAATTTATGGGCTAAATGGACATTGTTGTGTTGAGAAATAAATGACACTAATAACTAGGTACAAATTGTTTTGTGAGCATAGGTATTTCTAATTCTTTGCCTTCAACAAAGTTGATGAAAGACATAGTTGTGTTGTCAGTCGTTTTCAATGATTAATCATAATATAATATTTTACCTATAATTTGTACATCTTTGATATTCAAAGACTTGAAATTCTCTTTAAAAAGTTTTCTTTATTTCTATAAAGTTCTTTAATTCTTGTACATATAAAAATTAAAATAAAAATAAAGTTGTTTCATTTCACAACAAATATTATTTGGCGATAGATCTATGAAAACAAAATCATTTATAACTCATTAAAAGATGCATTTCCATCAAAAATGAAATGTGTTTACTTATTAAAGTTTATAAGCCATTGTTTGGTTCATATGTTTTTGTACAGTAAATAAGCTGATTATTACATGGAGGTTGTTACTATCCTGAGTCCATGACTATGAAACACACACACACACACACACACACACACACACACACACACACACACCACACCACTTATCTGTATAAACAAATTTTATTTATATATGAAAACTTACTGATGGGAAAAATTCCTATGAACTCGTCAGAGTCTAGCTGCTCATGTACTGTAATTAGAAGACTGATCAGTTAAAGAGCATTGTAGAACCATGTAGAAAAAAAGATGTGCAATTTGGTTACAATTTTGACATTGCTACATTTTTACCATTTTAGCCCCAGAGCTGCCATCAGTAGATCACTGACACTGACTTGATCAGTCACCATCATTTCCACATAAACATTATTGAGAAACCAAATATACTCATGAGAATAAAATGTTCATTTATCTCTGATCTAACAATTTTGTGGTCTGACAACATGAAACATAAATAATTATTGCCATTACCAGTAATATTAATAAAAACATATTTCAAATTGTACCATTTGGAAATATGTCAAGTTCATTTCCAAAAATGACATTGCTCATGTTTCAATCACCTCAAAAACATGTCACTGACATAGTGACATTATAGGGCAGGGACAGCCCTAGAAGATTTGGGAACTAAAATTAAAAGGCTTAAAATCAATTTGACTTTGCCACAATTAGCTACTGTGCTACAGAAATAGCTATTACTTAAAGGTATTTTTTTTCTTTACTATTAAAGGTGATATCTAAATCTCAGAACATTGAAAATATGTTCTTAGACCAGGAATAAAGCACTTTCTTAAAAATAAAATCCAGAAGAACAATATTTTGTTTCACTTCATAAACTTTTTTTTAGAAATCCCGTGATTATTGCTTATAGTTAAACTAATATTGTTTAGAGAGATTTTCTGGACAGAATAAAATTGTACCAGATGGTGTTAATCAGACAAAAAAAAAGTGTTATTCAAGGTCACTCAGTGTTAGTCAAGCCTGCTACACTAACAGGGAAAGCTGAACTCTATTCTACTCTGAAAATATGAGGGAAATGGGTGTTGTGAGTTTGTGAACTGGATTACACCATCTGAGTTTGCTAATTGGTGTTTGTAGAAGCCAGGTTTTACCATCCCAAAGAAGGTGCAAGATTGGGGCTTTGCTATTCTTAAGGATTACATTTCAAAGAATGGTTACTAGGAAGGCATTTCTGGATTGTAAAGTTAGCTAGAGGCTAGGGAAAGATTAACAGCTCAAAGGGTCAGAGAGAACATTTATGATTTCAAGTTTTCTACAAGAAATGTCCTAAGAAAAGGGGAGGTCAGGGTCCTCCTTTTATAATCAAAATGAAACTTGTCTGAAGTACGTTAACCTTTATACTGGCTAAATGTTAACTTTAAGGCTGTCAGTCATAAGTTCATAATGAAGGTATGTGGGGGAAAACACACACACACACACACACACACACACACACATATGAGAATTTTAAGAAGTTAACATTATGTTAATGTTATATGGCCTTTGGTAATCTCAGCAGTATTGAATATATACGTCTTTACCATTGTGTACTCTAGAACATAGGACTTCCCTTTGGCCCAAGCTGCAGACAGTTTTAATTTATATGATGTTTTGTAACCATAAGTCTTTGATTGTTTGGAAATAAGTCACCTAGGCTCATAGCACCAGCTTTCAGCAATGCCTGTGGCCCTTATAACTTGAGAATGGTCATGAAGCTAGAATGTATAAAAGATGACAGCTCTTTATAAGATATCTCCCTGAAAAGATTTTGACCTTCCTGGTAGATATGGGCTTTTACATGCTATCATACAAATTGTTGTTCCACACCTGAGAGAGGTTACTCAGTGAGTCAGAGATAGGATGTGGAGCCCAAACCTGAGATTGCCAGGGTCCGTTCAGTGCACATAATTTTGTTAGTGCCACTTTGAAACTTTTGCATGGAATAAAGCTGGTCTGTGGTATTGAACTATTTTAACCTTGTGATTCCTTTAGTAGGGTATTTTTTTTAATTTAATTGCATGTAATTAACATATATACATGCCTTTGCATTTTAATTTGCTTCTGATAACTACCTCATGCTAGTCAAAGCAAAGAGTATTCATTTGGTTTACTAAAATTTATCTCTCAATGGAAAAACCATGTATGCTGCCAGCAGACCTCCTCTTAATCGTCCCCCCAACCAATCCCAATCTCTTCTCAGGCTCTGCAGCAGAACACCTGTGACATCCTTCCCTGCTTTTCTGATCCCATCCTCTAGGGATCCCAGAGATCTTCCCCAGCTGACCTTCCTCCCCCAACTCCAGCAGGGACCACCTGCTAAGCCACAGGTCATTCCTACTAGAAAATCAAGTAATCTGCCCTAGGATATTCTCTCACCCTAGATCTAATCCCTCAGTCTTGTCCCTAGTCCTGCAGCAGAACACCTGTGGCAGCCTTCCTTGACCCCTGTCCCTATTTCCTATGAATCCAACAGATCTTCCCATCATAACCCCACCACTACCACCACCACCACCACCACCACCATCTTTTGTTACTTTGTTTCAGACCCTAAACCTAGCAGGCAAGCCCTGCTAAACCAAAAAGCACTCTTTCCAGGGCAACAAGTAGAGTGAGGCCAATCTCCTCCCCCTTGTCTCATCCCCAGCTCTATAGCAGGAATCCTACTTTGGTGTCCTCTTCTTCTCCAACCCCATCCTCAATGGGTCATAAAGACCTTTTCCTCTAACCTTCTTTCCCCCAACTCTTCTTAGCATCCCTGGCCTCCAACACCATCAGGCATTCCCTACTAACACCAGGTGAGCAGGCCAGGAAAACAGGAAATACACAGACATCACACTCCAAAAATCAAGAGAGGAAAGTCAAACCTATGAACAAAAACATCCACCCAAGAAAGACAAATCTGGAAATGAGTACCTAGACCTATAATCATCCCAATCCCAGATGCCTATATTCCAGGATGAAAACACAGTAACAACCAGAGCGTATGTCTCCATTAGAGCCCAGTCATCCTACCAGAGCAAGACTTGAATATTCCAACAAAACTCAAGCACAAGTAAAACACCTTAAAATTACCTGTATGAAGATGATAGAAGTTCTTAAGGTGGAAATGAATAAATCCCTTAAAGAAATCCAGGAAAACACAAATAGTTGAAGGATATGAATAAAATTGTTTAAGAGTTGAAAATGGAAAAAGAATCAAGAAAGAAAACACAACCTGATGGAATTGTGGAAATGAAAAAATTAGGAATTTGAAGAATTGGAGAGGCAAGCTTCACTGTATATAAAATATAAGAAAGAGAAGAAAAAATATCAGGCATTGAAGGTACAATAGAAGAATTGGATATATTAGTCAAAGAAAATGTTAAATTTAAAAGCTACTGACACAAATCATCCAGGAAATATGGGGATATCATAAAAAGACCAAATCTAAAAATAATAGGAATACAGGAATGAGAAGAATCCCCACTCAAAGGCCCAGAAAATATTTTCAACAAAATCCTACAAGAAAAATTTTCCTAATCAAAAGAAGCAGATACCTATAAAGGTACAGGAAGCATAAAGCACACTAAGTAGATTAGACCAGAAGAGAAAGTTCCCTCAAAACATAATAATCAAAACATTAAACATTAAACATACAGAACAAAGAAAGAATGTTAAAAGCTTCAAAGGAAAAAGACCAAGCTCTTAAAAGATGCATCAAAGGGCTGGAGAGATGGCTCAGCAGTTTAGAGCACTGACTGCTCTTCCAGAGGTCCTGAGTTCAATTCCCAGCAATCACATGATGGCTCACAACCATCTATAATGGGATCAGATGCCCTCTTCTGGTATGTCTGAAGACAGCAACAGTTACTCATATAAACTAAATAAATAAATTAAAAAAATATGCATCAAAGTCTAAAAAACTAACGGAGGGTTTGATAAACTAGAGAGTCCCTCCCCGCATTGAATGATAATGATAATGTAAGTTATCAAATAGGTGAAAAGAAACCCACAGAACTGGAGGATCTTTGCTAGATATACATCTGACAGAGGATTAAGATCCAGAATACATGAATAACTCGAGGGGAAAAAAAAAGCATTCAAAACTGGGCCAAGGAACAAAGTGTTCTGAAAAAAAAAAAAGACTAAAAATATCTCAAAAAAATGCTCATGGTTTCTAGAAATTAGAGAACTGTAAATCAAAACAACTTTGAGATTTCCTCTTACCCTAGTCAAATGGTGAAGATAAACAAAACAATTGCCAACAAATGCTGGAAGAAATGTGGGACAAAGGGAATCCTCTTTCCCTGTTGGTAAGATTGCAAAATTGTGTAGCCACTCTGGAAATCAGTGTGAACAATCCTCAAAAAGCTAAAAATCAATCTACTCTATGATCCATCTCTACCACTCCTTGACATATACCCAAAGGAGTCGAAATCCTACTTTGCTGAACTTGTTTAAGTCATTGCTGCTCTGTTCACAATAGCTGTCAGATAGAAGCACTTAATACCATTCAACTGACTAGTGAACAATGAAAATGTGGTTTATGTGGAATGCTATTCAGCTGTAAAGAAAAAAAAATCATGAACTTTGCAGGTTAATGGATGGAATTAGAAAAGATCATACTGAACAAAGTATTCTAAACACCAAAAAGACAAACATGACATGTAGTCTCTTATTAGAGGGCCCTAACTCCAAATCTTCAGATGTGAATGCATTTCCTGGAGAGATGATAGAAAGTAACACAGGACTATGTCTGTAGTGGGGAGGGGGACACTAGAGATGGACAAAAATGATCTGATTGGTGAAATGGGAACAATGGGATTTTTAATTATGGAGAGGAGGGAGATAAATACAGAAGTATGGAGGAGGATAAAATAACAATGAAGATACCTTTACAATTCATAAGGAATCTTCTTTTATCCTCTTAAAAACCATAATACACATTATAAGTATGTGTATAAATACACAAATACATAGATACATAGTTTAAATGGAATTGTTTTATCTGGATTGACAATGGTTGGAGGCAAAGACTACCAAACAAAAATACCAGCACCAGGCATAAAACTCTATCTTGAGTTATTTGTCAGGGTTATGCAAAAGGCTCCCAAAACATCACAGTCTATTTCTGCTGCTCTTGGTTGTCCCCAGAAATGGAAGGTAATACCCTATTACTGAAGACACTATGCACTTCAGACACTCTGAGAGCTCAGAGCAGGAACTGACATAAATATCTCGTCCCTAAGGACTAGCTTTTATGGAGGGAAACAACCAGCATCCCTGCCTACCTATGATGCCTGTGGACCAGTAGCATAGCACCATAACCTTAAGCGGACAGTAGTGACACGCATACCTGGGTGGTAACTAGCAGCTCTCTAATGAAACTTAAAACCTGCTCAACATGAGGGAAACCAAATCTAGTACTGGAGACATACTCAACTACCCAAGATTAGTGAAGTCACGAATCTTGGAGAAGAATCAAAAATTACCACTTTAGTAAACCAATAATTTCTGTGGACTGATTTTTTTTTTTTTTTTTTTTTGGTTTTTCGAGACAGGGTTTCTCTGTGTAGCCCTGGCTGTCCTGGAACTCACTTTGTAGACCAGGCTGGCCTCGAACTCAGAAATCCTCCTGCCTCTGCCTCCAAAGTGCTGGGATTAAAGGCGTGTGCCACCACCGCCCCAATAATTTCTAACTGTAGAATAAATATTTGTGTTTATACCAATAGGCAAGTGTAGTCTTATTCCCTCATCATGGAAACTTCTCTTTACAACAGATGGAGACCACTACAAAACACGAAAAGCAATCAAAATGCATAATTATGGTGTCCCGTCCCAGTGGATTAATCTATAAAACAATGTCCAATAAGGTTCAGGAATATCAGGAGCTATGCTTATAAAGTCTCACTACCATGAAATCTTAAACATTATCTGAACAAGGATGACACCAACCGGACATGCCAAAATGGACAGGACAAAGACCATAAGGCCTCATCCCTACACAAAAATTTATAGACAACTAAGGGATGTTAAAAGTGCGAGAAATAGTTTTCTTTAAGGAAGAGCACATCAATTGGCTATCTGTTACCAAATGTTCAGCTCTGAAAACATACATACAAATAACATAATATAGACTGAGTAAGTTGAAGGAATGTGTATATATATATATATATATATATATATATATATATATATATATGTAGTATAGATTATATTATATATAATACATCGTATACATAATATATAATAGGACTATATATTCTATATAGAAATATATATTTATGCATATATTCATATGTTAGCATCAGATACATCCATTGACAGCCAGCTCCTAGAACCAGCAATGAGACATGTCATCTCCAGGCCACAGCACCACTCCTGCATCCATCCCCATGGCATCCACTCCACATCCCTTTGCAAATGTGTCACATACACCATGGTCTGGATAAAAGACTTGTTCCCCCAAGTCTCCACTCCTCCAGCCTCCTCCTCCTCCTCTTCTTCCTTTTTCCCTTCCTCCCCCTCCTCGTCTTCCTCCCTCTCCTCTGCTTCTCACCCCACCCCCCTTACAGAGGTCACCTCTGCCAACAAAACCTGTCACCTGAGACCTGCTTCTTGGTGTGATTTGTCTGGGACTGTGCCACATATTCTTACATTCGTGCTGAGTCTTGTTTGTGGCCCCTTCTACGCATATGTCCAGATGGGTTTGCAGCTCCACCATCCTGCAGGGCTCCGAACCTGCCACCACAGGGAGTGGCCACCACCACATGGCCCAAACCTCATCCCAACAAGTCCACCTGCTACATAGGCTCATTTTTCAGCCACAGGATCACTAAACTCCATGCAAACACTAGTGAATTGGCAAGCTTTCTGTCCCAGTTAGCAGACAGGGTCCCTGATCCCAGGAGAGGACTGGCCACCCTCTACAGATCTAAGGGATGGATTTATGCATAGTATTTATGACCTGCCTTCTAGCTGACTTCTCATTTTAGGACTTTTAACCTTGGGTGAATCCTCTCCCTCTTGCTGTCTAAAGGATCTTCATACATACTGCCAGCAGTCTGGTAAATGGTCCTGATTGTCCAAGCTTTTACCTATCTTCACTCCCAACCCTCTCTTTGCCCTTCCCATCCCCCAACTCAACTTCATCTAGCTACGAAACCTCAACCAGAAGAAACTTCTACTATTCTCGATCCAGCTAATGAACTTTCCCCCTACAACCACCAATCTGCTTCCACAATCTCTCCTACTTCCCTGGCCTCCTCAGCTTCCTCTTCTCGCTAGACTTCTCCAGAGCCTCCTTCCACTACTTCTCCAGACTCCTCCCCTCCTGTGTCAGCTACAGTCTGCTCCAGTTTCTATTGGCACCTACTTTCAGACTTCCCACCATTCACTCTAAATCTGTATCCAATCCCCAACTTCTTCCCCTACACAGCCTAAACCAGCATGGGTCCTTCCTTTAAGGGAAGTTGCTGGGGTAGATGGTCTAACTAGAGTACATGTCCCCTTCTCACTAAATGAACTCTCTTAAATAGAAAAAAAGACTGGGATATTATACCTCCAACCCTCTGCCTTTATTAAAGAATTTCAGTTCATCACTCAATCTTATAGTTTGACTTTCCATGATATACATATGAATCTCAGTAATAATTAACTCTCTAAAGAGCACAGGTGAGTTTGGGAACAGGCTAGGATATATGCAGATGAGATTCATCAGACAGACTCAGTGTATCCTATCGGGTTTGAGAGGTACCTAACCAGGATCATCAATGGAATTATAAATGCCCCCCACCCTAGCCCCCATGATATTCTAGCCAGAGACTGATTTGCAGCATGCCTCCTGGCTTGTATCTGTAGGGCTGTCCTAAAACCAGTAAAATTTGAAAAGCTCCAAGAGGTCATCCAAGATAAATGAGAAAGCCACTCTCAATTTTTAGAGTGCTGTACAAAGACCCTATTACAATACACTAATTAGACCCTTAAAACCCAGAAGGTAAGCAACTCCTGATGACCTACTTCTTTACCTAAAGCTACTCCCACATTAAGGCCACTTAGAGAGGGGGACCCTAACTCCACATGCAGAAGTCTTAGTGCTGGCCTTTAAGGTGTACCTTCAGAGAGATGAAAAGGCCCACAGACAAAAATACCAAATGTTGGCAAAGGTTGTGAGACCAGCCCCAGCCACTGCCCAAGCTCAGAAACCACCAGGTTCCTGCCATAAATGTGGTCAACCAGGTCACTAGGTAAAGGCTTGCTCTGACCCTCCCAAACTATCAAGGCTATGCCCAACATGCCATCAGGAGGGACATTAGGCAGTCTATTGCCCTCATGCTGCTCAGGACAGAGAGATATCACTCAGAGGTCCCTCTCCAGCTGATCTCCTAGGCTTGGCTGTGGACAACTGAAGAGGCCTGTGCTCCCTTGACCCAACCATCAACAGCAGGGAGCCCCATGTAGTCATCATGGTATCTGGTAGCCCATCTCCTTTCTCTTGGACATTGGGGCCACTTATTCAGTCCTGACAGAGTTTTGGGGAACCACCTCTCCTGGTTTCCCTTACCAACTTCACCAGACTCCATCACTTAGTTACATTTTTAGGGGTGTTCCGCTTACTCATTCCTTTTTGTCATGTTTCCTTGTTGGGAAGGGGTCTTCTAGCTAAGTTGGGAGCCTCTATTTCTTTTGCTCCCCCCATTCACCTAAACACAAACTCACCAGCAGTCCCTCTCTTCTTCCTCCTAGCTACATATCCTACTAACTTAACATGTTGTTTCCTTTGCCAGCCTCTCATCCCGAATCTGGGATGTTCAGAATTCCTCTGTTGATAAATATCATTCTCCTGTTGTCTTCCAATTACAGAACCTTACCAGAAACATCACCCAAGCTCAATACCCTATTTCTCTCCAGAACCTCCAGGGACTTGAGCCTATCATGTCTGACTTCCTATAGAAAAAATTCCTCTGTCTTACCTCTTCCCCCTTTAACACACCCCTATACTAGCAGTTAAGAAACCTAATGCAACCTATCACTTAGTTCAAGATCTCAGGCTCATTAATTCTGCAGTGGTTCCTCTCCATCCTGTTGTGGTTAATCCTTACGTACTTCGTTCCACTATCTCCTCAGGAACTTCTCATTTCTCAGTCCTAGATCTCAAAGGTATGTTCTTCTTATCCTTTTAGATGCCCGGTCACAGAACATCTTTGCCTTTACTTACTGACCTGAATACCCAATTTTCTAACCAACTGACCTGGAATGTTCTACCTTAGAGATTCTGGGACAGCCCACACCTATTTAGCCAGGCCCTGGCTTCTAACTTACTTTCTATGTCTTTCCCTAAATCTAAGATTTTCCATTATGTAGATGATATTCTTCTCTGTAGTCCCTCTCTAGAAATTAGACAAACTGACACACTTTTGTTCTAAATTTCCTGTCTAGTTGAGCCCACAAAGTCTCTCCTTCTAAAAGTCCAACTTTTCCCTCCTCAGGTCACTTATTTGGGACTAACAAGACCCCCAACCCACAAGGCCATTACCTTAGATAGAAAGAATCTGATTTAGTCTCTAACAGTTCCCTCCACAAAGAAAGAGATTTTATTATTCCTAGGAATAGACAGTTTTTATGCTCCCAGGTTCCTTCCTTTTCTGCCCCTTACATGAAAAGGCATATACTCCATCAGGCTCCACTCATGAACCTCTTCTCAAACCTGTTACCAAGCCTTTTCAAAGGCCCCAACAAGCTCTCCTTCAGGTCCCCACCTTACACATCCCCCACCTGTCTCACCTCAAACCTTTCACACCTCTACCTCAAAATGTCTCTTATTCCTATACTCCACCAGGACCTTGCCCTCTTAAGTTCCACAAGATGTTGAGACCACCCACCATGTCCCCAGTCCCAGAAAAGTGAGACTCCACTCCATCTGTGCTTGACCCCACTAGATTAGATACGGGCTTCTCATCCTCCATGTGCTGTTCGTTTCCATCCATTGTAGTCCCTACTTCTGAAAGTTCAAAGTTCAAGAAACCCCCACTGATAACAGTCTTTCAAAATAGGGTCAGGAAACTGATCCATAGACAGATGTCAGGAGCAGATCCAAATTGCTGTCATCCCTATATCCACCATTTCATATAAATGTTATGGCCTCTTTGTTTGCTTCCTCTTTGACCAGACAAAGGATGATTGTAAAAAAATGACCAGACAAATATGGGGGCTGCCCATATTGGTCTTGTCGGGTACATATGTTAAGATCACAGACCAATTACTTCTATCAACAATTCAAGACCCTTTTCTTCTATATTCAAGACCCATGGAACCCCAGGTGGGAAATGGACATTGTTTGTTGGTAAATTCTACCATAAAAACCAAATTGGGTTCCCAACAAGTACTATTCACATCCAGAGAAAATATGTCTCAATTTCCCAATCTCTAGGAATCAGAAAAATAGGAGAAATAATCAAACACACCTCTTACTTTCTTGAATCCTCCCTTATAAATGGTACTAGCATATCATATTGCCTTCTGCTTCAGACCATGACCTTAGCCTACCAACTCCTTAACGTCACACGACTTAAGTCACTTTAAAGATTACTGGCTATGTGTACTCCCTGAAACTAACTCATAGTTGCCACTTACAGCTTCTCCAGTGACTCTGCCAAGCAACTTCACTTCACCTTTCATCAGTTGCCTTGATTCTGGTGTTGCCATGACCCCATACCTTTTCTCTGTTACATTTTCAGGTATGGCAAACTGTTTTAAAACATCTGGGACACATTTTGTAGGAATGCTAAGCTCCCTAGACTGCAACAGAACCATAGCCTCATCTCTGCCACAGTGCTCTATGGTCCATAACATATCAATTCTCTGTGGCACTCAGGTATGTCATTGTCTGCCTATAAGCTGGTAAAGAGTTTGCAGGTTGGTGTTCCTTTTCCCTTAATTAGGAGTAATCCATGGAAAAGAGCCTCTACCAATCCTGGTTGTAGTCATAATACTTGCCAAACATAATGAGAGGCCAGGTCAAAATCGTACCATTTCTGGTCACAGTGGGAATAACTATTGAGAAAAACAAGGCTGACTACCTTCCTAACCTTATACAATCAGTTCTCTTTCCAGCTTGACAACGGTCTTCAAGAAGTGACCCAAACCAAAGACAGATCAATTCCCTGGCAGTCATGGTGCTTCAAAACCTACGGGAACTAGATGTTCTTACAGCGAAAGAAAGCCAACTTTGCCTTTTCCTCCAAGAAGAATGCTGCTTTTACATCAATGAGTCTGGAATGGTGAGAACCAAAATCCAGCAGCTACAATCACACATTCTAATACACATGGAAAAGCATGAGGGCTCTAATCCCCGGGTTTTTGAAAACCCTATATGGAAATTGATACTGCCTTTCCTAATTAATGAGCCTGAGCTCTTGAACTAAGTGATAGGTTTCCTAATGCCTCTTCTCCTCATTTTTTCTGGCTTTACTATTTACTCCCTGCCCCATTAACCTTATCTCCACATTCCTCCAATGACAAATTTAAAAAGTTTCTAACCAAACAATTAATCAGCTCCTTTTACAGGATTACCAACCACTGTCCATAGAAGAGCCTAATGTGAATGTCTATTAAATGAGCCCTGATCGTGAGGGTCATCTATGCCCCAGAATTGCCAAAGCCCCTAGATAGCAGGAAGCAGTTTAAGAGATCTGACTCCCCCATTTCTACCTCACCATCTCACACACACACACACACACACACACACACACACACACACACACTTTTTTCTCTCTTTACGTTAAGAAAAAGAAAGAAATGTTAACATCAGATATATCAGTGGGCAGCTAGAGGTGTCTCTACAGCCAGCTCCTGGACACAGTGATAAGACACTTCATCTCTAGGAGACAGTCATCTCTAGACCACAGTGTTCATCACCATGGCACTCTCTCCACATCTTTTTGAGCATATGCCACAGCCCAGATAAAAGACTTGTTCCCCTCTCCTGAAGCCTCTTCTTCTTCTTCTTCTTCTTCTTCTTCTTCTTCTTCTTCTTCTTCTTCTTCTTCTTCTTCTTCTTCTTCTCCTTCTCCTTCTCCTTCTCCTTCTCCTTCTCCTTCTCCTTCTCCTTCTCCTTCTCCTCCTCCCCCTCCTCCTCCTCCTTCTCCTAGTCTCACATGCCCACACAGAGGCCGCCTCTGCCAATAAAGCCTCCCATATGAGACCTGCCACTAGGTGTGATTTGTCTGGGACTGTGCTACATATTCTAACAACATATATATGCATATATACATATAAATATGTATAAATATGTATATATGCATGTAACAACTGCCAAGGACCAGCTTCAGCTTGGAGAAGGGTTCTGAGAGTAGGGATGCTTGAAAGCAGTGAAACAAATGACTTGAAATCAAACCATGGGTCCAAGCTGAAAGCCAATGTTCTGCTCAGGACTGCTTTCCAGACTGCTCTCTTTCTCTGTGTTCTTCTCAATGCAGCTTTCTCTTGTTATTCTAAAAGAAAAATCTCTGGATAGCTCATCGTTTACAGATCAAAAAGCATAGTCTTTTATTTTTCTTATCAATTCAATCTTTATCTCAGGTTCCCTTCTGATTATCCTATGAATCAGCATCCCATGGCCTCAGTCCTTTGATTCTTAGAAAACAAAACAAAACAAAAAAACCCAAAACAAACAAACAAACAAAAAACAACAAGCACAAGCACAGACAGTAAGATAGCTGGGTGGGATCCCAACCTGAAATTACTATTCTGACCTCAATTTGCTTTGTCCCAGGTTGACCTTGAACTCAGTAATACACCTGCCTTTGTAAGTATAAAGAAGAATATTTAGTTGGGGAGGGAATCGTGCTTTTTGATTACCACTCCCTAAATATCTTAAACTTCTTCCTTTGTTTCTTTCTGAGAAGCTGGCTTACAATGCAGCTGCCTCTCTTCCTTTAGACTTGTGAAGCTCCTTTTACAATTTATATTATATCCTTATATTTTGCATAGTTGAGAAATTGAAATATTTTCAAACTCATATTTTCAGCATTCTTTCCCACAGCCTTAAGGACTATCCTGAAGGTCACAGAATTCTAACATTTTTCTAAGATACAGACATGTCTTTGCCTCCTGGACTCATGCTGTCTCTGATTATCTTGGAGTCATTAACATTGGTAGAGAAAACATTACTTAAAGAAGTCTGGGTCACTTCTTGAAAGTGAAATGAAATGAAAATGTATATATTATTACACAAACAAGCCTTTTGACCATAGCACTATTAACACTGTTGGAGGACCATGCCCTGCTGGATCTATTCCAGGGACAGTAGCCATATTATGCATTCATTACACATGACCAAGCAGGGCTTGGCAAATAGCTAATAAAAAAGGGATCATTAACTTGAAGCGAACAAGGAGAGTTACATGCAAGAGTTTTGGAAGGAGAAATGGGAGGGGATTAACAATGTTATTATATTCTAATCTCAGAACTTAAAAACTAATTTAAAAAGCTGAGAAATTTTATAAGTAAACCTTGATCCCTTCCTTCACTAAAATTTATTGAAGATAATTCAATCTTGTAATGATTTTGAATGATATACTTCAGGTATTTACAATCTATAGGATGGTGAAAGTAAAATGTCTACTTCATTTAGTCTCAAAGCATTTAGTTTCATATACAAACATGAGATTGTACACAGAGTAAAAGAAATTACACTCATACCTCTAGACAGTGAACAACATACTCACCTAGCTGCAGTTGTGAGGATCACTAAAGTAACATTAGCTATTCTCACAGATACACCTCCAAATATTAATTTCCAAACACTATATAACATAAGTTTTTACATATATTTCAGATTTTATATATACATATACATATACATATACATTTCAAATAAAATTCAGAATGGGGATCTGAATAGTGGTGATCTTACTTTATCAGTGATTCAGATACTCAAAAGCCATGTTCTTTGTGGGTTCCCATCATCAGTTATAGTCCAACCAGTATCTGATGACCATTGCCTGTCCAACTAAAAGAAAGTGAAAATATCAAGATACCACACAGAGAGTTCTCAGGCTGCAACTAGAAATGGTACTCAGTATTCCTGCCCACATAACACTGGCCAGGAACCCAGCTACACAGAACACTTAGGAACAGGAAGGTAGCTTTTATAATCCAGTTATTTACAGAAAAGGAAGAGAAACCCAATCGATCATTTCATCACTGTTCAATTCTACTTTAGGAAAGATCTAGATTAGTAGTAAGATATGAAAAACTACAAGTAGAATAGCTTGCCTTCTTATAATATTATATATGTTGGTCAATATGAATTTGTTATTAAATATTTCAGATAATCCTCTCAATCATGCTCTGTGAGAACTGGTTTTCTATTCTTTTTTGGGCTATAACACCAATCTGCAATCAAAATATCTATAATCAGAGATACTTGGATCCAAGTGCAGGTCAATTGTTAGCAGTATAATCATGAGCATATTGCGCTATCCTACTGAAGCTATTATTTTGTGGGGAGTCAAACAAGGTCATTCAGCCATGGCTGTCTTATGACCATAAGATTGTTGAACAAAGACATGCTCAGGAACTGCGGTACAAAAGGATTCCGAGAGTAACTACGGATCGCTCCACCCTTAACCGCGGAATGTCCCTACGTGCGCAGATACCAGATGTCTTCACCAGAAGCCTTTTGTGCTTCCTGCTGCCAAGAATACCTTGACCCCTCCCTCCTTTGCATTTTGCAAAGGTTACTTCCCCCTAGCTCCCCCTCTCAACTTCCTCATTCAGGGCTTGGCCCATAGCTCACTTCCCCCTAGCTCCCCTTCCCAACTTCCTCATCCCCACTGCTTAAAACGTGCTGCTTTTGTGACAATAAATGGGACCTTGACAACAGAACCTTGCTTGGTCTCCCTTCTTTTCTCCCCTCCTTTGACCCTCAGGTAGCACCTCTTCGGGACCCTGAATAACTGGACCTGCTGGACGGGTCATTATTTTATCTATATAATGACTATAATAGAAAAACTAGATAATATTACTTATGTTTCAGATAATTATGTTAATTCCATCAGAAAACCAAGTAGGAGTTTCTTTCACTGTCCTATTCTACAGATGACAAATCCAAATGACCTTGAAAGCATAGTAGAATTTTGATTTTGATCTCGACATCTATCATTTTGCTTTCTGAAAGCCTATGCTGTGACCACATTACTCTCTCATTATACTCTTTTAAGAACAGCACATACTTATTGTTGTGAAGATCAAATTAAAAGAAAGGAGGCATATAAATTCTGATATATCTTCTAATGTGAAGAAATAAGACTGTATATGAGCCTATCTCAGTCTTGTCACTTGACCAATTTCTTCATCATTTCCAAAGGTAAACTGACCCACTGGAATAGAAATGCTCACAGATACTTAAAACATATGGGATGATTTTACTGTTAAAAGTGATCAAAGTTGTGGTTGTCCCCCCTCCTTCTCGCAGTCTCACTATTCCATCTCCAAGGAACATGGTGACAGTTTTTCACAGCACTTTAAACATATGCACTAGCATTAAATATGCTTTAAAGAAATCACTCAGCAACGTTCCAAATTGTTACAGGAACGCCCATGCAGAGCAAAGTGTGGCAGACAGAGCTGTGCCAGGAGTGATTTGAAATGAATAGTCTATAAAAGATGACTCTGCAACCTTGAAATGGTGCCAATGGGGTGTATCATGAATGTGGCATTCATGCCCATGCAAAGATTTGTAATTACTAAGCACATGTTATAGAGTACAATTTTTTGCTATGGGAGAAATCAATTTTTGTGTGTGTGTCTCTTAGCTCAAGCACAGCTCACATTGCTTTAATGTGCAACAAAGGTACTATATACTCAATTTTCCAGGTTACCTCTGAATGTCAAACAATGCCCTGGAAATGTCCAACAGAATCTGAGTGCCAGCGCCAAACAGAAGGTCTATCACCCTGGACAAATGTGTCTAAGTTTCATTCCCAGGGAAAAAGCCATTGCATTTCCTTAGGGAATGAGCAAAACTTTTTAGTGGCACGAAGCAAAGCTAAAAATAAAAATCCTCCCAGAGAATACAACAGGAACAGGCAGCACTTAAGGGCTTTGGGTTTGGTTAAAGATGGGGCCCTGTTTCAAAAGATAATGAGGTTTCCTTAACCTTGATAGTCTAAGGGCAAATGGAAAAGAGAAGCAGAGATGATCACAATCTGGGGCTCTAGAACTCATGCCTGAAGAGAGTCTGTCTTTGCCTTCTGATACTCAGTAAAGACATGACTCTCATTCCTTAGCACTTGCCACATGAAAGTGCCCTGAAGTGCTGAAAAAGTTAAGCCTTTTATATACCTCCTTTCCCTTTTTAGGAGAAGCATAGACAGTAGTTAAACCTCCTAATTAAAGCAAGGCCAGCTCCTATCTTCAAACAGATCATTATGCACATATAATCTTCCCTTTTAGCCCAGAAATTTCTTCTTTAACCCATTTCTACATAGTCCTAGGTACAGAAGGTCAACCAGAGTTCTCGTCAACCTGAATTAAATAGATCAAAGACAGAACTACATGTTTCTCTCCCATTTGCCAACCTCCCCCTTCAGTTTGAATTTCTCAGTTGTCATTTTAAAATGCAAGATGAGAAAGAGAAACTGTTGTTAACCTTAAAATATAAAACGGGAAAAATTAATATGATAAGAAATGAATTACTCATTTTACCAATTTATGGCATAAATATCTGGTATGTCTTTATCACAGACTGAATATTGATCTTGTGGTTTGCAATAACAGTGGCTCCAAACAAGCCCCTGCCCCTGCAGTACCCATACTACTGTAAGACAGAACAGCACCTAAAAACTAGGTGTTTTAAAGACTTTGGAGGAAAATAGCTCAGGAAAAGAAGACTGCAATGGTGAGAAGAAGGGCTCCCTGGAGGTGTGAGCTTTCACAAGGACAACAAAAGAAAAAGGTGCTTCAGGACAAGTGAGAAACATTTTCAAAGATTGAGTGGAACAAACGTGGTCTGCTTAGTAAGCAGCAAGGTCAATGTGACCAGAGATGTGTGTGTGTGTGTGTGTGTGTGTGTGTGTGTGATAAGAGATGACTGAAAGAGAGACTTGTGTTAAACACTATTTGCTCTTGGAGTTTTGAGGATCTTTAAATTGCAGTCCTGTTATTATAGTGAATTATACTAGATTTAAAAGGGAATTAGGAGACTGGGATGAGATAGGGGAATAGTTAAAAAGTGTTGAGATGATCCAGCAGATGAGATGGGGAATAGTTAAAAAGTGTTGAGATGATCCAGCAGATGAGAACACTGGCTGCTTTTTCAGAGGACCTGGGCTAAATTTCAGGCACCCACAATAAGGCTCACAACTGTTTATAACTCAAGTTCCAGTGTCCTCTTTAATAGGGCTTAGCATTGGTGATGTTATTTCATCTCAGCCTACTAACAAGGTCCTTATAAAATGACTGTGGTTCTTGATTCTTCCAGAAAATACACCTTGCACCAAGTTGCATTGGACAGATGCTACCATGTTTTTACTTTTATCTGCAGCCAATCAGAGCCTGATCAGCTAACCTCAAACTTTTCTGAGTAAGGCTGAGGGACAATATCTGAGAAACCTGGAATTACTAGACCGGGAGTCTAGCCAGGTTTGCTGGGGTCCAGGACATTTACTCCTTGATGATAAATTCAGAGGGAATCAGGTTTTGGATTCACTTCCATGTATTTTTTTGTATTTTTATTTTTGCTGCTGAGAGTGGAGCCCAGGACCCTCCTTGTGCTCTATCACAGAGCCATGTCTCCAGCCTAACTGATTTTTATAGGTTTTTTGTTGTTTTTGTTTGTTTGCTTTTGGCTGTTCCTATTTTTAAAATTTTCTGTTGTCTTTTTATTTTTACAAATTATTATTCTGCTTATCTGTACATGTAGATGTCAAAAGACAACTTTGTGGGATACATTTTGCCCAGGTTTGGGCAGCAAGCATTTACCTGCTGAGCCATTCATAAGCCCCTGACTTGTATTTTTTTTATTTAATTAATTTATTCACTTTATATCTCAATATCCATACCCTGTCTCTTCCCAGTTCCCTCCCTCTCACAGTTCCTTCCCACATTATCCCCTCTCCTTCTCCTCTGAGTAGGAGCAGCCTGAAGGGGGCTTTCTTCCTTTTCTTTTCTCTCTTTTTTTTTAATGGTATATCTTTTACTATTTTCTCATAGATAAAGTTTTTTTGTCTAGCCTTTATTTTGTAAGTAATTTTAAGACATACATAGTTTTGGATTGAGTAATAATGGTCACTAATTATTATCCTAATAATGTAATAAATTGAAAAGCAAAAACAATTTCCCGACTTAAATATTTTAGGCTTATGTACTTAAGCACTAGATCCATTATCATAATGTTGAAATGTAAATAAAGAATATATCTAATAAAAAATTAAAAAAATAAATAAGACCATATATACATATGTATATATATAATTTCATGTATTATATATAATTTATATATATATATATATATAATTTCAGAGATGGAACAAAAATTGATTATGATGTACAGACTTGTGCAGTGTCCTGGTCCATTCCAAAATCTTCACATTTATACAAAAACTTGACTTTTGGTTTTATACATTATTTAATTCATCTTATCTACTTTCTTGTAATATTACAAATCATAGGGTGTTTAACACATTTTAACAACTGCAATGAATCCTATTTATTGGTGTTTTATTCTGTTATGGGATGCTATCTAGGAGACGAACATTCAATATTGACATTCCCATCAGAAGCTATTGTTTACATTGTGATAAGGGGGCTTTCTTTACAGTAGGAGCAATTGACTTTGGATGGCTTAGACTCCAACTTCAGGCTACGTGAACCCCCAGTTTTCTATCCAGATATTTCAGAAAAGCTGATGGCTGCCTATTTTCACTCCCATTACCTTGTGTGTTCTAGTTACTTTTTTCTGTTCTAAGTACCACAACCAAATGCTGTTTGAAGAAGGGACGATTTATTTAAGCTTACTTGTTATAATCTATCATGCAAGATAGGAACTTATGGCAGGACCTAGAAGGAGAAATCATGGAAAAAACTCTACTTACTGGTTTTCTTCCACTGGCTTGCTCAGTTAAGTTTCCTATTCAGCCCATCCCACTTGCCTGTGAATTGTACCGCCCACACTGGGATAAACCCTCCTGCATAAAAGCAAACAACAAAATGCTCCCACAGATATTTGCCCCAACCCGTTCCATGGTTGGTCCTGGAAATGTGATTAGGGCAAAGAGGAAATTAAAAAAAGAGCCACACAGAATTGGGTAGGCCTTGCATACTGATGGAGATGCATTTATCTTATACATCTGAATTGAGGAGGCAGGTTTACTGTGTACAGCAGAATGACGGGACAGGTTTAACTAATGTCAGTAGAAGGTCTGTACAGGAGATCAACTGTAGCTTATAAGCATCAGGGAAGAGGAAGCTGTGGTTGATAGGTTTTGCACACACTTGTCTTAGCTACAGATCACTCATTCCTAGCATCTATACTTGGACCAAAGGAAGTTTTTCCTGTTCCTCTGAGTTTCACTCAGAGAAGGTGCTTTTATTTCCATGAGTTTGAGATATTGGGATTCATGACGTATCTGTGTTCATGTCAACAATACACATTCACTTACGACTTCATCTTCTTAGGACAAATATGTCCACAGGCCAACCTGATGGAGAAAACTGAGGTTTTCTCCCTTCCCAGATATGTCAATCTGACAACCAAGATTAGGCAAACCGTTCAACAGAGTTAATCTCAATGGTTTCCTGGAGCACAGGTAGCAAATTTCACAGTCTTAGTCATATTCTTTCTTTTGAATTAAGAAAAATATATTCTTCTCCCCACTGAGTGCTCACAAAAAGAGACCTATTAAGACTGATCCCGAAAGACCCAACAAGCAGCTGAAAGAGTCAGATACACCTATTTACACTTAACCAATGGACAGAAGCTGCTGGCCCCTGCGGTTGAATTAGGGAAAAGCTAGAAGCTGAGGAGGAGGGTGACCCTTTAGGAGGACCAGCAGTTTCAATTAACCTGGATCCCCGAGATCTCTCAGTCACTGGACTATCAACCAGGCAGCATACACCAGCTGATATGAGGCCCCCAACACGTATACAGCAGAGGACTGCTGGGTCTGGGTTCAGTCAGAGAAGAGGCACCTAACCCTCAAGAGACTTCCCCAGGAAGTGGAGAGGTCTGGTGGGGTGGGAGATGGGGAGTGGGGACATCCTCATGGAGATGGGGGAAGGGGAAGGAAGTATAAATGTGGAACAGTCAGAGGGTGAACTGGGAAGGGGATAAAATCTGGTGTAAAAAAAAAAGATTGCATAAAATTTTTTAAAAAATTCTTTTTCATTGTAGGTTTACAGGTGTTTTTGCCAGGGTATATGTCTGCATACTTTGTATATGAACCTCAGAGTCCCTAAGAGGCTGTCAGTTCCTCTGGAAACTGGAAATACAGTGAGTGGCTAGCTACGACACAGGTGCTAGGGACTAAACCTAGATCCTCTGTAGGAGCAACAAGTGTTCTTAACAGGGTGGCATTTCTCCAGCTCCACATTCTTCTTAATAATAAAACTTGAAAGTCCCCAAACAAACAAAAAACTTCTAGTTTCATTAACATACAGGAACAGCCAGAATAAAGATATCATTTCCCAGTCACCCCCACATTGATTTGTATCCAGGTAAGGAAAGCTCTGAGCACTAACCAACGGCATGAATGTGTAAGTGACCCATATGACTTCAAGGAATTATGTCAACAGGAGCTTTGTACTTCCACAAGCTAGAACAGTGATGACCAGGCTGCAGCTTCAGCTTTTGTTTGTTTGTTGTTTGTTTTTGTTACCAAGTGCTGACCTTAACACTATAGGCAGACCCAGGTAGTGCCCAGAGCCATAGAAAGCAGCTGACTTTCTGTTTTCTCAAGGCTGAATGCTTGAATCGTTGGTTGGTTCTGAATGCTGAATTGGTTCTTGAATACCAATACACAAACTATTTTTCTTCTGTTCTGTTCCTCTAGTTTAGAGCTATTTCTAAAAATTTCCTTAAAAGAAATACTTGTGGGGTATTCTCCAGTTTTATTGCTTTCCAAAGCTGGACATATCTATTCTACAATCCAAGTCTGTTATGATTTTTGCTTCACCATATTTACCCATGTTTCCTTTTCCTCTGTGCTACATGGTAAAAGATTTAAGTGCAGTTTAAATTGTAGAACTCCTTCCTTACTGGCACAGGCCTCTATCTAAGACCTGGGTAATGATCATACCAGGGTGAGCTCAGTGAGACTCAAAAAGAAGACACTTTGCTATTAATTAGTATAGAAGATGATGTTTGTCACACTGTCGTGATCTGAACGTTTGGCCCAGGGAGTGGCACTATTAGGAGGTGTGGCCTTGTTGGAGGAAGTGTGTCACTGTGGGTGTGCAAGAGGTAGAACTCTCACCTCCTCCTGCCTGCCTGGACCTGCCATGCTCCTGCTGTGATGAAAATGGACTGAACCTCAGAACCTGTAGGCCATCCCCAATTAAATGTTGTCCTTTATAAGCGTTGCTTTGGTCATGATATCCAATAAAAAACATGGTGTCACAGCAGTAAAACCCAAGTTAAGACACATGTCATCATACCTTGTGTTTGCTGCAGTTGGGGTGAGGTAAAGATGAGGATGACTTTAGTTTATATAATTTCACATAGTAACAGCGCTGACTACCATCTTGATGGAGAAACAATTGTAAGAATTCTCTTACACACTGCACCACTGAGTCTTGGGAGAGCTATGAGCTGCCATGGCTGACATTGCTAGGTACAGGGATGGTGTGAATAACGAAGGAGAAGCAGAATTAGGAGCCGCAAGCTGGTCTATAGTAAATAGTTTTAATTACCATATCTATATATAAAATATTAATTGTTCACCAGTTTGGACCAAGTAATATTTGTGGTTTATCAACACTTAACAATGCTTTATCTGTTTCATAATTGAATTACATATTCTAAATAATATCTACTTTACATTAAAATTTTATTTGGATATGTGATATGTTTACCTTAATGTGAACTTCCCACCTTGCTCTACATAAACTTCAAGTCCCACAAAACTGCTATTGTCAGTGTGTTTGCTAAAAACTGAGCCTTAGCATTGATGGGTTTTAACTGGAATAAACAGCTTAGGAAGTAGTCTGCTGGGGATGGAAAATGGTTTCTGTAGTGACATGCTTGCTGTATAAGCATGAGGATGTGAATTTGAGCCTCAGCATCTCTATAGAAGTTGAGTGTGCTGATGCAGACTCTTTAGGTGCTGGGGATATGCAAATATAAAGATCTTTGGAGTTTGCTAAGCAGTAATTCTAGCCTAATTAATGAGCACCAGGTCCATCCCATTGAGAGATGCCATCTCAAAATAATGAGGTGGATGGCTCTTGTGGAATGATACCTGACATGGCTTCTGCCTCCACATCTGCATACATATGCATACACATGAACACACACACACACACGCACACACACACACACATATACACATGCACCCAAACTAGATAAATAGTTGACTCCTTCCTCACAGGAAGCCAACATAGACATTCCTTAGGGATTTGTCAGAATGATCCTTTCGGTTACTTTCTGTGTACTCTTTGGTTGCTTGTTTTAAGGTCCTGTTCTTACCTCCTGTCAGCTTGATTGATAGTATATATTAGGTAAAGGTGGTGGTTAATATTGATTGTCAACTTGACAGGATCTAGAATCATCTAGGCGATAGACCTCCAGGCAGGCCTCAGAGATTCTCTAAATTAGATTTGTCTCTGGGCATGCTTATGACAAATTAATCTAGATTAGCTTAATCAAAGTGGTGAGATCCACCTGAAGTATGCACTGGAATTCTGAACTGAAGAACAAGGAGAGCTGAGCTGAACACTATCATTCATCTCTCTCAGTTTCTGGACTAGAAAAATAGGACCAACTGCCTCAAGGCTGCTGTGGCTTCCCCAGGTTCTGGTCTGTCCCCAGGAAGTATGAGGTAAAAAAACCTCTTAAGCTGCTTTGGTCAAAGTATCTTATCAAAACGGCAAGGAAAGCAACCAACACAGTAGGAATAATGAATTTTCTCTACAATAAACCATGTGAACAGTTTTAGAGAGTTGTGTTTTTTATCTTTAAGGAGTTTATAGGCTACTTAGAAAAACAAAACAAATGAACATGGAAAAATATAGGATAGTGTGGTTATTAATTTCCTGGCTAGGATCATATATCATACTCCCATTGATTCCTTCTTTAATATATAGCCCACTCAGTCTTCTCTCTCTCTCATCCTCATTGACTGATATAGCCTTCCTATTTTACAAGATCAGCTATGGATCTCAGTTTTTCTCTTAATCCTGCAATTCCTGTCAAGCAATCCCTAAATATGGTGGTTAGAGCAACTAAACCCTTTCATTGTTTTGTCTTAGGATTATCATTGCTGTGAACAAATATCATGACCAAATACAAGTTGGAAAGGAATGGGTTTTTAATTGCCTTACACTTCCACATCACTATTCATCATGGAAGGAAATCAGGGCAAAGAAGACAGGAACCTGGAAGAAGGGGTAGATACAGAGGCTATGGAAGAACGCTGCTTACTGGCTTGCTCAACTTACTTTCTTATAGAACTCAGGACCACCAGCACAAGGATGGCCACACCCACAGTAGACTGGACCCTCTCACATCAGTCACTAATTAAGAAAATGCCTTACAAGCTTGCCTACAGCCCAACTTTATGGAGGATTTTTCTTCAGTTGAGGCTCTCTCCTCTCTGGTGACACTAGCTTGTGTCAAGTTGAATAAAACTATTTAGTACAACTGTCCCTTGTCAAGTTGACACACAAATTCCTCACTGGTAAACCACAAACTTTTCTTTCTTGTTTATTCCCAAGATCAAATATTAATATAGACATTGCAATAGCAAACATACAAATTTAAAAAGTCCCACAGGCTTTAAAATTCAAATACTTAAAAACTGAGTCTCTTTAAACTATCCAATCACTTAAAATCTAACACCTCTTAACTGTAGACACATATTATTTTTAAAAAGTTAAATACTTTTATATTTTAAGAGAAAAGAAACAGGACATAGTCATATTCTGAACAAAGCAAAACCAAGCTCCAGTTATAAATAACTCAGTACCAAATGTCTTTTGTGCTTCATTCCACCTCAGTGTTTCTCAGATACTGCAGTACACTTCACTATATTTTATCCCAGGACTACATTAACATATGTATGATCTAGAACTTGGAAATACACTTATTTACAACAATAGACGGCTTCTATGTCATCATTCAAATGGAATATGTGCACTTTAACAGTCATTAAATAAAAACAAATCATTTTTGAAATAATATATTGCAGCTCTTTGACTCCTGGAACCTGATGCTACAGATGGGCCAACCTAGTCAGCGCTACTTCTGTTTTTGCATTTGCATTCTGAGAGTTACTTGAATATAGAGGGAATTGAAATAACAGAATTACACATGCAAAGGAATCTTCACTCCAAACCTGAATAATGTTAGCACTCTTACTGGGAAATGTTAATTGCCCTCTTGTCTTCTATTGACCAGAGCTTTTGTTTTTCCCTTTCTCCCTTTTGTAAAGATCTATGGTCTCATTGTGAAGTCAATTTGAGAGTGAATGCTTTCTATTGTGTGCCCAAAGTGTGGAAATATCACAGCCTTGAGGGAAAAGATAAAGCATGGGAGTTGGGGAGAAAGACACCCTGAAGCTATAAACCAGAAATGTTACAGAGTGCTTACTGGAAAACCAACCAAAGAATCTCTAATGGAGAATAAAGTTGTTGTGGGTTTGAACCAAAGTGCTAGGATAATGAACTCTTATTTGGCTTCCTTACTTTGTCCTCAAACATTTATATTTTAAAATTACTTTAACCTTTAAGACAGAAATAGCCCAATGTCCTTCAGAAGAATTTATATTACCACAAATATGCATTTATGAAGTCTGTTTTCTTCTCACATTTTCTATCAGATTAAGTGGAGACGTTAAAAGGCAGCATCATCGGGAGCCTTATAAAAATGTTCATGGTGATGCCCTTTATGACTAGAAGGGCAATGCAGCTATATGATAAGCAGAGCACTGTTTTCAAATGATGATGCTTCTAAATCTGTGCCTCCTTCTATGAGAACTGGAAAGAAAAGAGTAAGTGCGCTGTAAGATTTTCAGGTTCTTATTTTGGAATAATTGTAGCATTAGCCATCAATATATTTTGTTTTCTAGCTGTATTACCTATAGAAGCACCACAAATACTTTTGAAAATAATATTTTTTTCTTTTACATTTAGACTTCATGGAAAAGTTAGTGTAGAAGACAATCACTTAGTAAATGATACTCTAAGTAAATTTTTCTCTCACTAATGAAAGATTAGTCTATACAAAGTCTATCAAATCTGAATTATATTTTTATAGTTTCTTTGAGAACTTTGAGCAAATTTGCAAAGCCTAAAAATTTCTAGTTATAAGAGTGCAGCATATATAGTAGACATAATACTGTGATGGCTAGTTTTTAAGTCAATTTGACACAAGCTAGAGTCATCTGAGAGGAAGAAACCTCAATTGAGAAAAGCCCTCCATAAGATTGTGATGTAGAGCATTTTCTTAATTATTGATTGATGGGGTAGGGCAAAGCCCATTTTGAATGGTACCTCCTCAAGGCTACCAGTCTTGGGTTCTGTAAGAAGACAGGTTAGGCAAGTCATGAGGAGCAAGTCAGTAAGCACCACTCCTCCTTGGCCACTGCATCAGCTCCTTCCTCCATGTTCCTGTCATGTTTTAAGTTCCTGCTCTGACTTCTTTCAGTGATGACAGTGATATAGCAGTGTAAATGAATTAAATTTTTTCCTCTCCAAGTTGCCTTTTGTCAAGATATTTCATCACAAGGTGATTGATAGGTATCCAAATCTAAACTTTGCTCTAACCCTGGCACAAACACTGGTGACTGGAATGACACTGGGTGTGTCCCATTACACTGAAAGACTTTTATTAGGCCTTCCCATTGATACTGTTATGGAAATATGAAGAGATAACTGAATGCTCTGGTATTTTGAGGTATTTCTCCTAGAAACGTGGCTGAGAGGATGAAATTCATTCTCTATGGTATTTTGCTTGTGGCTGAACTAATGTAAGCCTCACTGTTCATGCACTTAACTTGTTAACAACAACTTCTTCAAGTCAGCAATCCTGATTTGAAAAGCAAAGCACTTGATAGCATTCAGCACATGGCACATAACAGCTGCTTAATAAAAACCTGAATCCAAATGCATAAACAGTTCCAGAATTCTACTTTGTAGTATAATTTATCCCTCAGTAGTTACAAATATACTTTGTAGTATATTTGCTAATCAGAACAAAGATGGTACGTTGCTATAGAGTAGTAACTTAACTGTCCTGTCCATCAAGTTTTTCCACAGTCTGTGCATGCCCAGAGAATTGTCTTCAGTATTGGAATGGTTCCATAGTTGAGTGGTCTAACTCAGTAACCACTATAGTCATAGCCTCACATAGTTGTGCCTTTGTCTGGTACAACTGAGAAATTCAGCTCTTCATTTTATTTCATCTAAATAAAATTATTAAAGTTTAATTAGTCATATAAACAGCTGTTTTTATATAATGTTGATTGGTACCTAAAGACATTGCTATATTTTCTTTGTGGAAGAGAAGTGCTCATGACCACTTGAATTCTTAAAACAGTTTAGAAAGAGAATCTTTTTGGCTATTTGTATTGGGATATTGTCTTCAGGTTAAACTTTGTATCTATAGCCATCAATTGCCTTTAAATAGTTTATACAGAGCAGAGTAACACACCTGCTTATTGGTTCTATCTGCTCTCCCATCAGGGGTTAGCAAAGGCAATGTCCCAGAAGTGGGTTATTCTTATATGATTCAAGCCTCTACTTTCAGGGGAGACATTTTGAGTGTCTTAAGTAATTCCTAGACATGGTTTCAAAGAATACTTTGAGATGATTTCTTAGATAGACCCAAAAGAAAAATTAAATGATTTTGACACTCAGAGGTCAATGTTCTTATAGGAACTAAGGGATAACTACTTGAGCCCAGGAGTCAAATCATGTTTTCAAGAAAAATTCCATATTTGTCTGTCTCAGAAAAAAGTCAAATGGAAGGCACTCAGGTGTAGATCTTTATGAAGTAACTTTCTTAAAATTAGAGTCCAAAGCTGTAGTTTTTTAGTTCAGTCTGCTTCAGAATACAAAACACAAAACCAGGGTTAAAAACAAGTAAACAAAGGCAGATCAAATACCCAGAGGCCCAGCAAGAGACCGTAAAGAAGACAAAGATAAAAAAAGAATTTGGTTTGAAAAGAAAAAAATGCAATAACTTTAGGATTAGCTATATAAAGTGTGGTGATAAAATAGATTCTTCAGGCAGAACATTTTGATCATAATGAGGACTCCTATGAATTATTCTGCAAACTGCAACTGTTTTGAGTAAACAAATGTATCATCCCCTTAACTTTGGGAAAAATGTGTTCTTGGTCAACAGAAATGGTATGTGTCAGCAAGAGCTAAGAATAATGGTAGGTACCACATGTACTAGCTTCTTTCAAAGTCATGTTAAGAATGACCAAGAACTGTGCTATTAAAAGCCAGTAATTATTTAAAAGTCTGTCTGTTCTGCTGTCTTTTCAGGAATGGTCTTCTTTGATCCCAAGCTTCTCTCTGCACATTTAGAGAAATCTTCTGTTATTACAGATCATACTTCCTTTAGGGCACATCAGAACTATGTAGATTATATGACCAAGACTTTGCCAAGTATATGAACAAAGAAAAAGATGGTGAGTGTTTATAAAATGGTTTAAACTGTGCATGATCTCTGTGATGGTTAATATTGCTAACTTGACAGAATCTAGAATCACTTAGGGGATAAGTCGTTGGGCATGTCTATAAGGAATTATGTAGATTAGGGTGACTTTATTGCTCTCTGCTTCCTGACTGTGATACAGTGTGACCACCTGCCTCAAGGTCCTCCTGCCAGGAGTTCCCTACCACTATAACTGTATCTTGTGAGAGAACCCAAGCCCTCCCTTATCAGGTGTCTGGACACAGAGAAGAGGAGAGTAACTAATAACAATCTCTTTTGAAGATAGACAACTAGAACACTGGACAATATGTAAATGATGGGTGTGAATACATTTCAAAAGCCCCACAATTTCCTAAGATATGCTGTTCATCTAGATATTCTCTGAGACTACATACATAAAAGTTTAGTCAACCTAAAAACTTTCAGTATCCCCAAAGGAAGGCTTTTCCCACAGATAGTCTCCATTTCCACACCTTCCTTACTCCTTCTTTTTCCATCCCCATTTTCCTGTCCATTACCAAGTGCATTTTAGGATTCACTTCAAGAGCTGAGGTTAGAAAGATCAATGAGCTAATTAGCTAATGAGATTCATGCTAATTCTTCTCTGGAGAACTACTACTGTGTGAGCTGGTCACATGGTGAGATAAGCACAAAACCCTAGGCCCATGGTTGAAGCAAAGGCCACACTGAACCTTACTGACTTGACAGTCCATGGCATTCTCCCTCATGACTGCAGCCTGGTGAATGCCTGCAAATAAACCAGTGTCCATCCAGTGTTAAAAACCCCCTTTATAACTTATTTGCTATGCCATGAATCATTTATCTAATCTCCCAAAGCTGATTTTTCTTTTTAAATAACTGAAACATAAAAAGAATAAGAAATATGCTTTTCCACATCACATTATATTTTCATCAGAAACCACTAGAAATATGTAAAACAATGTAATGACAAAGTAATTATCACCTCTGATATTTTTAATATGCTCAATTAAGTATTCTACTACAAAATAAATGTATATAATCGGTAGGACTGTCAATGGGGAAGTGCTTTGTCTTTCTAACTTTATAAATCATTTTCTTCCACATATTTATTTTAGAATTGCTTAGTCTCTAGGACCTAATTACTACAAATAAAACATACTACATTTAGATATATGATCAGGATCAATCTTAATTGAAAAAGACATACTTTCTTTTCAGCAGTATTAACTACTTTCAGGCCTCTATGATTCACTTAATACAGTAAATGAAATGTAATCATGGCTGCTTCCACTTGTCAGGGATGGGATACCTTTAAACTGACTTCTTTCATGGACTTATCTATAACTTCTTAAGGAAATTGTAGCATCAAGTGAGGGTACCATCTTCTACATCTTCAAGCTAACCTTAAGAATGTTACATCATTTCCCTGGCATTTCCAGGAACATTCAGTATAAAATACAGAAAATATTTATTCGACTCATCCTCACCAAATTAAATAAAATTACAATCTTATGTAGAACAAAATGCACATGACATTGTACTAATGCTTTCCATAATTCCCACTTACTGCTCATTAAAATCATGCAAGTAAGTGTATATATTTTCAACTTTCCTAAGCTTCATGTATCCTTATACAAAGCCTTTGCCTCCCGAGCCTTCTTTGCCTTTATGAACAAGAGAAAGTCATTGTCCTTCACCTATGCATGCCTAAGAGTTAGTTGGATGATTAACTTCATTGCAGAGCTCCCAGGAATGGCACTTAGACAGAAAGGGGTGATGGGCTATTATTCTTTTCCGGTAATAAAGATTCTGTACTTGACCCAGAACACCCAAAGTGTGCATTTAGGAAAGAATCCATAAAGACAAATAAAAAAGAACCCAACCATGAGGTAAATTCTTTCTGCTGATATGAAGACAGAGTTAACCAGCGTACAACAAAGTGTAAGTTAGCAGATCAAGTATGGAAACAATTCTTCAGCCACTGCCTTCTGTTTTTAAAATTGTCTGTTCTTTACACTGGTTGTTGGAATGGTGAGAGTTTCTAAACCAGCTACCACTTAGGTTCTGTCTTGAGGTTTGAGTTTACCAATCCACCTCTCAAACGCTTTTCCTTTCTACCTCTCTAGGTCTTTGTTCCCTCTTCTGCCCTTTAGTTCGTACCTCTGCATCTTTGCTGAGTTACTGACACACATATATGCTCTTGGAAGATGTGATATCGTCCTGCTGTGTGTGACTCTCTTCTCTTCCAAAAGTCACAGGCCTCTGCGTCACTCATTTCTTATACAACACTATTTGTTCCTGTGATTTCTGATTCACTTTTCTTTTTAAAGAGCCTTCACCTGTTGTTCTCCCTATTAACCCTCTTATGACTCTGACTCCAAATACTTACAATTCTGAGATCCAGAAATGTCTGCAAAACTGAGGTTCTTATTGGTCAGTTTTAACCTAATTACCACAAAACTCTTCAGAATTAACACATCTACAGGGTAAAACCTGGCCTGAGTCAGCAAAAGATTCTTCAAAAATCTCTTCTTCCAACAAGGCCTAGTTTCCTGGCAATACCTAGAACACTGGCTTCTTGAATGATATTTCTGAACCATTGTGGTTGGAGGGATCTCTAATATATGCTGTAAATTCATATTTATATCCTCAATCCTAAGAGAAATTTTTGATTTCTGAACATGCCTGGCAGCAGGGTTCAGGAGGCAGTCCTTCCTGATCCTCTAGAACTAACAGCCTATCTGTACGTTTTCTAACAGTGTGTTCTATATGTCCTGCCTCTTACCCAAGCAGGTAGGTGAATGACAAGACAAATAAGAGAAAATACAATCAATGGAAAGAAAAGGGTAGACTGCTTCTAGGTACGGTATAGGGGAAATTTTATTGTATATATGAGGGAGAACATAGATAGAGAGGCATGGACAGGAACATCTGGGAGAGTCCACAGTGAACATGACCAGACAGAGCTGGGACATGTGGGACAGGGAGATGGGAAGGGAGGAGGAGAGAGAAGAAGCAAGTGCCACAGACCAAAAGAGACCAAAGAAACAAAAGGGACAGGAAACCAAAATGACTGGATTACAGAAAGAAAAGCCTTTGGGAGAAGGTCAGGCATCCTATCCTAGTCCCTGAGCTGGAGAGTGCAGGGTAGAGTAGGGTATGCCAGCCATACCCTGTATCAGGTAGGGACTGAGGGATGCTGGCAGAACCTGGTGCGAGGTTCACTTCGATTTATTTGTTTTTCATTTTTATGAGAGCTTTTGAAGAGAGACCAAGTTCTAAATATTTGACGAAGCAATCTCCATGCATTGGGCAATGCAGCACTCTCCAAATGAACCCTAGACACAGGTTATAGCTGAGGCTTCAGGTTTGGGATGTGGGCTTTGGGGCCTGATGAGTTTGGTGGTTGTGGTGGGGTACTGGTGGATCTGGGAGAAGGCTGCACTCAGGGCAGAAAGAAGAATCCAGACAGAGAGTTTGAGGCAAAAGCTCCAGATATGTCCAGGGATTCGATTAGGCCTTGTTTTCACCATTGACCAATGGGGTCCCAGAAGAGGCAGACTGACCATAAGTATCTGTAAAGAAATCTGAGTTTTCCATCAGCAGAGGAAGATCCTGGGAGAAGGATGTCATTGGATGGAATCTTGAGAGAAGTTAGCTAAACACACGGAGTGAGTGAGGATTCCAGCTTGATACATAGCATGAGGAGCCAGGAGAGGGTAGAACAGTTGCTACTGGGGTATTTGCTCTCTCAGGGGAATCAGAGAACCAGACTGCCATTCTACAGAAAGTCCTGGTAAGAAGGAAATGCTACCCTTAAAGACATGCAAATTCAGTGAAAAACCCAAGGCCTTTAGAATGCTAAACTCTGAGCCTGCTCACAGGTGAAGGCTGAGAATCATCTTTCACAACCCCTACCCCCTTACAAGTCTCATCCAGATGTTGAATTCCGTGTATCTTTGCGCTAGCAGTCCCGTCTTTTGTTTGTTTTTTTTTTTTTTTTGGTTTTTTTTTTTGAGACAGGGTTTCTCTGTGTAGCCCTGGCTGTCCTGGAACTCACTCTGTAGACCAGGCTGGCCTCGAACTCAGAAATCCACCTGCCTCTGCCTCCCAAGTGCTGGGATTAAAGGCGTGCGCCACCGCAGTCCCGTCTTTTAATGAGTCAGGTGTCATGTAGTTTTAGATGAGCAATTGATTCTTTCCATTTTGCCAACCAGAGACTGAAAATATAGGGGAAAAGCAATCTGATCAGAACATATATCAAACCTTTGCATTGACAATATTTGTATATATAAATATTACAATTACTTATATAATGTGATGGTTGATGTCCTTTATCACCTTGCCAGAACCACCTGGAAATGGGCCTCTAGGCATCCCTGTGAATTACACTAATTTGATGACACTAATTAAAAGGTAATACCCACCCACTTTGGGTGGTACCATCCATTTCCTTGGGCTGTAATACTGGAGTTTGAGAGATAGAGACGGAAATAGAGAAAGAGATAGATAGATAGACAGACAGACAGACAGACAGACAGACAGACAGATAGATGATAGCTGACTATGAACTTCATTACTCTCTTCTGACTGACTGAAGATGTGATATCATCAGCTGTTTCAAGCTTCTGCTGTCTTGATTTCCTGTCATTATGGACTGTACCATGATCTAAGAGCTAAAACAAACCATTTCTCCCTTCAACTGCTTCGGTGTTGGATATCATAAGTAATCAAAACAGTATTTAACACATACAGGAAGATTTCCAAAACTTAAATACAAATATTTTACCCTTTTATATAAAAGACTTGATACCCAAAGACTTCGGTATGTACAGGGTATTCAGTAGTTAATTTCCTGTGGATTCTGTGCTAGTTAATTGTTATCAACTTGGCATAAATTATAGTGCCTGGGAAGAAAGAACCAAATTACCACTATCAGATTGGCCTGTGACCACGTCTGGGGGGCATTTTCTTTGATGAACGATGGCTGTGGGAGGGCCCAGTCCGCTGTGGATGGTGCTATTCCTTGGCAGGTGGTCCTGGATGGTATAAGGAAACAAGCAGAGGAAGCAAGGGAAAGCAAACCAGTGTTCATCTGTGATCTCAGCTTCAGTTTCAACCTCCAAGTTTTTTCCTTGAGTTCTTCTCTTGACTTTCCCAGGAGATGGGAGGTAACTGGTAGGAAGGAATAAGACTTTCCATCCCAGATTTGTTTTGGTCAGTGTTTAAACATAGCAATGGAAAGCAAACTAGGGCAGAACCTGAGGGACAGTTATACATGTCTTCCTCTTTCTTAATCTGTCTCTTTCCTTCTTTGCTCTCTTTATTCTGGCAGGATTCTTCTACCTGGCATACTTTCCTCTGCTCGTTGTGTATCTCTTTCTTCCCTAGTTGTATTTACATCTTTACACTGGAGGTAATAAGTACACTTTATTTATTGAAAAATAATATTATACCATTCAGATCATATTTATCATGAAGCTGAATACTAAGATTTGTTTTCCTCAAAGACCTGTTATACTTTACCCTTCTACCTTCTACCTGTGGTGCATGCAAGCTTTGAACTTGGGCATGTCTTGCATATGTATTTTTTTTTTTACTCTTGTGAATCAATATATAAAAATGACTTTTAACTAATATTAAAGATTTTTAAATAAGGAGTGACTCTTCTGTTTTATAATTTACAGTGAGGTTCTAGAAAAAATGCATAATAGAGCCCATAATTGGAACATGCTTCTTTGGGAAAATATGTACATGTGTTCTTTTTATACCATAGATTTCTTTGAAGCATAATTCTAGCATAGTTAGATTTACTTTTAAAAATCTCTGTTCAGTAATCTAGAGAATTTCACTCAGAGAACAAGCAAATATTTATTGCCCACCATGGGTAGATAGTTAGAAGAAGGGGGTAACCGTGATTTCGAAGAAGAAAGTGGGGATTGAATATGTGACCAAGCAGAAGTAAAGGCTTCACATAGTGATTTACAGAGAATAACTGGGTCTCAGATTAGGCTTTTTGCTTGGAAAAAAAAAAGGCAAAAATCAGGAGTCCTGCTTGCCAGAGATGCTGGTAGTGCTGTGCCTAAGAACTCTTCATCATTCTAGAAACCTCTAGAAAGCCCAGTGTTCTGGGGTTTGACAAAACACCCTCCTTTAATCACAGAACAAATGCACTAAATAAAGTAACCCTGAAATGTTGTTTGAAATGCTGAAGTTATTCTACAGCCTGCTGCAGAGTGGGACTTGGGAGATGATGCTAATAACTCTGATTTCTAAAATCAGAAAGGCATGGACCTCTTGATGGAGTGGGACTGCAGGAGAGGAGCTTATGAGAAAGCACACCTCTCGCAATGTTACTCCTTTGGCGTACAAAGCCAGTGGAGTGCAAGCATGTCTCTGCCATGAGTAGAAAGGAAGACCCCAAGCAAAAGATAGTCTGAAATTTTCACAACAGACCCAATTGGTATTTTTATAGTTATAGAAAAATTAATTTTTAAATATATTTAAAGGTTTTTTAGACAGTTTCTTACTTGTATATAATGAGTTTTCATTTCTCTCAACCCCTTTTACTCTGTCTCATCTCTTTTTTCCTCAACCAAAACGATTATTTTTTCCCAATGAGTCCCCTTCCTTTATTCACATTTATTTATTTTTTTTTTGCATGCATGATACGTTGTGTCATTGTATCTTAGTGTGGTTTCTGCATGAGTATCAGTGAGAGGTTATGTACTGGAGTATAGGCAATATATCAGTGCTTGCAACAGTAAAGAGGGTGATTCCCCACCTCCACCCTGCTTCCACTAACTCTTAGTTTTCCTCAGGGAATAGTGTATCTTAATGAGCTCTCTCCTTTTCATGATGAAATGCTTGCTGATAGGTGATTCTTATGTGATCTTGTGGAGGTATCCACAGCTACAGGGACTTCATGAGCGCATCAGCTGTATAATAACCAGGAGATATTATTTTGGCAATGAACCTTCCCAACCTCTGGCCCGTAGGTTCCTTCTGGCCCTCTTCTGTCATTTTCCCTAAGCCTTGGGGCAAGGGTGGGACAGATGATAAAGGCATCCTTGAGCACTTTGCGGTCACATATGTGCTTTGACCAATTTTGAATCTGTATTAACTGTCATCGGTGCCAAAAAGCTTTTCTGATGAGGGCTGTCATCTTTAAAAATATATTGGTAAAAAGGTGATTATTTAAAAGACAATTTGATACTGTATCATCTTAGCAAAATAACAGTATATCTCTCCTTGGATCTAGGACTTCCCCAGGCACAAGTTCTTGGTCAGACTTAGAATACCAGGCAAGACTCTCCTCCTCTGGAACAGATCTTAAATCTAACCAGAAAGTGGCTGGTTATGCCCATATCCATCATTCTATTATTCACCACTGGGCCTATCTTACTAGTCCAGTTATTGGACTAGTAAGCTTACAGTATAGCTTACAGGGTTCATGACTGGTAAGATTGTTGAGGACCTTCACCTTATAGCTGGCCTGCAGGCAAGAAGCTTCCAGGTTAGTATCAGCTTGATTTCTTACATGTCATGTTACCACAATGTGTGGTGTCTTCAGCAATAGAATCTTACCATAAAGTTCTGATGGGCAACCAAGAGCAATGGCTATATAATGTGTTGTTTGGAGTAGTCTCTGAGATCCCCTCTGACCAACAATTTACAGAAAAGTATCCTACAGCTGGTACGTGGCTTTTTTTTTTAATACCCTTGGCTCCTGCGAGAAGCAGGAGGGTTAAAGATAGAATGTTTACTTGCTGTATATGCGTTTTCATTGCCATAGTTTTTGCAAATGTGTATAATAATTTGATTCCTTTGCATGAATTACTGGTTTTGAATATTATTTATCTCATCAAGGTTTTTTGTTCAACTCAGAATTATCTTCCTCTAGGACATTTCTGAAACATAATCTTTGTAGGTGTTGAAGTTAAGGAAAAAAGATGAGATATTCAATCTGAAGGAATTAGGTGGCATTCATCAGGACTCCCTTCCTGATGGCATGTCAACTTTTACATGGTGATATTTGAAAACAAGCAAACAAAACAAACAAACAAAGTCTTACACTGCTCTAATTTTTTCCTTTGTGTTATGAAGTAACAAAATAAAATCTATGTCCTTTCTTTAATAGGCAATAGGAATATTTGCTTGTGCAGTCCAAATTCTCCCCCTTTTGTTTAAAGTTTCTTATATTGCATGTACATATAATATGTTATTTTTAATTACCAGTGCTTACAATATCGCTCAACTTCCACTATACTTCACCAAGATGGCTTTGTTTACTCTTGTTTAACTTTATCTTTTCCTGACTCCTGTCCTCACCATCCACCATCCTACCACCCCCGCCTTCTCTGATCCACACTGACTCCTCTTCAGCCAACAAATCAACAAACCACAGTCAGGGAAGGGAGAGCCATCTCCTGGTGAGGTAGAGATCGTAAATTGCTATGATGCAGTGGCCAGCTATGGCCTGAGGTGAGGAGCTTTTAGGGCAGTCCCCAAACAGTTTTTTTTTTGGGGGGTGGGGGTGGGGCGATACTGAGTGGGATAGAAGGAATTGGACTCCCAGAGGATAGGTTGTATTAGAGCCTATAGTTCTGAAGTCCTCAAGACTCCAGCAATGAATCCAGGGCAGTCAATGGAGACCAGAGGAATGTTCGACAGCATCTACACATTGCATGTTTAAAATGCTTAAAAAAGCCAAACCTCTTATTCTTACAAAGCCGAATTCTTACGCTTAAATATAACATAACGCCAGTGGTTATGTTTGTAGGTCAGTCCAAAGGGAAATCATACTGAAACAGTAATGTTATTTCCTCTGATATTGAGTCACTCTATTGCCTAGTAGCCTTGCTGCCTGTGAGGGTCACTCATCCATCACTTCCTGCCTCTGTAACTAAGCGACAGGGTTTCAGCCCCATTTCCTGAATGCTTTCTTACTTTAATGCATGATAGGTTTATGTGACTTACTTGGGCCTTCATCTAATACAGCCACCAGGTCTTTATTCAACAAAGACTTAAGGAAAACTGACTGTCAGATACCAACTAAGAACTTGGGAGTCAGCAGTAAGATAGAATTCTGGGGCCAGTTGCCTTCCTGTGCTACAATCCAGCTACTTGAAGCAACTCTTACTACTGTTTACTAGGTCTGCTTCAGTGTCATCATCTATCAAGTGAGTATGCTACTATTAATTATTAATTAATAAATATAATACTCAAAAATTTAATTTATTTCTGGTAAAGAATAAATAATTCTATTACACATAGAACTCTTAAAGTGGCATAGAATAATTACTAAACATTGAAAAACTAGCATATGCTATTATATATTATTTATTTCTCAGATATCAGGGAGAATGGATACGTTCAAAGAATGATACCCAGACACACACACACACACACACACACACACACACACACACACACCACACAGAGTCATAGTGAAGCCCACTATCATTCAAACCTTATCATGGAGAAAAATCAATCTTAGACACAGGTTTTTAAGATTTAATTTATTTTTATATGTATGATTATAAAGGCCAGAAGAGGGTGTCAGATCTCCTGGAACTCGAGTCACCATGTAGATGCTGGGAACCAAACCTTGGTCCCGCAGTGTAGCAAAAGAGCATAACCTCAGAGCCATATCTATTTAGATTTTATTTTCTAGTTCTAGGACATGTACAGTTTTCAACATTCAAATCAGCTTCATGTGTCTGTCCAGAGTCAAAAAATATTCTCTAAAGAGTTAGCTTGGTCTACGGCTTCTGCATGGAATGTGTCCTTTCCACAGCAGGAGAAGAGAGTCTTCAGAGAGACAGACTACTTGTCTGTATCAGAGGTTGACATCCACATAGCATTCCTGCCTTTACTTGTTCAGAACTAGAAAGGTTAGTTACGAACTGTTGGCAGAGAATGAACAACATTCAGATGCATGGCAAGCCTATGGTGACCACGTGTTTGGCCTTTGTTGAAATATTGGCCTGTGGAAAACAAGTTTGCCTTCATATGTCCATCATGCGAACATTTATCTGGATGAGAATTGGCATACAAGAGAATGTCAGCCTCAAGAGTCAGCAGCCTGTGCTTCCAGCTTCTTGGCTCCCAAAACATGTCATTTTGAGCAAGTTCCTCAGTTTCTTACAACTCTGTTTCCCAGTATATTAAATAGAACACAGAGGGCAACTGGGAAAATAGGAAGTAAGCATGTTCCTGGAAGCCTGAACCACTGCAGGTGATCTAGAAATGTTCCTTTAATTTACATTGGAAGGATAGGCACAGCACTATTTCTGTTCTGCTGAAAGTTAATTTGTCATCTTTGAAACTGAAAGCCTTTTCCATGTATTAGGGGCTTTAGGATGCAAGCAACAGAAACCCTAACTCAATGTGTTTTAAATAATAAGCCATATATATATTACCTAAGATAATAAATACAGAAGCATTTCAGAGATCATTCTGGCAATGCAGTGATGTCAAAGGCTTGCTTCCTTTCAATTTTCCACACTGACTACTAACATATTGCACTTGATGCATTTCCCCTCACATAATTATAATGAAGGCAAAAGGTCAGATTTAATATATGAGCCTCCTGTATGTATAGGCCTCTGTAATTAAACCTACCATGAGAATCCAGTCCAGCATTCCCAATGAAAACACCCTTTATGTTTTATTAGAGAGACTCATTAATGTTGTGTCATTTCCATACCAGTAATTAGCAAGGGACCTGGGAGATCCATTGTGCCGCTACAGTGAGTGTTCATCTGTTAGAGGCTTCCCAAACAGTTTTATAACTTTGGTAACAAAAGAAGTCAATTGCCTTGGAGTAGGCAGTAAACCATGGTTGAAGAGGCAACAAATAGTGCACGGAAGACTTGATTTACATTTCAGAATTTGAGTTAAAATATCTGGGGAGAAAGGAGGAAAGCTCTTTTGGAAAGCTTTTGCAAAGAAAGGCCTTGAAAAACGCCAGCCTCTGCTGGCCATGAAGCATGAAGGATGTGCGCCCTGGTAACAGCCGTAGGGGCAGGAAGTTAGTTGGTGGGCCATTTGGAAAGCTGCTCTATTCTTTAGGAAAAAGTATTCTTTGTGGCTGTGGAAATTATAATTACATGGAGTGCATGTTTACCACCCTGAAAATGTTCTGTGTGCTCTTTCTTCTATATTTCAGCTCCAATTCTATGAGATGAGGTGCAAGGAAGTTGGAGAAGAAGACTAATGTCTCCATGTCTTTCTCAAATGCCTTTCCCAGTAGACACACAGGACTATCAGACATGCACGCAGTGATAGGAACTCTGAAGCAGTCACATCCAACCTGCAGCTTATAAGTCACATGGAGCTGTGTACACAGCCCAACACAAAGATATAACCTTACTTAAAACATGGAGTGAGGTATTTTTTGGTGATTTTTTTTTTCTTCACCTTATTTGAGTAGTTCTTGAGTATGAACATTGTAGATGGCAGCACTACATTACAATGTCAAAAGTTTAGAAACACTTATAGGAACTTGTAACTCCAATCCCAATAATTGGGACGAAAGATCCAATGTCAAGTCTTTGATAGATATGAATTTCTTGTGCCAGTGCTTCCAGTATTTAAAGCACTTCCTAGAAAATGAAGATCTTTTATTCAACCTCAATATTTAAAGGAACCACTTACTATTTGCAGGTGAAAATCTTTGGCCAATAAGATGCATAGATTCTGTTGGTATTCAGGACATATGAGAGGATGTTTGATTTAAATATTATCTTCAAATCTTATTAAGTGCTGTTTTACAAAAGAAGGCAGCACCAAGTTTTTATTATATAATTCAGTCCAAATAGAATTTGAGTTGACATTAATGCATGAGATTTTCAAAACATTCTTCAGCATTTGTAGTATTACAAATAAGAATTAATTGTAGGTGGACTCCATATTCTATTTTACTGGCAGTTCCTCTCAAATCGACTCTTCCTGCTGTAGTTAATCATGACTTAAAATACGTAGGCCAGGTAGTGCTTCACATTTTCTTTTCTTTTTTTCTCTTTTTTTTTAATTAGATATTTACTTTATTTACATTTCAAATGGTATACCCTTTCCACATTACCCCTCCCAAAACCCCCTATCCCATCCTCCCTCCCCATGCTCAAACCCCACGCCCTCCAATTTCCTGACTTGCATTCTCCTATTCTGAGGAATTGAGCCTTCACAGGACCAATGGCCTCTCCTCTCATTGATGTCTGAAATGGCCATCTTCTGCTATATATGTAGGGGGAACCATGGGTCCCTCCATAGGTATTCTTTGGCTGGTGGTTTAGTCCCTGGGATCTCTGGGGATACTGGTTGGTACATATCATTGTTCCTCCTGCAGGGCTGCCAATCTCTTCAGCTCCTTGGGTCCATTCTCTAGCTGCTCCATTGGGCACCCTATGTTCATTCTATTGATTGGCTGTGAACCATGGGTATTTTGATCCACTTTCCAATAAGGATCAAAGTATCCATACTTTGGTCTTCCCTCGTCTTGAGCATCATGTGGTCTGTGAGTTGTATCTTGGATATTCCAAGCTTTTGGCCTAATATCCACTTATCAACGAGTGCATACCATGTGTGTTCTTTTGTGATAGGGTTATCTCACTCAGGATATTTTCTAGCTCCATCCATTTGCCTAAGAATTTCTGTTAGACCTTTAGAGCAACATTTAGCCATAGGGAACACATGTTTTTAGGCATTGATTTTCTTTTTCTTTTTCTTTTCTTTTCTTTCTTTTTTACATTCTGTTTCAAAGCTTTTTTTTTGCAGCCTTTTTTTAAAAAATAGATATATTCTTTATTTACATTTAAAATGTTGTACCCTTTCCTGGTTCCCCCCCCCCCCGAAAATCTCCTAACACCTCCCCCCAACCCCCTAATCCACTCTCCCCCCCCCCATCGTGCACTCAGCAATCCACTCACTCCTGCTTCCCTGTCCTGTCATTCCCATATACTGGGGCATCTAGCCTTCTCAGGACTAAGGGCTTCTCCTCCCTTTGATGTCCAACAAGGCCATCTCTGCTGCATATGCATCTAGAGCCATGGGTCCCTCCATGTGTACTCTTTGGTTGATGGTTTAGTCCCTGGGAGCACTGGGGGAACTGGGTAGTTTATATTGTTGTTTATCTTATGACACTGTAAACCCCTTCAGCTCCTTGGGTTCTTTCTCTAGCTTCTCCATTGGGGACCCTGTACTCAGTTCAATGGTTGGCTGAGTGTGTCCCCCTCTGTATTTGTCATGCACTGACAGAGTCTCCAAGGTGACAGCTATATCAGGCTCCGGTCAGCCAGAACTTGTTGGCATCCACAATAGTGTCTGGGTTTTTAAACTGTATATGGGATGGATCCATAGATGGGGCAGTCTCTGGATGGTCTTTCCCTCAGTCTCTGCTCCACACTTTGTCTCTGGATCTTCTCCTGTGGGTACTTTGATCCCCCTACCAAGAAGGACCAGAATATCCATAATTTTTTCTTCCTTCTTCTTGAGCTTCATTTGATCTGTGAATTGTGTCTTGGGTATCTCCAAGCTTCTGGGCTAATATCCACTTATCAGTGAGTACATACCATGTGTGTTCTTTTGTGACTGGGTTACCTCACTCAGGATGATATTTTATAGTTCCACCCATTTACCTAAGATTTTCATGACTTCAGTGTTTTTAATAGCTGAGCAGTATTCCATTGTATAAATGTACCACATTTTCTCTATCTACTCCTCTGTTGAGGGACATCTGGGTTCTTTCCAGCTTCTGGCTATTATAAATAAGGCTGCTATGAACATAGTGGAGCATGTGTCCTTATTACATGCTGGAGAGTCCTCTGAGTCTATGCCCAGGAGTGGTAGAGCTGGTCTTCTGGTATGTCCAATTTTCCGAGGAACTGCCAAACTGATTTTCAGAATGGTTGTACCAGCTTGCAATCCCACCAGCAGAGGAGGAGTGTTCCCCTTTCTCCATATCCTTACCAGCACCTGCTGTCTCCTGAGTTTTTGATCTTAGCCATTCTGACTGGTGTGAGGTGAAATCTCATGGTTGTTTTGATTTGCATTTCCCTGATGACTAAGGATGTTGAACATTTCTTTAGGTGCTTCTCAACCATTTAAAATTCCTTAGTTGAAAATTCTTTGTTTAGCTCTGTCCCCTATTTTTAAATAGGTTTATTTGGTTCTCTGTAGTCTAACTTCTTGAGTTCTTTGTATATATTGGATATTAGCTCTCTGTCAGATGTGGGGTTGGTAAAGACCTTTTCCCAATTAGGGGTTGCTATTTTGTCCTATTGACAGTGTCCTTGGCCTTACAAAAATTTTGTAATTTTATTAGGTCCCATTTGTCAATTCTTGATCTTAGAGCATAAGCTATTGGTGTTCTGTTCAGGAAAATTTCCCCTGTGCCCATGTGATCGAGGCTGTTCCCCACTTTCTTTTCTATTAGTTTCAGAGTATCTGGTTTTATGTGGAGGTCCTTGATCCACTTGAACTTGAGCTTTGTACAGAGAGGTAAGAATCGATCAATTTGCATTCTTCTGCATGCTAACTGCCAGGTGAACCAGCACCATTTGTTGAAAAGGCTATCGTTTTTCCATTGGATGGTTTTAGCTCCATTGTCAAATATCAAGTGACAATCGGTATTTGCGTTCATTCTGGGTCTTCAATTCTACTCCATTTATCTACCTGCCTGTTACTGTACCAATATGCAGTTTTTAACACTATTGCTCTGTACTACTGCTTGAGGTTCGGGATACTGATTCCCCCAGAAGTTCTTTTATTGTTGAGAATAGTTTCAGCTATCCTGAGGGGATATATATGTATATATATGTATATATATGTATATACATATATATACATATATATACATATATATATATTCCAGATGAATTTGAGAATTGCTCCTTCTAACTTGATGAAGAATTGAGTTGGGATTTTGATGGAAATTGCATTGAATCTGTATATTTCTTTTGGCAAGATGGCCATTTTTAATATATTAATCCTGCCAATCCATGAACATGGCAGATTTTTCCATCTTCTGAGGTCTTCAATTTCTTTCTTCAGAGACTTGAAGTTCTTATCATACAGATCTTTCACTTGTTTGGTTAAAGTCACACCAAGATACTTTATAATGTTTGTGACTACTGTGAAGGGTGTCGTTTCCCTAATTTCTTTCTCAGCCTATTTATCCTTTGAGTATAGGAAGGCTACTGATTTGTTTGAGTTAATTTTATATTTGCCCCCTTTGCTGTAGTTGTTTATCAGCTGTAGGCATTCTCTCCTGGAGTATTTGGGGTTGCTTAAGTGTACTATCATATCATCTGCAAATAGTGATAGTTTGACTTCTTCCTTTCTAACTTCTATCCCTTTGACCCCCTTTTGTTGTCTAATTGCTCTAGCTAGAATTTGAAGTACTATATTGAATAGATATATGTAGAGAGGGTAACCTTGTGAAGTCTCTGATTCTAGTGGGATTGCTTCAAATTTCTCTCCATTTAGTTTGATGTGGGCTACTGGTTTGCTGTATATTGCTTTTACTATGTTTAGGTATGGGCCTTGAATTCCTGATCTTTCCAAAACTTTTAATATGAAAGGCTTCTGAATTTTGTCAAATGCTTTTTCAGCATCTAATGAAATGACCATGTGTTTTTTTCCTTTGATTTTGTTTATATAGTGGATTACATTGATAGATTTCTTTATATTGAACCATCTCTGCATTCCTGGGATGAAGGTACTTGATTGTGTTGAATGGTTGTTTTTATGTGTTCTTGGATTCGGTTGGCAAGAGTTTTATTGAATATTCTTGCATTGATATTCAGAAGGGAAAGTGGTCTGAAGTCCTCTTTGTTGGATCTTTGTGTGGTTTTGGTATCAGTGTAATTGTGGCTTCATAGAATGAGTTGGGTAGTTTCCTTCAGTTTCTATTTTGTGGAAGAGTTTGAAGAATATTGATATTAGGTCTTTTTGGAAGTTCGGATAGAATTCTGCACTAAAACCATCTGGTCCTGTGCTTGTTTTTTTTTTTTTTTTTTTTTTTTGATTGGGAGACTTTCAATGACTACTTCTATTTCTTTAGGGGTGATGGGACTGTTTAGATGGTCTATCTGATCCTGATTTAACTTTGGTATTTGGTATCTGTCTAGGAAATTGTTCATTTCATCCATATTTTCCTATTTTGCTGAGTATAGGCTTTTGTAGTAGGATCTGAGATTTTTTTGAATTTCCTCAGTTTCTGTTGTTATATCTCCCTTTTCCTTTCTAATTTTATTAATTTGGATACTGTCTCTGTGCTCTCTGGTTAGTCTGGCTAAGGGTTTATCTATCTTGCTGATTTTTTCCAAGAACCAGCACCTGGTTTTGTTGATTCTTTGTATAGTTCTTTTTGTTTCTACTTTGTTGATTTCAGTCCAGAGTTTGATGATTTCCTGCCATCTACTCTTCTTGTATTAGCCTCTTTCTCTTCTAGAGCATTTAGCTGTGCTGTTAAGCGGCTAGTGTATGCTCTCTCCAGTTTCTTTTTGGAGCCACTCAGAGCTATGTGTTTTCCTTTTAGCACTGCTTTCATTGTGTCCCATAAGTTTGGGTATGTTCTTCCTTCATTTTTATTAAATTCTAAAAAATATTTAATTTCTTTCCTTATTTCTTCCTCTACCAAGGTATTGTTGAGTAGAGCATTGTTCAGCTTCCATGTGTATGTGGGTTTTCTGGTTTTTTGTCGCTATTGAAGATCAGCCTTAATTCATAGTGGTTTGATAGGAGGCATGGGATTATTTCAATCTTCTTATATCTGTTGAGGTCTGTTTTGTGACAAATTATATCATCAGTTTTGGAGAAGGTACCATGAGGTGCTGAGAAGAAGGTATATTCTTTTGATTTAGGATGAAATGTTCTATAGATATCTGTTAAATCCATTTGGTCCATAACGTCTGTTAGTTTCATTGTGTCTCTGTTTAGTTTGTGTTTCCCTGATCTGTCCATTGATGAGAGTGGTGTGTTGAAGTCACCCACAATTGTTGTGTGAGGTGCAATGTGTACTTTCAGTTTTAGTAAAATTTCTTTTAGCAATGTGGGTGCCCTTGCATTTGGAGCATACATGTTAAGAATTGAGAGTTGTCCTTGATAGATTTTTCCTTTGATGTGTATGAAGTGTCCTTCCTTTTTTTTTTTTTTGATGACTTTTGGTTGAAAGTCAATTTTATTCGATATTAGGATGGCTACACCAGCTGGTTTCTTGGGACTGATTCCTTGGAACATTGTTTTCCAGGCTCTTACTCTGAGGTAGTGTTTGTCTTTGACACTGAGGTGTGTCTCCTATATGCAGCAAAATGCTGGGTCCTGCTTATGTATCCAGTCTGTTAGTCTATGTCTTTTTATTGGGGAATTGAGTCCATTGATGTTAAGAGATATTAAGGAAAAGTGGTTGTTGCTTCCTTTTATTTTTGATGTTATTTTTATGTTTGTGTGGTTATCTTCTTTTGGGTTTGTTGAAAGAAGATTACTTTCTTGCTTTTTCTAGGGTGAAGTTTCCCTCCTTGTGTTGGGATTTTTCTTCTATTATCCTTTGTAGGGCTGTATTTGTGGAAAGATATTTTGTAAATTTGGTTTTATCATGGAATATTTTGGTTTCTCCATATGTGGTGATTGAGAGTTTTGCTGGGTATAGTAGTTTTGGCTGGCATTTTTGTTCTCTTAGGGTCTGTATGAGATCTTCCCAGGATCTTCTAGCTTTCATGGTCTCCGGTGAGTAGTCCAGTGTAATTCTGATAGGTCTGCCTTTATGTTACTTGACATTTTTCCTTTACTACTTTTAATATTCTTTCTTTGTTAAGTGCATTTGGTGTTTTGATTATTATGTGACTGGAGGAATTTCTGTTCTGGTCCAGTCTGTTTGGGGTTCTGTAGACTTCTTGTATGTTCATGGGCATCTCTTTCTCTAGGTTAGGGAAGTTTTCTTCTATAATTTTGTTGAAGATATTTACTGGCCCTTTAAGTTGTAATTCTTCCCTCTCTTCTATACCTATAATTCTTAGGTTTGGTCTTCTCATTGTGTCCTGGATTTCCTGGATGTTTTGGGTTACAAGCTTTTGGCATTTTGCATTTTCTTTGACTGTTGGGTCAATGTTTTCTGTCTTATCTTCAGCACCTGAAATTCCTTTCTTCCATCTCTTGTGTTCTGTTGTTGATGCTTGCATCTATGTCTCCTGAATTCTTTGCAAGGTTTTCTATCTGCAGAGTTGTATCCCTTAGTGATTTCTTTATTGTTTCTACTTCAATTTTTAGATTTTGGATAGATTTGTTAACTTCCTTTACTTGTTTGTTTGTGTTTTCTTATAATTCTTTAAGGAATTTTTGTGTTTCCTCTTCAAGGGCTTCTACCTGTTTACCCATGTTCTCCTGTATTTCTTTAAGGATTTATTTATGTCCTTCTTAAAGTCCTCTATCAGCATCATGAGATGTTATTTTATATCTAGATCTTGCTTTTCCAGTGTGTTGGCATATCCAGGACTTGCTTTTGTGGGAGAACTATGTTCAGATGATGCCATGTTGTCTTGGTTTCTGTTGGTAATGTTCTTACATTTGCCTTTTGCCATCTGGTTGTCTGGTGTTAGCTGGTCTTGCTTTCTCTGACTGGCTTATCTGTTCTGTAACCCTCTGTATCTTTGCTTCTGGGAGACCAGTTCTCTCTATGCACACAGGTATGTAGGTACTCCTGGGAGACCATCTCTCTTGTGGTAGTAGTTGTTTATGTAATTCTGTGGCCCAGGATCAGCTCTGCGTGTGGATGGAAATCAGAAGACTCCTGTCCCAGGCTGCTTCTAGGCTCTTGTGTCCTCAGGGTTTCAAGCTTGTTCCTCTGAAGCAGCAGGGTTGGTCCTACCTGTGCTCTCTGGTCTCTCTGCACTCTTGGGTGGTCAGCTATCTCCCTGCACCCTCAAGCGTTGATTTTCAAGTTTCTTCATGGAAAGCACTGTCATTCAAATAGTGGTTCCTGGCACAAATTTAAAAATGGTTCTAAAAATTGAAACAAATACACTTTTAATAATCTTAGACTATTAAGTTTATTAAATCAATAGAAATATGCACATAATTATACATATAAACAATACAGAAACACATGTGTATATGTATGCATATTATAGATACCCATAGTATTAATAATTATAATCATTATTAGTAATAATTATTATTTTACAAGAAAAATAAATTGATGCCAGATATAAAAGGCCAGCAGAAGGAAAAATACAATGTTATTCCATGTTAGACATAAATTAAGTGATATTAAGCCCACTGCTGACTACATGGGTCCTGTATATTAGTGTTCTTTAGCAATGATATTCTTAAAAATTGAGTATAGAAATTGATGAATAAAAATAGAGTGTAAGTCAGCTAATCTGGTTCATGTCCAAATTTATTTTCAATACATTTGTAACAAGCCAGAGGAAATACACTTTCAGAGGAATTTATTTCTAATACTTCATATAGTATTCCATTAAGAGAGCCAAGAAAATAATGTATTTACAAGAAGCTCTATCCATGCCCTTACCTTGGTTCAAACACATTTATTTTCTTTTCTGAGTTTCATGGACTAAAGGTGGCTATCTGAATAACACTAATTAGCTACCAGGGGGAAACTACAGCCTCTCATTCCAATCAGAACTGATGGGGGTTCATCTGAAGTTTAGTATATTGTAGACCTTGTCAATGCTTTAAAAAATCAGATAATTCCTGTAATTAATAAAGAAACTAGAGTTGATTTTCTGCTTCGAAATTACATATTAAATTTAAAAAGTGAAACTGGCATAGTGATGACAAATTAGAGACATACAAGAGATAAACAAATTATCATGTACATCCAGGGGAATGCTCTGTAACTATTACAGTCTAGCATGTTATAACGTGAAGGGATAGTATATAAATGAGAGTGCCATCATTTCCAATAATTCATTGTTTGAATCTAAAAATCAAATGATCCAATAATCTCAGTTTCTCTGGCCTCTGAACTTCATTATTAAAATGACTCTAATTATAATTCCAACTCTTTTCCCAGCAGTTAATCTAGTCCTGACACCGCTTATTCATTATGTGTGCGAGGATGCTTTCTTGCATAGTATATAATGAAAAATTAATTTTTCTAGTAGAAAAAGACTATGTTTCAAAATAGTAGGCTATCTTTAGATCTTTTACAATGAATGTTTTATATTTTATTAGTTTCATCAACTTGAGACATTTTTTAAATTCGCCCAAACCATGGATCAAGTTTTGTGTAATCAGAATATAGAAAACCTATATGACCTTGTTTCCATAAAGATTGTTTATTCAAAAGTTGTTCAGAGCACTCCACATCGTACCTTAGAAATTTTTGCACATTTGTTTTCTAGTCACAATTGCAAGGCAATGGAAACAGTCTAGATGTCCATTGACAAGTGAATGACTCATGAAAATGTGGTACATATACATAATGGTATCTTACTCATAATAATAGTGATATTTTGAAATTTTACAGAAAAATAGATACAACTAGAAATATATGCCCCAGCTTAGGACAACAATGTCATCTCCCATATATACAGATGTTAGCTTCCAGTTTTAGATATGTGTATTTATGTGAAAGTGAGTGTGGGTACAGTCCAGAGAACATGAAAGGGACCCACAAAAAGTGAAAAAAGAAGAATTGAAAGAAAAGGAATAATACTATTACTATATAGAACACATTTGGTATACAAACAAATTTTGAGAGATAAAGTATAAGCCAGGAGAGAATGAGGAGATGGTGAAGAGAAGCATGTGTGTGTGTCTGAAAATACCACAAAGGAAAGGGATATGATTCAGTAGTAGAGTGCTTGCCTAGAATGAATAAGGCCCTAGACTTGTTTCTCAGCAGTAAAATGACAGCCAACACAAAACAATCCCCAAACTATAAAGAAATCTTTTGCACTGAATGCTAATGAAATAAATGTTTCAGATCAAATAATTTCTTTTTACCATGTTCTTGTTTGTTTGTTTTTTTGTTTTGTTTTTGTTTTTTTGCATGGCTGTACAAAATCTCTCTTTACTTGGGGGGATAAGAGTGACAATATATGCGCTGTGGATGTGACCTTCCCTCCCAGGTTTGAAGAGTCTTTTCAGCACTTCTCAGCAGGTCCTTGGTGCCACAGTTCCTCGAGGAAGTTGACCCCATAGGGTCTGTTGCTCTGCCGGAGGCTGAGATGTGACAAAAGGCTTGTTCCTGGAGCTCTGCCAGCTCCACCAGGTGGGGGGAGGTGTGGTGGAATTCCTCAGCTAGGAATGCTGCGGAGTGGGTGGAGAATGCAGGCAGCTGAATAATGGCTATAAGGCTATATGGCACTTCAATAACTCTCTACATCTCCCCCTTCCTTATTAGTTTAAACAAGTGGATAGTAATCCGTCTATGATGGTGGGCCTTTACCCAGGGAGTGGAACAGAGGTCTAATTCCCCTCGTGGAGAACAAATAATTGTTTCCACATTTTAGATGGCTCTTGGTGTCTTTTGGAGGGGAAGGGCAGAGCCTTAATAGTGTGACATCCCCACAGAGTGTAAGGTGGTCTGAAGACTTACACCAACCCTTATGCAAATCAGGCTTGTTCCCCAGGGACTCAGAAACGGATAATTAAATCCTCCCCATGCAATGCTTTGCTGTGCAACTCTCCTGATGCCCATGTCAGCTTGTAAGCAGACACACATAGATCTGAGTTCTATGTGGCTCCATGAAGGAGATCCACTTGTATAGGCTTTGATGCCAGAGTCAATTAGCTGTCAAATGCCACACAAGTGTCTTTTAACAGACACGCCTGTTTCCAATTCAAGTGAGCCTGGATCGAGACAATCTGCTTAAAATATAAGATAAAGAGTTAAGAAAGAAACAATGTTCAGTTGCAAATTAGCTTGTCTCTGGAAGGTCCAAGGTATTCAATTGTAAATTAGCAGCTCTTACAAAACAAAGCTTAGCTTACCAGTGTGGGGAAAGGGGGCTTTGAGAATCAACAGAGACCTGTTACTTCTCAGGAAGAATGGATACTATATTTGAAATAAACTCAGTTGGCTGATAAAGATTATTAGCCATCTTCATAATTGGAATCCACAGTATTGGACTTATTTTTAGACCACTCCATGGTTGAGTAAACTGATCACATTAAAGGAAGGAGAAGAGTCATTATAACTCCTCTTTTAGAATAATTTTTTAAGTTAGTTTTAACAGTCTCCAATGTTTTCTGTCCCATAAAATCTAAAGCTTACAGCAAGGCAGTGTATTTAATCTGGGACATAGGCAAGTAACGTCACCATTGTCAGGGCACTCAGCAAGTTCACAGGTCAGCATTATTTTCAGCATGTCACATTCATCACTCTAGCAGCTAGAATGCTTCTACAGCATTCTGTGGAAAAAACACAAACATGCTTTCTTCCCCATATTAAATAACTGATCAGGTTTATGCCATATGACAATAAGTGGATCCTTTCATCTCACCTAGGCATGAGTATGCCTAGTTGTTTGATGCTATACACTCAGCAAGGAGTTCCTTGGCATCCAAATTTTTAAAATTTCCTTAAAAATATAAAGTATAATTTAAATAATATGCACAGGGATACAATTTCCCTCTTTTTTGTTTTTTATTTAGAAGATATTGTTTAAAAGTTACACGATATCTAGTCCTTGAGAATTATATCACATTAAATTGTTAAAATCATCTCAAATATTTGATGACTGTAATAAACATCCAGTTCCATTATTTGTTTAATCTTAGTTGGTATATTAGGAATAGACAATAATATAGGCAATGACTATGTAAGCATAGAAAATAAATGTAGCATCTTTAGTTGCTTTTCCTGTTAAAAGGATAAAATTATTCTCAAACCATTACCATTTGGATGATGTTTGAATCTTTTGAAGCAACAAATACTTAAAAAAAATTTAAAGACCCGTTGTTAAGAGCAAGGGCCTGTAATAAAATTTTATGAATAATATACACTGAAAGATTCAAAGTCTTAGCTTTTTGTATTAAAGCAGAGACAAAACATTTTTTTTTCACATAAGAAAAGGCTATCACCATTTCTTAACTCTTTAGAAGTAAATGCTTTTACAATTATCTGGATTCGCAAAGCAAAAATAACCTTTTAAATCTATAATAATTTTGCAGGCCAATTTTAATGACTTCGTAAGTTCTACATAGCCTCATTGATCTTTCATAGATCTTAAATTTGAACTGTATTTTAAACCACACCTGGATAAATCTCCAATGTAAATACCTTTTAATATGAGCCTATTGTCTAAAACCAGATCCACACCCACCTGTGTAGGACCCTGTAGCCTGCAGCTAACCAATATGGTAATTTGAGGGCTCCCGTAAAGACTTTACTAAAATCTCACTGAAATCTCCTTTTTAATCTTGGAAAAATTTTACCTTTACAACTGTATCTAATAAACACGTGAAAAAGTAGCAACAGGCCTTTACTGGCCACAGCTGTTTTTAACCTTTATCACTCTAGAAATTATCTTTGAGAATCATGAGCCTTTAAGTAGACTGAAAACTGCAGTTTTTAAATGTAATAATTAGAAAATACCTACAACTTTGAAAAGTAAAGCCCAATTTTAAACCATCTATTTCCTTTAAAAACAATGGCAAATACATTACTTGCACACTTTAAAGTTTGTCTGTCAGCTCTCATGTTTGAATGCATGACAGTGTAACTTATAATATCTCAGTAAGAAAACATTATTTTAAATTTTATCTCTTATAAGACTAATCTCTTAGGATCAGATCCACATAAAACGTTACGCCAATCTGGACGTATCTTAGAGACCCGTATTTCCTGGGTTGGGTCATGCCACGTGTTGCTTAAGATGGCTCCAACCCTGAATTACCAGTTTTAAACTAATTTTTTGTTACAGACATTACATCCTTTAAAAAACTTATGAGCCAATATTCTATAGTCAAAACATTTAAACACACTTATAACTTATAAGAGCACACTGGGCTCTTCTTTCTTTTGGGCTTTGGTACATATTGATTGCCTTGCCAGAAGCTCTATGTGTTCATTCTGCAGCTACAGACTTAACCATTTCTTCATGGTTCAGCTAAAGTGTTACTTTCTAATTGAGTTCTGCCCTATAGTTCTACTTTACGAACTGCATTTTATTTTGTTTTGTTTTCTCACCTTTCTGATCTTGAACCCTTTAAACCTTAGTCTAGGTTTAAATATCATTCTGTGTGCTAAACAGTAGCCACAAGAAAACTTGGGATGTGCTTAGTCTGAATTGATATATGCTATAGGGGTAAAAGAGCATAAAGTATTACAGTAATTTTAATATTGATCATAAATTGAAATGATATTATTTTGGATATACAAGATTAAGCAAAATATCTTACAAAATTGCTTTCCATGTACTTTATTATGCTTATGGAAGAGAATTAAATTCCAGGTGTGACTTTTAATGATTTGTTTTACCACTCTGATCTAGATTGCATGTGATAAAAGTTAGTTAGTCTTCTCTGTGCATAATGAGGTCACTGCACACACATGAAGCGCTAACTAGTTTAATAAATAGCTGCAAGAACTTGGTTGAAATCATGAAGTTCACACAGTAGCTAATGAAAGGAGGGTGCAGTCAGCTTTCAGTGAAGGTGTGGGTTGGCTTTGCATAGGGTGGGGGCAAAGGCACACATATCTATGACCCCAGAAAACAACACTTATCCTATACTCAGGTAGGAAGTATCAGAAAACAGAAAACAAATGCACTATGACATAGCATGAGGTGACTGGCAAGTTTTAAGAGAGTATATACAGAGAGGATCCCCATGGAGATGTACTGTGAGGAGTTTGCACTCTGCTGAAAGCAATGAATTATAAAGAAGAGAAACAACCCCATTTGTGTAAAGAACCATCAAGGCTGTCAGGAGATGCAGAATGAAAGGCTGAGAGTGTAGTTTGGAGACAAGAAGCAATGAAATCTTGCCATGAAAGGGTTGGGTAGAAATGTACTGCAGTAGACTAATTCTAACTTTCAGGGACTTAGACACTTATGTGGAAGAACTTGGCTTTCATTTCTCACATTATTATTTTTTTTTTTTTTTTGCTGTAACTGAGTATCACTGACTGTAATTTATATATAACAAAGACCTATTCAACTCCTGGCTATGGAGACTGAAGTTGTGGTGAGAAGTCCAAGGGTTAGGTACTATGTCTGGTGAGGCTCTCTGTGCAGGTGTAGATTCTCTGAAGACCAGTGTGGCATGTGGTGGCTAAGATGTGTCCATGAGACAGAGCAAAACAGCTTTTCAGCAAAACCACTCTAGAGAAATTCAAAGCTACAACTACTGTCTAGCCCTAACAACCTAATCACACCTTGAAGATCCCATTTGGCTCTCCTTCAGTGATGTCACACTGGCCATTAATTTAAATCTGAGTTTTTGTGGGGAAATTCAAAGAATATTCTCTTGTCGTGGGATCCTTGTTCATTGTTCAGTTCTGGAATGTTTGCGTCACCTGGGGAAAGACTGCCTTTCTGATTGCACTGCCTCAGAGATTTTTGTTCAGGGTTTCCTCACTATCCCATTTTGTATTTCTGTGTTTTCCTTCTAAGCATCTCCCTGTCCCCTGTGACTGTTTGACATATTTGTGTTGTCCTGTTAGGTTCTCAGCATCATGTATATTTTTGTCACCATTTTACACTTTGGTATATTGCAAGTACCTAGATACATTTATTGAGAGAAGCAAGCAGTTGAATGAATGAGTCTGAATCATAGAAGGGAGGTTGCAGTTGGACGTTCCTAGGCATGTCCTCCTGAGCCCAGCTAGAATACTCTGTGTTGCTTTGCTTTACCAGTCTGCCAGAAAACCTCACTTTACCAATCAGCTACCCAGGCCTCAGCTTGGGAGGCTGTCAGGACTCAGCTCCTTTCCCTGTGGCCTCTTCCAATTTCAGGTGCGTCATGTCTATCTAGCTTTTATTTTTTTTTTTTAATTTTATTTTTACACTTGAACCAGTCTTTATTTAGAAAACAAAATATTGAAAGTGGAATTATAAACATTTTCTGATAAAATTGAAGATTTACATTGAAAATATTTCTGAAAAAAATTCAAGAAATATATATAAAAACCCGTTAAAATTGACTATTTCATGGAAAATTATACAGATAAAATAGTAGACTAAAAAGCATTACTAAGTTGATTGAAAGAGGAATTAGAAACATTTTCTGATATAATTGAAGATTTGCATGAAAAATATTTCTGTTAGTCTATGTTTTTTGTTGGGTAATTGAGTCCATTGATGTTAAAAGATATTAAGGAATAGTGATTGTTGCTTCCTGTTATTGTTATGTTTGTGTGGTTACTTTCTTTTGGGTTTGTTGGAAGAAGATTACTTTCTTGCTTTTTCTACGGTGTAGTTTCCCTCCTTGTGTTGGCATTTTCCATCTATTATCCTTTTCAATCAACTTAGAAGTATTTTTATGACTACCATTTTATCTGTATAATTTTCCATGTAATAGTCAATTTTAATGTGTTTTTCTATATATTTCTTGAATTTTACCAGAAATATTTTCCTTGTAGATCTTCAATTTTATCAGAAAATGTTTATAATTCCACATTCAATCAACTTAGAAATATTTTTATGCCTACCATCTTATCTAGAATTTTCCATGATAATCTTCAATTTTAACATGTTATTTTTTGTTTTTCTACAATTTAATCAGAAATATTTTCCATGTAAATCTTCAATTCTATCATAAAATATTTCTACTTCCTTTTTCAATTAATTTAGCAATGCTTTTTTATGACTATCATTTTACTGTTTAATTTTCTGTGAAAATTGTCAATCTTAATGTGTTTTTCTATATATTTCTTCAATTTTGTCAGAAGCATTTTTCATGTAAATCTTCAATTTTATCATAAAATGTTTTTACTTCCTTTTTCAATAAAAAAAAAGAAAACAAAATATTGATACAACATCAAAACAGTTGCTGCAAGATTTTTTCAGGTTTTTTTTTTTTTTGACACTGTATTCTCTGAATTAAGAGAAACACTGGCTAGTAAAAATGTGATTCATTGTTCTTATGTTAAAATATTAATTAGGACAGGACATGTAAAGATTGTAGCAACACAGAAAATATTGCACATTATTGAAGTTAGATTTGTCCAGTTTGAAGCTAAATTCTGTTTCTTTACAGTAACACAGATCTTATGTTTATTTTATATAGAATTGTCCGGATCTCTACTTCAGTTTTATCTTTGTTGGGACTGTTTGATTTTTAATATGCCTTTTAAGTGTAGTAAATGAGTTTGTAGACATTCAAATAATTTCTTTAAATCTTAATATTAGATTCATTTCTGTTAGCAAAAGTATCTGTGTATTGAACTACAGTTAGGATAGGAGAAAAACTACACTTCTAAACCTGTTTATTACTAGATCAGCCTATATGCTGTTTTCATTATTTGGATACAATGAAGACTTTGTCTGGTTAACTGTATACATATTATTTCCTTCCACATGAATTAATTTTGAATGTTTGATTTTTTTATGACTAAAGTTACAGTCAAATAGAATTGCTAGTATGAATGACTTACTAATATTAAAATTTACAGAAATTAAATGGTCATCACAGGTAATAAATTATCTTTTGCTGTTAAAAAAAGAAAAGTTATTGAGAAAGAAGACAGAATAGGTAAAAAGTGACTAGAAATGTGACTTTTTGGAACCATTATTAGAAGAGGCAAAATTGTCTGTTTATGCTATAAAGTACATGACTTCATCTTTAAAATTTTCCTACAGTAGTACATAGTGATTCTATTTTGATACATACATTGTGCATAAATTGCATAATGCTTTTAAATGATATGTTATATATAGTAAAAATCTATGGGAATAACACAATATGTATATTATTCTGTGTAAATTAATATATCATATTTTCTACACTTGTGCTATATGTTTCTCTCTCTCTCTCTCTCTCTCTCTCTCTCTATATATATATATATATATATATATATATATAAAACTTAGGCAAATGCTTAATTATTATTATATGTGTTTTCTTAGTTTTTAAAGTGAAGTGTATAATATGTTATTAGAGCATACAGAATTATGAATAGTAATTTAATTTCTGTAAATTTTAATATTCCTAAGCCATTCATACTAGCAGTTCTTTTGACCATATAATTTTCCTTTTGTTAGCTGAGTGTTACATGTGTTAGAATTAAAATTGCCCATAAGGACTATATAATGGACTTAAATAGCATTTTTGTTTGTTTGTTTTGGAAATTAAAGTGTAACTACATCATTTTCCCTCTCTCTTTCCTTCAAACCTTCCTTTTTATCAATTTTATTTATTTTATTAATTATTTATTTACCTTCCAGACATTTGCCCTCTCTCCAGGTCGCTTCCCCCAATTTCCTCACCCCATTCTCCCTCCCCCTTGCCTCTAGAAGGGGCCTCCATATCCAATCCCCCTTCCCTGGGACCTCAAATCTCATGAGGATTAGGCACAGCTTCTCCCACTGGGGTCAGAGCAGGAAGTCCTTTGCTATAGGCAGTCCTTTCCTATGTATGTGTGGGGTATTGGGGGTGGAGGTGGGGGGACAGAAGAGAAACCCAGAGAACCAGGACAATGAGTGGAAATATGCAGCTTCTTGGGGGTGGGAGGTAGGGGAAGCCTCTAGAAACCTGGGAGGTGAGAGACTCTCAGGACTCAATGGGGATGACCTTAGCCAAAATGTTCAACAGTGGGGATAGGGAACCAACCAGGCAGCATACACAGGCTGATCCCAGCAACCCCCTCCCCCAGTTCGTATATACCAGCTTCATTTTAAAAGGAGTCAAACTGAGCCTTGCATACCCTGCATTCTTGGAACAAGAAAACCCAGTGACTCAAGTTCCTGCCCTCTGCCTTGGTGGTTGAAGGAGGGGGAGGAGACTATGTTGATGTGCACCACTAGTCTAACCTTGAGTCTGCCCATGAAGCAGCAAGCTGTAGCTCACAATGCCCCCTTCCCTGCACAGTTGGGCTTCTATGTTCCTTCCTCCTTTCCTTCTACGTTCTATCCTCACCTTCTCTGCATTCTCTCCTTCCTCAGTCCTCCAGTCTGACCAAGCCTCACTGTTCACAGAGCTATTGTTCTTCATTGAAATATAAACTGTACCATCAAAACTGTGAACCAGTTTGTTCAGAGTTCTTACAGTACTAGAAGGCAAATTGAGAGAATTTGAAGCTTTTGTAGTCACTTTGTGTGCTGGCTAGTTTTGTGTCAACTTGACATAAGCTAGAATGACAGAGAGGAAGGGGTCTCAATTAAGAGATCAATTGTATGACCCTCCACAATCAGGATGCAGAAAAGCCTATAGGGCATTTTCTCAATTAGTCATTGATGTGGGAGGGCCTGGCCCTTAGTGGGTGATGCAATCCTTGGTCTGGTGGTCTTGGGTTCTATAAAAAAGCAGGTTAAGCAAGCCATGGGGAACAAGTCAGTAAGCAGCTTGAAGAAAGTATTTAATTTGATTTTTCTTTTTAAAGGTTCCTACAGTTGAGAGGTTTTGAATATTGTTCCTGATTACCACTTCCCCTATTACACCTCCCAGTTCCTCCCCACCCCCGCTTCCATCTGGATCCACCCCCTTTCTGACTCATTAGAAATTTAATATGCTTCAAAGATATAGTAGCAAAAACAAAATAAAATAAAAACAAACATCAGAATGAGAAGAAAAAAAAAGGAAAAGAGCCCCCAAAGGCACAAGAGACAAAAGTAGATGCAGAGAACCTCTCATTTGCATGCTCCAAGATCTTATACAAACACAAAACTAGAAACCCTAATATATACACAAAGTACCTGTAAGCCAAAAAAAATTTAAAATAAAAAAATGATAAAATCTTAAAAAGAAAAGAGAGATAGAAACAGCCCTGATATGACATTCTGGGACAATGAACCTTCAAAGTTTCCATTGGGTTTGCTTTCCATTGGTCTTCAACTGCTGGGTATGTAGCCTATCCTTAAGAGTAGTTCTTTTTTTCCTCAGTGAGACTCCCTTGGAGAAAGTTAAAAACCCCATCTGGTGCAGACCTGTTCAGGCCCTGTGCATGCTGCCTCGTTCTTTGTGAATTCATATGTGTGTAGGTCCTGTTGTGTTCAAAATGCCCAGTGTTCTTCATGTCGTTCATCCCTCCTGGCTTCTATATTGTATTGACCCTTCCAAAACATTCTCTGAGCTAAAATCTAAGGGAAGGAATTTGATAGAAACATCCCATTCAGGGCCAAATGTTCCAAGGTTTCTCATTCTCTTCATATAGTTTGGCTGTGGGACTCTGCATTTGTTTCCATTTGCTGTATGAGGATGCTTCTCTGATAATGGCTGAAAAAGACATCAATCTATGAGTATAGCAGACTATCATTAGGAGTCATTTTATTGCTACTTTCCTTTAGTGGAACAGTTGTATTTGGTTTTACCCTAGGTCCCTGGGGTATTTAATCTCAGATCTTTGTTCAATCAGACAGTTTAGGGTATAGGTTCTGTTTCGTGCAGTGAGCCTTAGGTCAAATCAGATATTAATTGCTTATTCCCACAAGCTTTGTTGCACTAGCATATCTACCATTGTAGATTAAAGAGTTTGAGTGTGCAGCTGGGTTGGTGTTTACATTTCTCCTTTGATAGCATGCAAGAATATCTTCTGGTATCAAGAACATCAGCCCAGTGATGAAGGCTTTATGTAAGCTCAAATTGGACTTCTCCATTTTCAGTGAGTGGTGTAGGTGTTGTTTTTAGCAATTGGGTCTTGTCATCAGTTTGTGGAGATACATCAATGGACTTGACAACAAGTCCTGGGCTGTTTAGAGATTCTCTGGGAGAATTTTGGCCAAAAACTCAATTAGATTCAACCTAGTCCCACTACTGGAAAGCTTTATTTGGTTATAATACATATCCAGTTGGCACTATCTCTCCCACATTATTTGGTGATTTTATTTAGATGCCCTTCATATATTTATATGTTATAGTTTCCATAATACCTCTCAAATGTGTCTTAATTTTAGCTGTCTCCCCTGGATTTCCTCCCTTCCCTTTGCTTTCCTTTCCCACATGATCCTTTAGTTCCAGTACCTTCCCTATCCATTTATAACTACTTTTGTCTGGAACATAGTTCAGGAATGGAGTCATGTGAGAAGAATTCTGAGTGCTTGTGAGAATACTCAGGAAGAAAGAAAGAAAGGAAGAAAGAAAGAAAGAAAAAGAAAAAAGACAAGAGTCTTGTGACCTCAGTTTCTTTAAAACACAGAATTGTTCTTGGAATGTGTTTTCATGCTTTTCCTATGTATAGTGGATAGAAATAAGTTTACTTCATATTACTGCTTGCTTTTGTTATTAAATTAATGGTTTAAACTATCCTTTATATGCCCTTATGGAAAAACATGTTTTCCCACACGTGGGTTTTCCTTGTGATTGTATGTAGCTTGTACTCATGAGAACTTGTCTTCATTCTGATATTAGTGGGATTGCTTTGATTTTCATTTAAGTTGGTGTTGGCTATGGACTTTCTATAGATTGTCTTTATTATGTTAAGGTAGGTCTCTTATATCCCTACTCTCCCTAGGACTTTTATCTTGATTTTGTCAAAGGCCCTTTCTGTGTCTAACTAGATGATTATATGGTCTTTGTCTTTCAGTTTGTTTAAATGGTAGATTAAGTTTGAAATATCCCTCATTTCTGAGATAAAGTCTTGTTGATCATGGCAGATTATCTTTTGTTGTGTTCTTAGATTCAGTATGCAAGTATTTATTGGAAAGTTTTGAATCTATGTTTATATGAGATATTAGTCTATAATTGTCTTTTATGTTGTTGGGTCTTTTTGGTAGTTTGAATATCAGGGTAACTGTGGCCTTACAAAATAATTTGAGCAATGTTCCTTATGATATCAAAATATCAAATTTAGATTTTTTGTGGAATAAATTGAAAGTCTGGTAGAATTCTGGCCTAAAACCATCCTGCCCTGGGCTTTTTTGGTTTCCAGATTTTTAATAACTGCTTCTATTTCACTAGAGGTCATAGATCTATTCAAATTGTTTATATGATCTTGATTTAATTTTTATAAGTGGCACTGTGGAGAAAATTATCCACTTCTTTTAGATTTTTCCAATTTGGTGGAGTACAGGTTTTTAAAGCATGTCCTTATGCGTCTCTGGATTTCCTCCGAGACCATTGTTATGACCTCTTTTTGTTTCTGATTTTGTTAATTTAGATATTCTCTCTTTACCCTTTAGCTTTGCATTTTGATTTTGTATTTTTTTTAGTTGTTTCTATTCTATTGATTTCTAGACATCTGGGTTTAGGAAGATGGAAATTCTAGGTACTGATATCTGATCTTTGTTGGGTGGGTGTTTTCTTTCTTGGCTTTTGCTGCCTCACTGGTTCATAGGAGAGTGTAGTGGCCATGTTGCCTGGTAGGAAATTCTTCTGGAGCCCTGAAAGATGTAGTTTCTGGTGCTTCTGAAAAGAGATTGTGTTTGTAGATATTAGGAGCTGACATTTAGGAATGGAGATGGACCAGGAGGATGATATGTCTGAGGGGTCACAAGAAGGAGGAAAGCAGGGTATTCTACAAGGATCTGTTTAGTCTCCTGAAAATGGGGGCAGAGTGAGGAAAGATCCTAACTGGTAGTGTCCTACAGTTCTGAGGACTGGATAATAGAGGGAAGGAACAAAAATGAAGATCTAAAAATCACCCACCTGCTTTGCAGGTCTACCTGCTTCTGTGGCAGGCTTGGCTGGCAGGTACTCGGGGAATATGTGCTTGAATTGGGGGTTATCATAACAGGATGAGTTTGTGGGAAGATCTGAGTGGCCTAGAAAATGTGGTCAGTGAGTAGGGAAAATCCACAGCAAGTGAGTCTGCTACAGAATTGGGGGTAGGACTAAGGGGTAGGATTTAGAAGAAAGGAAGGAGAGGTTAAGATCTACAGTCAGTCTATCTACTTCTCAGTGACTTTGAACGTTTAAAAGAGATTTTTGATTTCTAAAAAGATAATATTTTAAAGAGTCTGAACTTTTAATGTGTTTGAATTTCTAAATTTAAGGGCTGTGTGCTTTTTACTTTTATGTATGCCTTTAGAGAAGTATAATACACATATACAAAGTACACTCTAAGCATGTCACATCTAATAGTTCTCACAGTAACTATCTAATACTTACCTAATAGTGTAAATCAAAACAATTTTAGATATCATCACATGAAACAGATGCTCTGCAGTCATTACTAGTCTGTTCTCATTCTTCTCCTACCTCCCCCATTTCTTACTACTTGACAGCCACTTCCATACTCTCTCTCTATTACCTGTTCTGTAAGTCTTTTTAATATTTTAATATTTATTCCCTAATAGCAATGATAAATTACTGTCATTTCCCCATTTCTACTTTCTTGTGGTAACTAGCATCCTTCTTTTATAATATCAGCTGTAGGCAAGCCTGTAGGGAATTTTCTTTATTGGTGAATGATGTGGGAGGGCCGGTCCCACTGTAGGCAGAGCTGGGCTGGGTATTATAAGAAAGCAGGCTGAGCAACTCATGATGAGTAAGCCATTAAGTAGCATACTTCCATGGACATTGCATCAACACTGTGCCTCCAAGTACTTACCCACACTGCTTTTCACGATGAACTATATGAATATATTGAACTGTGAGTGAAATAAACCCTTTCCTCTCCAAGTTGCTTTTGGTCATTGTGTTTCACCGAAGCAATATTAACTTTAACTAATATACATGATGACAATTTATAGGAAGTCAGATCTGCAATTTGATGAGTGACAACACTTTTCTTGTGAAAGAAAATTTTAAATTCTTTATGGGATATGAGAAAGAAAAGCTAGAGCCATGGCAAAAGAAAGTGAGAAAAGTTGAAGGGGAGGATGCTGATGTGCCCTCTTTGTGTCAGAGATAGCAAGTATAAAATCAGTAATTTCACAACCTCAGCACACCTTCACAAGAATAAGGAATGTTGCATTCATTCAAGGTATTACTGCTCCATTCAAGTCTACAAGTCAGTGCTATTCTGACCCAATATCAGAGTGCCTTGCCAGTAAATCTTGAATTTAGATCTTCAGATAGCTCTGCTATTGTTCAGCCATTTCCTAAATCTGTGAATTTTGAAACGAATAGTCAGCACAGAGAATATCAACAACCCTGCCAGTTTAAATTCTAGCTTGTTAACAGATAGTCATCTGGTAACAGCATGATGGACATCAGAAAATGTTACCATCTTCATGACAGTTTAAGTAGTACTGAAAGTAGTAACTTCAGGCTATTACTGCCTAGCCTTGTAGTAAGTCAGGCACTATTCTTAAATTGATTAGGTTTTGAAAACTAGAATACTGCATTAGTTAAAGTTCACAAGAGTAACAGAAATTATAAAATAAATTTCCCTCTCATTCTCTCTCTCTCTCTCTCTCTCTCTCTCTCATATATATATATATGATTTGTTTATTAGAATGATTTACATTTACAATGTGGTTCAGCTAATCCAACAATGGCAAGCTGTAAACAAATGGTCTAAGAATCTAGTTGCTCAGTTAACAAGGCTGGATGTCTCAGCAGGTCTTCAGCATATCCTAGAGTCCCAAAGAAACAAGCTCTAATGCTAAAGAACAAATGACCTTGCTAGCAAAGCTAGGACAGGCAGGCAAAGAGTAAAAGATTTCTTTTTCCATATCCTTATATAGGTTTCCAGCAGAAGGTGAGGGCATATGCTTTTCACCTCAAAGGTCCAGCTTAGAAATGAATCTATCTACTTCAAATTAAACAAAACTAAACAACCCACAACTGTGCCCTCCAATTTTTGATTTTAGTCAATTCCAGATGTAGTCAAGATGACAACCAAGAATAACAATCACAAATACAAAACATGAATCATGGTATTATAATGAATATTTGAATGTTGCATAATAACAAAATATTTAAGTTAGCTGGGCAAGGTATTCTTGATTTGGAAATTATTGAGTGGCCTCTGTAGCTTTGTATTCTAAAAATGTACCTTTATGGTTTAGTTAAAAATCTTTAGCAAAAATTAATAGATAATGGCAAAAAATATCATTGGTAAAGCTAGTAATAGATATAAGTGCACCAAATTCTATACATAAATTAATCTTGCTTGATTTTTTTAAAAAAGATTTATGTATTTATTTTATGTATATGAGTACACTGTAACTGTACAGATGGTTTTGAGCCACCATGTGGTTGCTGGGGTTTGAACTCAGGACCTTTGGAAGAACAGTCAGTGCTCTTAACCACTGAGCCATCTTCCCAGCCCCTCGCTTAATTTTTAAATATATGAAGTGTCTACTTGCCTACTTTGCCTACCTACTATTATCTATTGTTACTATGTCTACTTTATGGTTGAGGAAATACCGAGGCTTGCAGCAGTTAAATCAGGATTGCATAGCTGGAGGAGTCTAGTGTCTCAATCTAGGTTAAGCCATAGTTTATATGTTTATATGCATTTACATGAATATATGTAGTATATGAATGAAGAGTTTGTAAAAATGAATGTATTGCCTTTGTTCAGTGGTTCAGAGAATGGTATGTAGTTCCCAAGGGTTGTTTTGAACTCCAAGCTGTTGTAATGATAATCAAAGATATTTCCTTCTCTACTATGTTGACATTTGCCTTGATGGCCCAGAAGTGGTGCTTAGAAAGTTGCTAAGTCAGAGCGGAGTATCGATATTTACTGAAGGCTTCATGTTCTCTACCTACCACATACACTCCCAATACACATTTCAATTGTACTCAGTTCCTTGATGAAATATTACAATGTATGAAACACTAATTTAATCATTAAACTTATGTTAAACTTTCACTGTTATTCTGTTTAAAAAATAAAAATGGTGATTTAGTGGATTTGGCGAAGGATGAGCTAGAATATTTTGGCATCTTAATGATTTCGATTTTGCAGACTTTTGCCTTTCATTTTTATCTAATTTCACAAACTGATGTCAATAAATTCGAGAATCACTATTAAACACAGCCCTACTCTGAAAGTTCCTATCAAGAATCACCAGAAAGACTGGAATATAGAAATATATAGTAAAACTAGACTCCTTTTAAAATCATGAATAACTTATACATTTCTATTAACTATTCAGGGAAATCTGACTCTTCAAACTGATTCTTAGATGAGTGTGTTCTTTTATTTCACCTTCCCTAGTGTTTATTTTGGTTAACTTTGTCATTAAGTACTAAGCAGTTGGTTTTGAGAGCTGAATCTAACACTCAACAACAGACTGAAGAGAGGACTGCTGTTTGCTATTCCGAACACATCTCTATTCAATGATAGATCTTGCTTTAAATTTTAATGTGACACTTCATAAATAAATAGGGAAACCAGTATAATTATCTCAAACATGCACACTTGCCTGAGCAATAGTTTAACACATGCAACCCAGCTGGAATCTATATAAAGACTATCTTTAAAATATTAATGTGGCACCCCATATGTGGAAAAGTAACCATTATCAAGTTAAGTCTGTAGTCCTTCCTCTGTTGGTTAGGAAATAATTCAAAATTTAGCCAATGGGAATCTTTGATACAAAGTATTTAAAAAAAAAAAAGACCAAAACAATCAAATCTATATTCTGTTTGTATTCTGTTTGCTTACCCAAAAGTAATGCCCCTCAGGCAAGGTGGGCAAAAGTGAACTTACCAATCATTCAACTCATTTGTCCAAATAAAAACCTATCAACATTATGTTAAGCAGTTAAAAAGCAAGATAGTACACTCACTAGTGCTTTTTTGTTTTTCTTTTTGTTTTTGTTTTGTTTTGTTCTGTTTTGCACAATATCTGAGCCATCTTTGTTCTCTTGCGCCTTGTTTTTCTCTGTGTTAACAAACCATGTATCAATTGGACCAAATCCCTTAGTCAGTGCAGTGGGTGTTGATGGAGAAGGAAGTTGTATGCCTTAATTATTTAACCTTGTCTATGTTGAGTGGTCTAAGGAATGAACCAAACTGTGACTGTCCAACTCCTATGTGTAGAGTTTTGAAATTCAAGTTGTGAAAAAGAGATCATTTTCTTTCTCTAGGACTGTGAGTGCAGATAAACCCAGAGCTATCGCATTTGCCATACAGAGATAATAGTAGAGGGATGTGAGTCTATGGAAGCATACAATTTAAACCATACACACAAAAGTCTTTGAGGCCTTGGGTTCAGCCCCAGAGGTCAGATCAACTTTAGTCTTTTCAGCAGATGGATTATATGAGTCACGAATTTTCCCACTGTCCACTTTAGTTGTTACCATTGAGGAGTCAATAACTTGAACCAGGAAGCTGTGACCGATACATTCTATTAATAAGTCAACATTTAAAAACTGAATAAGATGCAACTACCTCAATTAAATCCAAATATGCTCTGCATATATCTTATTATTTTTCTACTTCTTTTAATTAAGTTTACTTTTCTTTGGGGGAAAAAAAATAAAGAAATTTTCCAGAAGACTTAGGTGTTCCATTAACTGTTGTTATTCCTGATGGTGAATTTTTTCAATGTAAAAGCCAGCCAGCATTTTATTCAACTCAGCCTCTGAAAAGGACCTCCCTAGTAGGCAATCAGGGCTGTCAAAGATAAATATTGCTCTGCTGATGTAAAAGGGAATTTACATCCGAATATTCTGCTTCTAGCTGCCAGAAGCATTTGTCAGGATGTTCTCTTAAATCCTATCACCCTAAAGCAGCAGTGTCATCTGCCACTGCCTGTAGCCATTCCCATGCAGCAACACTAAGAACAAACTTAATTGACAGTCAGTAGAAACCCAAGGGCAGCTCGCATGATCAATTATCTAAATATGCTGGCGGTTACCAAAGAGAATGGAGTTCATGAATCTTGCATAACAAGATTCTAATGTAAAAAAAGATTTTTGTTCTTTGGTGGCATCCAGCCACCACCTGAACCTTAGTTATTTTTATCTCCAATATATATTAAATGAGCGTTCAATAAACTTTCCCCGGCATTGAAGTCTTGAGGATTTTATGGTGCAAACTAATCCTAAATAGACTTACTAATATTGAGTGATAGTTCTTATCTGCCAGCTCTTTCTGAGTATCGCTTTTCTGATAGAAGATTCTCAAAGGCCCCATACTTCATCCTTTTTCATAGGCTGAATTTCTGCTGTCACTGTTATATTTTTGGAAAGGGAAAAGACTTGATGGCGAAGATTGAATTTCAGCATTTTTTTTAACTGAGACTTCAAAGATGAGTGAATATCAAGTTTGCTTAATGAAGTAATTTGTACTACAGATAATTAATTTGGTTTATCCTACTAGTTCATTTTCAGAAAAAAAAATGATTACATTTTCCAAGCAGAGCTTGTATTTTATATGAAGAATGGTGAATAGTTAGGGGAATCGCCTTCCCTCCCACCAGTGCTGAGACTGAATCAAGGGCCTCTTATACTCTAAGCATGTACCCTACAGTGAGCTATCCCAGGGCTTTGTTACAGATGAGACAGGATCCTTATAAGTTACCCAGACTGACCTTAACCTTGTGATCTTCCTGCCTCAGCCACTACAGCTGCGCAATGGTATAGAAGAGAGGCTTTGGAGTATACAGTCAGTGAGCCGAGTTTGAGTCATGACCCTGCTCTTTGCCAGTTGTGGTACTCTTAGGGAACTGCTTTTCAACACGGAGTTGGAATGTTCCCTAAAGGTTTAGTCCTCAGCTTGATACTGTTGGGAGATGGTCAGTGATTTACAGGACGTTTATACCATTGGAACTCTGCCTTTGAAGGGGGGTTGTGGGATTCTATTCTTATCCTGTCACATTTTACATTCTGGTGCAATGATAAACACCATGGCCAAAAGTAACTTGGAAAGAAAAATGATTTCTTTAACTTTTTAGTTTGTATTCCACTAATGAAGGAAGCTGAAGTAGAGACTTAAGGCAGGCTTATGGAGCAGAAACCACATAGGAATGTTGTTTACTGGATTGCTCTCTTTGGTTTGCTCAGCTACATTTTTTTCCCCCTATAGACCAGGGCTATGTGTCCAGTTGACTATCAAGATCAACTAACATATATCTTCTTTCTTTTCTTCCAGATCCTCAGTCACCCTGAGAATGGCTTTGTTCTACCACATACTATCTTGTTGCAGGTTGAAAACCAAGGGGTGATAGACCAGAGACTGGAGCTTTCAAAACTGTGAGTCAAATTAAGCCTTTTCTCTTATGCTGATTATCTTGGCATTTACTACTCTAACAAAAAGCTGATTAGCACATCCCTTCATAGGCTTGTTCTCAGAATGACAAGATAAAGTTTCAAAGGAGCTTAGCATATAGTAAACATTTAATGCTTTGTGTTAACACATTCAATTACAAATATTGTCTAGATTGATGTATATTCACTGATGAAAATTCATCTTTATGATTTGGAATTAAAATGGTTTGGGACCTGTAAATTCTATAAAATATAAAGACAGTTTAAAAACATTTATTTGTTTAAAAAAAAAGAGGAAAAAAAGCAAAGTTTTCCCTCAATATTACTATTTGTGGGTCTCAGAGGTACTGATAAACTAATTAGAATTCCTGTTTTTAGTAGTTTAACAAAACCATTGCTGGGCATAAGAAGTATATATTTATTTCTTGAAGATTATCAAATCATTTTGAAGAAAACCTAACCATTTTTTCATATTTTTTACATACATTAATTTTCTCAATATTTAATTTTATTATTTTTGTTGTATGTGGGGTGTGTGGATGTGTGTGTGTCTGTGTCTGTGTGTCGGTGTATATACACAGGTGTATACCAAATCTAGAGGCTTCATGTCTCCCTAGAGCTGGAGTTATAGGTAGTTTTGAGAAGCCCAACATGGGTTCTAGGAAACAAATTCAGGTTCACTTCAAGAACAGAACATGCTTTTAACAGTTCGGCCATCTCTGACGCCTCTGTATTTATAGTCTCATTGCCTGTCATATGCTAGGCCTGTGATAGGCCTAAGTTACTACACCCACTCCCCAAATTTAAAATGACCATAAAAGCTAACTATAGCTCTGTGACTTCCTATAGACTAACTCAGGATCTCTCGATGCAGACATGGGTGATATTGTGATACCCTATCCAGTGTCTAACTACTGTAAAGAATCACTGTCCTAGGAGTATAATCAGTAGTTTTGCTGATAGAAACAGGTCTGAGCCGGGCGGTGGTGGCGCACGCCTTTAATCCTAGCACTTGGGAGGCAGAGGCAGGCGGATTTCTGAGTTCGAAGCCAGCCTGGTCTACAGAGCAAGTTCCAGGACAGCCAGGGCTACACAGAGAAACCCTGTCTCGAAAAACCAAAAAAAAAAGAAAAAAAAAAAGAAAAAAAAAGAAACAGGTCTGAGTGGCAACTTCAGGTGGAAAGAGCAGTACAAACAAAGCTAAGATCTGTGCAGTCAAGAACACGAGATAGAACAGAGCAGAAGTGGGCAGACACTGACTGTGCTTATCACTGTTTGAAACTGCATCTAGTCCTGACTTCTTTTTTTAGAGAAATAGAACTTTGTTTAGGTGACCTGGGCCCATATCATGGGCAAATATGACTCCTTTTCTCTTCCTGGGACAAGACTTAATAGTTTAAATAAGAAAATATATAATAGGAAGTTTATTGACTGTACATGGAATTTTAAGAGCAAAAACTACCCAGTCATATATAAGTAAAGAAGTTATAACAAGGAATACATATGTAAACACAAATCATATATGTATGCAATAGCAATGAAAAATGAGGTGATGAGTGTGAAGGAGAGCAGGGTGGGATATATGGGAGGAGTTGAAGGGAGTAGCATTGCAACTAGATTATAAACTCAAAAATAAACAAAAATTTAAAAAGAACAGAGAATAAAACAGGATAAAGTATTTATATGATCCAATGCATATAGGTTTCTTTCTTCTGCTTGGACAAAGTGTATGATCCTCCATGCCCCTTTTCAGCAACTTGTGCCAGTGAGGAGAACTGGTATGAAAAGTAAAACACTAGGTTTGAAGGCATCTGAGTTCTCATTTATGACACTGAATCACTCTTCTTTCTTTTGACCCCTCTCCATTGCTTCTGGACTTGCATTTGCATAGGAGACTTCTTGTGCTTTAAGTCAATTTGAAGTAATTCCTCTTCCTAATCAGAATCACTCTCACCAAGATGAAGTTGGAATAGAAAGTCAGTAGTAGTTAGTAGTAATAGACTAAGTTTAAAATTGCCTGATAGAAGACAGTTTTGTTAAGAAGCATAGAAGTACAGTGAAGATGAACAAATGTTGACTCCAGTCATAGGTTTGAAGGGTCCAGAGCAGTAGGCATAAATGGATTGGAGAATTTTTTACTATACTTCTCTGAATAAAACTAAAGATTTATACTTGTAAATCTTTACCACATATGTATTACCTTGATTTACATGAAACTAAGAATCTCAAATAAGAAATTAGAATCCTAAAATAGATACTGGTCCCCTGAGCTCACCTGAGTCTGCAAAATGGATTCACCTTTGCCCTTATGTTTTTGTTCCAGTGACTAATCTCTTCTTCTGACTTAGCAGCAGCATCAGTGGGATTTCTTAGACCCTAAATGAAAATCAAATAGAGGACTGAGAGTTTGGGAGCACTGGTATTACAGCTGTCCTGATCTCATGGATAAGAATTAGGTTTTTGTCCAATGGTTTGCCTAACACTTTATACACTTTGGCTTTTATATAGTTTCACAAAGATGCTAGAAGTTGCTAGGCCATATCTTTACTCAGAAGTGCACAAAAAGTTTTCTTAAAAATATATTTTTTATTGTTTAGCATGTGCTCATTCACAATAGTGCTGTACACTCAATCTAGGCATCTAGATCAAACTAAGGGATGAAACCATTTCTCCAGGATTTTCTACTTTCCTCTTGGTCATTGCTCTATCAAAATCTATCCCTTTCTGTTATGGAACAAAGGTCTATTCAGTTTCTGCACATGGAATCTGAGAGTCAGGGATGAGGTATATGAAAGGTGTCCTATGTTACCAAACTACCATTCCAGAACAGCCATTCTGCAAAATCACTTCTTGGTCATTAGAGTCAATCAGGATGTCTAACAGTAAATGGAATGAAACCAGGGATAGTACTTCTTGTCTCTGATCCCAGAATTTAGGAGGCTGAGACAGGATTATTGACATAAGTTTGGGTCAACCCTATCACAGAAAACAAAATGAAAGAAACAAAAATAAGAACAAGAAGTGATGAGGTGGAACTTGTAAATTTAGATGAGGAAACACCATGGCTTCAGTTTTGAGTTATAGGAGTGTAGTGGCTATTCTTGTTGTCAACTTGACTATATCTGGAATGAACTGCAATCAAGAATTGGAAGGGACCTATCATCCTAATCTGGAGGCTCAGAGATACAAGTTTCGGACCTGGATCTTGGCATGGAGATCTTGAAGCATAGTGGCTATGAATTCCAGAAGATAAAGACAATGAGATCTCTGAGTTCAAGGTCATCTGGGATTAAAGGAGTGGTGACACACGCCTTTTATCTGGGCCACACCCTCTGCTGGAGACCTATATAAGGACATTGGATGAAGACTCACTCACTCTTCCTTCCTTGACTGCTTGCCTTGTGGGACTGAGCAACTGCTAGATCCTTGGACTGCCATCCACAGCTGGTGCTGACTATTGTTGGGGAGTTGGACTACAGACTGTAAGTCATCAACAAATTCCCTAACTATACAGAGACTACCCATACGTTCTGTGACTTTAGAGAATCCTGACTAATACAAGGAGTTAACAAGTTTTGGAAAAAGTCATAGAAAGAAGATATGCAGTTTGTCTGAATAAATTTTTACAATTTGAAAGAGTAGCAAGGAGAGGGAAACATATGATGGGGTAGATAGAATTAAAACATGTCTTTCAATGTTATTTTTTAAATACATATTATTTCTGATGGGTTGTATTGAACTACGTGTGATACTTTACTTTCATTCTGAAACCAAAAGCAGTGTAGTTTTACCTGTGGTGATTGGAACAAGATGCCCCCCCCCCCATGTGTGAGAGGATTAGGAGTTCAGCTTTGCCAGAGGAAGGAAGGGTGTTATGGGGGTGGGGGAGGAGTTTGAGGTTTCAAAGCCTTACTTCACTGTCTCTGCTTCTTGCTAGTGGCTTAAGATAGGAGTTCTTATCTTGGTGCTCTAATCATTTTGACTACCTGCTGCCACACTTTCCTGCCACATTGGTGGATGTTGGTAGACTTTTATCTCTGGAAGTGTAAGCTCCAAATAAACCCTTTTATAATTTTCCTTGGTCGTGGTGTTTTAGCACAACAATAGAAAAGTAACTGATATACCCCAACACCACACACACATACACATACACACAAACACACAGACACACACAGACACACACAGACACACACACACAACTTTTTTGGTATATTCTTACCTTTGAACAAATGTTTTAAAAAATTCTCTCCAGTCTTTGGCCTCTATATTAATTTTCTTAATAGTAATTTTAAGACACAGATTTCACTGTTAAGACTAATTTACCAACATCTTTCTTTATGGCTTATGGTTTCATATTACACATAGGAAAGAATTGCTGTGAACAACAACTTTTCCTTTGGAAAGTTATCATTTTCTATAACTGTATAAGTTTATTTTTATTATTTATTTGTCTATTTATCTATTTATTTGATGTGTATATACTTGTCATGGGATATGCAGATGCCTCAGCATGCAGGTGGAAGTCAGAGGATGACCTGTGAGAGTTGGTTTTTGCCCATTGAGAAGTGGTGGCTGGGGACTGAACTCAAGTTGTCAGGCTCATTGGAGGCAGATGTCTTTACCTGGTGAGTCATCTCAGCAGCCCAACTGCTTTGTATTTTAGTTAATTTTTGCATGTCTTTAGGTATAAATGTCTTCATTGGTTTTGGGGGGTTATTCTTGCATATGGATTTTCAGTAGTACACATCATTTCTTGATAAAATTATTATTCCTCTGCTAAGCTGCCTTTGCTGATTCCTGATGGTTTAATGGCTCTAGTGCTCAGGGTGAAAAATAGATGCTTCAAAAATCTATGATTTATGATGCTTAGACTGAAGGACATGTGACTTTTAAATGATTTATCCATTTCAAAGAAGATCAGTGGCAGCTCAAAGAGCCGTTTTAACAAAGACCAGGATTCTCTTGCCAACGTTTGTTCTAGTCATCAACTCTGGGTCACAGTGTCTAAGACACTCATAAGTAACTGTGTTAATTAAAGTGTCTTTTTCCTCTTAAGTACAGGACAGACTTTCATCTGTCAGTCAGACTGATCCAGAAAGTACGATGCCCTCAGCTGAAGAGGCCCTATTATTATATATGGAAAGCAGCCATTGAGCTCATCACTGTCAAAAAAGTCAAAGGAGAAAATATAAATGTGAGAATATGATGCTTGATGTGATCCAAAGTAATTAATAGAATTTCCTGTGTAAGTTAAATTTTCTGGTATGACATTGGGCAGCATTTGATGCACAAGGAGTTGCTCTCAAATATAAGAGAAAAAGAAAATGCAGTGAAGAATAAGATTAGAAAATATGTAATTATGGGCTATGATCATTGTTACATTTTATCATTGTAATATGGTAGTTATTAATATGCTGTGGATCCTTGGTTCTAGCGTATTAGCTTTTTCTTAGAGGTGAGTCATTAACTGGGTCCATCGTAATTGATGATTTATTATCTGTTGCTCCTATCCCCTCTAGTAAGTTTACTTGTCTGTTTGCCTGGTTGGATTTCTGAGACAGTGTCGAGGATAGCCTCAAACTTGCAATGTTCATGAGATGGGTTTAAAGTCTCAATCCTTAAAAAAAAAAGAGAGAGAGAAAAAAATAGTCTCAAATAGTCTTAATCCTCTTCCCTTTATCTCTCAAGTGCTGGGTGGGCTTATGACACCATATGAAATCAAGAAAAGGGCCAATTTAATTTAAGCCATATAACCAGAATATTTTAATTTATTGCTTTCATTATGAACAATAAATAATGTGTTTTAAGCATTCTACCACACTGCTGTGTCTATGGCTCTAAGACCATTCTCTTTTGAAAACCAGATATGTATCCTGTCTGGTTTGCCTAGGAAACTTCTTCATTGTGCAGTCTACAGGGATTGCAAAGAGTCATAGCTATCAATTACATAGATGTGCCTTCTCTTTTATTCCTTAAAACATTTGTAGCTGCATTTTCTACAGGGAAGAACAATTTTATAATCACAGACAAGGGTTGATTGAAATTTTTATTGAAAAATACCTAGCTCTTCCTTATTTGGGGAGTAGTTATACCTTCTTGTGGTCAGATGCCAAGTCTAAATTATCTTTATGTCTCCAGTGTGAATATGTTTCCACAGAATAAATTCCTACTCAACATTTATTGGGAAAACAGCACAAGAATGTTGACATTTCACCAGACCTGTGAATTTAGTTCTCTTTATGTTTTACCCTCTGCCGCTTTTTCTCTTTTCCCCCTTTGAATCTGGGTTTATTTTATTTGTGATACTGTCAGTTTAATGCTTCTAAAATTGAAACTATAGAAAGCCTTTTACAAAAACATCCCTTTCCTCCTATCCTACATGCTTCCACAACCTTTGTAATTATTAGTAGTAAGCTCTACCTAATATTTCGGTGTGATACTCTGCATTTTCTCCCATCAGTTGTTGGATAGTCTTTCTGGTCTCTCCAATGACTATTATGTCAGGTTCCAGTCCTAGCATAATATGCAGACATGACAAACTGTAGATTAGAGGTTTGTTTGCTGAGTTGGTATCCCAATCCCTCCACTTGACAGTCTTCCTAGTTACAAAGGATAGCAGGTTCAGACTCCGTGTCCTCCGTTATTAGGAATCTTCACTAGTGTCATCCTCATAGATTTCATGGAGTTTCCATTGTACTAAATTTTTACCTTGCTCCTGAAATTCTCCCAATTCCATTCATCTTTCCCAGTGTTCTCTCTCCCCACTTCCACCTGAGCCCTCCTTTTCTTATCCCTACCCACCCCTAGTCTATCGACAATATGTATTCTATTTACCCTTCCTAGGAAGATTCTTGCTTTCTCACTTGAGCTCTCTTTGTTACTTACCTTCTTTAGGTCACTGGATTGCAGTATGATTATCTTTTCTTTATAGTTAATATTAGCTTGTTAGTTAGAGCAGTACCATTTCTTAAAGATCCTTTCTTTTGTCCATTGTGTATTTCCAGTTTCTTTATAAAAATATAGTGTCTCTAGGTATATAGATTTATATGTGTGTCTTTGATTTGATTCAGTTGACCAACCTTTCTGTTTTTATGTCAATACCATGCTATTTTTATTATTATTACTCAGTAGTACAGCTTGAAGTTATGGATAGTGATACTTTTAGAAGTTGTTTTATTGTATAGGGTTGTTTTTATCTATCCTGAACATTTTGTTTTTCCATATGACGTTGAATACTATTTTTTTCAAGGTTTTCAAATTATTGTGTTGAAGTTTTGATGGGGATTTAGTTGATTCTGTAGATGCTTTTGTTTAGATGGCCATTTTTATTATGCTGATCCTTCCTATCCATGAGCATGTGAAATCTTTCATCTTCTGATATCTTCTTTAATTTCCTTCTTCAAAGATTTGAAGTTTTTAATCATGCATTGCATGGTTAGTATTAAACCAAGATATTATATATTTTTATAGATACCTTGAAGGGTCTTGTTTCCCTGATTTCTTTGTCATTTGTATATAAGAAGGCTACTTATATTTTTGAATTAATCTTGTATCCAACCACTTTGTTGAAGGTGTTTATCAAGTTGTAGAAGTTCCCTGGTAGAATTTTTGAGGTCACTTATGTATACTATCATATCATCTGCAATTAGATACTTGGAGTTTTTCTTTCCAATTTGTATCTGATTGATCTGTTTTAGTGGTCTTATTGCTCTCACTAGAATTTCAAGTACTATATTGAACAGATATATAGAGAGTGGATAGCCTTTCTTCTTACTGATTTTAGTGCAAATGCAAGTTAAGTTTAGTGCAAACTAAGTTTCTCTCCATTTAATTAGATTTTGGCTATTGGCTTGCTGTATATTGCCTTTATTATGTTTAGGTATGACCCTTGTATCCCTAATCATAAAGTGGTGTTGGATTTTTTTCAAAGGCTTTTTTCAGGATCTTCTGAGATGATCATATGTTTTTTCTTCTTTTAGCTTGTTTATATGGTTGATTGTACTGATATCTTCATATGTTGAACCATTCCTACATCTCTAACATGAAACCTACTTGTTCATGATAGATGCAGTTTTTGAAGTTTTTTGGATTCCATTTGCAAACGTTTTATTGAGTATTTTTATATCTATGCTTATATGGGAAATTAGTCTTTAATTCTCTTTTCCTTATGAGTCTTTATGTGGTTGGGTATTAGAATAACTATGGCCTTGTAAAATGAATTGTACAATGTCCCTTCTGTTCCTATTTTGTGGAATAATTTGAAGAGTGTTGGCATCATGCAATATTTTGTTTTTTCCATCTATGATTTTTGAAAGTTTTAATGGGTATAATAGTCTGGACTGGTATTGGTGGTCTTTTAGAGTCTGTAGCACATATGGCTTTTAGAGTCTCCATTGAGATGTTGGATATAATAGTCATAGGTCTGCCTTTGTATGTTACTTGGTTTTTTTCTCTTACAACTTTTAATATTCTTTTCTTATTCTATGTGGTTAATGTTTTGAGTATTATGTGGTGAGAGGAATTTTTGTTTCTTAGTTCAACCTATTCGGTGTTCTGTAAGCTTCTTGTTCTTTTAAATGTAGCTCCTTTAGGTTAGGAAAATGTTCTTCTGCGATTTTATTAAAAATTGTTTACTGGCCTTTGAGCTGGGAATTGTCTCCTTCTATTCTGATTATTCTTAGGTTCAGTCTTTTTATTTATAATGTTCTAGATTTCCTGCATGTTTTGTGTGCCCTCTTCAGACACACCAGAATTGGGCACCAGATCCCATTACAGTGGTTGTGAGCCACCATGGGGTTTCTGGGAATTGAACTCATGACTTCTGGAAGAAGAATTGTGCTCTTAACTGCTGAGACATCTATCCATCCCTAAAGTATCTTCAGTGTCTGAGATTTTGTCTTTCATCTTTTGTATTCTGCTGGTGATGCTTACTTCTGTCTTTTTTTTTTTTTTGCTACTATTTCCATTTTCAGGTCTTGAACAATTTTATTCATCTTCTTTAACTATTTGTGTTTTTCTTGACTTTATTAACCATCTGTGGACTTATTGATTTCTTTCCATTTTATTTATTTATTTATTTCTATTTTTTTAAATTTACAATCCCAATGATTTCCCCTTTCCCGGTTCCTCCCTCCTCGAAAGTCCCATAAGCCCTCTTCCACAGACCCCCCCACCCCGTTCCCCATTCAACCCCTTGTCGCTTCTCTGTCTTGGTATTCCCCTATATCCAGTCTTTCCAGGGGTCTCTTCTTCCATCTTCTTGGAAGACAATTGATATGTGAATTGTGTCTTGGGTATTCCAAGTTTCTGGGTTAATATTCCCTTATCAGTGACTGCATACCATGTGTATTCTTTTGTGATTGGGTTACCTCACTAAAGATGATGTTTTCTGACCATTTGCCTAAGAATTTCGTGAATTCATTGTTTTTAATTGCAGAGTAGTATTCCATTGTGTAAATATACCGCATCTTCTGAATCCATTCCTCCGTTGAGGGACATCTGGGTTCTTTCCAACTTCTGGCTATTATGAATAAGGCTGCTATGAACATAGTGGAGCATGTGTCCTTATTGCATGCCGGGGAAGCCTCTGGGTATATGCCCAGGAGTGGTATAACAGGATCCTCCGGGAGTGTCATGCCCAGTTTTCTGAGGAACCGCCAGAAATTCCAAGTGAATCAAGGACCTCCACATAAAACCAGACACACTGAAACTAATAGAAAAGAAACTAGGGAAGAGCCTTGAACATATGGGCACAGGGGAAAATTTCCTGAACAAAACACCAATAGCTTATGCTCTAAGATCAAGAATTGACAAATGGAACCTCATTAAATTGCAAAGTTTCTGTAAGGCAAAGGACACTGTCAAAAGGACAAAGCGGCAGCCAACAAACTGGGAAAAGATCTTTACCAACCCTACATCCAACAGAAGGCTAATATCCAATATATGCAAAGAACTCAAGAAGTTAGACTCCAGAGAGCCAAATAACCCTATTAAAACATGGGGCACAGAGCTAAACAAAGAGTTCTCACCTGAAGAATATCGAATGGCTGAGAAGCAGCTAAAGAAATGTTCAACATCGTTAGTCATTAGGGACATGCAAATCAAAACAACCCTGAGATTCCATCTCACACCAGTCAGAATGGCTAAGATCAAAAACACAGGAGACAGCAGGTGTTGGCAAGGATGTGGAAAAAGAGGAACACTCCTCTACTGCTGGTGGGATTGCAAACTGGTACATTTTTAAATAAATTTTCCCTCAATTTCTTTAAGGATTTCTATCATATTCATAAAGTTTGTTTTACGGTTGTTTTCTTGTGCTCCAGCAGTGCTCAAATATTTAAGACTTACTATCGTGGGATGCCTGGGCTCTGGTAGACACATATTGCCCTGGCTCTTGTTGGATTGTGTTCTTACACTGATGTTTAGAGTGGATTTGGAGTGATTATAGGTCTAGGTCCTGATTACTGGATTTGTCTTTGTTGGTTGTGTGTTTTCTTCCTTGGTTTCTGTTTCTTCTTTGGTATTCTGGCTGGAGTGATCTGTAGTTGAGTACATGGTCTTTGCCTCAGTTAGGGACTGGACTTCTGATGGCCTGAATAGCTTCTTGCTTATCAGGGGGTTGCTGTCCAAGTTGGGAGCTAAAAGGTCTAGCAATGTTCAGGGCTTCTGATCAGGATGGGAGTCCTCTGGAGTTTAGGATGCTGGTCTGGCTTCTGGTTGAGAAGGAGGCTTCTGCCTAGTTTTCAGGGAGCTGTCCTTATCTATGAGGTTCAGGTTGCTTGTCTAGCTTCAGGTGGAGTAGGAGGCTTTCACTTGAGTTGTGAGTCAGGATATTGTGCTGAAAAGAGGAAGAAGCACTTGGGGTTATGCTGGACTTGTATGGGCAGGGCTGGTGTGTGTGTGTGTGTGTGTGTGTGTGTGTGTGTGTGTGTGTTTGTTTGTAGATTATCTGTTTTTTGGTGACCTGGCCTGGTCTCTGGTGGATAGGAGTCTTCAGTTGGTTTGTAGGAAGCTGTCCTATCCTCTGGATGGGTAGGAGGCTTCAGCTGGAGGTGGGGGCTGGGATATGGTGACATATAATTATCCTGGGCAGGCACAGACATGAGTGTAGACAAAGCCATATATATATTAACCAAATAAATGGTAAAAAAAATAAATAGAATAAATGTATATTTTTATTTACTTTTAAAAGTCAAAATTAGTTTGATACAATTAGTTTCACAATAACATATATATTAGGGATGAATTGTCAAAATGCATTACTCTAAACTGGATAGAGTATGTTTGACAAAAGTCTCCACATTTTAATTATTTTAGATTTATTTATTTATTTTATGAATATGAGTGCTCTATCTACATTTATACCTGCATGCCAGAAGAAGGCATCAGATCACATTACAGATGGTTGTGAGTCACCATGTGGTTGCTGGGAGTTGAACTCAGGACCTCTAGAGCAGCCAATGCTCTTAATGAATCAACCATCTCTCCAGTCTCTTTATTTTCCAGATGCTTTGGGTGATAAGTATTAATCTTTGATTGAGCAGATTGTTAATTAATTTTAATTGAGCAGAGTACTCCTATTAATTCTTCTGAGAATTTTAATACAGAAACTTGTTTTCTCAAGTAGCTATTTTTTTGTTTTCCAGGGTCAAACAATTCCTAAACCTGACTAGATACTTTTGTGACCTACTCACTGTAAAGCAGAAGTTTGAAAGGCTCACTTAATTGTTTAGTTCTTCTTGGTGGGAGAGAACTAGGATTATTTCCTCCTGCGTTCATTATTTGGGGGAGAATATGTGGGTCTGAAAGCATTCTCTTCATCAAATCAGTGACACAATCGGAAGGCCCTGTGTTCAGGAGGGAGGTTGGGGACTGCCACTGTTTTCACACGGCAACATTGCCTGAGCTAGTTATCATGCATTTGGGGTTCACAATATGGGGATAGTCTTCTTAGCATCTGAGAAATACCTATCCGCCAAGTTGGCTCTCTCTTGTTTCTTATATATTAGAATCCTAAAGACAAGTAGTAATTGTGAAAGATTGACTAACAAGCAGTAAGTCCATCATGAATTATTTACTTTGAGCTTTTTCTTTCCCTGAACTTTTAAGTTACATTTGCTTATCTACCTCTTTATTTCCATAAGGTGAGCAATTTCCATTTCAGACAAATGCCAATGACACTCTACTAGCTTGGCAGAAGTCAGCTATCTATCTGCTGCTTCCTTTTTGATTGTTGCCATACTGGGAGCCAAATATCCTAGCTGTATGTTCCCTTCACTAATGCTCTTCTGGTTTAATTTATTAATTTTATTTCTTCTATAGTGATGATTAGTTTATATTCGTATTTTTCTCTTTCATTAAAATGTGTTTGTTAATGTCTAATTTCTAGTACAAAGATGAAAAAGTAAACTTTAAAAAATGCCAGGATCATGGGGAGTCATTTGAAGATAACCAAGAAGAATGGTAAATTGGTAATAGTCTAAAAGAGATAATTCAGGTAACTCTGTGAGACTGATGACAGGGAGGCCAGACCAAATGCAGAAAGACAGAGCAGGGACCTGATTAAAACCCTGCCTGATAGAGTTCACAGCCATGTAGTCAAACGAATACAACATTTAAAATAGAATGTGAGAAAAACAGAAGCCATTCTAGGTTTCTTAAAGAGGAAACTTAATGAAGAGTGTTGTTAACTTGGGTGTTAGAAGGTGTGGCAAGGCAAATAAGAACCTATGAGGTGATAAGAGGGAGCACTGCCTCTTGGACAAGAGAGAGAGAGAGAGAGAGAGAGAGAGAGAGAGAGAGAGAGAGAGAGGAGTGAGAGGCAGATTCCACAAACTGCAACCATTAGTGGGGTTTAGACCCATGGTAGGTAAGGCTTGTCTGGAGAAAATTAGACATGGAGGGAAGTAGGAGTCATCTGAGTGGTCAATGATGCTATCACAGAGAAGATGCAGGTGGTACTGTGAGGTCACTACCCTCCCACCATGTCATACTATGAGGAAAGAAGCACTCTTGTTCTTTCACCCTTTAGTTATGCCTCATTGTTTCCCACACCTTAAGCCCACCTGGAAGCTGGGTGATGAGAGAGTGCAGGCAGTGTGGTAGAAGCACTGGCCAGCGTAGAGCAGAATAAGACATAACCAAGTGACACACATACACACACACACACACACACATGCACACACACATATACACATAAAAACACGGAACTAGATGTAAAAATGATGCACAAAAAATAAGGATGAACAACTCACAACGGTGCTAGAGGAAAAACTTGTTTCTAGAAGCTAATAAAAACCCAGCTGAAGGTAAACTCAGCTGTTAAAAAAGGGTTGATTTGGGTACAAGGACAGCAAAGTTGCTTATAAATATAACTGCTATCAAATGTTGAGAAAGTTTGCTTTCAGAATTTCAAAGGAGATTGGGAATTTAAATTGTTCAGGTTTGAAAGAGATTTTAAGTCTGTAATCAATTTATGCATGAAGATATCCAAAGATGGTTTTTAAGAAAGACTAAAGATGCATAAATATGTGAAAGAAAACTACTTACACACAAGTCATGTAGCCTAGGCTTGTTTCAAACTTGATACTTAGCTAAGGAAAACCTTCAACTTGTGATCCTCTTCCCTCTACTTCCCAAAAGCTTACAGATATGTGCATCTTGCCTGGCTTGAAAGTAATTATTTTATTAGATATTTTCTTCATTTACATTTCAAATGTTATCCCCCTTCCTTGTTTCCCCTCTGAAAACCCCCTATCCATCTTCCCTCCCCTTGCTCACTAACCCACCCACTCCCGCTTCCCTGTCCTGGCATTCCCCTACACTGGGGCATCGAGCCTTCACATGACTAAGGGCCTCTCTTCTGTGCAAAGGCACCTCAACATCTCACAGGAAAGTAGAGTATATGTGGTTCTTGGATGAAGATGAGTGCTCATTCATTCATAATTAAGTGTCTAGCTTTGTTTAACTTAAGAGAGGAGGACCTGTGTTGGTATCTCCTTAAATTTGATCGCGTTTACGAAAGGAAGAAAAGTGCTTCATGGATTTTATATCCTATCCTTATCTTCTGTTTCTGACATTTCTTGATCAGTAAGTTTGAAGTCTTTTGACTTCCTGCTGTAATAATAGTGTCCACAATAAAATTTGAGTAAGTTGGAATTTTTCAAAAAATTGTTTGTCATATAGGAAGAGAAAGAATAGGTCAAAAATATAAAAGATTTCAGATTCTGTTGTAAGAGGGTCACCTTATAGAACTTTCAATGCACAGATTACAGAGTACAAAGAAGCATTTGGACTTGTCTGCTGATTGGCTACTATTCACCACTTCTTTTTAAAGTAAGCAGAACTGTTAGTGCTGATTTTTCTATAACTGATTGGCTTAATTTCAATGAATCATGCTGACAAGGAATAAAGCTTAAGTTCTGTTTTTCATTCATGATTAGAGCTAGAATTTTGGAGGAAATCAGGAAACAAGTCTTGGTTTAATGGCTGTGGGTGTTTACTCTTGAGGGTATGTCTAAAATGTGGCTTCCATTTTTATTTTCCTTTAACAATAAAGAGAGTGAGTGCAGTTTCTTACATCATGTTCTATCTTTGCAATAATAAAGTCATCTGTGGTTACATCAGCTATATTTACAATAGCAGAACGATACATACTCATTAAACAACCCAATCCTAGACATGAGTACATTTCCCTACTGAAAGAATATTCTACTTTTTTAGAGGTCTGCTCTGTTTTGCATTCTCTCATCACTAGAATGTTTTAGTCCTCAAACATACTGTGGCCTGGGATTTTATAGGCTAACTTTGGTAATACCTCTAGTCATTATCTCTTATCACCTCTGTGCCCTGTTTCCATCTTTTACAAAAATTCAGACATTATTCATTTGCCTTTCATCTTTTACTGTTTTTTATTGACTTATAAAATTTTGTTGATTGGTCTACAAGATAAACATAAGCAGCGAATCTCATGTTAGAATGAGAGGAGTGAGATTTTTCAATGTTGGCCATAAATCAGAATTCTCTACTGTGTAGCAAATGTCTTGAAGAGATGAACGTGGAGGCAGTGATGCAGGGAAGAAAGGAAGACTGAGTTGGTGACTGATGGCCATGGATGTATTGACTTGGACTGGCCATCAATAAGATGCTCTTTCTGAGTCATAGTTTCTTCATCTATAACAATATAGTTTCATAATGCATTTTAAGGTAGATAAAATTAGAGGATTTGTCTTAGAGTTTCTATTACTGTGAAGAAATACCTTGATCAAAGAGCAAATTGGGGGAGGGAAGGGTTTATTTGGCTTAAACTTTCATATTGCTGTTCATCCTCAAAGGAAGTCAGGATAGGAACTTGGAGGCAGGAACTGATATGGAGACCATGGAGGGGTGCTGCTTACTGACTTACTTCCCATGGCTTGCTCAGCTTGCTTTCTTATAGAACCTATGACTTCCAGCCCATGGGTGAAGCACCCACAGTGGGTTGGTTTTTCTCGTATCAATCCAGCAAAGAAAATATCCTACAACTGGATCTTATGGAGGAATTTTCTTTATTGAGGTTCCTTCCTTTCAGATAACTCTAGTTTGTGTGTTAAGTTGACATAAGACTAGCTATCAAAGGACTCATGCTTAAAACATGAGCCTAAGAGGCAAAAAAGACACTAGTCTATTTTTTTATTCTTTAAGAACTTCATATTTGTGTGTGATGGATTTCAGTTGTTTAAACCCTTCTTCTTTATCATTCTCTTCCTTTCCTATGGAAACATTTTTTATTTCCAGCAAGTTTCCCCAAGTGTGTGTGTGTGTGTGTGTGTGTGTGTGTGTGTGTGTGTGTGAGAGAGAGAGAGAGAGAGAGAGAGAGAGAGAGAGAGAGAGAGAGAGAGAGAGAGAGAGAGAGTTACTTAGTTTAATTACTGTTACTTGAATGGATAAAAGGTTATTTACTGGCATGAGGGCAGATTATCAATGACTACTTCAATGGAGAAAATAATGCCCTTCTCCCAGTGACAACATGGACAACATTCCATACATGATGAATTGTTGGCAGACACAATCTTGTGCATATAACCACAGTTGCAGTGCATTCATGAATGAAACATCTATGTCATTTCCAGATGATATCTTTTTTTTTTCAAAATACTTCCTGTCCTCTGAGTTTTACCCCTCTTACCCCTCTTTCATGGTGTTCCCTGAGCCTATGAGTTGATTTTTAAGCTGATCTATGCAGATCCTCTGCTGGACCTGAGATCTGAGGATCTGGAAAAACTGGGTGGATTATAGTCTAATACTGTAGACAGCCTTACTTCAGTTTCAGCGTACTTTTATAATGTGAATGTAACAAAGAAAGCAATGATCCAAGGAAGATTGTTTGAGTTCAGAAAAACAAGATCAGAAAAACATCTAAATAAATATCAAAATGTACATACTGAATATTAACAAAGTAGCCCTTTCCAAGAACTTTCTTAGGACTGACCAATTTTAACACAATTGCCTATCACGTTCTATAGATCATATCTAGGAAAGCGTAAAGCAAAACAGAAGGCCATATTCAGATCCAGGGTACAATGAGGACAGCACTCAGTACATCCTTTCACCAGATTGGGTTCTATAGCTATTTTCTGACATCCAACAAGAATAAACAGGTCTTATGATTTGAATGTGAATATTTGTCATGGGAGGCATGAAATTACATCCAGGAACAATCCAGGGAACTAAATACACTTGGGATAAAAGGACATCTGCCTTTTTTTTTTTCCTGGAGCATTTCTCACAATACTCCAAGAGTTCACCATGGGTCATTCTTTTGGCTATATAATGACACCTAGGGAGGGTCATATAGATATCCAATTAACTCTACCATTGCTTAGTCTTGATCAACTTTTGATTTCTGCATTAATAACTACCTGCTGTATTATTGGAGCTTATCTGACCAAATCTGAGGACAGCACATAATCTGTGGGTATAAACAAAAATATTTGGAAGGTAATTTGAAAATATAACCTTTCAGCAAAACTATATCAATAGGCTCTGCAGTCTCCCTAGTACCTGTGACCTCTTCACCCAGGTTACTTGACAAAACTTACAGAAACAGGAATGAATTCCTTCTCATGAAGCTGTTGCTGGATAAACCAAGGCAAAAGACTATACCGGACATATATTTAGAGACAGAACCAGAGACAGCTTATTAAAAAGTGGAAAACATGCTCTAGAATGGAAGTACATAGTGAGCAGAGGAAAGAGCACAGAAATCCCAAGTCATGAGGCCCATGACCCTTTATAGAACATTTATTTAACACCTACTTCTCTCATTTATATTTAAGATGATATGTTATGTATATCCTGATGTATGTTATGTTCTTCAGAAGAAATCCACCTAAGAAAGAGCTTCCTTCCAGTCTTCCTCTAAAAATACCTTCTGTCACATTTTAACTTTTTGTTGCTATTTCAAAGTTTTAATTTTTTATTTTATGTATATGAATGTTTCACACACATATGTTTATGTGAACACTCATATACATATATGTGTAAATATACAAATATATATTTATACGTCAATGTCTATGTCTATATCTATATCTTCTATATCTATATCTATATCTGCAGTATGTATGTGTACTGTGACTGTGGAGGCCTGAAGAAGTCATCAGGCTCCCCTGGAACTGGAAGTACATATGGTTGTGAGCCACCATATGAGTGCTCGGAACCAAACCTGGTCCCTCTGCAAGAGAAACAAGTACTTGTAATCACTGAGCCATCTCTCAAGTCCGACACATGCTAATCTTGATATATCAGTCTCCAATCCCTATTCTCCTGCCATAGAATGGATCTCAGATCCAATCATAAACTAAATGATTACTCCTATAATAGCCATATCACTCTCGTACTAGGGGCACATCTTCTCTGGCGTGCCATTTTTGTAGCTAGCAGGGGTCAGAGCTGACTAAAATTGCTGATGAGGCTTTTCTTACCCAGCAGGCTATCTGTCATTATAAAAGATAATCAGTAGGGAGAAAGCTTACAGCATAGGTCCGGCTTGATTTCTCTGTGTTGTGTGATTAATGTATGTGTTATCTTCAGCAATAGGATTTTAAGGATATTTTTCTTAAAGTAATAGTATAACTTAGCTTAAGTACTCTTTCACTCAGAATGCCCATAAAATCTGTCTTTTAGAACTGGGCATTTTGATATTGTTCTTCGATGTACTTGGCCATTGTTCTAGCAGTTGAGACCTGTATAAGACACTGTCCTAAAGATGAGCCTTTCCCAGGGTTTGGGTGATCACACTAGAACAGAGGATCTCATTTGTTCTTTAGGAGTAAACCCTCAATACTATCATTAATTTTTGCCTTGAGTGGACATCACAGTATGGTTTCCCAAGGGTGGGGAAAACCAGATGGAAGATTCTGAAAAAATGTCCAGATTAAACTTTAGAATGCATTCTATGACCAAGAAGCATTTTTAATCTTAGATATAATACAAACTTTCACAATTTAAGTTCAACGAGCCATAATAGGGCTAATCAAAAAGGTCTTAACTATAGAAGCCTTTAATTATTCCAAGCTGTCACAATACTTTGTAATGCTAGCAGATATATCACAAAATATCTTTCCAAATACTAGAACCATTTCAGGCATGTTAAAAAATAATTACACTTCAGAGTACTCCCTAGGCTTGGGGACCAAAATTGGGGAGGGGGGAAAGAAAGCAAAATCACTCCTCAATAGAATTTTATCTCAATTTACTGGCATAATATAACAATTGTAATTAAAGTTATAACTAAGTTGCATTGTCTTATATCTGAAGAACCAAAACCCACAGACTCATTCATGTTAAAACTGAGAGTAATTTGTTCAAAATATCCTGGTGAGAGGAAAATTGCTTTATGTCTTTGAGGGGTCATAACAGTTTTCAGAGTGTCTACAATAAAACCATTGCGGGACATAACAGATAACTGAAAAAAAGCAGAACTTATTAAGTCTGTTGACATAGAGGTTAAAGTGGTAGTACAAAAATATTCGAGTAAGAAACACTATCAAGAGTTTTGTCTTGTATGGCCTACCAAATTCATTAATTCTTAATATAGCATTTACTATGCTTTTCATATAAAGCTTCTACTCTCACTTGCAATTTGAATGTATGTTTAGAAAACAGATTTTTTTCTACAATAATCATTTTCTGTTAAAGATGTTGACTGTTATTTAAATTGGAATATCAAACTTAACCTGAGGGATAAATCATTGTCATTGTATGACCTATGTATACATTGCCCTCCCTCCCATAAAACTAAAACATAGGGTTTCATGCTGGCAATTATGTAGGGCTAATGAAAACAAGTATATCAAATTCATGAATGGTTATTATTATTATTATTAGCCATTTAAAAAATCTCCCATTTCCTTCATATTCTCCTTTTCCTCATTTTTGGACTTTGTTTTGGCCACTGTGATTTTCACTCATTTTCTGGCCTCCTCTTATTGTTCTCTTTATTTGCTGCTCTCCTTCCACACTTCTCTTCTGAAACTCTCTCTAAGCAGCAGAAAAAGGAAAACACTTATTTATATGCTAATTCAAAAGTGGGTCAATCTTAGGACTGTTTACTAACTGAAACCAGTGACTGAAAACCAATGAGAAGATGCCCCTCCTACTCAAGTTTTCTCATCCATACTGAGTTTCCATGGTACCCATGATTATTGTTGAGTAAGTTACTATCCTTTGAGAAAGAAAATTTGGCCTCCTAAGTAGAGTCTCTCTCTCTCTCTCTCTCTCTCTCTCTCTCTCTCTCTCTCTCTCTCTCTCACACACACACACACACACTCACATGAGATTGGATTTCACACACTTTGAGGGCAAGACTATTCAAATTCAGATTTTTTTTTACTTCAAAACCACTGTGTTTGGTGTCATATTGATTATGAAAAAAGTGCTGCTAAGTAGGAGAATTCAAATAAATGGACAGATGTTGGAGGGAGGGAAGAGGGAGGGAGGGAGGGAGGGAGGGAGGGAGAGAGAGAGAGAGAGAGAGAGAGAGAGAGAGAGAGAGAGAGAGAGAGAGAGAGAAGTGTATGTGTGTGAAACATTAATTCCCATAATCAAAGATTTGAATAATAAGAAAATTGGATGAAAAACGATTTCCTGAGGAATACCAGTAATTAAGTCCTGAGGATTAGAGATTAGAGGATGTACTTAGTATTTACTTGTAGTGGTTAGTTAGCTATGTTTTTTGTTCAAGGCATGGTATCTCTCTTGTTGAGTAGGTCTTAATTTGAGAGCTGCTAGTTACTGCCGAGGTATACTTGTCGTTACTGCACCCATAGGGTTATCTTTCCATGCTGGTCATTGATATGGTAGGCCTGAAAACACAACAAGTCACATTAACAAGCTCAGTAACTTATATTTGAGAACATATATGTATTTAAAAATATTTATATTTGTGTATGTATGCATGCAATAAAAATTGAACAACGAGATTGAATTTGAAGGAGAGCAAGGAGCATACATTGGAGGATTTGAAGGCAGAAAGAAAATATAGAAATGTGATTAAAATATAATCTCAAAAATAAACAAATAGAAAGAAGTAATTAAAAAGAAGTGGGGTGACAGAATCAGTTTAGGCAATTGTAACTTTTTAAATAAAGTTTCTAACTTCACCATTGAGTTTTATGAAGAGGAAATATTTTTTTTAATTCCATTTCTGAACTGGTGTAAATAACTTTTTTATTTCTTTTATTTTTGATATTAAAATCACTTCCTCTTTCCCTTTCTTTCCTCCAAACCTTTCCATATATAATTTCTTACTCTCTTTCAAATTTATGTCGGGGAGGGAGGAAACGGGAAAGGGGAAATGATTTTGAATGTAAATAAAAAAAACTTAGAAAATAAAATAAAATTTAAAAAAATTAATTATTGTTACATATATTCCTTAATAACATTTTAATAAACCTGAGAGTAACATGAAATTGGAAAGTATAAACAAGTAGTTTACCAACTTTAGATTTGAAAGTTGGTCAGGCCTACATTGTGGTGTAGGTCCTGTAGGATCTTAGCTTGGAGTGAAACATGTAAGGACATATTTAGTGCAACAATTTAAGTTGCAGACCAGGAGCTGGTAGAGATGAATGTTCTTGAATATACAGAAAGAAGTTCATGTGATCAAGGTAGTAAATAACCAGATGGAGCTCAGATGGAGTTCTAGCTTGGGGCTGGAAAGACTTTGCTCAGGTTCTGGGCAGATGGAAGGGATATTGGCTAATGGTGTTTATAAGGGAAGAGGGGACAGGGTAACCTGACAATTCATATTTCTGACTTTTCTTTTGTTAACTGGTGCAAACCCTTTGAAATGAAAATTAACCTCAGGTGATTACTGTGTGTCTCATTTGCCTTCTGGACATTGAGATGCCAGGGTTGGCATGCTATCCTTCCTGACTACAACTTATGAATCTATCAATTGAGATTCATATCAGTGTCAGACCAGCAATTATGTTTTGCAGCTCATTATACAAAAGCAATTAAGGAGTACTAATGGACTGTTCAGGCATTATCCTTTAGTTTTGATAGCTGGTGGTTTTCTAAAAATTCTTATGGAGAAATGAATCTCCATTTTCTAGAATGTTTGGCTTGAATAGTGTAAGCAGTTAAAAGCAAGCAAGCTTTGTATTAGGTGGCTTTTCTTGGTGGGAAAGTTAACTGTATATAATGTAGTTGAAGATAAGCACAAAATATTTGGGTCTTAAAGAATCAGGTTTAGTTAGTAGAAATCACCAGGTACCCAAATTAGAACTAAAATATTCCATTCAGCTTAGGGCCATTTAGGAGAGAGAGAATCAACACCTTTGCTTTCTCACCTCAGCTCAAACTTTTTTAGGTACTATATATAACTTTGGGCAGGTATACTTCCTTATTTTAAGGGACACATTCATCTAATTCTGTACGATTATATGAGTTAGAGTTATCAGTATTCTTCCCTAGTCTTTACTATGTTTAATTCATGAAACCTTAGTCTTCATAATCTCAATTGTCTTCAACTATTAAGTATACCCTACTTTAAATATTTGACAGCTGAATGAAAATAGTTTTAGTATTTAATTTTTAAACCCAGGATTGATGTGTGTGTGCTTCTTTGTGCATATGAGGGTTGTTAGTGCCTGCCTGTAATTCTGTGTTCTTGGGAAACTACTTTAGGGGAAATCACATGATCAAAATCTTCCTGGGCTACAGAGTGAGTTCAAGGTCAGTCTGGGGTATAGAGTGAGTTGAAAGCCAGCCTGGAAAAATCAGCAAGACCATGGTTCAAAATAGTTTACTTGAGAGGGCTACAAATAAAACATTTGAGTATGCACAAGTCTTCAGATTCAATTATAGCACAGCAAAATAAATAATAAATAAAAATGTAATGCAATAAATATTTTTACTAACACGTGCTATAATATACATCAAAAGTATAGCTCTGAGGTCTTACTTTTAGCAAAATATACATAGCTACTGTTTTCATAATTTCTTTCACACACTGAAGGGCTTTCACATATCATCTTGTTTATTTGAACAGGTACCATCTAATCCCACTATTTTGTTTGTTTAGACTTCTCTGTGTTGACTCTTCTATCCTTCTGTAATGAGTGAATTAGCAGTTTTTTTTTTTCAAATCACAACCTATCACATGGTTGAGCCAAACTCTGAAACTAAATAATTGCTATCTAAATAAAGCATTGATTGAAAGGGAACAATAATATTTTTCTTCATAGAAACTAGTTTAGAATGTGATTAATTATATGTTGCTTCAAACTGCTAAGTGTCCATTAATAAAATATCTGTTGAATGAATTAACTCAATGTTGTGAATGTTACACTTATGAGTTTTGAATGTTGCACATAGTTCAGAATCATTTACCTAATTTTTCATCTTGCTGTTCAGGTGGTGCCTGAATAAGGCACTTATCTATGAGAATAACAGAGTATCATTAAAAGTCATTTTCCTGTTGCACTTTTTGTTTTGTTTTTGAATAAGTAGTGTTTCGTTTTACCCTAGCTTTCTGGCCTATCTATTCTCTGGTTTTTGGTCATTCAAGCAGTGTTAGTCTAGGTTCTATCTTATGGAGTGGGCCTTAAGTACAATCAGATATTGGTTGGTTAGTCCTACAAGGTTCCTCCATTTCCCTAGCATGCTTTTCAGGAAAGACATATTGTAGATCAAAGGTTTTGTGGTTGGGTTGGTGTTTACATTTCTCTTTTGATAGCTTATAGGGTTGAAGGTTCTATGTAGCCACTCGCTAGACCTCTCCATGGTCAATGAGTTGTGTTGTCTTGAACAATATGGCCATTCTGTCAGATTGTGAATAGCCACCTAATGACTTGGCACCAGTTGACTTGTTTGGGGATATCAATGGGACCCTCTTTAGCTAACAACTTAATTAGGTGTAACCCAGTCCTGATATTGGAAACTGTGTGGTAACAAGAGATGGTTATTTGTGACTCTTTCTTCCTCATTATTTGGAAATTTCATTAGACTTGCTGTTTTAGTTAGGGTTTTATTTCTGTGAACAGACACCAGGATAAAGGCATCTTCTATAAAGGACAATATTTAATTGGGACTGACTTACAGGTTCGGAGCTGCGCTCCATTATCCTCAAGTTGGGAGCATGGCAGTGTCCAGGCAGGCATGAAGCTGGAGGAGCTGAGAGTTTTTCATCTTCATAAGAAGGAAGCCAGGAGCAGATGTTTTCAGGCAGCTAGGAGGAGGGACTCAAAGCCTACCCCTACAGTGACACACTTCCTCCAACATGGCCACACCTCCTCCAACAAGGCTATACCTCCTATTAGTGCCGCTCTCAGGGCCAAGCATATTCAAACTTCACTTGCCTTTATATATTTTAGGAAGTTTCCACTGCACTATATTTTGACACTATACCTCAAATGCCCTTCAGCTCTAGGTGTCTCTCTCTGCATTCTCTCCTTCAACCCTACTTCCTCTCCTTCCTCTCCCCACCTGATCCTCCTGCTCCTATCCTTCCCACTCCAATCCATCTATAAAATCTATTCTAATTATCCCTTCCAGGAAGATCTATTTCTCTGCTTCTAGTTCTTTCCTCTATACCTAACATCTCTGAGTCTATGGATTGTAACTTGGTTATCATGTATTTAACAGCTAATATCCATACATAATTGAATACATACCATTTTTATCTTTCTTTGTTACCTCATGTAGAATTTCTTTCTAGGTCTACCCACTTGCCTACAAATTTTATAATGTCATTTCTTAAAAAAAAAATCCATTGTGCAAATATAACTTTTCTTTATCTGCTTTTCTGTTGAGGGATATCTATGTTGTTTCCCATTTTTGGCTATTATGAATAGAGCCACAATGAATATGGTTGGCCAAGTGTTCTTGTGGTAAGATAAAGCATAATTGGGTATATGCCCCTTTGGTGGGAAAACTTCTTCTGAGGAAAAAGCACTATTTGGTTGTGAGGAGCAGATGGGAGTTAGAGACAGTGATTCATTACAACTTTTCTAAAACATCATTATTTAGATGCATAATAAGAAATCAATTTAAAATTTTAAATATAGGAAAACACAGAAAAGTAGTAGGCTTTTTGGTATCTTTAGGAGTAGTTTTGACACATGTTACATGAGACACTGTAACCCGTATTCCCCCCCCCCAATATTGTATAAACACTAACAGGAAATCTAACTTAATAGCTTTGCATCATTCTTGCCCAACTGCTAAGCCATACCCCTGCGTCTTCCCTAAGGCCTAGCAAGAGCTAGAAAACATTGTTTTCTTTTGCTACTTTCCTGGATTAATTCCCACAGGATAATGCAAGAAGGACCATCTGCACACTTGACAGATTGTGCGTAAGAGAGGTACTCTGTGCCTAGGAAACTCAAATACTTTAAAATAAACTTCAGAAAAGCTGCTAGAACTTTGCTCTTGAGGGAGACTGTCTCTTTGTGACACAGTGTGGTAAATGCACCGATTCTCTATGTTGCAGGGTAGTTCCACCCATGCTTTCCAAGTTACTCACAATATAACCACTCTTGCCTACTTTCCTGATAACAGAGCAGTTATGGAGTATGCATAGAACAGAGGCAGAAGTGGAATGGAAAACTGCGATTAACATTCCGTACAGAGTGGCTCCTCAGCAAGTGTTTTCTTGCTAAGAATCTATGCAATATTGAAATATTTTGTGAGCTTTAGAGTCGAGTTTTTAAAAAAATCCAATTACTGCTCTATTCTGCCTAAGAAATTTTTAAACAACTTTGGGCATTTTGGTATATAAAATAAATCAGTCATAAATTTATTTTAAAACAATTATTGGTATACACATAAATTTATTATTTATAAAGAAAGAGTATTTATATTAGTGATACATGCTTGTTAAGTTTTATGTAAAGTATCAAATCTTGGCTAACGTTGATACTATAGAACATAGAGCATCCCTGATGTGTTTCCGATTTCACTGATATTTTGATTTTATAATTATCCATGCTATAATACCACCTTGCATAAGTACATAGTATAAAATGGCAGAGTTATGTGTTAGGCCATTTAGGAATTGTTGGAATTTTTACCCCAAACCCAAGCATATAAAATTTTTATGAAACTTAAGGCATTATCTCCAACATTAATATTGATTCTTCTTATTATTCAACTATTCAAGTGCTTTATAACCTACAGGTAAAAGTTAGATTTTCGCATGCTGAGCAGGAATAGAAGGAAAACACCAAGTCTTTGTTTTCTGCCACATGGTGTTATATTTCTATATGAGCAGAAAATGTTGTATGTAGAGTAAAGCCACTGCAACCTAAAGCGTGCTATAGTGTAGAGTCTGAGATGAGGCATTTTAGGCAATGTTTGTTGTCACTCTGCAAGGACAGGCTTTGCTGGGTATACCTTATGCATGCTGTCTGCTCAGACCCAAGGCTACACTAAACTTGCCAGCTGCAGGCGGTACTGGCACATTCATTGTGTGTTTGAGTTTGAATTCATTTTTGTCATTTCACTTTCAGAAACATTGTTTTGTTGTCAAATTTCTCATTACTCTCTCCACCTCATCGCGATGCTTATAGGGACACCACACGGCTTGAGAGCATATTTATCAACCTTATGCCTTAACTGACTCCATGAAAGAGATTTTGTTTTGTCTTATAGATGAGAGGCCTGAGACAGAAAGGCAAGGTCGTCTGCACAGACTCAAACAATGTATGCTGTTCTAGGGACTTCATGCACACTCGTGACACTATTGCCTGTGCATTTCTTTACTTGGCTCCTCGGCACCATGCATTAACATTGCTTTATGTTTGTGAGATTGACTTGGCAACAACAACACCCCATGTAAGTGTAAATCTAACTTAAAATTGCCATGCAAAAGTTGAGTACACCAAATAATGCACATTAATAAAATCACACATATGCATATACCCCATTGGTTGAATTTATTTTTATGTGTATTAGAAAACAATAAACATAGAAAACAGACTTTACCTTAAGAACTCAAGCCCACAGTTTCTTTTAGGTCCTGCTGGTCTTACTGTTAGATATGTTACATCAATGAATTTGATAATTTTTCAGATGCAAAATGAGTTGAATTTCAATATTAAGATGATATAAGAATGCAGATCCTGTACAGAGGTCTTGGAAAGAGAGGTAGCTCTTGAGCACATATAATTTTTGCTTAGTTCTGAGTCCTTACTTTGTCCCTTATAGACATTCATTACGCCGGGCGGTGGTGGCACACGCCTTTAATCCCAGCGCTTGGGAGGCAGAGGCAGGCGAATTTCTGAGTTCGAGGCTAACCTGGTCTACAGAGTGAGTTCCAGGATAGCCAGGGCTACACAGAGAAACCCTGCCTCAAAAAAAACAAAAAACAAAAAAAAAAGACATTCATTACAGTGAAGATGTTGATAATGGGGATGGTTCTGACTTACATGTTACTAAAATGGTCTCTGTCTTTCCTGTAATGGGAAATACCCCTGTACTTCCACCTTTTATCCCTCTCTGTATGAACACCTTTTTGCTTGCTGTTCCCTGGGCCTGCTGAGTGCTTCTCAGGACTGAATAGGCTGTACTCCCTATCCCTTGTATCTTCCTTTCAGAGTAGTTCATGGTCTTCAGGTTTGTTCTCATGAAGATGTACCCATTCCCTCCCTAAGACTATTATTCTTTCCTCTGGGAAGGCATCTTCAACTTTACTTTTCCTTTTTACAGAGTCATCTTATTGAATATCTGATGTATCCATATAGATATAATGTCTTAATTTTACACATTTCATACATTTTAATTGACATCTTATATTTGTAAGGGGATCAAAGAGTACTTTAGAAAAAAAAGCAGTGAAGAGGACATAGGGGATTAGATATGAGGAGGTTATGTCAAACATTTCTCCTTAATCCTGAAGACCTTCGGATACATGCTAACAGTCTCACTTTCAGCCTTAGCAGGACAGGTACACCTATATTGTTATGTCCTGTATGAGACTTTTACTGCTGTGCTACTTATAGAAGTATCTTTCAGTATTTTGGCTTATCCAAATCATTTTAGTTTTTTCCCTGGTATTGTTTGTTCTGAGGACTCAAAATAGAGTTTTGGACATGCAGAGGTAGATGGATGAATGTATTTTCAAGCAGAAACAAACACCAAAACAAAACACCAAAACAAAACACCCCAATGATGTTCTCTTGGGAGTAAATAGCAGTAATTAGAATTGTGAACTGGTAGCCTTTCCTTCGCTTCCTATTCAAAGTATAGTTTAGGATAAATTCTCTCTGCAGATGTCATGATATGTGTATCCTATCAAAAGTGTATATATATATATTTTACATATTATTGAATATATTTTATATATGATATTTTATATATTATATTTTATATTATAAGTATAAGCATGTATATTGTGACACTACATATATATAGATAATATATAGACATATAGAATATTTTTAAATAAAAAAACCTTTTGTGCAAATTTACACACATATTTATTTTAATTGTGTATATATGTGTATCTGTGTGGGGTGAGGGTCAGCGAAGTACAGGTGCCCACAAAGGCTAGAGCCAATGGATCCCCAGTGCTGGCACTACAGATGGTTGTCAGCTGTCTGACGTAGTTGCAGGGTATTGAACCGGGGTCTTCTTCCAAAGCAGCATGTGTACTCGAATGCTGAGCCATCTCTCCAGTCCTTGTTTGTTTTTTGGAGACCAGGTCTTACTCCAGTCCTCGCTGAACTGGTTCTTACTACGTTATCTAGACTGACCTTGAATCCAAAGCAATCTTCTAGATTCATCCTTCTAAAGGATGTGATTATAGACATAACCAACCATGCCCAGATTTAGGATACATTTCTCTAGTACATTAAGGTCTATTCTGGTACCACCATGGTTCTTATATTGATTCATATCCACTTCTATCCACTTAGTGTTTCTTCCTCTGAAAAACGAATTACATTTAAAAAGCTGATGGTGCATTTTTCAATTGATAGTGCCTGAGGAACAACTAAATGCTTAAAGGAAGGAGAGGCCAGTTAAAAAGAGACCTCCCTATCTTAACATAGGAACCTAGTGTTAAGCACACAAATATTTTTGTACCCCCTCAGTTTCTGAGCAGGATGAAGAAGATTCAGTGTTTGACTTCGGTCTGGCATTAACATGAGATGGTAAGTGTTCCCGGGGCTGCTGTAATTCCAACAACACAATCTTCCACAGTCTAACATCACAGTAATCTTTGTTGGCATTAAAGCTATTTCATCTCTGGCAGAGTAACATTCAGTGGATGGATTAGGAGTCTTATCTTGCTAAAACCAGCAACATCAGGAATCAATAGATGAGTGACTTCTGCAAATAGTACCTGAGGGAGGAGCACATTGCTTCTGTTGTGTTTTGTTTTAACCTAGAGTTTTTAGGAATGATCCTAACATAGCACCAATCATGAGGAAGAGAAATTATCTCCTCAAGAACACTGTTTTACAAGCTCTGATAAGGACCTAGCTGTGCAATCTAGTTTAAATTTAGCAATGTTGGTAGTGTTTTTTTTTTTTAAATTTCTTACAAAAAAAAAAGGAAAAAGAAAAAGGAAAACAAGGATTTTGTTCCTGATACAGTAATTAGTGCAGCACATACACTTTGCTAGAAATATTTGCAAAGAACTGCCAAACCTCTAAGAAGTCCCAACATTAGTTTTTGTGAACAACTTCACACCTCTGAAACCTTGCTTATTCATGGAAATGGAATGTTTTCTTCTGGAATCACATTTTTTTTCTCTCTTTTAAAAATGATTCCTTGGCATGGAAGGACTTCCTCATCCATACTCCACTCCAGAAACCAACTTGCCTCCACTGAGAAATATGGAAAATAATAGTTCTTACTGCAAAGGGTTGTTTGAATTATATGATGCAAATAAGCCTCTCCCACCTGTCCCCTGGAGCCTGATCTTACTGGGATTTCAGTAAAAAAAAATAAATAATAAGTAAATAATGACTGATTATAAATCAATAACACATGGAAAGCAGTAACTGAAGATAATAAGATACTTTATAGAGTCAAGCACTATAACATGCATTCCAGTTTGCTAGTCAGAAGACTGTTCACTCTTTATTTCTAGTCTATACACCCCATTTTTGGCAGACATCTTTGATGTCGATACAAAGCTTATTTTCCAGTTTGCAGAGATTACAGACATGTTCATGTCGAGCTCCGTGGAGGACAGAGTTCTGTGTGCATTCTCAGAGCAAGCCAGTTTCTCTTCTCAGATACTGGCACACAAAAGCCAGCTTCCCTTCACTTTGTGATTAGTGTGACTGCCATGGCTGTCTTTTTGGCCCGTCATTCTCCATCTCCAAACCCAGTGAAGCTTTTCTCGCCTCTGATCTTCCTACATTGAAGGAAATTATTCTCGCTCTTGTTGCTGATAGAAAGTGAATTAAATTGATGTCTGGAGTCCAGCTGTCTGACTTGGTTTTGAATTTTGAGGGTTATTATTATTTTTAATTTTGCTAGTGATGTCATCTCTCTGCAGCTATATTTTATTTGGGGGTGGTGGCTTATTTTTGGGTTGCTTATATATGGCATTTAAAAAGACTCCAGGAAAAAAAATCAATGGTACAAAAGCTTCAAATAAAAAATTCATCATTGGTATCTGTATTAGTCAGGGTTCTCTACAGTCACAGAGCATATGGGTCGTCTCTATATAGTTAGGGAATTTGTCGATGACTTACAGCTTATAGTCCAACTTCCCAACAATGGTCAGCAGTAGCTGTGGATGGCAGTCCAAGGATCTAGCAGTTGCTCAGTCCCACAAGGCAGGCCAGGAAGAGTCAGAGTAAATCTTCCTTCTTCCAATGTCCTTATATAGGTCTCCAGCAGAGAGTGTGGCCCAGATTAAAGGTGGGTGCTACTCTGCCATTAATCCCAGATGACCTTGAACTCAGAGATCTCCTTGTCTTAATCTTCTGGAATTCATAGCCACTGTGCTTCAAGATCTCCATGCCAAGATCCAGGTCAGAAACTTGTATCTCTGAGCCTCCAGATTAGGATCATAGTTGAGCCTTCCAATTCTTGATTAGTTCATTCCAGATATAGTCAAGTTGACAACCAGGAATAGCCATTACAGTATCCCTATTGCAAGTTTTTTGCATGGGGTATGATGAGACCAACTGTACACCAGCACATCACTTATGACTTGGTCAAGTGTTGAGAGGCCAGCCTCCAGGTAGCTATGTTGAATATGCACTGGGGTTTTTGTAAGATGCAGTGTTCCTTGGATCCATGTTTTCCTTCATTCATAAATGAGATAAGAACAGATAGAGCAAAGGAGATTTGGCCATGTATTATGTATATTCTAGGAGCTTCCCTTAATGATTGTATTCTTTAAAATAACAAGGGAAAGAGAACTGATTAGGACCAAGTATATTATACTTCTGGAATAGCCATGGTGTCAGGTAAAGAGAGATACTGCTATGAAAATTAGGAGCCTATAACTAATGCTGATACAAGCCAGTATGAGCCTTATGATGCAGCAGAATGTCCCTTTCTCCTAGTTCCTTTGGCTTGTACAAAGAAAGAGCTGCATCTACAGATTCCACAGTGAAAATCATAGAGCAGACAGATAAGACCTGAGTGTGCTTTTCAGTAACTGTTATGTTTTCCCTCTTGGTAATTCAGATTTTGATCAGCTAATTGTCAGGTCTAAGGCTGTGAGTTGAGTTCATTTTGCACCTGGGTCTGTCTCACTCTTGATCCCTTTCAGCTCTCACTGATATTCATACCCAAGGCTGGGCAAATAACCAGTACAGGAACCAAAGTCTGCAGAGCACCTCCATCACAATTCAGAAAAAGAGGCTGCTGGGAGGGAGGCTACAACATTTTGGTCATAGAGGCATTTGTGAATTTAATTAAGATTTGGTGAGTTTGAGCTTTTATTGTTCATTTATTTTATATATCCTGCTATGTCCAGTGGGAAGATAATGGCTATTGTGTTTTTTAAAAAAAGTAAAGAAATCAAGCAGTTGAAATTATAGGATGTGTTATTCTTCTCTCTACATTAGTCAGTTTCCATATGTAACCCTGACTTCTGGATGTTTTTAGTGCAGGACTCAAAAGTAATGACCATTCATGAAATTCATGATATACAGTAGTAAGTGGGGTATTCTATAAACTTACAAAGCGTGTTTTTTTTTCTTTTAGATCAGGCTAAGCATTTTCAGTAATTAAAGAACTATTGTCATCATTGTAAACCTAATTGACGGTGTTGTATACTTATAGAGAATATACAAACATCCCTTTGGGAAAGGCAAAGACCCACTCCTTGGTACTATGTCCCTGACACTCTGCCAAAACCATTGTGTATTTAATTTTATTTACTTCTCAGAAAAAAAAGTCAGGTGTACAGTGCCAAAAACTGTGAATGCCTGGTTTCTTCCTTGTTTACTTATTTCTTTCTTCCTTTGTTCATTTGCTTCTATTTGCTTCTACATCACTCTACCTGTCTCTATCCATTCCTTCACTCTAATTTACTGGATACTGGCTCAGTGGCTTTCTTCTCTCCCCATCTCTGGGCTTGCTGCTCTGTAGTCTTAGGTCTGCCAAGGGCTCCTCAGGGTGTCCTTTTACTCCACTGGCAACTTTTGCATTTAGAACTGTTGTGGACTGCTGGCAAAAGTCAAATTACATTTGGCAAAATGTGTGTTATGTATCTGGAAACTGGGTTATACTCATTTTAGAACAATTAACTAGATAATTACTCTGGCATAAGGACAGCCTTGTGCTATTCTCGTAACAAAACAGATAATTTTAACTGTAGCTCTACCTAATACTTCCAGAGAGTGCTAAAAATCCTGGCCCATTCTTATTTTCAATCAATTAAATGTCTCTCAAGGTTCTTTATGTTCTCTTTTATAGGAATTCCTCTGGTCATAATTGCTATGTTGTTTTGGAAATGGGAGTTCTTGGTCTCTTATGAAGTAAAAAATAAGTGCTCTCTAAATTAAGCAAAGCATCCACACTGAGAGGAAGAGTTCATCACCTGCTCTTTCTCTGATGTCCCTTGGATAGGACATTTCTCCTGGAGTACTCAGACTTTCACATCAGAAAACACAGGAAGTTTTAACAGCTCTGACCATTCTGAGTGTCCTCACATTTCTGTGTTCTCAGACCATCTTCTTGGTACCCACCCTGTGCATCTCATTTCTCCTCTAAATGTTCTTGCTATCAACAGATTGTAGTTGAAGTTTAATGGTCCAATGACTCTAATACTACTCCAAGGCCTCTCAAAGAGCAATTAATTTCTACTGTTATGAGTAGACTTCAGCATCATGGGGTATAAATTACTAATGCCCTTCCCAGTGTATATTTTAGAGTGCATTATAAACTTGGGGAGCATATTTCTTTCTTCTGATAAGTAAATGCCTATTTGTTAGGCAGTCAATTTGTTACTGGTATACTATTGAGATAGATGAGGAAACAATGGCTTAATGTTAAAAGGATTTGGACCAAATTTGTCTGCTCTGAATATTATATCAAATAGACTATGCTAGAATATTTATCCTTTGTAATTGTTTAGCCGTTCAAAACTAAATAAATATTCTGTCTTTTTCCTTAAGTTTGAAGGTGATACAAAGAGAAAACTTTCAATAATATGTAGAATGTAGTCATGTCAAGTACAGAAAATACCATAATATAAAACAAAGGCATTTAGTTCCATGGACTGGAGAAAAATGCAGTTACTGTTCTTACTGCTTAGTATTTTCTCCTTCAAATTCATACTGAATATGACTGTCAAACTTATTTCTCAAAAACTTGTCACATTCTCATTTAAAAAAACTTAATGCTCAGTATTTCTGTTCATATGCTTACTTTTTGTCTTCATTTCTTACCATCTTTTAAATAAAATGCTGTACTTTAAAATTAATTTTATTTTAGTTGATTTAAAAATGTAATTGTACATAACAATGAGGCACCATATGACATTTCTATTAATATATACATTGTGAAATGTTGTAATCAGGTTAGACATCTGTATTTTCTCAAACATATATCATTTCCTTATGGTTAAAAAGTATTCCTACCCCTTCTCTAGCTTTTTTAAATAAAGATTTATTTTGTTATTTATGTGGCTGTATGTGGGTATGCAGGTGCTCACATACGTCAGAAAAGGATGTCAACTCCTATGGAGCAGGAGTTGCAAACAGTTCTGAGCCACCTATGTGGGAACTGGGAACTGAACTCCAGTCCTTTGAAGTAGTAATATTTGTTCTTAGCTGTTGCTTGAGCCATTCTCCAGGGCCTCTTCTAGAAAGTATATAGTACCTGCGTATTATATATAGCCACTTTACTGTACAGCAGCACACCTGAAGTTCTTGCCTGTACCTGATAATATCTTTGCATCCATTGGTCATCCTTCTCCAATACATTCTTGCTTTCTAATCTGTGGCTTCTGGTACCTACCATTCTACTCCTAGCTTCTATGAATGAAATTTCCATAAAGTCCATATACAAGTAACATCATACCATGTTTGACTTTCTATAAATGGTTTGGTTTTACTGATCAGAATGAATACCCTTCTATCCATGTTGTCTTGTATGACAGAATTTCATTTCTTTTAATCAATAAAAGTGTTCTGTTATCTACAGTTTCTTTATCAATTCATTGGGCAATAAGCAATTGCTGTTGTAGTTTTAGCTGCCATAAATAGTGCTACCTTAAATATTTGAGTACAGATGTCTCTTCAACTGGCTGATATATTTATCTTTGCATGTGTATTGAATGGTAAGAGTTCTGGACCATTTGGTAGACCTACTTTTAAGTTTTGAATGCCCTGTTGTAACTGATTTTGGATGTTTTGTGGGTTCTTCTTTTTCACACCCTTCATCTACCTAACAGTACATTGGAGAGAAAGGATAGAGGGGAGAGAGATCCCTGAATCTAATTTCTTTGGTTTTACTTCTTCTTTGAGCATAACTAACAAACCACAATCTGCTCCCACCCCACAACAAACAATGACCACCATTTCCACCTCTTGTGGCTCTAGCATTTAGCTACCCTCTGAAAAGTTCAGGGAATTCTGAAAGTCACAGAATTGCAGAAACTCTCTGCAGCTGACAAAACCATGCATCTCTGCTAGAGTACAAGGCAAATCATAGTCAGCTGCTGTGGATGGTCTGAAGCAGCCCCATATCCTCACATCTGAGATTAAAATAGAAACAAATTTTTTTATCTTATTTCATTGTTTTATAAAGACATCGAAATTCCAAAATTGTCAAAAATGTCACTACACCCTGAATACTGATTTCAATTATGGTAGTTGTAGTTTACATTCCAACCAATAGTGGCCTGGCATTCCCTTTCTGTACATATTTCTAGAACTTATTAGATTCAGTCCTTTTGACAAGTTATTCTTATGTAGAAAGATGATATCTTATTAGTTTTGACTTTTATTTTCATGGTGATTAGTGATGGGCAGTGTTTTTTGACATCTCAGTTGGCCATTTGTTTTAAAGAAAGTCTACCTAGGTCTATTGCTCATTTTAAATTGGATCCCTTGTCATTTTATTAGTGATTTCTTTGGGACCATCTGTAGTTTAAAGGCATGACATTGGAATGAACAGGTTTTCCATTTTCAGATTCAACCACCAATGGATCTCAAATGTTATAAAACATGTATTTCATTGTTGTTATATCTAAAACAATATATAAGGAAAACTGCTTATGATGCATTTACATTGCATTAGATATTACAAGTCAGCTAGAAATAATTTGAAGCAGATGAGAGAATATAAGTACGTAAATGTAAATGTAATAATAGATTATTTTATTGTTTTCTGTTTATATGTATATGTGTTGCATATTATATATGATGTGGCTGTGTGCATGTATGCATGTAGATACACACGCATGTGTATGTTCATATAGAAGCCAGAGGTTGAAATCAATTACCTAATTTTTTGAGATAGAATCTCTCAATGAACCTAGAGCTCACCAATTAAGTGAGTTTTGCTGGCCAATGAACTCCAAGGATACTCTTATGTATACCTGTGCCTAGTGCTGGCATCATAGATCTCCCAAACCCAGGTGTTACATGAGAGCTTGGAATCTGCACTTATGTTCTCATGCTTGTTTGGCAAGAACTTTACTGAGTGAGTCATCTCCTTGGCCCTAGCAAATACTATACCATTTTACACAAGACACTTGAGTATGCATGGATATCATATCCACTGGAATCCTAGAATCAATCCTTCATAAATCCCAAGAAGTGAATGTGTTTATAGTACTAATTTTCACTACAGATATCTGAGATTAACCTATCTAGTTCCAGAAAACCCAATGAATGTGTTTAAATAGGGCAAATAACATGGTACCTAACTTCTTGGAGCTTATTAATCAGTTGAGGTTGATTATTCTAAACATAATAAAAACAACCATAAAGGATAGCTATGGATGGTCTTTTTAAAGTGGTCATTAAGGGCTATTGATGTTTCAAAGAAGTTAAAAGATTTCTGTGGTCAAAGATCTGAAAAGATTTGAGGGTGGCTATAAGCCTTCAACATGGTGGTAAAAGTGAAGGAGGCAGAAAAAGTTCTCTGAATGAGGAAAGTTTTCCTATCCTATCCTTGAACCAGGGGAAAGAAACCCGAGAAGTTATACAGAGTAGATGGGCATGACATGAGAATGTGAAGGTGTTGGGTGGGGCTGTAATTTCTTTAGTGGTATGACCTTGACCTAAATCTCGTCTAGTAGCTGTAAAACACAGATGCTGACGATACTTGTCTGTGGGTTTCTGGAGATCTTGAGGCACATCTTAATATCCTAGTTTTCCGTATATAGTTATATATATATATATATATATATATATTCCACCTTGTGGAACATAGGTATTCTTCCTTGATGACTGTCTGATCAATGACCAGTAAACTCTCTAGCAATAATGGGTCTTCTACCTGAGGAACTCATATGCCTCTTACTTTTTAAATCTCCCTTCTTAGTAAAATTTATTCAGACACTCATGTGTTCCTACGTTAAACTTATAATTTTATGTAAACCACATCTTGAACCAGGTGCAATCCAGTATCCACTTAGTCTCATAGAACTTTATTGTATTGTTTTCATATACTTTGTTCCTTAAAACTTTTGATGTGGACTACTGCTATACTATCGTGGAAGGCTCTTCTGATATAAAAGAATAGAATCTACTTCAGTGGAGCTATGCCACTCTCTCCATTTAAGAGGTAATCCATTTGGGCCAGTCAATTACCTGGCCAAGGTTCCACCCCTCAGAAAGGCAATGTCACCTCATGCCGCACTAGAGAGATGGGAGGAAAACTTGTCCTTTTAATGAGGTAATGCATTTTTCTTTCCTGGAAATCCTACTCCAGCAGCAGAAATCCTGTGGGGGAGAAGACATGCACCTGCCTTAAGTCTGTGGGATTTTCTGACTCAGAAAGTGTAACTCTTTTTCTTCTCTCTATCCCTTTTAAGAGCAGGCTTTCCCTAAGACTGGGCTTCCTCTCTCCTTCTCTAAAGCCCCTCCTGCACCCTGTCTTCTGTGATCTGAGTGTTACCAGTGGCCTGGTTTTCTCTCTTCCTCTTCACCTTCCTCCTTCAGACAGCTGCTGAGATGTGCATCTGGTCTGGGATTTTCTTTTTGAAGTCTGATAAAATAGTCCTGGGACTTTCTTCTGAACCCATTCTTAAATTATTTTACTCTCAAAGATCAAGTGCCATGAGAGGGAACTCCTACATTCTGGTTAACATGTGGCATCTCATGTGGCTTTCCCCCAGATCTAATCTGTCATAGAATCCCAAGAGGCAGAATGGAATTTGGAGCCTGGGATAGAAGAAGTGTGTTACTTTTGGGGGATCATAGCTGATAAAGGAAAAGGGAGAAGGTAGCAAGAATGGGACAATGTCAGGTTGACAATAGGACTCACTGGAGCTCTCAGTTCATAGGGAGTTCTGAAGGGCCCTAGACTCTGGCCCTAGCCGTGTGTGTCTTTGTTCTGGTCAGTCATGGGAAGAGGCCACCCCAGAGACAGATTACAATCTTGAATGAGATGTTATTTAACAACCAAGACAATTAACTATGAAGGCTGGCAGCAGAGAGAGCAATGTCAACAGCTGAGACAAGTCCGTTAATCCAAGAAGAGATCTGGTGCTTCTGGGTAACATCCGTTCCTTATACACTTCTATAGAAATTAGTTTAGGGCAGGGTACAAAGTACTCTGTTTAAAACTTATTTATGCTACCACTATGATACATATGCCTACACATAATGATTCTGGAAATGACATTCAGTAGTCTTAGGCTCTTTGAAAATTGTATCACTAGAGAAGCTCCACAAGACAGTGTGGTTCACATTGCTCATGCTATGTAATAATTTGCATCAGAGACTGGATATTATGTATATGGCTCTCCCTCAATTACAAACATCCCTTTTCTCCCATATTTAGTTGCATGTAATATGGCTGAAAGCTTTTTTTCTCTTGTGGGATACTCCTTATTTTTTTATTTTATGTGTATGTCTGTATATATGTTTATGTATGCACATGTGTGACTATGTGTGCATATGAAGGCCAGAAGTCAATATCTAATGATTGAATGTCTTTTGATAAATCACTCTACACTTTATTGTTTGGAGACAGAATCTCTCACTGGATCCAGAGCTCACTGATTGACTCTGATGGCTGTGTAGTGAGTTCCAGGTATCTTTCTGTCCTTACCCCTCTCCTCACTGGTGCTAGACAGTTTTTACATGAGTGCTAGGCATTCAAACGCAAGGCCAAATGCTTGTGTAGATATTCTTTAGTCATAGAGCCATCTCCCCAGACTCCATTTTTTCTTTTTTATTAGAAGTTGTCTTTATTTACATTTCAAATGTTATCCCCTTTCCTGGCTTTCCCTCTGAAAACACCCTTTTCCATTCCCCCCCACCCCCACCTCCGTGCTCACCTATCCACCCACTCCAGACTCCCTGTCCTGGCATTCCCCTATACTGGAGCATTGAGATTTCTCAGGACCAAGGGCCTCTCCTATCTTATGTATTGCTAATTGAACTTCTAGTCAACATTCTATTATGAAAATGTCATAGTTAAAATTATGTAGTTGCCTATCTTTACTACTGTCCATGTTAGATGTATATTTCCCTTAATCTTGTTTACATTAGAGCACTAAATAGCTCTTGGAGAGCATAATGATACTTTTATTTCCACTGAGCACTGCTTTCTGCTTCAGTCATCGTGTAATGCATTGCTGTACACTGCTAACATAATGCCTCCTCAAAACGGTGTAATAAACTCACAAATGAGTGCTTATTCAATCTTTAGTAATCATGGAATAAATCTTCCAGGAATTCATAAACAAAAACCCTTTCAGCTTGTTATTTCTTTTCTTGCTTTTAAGTTAATTCCATTTGTTGTTTTATAGCGGGTATATTTTAATCCCAGTTCAAAATAGCTGAATTGTTTAGCAGCTTATTTTTTAAATGTTTTTTTATGGTTTTTAAAGTAAAAGAATTATAAAACAATATCACGAGGAGGTAAAAATAAATTATACATAAAATTCACATTCATGTTAATGAAGTATGAGATATGAAACTATGCTTTCTAAATGAAAATAGATGATACTTGAGAAATTTGTCATCTTGAATAAAAGTACTTGTTAAAATTATAAACCAGGGCTTTCTAGTTAGTTCTATTTCTCTATTTGTACCTTATGTAACTGGCTTATTTTCATGAACCCTGAAAATGCTATTCTGAATAAAGCAATGCAACTGGCTAATGAGTTGTTATAGATTTAATAATTTCCTTTTCTTACAAACTGTAGTTAAATCTGGGGCTGTTGAACTCAGACTTTTGAAAGATTCTGTTTTTACTCTAGTACTATAATATCAATTGAAAAATAAAATAACATTTTAATATGCAAAATCCCAGCCTTACTCAAGGGAATGAATTATCATAAAAATTGACAAATACATGAGCATGTAAATAATGTTGTATAAACCTGTGTATTTCCATTTACACCATCCATCAGTTATCAACTCATGATTAGCCCTGGTTTAGCTTAGCCCTACCACTGCTTAACCCCATACAAACTATTTAAATACCATTCACTTTCATATATATCAACAAGGATTATTTAATATACAAGATCAGACACATATACTTGTTTTTTCATATTAAAAACATTATTTCCTTTAATTCTTTGAAAGTTCTCCCATAAATATAAAAAACATGCATTAGTACATATAGTTTACAATGAAGAAAGAGAAGAGATGGGATCAGAGGACAACAGGTAAAGATGTGTCTCTGGAAAAGTAAGGGGACTAGACATAGAAAGAATTGGGTCCCTTCATTGCAGACATTTTTTTTCCCACAATGTTGTCACTTGCATAACTCATTTTCTGCAATATATTGAAAATTAAAGATCAGCTTTTGGATATTAGTTGTGTTAGTTTATGCCTTTTGTCCCAGTACCCAAGAAGCTGAGATGAAATTATTATCATGAGTCTGAGGACAATCCTAAGCCACAGATACCCTGCCTTAAACAAATGAGCAATGAGGTGACTTTATGAGACATATAATTGATAGTTTCCTAAGAACACAAATTACCCAGTAATATTAAATACTATTGAATATGTCAAGATTTGAAAAAAGTACTTTTTTCTTTCAACTGAAGCAAGTACATTGGCATCTACTGCTAGAATTCCATTAGTATTTTCCCTCCATGTTCAAGGATTCATTTTAAAGCATGATCTTCTTTCAGCTAGTTGCTGTGGATATACTATACATGTACTTTCCTAGCTCTTAACCTTTCTGAATAACTGGATATATGCTATTCTCTTGTGTCATTTAGCAGTATTGAGAAGCTCATTTTTGGTAAATTCCTGAGAAAGAGTTTATGGTTACAGTGTTTTCCAAATTCTTGAATCTTTATAGCATTTTATCATGGCTTTCCTACTTAATAGCATTCCTGCCAAATATAAAATCATTGTTAAAATTACCCAGGTGATTTTCTTAAATACAATACCCCTTGTTTGCATTTTTAGGTCAGGATCTCAGTATGATACCCAGCCTGTTCTTGAACTCGTTATGCATTCTAATTTGTTCTCAAATTCTTGATATTCTTGCCTTTGCCTCCAGTTGGAAATTATAGACACATGCTAGCCAATACACTATTATGTTGCCGCATGCCATAATGTTGTTGATGTAGAATTGGTAGCAGTCCATGTTTTCCCTTTTTTGATTTTGGTGTCTGGCTGTACAGTGATGCTTTTCTCATTCCATTAAATCATTGGTTTGAGTCTCTGTGCTCTGTATACTAGCCATAATTTGAAGGTAATTACTCTAAGGTTTTCTTTAGTTCAAAATGTATGGAATAAAATTTAAAAATATTCAGTTGTCATGTCGTTTCCTTTTATATGCATACATCCATTGTATTTTCTTTTTTTACTGTTCCTTCTTTGGATCATTAGCTTTAAATTTTTTATCTTTATTATTAATACTTTTTGCTAAATAGTGAGTTCTCTTGTGATATTTTCACATCTGGATATGATTAGACTTTGTTGCATGCTCCTCAACCTTTATTTCTTTTATCTCTATTGTTTAAATATTGTACATATATTTATTATTTAACTTTTAGAATTTTATTCCTTTCTATATCTTATTCATTGATATAGTATGCTTAAACTTTCTTCCAGTTCATTATTTATACCTGAAATATTTAAAAACTATTTTATTGTGTTCATTTCTTTAGGGCATGTATGTATATATGCACGTGAATGCATGTGTCTCACAGACCAGGTGAGGAGGTCAGAGGACAACTTATGGGAGTCTGTTATCTTCTTAAAGTGATCACCTTGGCAACAGGTGGTTTACCATCTGGGACATCTTACTGTCCCCTGAAACAATTTTATTTATAAATATTTCATATATATTTATGTATTTTTTAGGTCTGCTTTCCTCTGGTAATTGAAATATTGGTTTTTTCTACATCAGATTTATAGTATTTTTTATGATTTAAAAATTTGTTTTAGTGTAATGCGAGGTATCAGGTTATTATTTCACCCATTACAGTATATTTGCTAAAGCTTATTTGTTTATAGGATCGTCATTCTAGGGCTTATTTAATATTTAAATGATAATTTTGAGTGTCCTGTCATAACCATTTTCTGTAAGCATCATGAAGCCTGATCATTTCTTTCTCACAATGGGCCATATAGTCTAGAATTTCTTACCTCACACCTTCCGGATTCCTTTCTCTAAAGTATTTAGAAATGTTGTCTTGTACTTTCTGACACATGGAAGACTTCTATCTCTCCTCCTCTTCCATCTGGATCTTTTTATTTTTCATCTCTAATTCCCCTTTATTCAATGTGGACTTTTACCTACTGTGGTTTCTTCACAGTATGGAACACTGTCTTATCAGAAACCAGTGAATTAGGTTCCAGAGTTGAAGAAACCTAGACTGTTTTCCAGTTATCCAACATGTCATGTTCTATAAACTGGAGTCCAGGAAGTCTTGTTCTGTTTGGTTGCTGTTCTCATTTTCATCTCTTAAATACTCTGGTTTGTGCCATAAGATTTCTAGGGCAGATCCTCTTGTTTTTTGCTTTCTATAAATTCTAATGCTACCTGGTTGTTTTTTGGTTTTGTTTTGTTTTATTATCAGTGGTGGTTTTTACTTCCCACTTTATTTATTTATTTATTTAGATTTTAGAGATATCTTGCAGCTAGATGTGTGTGTGTGTGTGTTGTGTGTGTATGTATGTTGTATGTATTTGTGTTGTATGTGTGTTGTGTATATGTTGTATGTTTGTATATGTGTGTTGTGTGTATGTTGTGTGTTTCTGTACGTGTGTTGTGTGTGTGTGTGTGTGTGTATGTGTGTGTGTGTGATCCTATTTTCATGATTACAGTTATTCTGTAATTTCTCTTGAAAGCTGGTAGGATTCAAATGTCTATCAAAAACATTGCCATCATTATCACTTTCCCAAGCTTGTTTCTTACCTATGTGATTTATTTAAAATTTCCAATGTAGAAGAATTACAAAAGAAACTCTTGTGACAAAATTTCCAATTAAGTTTTATGAGGTAAAATATTACATTTTTTTCTTGAATTTGGTAGTCAAAAGTTTCTGTGAGAATAATTTTCTAGGAGAGAAACAACAAATTAACAGTCTTGCATTTTAGAATGGGTAGTAGAAAAATACTTAAGCAACAAATTTAAGCTTAAAATTAACACTAATCAGTATCATGAGTAATATACTAGTCAGAATGTGAAGTTTAGAGCTAGACACAAAGTAGGTGCCTACGCTTCACTTTGATACAGTCCTTGATGAATTATTATGAAGTTGACAAGGACCATGTACTAAGTGCCAAATATAGCAGTCTCTTCAGAACAAATACCCATTTGTTGTCAACAACATTAACAGCACTTGGACACAGCCAGGACCCTTAACTGAAGCTTCTGGTGTAGGCTTAGCTAGAACAATGATAAGACTGGTGATTAAGGACAAGCAGCAGAATAAAATGCCAAATTTTAGAAAAGATCAACACTCAAATGAAGGCTGACAAGATATAGATTGCTTCTCTTCTCTTCCACTAACCATACTGGCAATGGAACTATACAGAGAAAAAGAACTGATGGTTTCCCAGGCTTTGTCTGCTAAAGAGAACAATTCCTTGCTACCTGGAGGCTAGGATAGGCATTTGTTCCTCTCCTTATCAGCTTCTAGATTTGTAGACTTGGCTTGCATCAAACAAAGAACTGGACAAATTGCTGTTAATGGCAGATATGCTGCCTTTTAAGATAACTAGGATGTTCTTCTCCATTGCATAAACGCACGCATCATACAAGCACTTGGAAATTAATTTCAGTAAGTTACCAGGATAAAGAGAGAGAACAGTTATTCCTGAAGTCTATGACAACTGCTAAACACTTCAAATAGCAGTCAATGCTGAAGTAATATGAGTTTTGCTGCCCTGAATGCTAAGGACATAGCTTTTAGCATATTATATGGGGTTCATCAGGATTTTAGAGTTTCAGAGAATCACCATAGAGAAAGTAGTACTTAACACAGCCAAAATATATGTAAGGGTCTTTACAAAAAATGAGAATTGATAGACTAAGAGATGACAGTATCATCATAACGAGGTGGAAAGCTAGCACCATAACCAGGTTGATGAGCCTGATGATGAAAATAAGGTATTTTCAGAATTCATATAGTAACCAGAAAGCAGCAAAAGCATCATTCACTTTTTCAATAGTAGAATGGAAGAAGGGAAAAGGGGTGTGTGTGTGTGTGTGTGTGTGTGTGTGTGTGTGTGTGTGTGTATACGTGCGTGCGTGTGTGCGTGCGTGCATGCGTGTGTGTGTGTGTGTGTGTGTGTGTGTGTGTGTGTATGTGTGTGAAACAGGAGGACAGTTATCAAAAGAAGTTTTGCAAAGAAATCAAAAAATTCAGCAGCCTAGTAAAAACCTCCTCTGTGATGATGCACAGTAGAATTACATCTTCAATGTAATATCAGTAGAGAGCAAAAGCAAAGCCTTCCACAAATTTATAAGAGAAATATAAAGATATAAAATCACAATATAGGCGATAATGACAGAGTAACAGAACAAGAATCTAATCTAGCAGTTACATGTAATCAGAATTATAATTGGAACAAGCTATACTTAAAAATGAAAAACAAACTTTGCCACACTGAATAGAGACTCCTCATAATTGTTAGAAAAACAAAACAAAACAAAACAAAAAAATGAGATTCTATTTAAACTCACTTCACTGCAAGGTTTTAGGAAAGATTCACAAAACAAAAGGCCTCATTGAGTCAAACGAAATGATTATTGTCTGCAAAGTGACAAATTCTAGGATATTTATTTGGTGTCAGAGAAGCAGGCTCTTTTGGGGGAAAAGCAAACACAGGAAGGATATAATCTGAGAAGGAAGTATGGAGACTTTTAACTTGTCAGATTTGATATATAGTATGTAAACATTGAAGGGGATGTTCATAAGGTATGTGTGTTAATAGTCATTATTTTTCTGTTACTGTGGTGAAACACTATGACTAAGACAAGCCCTATAAGGAAAAATTTGTTTTGCCTTAAAGTTCCAGAGAGATAAGAGTTCAGCCTACTGAGAAGCTTGATAGCAAAGTAGGAACATAAAGTTGAGAGTTCACATTTTCAAATACAAGAGTTCACACCATTAAATGCAAGCACCATGCCTCACAAACTAGAAGTGGTATGTAGTTTTTAATCCCAAAGCCTGCCCCAAATGATTTACTACCTCCTACAGGGCTGCACCACCTTAACCTTCCTAAATAATGCCACCACTGGAGACCAAGTGCTCAAATATCTGAGTCTATGGAGAAGATTCTTATTCAATCCACTACAGTAAACAAAGAAGATATGTTATTCATATACTGCTCTTAATAACGTCAAGAACACTGAACACAAGTAGACAAGTCGCTCAGCAAGTAAATAAAATACATGCAGGGAAGCCAGAGGACCTGAATTCAATACCTGAAACCACATAAAAAGCTAGCGGCAGTGCTGCTAATCTGTAATAAACCCAGCATTCTTTTGGTGAGATAGGATGTAGAATCTAGAGAATCTGCTAGCTTTTAGGACTTAGAGGCTCGCAGGCCTGGAGTATACAGCATAATGGCAGAAACAAGAGACCCTACCTCAACTAGGGAGAAGGTTAGAATCAACTCCTGAAATTTGTCCTCTGACTTTCTAACACTTGTCATGGTATGCACCCTCCCACAATCACCATATGTGGACACATGCACATGTACATACATACACACACACACACACACACACACACACACACACACACACACACACACACTTATATAAACAAATTGCACTAAACACAGTAACAACTTACAAACTAACAACAAATATAACAACATTAGGCTTGAGTAAGAATTTGTGCAAACTATATTCAATTCTGAGGTTTGTAATCCTTTAATACATCATTTCTCTCATGTTTCTCTACCTTGTAGAAAATGTTTCTTGTATTGCTCAAGGTGTCCATTCTTTCTGGGTTCAAACAATCTAAGCTTACTTAGACCTAACTGCAGATTGTGTGTATGTAAAATTCAATAAATGAATATAAATGTGACCTATAAATAATATACATTTTATCAGTGAAGTTGTAATGTGTGCTGATAATATATGCATTTAATTTCATTCTTGTGGGAGCGACTATCCAGTTTTCCCATTGACATTAACTAATTAAAAGATTTTTTTATTTTTTGTTTTTCTTATGTTTTTCTCATATATATATATATATATATAATTTCTCTGTAATTTCTTGGTCTTCTCTTCTATCTCATTTGTTCACATGTATGATTTACTTTAATATTTGTTGCTATGGCTTTTGCATTTGATATTATGTATCATCTCCCACATTGTTCTTTTGATTAGGATTGAATTGGCCACTTGGTATTTTTTTAACCCATATTAATTTAAAAATTATTTTTTCTAGTTCTATAAAGTATGTTATTGGAAATTTGATAAATATTACATTGAATCTGTAGAATGTTTTGACAATACAACCATTTTTAATATTTTCATTTTGACAATTCATAGCAAGGAAAGCATTTCCATATTTTAGTGCCGCTTTTCAATTTTTTTTCAGTGTCTTTAATTTTTCATTGTTGAGATCTATCTTTCCCTTGGTTAGATTAGGTTTATTATTAGCCTTGTTTGTTTGTTTGTTTGTATGTTTGTTTGCTTTTGTTTGTTAGTTTTTTCAAACTGAAAAAACTGCCCCCAGCTCTGCCCCTGATTTCAAGGTCATCATTTGTATCTTTAATAAAAGGACTGATTTTTGTATATTGACTTTATAACCTGCTTCTTTGCTGAAAATGTGAATCAGATCTCCTAGAAGTAAGCTTGTGGCTTGAAAGAAACAGACCATCAGTCCAGCTGAAATGTGTGGACCAGGCTAACATTTACTCTTGATCAAGAGAGTATCTTTGAAAGAGCACACACACTGGGCAGGAATGCACTTGGATTTTACTCTAATTCAGGTGAAACTGTGCCTTTCCTCCATTGTCTGCTGTGTAACCTCATAGTCTTTCATGATTGGCTAATTTTAAAAGAACTGGTACAAAGGAAATGAAAGAAGGGACGTGGGAGTTCATCTCATCACTTTAATTCCAACAGTGGAGAAGGGCCTTTGTGATAAAAATGTTCTGCAAAATTTGCGGGGCGGGGAGGTTGAAAATTTTAATAGTCTTAAAGGTTGGGGAGATATAGGGTTTGAATCTCTTGTCATAAACACATTTTACAATGTTTGATAGAAAAGACTAATGTTTCTTATTTGTCTGTTTCTGGTGGAATCTGGTCTGACATGTGAAGGAACATTACCCTGAAGTGAAAGTTACATGAAAAGTTAATGCAGACTAGTGAAGGAGCATTTCACTGAAGCAGACACAGATGAAAGGATGTTCTGCTAAAGCAAGCACATAAAAGGCGATGTGATCATGAATTCTTTGCTAATGACACACGTGTATTGATCTGCCTTACGTTGCCTAGTTGAGCTTCATTTGTAGGGCTCCATAGACAGAATCACACCAAAAATCTGCTGGTGGTGTGCTGTATTTTCTTGCTGCTTCTACAGACTCAGGCTGATTGGCAGAGTGATGTCAACTAAGAGACTCACATGGAGTTTTGCTAAGAATCATGTGCTGAGGCAAGATACACGGTGAGACAAGACCCGTGGAGGACACATGATGTTTGGAGGGAGAGTGAATAGAACTCACCTGATGAGAGTTACAGCCGAGAATTCCTGGCATCCTTCCTGGTCCCTCCTGGTGACTAGTGCTGATTTGGCCTGCCTGTTATTGCTAGGTCATGCCACCGATGCTGTTATCTTGACACTGCCGAACTCAACTCAACAGCTGGTATATCTGAAGTGTTTGCTAGTAAATTGAGATGCTGCTGCTAACCTGTGAACCGAACTGCTGATTTCCTGACAAAGCAAATAGGATTTACTCCAAAGAACCATTTCTATACAGGTTCACTTTCCCTATATCCTTTCTTTTTTACTACCTCTGGAGGGCTAGAAGGGAGGCTAAAACATTTATGAACCATCATTAAAAGTAGGATTGGAAAAATTTAATGTTACAGTATGAGAATTTAAGTCTTCTCAGCTGTCTATAAGAATCCCCTATATCTCACTGAAGTCTGCTGTAACTTCCCTTTTAATTTGAGTGTTCTATCTTTTGCTTTCAGTTATTTTGCCTACGGGTTTGTCAGCCTTATTGCTTTCAGATACTTCTTTATTTGGTTCTATGAATTGTTCTTTTAGTATATATTCCAGCACTTTCTTTCTTGATCTTTGTGGTTTCTTACTGCCTACTGCATTGGCAGGTAGCTTGTTCTTATTTCCTAATTCTGGAAGATATTAAGTTGTTTAGTTGATTTTATTTTTAAAGCAACCATAGTAAAAATTTCCCTCTTAGGTCTGTTTTACACCGAACATTCCAGTGGGGTAGGGCAATGACGGTCTTGTCCACATGCCAATATGGTAGGGATACTTTCTCAGTTGAGGTTCCTTCTTCCAAGATGATTCTAGCTGTGTCAAGGTGCCATAAAACAAGTCAGCATAAATCCTAACAATTCCTTCAAAATGATGCAAGTTCAACAAACTCAGTAAGTTGTATTAAATGTAGAAGATACTATGCATGGATGAAGATAACTTTCCATTAGAATACTACTCACATTGTGTGGTAGAAAACCTTGTATTATTTTAAAAAAAGTATCCATTTGACATTTTATATAACTTGATTTTGCATATTATATTTAACAGTTGCTAGGCAATATATAGTATAGTTAAATGTAGGCTTTAGATTTAGACAATGGTTAACTTTGTGAACCTTTCCTAAATACTCTGAATATATTTGCTTAAATGTTCTAAAATGTTACTAATAATGACCACCTTTTTATGTAAAATGTCATAAAGTAGACATTATGTGGCATAGGCTCTTGTTCAGAACCATTTTGGAAACAATATGTTATATATAGCAAATGTTACTATTCCTACTATTCCATTTGAATGATAAAAGTCACTATGTTGAATATATTACTTATACATGCTTATATATGTATATGTACTTATACAACTGTCTAATTAGCAAGTCAAATATCTATAAAATGTTACAAATTGATATTATGTGATGATTCTTTCCTGTTTCAGAAATTTGTAAATATTCTTTCTGAATCTTGACTTACAGGAGACATTTACATGTTTTAGTTCCTTAAAAACACTTTCAAGTTATGACATATTTTTTTTAAAATGCTTTTCTAGAGAGTGATGTAGCTCGGGGTTGAGGCACTTGACATGGTCCTACGTTCAATTCTCAGTACTAGAAGATAACCAAATCAAACCAACAAAGCAAAAAGAGCCATTTGTAGAAACACACACACATATGTAGGCTGTTTGGAGCTTATTTTCCTAAATTTGTTATCTGGTATTTTGGACATCTCAACTTGTGATGAATTTTTCCAGTTTCCTGACAAGCACCATAAGATCTTCTCCTCTAGCCTGTTTATTCATCTATTTCCTTTTGACTTAGACACTCAGATTTTCTTTGATTCTCTCTTCTAAGACCCAGTGCTCATTATTTTCTTCAACTATTCTTTTCTAAATCTACAACAATGTCCCCTTGCCAGGCTGTATGTTCTGCCTTTTGACAGAGTTAACAAGAGTGCATCTGCAAGCTCAGGGATGCTTGCCTTTTTGGTTCCTTTTCATTTTTTTTTTTAACCACAAATTATCCTTTCCTTCTGCACAGAGTTCTTGGAATATTCAGTTCAACTGAAACTTGCTTTCTGAAGAGCTTCCTGTGATGTTGTTCTTATGGCTTTTTCCTTACTTTGAACAGGGTCAGTATACTTTAGAACGTATCTTATGAGAAGCCACGGAATTTCTAGTGATACCTATTATGGTAAGGTTTGCAGTGAAAGACTTGATAAGTAGTCTTTATATAAGCCCTATGAATATTATGCTGATTATTCAGGATAGGAATATTTCAAGAAATATCTTTGGCCCTTCTTTCCTATGAGGTAGTTAACAAAACCTTTACACTTGATGCCAATGCTAAAATCAATATTGCATGGTCTTATTTCAAATCAATAATAATAAGTAAGAAGACGGGTCCTGAGAAAAGCTGTCATATATTTTGCTTCAATGTTTTCTCTTTATTTAGATTATCTTCTGTGAAAACTATGATTCTGTAGGCATAAAGTAGAAAATTAAAAAGAAAAACATTTTGGGAAATATTTATGGAAGGAAGATATCTCCTTACTCCATGAAATTTGCTTTTAAAACTTTTGTTGAAAGGCAGGGTCTCGGCTTCAAAAGTACTTACTGCTTTTGCTGAGAACCCCATTCTGGCACATAAATGGCAACTTACAGCTGTTTGAAATTGGAGTTAAAGAAAAATCTAATACCTCATACTGGCCTCTTGGGCAACAGGCATGCGCATGATACAGAAAGGCAGATGCAAGAAGACAGACACGTGAGATAAGTTTAAAAATTAAGTTAAAAAAAATCTTTTTAAAAATTTTGTTAACACTGATATGAAAGCAGCCCTAGTTTCTTTCCTTGTCTTTGTCATGTAAATATGTATGAATTAAATTCTATAAATTTCAGAATTATACCATCTAGTACACTCTTTAAAATTCATATTTGTTGAGAGCAAATGAGATCTGATTTGGCCTTACCTTATGCTATCTGTGGTATAGATCTAAGGTGGTACTTCCTGTAGGTGGATAGGCATGGGTAAAGTATGGGTTTTATATAGAGAATGATTTTAAATTTGTCTCAGTGTAAGAAAATAAGTTATACTAAAATAAATGATATGATTTGTGTATGTGGAGAGTTTTCTAATAGCTGTTTTTTATGGTGCTAGGGTTTATTTATTTTTCTTGTCAATAATAGGTTTCAAAACACCTTCTGCATGACTTTTCATTTATTTTCAGTAGATGTGTATCTGGCTATCTTTAGGCCATGATTTCATTTCAGGTTTTCATGGTGAAAATGGCTTCAGAGTAACAGCACTCTGAAGAGGCACACCAGATGTCATACACAAGATGCATATTCAAGATTAGAGGTGGGCAGCCATCTTTCTTAGATTTTTCAATGTCCTCATTTTAGGCTCTTAGGAAAAATAAAATAGGAATGAGGGATAGGTGTGTGTAATGGTGATTTTTACTGTTGAGTAGGTAGATGCTTTCAAGTAGACATTAGCTTGGTTGTGATGTTCTTCCCTACCTGCATATACTTGAATCCTGAAGTGTTCTAGCAGATTCTTCTGCCTTGGGGGTCTGATGAGAGTCAAAGATACTGTTTGTTGATGCCTTCTTCCCATCTATTCTCTGTGCTCAGCTATTTCATTTGATCATTGCCTTCTCCTTCCTCACCCCTTTTGGCTACTCTTTCATCCAGCTTGATTTACTTGTTTTCTATGTTTTCAAGATTTCCTTCTTTTACTTTCCATTCTTTCGCACCCAGATCAGTTTATGCCTGTGGTAGCAGTTGGGACAGAAACATATCCATTGACATGCTTTTCCGGACTGTTTATACTGAAATGGACATTTTCAATATGAACTTATTTTCCATAGAGGTATATCTGGCTATCTTTGGGCCATGATTTTGTTTCAGGTTTTCATGGTAAAAATGGCTTCAGAGGAGGGGTAATCTTAAGAGGGACACTGAGCATCATACACAAAAAGTGTGCTCAAGGTCAGAAGGGAGCAACCAAATTTCTTAGACTTTTCAACTTCCTCAATTTGGGCCCTAGAGGAAGTGAAGATAATGAGAAAGAGATGGCTATAATGGTTTTCTCTGTAGGCACTGCTGGCATTTACACTGCTAGCACTGGAGGCTTAGATACTGAAAGAGGAAACTGGGAGAAATGGAGAGGAGAGGGGGAAAGTGAAGAATATAAAATACATCATTACTTTTTTTTCTCATTCTGAAATAAATGCAGTACAAACACAGTTGATAGTATCTATGTAAAACTTTGTTATTTATGTCAGTGGTATTTCAGTGTAATTCCTGTGTTTTATCTCAGGCCACAGAAATGAAACATGGTTTTTTGTCCACCCAGAGTAGGACCAGTTTTCATGTAATGCCTCCAGATATGTCAGTATTAAGCTACATGAAGATGATCAACATTAATGAGGCACTATCAGTGCAAGCCAATCTGTAATGAAGTCAAATACAGATATATGCCTAGTTTAGGTTACCTATAAATCCCATATTCAAAGGAATAATTTTGTTGTGAGTTTATGGAAAACCCTTTTACAACAATCTCTTACCTGAACTTTTAAAAAACTATTCTAAGTCTTCATAGCACCAAACATGCATATGTATCCCTGGGAAGACATTAACAGTTTCAGCCAAGAGGAAGATTTCTCTAGCTTTTGGGTCAGAAGATCCACATCTCTGGAGTACTTTGAAAGGCTTTCAAAATGATGACTTCTTACATTCTGGGTTAGATTCAAAGAGTTCCATGTCATACCAGAGCTCTTTTACATTACTAAACTCCAAATATGCCCCCCTTTCTAGTACTTTTTATTACTTATTATATAAGTAACATATGTTAAGGTGAGAGAAAAAAAAACACCTAAGTTTCTAACCTTATGAGGAGCCAGTGGTTTTTGATTGTTTGTTTGTTTGTTCTGTTTTGTTTTGTTTTTTTAGTTAGTAATAGGCTGTGCTATGGAAGAGACTGTAATAGCTAAGAGGGAGTTGGTAGAGCATGGCATAAACAAATACAAGCCATAAAAGAGAGGTTCTTACAGTTTTAATGGTTTTCCAAATGAATGACAAGTCTGTGGGATGCTCCAAGTTGAACTTGCTGTCACTAATTACCAGGTATTTTTTCACTGTGCCTGGCTTTCATACAAATTGGCTTGCTATGTGCCTAAATTCAGTCAACTACATACTCCAGTCCAACATTTTTTAGTCCAGACAAATGTTCAATACATCTGACCATCATTTCATGGCAATTGAATTCTTATTTCTCTGTAGGGGCTCTATGAGTCCCTAGCTCTGTTTCACTTCCCACTGAGGGATATTTATGTTCTAGAGTACTGCCTCTGAAGTTGGTCAATCTCATGTGTATGATTCTTGTGTTTGAGGGTTCAGGATTGATGACTTGATGGTTGGTAGAGTGTTTGACATGTAATACTATTGAAAGAAATGTTAGTTTCAAGCCAAAACCAATATGTTGCTGGAGTTTCTTATTTTCTTTTCTATACATGGTTATTTACTTTTTCTTCTTCCTACAGTTCTGCAATCTGTCTCTAATGGACTTGAGTGAACTTACAAAGTAGAATTTAAAAATAGAAGCTTTCAAGGACAAATAAGGAAAATAACTTTATGTTGGTAAGTATTACCTGTCCTATGGAGGTCAGAATAAAATGTTTGATGTATCACTTGTAAATAGAATTTATGCATTCTTGGTGTATACAAGATGACCATGTCCTAAGTGGAAAATATAAAATGCTTCCCAAATGAAATTGCTAGAGCAACTGACCATTTCCTTTTCCCTACTATCATATAATTTCCAAGAACAAAAATACCTTCTGCTATTAATTATTATCAGTATTTTTCATGTAAGCTCTCTCTATATATAATGAAATACACACATTAGAAAATATCCCTTTTAAGAGCTTTGGTAAGGGCTCACATCCTTATTAAGATTAAAATATAGGGTCTGTAAGATAGCATTCTGGCTAGAGGTGCTTTCACATAGACATGAGACAGGGCTTGATCCCAGAAAATATTAGGAGAAAACCAGATCCTGGGAATTATCTTCTGAGCTTTGTTTGCATACCATATTATGGACCGTGTACCCACACATATCTCACCCTACTTGCAAGCACAAGGAAAGATGTTACATATGATGATTTGAATAGGAATGGCTCCCATACATCCATACATCTATGTGTTTGAATGCTTAGCCATAGGGCATGGCAATATTAGGAGGAGTGAACTTGTTAGAGTAGGTGTGGCCTTGTTGGAGGAAGTGTGCCACTATTGGGGCAGGCTTTGAGGTATTAAATATACTCAGGCTATGTCTGATGGGGGACCCAGTCTTCTTCTGCCTATAGATCAAGATGTAGAACTCTCAGCTCCAACACCATGTTTGCCTATGCACAGCCCATGCTTCCTGCCATGATGATAATGAACAAAATCTCTGAAACTGTCCATCATTCCCAATTAAATGTTTCCTTTATAAGAGTTGCCATGGTCATGGTGTCTTTTCACAGCAATAAAACCCTAAGTAAGACATAAAATATATACAATGTTCCAAAAGGACTCTGCCTATCTAATAAATCTCCTACTTCAAATTTCAGATTTTTATTTTCACAGTTTTATTTTCCTTATGTGTGATATTTGAGTGACTGGAGTCCCTAGATATATTGTGCTTTTGTCTATGTTAATTTTCTCAATTGATGTTATTGAGATTCATTTGTTTTGTGCATTTGTAATTTGTTGATTTTCATTGCTGCATGGTATTTTATTGTTGGAATATACACATATTATTTTATTTTAGATCTATTCTCCTGTTGAAGTACTTGGTATGATGTATTAAAAATATGTATGGACCTCCAGCTTTCCTGATTCACTGGCTATGGGACCATATCTGGGAATCTACCTTTTAAATCAAGTAACATGGTTAATTATGAGGAAGATAAGCTGCAGAACACACTCAAGGAAAACCAACATTGATAATGAAAACTTTTCTCTCTAGTTTCTGCACATTATTTTTTTCTATACTGCATGTGTGAAAGGAGGTCTTAGCAGGTTCCACTGTTCCCCTGTTTGTGCATAATTTGTGTTTGAACCATTCATCTTTCTTCTAATGTTATTTTTCTACAGTTTTCAACCTGTGGGTCATGTCCCCTTTGGGTTTCACAGGGGTCGCATATCAGATATCCTGCATATCCAATAACATTGTGATTCATAACAGCAGTAAAATTACAGTTTTGGAGTAACAACAAAAATAATAATAATAACAAAAATAATGTTGTGGTTCACCCCAACACGAAGAATTTTAATGAATGGTTGCAGCATTAGGAAACTGGAGACCAAGGTCGCATTTAGGAATAAGGTAGAGATCCCTCTATTGCCAGGCTCATCTGAAAACACTCCGTTTGAGGCTTGGAAACCAGTTTTATTTTGCAAGTGTTTGCCCCACTACACACAACCTGTGCCTTGAAAAAGGACTCAGTCCCTTTTCAGAGCTGCACATAGATTTTCAGGTAAGATATACCCAGGGTATTCTACCTTTGATGGATTTAAAGTTAACTGCTTGGTAATTGTACAGTCAAAATTCTACCTTTGACAAAATTCTATGCTAATGACAAGACCAAATGCTGTTATATTCACATGTTCACTCCCTCTTAAGAAATCCTGACATGTGTCATATCAAGAAGCAGCAATCCTAGGAGCCCTTTACAGTTCTCCCTAGCTTGCTGTCCTGATGCATGGATGGCTGCCTTTTCTGTTTTTATTGGTTGGAGCTTGTTGATTGTTGCTAGGTTACAAGTGCTCAATAGACAGGTGAGTAACTCTTAGAATGTATCCCATAGTATAGATATACTATATTTCTCAACAAATAAAAACATGACTTGAATCTACTTTTTCATTTTGAAGAAACATCGATTGCTTTTATCTTTTCACATATAAACCAAACAGCCTACAAATTATTTGTTTCCAAGCAATGGAAACGTAATGCTAGGAAAATGAAGAGGCACTGGGTGTTTCTTATGTTCCTATTTGCAGGAAACTGATTTTTTATGTAACCAATTTCTTCTGTAATTCTTGCCACCAGCTAGATAAAGTCTATATTTCTTCTCACTGAGAGAGTAGCCTTCTCTAGAAATATAAAAACAGCCCTAACTATAGATATAAATTAAACTTGTTAATGAAGACTATATGCCTTAGACTACATAGATCTAGGAAAAAATCATTTTAGTGTTTTTTATGGGCGACAAATTGTTAGATTCTTGATATTTGCTTTTCAAATGTTCAGTGATTCAGCAAATTACTTATAAGTAATTAATCAGAAGTAACTGTACCTTAAACTGAAAAAGAGCAACTCCGAATCAAAAGAATCAAACAAGTACTTTATTCTTTCCACTAAAAAAAAAAATTACATTGTGTTGGTTATTTGTCTTTCAAATCTGACCTTTCTCTTAAGCAATTGAGCAAAGGGATGCAAATATTAACATTTGTAAGAGCAGTAACTTTTAGACTTTTATAACTTTACAGGCTTTATGTAAAAGACAACTCAAAACTTCAACCATTGTGTTATTCATCATGTAAGGCAAAAGTCTAAGTTAGAAGAAAGCAATAGGGATCATTGATAAGAGTAAAATTGCAGCTCATAAGAATTTAAAAGTCTTGGATGTAGCAATGCAGTAGGCTCATGGAAAGACATTAAAGTCACCTTAAACTGCATCTAGTTTGGTTTTTCTTTGTCAAGGCAACTCCCATCATTTTAGTAATACATCGGAGCTGTAGAAATTCTCTGGTCTATACTATGTTATTTGGTGCTGGGGAAAGATGGTTAAAACAGTGAAGTGAGAAACATCAGAACTGTGTCACAGTGTTTGCTGGTGTCTCCACTAACAACGGAAGTCACCTTATTTGAGATCTCTTTTTGTGGGAGAAAACAAAAAGAGAAGGAAAACCTGCAAACACTGAGTGGAATGTCTATCCTCTTTCTTTACTAAATGGCAAAAACTTTGTGGACTTCACTTACTTCCTGGAGGATAGTATACCCAAGTAAGCCTGAACAAGTCTAGTATTGGAACTGGAAGTTAATCCTGGGAGCAAAAATGCTAGGAAATGCTTGAAGAGGCAGATCCAGATAGGACTGTGATCTCCGGGATCTGCACAGGGCCTTGTAGAGAAATTTTCTCCTCTTGCTCTGAATGTGGATAGTAAAGTAAGGGGTATGCCATGTCCAGATACTATTTGAGGCTTCTGAATTTGATATTTTCAAAACAGACACAGTTACACATAGTCCACAATTTTATTAGTGTGCAGAAGAGAAACAATAGAGATAGGAAGGGTTTGAGATTCTTAGCTGAATATACTGGCTAAGAGAATTTTCTTTCTCTTAGGGCATTTGGCAGCATGATGAGTTCCCAAAGCCAGTTTCTAAGTCTTTGTAACACATTAGTATTTTAGTAATAAAACAGTATTTTGAATTTCGTTTTCTTCAATGTTTTAGTTATTGAAGAATCAAAATATATTTTAATAAATATAACCATAGATTCTCCTGTAGAAAATTTGTCACCTTTTAAATACTTATGTCTGTGTGTTTTTTCTGAGTAATTAAAGGTTATGACTTCTGTGTCCTCATGGATCTCTTTAAAATATGGTTTAATTAAAAATACCCACCTCTGATGAGCAGACAGAGAGCCATACCCAAGATTTTAATGTAAGGAACAGTAGGATACATGATTTTATATATAATATCTTTATTGATATAGTTACACTATACTATAAAATGTTATAAAGTCCAGGTTAGTGAAGGTGATATATAAGTTTAATAGTCACTCTTAGACACTGGAGGTTTTTAACATAACATTATTTACATATGCTTATACAACTCCGGTGGCAGGTGGGTTAGCAGAGAGGATAGGAAGAGGGTGATACTAAAAAACCAGATAAGGCACGGGCAGGCAGAATTGGGAATGGTGCTATGTTTTAGAGATTCTTAGTGTTGGGACATGGAACACTCAGGGACCCTTTATGTGATATCCTTGTAGGGTTTGTTTATAAACAGAGAGGAAGCAAACCTTTTACTTTTCCTACTTCCTAACCTTGTAGCATGAATGCATATGTTCACAGTTATCAAAGTGTGGCTGTTTGTATCTCTAGTTGATTTCCTATCTGCATATGGATTGCACAATACATTTGTGCTACCAGTAACCAAGAGACAACAAAGACCATTTAAGTTGATGGATGAAGAGTCAATTCAAACAAAAGTGTTTTCACTTGACAAAATCATTAGTCTTAAAATTTAATGGCATATTGTACAGCATGGAGATATATCAATATAGTTTTGAGTAGCAAGTGGCATTAAAAAAGATCGCCAAGTTTAAATTGGAATAAATTAAATTTATTAAAATTGAAAAGAAATTATATAGTCTAACTTTGTGACGTTTTCTATCAAACTGCTATTATTACTCTAATTTGCTAAAAACTGTCTTTGCTTGGGTTAAATTATAATCCTTGAATGGCTGTTTAATGAGCTGTTCTTGTTTAGTCTCAACACTTGATCAGTACTCACTTTTAGTTCTACCTTGTGTTTTTATTTCCACTTGGTAACTTTGGTTTTACTTAAAAAAAGAATAAAAATAAAAGTTCTTAAAAGAATAATTTAAACTTCAAATATATCCCACAGCACTTTGATATTAAAGTGCTTTTAAATAAATTACAGTTAATTAAGCATGCAAACTACTTTAAATACTCAATTTCCTACCTTAACTGAAATAATTGTCCCAAATTGCAGATTTTTAAAGGTATGTTTCAAGGTGTTACATGAAGTTTGGTCTCTGGTGTGAAAAACGTAATTAGTCCTGGAGGAAAGACTATGGTAGCAGTTGGTTGTTGTGGAGTAGTCAACTAATGCTGGGGCATGAACTAGTACCCTCTCTACACCCTGTGCATCCATCTGCTACACAGAGACTGACTAAAGTCCTGAGATCACCCATCTGTAAGCCCTACTCTGTACCTTATGTTGCACCCAGGTGCTTCTATATTCTCCCGATTCTGCCTTCTTTTATACAAGAGCTTTCCATCCATGCCCTTATTCCAGCCATTTCTAACAATTTTATATGTTCCATGACAGGATGGAGCTTCTATCTTCTTGTCTTTAAAAAAAAAATCCCTCTAATGGTGACCTATGGGCATTGCTTCAAGTGTCTACATAACATGTATTTTTTCCCATTTAAGTGACTTTCTAATAAAGCTTTGTGAATCATCTATGTGACCCCTCAGCAGGACAGTGCTGGAGGATTTCTGTTCTTACTGCCTAAAGTCACACCAAAGGGGAAAGATGAAAGGTAAACCTGTCCCTTAAGGCTCATACTGTTTTCTCTTCTTCTAATATTATCGTTCAATGCTCAGTCTCTACACTTTTTCCATACTACCTGAGGTCAGTGATTATTCCTTTCCTTTGTCCCATAATATAAATATTTGGGGCACATCTTAAAAGATTTGGGAACATCTTTAAGGAATTGAAGCTTTTGTCTAACCTGTTATGACAAAGCATTTAAGTTCTATGTGCTTTTAAAAATCAACTTTTCTACTATACTTGACATAAAATAATAAAATATAATAAGATACATATGTTAAATGTAAAATTATGTGGGATTTTACCAATGTGCCCATGCATTGTGCCTTTGATGCCTGTAGTTGGTTATTATAGCCAGACTAAATCACACAACTACTGATAGGTTCACTCAAAGTTTTAGCACATTCAGATTTTCTTACATGCCCTCATTTCCTTTGCTCCTTGCCTTCAGCCTGCTCTTTTGTGCTCACTAGTGCTCTTCCAGGGAAGAATTTTTGTGTTTTTATGCACAGAACTGGAGTTGACAGGTGATCGCTTTTTCCGCACACAATGTGAACTTTTTCCTTTTGTCCCACTTTGCCGTTGCTATTGTCAGTCATCACTTGCAATTACTTTTTAAGTCATTTCTCTTTCTCTTTACCTGCTTTCATATTTCCTGCAGTGTCACCATGATTATGTTTCTGCAAATTTTGCTTTGTTCATTTTTCTTGGGATCTATTGTTCTTTCATGAATTTGAGGACAAGCATTTTCTCTCAAATCTGAGAAAAGTCTTGTTTACTTTGTTTCTAAATGCCGTGCTTCGGGATCAGTATTTCCACTTTTCTCTGAGGAAGATAGCCTTTTTCATCCACAACATTCCTCAGATACCTATAGTTCTTCGTATAGAACTGAGGCTTTATGAGATTTTTCCTGTCCACTCTGGCAAGTCCATTTCAGCTTATTATCCATTGCCAGGCTTGAAATTTCCTGCACTAGATGTCTAAAAAATTTAGCACCACAAGAATATAAGAAACAGAGCTATAGTTCAAAATTCTAAGTCCGCCCTTCCATCCCTCCCTCCCTCCTTTCCTCCCTCCCTCCTTTCCTCCTTCCCTCTGTCCCTCCCTCTGTCTGTCCCTCCCTCCCTCCCTCCCTCCCTCCCTCCCTCCCTCCCTTCCTTCCTTCCTTCCTTCCTTCCTTCCTTCCTTCCTTCCTTCCTTCCTTCCATCTTCCTCTCTCTCTCTCTCTCTCTCTCTCTCTCTCTCTCTCTCTTTCTCCATCTAGGTTCAGGATAAAGAGTGTCCTTTCCTGAGGTTGTGGTATTGGGCACGCTGAAGTCCCTTCCTGAGAGGGGCATGGATTTCTATAAGGTTTGTATGTTCACTTACCCTCCTCCTCAAGTGTTCAAGGACTCACAGTGTTTCTCTTTGGAATGTAAGTCAGCTTTCAGAATTCCCATTCAACTGTTCTTTCAAGTCTCTCCTTCTATCTGGGACTTCTCCTTTCCTAGTGTTTTAAAAAGTGTGACGCACAATTTGTAAATTATACATATTCAGGATAACTGTGCTACCATGTACCAGTAGAGGAAAGGATTTTTGCAATGGTGGCTTCCTACATTACAGTCTCTGTTTTCTTCTTTTGAGGAGTCTAAAGTCAATGTCCCCACAACATCATTTGGAATTTAACTATTGACTTTATGTTTGACAACCTTTTACCCTTTATATGTCTGTTGACTTTCTTTTTTATTTTCTTTTTGGAACAGAGTATTTCTGTGTAGTTTAGGTTGGTAATCTTCTTGTCTATCTCTCTCCAGTGCTGGGATTACAGGTGCACACAACACCTGGCTTTCTTACCTGAGTAATAGCAACTCTCAAGTGTTTTTGTATGTTGCTACTTTCTTTCAGATTATAGGTACCTCCTAAATCCTTTTAGCCTCAAACTACAGTAGCATTGTTGATAATTCTAGAAATCTCAAGGAAAAAAGACCTTTGTTTTTCCTCTTGCTGACCAAATGCCAAGTGACATTGTGATGTAGCATTATTTAATTTTTCATGATGACCAGTGATGCTTCTAATGTTAAATATTCCCATCCTATTTTAGGGTATATGTTTGATGTTTCTTTAACTTCAAATTAATGTTACTTCATCTCATGGCTAGTTTAAGGTGATTCCATAAATGGAAGCCCACTTAACTGTCTTTTGGGATATCACTATGAATAGCTTTGACCATGAGGCCAGGAGGAATAGAATTTTATAGAGAAAACATTTCTAGAGACAGGTGTGATTGAGAGTTAAACTTATTGAGGATTGTGTCTTATTCTATTCTCTGTGTAAAGTAGTATGTGCTTAAATTACATTTCCCCTCAGGCAAGCTGACACACATTATATAGCTACATTGCCATAAGTCTCTCAGAAATGTTTCACACATAAGATTCTTAGATCAAAGTTCATGCATTCCACATATTAATCAATTAGAAACTAGAATGGATGTATGAGTTTAACATTTATATATTTTATAATATATCCTTTCATTTTCTTCATTCCTTTCCAGATTTATTCTTGATATGAGATTTTGGTGACTTTTTTTTAAGAGCTAAATTTTACTCTGTGGGCATAAAATGAGCTAAAGAAAAGGTGACTCAAAATATAATAAATTGAGGTCCATATCAGAAAAAAATATATACCAAAACATAAAATTCTCAGCAGATTTTACATAGAATAATCTAGGGATTGAAGAGTACCTAGAAATTACTCCTTTTTCAAAAGAGAAAATATCTGTTTTATTTTGAATATTTGACTTGTATGTATATGTACACACACATGATAACAAAAATAAAGAGAAAAAGATAATAAAACAAAAGTAACATTTATGATGAGCTACCTCTTATTAAGCTGTGAAGTAATATAAAAATGTTGAGAGAATTTATTATTACATTATAGTGCTAAGTATAAAATATTTTATACTAAGTATAAAATAATGTTTATTAGTAACAAAACACACACACACACACACACACACACACACACACACACACACACACACAAGAGCATCAGGTCCCAATGAACTATAGTTACAGGTAGTTGTGAGCTATCATTTAGGAATGAAGTAAATCTGGGCCCTCTACAAGAACAATGAATACTTTGCACCATCATCACTCCATTCCCTTGTGGTATTTTTTTTTTTTTGGCAAGGAAATGTTTTATTTCAATTTATGCTTCCAGGTACCAGGTAATAGTTTATCACTGAGGGAAGTCAGTGCAAGGACTACAGACAGGAATTGGGAGGTAATATCTAAATAATATCGAAGATCAACTACCTTTCATTAAGCTGTGAAGTAATAAAAAAGTTAAAAAAAATTATTGTTACATTGTAGTACTAAGTGTAAAATAACATTACCTTAATAACAAATAGTATACATATGGATTTATGTTAACCTTACTTCAGTGTTCTAATATTTAAGGTTGAAAATAAAAAAAAAATCCCTTTATGATTCTTGATTAGCTAATATAAGAAAGACTTTTGGACGTTACTCAAGAAGATTTGTCTTCTGTTTACTCTGTCAAAAAAGCATTAGTGATTCAAAATGATAAGTAAATTCATGAGTGTATACAAATTGAAATGACACACATTGTGAATTTTCTTAAAGTTAATGAACAGAGACTTCCTATGTGGTGTGAAATTATTCATCCCAGTTACAGTATTTTAAAACTTAGATCATCCTGATTAATCCTCAGAAACATGTTTGTACTACATGCAGAAAATTCATTGGTTCAATGGGTATTCTTCCTATCATTAGGCTTTATTTCATTGTTGATCATTTGGCATTTTGTAGTTCCTAAATTAAGTAGTTTTATTTAAATTGAATGGAGGAGAAAAAAATCAAAATCCAAAGTCTACTCAAATAAAAACCTTGTTTACCAAAGTAGAGAAATCATTTCTAATCCCTTCTCATTGTGATTCTGTTTTTCTGTTGAATATCCTTCATTTCTAAATATAGTATATGCAGGATATTTTTCCAAAACAAGAATCTGTTTCTTTGCTGTTTTGTTTGTTTTTCTATGGGAAATCAATGAACATACTTATGAAATAACAATAGTATTTTAGATTTTCTGTTATCTTAACTTCCTTCTTTTAGAATTTTACTTAAAATAAATTTAAATTTGAAATGTCAGCACATATTCTAATGGGAGAAAATTCTGTCTAATATTGGTTACAGAAAAGTGCCTGTTCTAAGAGGTGCACAAGTCATGGCTTTCAGTTTATTCATGCTAAAATGAATAGGACATGTTGCCAACCTCTTTCTCCTTTCATTCAAATATGAATTAAATTTATGTAGTCATAGTCCTAGGTAGGCTTGAAGTAAAACATTCCTTGTGCCTAGTGGGCTAATAACAAGTTTGGTGGAGTTAGCAGAGTTTATGCAAAAGAACTGAATTTTGAAAGACAAAATTAATGAGAACTGATGAAAGAAGGTTCCTACTTGAAGAGAAAAGTGTGACATCACTAAAGAAAGAAACACAATGGCGTATTGGGAGAAATCCAAATAGCTGCATTTAGCTTGAACAAAGGACATGTGTAGAGAGAGGCAGATACTAATTGTTAGTAAAACTGAGTTTGAAATCACAAAGGAGAGAAATTTTAGAAAGGTTGATATTGAGAAAGTGTAGATGATTGTTAGCAAGAGTTTAAAAAGTCAAGTTGGAAGCTGAAACAAGACCAGTAAAGATCTCATCTAAGACTAAGGCATCAGGAAGATGGCACAGGATAAACGGGAGAAATCAATAGAGAAGTTGATAGAGGGTGGACTGCTCCAGAAGATTGCATTGGCATTGGGCTGAGTGAGTTGGTAGAGTCAAGACTGGTTTCTTAAATCATTTCAGCAGGAAAGAGTATAGAAATAAAGACAAAATAAATGAGTAAGTACATTTATGTGTGTGTGTGTGTGTGTGTGTGTGTGTGTGAGAGAGAGAGAGAGAGAGAGAGAGAGAGAGAGAGAGAGAGAGAGAGAGAGAGAGAGAAATACAATGAATTGGTCTTTAACTTGTAGTTTGAAGTAACTACAGCACATCAAAGTAGGCATGGTCTTTAACTGCTAGAAACAGAGTTCTGGAGATCAGCAAAATTCTGTGGGATAGAAATCTGCTATATCTGTAGAAGTCTTCAGATATTTTCTCTGGATCATCTGTTTTATAGAGGAGGTAGTTGTAGAAGAAGCAGAAGCAGAAGCAGAAACAGGAGCAGGAGAAGAAGAAGAAGAAGAAGAAGAAGAAGAAGAAGAAGAAGAAGAAGAAGAAGAAGAAGAAGAAGAAGAAGAAGAAGAAGAAGAAGAAGAGCAACAACAACAAGAAAAAGAAGAAAAAGAACAAGATGACACCCAAATCAACCATCCAAAAAAACAAAAACAAAAAATGAAAACAGCAAAAATCCCAAAAATCCAACCCCAAACAAATGAAACAACAACAACAACAAATGGTGTTGTAAAAAACTATTGATTTTCCCAAGAATAGGTATAGTTTATTATGTGTACTGGTCCCAGCACTTTATAGGACTCCTTGCTATAATCCTATGAAACAAGTGTTTACTAAAGTTTTAATACTCAAGTAATTTGGCTGACCTGACATTCCTTGTATGTTCTAGAGAAAGAATTTTCTGACTCAAAAGTCTGTGTTGTAGATCACTGTATTGTCTGGTTTTAATTAAATACAGATTCTAGAAAAGTTTTACCAAATTGAATTTAAATAATTTCCACTTTGCAGCTTGGTGTCTATATTTGCTGGAATAACTTCTTCATATCTAAATATTAAACATACAGATTAAGTAAATACTAGAGATTGATGAAAAATCATGCATTTCTTTATTCCATTTAAGCAAATGAACAGATGAAGATCTCTTTGGAAGTAGCAATTAAAAGGGGAAACAACTGGTACTTATAAATGCAAGTATATGAACATTCATTTTTTATAGAATGGCTGATTAAAAGGGTGTCGTTTCTGTTTTGTAGAGCTCCATAGGTGGAAGACTTTCTAACACATTACTCATGAGTTCCACAATAAACCTGAGAAACAAATCTTTTTTCTCTCATTATGGTTTAGCAGTCTGAGTCAATTGGGCACCATGAAATATTTTGACAACAATTTTCATATATCAACATAACCATGGTATTGAAAAATAGAACACTTTTACTTGGATAACGTGGAAGTTTTATGAAGGAAATAATGTCCACTAAAGGTGTTATATACATTTTAATTTCTGAAAAACTCCCAGGTGATCAGTTTTTATTTTCCTTGATAAGAATGATATTTTCTTTCACAGAGACTGAAAACTTAATCAAACTGTTGTCGCTCTTTAGCCTAGCTGCAGCACAATTCCATTGATTAGAAATGATGAGTCACACTCATAAATACAGGAGCATTAGGAGATGAAAGTATAAGGTGCAATACTTTAAGGATAAAGTCACTCTCATAGAAGGAAAAAAATCTTCTGAAGAAGGTCCTATTGAAAGAAGAAAGTAAGTGCAGCATCTATCAGTTTAATCATTTTTTTCTTCTTTTAATATTAGTCATTTTATTCATATATATTTCAAATGATATCCTTCTTTCTAGTTTTCCCTACACAACCCCTCCTATCCTATCCTCCTCTCCCCCCCTCCCCTTTGCCTCTATGCGGGTGCTCTTCTACCCATTCACACACTTCCACCACATTCCTCTAGCATCTCCCTACACTGGGGCGTCAAGCCCTCCTCCCTTCCCATTGATGTCAGATAAAGCCATCCTTTGCTACATATGTATCTGGAGTCCTGGCTCCTTCCATGTGTACTCTTTGGTTGGTGGTTTAGTCCCTGAGAGCTCTGGGTGGTCCAGTTAGTTGCTATTCTTTTTCTTATAGGGTTGCAAACCCCTTCAGCTCCTTCAGTCCTTCTTGTAGCTCTTCCATTGGGGTCCCTGGGTTCAGTTCAATTGTTGGCTGTGAGATCTGCATCTGTATTGGTCAGGTGCTGGTAGAACCTCTCAGGGAACAGCCATATCAGACTGGTTTAATCATTTTGTTTACTTGCTACAGTTCAGTGCCATCACTATAGCTCATTTACTTGTAGATACCAACTAATAGAAAGACTAGCAAATGTTCCATTTGTCCATCCATCCATCCATCCATCCATCCATCCAATCAGAAAGAGTGAGGTTTTTAATGCTTGGTCTGATTTCATCACAGTAGGCTTCCAAGCAAGTCTAGTAGGGATGTTTGTGTAATTGCTTACACAAATACCAAGTCATTCTAAATATTTCATAGGCTCCATGTTTATATTTAGGCAAAACACTTTAGGAAAAGATTCACTACATTGTTTAGAAAAATATTTTTCACATAATATAAGAGACAAATGTTATTTTTAGTGTAATTTGCATACTTATAAAATTTGATAGAGATTGTAAAAGATGTTAGGTTACAAAAGAGGTGTAACAATGGAGGTCAGGAGGATTCAGCAGGAACGCTGGATTGCAAAGAGAATATGATAGAAGAATCCATGGTGTCTTAGTATCATCAAAGTGAAGACAACTTAAAAGATAGCAGATGTTAAAAGTAGTTTTCCTTTGATTCCCTAATTGTGTTGGAACAGAGTTTGACATGAAATGGCAGATTGAGATTTTAAGGCTATTTGGGGCTTTATTCAGAAAGACATCAGTGCTTTGGGATGAAAGTGACTGTCCTTTATTCTGTGACTGGGATGACCTTGAGTTGGGGTCTTCATAGAATAAAAGAAGTGCTGGAAATTATATTAGAATTTTTATTTTAAAGAAATCAAAGAATTAATTTATTTAAAAAATGTCTATAGCAAAATACAGAAAAGCTCCATTACTCATTGCTTCATAATCTTGGGACCACATAACTTAATTCAGTTGACCAGAACTTACATTTATTGCATATTGTTAAATTCTGGAGGCCCTGGACACCAGGTAGGTCAAATTCAGTCCATGTCCTCAGGGAAGTTATTTTCTGAGTGAATGCTAAGAGAAGAACAAAAATAAAGATAGTATAAACCTCAAAATGAAAATATATTAAATTGTAAGCATATTATATACATAAGCAAGAGAGGAAACAATTTTATTTTTCCTGCTGAGACAGGAAGAGTTTTCAGAACAGGGGCTTTAGAGGTTGTTCTCCAGACAGCAATAAAATCTAGAGGGGAAGCATAGGTCTAGGAGAGACTCATAGAAGTCACAGGCAGTAAGGAATTGAAAGAACTAGAAATCTGAGCTACAAGTGACTTGAATGAATAGGGAAATACAGAGTTTGGGACATCTAACAAAGTAGTGAAGTATCAGTGGAGGAAGGCAAGCAAGGACCCATGGTGACTTTTGACAATCACGTAGTTCAGAAACCAGGTAAGGGTGACTGATAGAACTTCATGTGAATCTGTAATCTGTTTTATATGTATTGTACATCTTGACCATTTCTATAATAAAAAAAGCCATTTAGTACAAAACTCCATGAGTTGGAGAAATTTGATAAGGTAATTCATGATGTTCACTCTACAAAGAAGAAGACAATTACATGTTCATAATTGGTGATGCTATTGATATATGCATGTGTCAAAGAATTTATCTAAGTACAGTGTGCATACAGATGGAAAACAAGGAGATACTGAAGATGGAGACACCAGCATGGAAGTTATGCAGACAAAACCAATGATGAAATAGAAATGATTTGAGAAAAGAAATATAAGCTTACACTACCTATTTCTAATGAAGAAAAGGAGTCCCACGTATGCAGAATTAAATTTTCAGCGTGTAAAAATTACTTAGATATATATTCAACAGGCTGATATGCTTTAATAAATTTTATAATTTTAGCATTTATGCCTATTATATTCTTTTCCTGATCATTAAATAACTCATTGAAGTAAATGTCAGTCTGATACTTAGAAGACACTGAGATTAGGAACAAGCCATTTGCTTCTGGGTCCTAGTCAATGATCTGGTAAAAGATAACATCTTTGGTGACTATTTAGGTCCAGAGAAAGTCTAAGGAAATATTCTTGGGCATTATCTCTATGCAGTGCCTACGAGGAAGGAGAAAGTACCAGGTGAATCTTACTAACACAATCTCATTAGAGCCAATGGATTTAGAAGACCAAGGGGCCATATATGATAAAGAAATTCCAAAGACAGGATTCTGAGAAATTTTCTTTAGATTTGTTGAAAATCAATCTTTGAAACAATAGTGTGAAAAGCAGTGGCAGTGGAAATTAGTTTATAAATGATAATATTCGGGGAGGGAGGACACGGGAAAGGGGAAATGATTTGGAATGTAAATAAAAAAAACTTAGAAAATAAAAAAAATGATAATCTAAAATGGATATAAATAAAATGTAATTTAAGAAATAGAGTTTGTGTTTGAGATGCTTACAAGATGCTTAATTGTGAGGGAAGTATTGATACATACAGGATTTGCATTTTAGCAAGGAAAGAGATAGGAGAGAATGGAGCCCAAACATTAAAGAACCATTTTTGTGAATTTTGGAATGGAATAGAATGTCCTGTAGATAGTCGTAAATAGCATCTCAGTCCCTTTACCAGATGATTTTCTGGTCAGGGGTTCATTGCAGCTGTAGAGTGTGATAGTAGCATTCTGTGCTGTCACATAGCTGGAAGATCAGACTCAGAGAGGTTGAGTTGGAACTCGGTCTATACTCTCACTAACTTTATGAACTTTAATAAGTATCTTAATCTTTAGAGCTTTGAATTTACTGATCTATTAAAAATACACAAAACCCTTTCTAAATATGTTCAGACACATAGAAGTTGCTCAATTTAGGATAGTGACAGTGTAATTACATAAGCTGTTTAAATTTTAGTAAATGTTTCAGTTCATCATTAATAATAAATTATTATATTTTTGTCCTTTTTATTAAATTATTTTACCATTCCATGAAGTGATAGTTTAGTAAACGTAGTTTGCTAGTAATAGAAGGAAAACAATTGTATGTTCATTGAAACGGTTCTTGGTAAATTGTACTCTTTAGTATAATCAGGAATAAATATACAGTAATGACTCAGAACTTTTATAACATGAACAACATGCCATAAACTATCATATGGTGGATGCAGAGGGAATAACATCTTCCTTTTTTTTTAATTGAAGTCTCATGTACAATGGCTTGTTCTGTTATCTTAATTAACCTATGTGTACTTACAATGACCTTAGTAGGGCTCAGATGTTCTACACCTGAGCCTGATGGCAAAGGTAGCTTTCTCTGTCCTGCCTTCTTTTCTTAGGCTCCTAGGGGCTTTAAAGACACCTGTTTATTGGTCACATATCATGTCCAGAGATATGTTTTATAAATCTTCATCTTGAATTAGTAGAAGGCATCCAAGAGCCTATTTTGAATATCCAGGTCATCTATTTCTCATTCTTGTTTCACTTCCTCATTGCACCTCTACATGCAGAATTACAAACAAATGCCCCCATAGTAAAGTGGGTCATAATTTTATATAAGGATCTGAACTAGACACATCTAAAAATAATTGATTCCTAAGAATGAGGGCAACTGACGAGTTCTACCTGAGGTCAGTGGAAAGCTACAGTGAACTGATAAAAATAAATAGTGTTTTCTGATAATTCTGAGAATTTTTATGGCTGCAATCTTTGACTCATTTATTGACAATACATAGAATTCCATGGTGGGTACTAACAAGCTCTTGTATTTTGATCACATTTAGAGAAAATATATACTTAAGTAAATTAAAAAAAGAATTTTGTGAGACTTGAAATTCTGATAATATTACAAAGCACATTTTCTTCTTCCAGTTTTTAAATGGGAAGACTCTGTACTGTAAATGAAAGCTTAACCCAGAAATGTAAGGTACAAATACGATTAAAGTGGTAGGGTTCTAAGGTTTGGGGTTGCTTTGCCTGCCTTCAGGACTTTCAAGTCTTTGAGGTTAAGGGTTGTGTTTGGGAAGTCAGTAAGCCATTTAGTCTGTGTTCTTTTCACAATAAAAAGATCACCTACTAGCATTGAAGTAATTGGTGTTTTCATAGGTTATGAATAGGGAGGGAGCTTTGGAAACTGCAGTTTTAAGTGATAAATAGTAAGTGATAGAGGGTGAATCTTTGTGTAGAAAACCATGAGCACTAGAGGTCAGTAGGAAGATCTCTGGTACTTGAGGGTTGACAGGATCAGGTAGCAAAGAAGGATATGTAGATGCATTTCCTACTAACCTATGGGGTGCCAAATACACTAGTAACATTTAGTTCTTGCATTGCTCTGGCATAACTGATATTCATTTTATAGACTGAGAAATCGAGGCTCAGAGAGTTAAACTATTCATTCGTTGTTGTAAAGCGGCAGAGCTTGGACTTAAACCCAAGTCGACTTAGCTCCTAGCCTAAGATGCCTTTAATATATTGTATTCTGGGGAGAAATAAGAGAGAAACATTGGCATAGACAGTTTGTATACGTGTATTAGTTTTGTTTTGGGGAATATCTCTAAATATCGTGTCTCCTGGTAACAGAATGAAGTTTTTGCTACCTAGCTGGAATGAAGCCAGTGGTTGTCTTCTTATTTCATATGATGATCTTGGGCCTCAACTGACTTATGTCTTGTCTCACTCTGGGGAGGCAGCAGAACACACTAGTGAATGGGTTTTCCTGTTATTCTTAGTGGTTGACAGTACTTTTAGTTATGTGAGAATAGGTTAATACTGTACAACCTATGTCTGTCAGATAAGTTTTTTCCTTCTTCCTTCCCCTTATTACTTCTATAGAAAAGTTTTGAGTATAAGAATACTCAGGGAGTATAGAGTGGACTCTCAGAGTTGGAAGTCTCCTCAGAGGTTGTCTCATGGCACCATGCAGAGAATATTTAGAGTTACCTCTGGACTATCTGGAGGGGTAGAATGCTGCACGACATCTTCCATCCTCTAGTAGCTATACAGAATAGAAACTGTAAAGCTCCCTGTAATGTCTTCAACATGGTGTTTTGGTTTGAAGTATAGTCAAGAGATAATCTAGTCTAAAATACATAAGGCCTGGGGTATGTACCTAAGATATTAGAAAAGTAATTGAAAGGCTTCAACTCAAAGATAGGCAGAGATCTGGGTACTTGTTCTCATATATGAAAGAGGATAAAGATTCTAGAGAAACAGAGTTCTGAGAGTAGGCAACCAAGAGAATGTAAGTTGTAACTTTGTGGTAGACTTGCAGAGAAGTATGGTAAACCAAGGCTAGAAAAATATCCAGTGTGGCTAAGTTTTGAGGGTAGGCTTTGTCCCTGAGGATCATGGACACTGTTTTTATATAAAGTGGGAGGAGAAGTTGGTTGGCTTAATTTTATATCTGTTTTTATCTTGAACCCGGAAACCAGGAAGGGTAGTCTTTGTGTATTGCTGAGCAGGACTTTTTTTCTAGGAAGGGTGACATACAGTTCCTATACCACATCTCATCCCATTCAGTACTCACTTTGAGAGTTATTAAATATTTCTATTCCCCAGTTTCCTCTGTGTACAGAGATGGATATCTTATCTACTGTTCTACTGAAGTTATAAGACGCCATAGCCTAGGCTACTTATAGAAAACTTTCAGTGGGGTCTTACCACTTTAGGGGGAGAGTTCATGAACATCATGGCAGAGAGAATGACAGGAAAGTTTACTCTCAGTAAAACACCTCCCTCAACAAGGCCACACCTCCTAATCCTTCCTAAATAGTACACCAACTGGGAACCAAATATTAAAGTGTAAGAGCCTATGGTGGGCATTCTCATTCAACGCACCACAGTGTGTCATATGTCAGAAGATTGCTAAGATTAAATAAGATAGTGCACTTAAAGTGCTATGTGTTCAATTTATGTGCATCTTTTGTCCATGGCATTTTGAATGTACACCATTGTTGCTTAGATCACCTACTAAACAGGAATGGTGAAAAAAATTATTGTGTTCTCTTTTTCTGTGTCTTGGGTATACTTTGCCAAGAGAACATGGTGTTTTTCTCCAGTAAGCCTATATACAACTTTAGAATTAATTCTCCCTAGAGCTGTAGGCAGTCTGTAGTATTTTAGAGCTGGAAAAGTATTTGCTATTTCCACTCCAATCTAACACATGAAGTCCCCTCACAGTTCCACACCAGAGGAGCATTCAGGCTTTGGCTGGTATTTCATTCTCAGTGAACTTATTATTCAAACATCAATTTTATTTTAGTCACATAACCATTCAGCTTTATTGAAATCTGTTGAATAAAATTCAAAAATTCCATAGTTTTCCTGAGAATCCAAAAATTATATTTACCTTATCATATAAACAAGTGTGTATTTGCTATACTTCACTGGGAAGCTTGTTCTTTTCTGAAGGGAAATGAAGGAGCAGTGGATCTGAGGGAGAGAGGAGGCAGTGGCAGGGAAGGGAATGGCATGGAGGGGAAACTGCAATCAGTATGTAATGTATTAGAGAAAAATTAAAGAAAAAATGTATCATTTAAGAAAAAAAGAAAAATTTGTCAACCTTTGGATTAAGTTATTTTTAAGTCAATATATTTATTAATTATTTTTATACATTCCATATTTTCCCCACCCTGTCAACCCCTGTCCACCCTCCAACTATTCTACATCCCATACCTCCTCCCCTCCACCTGTCTCCACATGGTTGTCCCTATCCCCAACCCCACCTGACCTCTAAACTCCCTGGGGACACCAGTTTCTTGAGGGTTAGGTGCATCATCTCTGAATGAACACAGACCCAGCAATCCTCTATTGTATGTGTGTGAGGGGGTTCATAACAGCTGGTGTATGCTGCCTGTTTGATGTTCCAGTGTTTGAGAGATGCTGGGGGATTCCAGATTAATTGAGACTGCTGGTCCTTCTATAGGGTTTCCCTCAGCTTCATTCAGCCTTCCCTAATTCAACAGCAGGTGTTAGCTGTTTCTGTCCATGGGTTGGGTGCAAATATCTGCATTTGACTCTTTCAGCTGTTTGTTGAGTCTTCCAGAGTGCTGTCATGCTAGGTCCTTTTTTGTGAGTGCTCCATAGCCTTAGTAATAGTGTCAGGCCTTGGGACCTCCCCTTGAACTGGATCTCACTTTGAACCTGTTGCTGGACCTTCTTCTTGGGCTCCTCTCCACTTCCATCCCTGTAAATCTTTCAGACAGGAACAATTATGGGTCAAAGTTAGGAGTGTAGGATGGCCCTCCCTCCCTCATTTGAAGCCCTGTCTTCCTGCTGGAGGTGGGCTCTATAAGTTTCCTCTCCCTACTGTCAGGCATTTCATCTAAGGTCCCTCCTTTTTAGTCCTGAAGGCCAGAGGGCCAGCAGAAAGAATAGAAACAGGCAACCTTGGGAGATAGGAGGTTTAAAGTTATTTTTTTAAAAAAATTATTTCTTTGTAGATATTAATTCTCATTTGGCATCTGACCTTCAATAAGAAATTCAATGTTCTTACATTTCTGACTTTGACTTCTTTTCTTATTAAGATAAATGTTTTAATACCTTTTTAAAAAAAATAATAACACACACATAGAAAAGTAGTAACAGTAGACCAAAGAATGACCTGAACTCTCTATGAAATATTTTTGAATTAGTATATGCTCTTATAGATCTAAATATAAGTTTCTAAGGCAACCACAAATTAAATTATGTGTAAAAGAAGAAAATCAAAGCTGAAGTTCCAAACCTAAAATGTCAATAATGATGGACAAGTCTGTGTTTTGGTGGGAAACTTAAGGGGAAGCGTTTTTTTTTGTTTGTTTGTTTGTTTGTTTGTTTGTATTTTTTGCCCCCAATTATCAGTTTGTTTCATTTAGACAAAATTATTATTTCAAAATAATGAAAAACAATAGAACCTGTGTAGCATGTAGTTTCTACTACCCCGCTTTAGGCTCTGCGCAGACCATGCTACCAGCCCCGCCCAGGTTCCCTTGGATCTGCCAATGAAAAACACACATACATTACCTATTTTTTCTATTTGTTTATTTATTTAGTTAATAAATATATTTTCTTTATTTATATTTCAAATGTTATGCCCTTATCTCGTTTCCCCCCGCCCAAAAACCCTTATTCTATCCCCTCCCCCTGCTCACTAACCCAACCACTCTTCTTTCCCTGTCCTGGCATTCCACTATACTGGGACAATGAGCCTTCACAGGACCAAAGGCCTCTCCTCTCATTGATGTTGAAGAAGGGCATTCTCTGCTACATATGAGGCTGGAACCATGGGTCCCTCCATGTGTACTCTTTGGTTGGTGGTTTAGTCTTGGGGGCTCTGAGGGGTACTGGTTGGTTCATATTGTTGTTACTCCTATGGTGCTGCAAACCCCTTCAGCTCCTTGGGTCCATTTTCTAGTTCCTCCATTGAGGACCCTGCTCAGTCCCGTGGTTGGCTGAGAGCATCTACCTCTATATTTGTCAGGCAGTGGCAGAACCTCTTAGGAGACAGCTATAAGCTGGGCGGTGGTGGTGCACGCCTTTAATCCCAGCACTTGGGTGGCAGAGGCAGGCGGATTTCTGAGTTCGAGGCCAGCCCGGTCTTCAAAGTGAGTTCCAGGACAGTCAGGGCTACACAGAGAAACCCTGTCTCGAAAAACCAAAAAAAAAAAAAAAAAAAAAAAAAAAAAAAGGAGACAGCTATATCAGGTTCCTGTCAGCAAGCACTTGTTGGCATTCCTAATAGTGTCTAGATTTGGTAACTGTATATGGGATGGATCACCAGGCGGGACAGTCTCTGGATGCTTTTAGCTCAGTGTCCAGACACTTCTAAGTCTCCGTTGGCTAACATAACCTTATCTTAACTCCCAGCTTAGCATCCTAAATCTGCCCTCAGCTTAATTACATTTCTAATCTCCTGCCTGTTACCCCAGGCCCAATTGAAGAAACAGACAAGGACCACTCCGCTTAAGATCTCATGTGTCTGGTGGCTCATTCTCTTGCTCTCAGAAGCATCTCAAACTCTTTTCTGCTAGCCTCCCGAGGGGAAACTGTAAGTCCCACCTCTTCCACCAAGCTATTGGCCACTAGCATCTTTATTGATTGATTTAGAACCAATTGTGGAACAGGACCTTCAGTCATTCTCAAAGCATCAGAATCTCCATTCCCCTCAGACTTTTATTTTGCTTCTGGTACACATTTGATCTGATATTTAATTTTTTAAAATGAGTATGAATGTTTTTGTTACATGTATGTCTGTGAACCTGTGTGCCTGATTTTTGTGAAGCTAGAAATTGTCATTGGATCTCCTGGTCCTGGAGTTATAGACAGTTGTGAGCTGTCATGTGGGTGTTGGGAACCATACCCAGGTCATCTGCAAGAGTGTCTACTGCTCTTAACCTTTTATTCATCTCTCTAGCTAGTCATCTCCTCTTCCTCCTCCCTCTCCTCCTCCTTCCCCTCCTGCTCTTCTTCCCCTTCCTCTGTGGGACCATGAAAGGCAGTTTGTGGTCTGGTTGAGTGAGGCTTACTCCGGAGACCCAGTAGAATATTCTACAAGGGATGGAACCAGTGAACCATGCTCTCAGATACTCAGGCTCATACTCCTGGCTCCTCGGCTCCGTAATCCTGTGGCCATCAGTCACGTGGGCCCAGGCCCCTGGTGTTCTGGCTGGACTCCACCCCCAAAGTCACCTGGCTACAGCCATGTTTTCCCATCCCACAGTTACCTGGCAACAGGTAACCAAGCCTACTATAAAAGGGGGCTTCTTGGCCCCTCCTAATTTTCTTGCTTCTCTCTCTTGCCCTTGCTCTTGTCATTCCCCCACCCCCTGTTTCCCCTCTCTTCCCTTTCTTTTCCCCTCTTTCCACATGGTCATGGCTAGCTCTCATCTCTCTATTCTTTCTCTCTTTACTTCTCTATCTCATTTTCTCTTCCTACTTTTCTATACTAAGGCTTTGAAACTATGGTCTGTCTCTTCTTATCAAAACCCACTGTGTAGGAACATGGAACAGGCCTCAGCATTTCCAGCGGCTGGAAAGGACCCAGCCTCTTCCCAGCCAGGCTTCCTTCTACAGGCACCCGGGAGGCCCATGCCAGAATGGCACTGCCTTCTGAGCAAGGACCCCCTCCCCCTAGCTGGGCAGCCTTCCCCCCCCACCCCCTGTGGATGCACAGGAGCCTGCCATCCCTATAGATGTGCACAGCCCTGCCTGACAGTTTTCCCAGCTGCTCTGACCTGCCACAGACCTGCTCATTTTTTTCCCATATACTCCTTTAAAGGAATATAGATAAAAGACTGTTTGTCTTTGTTTTACTACTTTTTTTGTATACTTTTATGCTTAATGTGATTGTTTGAATGAGAATGGCCCCCATAGAAACATATATATTAATACTTATTCCTCATTGAAATGTCAGTTTGGTAAGTATTAGCAGGTGTGGTCTTACTTGGCAGAAGTGTGTTACTAGAAGTGAGCTTTGAGGATTCAAAACCCAACAGCACTATTCCCAGTTAGCCTTCCTTGACTTCTACTTGTGTTTTGAGATGTAAGCTTTCAGTTATTGCTTTATCACCAAGCCTGAATGCCTGCTGCCATGCTTACCACTGCAATGGTCATAGATTCATCCTCAGAAACTATGAGCACCAATAAACTCTTTCAAAGTTACCTTGGCCATAGTGTCTCTTCACTATGCAAAAGAAAAGTAAGATATTTACTAAGACTGCTGCTAATATTCAGAGCTGAAATCTGATTTTGTTTTATCTTTAATTGTTCTTCAGGATTTTAGAAAAATACAAGATGATAAATTTATCTGCAAATTTTATCTTCTCAAGAGAAAAAAATTAATTGAACAAATTGATATATAGATGATCATGATTTTTAGATATGTCAGAGACATGTTTTGAAACAAATAGATGAAATGTTCAATAAGCATAAACACTATCAAATGCCTAAATGCCAAGCAATAAAAACCCCTTATTCATTCATCATCTCTATAAAGTATAATATTTCAAAGAAGGGGAAATGGAGACTCAGGAATTTTAAACCATTTGAGCTTACTCTCTATAAAACAGTAGAGACAGTATTTAAATACAGTGTCTGCATAATGTGACCAAACTTTTCTACTTTCCACTAAACCAAGGATTGAAAGACTCTTAACAAGAAATGATAGAATTATTCTTGATAGACCAGAGGGGGAAAAAGGACAATAATGCCCTCTAAGTTCATTTTCTATGAGAAGTGAAGCTGGTACACATCTGTTTGCACATTATCTTAGACTCCAGGGAAGCAAGCTGAAAAGAATGGAAATGGAACTTTGTCTACATAACCAAGGGTTTAAGATTTCTTTTTTATTTATTTATTTTTATTTATTTTTTTTAAGATTTCTTAGTAAATACTAAAATTTGTGGATGATCAAGTCTCTTCCACAAAACACAGTAGTATTTTCCTATAACCAAAACATATATGTTCTAAATGATTTCTAGGACATTGTAATACTCAAACAATCATACTGCAGTGGTAATTCTTAAGATATGATATAGAGAGTAATGGTAATGAACAAATGTATTTATAATATCAACACAGTTTTTCTTTTAAATATTTTTCTTGTACAATTAATTGAAATCAGAGGTGTGGAAGTCATATACCCTGTGTCAACTGTAGTCTAAAGTGTAAGAAATCTGTATGAAATTATGAAAGCCCTAGGATTCTTTCCGTTCCAAAGTGTAAGATCTAAGACAAGGAGCCATAAGCAACCTCAGTTTCCAGCCTCCTCACGAGAGTGGTTAGTTACTCTTTGCCTATTCATTTTACAGCTATCAGTTTGTGCTTCTATTACAACTTTAATTGGCTGAAGCCTTTAGTTATGCATAGGCAAATCCATTTGTGTGAAATAACAAAAATAAACTTTTTTTCATTTCAAAATTCATCTCAAATTGACAATTCTTTTTTTCCTGTTGTAGATCCTTCATTCTAGTCTCCATTTCTGTGTAATTTGTGTCTTTCAGACATTGTGTTATTAGCTGTGGAATGTGACAGGTAGAGAGAAGGCACAAGGTCATTTCATTATTCTTTAAAACTGTTTCAGGCACATCACTTCCTTGGTTTAAAAAAAAAATCTTCTGTTTTAAATGTCTCCTTTCCTGATGACATTCTTTCAGTTGCTTGATTCTGGATAAATGCTAAAACAGATATCAAAATTCTCATTGATTATTCTACCTTTTACTTCAAAAATGTAGATTTAAAACAATAAAATTCTAACCTAATTTAGGGAAGAGGAAATCAATGCAATTATATGATTTGGGGTCTTTTTGAATACCAGATCCCATAAGAGGGGTTATAGAGCAGAAGGAAGAAGCCACACTCAGCTTCCTCTCAAGTGCTGCAGGCACAGCCGTTCTTGAGCCCCAGTTACAGACAGGATGCACTCACTTTCAGGAGCCACAAAAGGTGTAAAATCAGCATCTGTGCAGTGGCATGTTTGAAGAAATGTAGACTGACAAGAATTACCCCCAGCTTCCATGAGAAAGGACTTCTTGCAAGCATGGAGGCATGTAGGTAACCTCTGTCAGCAACTATTATTTTTCAGCTAACTTAAGAATTTAAGCCTTCTTAAAAGGCTGTAGCCTATATTGGAGTGTGGTAAAGAGCCTAGCTACATACACTAATGAAGACAAATAGAAACACAAATATAAATAAATAAACAGACAAATAAAGAAGCCTATTTATCTGGGTTGTGATTTGTTAGTTGTTTTGCCCAATTTGACTCTTTTTTTCCCCTTCCCTTTCAGAATATTATGCGTTTGTCTATATCACTGTCCTACTTTCTGTGGCTAGATAGAACTTCACTCACCTAGAAAGGTGAATGTTGTTCGGGGAAAGCAGGAGTTGAAGTAGGATGCTATTTGAGTTGATGGTGCAATTCGTGGACCAATTTCCATAACCTTTGCTGGAAGTGACTTGAGAGAGTTGTTTGGTGGAGGAGACCTGAAAATACAATGATTTGGGCTTTGTATGTTTCAGGGATGAACAGTGGATACAATAAGATGGAAGTGTCTGTAGGGCTGCTGTAGTATAACTTAAAAACAAGCCATTGTCCTTTGTAACAGGAAAGCAGGAAGCCAATTGGAAATGCAGCCCACTCCCTTAGGGGAAGATATTGTTTCCCTTGTGAGTTTTAAATCAATTTCTTTTATGTTATTTCACAGCTGTAATATGAACAACTATGTTTAAACTGCAGTATATACCTCATTAAGGACATGATAAATGTGAAAATGGAAGAATGAAGCTATAATCCAAAGGAAATATAAGATTAACCAGTTCTACTGAAGGAAACTGTATCTGTGAGCTAGTTTTTAATGGAGTTAAATTGAGGAAGATATGACAGTTCATTTAATAAGTGAGACTATTTATTTGGGATGATCAACGGACCATTATGACTAAGACTTCAGAAGGATATGCAAACTCATTTCTAATGTGGTTCCTTGGAAATTGATAGATTTACAATTGAAATATGTGAATTGCAGCAGTAAAAAAGGACAAGAGGTTTAAAATGTTCATGGATATCCTGGAGTATCCAAAACAGTTGAAACTAGAAAATCCTAGAAGACCAAGGTCATAAGGAATATGATATCCAGAAGGGAACCAGCATTATTAAGATACTCTGTGTTGGCTCTCCTTTGGGAAGCATTGTTAATGGGAGGACATACTGTTTGAGAGGTTGGCTTGTTAATAGAAATGGGAATGAAAAGGTCCCAAAGTAATAGAGGCCAGGTGGTGGTATTTAATGTCCAGATGTCATAAAGGGGTAGCCAAGTGACCTGCAGAGATTTTCAAAGACAGTAACAGAAGTGACATTCTCAGGGCAAAATAATATAGCCTCAAAGGGTCCTTATGAATAGGGACAACGTCAAGAAGTAAAGAAGTAAAAATAGATGGGCAAAAAACTGAGAAAAAATTCAAGGAAAATATTGAAATCTGTATTTAGTTTGTAGATCCATACAATGTTTAATCAAAAGAATTTTAAGTTAAAAAATTATGTGTATGAACATTTTGTCTATATGTATGCCTGTGTACCAGTAGCATGGAGGTGTTGGGTCATCAGAGTCCTTGGAATTAGAGTTCTAGATGGTTGTGAACTTCCATGTAGATTCTAGGACTAGAACCCTGATTCCCCGGAAGTATGTCAAATGTTCTTAACTACTGAGACATCTCCCCTGTCCTAAATATGAATCAGTTTTCAGACAGAGCTCAATGAGTAGATTGGTTGCTGAGTCACTAAGATGGAGGGCTTTGGTAGAAAACAAAGGTTTGCTTTAATGAATCTCCTAGGTTTCAGGGACTACAGAATAAATCTACACTGAGGACAAAAATACAGCCAACTAAACTCTCATCATTGTTTCTAAAGCCATATGCTCAACATATGTGAAATCCAAACCTTATGTGTATTTTTCTATTTTGGTGTCAGAGCAGTTGGATTTTTGACAAAAAAATATCATGGTACATCTGATTGAATGGATTGCTATATGACTTAGGTCTTTACTATTAAAAATAACAAAGTCACTTTTACTATACTTCCTTTATAAACTAGATATAGTTCTTCACTGGTAGCAGTTTCCCATGTCAGATGCAGTATCTTTTCTCAGCTTTTACATTAATTTTACAGATGGCTCCAGCAGCAGATCCAGCCCCATTCATTTGCTTGGACAGGCCATGAATGGTATATGAACCTTAATCTCGAGCCAGTATCTGCTGTACCACTGATGAACATGACATTTAACAGCTGAGCTGACACTCTTATGATTTTATGTTTGTTTAGCAGTCCCACAATGAAACTCCAATTCTTACTTCACTACCTTACCAGTCTTCTTGGTTTTCATGTCTCTTTCATGTGCTAGAGTCTTAGCTTAATTAATTAATTAATTGATTAATTTTGTGTACTAACATTGCCTATGTTTTACGGGTACCTGACCATCTTGAATTCATCTTGGAGATGAGAGAGTAGGTTATATATCCTGAACCCAAATCAGTACCATCTAGTGATATACTTATTACCTTGCCAGTAACCATCTTGTTTTATATTCTTCTGATTGCATAAAACTTCTCAGCTCTTTTGACTCTGTACCAAACACAGTATACCTACTTACTGCCTCAGTTTCCTGCTTCTTCAGGATCTAACTTTAATTGTAAGTTGGATTTTCTGAGTCCAATTCAGTCATCCACTGCTTTCTTCATATTCTTGCCTGTGTCTAACATGTCTAATTCAGGAGTCTGGTATTTTTGTGACATGATACTAGAAAAGATCACGGTCTATGTTAACTTTTGTTAACAAAAAGGTAACTTGCCATTGTACTGTGAATAGAATACTTTCTCCAATGCCAGATACTATGAAGGTTTTAAGAATTTACTTCACTTGTAAGGCAGTATACTTACATCTATAGTTCTAATGGGAATGGCAAGGGAGTCCTGTGTCAGAGGTAGAATATTCCGTTACTTAAAGGGATAGCAAGTACAAGGACAAACATGGTCATATCAGTTTCCTGTTTCCCCAACTTCAGTCTCATGTAGATGATGTACAGAAACCTGCATTAATGCTTTATACAAAGGAGATCAGCACCACAGCTCAGGAGTCCTAAGTTAAGAAAGTTGATATTTTTATATAATAGGCCTATCATTATCATCTATGCTCTTCTGCTGAGTACAGCATAGCCTTGGTGGGAGTGGAATGACCTGTGTTTGGCTCCTTGAACAGGGCCAACAGGGCATGGGCCTCCATGTCAATAGTTGCTTTGGGCATAAGCCTTGTTTGTATAATACATACTTCTACATTCCTTCTTCAAAGAATGCCCTTCCTGTTAACATTAATGATGCCATGATGATCAGAGACAGCATGAGTCTGGGGGCCAAGGTGTGGCTAATATCTCAGCAAAATGGTAAACTCTGGGACTATCTGGACAGCCCTTAAGTCTGTGGGAAAGAATTCTAAAAACATGAGCTTGAAAATACATTAATTTCTCAATAGACCAGATGTTTCAAGTTTTGCCACCCAGATTTCTATGATGGACTGTAACCTGGAACTGTAAGCTAAAATAAACCATTTCACACCCCCCCAAAAAATTATGTGAGGGGCTCCAAAAATACAAAGGAACAAACACAGTTCCATGAATGAGCCAGCTTTCAGAAGGTACAAATGCAGGCAGATATAAAAGCAGTCAGATTCTTGAATTCAGGGTTGGCAAGGTTAGGTTCAGGTGTGGTAGAAATGGTAATTTCAGGGCAGGGTCCATGAAGCTAGCTTATCATTTGTGCTTAACAGAGGCAGCAAAATCTCTGAATTCTTTTGCAATGTTTAAAAAATAAATGTGTTTGCTGTCTCCTAAAAGTCAAAGGAATGGGGTGATAGAATGTGATTCATAGAATTATCAAAAGGGAACCCGGAGTAAATGACTGGATTGATATGTAAAATAAAAGGTTGGCCTTATGATATGCAAAAGATGAGATATCCAGAGAAACATTTTAGAATAACAAGAAAGAACTGCTTGGAGAACTGTTTCCAAGACAAGCAGAAAGTAGAGAGAGATAGTTGTCTGGAGATCTCCAGAGAGAAAGCAGAACAGAGAAAAAGCAACCTGGAAAGTTGTCTTGAGCAGAACATAGGCCACCAGCTTGGAACCACAATTTGAATTGCTTGTTTTCACCATGCCCAAACACCCCTTCTCACAGAACCACTCTCCAAGCCATGGTTGGTCCTTGGCAGTGTTTCTACAAAAGTCCTTGAAATGATATAAGGGTAGTAAGTGTTTTTCATAATAAGCCATTGGTGGAGAAGTGTCTTCTGAATGTTCATAAATTTGTATTAGACACATTATACTAAGTCAATATATAAAGACTTTGTTTTGAGAGTTCCCTTCTTTCATTTATTCATTAATCCTTTTTATTATTCTCTACAGTGTTATAAGGTATTTCTGATTTTTTATATTTCTTAAAGATAATAAAAAGTATAACACTGGAGATGAAGTTTTGAAACAGTAATTTCTCCTTTAATCTTAAAGAGTAAATTATCATGATGATTTGTTCCTCTGTAGTTAAACAACTTGGCTTCCTTTCTTCTATCCTTATATCTCTTGATATGATAAAGTTTTCTGTGGTGGAACTAAATTCACTGCTTCCAATAACTTCAGATCAACTCTGCAAGTCTGCGAAGTAAAGATAGGACTAATATATTATTTGTTGTTCATAAATTATCTCTAATTACAAATACTTTTTCTGTGACTGGTAGTTTTGAGACATAGCACTAGGAAAAATATCCTTGTTTGTTAGTGTTAGTATTGTTTGTTAGTATTTTCACAAAAAGGTAAGGTGTCATTGGATAGTGAGTTTGTTACTTTCTCTGATGGCAGATAATAGGGAGGTTTAGAGATTTTACTTCACTTTTAAAGCAGTGGTGTCTGAATTTATTACATCAACCAATGTGAGAATTTTTAAATACTATTTACCTAACTGTCAGTGCTTTGCTTTTATCTGGTTTACATTATAAGGAGGGTTAGACTATCCTTGTGAAGAAGACATTGTAGTGGGACCAGCTCTTGACCATGACAATGGGACCATGGAGCTGATTGTTCTTATCTCAGTGAATCAGGAAGCAGAGACCTTAGGTCCCAAACAGGGTATGGCAAGGCATGGCAGGGCAGGGCATAGCAGGGCAGGGCATGGCAGGCATGGCAAGCTAAAACTCCATGATTTTCTTCTGGTGACTTACTTCCCAATGAGGCCCTATGAACTAATGATTTTGTGATATCTCATAAAATTAGCAACAATTAAGGATCAAGTCTTTGAACCCATGAGCCTACCAAGATACATTCACATTCTAATCACAGTGAAAGTATTAAAAAAATTCCTTTACAAATTGGAATATGAGCAGAAGTAGGTATGGGTACACATAACTATGCCCCCAGAATTTGAAAAGCTGAGAAAAGAGGGTTATATATTTGAGGTCAGCCTGGGGTACAGAGTGAGACCATTTTGTTTTGTTTTTAATGTATTCAGTTTTTAAGTACTAGCATGCCAAAACTGAATGATCACTACCCTTTCCCCTGAGTCACAGGCAGATAACATGGCAATAACAACATCTATTTGCCCCAGCCTTTTTGTGATCTTTGAATCCCTCTGAAGACTGGTTCTTAGCAGTACTGCTCATTCCCTGAAATTTTACAAACATTGATATTTGTGGTACTCTAAGAGAAATGTGGGAGCAGAGAGGTAAAGAGCAGTTTTTTTCACCTTGAATAGGTTAACCCCTCTCAGTAGTTTTCTTGTTCCTCATGTATAAAGAGAGAAGATTGCCTTCTCCTTATTGACTCATTGCTAGCATATGGCTTTTTCTCCCCATAATATGGCTATTACTCAGTGCTTTCTGAAAACATAAGCCAACTCATTTCATATTTGTTTTTCCTTGTTTGTGTTAACAGGATATGGCCTCTAAGATCTATTTCAATGTTTAAAGAAGCAAAATCTATGAACTCAAATATTGAATGCTTTTGTGATTTTATAGCTTATTATCTTTTATGTAAAATAAATTTGGTGACTAGGAATCAACTTAGATGAAACTCAGAATTGGTTATTTAAAATAGGTTCTTGTTGAAAGAATGAATAATATATCCTAAATTTCCCTTTCTGGAGACCATTTGAGAATTCCCAAATCTAGAACCCTAAATTTCTTGCATTCTGATTCATTCTATTCAGCCATTAAAGTGTCGCCTAACATATAAACCCAGAGGCTTTCCCTGCATGCAATAAGGACACATGCTCCACTATGTTCATAGCAGCCTTATTTATAATAGCCAGAAGCTGGAAAGAACCCAGACGTCCCTCAACAGAGGAATGGATTCAGAAAATGTGGTATATTTATACAATGGAATACTACTCTGCAATTAAAAACAATGAATTCACAAAATTCCTAGGCAAATGGTCAGAACTGGAAAATATCATCCTTAGTGAGGTAACCCAATCACAAAAGAACACACATGGTATGCAGTCACTGATAAGGGGATATTAACCCAGAATCTTGGAATACCCAAGACACAATTCACATATCAATAGATTTCCAAGAAGATGGAAGGAGAGACCCCTGGCCCTGGAAAGACTGGATGTAGGGGAATGCCAGGACAGAGAAGCAAGAGAGTGTTGAATGGGGAAAAGAGGGAGGGAAGGGGGCTTATGAGACTTTCGGGAAGGGAGGAAACGGGAAAGGGGAAATCATTTGGAATGTAAATAAAAAAATTTAGAAAATAATAAAAAAAATAAATAAAGTGTTGCCCAATTTCCAAACAGAAGCTTCCAAAGTTGAAAGCTGACAGGTGAGTAGTAGGTCAAATTTGACCATCACTTAATCTAGAAATTCCTCCTACCTTAGTCTTGATTCTAGAACTCATCTCTCTATAGGAACACATTGCAGAACCAGTTCTTTGAACACTGTATTTTGTTAAGCCAGTCTTTGCAAGGAGTCAGTCCTTGTGGGGATGAGTCCTGACCTATAGATCTATTTTGGAAATTTAGAATAGATCTCAAGTGTCTCCTAACAGAACAGTGTCTTTTTCCTTCTCTTTCTCTGAAATAATCAGTTTGACAGCAAACTTCAACCAATCTATGGTATAGCTCAGGTCTCAGCTTCCACTGTGGGTGAGGACAGGGATCTCAAACACTAAATCCTTAAAGTTCTCACTTAAAATGAGAAGGAGCATGAATAATCTTTTTTTTTTTGAGATGTAGTGCATGAATAAGGCACTGTGCTTTTTGAGGGTGTTATTCAAAATACAAAAGGTGTTATTCACAATGCCTCTTTTACTGTAGAAAAATGCACGCTTGCTAACTTGGGTTTCAGGGGTTGTTAAAAGAAAATCTGCAGATAGAGCAAAAGGGCAAAAGGGTGACATCTGGCACAACAGACGTTCTAAGACAGTTTTGGCATAAAGCCTGCATTAAACAGCAGAGGCAGAAAAAAATTCTATTGAAATAAAAAAAAGAAAGAAAGGAAAAAAAATGAGGGCAATACAACTCTGACTTCCAATCTTCAGAAATGATGTTCCAAATCAGCTTAACAGTTTTGTTGTTCTCCTGACCTAAACTGGGCTATCACCTCAAATATGTCTCTTATAAAAAGAAGTCGATGTTTCTGTGATATTTTCTCAAGCAGAGGAGTTTGAATGTTTTCATAAATTCCCAGCCACTGCACACTTGACTTCACCTTTTCACCCGAGTGAGCAATGCACAGAAATGTCTACGTTATTACAGGATCTCCTCCACTTGACTTGTGTGAACACTGGCTAAATGTGATGCATCAAGTGCTGTTTGAGGTAATAAAGAACATATTTCATCTTCAAAACAGCAGTGGCATGAAAATTATGAACCCTGGAGCTTGAGAAGAAAATAATATACTGTGAGATACAAACAAGGGACAAACTAGGATAAAGTTTCTAAATTGTGTAATTATTCAAGACATTGAAAGATAAGAGGTACTGCACAGAATTACCTTTGCAGGAGGCAGGTTTAAAACTAGCAATTTTAAGGACACCAATTTTTCTTAAAGTATATTATTTTGACTGAACAGCTCGGCTTGAAGTTGAGTGGGTAAGTGAGAGGGAGGGAAGACAAGAGCGCCTGATTCAGGATGATCAATAGAACAGTGTTTGAGAGCTTCAAGGCAGCAACTTTGCTGGATTATGAGTGAGACCGCTCTGGTTGGTTCTGATCTGAGCAGTCTCAGTCAGTTGGTGCCTGTTGCTTTGATACACTTGCATATCTGTGAGGTGCCCAAGCCATGGCAACAATTCTTTTAAAAATAAGCCTTTGTCTTTGGCCTTGGACCCTAATCAGTTACATAGGCGCTTGAACTTTATGGATGTAAGACTTATGCCTTTGCCCCAGTTTCTCACATGGAGATGAAAGTGAGAATATTAGCTATGGCCTGACCTTGATCTGCACATGACTCCATCTCAGTGGGACTTTGGCAAGTGAATTGGGGACACAATATGGCCTTTCAAAGTTGTTTATAAATAGATTCTATGTTGCCTTACATGATTTATGAAGCCAGGATTCCAGAGATTGAACGATATTTCTTATTAGAGACTAGACTATAATACAAATAACTGAGTGCCTCTTTTATACATCAACTGAACAAAAGCCTTCACAGGATTGAGTTCTGTTGGCTCAAACGCTGAACTCTCTGTTTCATTTGTTCCTAATTTCCCATTAATTCTAACACCAAAAATGCAGAGCTTGCTATTTGCCTACTTTAAAAATTATAAATATAGGGTAAAGGTGTTAAATGTAAAGGAAATGAGATTCTGAGACTTCATTTATACAAGATCTATCTTGAGTTAAATAAGAACTACAGTCATTCAAATTCAGACTGATTCGGAGGTAAAGGTCCATGGATTTAGCTTTTTATTTCTTGTTTTTTTCTGTCCCAGTGGTGACCTCTTTTATGAGAGGTCTAGTATCCTAGGGCTTTCTTACTCTCTGACTGATTTGGTGTGTTGAGTTTGAATATAATAATATGTTAGTGGTAGATTCAAAGTAGAGAAGAATCAGACAGGGTGAGAGTGAGCAGTTAATTAATTACTAAGAGAAAGTAGAGAAGAGGAATGAAGTGCAGAGGCTTTGTTTTTCTAATTTTAATTTTTCTACTTACTACCTGTCTCTTATTTTCCCAAATATTCTTTGAAGCATCATCTACAATGGGCAGATATGGTGGGATTAGCACTGAAAAATTATTCTGGTTTTATACGTTTTATGCAATGTTGAAAATGAAAATGGCGTTTCTGAGTTTCTCTGCTTCTTTCCACAAACTCTTAACACTTCTAGGTGTTGCTCTTTTGACATATCAGCAACTAGAAAGACAAAATTTGGATATCAAGCTCTCCTAGAGTATGATGCCTGAGAAAAGGGAAATAGATGAGGTGAGCCCTGGAGCTCCTTAGTGTACTGCCAGAGGTACATGCCCTTACACTGTAGGCTGAGCAAACCTGCGAAGGCCTGGTGGTCTTGCTGAATTGAGGAGACGAGTGCACAAGAAGGTCAATATAACTGTAATTTGAATGGTCAAACATAGAAATAAGAAAGCTTAAAGTTTGCAAAGAGAGCAGTAGGGGGGGCCTCCCTTGAGTAAGGATGTTAGTTTATACAAGCATGAGTGGAGCCACTCAGTCTAGGACCACATTAGGCTAATACTTCACATTCCTTCTAGCAAAAGCACAAAGTTTCCTAACATAGGAGCCCTCCATGGAATTCTCAGATCAGGTTTTCTTAGTGAGAGGTATTGTCCTCAGAGGAAAATTGCTTTGTCTGCACCAAACCAACAACAAACACATTAAAACAGGCACACCAGACAACCATCGTGCAAAGAGGTTAAACCCACAAAAAGAACAAAGTGAATTGAAAACGTTTTTCTGCAGGCCAGAAAAAGGTGGATATTTATGAAAAGAATATAACAAAATCTACCATTTGCTCTCTTTAAATTAACGATGTCTGTCATCCAGTGAAAAATACTACTGTCGCTCTGTTCCGGTAGACTGCACTGAAGAGACAGGTACCCAGGTTCTCCCCAATATAACATCGCTTGGGACACGGCCTGTTGGGGCTTCTGTCTGCTCCCAAGAATGGGACACCTGTGGTCGTCTGGGCGCCAGATCTGCTGTAGGCCATCCCCTCTGTAGGGTGACCAGAACCACCGAGAGAGTGCAGAGTGCACTCCGCCATCTTTGCTCCAGTGGCCAGGTAGTTGGGACTGCCAGGCTCAGAGACAGACGGGCATAATATCGCTTGGGTCTCCTGCAGCTTGTATGTACGCTGCTCCTAAGAGCTGGGCAGATCTGCAGTAAATAGCGCGCCAGCTCTGTTGTGGGACTTCTGCCTGGCAGAGGGACCCCGCACTGGGCAGGAGCCTACCAGCTTCCCTTCGGAGACCTCTGTTCCGGCATACTGCACTGAAGAGACAGGTATCCAGGTTCTCCCCAATGTAACATCGCTTGGGACATGGTCTGTTGGGGCTTCCGTCTGCTCCCAAGAACGGGACAGCGCTTTGGTCGTCTGGGTGCCAGATCTGCTGTAGGCCATCCCCTCTGCAGGGTGACCAGCGCCACCGAGAGAGTGCAGAGTGCACTCCACCATCTTTGCTCCAGTGACCAGGTAGTTGGGACTGCCAGGCATGGAGACAGACAGGCATAATATCGCTTGGGTCTAGGGCAGATTGTGTATATGCTGCTCCCAAGAGCTGGGCAGATCTGCAATAACCAGCATGCCAGCTCTGCTGTGGGACTTCTGCCTTGCAGAGGGACGCCCCCTACCCCCCCACTCTGGGAAAGATCACACACCCCTGCACAGGGCAGGAGCCTACCAGCCTCCCTTTAGCGACCTCTGCTCCTGGAATCCATTAGGCTGAGCCTTTGGATGTGCAGGAACTCCCCAGTATAACATCACTTGGGGCAAGGCACATCAGGGCTCCAAAGTCACTCAGGAGCAGGGCAGGACCAAGAAATCGGTGCAGGGGAATCCCGGTAATCCAGGGGGGACAGAAATAGCTTTGCAGGCTCACAGGAGGTCCAACCAACAGCCAGTGACAGCAGGACCAACAAACATCAGAGGTAACCAGATGGCAAAAGGCAAATGTAGGAATGTTACTAACAGAAATCAAAGTAATATGGCACCATCCAAACCCAACTCTCCAACAGCAGCAAGTCCTGGATACCCCACCACACCCGAAAGACAAGATCTGGATTTAAAATCACTTCTCATGATGCTATTAGAGGATCACAAGAAGGACACAAATAAATCTAAAAAAGAATTACAGGAGGCCATGAATCAACGGTTAGAAGCCCTTACAAAGGAAACACAAAAATCGCTTAGAGAAATGCAGGAGAACATGGATCAAAAGATGGAGGCCCACAAGGTGACAACACAAAAATCGCTTAAAGAAATGAATCAACGGGTAGATGCACTTTCAAAGGAATCACAAAAATTGCATAAAGAATTGCAAAAGAATATGGGTCAACAGACGGATGCCCATAGGGAGTCAACACAAAAAAAGTACTTAAAGAAATGAATCAACGGATAGATGCCCTTACAAAGGAAACACGAGAACTGCTTAAAGAAATGCAGGAGACGATGGATCAACATATGGAATCCCATGAGAAGGATACACAAAAATCGCTCAAAGAAATGCAGGAGAACTTGGGTCAACAGGCAGAAATCCTGAAAGAGGTAATGCAAAAATACCTTAAAGAAATACAGGAAAATACAAACAAACAAGTGATGGATCTCAGCAAATCCATCCAGGATCTAAAAAAGGAAATAGAAACAACTAAGAAATCACAAAGGGAGACAACTTTGGAGATAGAAAACCTTGGGAAGAAATCAGGAGTCATAGATGCAAACATCAACAATAGAATACAAGAGATGGAAGAAAGAATCTCAGGTGATGAAGATACCATAGAAAGCATCGACTCATCAGTCAAAGAAAATGCAAAATGCAAAAAAATGTGTAACCCAAAACATCCAGGAAATCCAGGACACAATGAGAAGACCAAACCTAAGGATTATAGGTATAGATGAGAGTGAAGATTTGCAACTTAAAGGGCCAGTAATCATCTTCAACAAAATTATGGAGGAAAACTTCCCTAACCTAAAGAGAGAGATGCCGATGAACGTACAAGAAGCCTACAGAACTCCAAACAGACTGGACCAGAACAGAAATACCTCCCATCACATAATAATGAAAACACCAAATGTACTAAACAAAGAAAGAATATTAAAAGCAGTAAGAGAAAAGGGCCAAGTAACATACAAAGGAAGACCTATCCGAATCACATCAGACTTCTCACCAGAGACTATGAAAGCCAGAAGATCCTGGGCAGATCTCATGCAGACACTAAGAGAGCAGAAATGCCAGCCTAGACTACTATACCCAGCAAAACTCTCAATCACCATAGATGGAGAGACCAAGATATTCCATGATAAAACCAAATTTTCACAATATCTTTCCACAAATCCAGCCTTGCAAATGATAATAGGTGGAAATCGCCAATACAGGGAGAGAAACAACACCCTGGAAAAAAATGAGATAGTAACCTTCTTGCTTCAAACCCAAAAGTAGATAACCACTCAAACATAAAGATAGCATCAAGAATGGCAGGTGGCAATAATCACTATGCCTTAATCTCTCTTAATATCAATGGTCTCAATTCCCCAATAAAAAGACATAGAGTAGCAGACTGGATATGTAAACAGGACCCAGCATTTTGCTGCATGCAGGAAATGCACCTCAGTGTCAAAGACAAACACTACCTCAGAGTAAAAGGCTGGAAAACAATTTTACAAGCAAATGGCCCCAAGAATCGAGGTGGAGTAGCCATCCTAATATCAGATAAAATTGATTTTCAACCTAAAGTCATCAAAAAAGACACAGAAGGACACTACATACTGATCAAGGGAAAAATCCACCATCAAGAACTCTCAATTCTGAATATCTATGCTCCAAATGCAAGGGCACCCTCATTCATAAAAGAAACTTTACTAAAGCTCAAAGCACACATCGCACCTCACACAATAATAGTGGGTCACTTCAACACCCCGCTCTCTGAAATGGATCATTCAGGAAAGCAGAAACTCAACAGGGACACAGTGAATCTAATTGAAGCCTTGGACCAAATGGAACTAACAGATATATATAGAACATTTCATCCTAGAGCTAAAAAATACATCTTCTTCTCAGCACCTCATGGTACCTTCTCCAAAACTGACCATATAATTGGTCACAAATCAGACCTCAACAGATACAAGAAGATAGAAATAATCCCATGCCTCCTATCAGATCACTATGGAATAAGGGTGGTCTTCAATGGCAACAAAAACAAAAGAAAACCCACGTACACATGGAGGCTGAACAATGCTCTACTCAATGATAACTTGGTCAAGGTGAAAATAAAGAAAGAAATCAAAGACTTTTTGAAAGTTAATGAAAACGAAGGCACAACATACCCTAATTTATGGGACACAATGAAAGCAGTGCTAAGAGGAAAATTCATAGCCCAGAGTGCCGCCAAAAAGAAACGGGAGACAGCATACACTAACAGCTTAATGGCACACCTGAAAGCCCTGGAACAAAAAGAAGCAAATACACCAAAGAGGAGTAGAAGGCAGGAAATCATCAAACTCAGGGCTGAAATCAATCAATTAGAAACAAACAAAACCATACAAAGAATCAACAAAACGAGGAGTTGGTTCTTTGAGAAAATCAACAAGACAGATAAGCCCTTAGCCAGACTAACCAGAGGGCACAGAGACAGTATCCAAATTAATAAAATCAGAAACGAAAAGGGAGAGATAACAACAGAAACTGAGGAAATTCGAAAAATCATCAGATCCTACTACAAAAACCTGTATTCAACACAATTAGAAAATCTTGAGGAAATGGACAATTTCCTTGACAGATTCCAAATACCAAAATTAAATCAGGATCAAATAGACCATCTAAACCATCCTATAACCCCTGAAGAAATAGAAGTTGTCATTGGAAGTCTTCCAACCAAAAAAAGCACAGGTCCAGATAGTTTTAGTGCAGAATTCTATCAGACCTTCAAAGAAGACCTAACACCAATACTCTTCAAACTGTTCCACAAAATAGAAACAGAAGGAACACTACCCAACTCGCTTTATGAAGCCACAATTACACTAATACCAAAAGCACACAAAGATCCGACAAAGAAAGAGAATCTCAGGCCAATCTCTCTTATGAATATCGATGCAAAAATACTCAATAAAATTCTTGCCAACCGAATCCAAGAACACATCAAAACGATCATTCACTACGATCAAGTAGGCTTCATCCCAGGGATGCAGGGATGGTTCAATATAAGGAAATCCATCAATGTAATCCACTATATAAACAATCTCAAAGAAAAAACCACATGGTCATCTCATTAGATGCTGAGAAAGTATTTGACAAAATTCAGCATCCTTTCATGCTAAAGGTCTTGGAAAGATCAGGAATTCGAGGCCCATATCTAAACATAGTAAAAGCAATTTACAGCAAACCGGTAGCCAGCATCAATCTAAATGGAGAGAAACTTGAAGCAATTGCACTAAAATCAGGGACTAGACAAGGCTGCCCTCCCTCTCCATATCTTTTTAATATAGTACTTGAAGTTCTAGCTAGAGCAATTAGAAAACAAAAAGAGGTCAAACAGATACAAATTGGAAAGGAAGAATCAAACTATCACTATTTGCAGACGATATGATAGTATACTTAAGCGACCCAAAGAACTCCACCAGAGAACTCCTACAGCTGATAAACGACTTCAGCAAAGTGGCCGGATATAATATCAACTCAAGCAAGTCAGTAGCCTTCCTATACTCAAAGGATAAGCAGGCTGAGAAAGAAGTAAGAGAAATGATACCCTTCACGATAGCCACAAACCATATAAAGTATCTTGGCATGACTGTAACAAAACAAGTGAAAGATCTGTATGACAAGAACTTCAAGTCTCTGAAGAAAGAAATTGAAGAAGACCTCAGAAGATGGAAAAACCTGCCATGCTCATGGATTGGCAGGATTAATATAGTAAAAATGACCATCTTACCAAAAGTAATATACAGATTCAATGTAATTCCCATCAAAATCTCAACTCAATTCTTCATAGAGTTAGAAAGAGCAATTCAAAAATACATCTGGAATGACAGAAAACCCAGGATAGCTAAAACTATTCTCAAGAGTAAAAGAACCTCTGGGGGAATCAGTATCCCGGACCTCAAGCTGTACTACAGAGCAATAGTGTTAAAAACCGCATGGTATTGGTACAGTGACAGGCATGTAGATCATTGGAACAGAATTGAAGACCCAGAAATGTATCCACACTCCTATGGTCACTTGATCTTTGACAAAGGAGCTAAAACCATCCAGTGGAAAAAAGATAGCCTTTTCAACAAATGGTGCAGGCTCAACTGGAGGTCAACATGCAGAAGAATGCAAATTGACCCATTCTTATCTCCTTGCACTAAGGTCAGTTCCAAGTGGATCAAGGACCTCCACATAAAACCAGACACATTGAAACTAATAGAAAGGAAACTAGGGAAGAACCTTGAACATATGGGAACAGGGGAGAATTTCCTGAATAGAACTCCAATAGCTTATGCTCTAAGATCAAGAATAGACAAATGGGACCTCATTAAATTACAAAGTTTTTGCAAGGCAAAAGACACTGTCAAAAAGACAATGTGGCAAACAACCAACTGGGAAATGATCTTTACCAACCCTACATCTGACAGAGGGCTAATATCCAATATATACAAAGAACTCAAGAAGTTAAACTCCAGAGAGGCAAGTAACCCTATTAAAAAATGGGGTACAGAGCTACACAAAGAGTTCTCACCTGAAGAATGTCTAATGGCTGAGAAGCACCTAAAGAGATGTTCATCATCCTTAGTCATTAGGGAAATGCAAATCAAAACAACCCTGAGATTCCATCTCATACCAGTCAGAATGGCTAAGATCAAAAACACAGGAGACAGCAGTTGTTGGCGAGGATGTGGAGAAAGAGGAACACTCCTCCACTGCTGGTGGGATTGCAAGCTGGTACAACCACTCTGGAAAGCAGTCTGGCGGTTCCTCAGAAAACTGGGCATGACACTCCCGGAGGATCCGGCTATACCACTCCTGGGCATATACCCAGAGGCTTTACCTGCATGCAATAAGGACACCTGCTCCACTATGTTCATAGCAGCCTTATTTATAATAGCCAGAAGCTGGAAAGAACCCAGATGTCCCTCAACGGAGGAATGGATTCAGAAGATGTAGTATATTTACACAATGGAATACTACTCTGCAATTAAAAACAATGAATTCACGAATTTCCTAGGCAAATGGTCAGAACTTGAAAATATCATCCTTAGTGAGGTAACCCAATCACAAAAGAACACACATGGTATTCAGTCACTGATAAGGGGATATTAACCCAGAATCTCGGAATACCCTAGACACAATTCACATATCAATAGATTTCTAAGAAGATGGAAGTAGAGACCCCTGGTCCTGGAAAGACTGGATGTAGGGGAAAGCCAGCACAGAGAAGCGAGAGGGTGTTGAATGGGGAAAAGAGGCTGGGAAGGGGGCTTATGGGACTTTCGGGGAGGGAGGAATCGGGAAAGGGGAAATGATTTTGAATTTAAATTAAAAAAAATTTAGGAAATAAAATTTAAAAAAAAAGAAAAATACTACTGTCATACAAAGAGGCAGGAAAATGTTACTCATGACAAAGACAAGAAACACATTCATAAGTTATAGAAATAACAGATGACAAAAAAACCCCAAATCAGCTTTTATAAGTAATATACATTTACAAAAGATATAAAAAAGTATTCTGAAGAGAGAAATGGAAAGTATTTAAAAGATTCAAAGTAAGCTTAATACAACGAAAGATATCATAAATGAAATGTAAAATATGTTAGATAGTAAAATGAACAGAGGCCTTGAACACACAGCTGAAAGTTCCAAGCACAACTTAGTACTAAACATGGAGAACTAAATCATTGGACAAAATTCTAAATGTTTCTATCACCTGTGGAACAAATATATATATCTAAATATATATTTATATTTAATATATAAATAAATTATATAAATATATATAAATATATTATATATATATTGTATATATACATATCATGTTTCAAAACATAATTTGAACATACATTTGAATTCAAGAACTGTAGAGAGTCTTATTGGGGTGCCATGACATCTGGCAGGAACTTGTCATCGACCAATGTGAAATTCCCCTCCCATCCTTTGAGTGGGAACTCCTGTGTTAGCCACAATCCCCTCCACCTGTGGTGGAGCACTCAGACTAAGGTGAAGCCCATTGTTCTTCAAGGACCTGCAGTTTCCTGAGAAACACTAGCCACCTGTGAAGCAACTGAACCGGTTCTGTGGAGAAGTTTCCAGCCTTTGGGGGAAGAGTTTTCCTCTGCTTATATGTTCGGAGTTCTCCATTAAACTTCTTATCTTGGTCTCCATCTCTTTTTGCTGCCTTCCTATACATCCCCAACTTCCCTTTCAGGTAACCTGTTCGATGCAACTGTGGGCAGTTACAAAGAAAGAAGGTGTCGTGGTGGTTGTTGAGTGGGAGCAGAGGACATAAATAATATATAAAGAGAAAGTTGGCCCAATTTTGTGTAAATTGATGAAAACTTGAAGCCATTAACTCTAAAAGCTCAATAATAATGGGCCAAATGAAAACACACAGCCTAACTCAGAGAAATAAGACAGTTAAGTTATTGAGAACTATTCTCAAGAAATATTAAAATCAAAAAATAAAATATTAAAATATGAGATCAAAACAAAAAATTAATAACTGGAAGCTCAGAGTTATACAACCCCACAGATCTTCCACTGCTATGAAAGATACACTAAACTTTCAGGTAGAAAACGTGGTGCCAACAGGCTGGAGAGATGGCTCAGTGGTTAAAAGTTCTTCCAAAGGTCCTGAGTTCAATTCCCAGCAACCACTTGGTGGTTCATAACCATCTGTAATGGGATCTGACATATCCTCTTCTGGTGGGTCTGAAGAGAGCTACAGTGTACTCACATACATAAAATAAATAAATATTAAAAAAATAATTAAACATGGTACCAGTTAAAACTTGAATACATAAAAATTACTAAAGAGAGGATGAAGAGGTAGTTCAGTGGTTTAAATGCTTGGCATATAGCAAAATCTAAATTGAGCTCTAGTGTATACATATAAATGCTGGGTGGTATGGTAAAGGTCTAGACTCCCAGAATTGGGGAGGCAGAAACAGGGAATCTTTGGGGCTAGCTAGCCACACAGTGTAACTAAATTGGCAAGCTGCACGTTCAGTGATAGACCTTGTCTCAAAAAAAAATACAATGAAGAACATTTGAGGATGGCACCTGATACCAATTCATGGCTCCCATATGCACAGGGATTCATACCTAAGCAAATCTCCTCCACAAAGTTGTAATACACTAGGAACATCCCTCCCCCACAAACACACACATAAAAAATATTTTCTAGGAATAGTAAATATGCATAAATATAAAACATATTTTTGAAAAAATGTCATATGAAGAATTTCTTAAAGATAAAAATTAAGAACAGAAACACATTGTGCAGATTAAAACTTATGTAAGAGGAAATGCGTAAAAGAAGTAGCACAAAATGTGAGGTGGAAATAGTCTACTACCATGATATTATCTCAAGGCTACATTCTCAAGACTGTCATGACATACAGGCCTGTATTTTGCATTGCAAGTATGTGTGGAAGTTAATGGTGATGATCAGAATTATAAGTAATCTAAAAGAAGGGCATGATATTATGATGCATCATGAAATTAATCTGTGGCTGAAGTAAGAGATTCCAGGGTTCAAGCACCAGTTGGGAACTCAGCATTCAAAACATGAGCATTTCAGGGATACTTCATACCTAATACATACCTAATATATGCTTCATATCTAATACACATGTAATACATAAAAAAAGAGGAGAGAAAAGGGAACAGAGGAGTAAAAGGCGAAACAAATGAACAAGGAGTATGTGATTTTCTAATTCACAGTCAGAATAAATATAAATGTCCTAAGCATACTAAGTAAACAAAACAAAAACAAACAAACAAACAAAACCCTAACAGATGATCAGAGGAGAGGATTAAAAGAAAATTCACTAATTATTCTGTCTAAATAAATCTGTTTTCAAGTGTAAAGAGAATAATGGTTAAAAAGGAAAAGAAAAAGAATAGAGAAGGCTAGATCACATTTGCCAAACAAAATCAGAAGAAACCAGAATGCTATAAAAAACAAAACAAAACAAAACTGGGTTAATAACTGGTGGCTTTTACCACAGACAAAAGAAGAGATATTTTTAAGTTTAGAGTAGGTAAATTGATGACATAATTTTAAAAATGAAACCAATAATATTTAAAATAAATGACTCACAAACTGATAAAATGAAAGGATTACAAATGCCTGTCCATAAAGTTGAATATTTCAATCCATCTTTCTCAGACATTTGCATACCAAGGTAACAAAATAAATGATATTTGCATACCAAGATAACAAAAATAAACAATGAGAAAAAATTTTAAAACAAGGTCAGTCCCCTTGTCATAGCTGATCCATAATCAGCTTGTAAGTACAGCACAAGTGTCCAAGTTTACAAGAAACATTGCCTAAGGTATGCCATTTACTGGGTCATGATAGTGTCAGAAAAACTTAAAACATTTTAATTAGTTAATTAATTAATTAGTGTTTTAAATATGGGTGTTTTGCCTGCATATGGATTATATGAATGCCTCATGCATGCAGAATCAAGAAGAGGGCATCAGATTTCATGGATCTGGAGTTATAAACAATTCTGAACTATCTTGTGAGTATTGGGAATCAAATTATTTCCTCTGGAAGAGTACCCAACTCTCTTATCTGATTTTTGTCTCTCCAATCCCATGGGCAAAATTGAAATCAGGGACTAGAAATATGGATCAGTAATTGAGAGCTGTTGTTGTTCATTTTGAGAACCCAGGTTTGCTACCCAATACCCACACTGTGGCTCACAACCATCTATAATTCCAGTCCTCGGCAATATGATGCCCTCTTCTGGCCTCTGTGAGCATACGTTATGCATGTTGTACATATATATACATACATGCATCAAAACACTCATACATGGAAAAATAAAATAGATCTTAAAAATGAAACTAAACAAAATTTATTCTGAATACATGTGAATTAAACTGAAAAATAATAAAATTATTTGAAAATTATATTCACAAAATAAACTTCCAAGATTTATATAATGCACATATGAGACAGTAAATTAAATATAAATTGGTAGTTAATGCTGAATGAAAATTAAAATAATTCTTCAAACTCTATAATGAAAAGCTTAACTAATATCTAACAACAAAATGTAGGATTATATGCTTACATGTGATGAGGCAAAGGGCCAAGCTAATGATGTCAGTTTTGATCTAGAAGGAGTAGAAACTAAAGAGCAAACAAAACAAAAAATATAAATTAAAATAGGAAAAGAAAATAAAGACAGAAGGAGTGAATAAATTAGAAAACATAAAAATGTTAGAGGAAGGCAAGAGTTGACTTTCTGAAAAAAAATTAATGAAGTTGATAAGCATATACTACAGTTTTCCAAAAGGAATGAAGATAATTTTTTTTGTATTCATAAAAAAGGGATGTCACCAAGGGCCCCATAAACAGTAAGAGAATATTGTCAGTTAGGAAATATTATCAGCTTTTGTGTAAATGAAGTTGATGATATCACTAAAATAAATTCACTGAACAATACTTTACTAAATGGTCATGAATTTATTCCACACTCTTAAATGTGTACCTAAATCATGTGAAAGAATTTCAACCTCAAGTGACTTTTCTTAAATATTTAAGAAAAGAAATAGAGCTACCCCATTCAAATTCTTACAAAAGCAATGAAAGAATGATTCACAATTAACTAGAACAGGTGATTAATAGATTGAATCCAGTGGTTGGGAATGTTACAACCAAGACAGTACATGCCCAAGTTGGGTTGATCTGAATAATATGATTGGTAAAATAAATCAATGTGAATATCCATAATCACTGACTGAAAAAGGAAATGAATGTGTATATGCCTATGAATAGAAAAGTATTTTACAAATTCAATGTTTATTCATGATAAAACACTCAAAAACCCAGGTTCTAAGAGAATAGTTTTCAATCTGATAATAAAAGTTAAGCAGAACCTATTTCTGACACCATTTTCATGATTAAACTGGCTGTTTTCCTCCTAAGTTAGCACGTAAGATGAGATACCCCTTTGAACATTTCTCTTCAAAACTGCCGAGGAGTTAGAGAGGGCAGTGAGCCACGGAGGAACAGGTCAGGAAGAAATAGAAGGGTGACAGGAGAAGATGAATGACTAACTATAACCGAATGACAAAAAACTACCAGTTCTAATCACTGAGTTAGTCAATACCACATGTCTAATGTGCAAAAATAAATAGCATTTCTATAGACAAGTTAGCAATGAATAACTTAAAATAATACTTGTAATTCTATACAAATATTAAATACTTCAGGAAGACTGAACAGAATTTGTGCAAACTTGCATACGTTTTCATACGCAAGAAAGCACTGATAGCGAAATGAAAAACTTAAAAGCAGGGTTCTGACATCTTCATTAGAGAAGGACCCCACAGTGTTGCAAGTTAATTCTTCCCAGGTCAACCTGCAAATTCAACATTCACACATTAAAGAAGCCAAGAATCTTAAAAAAAAATACATAATTTTAAGAAGGCTTACAAAGTAATAGTTTTCACTGTAACATTTCATACATATCTATCTTTTTACCTTATTTGACCTTGTCTACTACAGCCTTCATCCCCTCTGACACCTTTATACTGACTTCTGCCCACCTCTTCTTGTTTAGTGTCATATGTATTCCACTATAGGGAGTGAAAAAATTGATTCTAAAATGCATATTGAAACACAAAGGTTTAGGATGCAAGATCAATCATTGTAGTGTGTGTCAATCATGCTTCATCCACTCTTTTTGAGGAAAGACCATCCCTAATTCCTGGAAACTGTGAATGAATATGTCATATTATGAAGGCAAAGTTATTGTGCAAAAATGATTAAAAATTGAACCCTGAGAAGTTGTGAATATCCTTGATAGTCCAGGTGGACTCTGGTTAAATTTCTTGAGTTCTTAAACCACTTGCAATTCCTTTGTAGTTCCTGTGGAATGAAACACAAGAGGGAGAGGGGAATCATAGGAAGAGATGAGCTTTTGCTGGTTTTGAAGATGGAAGTAGGAGTAATAGATCAACAAAGATGCTGAGAACAGCCACAGATAGATGTCTACTAGGAAATGAACCTTCAAATTTTCAGCCCCAAGGAATAGAGTTTTAATAACAGCTTGTCCATAAGGAATGACTGCAAGAGCAACTCAATTTTCGTTAAGGAACACCCATGTCAGATTTAAGTCCAACAGAATTGTAAGACACTAGTTTGCATAGTTCTAAGCCATTATAAAAGGAACAACAGATGCATAATATGCTAACATTATTAGAGAAGAGACATTTGAAGGACTAATAATGTCTGATTTGAAGATTTACTTTTAGTCTCTGCATTAACCATCACCCTTTGCATAGGTGAACTTGTCTGTCCCAGGCTGAGAGCCATACTAGCATATGGGTATAAATGTCAAAACACAGAGAACTACTTGGTAACACATTCATTCAGGAAAATAATAATAATATGTTCCTCCTCTTAGGTTCAAGCCCGCCCTGGCCAAAAGCTTTTGACCAGTATCAGGTGTGATTTCCTCTTGTTTAAAGGGCCAAAGATCCAATCAAAGAGTAGTTGGTTTTTCTCCAAGCAGAGACTCCTATCTGTTTAAAGTGCTAAGAATAAGTGACTGGTTATTTTTCAACCATAAATGGAACAACTATGTACTACTCCCTTTCTCAAGGCCCAATAGCATCATAGAGAAGAGAGTGGAAAGAAGTGAAGAACAGAGGATGAGTAAAATGTCATAAATTGCTGCAATCCAGGTATGACCTTCAACTTTACATCATGTATAAAGATGCCCACAATGACCCATCCTGAATGAATAACTATTAATGATTCCTGGAGTAGAGAGAATTATTTTGACTTAATGGTAAAGCCATTGGGAGATGAGGTGGGAACAAGAGGTTCAGTAGGAAAGGAAGACTGACACCAGGTAGTGATAGGGGATGGTGAATATAATTACAGTACACTTCACGTGTGCCTGTATAAATGCATATATATGTGTATATATATGTATGAAACTATCAAACTATAAACTAATAAAAAGGTGTTAACTATGTAACTAGATTAATGTAAAATAATCAGTCACATGGTTTATTATGTTCATAAAAATAACAGAACATCCCAGAATCAGCAAGATGGCTCATGGGTCAATGTGCCAACTGCTAAGCATGTTGGCCTGAGTTTGATCCCTAGGTCTCAACTGATAGAAAGATAAAACTGACTCCAGATAGTTGTCCTCTGACATCCAGATACATGTGCAAGTGCACGGATATTTAAACACATGTACACATACAAAATTGATTTTAAAAAGGAAAAAAAACCCCAAAAGATTCTAAAGTGCTATTTATGTGAGTTATATGGATATCAGCATCTTTAGTTATCTTAATTATTATAGTTTATTTTAGATAAAAATTGAGGAATTTCACTAGTATTTGATCCTTTAATTTACTTGCTCACTCTCAAATGATTATAATGGCTTTGTTATTGAAAAATACATATTTGATTAAACATAACTATATTTTCATATGCAGCCTTTCATGGAGTTAATGGGAACAGTAGTAATGTCATTGTATATTTTTAAAATATTCTTGTATTTAGTGTATTAACAGATTTTTCACTTCTCTTTCAATTTGGTGCACTGTTACTTCTATCCTCTAAAACATACCATCAAGTATTTATGAGAGAATGACAATTAAAATCTTAAATGATGTTGTAACATTATGGCAAAAGTGATTTTGTCCTCTGAGGACCCTGGGAGAACTTCTGGGAGACAGAGCACACACACACATACATAGGACAGAGTGTAGAAATAGGTTCATTAATAAAGAGTCATCTGATTTTGGACAGAGGCTTGGAGCCCGTTAAATAAAAAAGGTTGATCTTTTCAACAAAATGACATACAATAATTATGTAGCTTATTTGGAAAAGTGAACCTTCAGGCATTTATAGCAACCTTAAAAACTTAGGCAAAACATGAGATAAAAACTGGAAACCTAGGTAACAGAATAAAGGACTTTGTGAACTTAGGTTAAGCTAGTATCTTCTGCTTAGGAATTGTAAAATGCATGAATGGTAAAGGAAAATAAAAACAAGATAGGAATCATTAAAATGTTCATGTTTTATTCATGACTCAAGGCTCATGTCTGTAATTACAGAAGTCAAGAGCCTGAGGCGGAAGGTTGGCCATGAGCTGGTGACCAGCTTGGACCACATATTGAGTTCAGGCCAGTACAACAGAGTGAGACTGTCTCAAAGCAACACTGCCCTGCCCCCTAAACATTAAACAAAATAATCCCTTTTACTCTGAAGAATGCAAGTGCTGGATAGATGTCTCATTGGGTATATGGATTGCTATGCTGGTGTGGGGAACTTGAGTTTGGATTCCCAAAACCCATGTAAAAGCCAGACCAACTAGTTCCCTGTTCTACTTTCATTTCTGCAGGTATGATGAAAAAAAAATCTGACCGAAAACATTTTCAGGGATAAAAGAATTTATTCAGCTTGCAATTTCAGGACACAATCTATCATTGAGAGAAGTCAAGGCAAGAATATGAAGGCAGGACTATTTGCTATTTGATACAACATTATCTCTGACCAAGGAACTTTGTACATCAGGAACGTTGGAGTATTTATTCTGCTTGCTAGCTCACTCATAGCTATTATAAACAACTAGCTTTCGTATACAGCACAAAAACTCTTGAGTGTTGATAATAACTCTTGTAATGACTGGGCCCTCCTACATCAATTAACAAACAAAACAATCACCTACAGAGATGTATGAGGTAGTAATTCCTCAACTGAGGCTCGTGGATGACAGTAGACTGTGTCAAATTGCTTGTGAAAGCTAACCAGAACATGACCCTCTCCCCCATGTAAAATCTGGGTGTCTGCAATGCTCTTGTTCCCATGGGAATTTTAACGTCAGAAATGAGAAAATGGACATTAATATGCCGACTAGCCTGGCTTATACAGTACTAAATACTGAGAGATACTTGCTTTCATACTCATAAATATTAAACAATTATGAGCCTGGAGCTAGACATGGTTGGTGCATACTTATACTGGAAAAGCTAAGGCTGGGATGTAGCGAGTTCAAGGCCAGCCTATCCTACAAAATGAATTCCAAGACAATCTTGGCTATAAAGTGCAACTCTTTAAAGAAAATGAACATAATATTTCAATAGGCATTTCCATAGAAAGATATGCAAATGTCATGAAATATGTTTATCATGATGAGTGAGCTAGAAATGCAAATTAACCTTAAACATAATCCCCTGCACTCACTGGAATCAATAGAATAATAGCCAATATTGGTAAGGATGCAGACTTTTCATGACTGATAACTATAGCAGGAAGGAATGCAAAGTGTCGTATCACTTTGAAATGGCTGATGGATTCTCACAAAGTTAAGCAGGCAAACATCCAAATTCTCTGTGACCCAGTGATTTCATTTTTAGCAGTTGATTACTGAAAAAATAAAAGTATAAGTTCATAGACTTGTAAGTGAATGTTCATAACACTAGTCATAGTAGCTTAAATTAGACATCAGATGACTGTTCATTTAGATTACTAGGTATGCAAATTATGTAATACTTATGTGGTTGAATAAAAACAAAACGAACTCCAATTAATACATATCTATATCTATATATAGATATATAATACATACATACATATATATATATAAAATCTCATGGTGGGTATAAAGCTAGATACAGGAAGCACAGAGATGGCCTAATAGTTAAAAGTACTGCTTGGTCCCCATGTTGAGTTGTTTACAACCACTGTAACTCTAGCTCCTGGGGAATCCCGTGTCCTTTCTTGTCTCTGACAGTACTTGTCCCCATATACATATTTTCATGCACATGCACATGTGTGCATCCATACACACACAAACACCTAAATAAACTTAAAGAAATTTAAAAAGCTAACCATGGAAGACTTTCTATGAAATGGTTGAAAGGCATAATTATAAAGATAAGAGGCTAACTGTACTGATCTAGAGCCTGCAGTAGCAGCAGTTGGGGAGGAAACATTTTGAAATGATGCAAAGGTTCTAACTTCTGATTTTAATAACAATAACTTAGGCAAAAAAATTCTAGAACCTTTGTGCACTTCATATTTATAATTGAAGGATTTTACTTTCTGTAGTTGTGTACCAATAAATCCAGTGAGAAATAAGCCTCCTAGCCTTGCAGCTATCTATGGCTTGGGGTAAGCTACCATGAACTGTGAGGTTTGACTGACTGGAGTGAGACAGATGATGTGCCTATTATGCAACCTTATTTTATTTATTTATTTTTTCTTGGCATAGAGGGAGTAGAGGCATCCAGTTTATTCTGTGGTAGCACTGAGCAGAATTCGATATGTCCAGTTATTTTCTCTGTTGGTGCCAAGAGGAAGACATGGAACATGCATTCTGCTTGGGCAGATTGTGCTAGCACGGAACAGTTCCTAAGCTGGCACCTGTAACAGTTTCTGATTTATAGAAGTTCTGTATCTGAGGCAGCTACTTGGGTGAGTGACTTCCCAGCCAGCTTTAGTTTGGGGGCCAGGGGCTCCCCATGTCTGAAGAGCAGTACTGGTTTGTGGTATCTTTGGAATAATTCCCTTTATATTAATCAACCCAGAATCTGTTTCTTCAGATGTTTTAATGATTCTTTAAGATACTTAACACCCAGAAGTAGAAAAAAATTCTACATGTGAACTTGATAGAATGTAAATGATTATGTAGTTAGATGTACTAGATGTGTCTTTTAGGCACAGAATGGGAAATAAGCTATGCAAATAATTGACAACCAGAACTTATTTTTAAAAAAAATCACCACTTATTGTTTCCACTGTTATCTTATGCTAGTGAACAGAACAAAATGGGAATATAGAGAGTTGACTTAATTTGTTAAATTTGAAGAGAACTGTAATCGTGTAATAATGAGATGGTTCCCTAGATATGCCTGGATTTTCATTTTATGCTAATTTGTCTACATGATCTGGCCTTTCTTTACCTCCTAAATCCCATCATTGACTGCTCTCCAGCTTGTTTATTGGACTGCATACAAGCTGGCCTTCTAATGGACTGTTTTTAATATGCTAAATTTCTATCTGCCTCCAGGAGTGAGAGCAGAATATTAAGAGTCCTGGGGACCTCACTTCTGTACTTTAAGTAAATTCAAGAGGCAGATGCCTCACATCCTGTAATCCTCTGAAATCCTGGAGTCATTGCTGGTGGTTGATAAATCACAAGGATGAGAAATGTTCCTGAAGGTGGAGGAAGGGCAAATGCTATTCTAATGTTTAAAATGAAAGCTGGGAAAAATTAGATTTAGAAAAGTGTGGAGTAAGAATTTAAATATAATCATCTACCAGTACTATTCAATAGATGTGTTAAATGTGCTTTGAATGGTTGAGAAGGGCTGTGTTAATAAGAGACAGCACTAGTGTATGGGAAACAAATTCAGTCAAGTAAGACATTTCATTCTTTTTGATGGAAATTATTTGGCTAACAGAGAGGAGGGCTTCTAGACACACTAGCAAGGTCTTTTCCCAATTTATATTATCTTTAGCAACAAATTAGTAAGGCATAAGCTGTTCATTATATGATACAATGATCTGGTTAGTTCAGCACATATATATGGGACCAGTTAGGGAATAACCACTGGCAGGATAAATTCTCCCTATGACTCTGAATTGTCTTTGGACCCAGGTCAAGATTTGGGTCAGAAGTTCAGTGCCCTTAGCATGAATCCCAGTTGAAATTCCACGTGTTTTTCTTTTCTTTTCTTTTCTTTTCTTTTCTTTTCTTTTCTTTTCTTTTCTTTTTTCTTTCTTCCTTCCTTCCTTCCTTCCTTTCTTTCTTTCTTTCTTTCTTTCTTTCTTTCTTTCTTTCTTTCTTTCTTTCTTTCTTTCTTTCTTTCTTTCTTTTTTCAGATATATGACCTGAAATCTTATTGTGAAATTTTAGAGCCTTCCTTGGCATCACATCCATTCCTTATGTTGAGTTATGATTTGATTATTGACTCAGCTTGTTTTATGCTAACATCCTTACTGCCATTTGTTTTAGTGTCTATCCTTGTGTTCTTTTGACTAATGAGACAAACTTCTAGCTAGTCTAAGCTGCAGGTACCCCTCTTCTGTAACTTTGGTTTCCACATTGTTTTCAGACATTGTCCTAGAGTCAAATCTGACTGTGTCACCTTGTTGATCACACATCTCAAAGCAAATTTAAACTTTCCTCATGATGTGACCCAGATATAAACTCATAGATGGTTTCCTGTGGCTGTCTGTCTATGGCTAACACTTCCATTCAAAGAAACCTCAGGTTCTCTCATAGTCTATATTGGACCTACGACAATTGTGCCACTTGTTGACTTTATATACAAGCTGCTGACTAACCGTAGCAAAACTTCACAATTCTATTTATGTCAGTTATGCCGAGCACTATGTGAAAGGTTATATTGCTTAACCAGAACAAGCTGTCTTCATCATTTATTCACTCATGACTCCCTTTTGCCTAAGAAATAAAACCAAAAGTGTGTGTGTGTGTGTGTGTGTGTGTGTGTGTGTGTGTGTGTGTGTGTTTAAGGATTAAGGTATTTTATTTGTGTGTTTCTCTGCATATATATGTGTGCATGCCACATTTGTGCCTGGTGCTTGTAAAGGACAGAAGATAGTGCTGAACACTCTGAAAGTAGAATTACAGGTTGTGAGTTGCCACCTGGCTGCTAGGAACCAAGCTTAGGTTATCATCTGCAAGAACATCGAGTACATATACTTAACTACTGAGCCATCCCTCCAGCCCCTGTGTTTGACATTTGCATACAGTGTATATGCAGGGGCTGCTGAGGCTTGAGGAGGGTGTCAAATCCCCTGCAACTATAGGTAGTTGTGAACCATCTATTGTGTGTTTTGGCAACAAATGTTAACTGCTGAGCCATCTCTCCAGCCACTACCAGATTAATTTTAATGTGAAGTGGGTAAATAGGTGTATAAAATAGGTATGCACATAATACACTTATTGATAATAAATCATTAAAAGAGTTTATTATAAAACAATTCTTTGGCATGACATAACTATACTATTCACTTAATACAAATAAATTTCCATCCTAAAGATGTAGATAGGCTTACTAGTTTTTATGTAAAGAATTAAATCTTGGCTGAGTACTTGGTACTACAGGATGTTGAGTATCTTAAATGATTTTCAGAGTTGACTAATAGTCTAATTTTATAATTGTCAGTGCTGAGAATTCTATTTGCATAAGTACACAGTAGAAAATGGCCAAAGTATATTTCAAGCCATTTCAGAAACTGTCATACATTTTATCTTAATCGCAGGCAAAACCTCATTTGAAATTTTCTTGTGAAATTCAAATCATCAACATAAAGAGTAATTTTCAAAATTAATCATTTTAATATAATACAATCTCATAAGACTTACTAATTTTATATACTTACATACTGAGGAATGACAGTAGGAAATATTGAGTTTTTATTTTCCTTAGTTAAGTTGTTATCTTTCTTTAGTAAGTGAAAACTTTGTATGTTCAGTTAAACACTACCATTAGTAACATATAACAGTCATGAATCTGATCCAAGCTGGTTTAGTCAGCATTTATCATCATTGTATGACATGATAATTTTCATAGTGTGTGGTAAGGGTGTTCTGTGTTCAGACCAATGCTGAAATAGAATATCACAGTGCAACACAGGTCACTACTGTCAGTGGCACCTCAGATTCATTACATGTTTGAGTTTTGGATTAATTTTTTATCTTACTACATATTGGAAAATCTTTACAGTTGCCAAAATTTTACAACCTTTACATTCAGTTGTATGATCACACTTGGGGTTGAATGCATAGTTTAAGAAGTTGGAGCCGGGCGGTGGTGGCGCACGCCTTTAATCCCAGCACTTGGGAGGCAGAGGCAGGAGGATTTCTGAGTTCGAGGCCAGCCTGGTCTACAAAGTGAGTTCCAGGACAGCCAGGGCTACACAGAGAAACCTTGTCTCGAAAAACCAAAAAAAAAAAAAAAAAAAAAAAAAAAAAAAAATCAAAACAAAGAAGTTGGGTAAAAGTTGTCAAATTTATGCATCCCACTTAATGAAGTGTAAATGATAATCTCTGGAATTAAAATGTTCAGTAGTCATAAGCCAGAGTGTGAAGCTACATGGTGCAAATATAAACAACTTTTTGCAAATATAGGAATCCAAAAGTATCCTGCTTTATTGTCCCCATCCCTTCTTTTGATAAAGAACAAATCACCATTATCTTTTGATCTTTTGGCATGTTATCTTAGACCCTTGGAGCGACACACACACACACACACACACACACACACACACACACACACACAAACACACATATAGCGTACGGTATTTTCCTTATTTAACTGAGATTCTAATGGGAATTTTGTTCAGCAACTTGATGTTCATTTTTTTTTTTTCGATGTGACTTGGAAAGTATTGTTGGTCAATATATGTAGATCCACTTCATTTCTTCTTGAGTGGAACTCAGTTGTTAGTTTCCAGCACAAATAGAATATCTGCTTTTTGCAAATTCCTGTCTGCAAAACTCTTATGATTTTTGTATGGTTTTTTAACTCTCAGTGTTCCTATGTATCATATCTGTTTTGTAATCCTTTGCATTCTATTCCTAGATAAACTCTAAGATCCTAAGATAGAGACTGAATCTTGGAACACTTTAGTGACTCATTATGTTTCCTGTTGATTGACTTAGTTACATTGACATTTTCCTCATAAGCTCACTAATAGATAAGTCAATTAATATATGGCAGAAACACTCTCTTTAGACATTCCTTTGGATTGAAATAACTGTCTTCTTGTTTCTGAACTGTTTGTGTTGGTATTTGGGCATTTTAAAGGCTCTCTATTGTATTATTGACGCATTCTATAATTTTTTAATGTAAAATCCACAGTAAAATACAGAAATTGGGGAGCAGTTCCCAGAAGCTTAAACTCATACTGTAAACCTCAGTGGAACACCACTCTTTTCTTAGCTCATCTTTTCTTGCAAATGGTAACTTAAACTCATTTTCAAATCCCTGTTCTCTATTACTTACTTTTCTTTTTCTAGGCTTCAGGGATTTCTTTTATTTATTCAATTCTCACTCAGTTCTGAATAAAAAGTTTAATAAAGAAAGGGTTCAAAAACTTACTTTGCTCAGCGAAACCATCTAGAATCCTAGTCTACCTTCTCTGATTCTAATTTATTCTCTTCCTCTCTTTCTGTATCTCTCTCTTTTATTTTAGCTTGTTCTCCATTTTTTGAAAAATTTCAATTATTTTATTTTAATAATTATTATGATGATTTTAAGTAATAGAGAACCCCTTTAAATATATAAGCTATCCTTCTAATAGTTTACATAAAAATCTTTACAAAGAAAATTATAATTAATATACTTTATAAATGTAAGTATAGAGCAGAGGATTCAGAACACTGGTAGAGCACTTGCCTAGCATATTCTAGGATCTGAATTTGATCTCCAGAATTTGAAAGGCAGGCACACAGAAAGACAGACATACAAATAAACGCAGATACATATAGATACAGACATAGACACAGATAACTTTTTGCTATCCAGTGGGGATATTCAAAGTCACACTGATATTGGTCAGTTTCATAGTTTTCTTCTACAACTCTAGCAAAAGATATCCTTCTACCATTATATATGCAATTTTCTGAAATATACAGCCTACTACATTTTATATATAATTGAAAATAAGTACGTCCTTGGTGGCACTTCTATGGATATCAGTAATTCCAAGGTTGCGGGGGTGTTCAAAGTGATAGAGGCTTTATCATAGAATGTACAATTAGGAATATCAGTATTATATGGAAAAATTCTTCTCTTTAGGACATGAAAGTAATGTCATTATTCAGGTTGGACTAGTGGTCAGAGAATCTTTACATAGAACTATTTCCACTTTATGTACCATAGAAATACATGTTTTTATTAGGGAATGTCTACTTTCTTCTTTTCTTGCTGTGGCAAACTTGTATTTCCCATAAATGTCATGATAATAAGGTCATTCCTATGGGACTTACAGACCTTTGTCATTTTGTTGTTATTACATAAAGTCTGTTCCCATTGCTCTTAAAACTGGATAGACACAGCCAGCAGTGGAAGCAATGCTATGGACTTAAATTTGAGAGGCTCCTTCATAGGAAGATGATATAACCTTCATTTGACTAGAACTCAGCCATAACAATGTGGTAAATCCAAGGTTACATGCACAAACCACATTCTAGACAATAACCACACTGAAGACTCATATGACAATGGGTTGTACTTGCTAGACAACTAAGTAAGGCATTGAGATAACTCCACACCAAGTAAGTGGTGGACTGCAATTATGTGAGAGAACCTGAACATGGTTCATTTGGTTCAACCTCACCAACACCCAGAACTATGAGACAATGAAAATGAATAATTCTTATCATTTCATATTAGTGAATTTGGAGTGTATTTTATGCAGCAGTTGTGCCCAAGAGACAGGAGTCACTATAAAAAAAACCAAAAGAGTGGGAGCAGTTTGTAGGTGGAATTTGTAAGGTACTTCAAGATGCTTTTGGCAGAAGAGATTTTAGAGGCTGCTGGTGAATAATATATTATTGAAAGCCAAAGGCAAAGGGACCCTTGCTACATTGTTGTTCTATTTGTTACCTGCTGTTACATTGCAAATATAAACTGTATCTAATAAGTTGATGGATTTGGCTAAGGAGATTTCAGGTGGAATGCTGAAAGAACCACCACGCTTAAGTTTTAAAAGGGTCCATTTAGCTCTTAAGCAATAGTTAAAGGAATATAAAGAAGCAGGGTTGGCTGGTCACTGAGTAGTAGTTCACATCTATATGAAGAAGAAAATATAATAGTAACGGTAATTACACAGGTAAATAAAATGAGAGTGTATGGTGGTTTGAATATGCTTTGTCCAAGGAGTGGCACTATTAGGGGTTATGGCCTTGTTGGAGGGGGTGTGTCACTGTGGGAGTGAGCCTTGAGACCCTCCTTCTAGTTACCTGGGGTTCCTACTTGCTTTCTGAACAAGATGTAGGCCTCTCAGCTCCTCTAGCATCATGGTTGCCTAGTCACTGCCATGCATCCACCATGGTGATAATGGACTGAACATCTGAACCTGTAAGTGAGCTGCAAATGCTGTCCTTTACAAGAGTTGCCTTGATCATGATGTCTCTTCACAGCAATGGAAACCTTAACTAAGACAGAGTGTAAATTTTTTTCTATGTAAATTGAAGAACAATTCCCTATAGGGGTGACTATAACATATTTTAATGGACTTTCAATGTATTTATATGTGATATATATTAATAATATAAAATGAGGATATGGAAAATGAAGATATATTACAAAAGCTGTTTGTATACAGCTTAGTCCAACCCTTTATGGGAAACTGATTCTAGTACTCACACTTTCCAAGGAGAGCAAATTATACAAAATCTATGAATACTCAAGAACGTAATATAACATGCCATAGTATTTACATGTAAATTATGCATATCTTTGTGGAGTAAGTGGACCATGCAACCAGACAAGGCAAAGATCTCCTTGTTGACATCTATTATTTAATATATATCTATATATTATATATCTATATCTATATATATGGTAATATGGCAGATGTGGTGTGTGTGTGTGTGTGTGTGTGTGTGTGTGTGTGTGTGTGTGTGTACATGATACGTATACATTCATTAAAAATCTACCCAAGCAAAAATGCTATTAACTTGATAAATTGGTATATGGAAATAGCAATGTAGAAAGATAAAAAACCCAACACAACACAATTTAGCTTCCATTTCCAATTATTAACCATGAACATTTTTGAAAGGGAAATTATGAAGAATTTTGTATTTGCAAGAACATAAAAAACAACTAAATATTGAGGAAATACTATAATAAAACTATAAAAATTACTGAGATTAAAAAGACAAAAATAAACTGAAAAGTATACCTTATATGTGTACCAGAAAACTTACAACTATTAAGCTATCACTACAACCTAAATGACCCTCAGAATCCTTGTAAGCTATATCAAAATTGTACCAAAAAAACAAACAAACAAAGAAAAAAAAACCAACCAAACTTTCTGAAAATTCAGATAACACCTCAAGGAATTCCGTGTAGGAAATAAAAATTTCTTTAAAATGAAGTTCAATAAAGAAGACACATGTGACTTTATTTCAAAATTTACTGCATAATTTCCTTTTGAAAAATTGATTATTTGGGAATCTTGCATCATTCACCCTGATTGCACTCACCTCCCAGTCCTTCTCACAACTGCCCTGACTCCTCCATGACAAGTTCATTTTGTGCTGTCCATATACTCACTGAAGCATGGTCAAATTCTTAGAAGCCAACCCCTCAAAGGAGGACGATTCTTTCTTGTCCTGAAACCATGATTGAAGCCATCAATGGGGATTGTGAGAGGTGGTGCTGATTCTCCTGTGCCCACAGACATCAACATGGCTTCAGGAGTAGCTCAAACCACTAACATCCACATGAGCTTTGGCATTAACACAAACTGTACACAGCAACAGGGCCACTGACCATATCAGGACCATCAACTCTCTCATGACCCTCAGTAGCTGTAAGACTACAGGCCTCAACATGGCTTCAGGTGTTTATATATGCCACTTACATTACCATGGTTCCCAGGGCACAAACCTGAGGGTATCACCAGGGCATCAGGAACACACTACATATTTCTACATGGATCTCAGGCTTCATCACAGACTTGGGCAGCAGCACCCACTGCAGACACTAACAACTGCATGGCTTCCTAAATCAAAAGTGTTTTCGTGGAATAAGGACAGATATATAGGTAAACAAAATAGAATTATCAGATAAAATCTTCATGCATGCAGCCAAATAATTTTTGGTGAAAGCGTCAAAACAGTTCAAGGTGGGAAGGAACAATGTTTTGAAAAATGGTGTTAGAGGAACTGATTATCTACAGTAACGACTAATCTGTGCTTATTAGTTTTTGACACAAACTGCAGTCACTTGGGAAAAGGGAATCTTAATTGAACACTTGTCTCATTTGGAGTAGACTCCAAATATCTGTAGGGCATTGTCTTTATTTATAATAATGGTTATTAATGTTAGAGGCCCCAGTTTACTATTGGCTGAACCATCGCTGGGCAGGTGCTCCTGGGTTGTAGAAGAAAACAAGCTGAGAAAGCCATGAAAGCAAGCTGGTAAGCAACACTCTTCCATGGTCTCTGACTTATTCCCACCTCCAGGTATGATACCAGTTCCTGCTTCAACATATATTGAAGACCTGTAAGTCAAATAAAACATTTCTCCCTAAGTTGCTTTTGTTCATGGAGTTTTATCCCAGCAAAATGAAGCAAAATAAAATATATACTATACAGAAAGAAAAGTAACACAATAGACCAAAGGTCTAAATTTAACTCATAAAACTGACCCTTATAAAACACAGCATAAAATATTTATGGCATTGGATTTGACAGTCAAACTGAGAATAAGCACAGGAAACCAAGAATAAATATGTCTTCCCCAAAAGAATAAATATGCTATACTTCACAGAATTAAAATGTTTAATGCATCAATATCTAACAAGAATATAACCCATGGAATAGGAGTGTACATTTGTAAATTGCATAGGTAATAAAGGATTAATGATAAAACTATTTAGAAAATTCATAAAACTCAACAGAAAAAACACAGAACAATTTAAAAATAACAAAAGACTTGAATAGGTAATTTTCCCCCATAAAGAAGATATACATGTGGTCAAGAAACAAGTGAGTGCTGCACATGTCATTTACCTTTAGAAAACTGCAGATCAAAATGACAATAATACAGCACATGACACTTATTAAAATGACTGTTCTCAACAAAGCACAAAGTAATAGCTATTAGCATAGATATGGAAAAATCAAAACCCTGGGCACCATTGGAGAAGTATAAGGTGGTATAACCACTATATTCAGCAGTATGATAGTTTCTTAAAATATTAAGAAAAGGATTATTTTAAAATTCAGAGATTCTAAGTCTCAGAATATACCAAAATTATTTTAAAGCAGGGTCATGAAAATTATTAGTAAGTTAAGTGTGGTAGCATCTGCCTATAGTCTCAGAAAATAAAGAGAACTGGGTAGAAGAATTGACAATTGAAGAAGTATAGCTAGGTCCTTTCTGTTAAAATTATATGCATCCAGTCATATTTATGATGACATTATTTAAAATAACTAAAACAACCCAAGTATACTTAGATAGATGAATGTCAAAGAAAAATGTAACATATACTTACTCAGAACTATTATCCAACATAAAAAAGGAATGAAATTCTGACACATGCTACAACACAGATGAACTCTGAGAATAAGACACTATGTAAAAAAGTTGGTCAATGGGAGACTCTTCGTCATTTTACTTATAGCAGATGCTTAGAAGAAGTCAAAATTTGAGATACAGAAAGTAGAATGCTGACTTCTAAGAGACTAGGCATAAGGAGCTACATTGGTGCAATAAAATGATAATCAGCAAGGTGCTGATTCATGGAAAATATTGGTGAATCATTAAAGCTAAGTAAAAATGTCAGTCACAATTAGCCACATATAGGTGAGAAAACAGGTGATGTAGCTCAGTTGATAGAGTACTTGTCTAGAATGTACAAAATCATGGGTTCGATCTCAATATTTCATGAACTGGACTTGGTGGTATTTGCTGGTAATCTCAGCCCTTGGAATATAACAGTAAAAAGATCAGAAGTTCAATGTCATCCACATATGCATAGAGAGTTCAAGGCAAACCTCAGATATATAAGACCCTGGTCTCAAATTAAAACAATGGCCACATATTGTTTGACTTATTTGATGTACAGAATGGATGACCCTACAGAAACTGTAATGCTAATAATTCTCTGGGAATATTGGTGGAAAGAGACTGATAATGAGCAGAGGATTCCTCTTTGAAGTTACAGAAAATATTACAAAATTGTGTTAAGTTCATGTAGCTCTGTGAATATGATAAAGTACAATATACAACAAACTTTATTGATGAGTTTTATGGTCAGTATATTTTATAGAGTTAACATTTTTTTCCAATGTGGTAAGACTTTTGGGGATAAAACAGAGGAAGGAACAAACCTTTAAAATAGTATTCTTGTAATATGTGATAAGATGACAAAATACAAGGGGCCTTTTAAATCTGGATCAATAAGCCCATGATATTCACCATTACCTTAATTATCCACCCATCTTTTTGATGTAGATATGGAAACTATCACTACTAACAAATAGAGGAGAAAGAACAAAAAGCCTTAGCAAATTATCTATATTCCTGCAGAAACAAACCATTCCCAGTATTGTCACAGTAAACTCCATGACTGACAGACTCTCCTTCAGTCATTTTCTTCCATTCCAATTCTCAAACTTTACTAGATTCTTTAAATTTTTTTCCAGTTAGACATTATTTGAGAAATTTAAACAAAGGCTCTCTTGTTGTCTATTCAATATCATTCACTACACCACTGTTTGCCAAAGCAGAAACAACCCAAATATCATTTGGCAGAAGACTGGCTGAATGAACTTGCTACATACATAAGATGTTATATTAAGATTTTTAAAATAGAGAAATGCATACATGCAGAGGTATTACTGGAGTATTTATTTTTAAGAGTGAAATTACGTGTGTATATGTGTAGTGTTTTGTATGTTTTTGTAGGGTGTGTGTTTGTGTGTACATGTATATGCTGGTTCAGGTGCACATGTGTGCATATATGAAGGCCAGAGGTTGACATCAAGCATATTCCTTTACTACTGTCCATCTTAGTTTTTAAATCAGGCTCTCTCACTGAACCTGGAATTTACCAATTTAGCCAGGTTGACAGGAAATGAGTTGGGTATCCACCTGTCACTGGCTTCTCAGTGTTGGAATCACAAGTGCTTAGCATCACACATAGATTTAGTTTTAGAGATGGGTGCTGGGGACTCAAACTAAGCATTCTCATACTTGGATAGCAAACATATTACATCTATCTCTCTAGCTCCCTTACCAAATGTCTCTCTCTCTCTCTCTCTCTCTCTCTCTCTCTCTGTGGGTGTGTGTGTGTAATATATATAGAATTGGGGACTGAGCCTAGAGCCTCATGCGTGCTAGGTAAGAGCTCTATCACTGAGCTATAGCCATAGCCCTCCAGTCTGTGATTGGATCACTTGTGAGGTAGCAATGGATTTGTGTTTATAACACAGGAGGAATCCAGTAAAAACTTGACTCCTAAGCCAAAATACCTTAGTGCATTAGAGGTGAGTGTGAGCTTAAAAAATTTTTGACATAACATGTTTTATAAATATAAATTCTCCTGGTGACACCAGAAGAAGTAGGAGTAGAATTGGAAGACTGATGTGTAACATCTTTTGACGCACCTCTCCTTATGTCTTAAATTTCTTTTTCTTTTCTTTTTTGTTTTTTTTTAAATTTATTTTCTATATTTTTTGAATTTACATTCCCAATGATTTCCCCTTTCCCAGTTCCTCCTTCCCCGAAAGTCCCAAAAGCCCTCTTCCCTCCCCCTGTTCCCCATTCAACCCCCTCTCACTTCTCTGTCCTGGTATTCCCCTACATCCAGTCTTTCTAGAACCAGGGGTCTCTCCTTCCATCTTCTTGGAAATCAATTGCAAATCAAAACAATCCTGAGATTCCACTTCACACCAGTCAGAATGGCTAAGATCAAAAACACAGGAGACAGCAGGTGTTGGCGAGGATGTGGAGAAAGAGGAATACTCCTCCACTGCTGGTGGGATTGCAAGCTGGTACAACCACTCTGGAAAGCAGTCTGGCGGTTCCTCAGAAAACTGGGCATGACACTCCCGGAGGATCCGGTTATACCACTCCTGGGCATATACCCAGAGGCTTCCCTGACATGCAAAATGGACACATGCTCCACTATGTTCATAGCATCCTTATTTATAATAGCCAGAAGCTGGAAAGAACCCAGATATCCCTCAACGGAGGAATGGATACAGAAGATGTGCTATATTTACACAATGGAATACTACTCTGCAATTAAAAACAATGAATTCACGAAATTCTTAGGCAAATGATCAGAAATGGAAAATGCCTTAACTTTCTAACCATCCTTTTTATGCTGTGGCCTCTACAGTGGATCTGCCATGGCTGCTTTTCTAAACATTTCATCTCGTATTTGCCATTGTACTAGGACAGAAGGGTGGATTCTTACAAAAAAGATTTAGCTATTGTCTATGCCTGGGGAAGGGAAGAGGAACTCTTGCCACTTTAGGATAAGTTGTAGAATATCCTTGTTCTATTTCTGCAAAGAGGGTATGTGGAGTGCAGGGAGAAATCTCTTTTTCCTTTTTGTGTAATGACCTGACTAGTTCGGCTGTAGCTGTTGCTGCAGCTCTAAAGCTCAGAGGGAGACTGTACCTCTTTTCTTTCCTGTGATACTAGGGAGTCTCAAGACACAGTAAATACGGAGCAAAGTGACTGGTTTCAAGAATCCAGAGCACTAGTGTATCTTAGAAAAATGTCTCCTATTGCATGCCATCTGCAACCCACAGTGTATCCCTTACTCCATTAAGTGTAGTTTACAGTCAGCTTTGAGGTTTTATAATGAAGAGTTATCTTACAGTCATCCAATGTTTCTAAAACACTAATTAAGATATTAAACAGTTCTAGACACTGAAAAGCTCACCAAAATTCAGAGGAAAAAAAAATCACAAATCCCTAAATAAAATCCTTTAATTTGGTTACATTTGGTTTAATTTGGTACATTTGGTTCATCCCTACAATGTAGAACACTGGTTCTCAACCTTCCAAATGCTGTGGCACTTTAATTCAGTTTTTTTCCTCATATGGTAGTGATTCTCTAGCCATAAAATTATTTTTATTATCATCTCATAATGTAGCAATTTGCTACAGTTATGAATTGTAATGTGACTATCTGCTTCTTCCCAATGGTTTTAGAAGACCCCTGTGAAAAAGCTGCTTGACCTCCAAAGGGGTCGCTATCCACAGGTTAAGAACTAATGGTGTAGAACATATAAATTTTCTTATGCAATTGAACAGCTTATCTATTTACTTCAAAAACCACAAAGATCTTTAAAATTTCCACATTTAATTTTGTTTTAGATTTAGGTAAAATGTTTACATAGGTCAAAATTAAAATGTTTAAAATATATTCAGAGAACTGTAAATACTTCCTTCTGTTGTCATAATGGAAGACATCTCCATCTCTCAGATAAGTAATAATAGGCTATATATCTTATGTTCTACTGAGTATTTTTCTTTTTTCTTAAAAATATTCTTCAGTGTAATTTTCATGATGAAGTCTATTATAAAAGTAACTTTTATTTCTTCTGATACAATTTTTGTCTTGGAGGCATACTGTTGAATAAACTTACCCTTTCTAGTTCTTTTTGAAATCTAGGTGCCTAGTTTAATTTAGCTGTTATGGTACAAAACTTCTCTCCACACTGACTGATTCAAACTGGCTTCTCTCAGCATTTGACCGAATTGCTCTTCTTGGACTCACATTAACGTTGCAAATCTATTTTAATCATCTATCTCATTTTCATTCTCTGGCTCATTCTGTTGTCACCTGCAACCTGTCTCTGTAGAACTGTACTGGTAAAAACTGCCTTCTCCTCTTCCTTCTCTTCCTCCTCCTCCTCTTCCTTTTCTCCTCCTCCTCCTCTTCCTCTTCTCCTCCTCCTCCTCCTTCTCTTCCTTCTCCTCCTCCTTTTCCTCACCCTTCCTCCTCCCCTTTCTCCTCCTTGTCTTCCTTTCCTCCTCCTCCTCCTCCCCCTCCCTCACCCTCTCTGAAATGTACTTCTAAGTTACCTCTCTTTCCTGTCTGATCCCATGAGAGCTGGAGTTTCTGACTCATTCTTTTAAAACTTTATCTGATTTGTCACTTTGTCTGCCCCTCAATTATATGTCACTTGCAAACTAGCCTTACTGCTATTGTTTGGAATTGGAATTAAAGGTGTGTCATTTCAGCTGGACCACACAGACCTAGAAGGTCTTTGGATATGAAACATTGACAAGTTGCTGAATTAAAATTCCTGTACAATCTATAGTATTTTTGGGAGGATTAACATTGACATCTTTGTGCTTTTGTCAATACATAATTCAACAGCTAACAAAATCAGCCAGGCCCTCTTGGGCAGCTCCTCATGCCCACACAAGGTATGGCAAGGTATATTATACTCCTCAAGGAATGAGAACTCATTTTCCCTACAGTGTCTGCCAAGGACTTCGCCTGGAGCTGGGGTCACCTGTGAGCTACTTGCTGACCAGATGTTGGATACTTATGAGCTCATTGGTTAATAAATTGAGTTGCAATTTAACATGCACAGTGACAGAAAGGGAACACATTTTGCTTTTTACAGACAAACGTTAAGATCTGAAACCTTAAGTAACTACCCACAATCACTTTGAATCACTTAGGTTAGCAGCTTGTCTCTGCCATCTTTCACAAATCTAACTAAATATTCTTATTACATTTTGCATATTAAAGGTATTAAATAATTGTTTGATTAACATGTGAACACTTTGCACAAGTAAGAATAGAATCCATATTCTAAAAGAAAAACCATTATCAATCATCATCATCACTATTATTATTATTATTATTATTATTATTACAAAAACAGTGTTGCTGGGCAGTGGTGGCACACGCCTTTAATCCCAGCACTTGGGAGGCAGAGGCAGGCAGATTTCTGAGTTTGAGGCCAGCCTGGTCTATAGAGTGAGTTCCAGGACAGCCAGGGCTACACAGAGAAACCCTGTCTTGAAAAAAAACCAAAAAAAAAAAATAAAAATAAAAATAAAAACAAATAAAAACAGTGTCTTACTGTATAGCACTGCCCTGGCCTGGAAGTCACTATGTAGATGAGACCTTGAACTCACAGAAATGCACCTACCTCTGTTCCTTGAGCGCTAGGATTAAAGGTGTACAGTGCCATGCCTGGAAATCTCTCTTTTATAAATGATTGAAGTTGAGATTCAATTTCAATCTATATTTTCTCATTGCTTCATGTATTGATTAATTTCATAGGCATTACAGAATACCTACTGCATCAGGTCTACATTGGTTATATGCTTCCTGTAGACCTTTTTACCAGCCTCTTCTGGGTAGTCACATATTTCATGCCATCTGAAGTGCTTTAAAGGTGTGTCCAAAAAGCTTGAGCCTAACAAAAGGTGATCCCATATTACCTGACTCTTTCAGGCAGAAATCATTAGGTCAAAGGTATGCAAAGATATGTTCAAGAAGCCAAGGAATTCTAGAAAATGGAAGAAAATAGCATTTCTTTTTCTTTTTTTTTTATTCCCTTAATTTTTTTTTTATTTTCTAAGTTTTTATTAACATTCCAAATCATTTCCCATTTCCCGTTTCCTTCCTCCCCGAAAGTCCCATAGGCCCCCTTCCCTCCCTCTTTTCCCCATTCAGCCCCCTCTCGCTTTTCTGTCCTGGCCAGGACAATAGCATTTCTAGTCTCTCAGTTATCATTAGAGAATATGGGAACAAGCCTGTATGAACTTTCTGAAGAAGGAAGATGATTTTTCTTCAATCCAAATATAGATTAACAAGTCAAATTAAAGACAAAATAAAGTAAAACAAAACCATATTAAAACCTGGAAAGCAATGTTAAATGTCATATAAGTCTCATGTTGTGCCTGTTAAAAGGATGTGCTTGTGGATTGAGTCTGGCCAGAAGACACCACGAGACAATGTCCTGTGACTTTCCACTCTTTCTTGTATGTTTACTTAGCTTCAAATCTTTGCCTGGCATTTTATACAAGAGCAATAGGGGAGAGTACTCCTACCATTTAAAACAAACTCCAGTTACTATTGTGGTCAAGGCTGCTCTGTGGCTCACTAGATCAATAGTACAAGTCCAACTTTAATACAAAATCTATGTAAGAGTTCAGCAAGGTTATGGTTCAAAACCTGAAATTTAATGTCTAGACCTTTTCTGTCATATGTTCAAGTTACTTCTGTCCTCTATGTTCCTCAATAAGTGTTTTAAATGTTAGTTTTCATTGTTTGTGCTATAGATTTGTACATGAGACTAAGCATGCCATAACTCTAGTTAGTATTTCATAAAGAACTGATTTGGGAATGAATTAAAACTTCCTGTCTTCTCATCATATTTCTAGTGTTTACCAGTTTTGAGAAATTATCTCTCTTCATCATCTCTCAGAATTCAGACACATGGCTGCCATTTTCATTAGAAAGGAATAATATGTTTGGTGTTTAGTCTAAAATCCACTGTTACTTAAGTACTAGTGTCATAAATAGTGACTTTCTTTATTGTTCTTCTTAATTAAATAAATGAAATATGTTGAGCATAAGAGCAAGAAATATGAACACCACTTCCTTCCTTTTCCACTGCCAAGTATTTCCATGTTAGAGTTCAGGAAGTATCTCATTAAGATCCAGAAGTCCCAAGTAATCTCAGGTAGACTCTGGTCAAGAAAGCAATATATCTGGTGGAGTGAATTTGATCCTGTTTGTCTCAGATACTGTGGTAGAAGCTGGTTCATATAGCACTGTCTTTCATCTAGTTTTAATATATACATTCTGTGTTGCAGATACTGCAAAGTGGTTTTCTTCTGGTGCCAGAACAGAGGGCATCCTCTAAATGGGTGTACTTTCATGTGATTTGAATTTGGATCTTTGGAGATGATGGATAAACTCTAGAAAGAAAATGATTTTGGAGCTGGCAGTTGCCTGTAACATTAATCCTGGAGACAGAGGAAAGCGTTACCTTGTAAGTCTTATATTGAAATATTGTTTTTATGAAACACTAAGTTGAGAAACTTTAAAAAGTCTGTCTTTTTCACACTTCTTAGTGTTTCTTTAAATGATTTCAAGACCTGTAATATGTCAAGCCAAAAACACAGCAAAGTTTTGAAAGATGTTTGTCACCTTGTTTATTGGTTAAATTGTTCTCAAGTCTGGCCAAATCTTAAAAATGATGAAATTTCAGCTCTATTTCTGGTTAAGTAGAGAAAATCAATTTGAAAATGAAGAAACAGCTTCAAGAGGGAGAAGTAGCAGCTTACAACAGAAGCTGTGGCTTCTACTGTCAGAAGTAATATTTTAAGAATCCTAGCATGTCAGATGGCACTATCTGTTTCTTCCAGCAAATGTATAGTTCTCCAATAGTGTCAGCAAATATATAGTTTTCCAGAGGCAGGCAAGTCATACGCCTCAAAATGATTCCATATGTTTTAAAGTTCGAGGGTTCCAGAGATTTCTCCATTTCTCAATCAATAGGATTACTTTGGTGATCTTAGTAGAAACTCATGTATGGCCTAGTGTAGCAGTCTGAGTCATAACTGAGGCAGTATTTTAATCAAATCATGTCTGCCTCTCAAAGTAAGGGAACTTCATAGTCTTACTATGTTGTTGTTATCGAACACTATCCAAAACATACCTTCCCTAGGTCAGGGAGCCTCTAAATTCTCATTGCGTGTCCTACGACTGTTTTATCTAGAATCAGTTGAATTCTTTCTTTACTTTGGAATACAGCTTTTATTCTTAAGGCCATGGCAGCTGATTCTGTTTTTCATAGTCCCATATGCTCTTGTTAAGTTCCTTCTTTTTAAAGTTCTCACAATATTTTTTTTCCATTTAAAATTTGTGCTACTCTGCCGTGATATAATTTTGCTTCTTGTATATATTTATTCATGTACACACACACACACACACACACACATATGTATATATGAACTTCTTGGTCACCTTCTTCCTCAAATGTATCAAAGGTACAACATACTCACAGCCTTCACTTCTCCCCAAGCCTCTCCATTTATTTGTGTCTAGGGAAAGAGTCCATGTCACCTGTTTACATCAGAGTTTGTTGACCTCTTCAACACAGGGCATTTTTGTCCCCAAGACTTTTCTTCTGTTTCTATTGTGCTGCTGTCCATTAGCAGTAACCTTCATTCCTCTAAAATTATGGACTGATATTCTTTTACTCCATTTACACTGTTTAAAACTGTTCCTCCCTTCAGAAATATTTTCAGGCCCTAATAGGCATGCCCAACCTATGACCTATGGCTATATGCAGTCCCAAGATCATAATGAATGTGGCTCAAACAAAATCATGAAGTTACGTAAAACCTTCAGACCTTTATTTTGTAACTCAATTGTGCAGCTCTCAAGAAAAAGAAACTGTGTAGATGAAAACTTTGTGTCACAATGTCGAAAGGTTGGACCTGTCAGCTAGACTGTTCACTACACCTATATTTAATTGGATATCCTCCTGAGAAATTCGTTATTATTCCTGTTTGCCCCAGTTCAGTGTTTTATCTCATAATCAATAACTATCATTTATATGACCATACTAACCCTGTAAACCGGGGCTCTGCAATATGTGGTCACTGTTATTTTTAGCATGTGTTCTTAGTCCAATAAAGATAAAATAAAATAAAATCACAAGCAAGTAATTTTCACCAGTAGTCTTCAATACTTCATCCCTCCTTCTAACTTTATTGATGGTAACATGAGCACCCTCAAGTATACATTTTAGTCTTGTTTTCCATTTCACAGGTATCATGGCATCCGCCATCACCTTTATTACTCTTTTCCTTATAATTTTAAGAAAAAGAATTCTTTTCTAGTGGCCATGGCAGGCATCCCATGATATCTGGGTCTCACGTCTCACTTTTGCATGCCACTCCTTCACCACTGCAGTGCTCTGCAACTCTAGCCCGTTGCTGCTGCAGGCTATTCCCACAAACATCTAAACAGCCCACATGAAAAGCCTTACCTAGAGTTACCCTGTCATCCACATTACTGGCCACTATTATATCATTCACATCTAAAATCCACAGCAATATGTGTATTTCTACACCAAGACACCTGGCCCAAAGAGGGTTAAAAACGTACAATAAAGAGGACTACTTGTTATTTCATTAACACCATACTCAAACCAATTGAGTAACGGGCCAAACACCCTTATTATTCAAAACCAAAGAAGTTTTATCACTCTAAAGGCAGAATAAAATACTACATTGCTCTGAAAAATATACTTTTTATTAAATGAAAAGTAAAAATTCACCAATTCTTCTTGTTAAAAACCAGACAATTATTGACTCACATTATAATTTTTAAAAATAAATTGAACATTTTTTGTATCAAAAATGTTGTTAATTTATGGATAAGATGGACATCCCTAAGATACTTTTTTGTGTTGTTTATACGGTGGGAGGAGAGGAACGTTACTTTGGCTTTAACTAAATTTAGAATGCTAAGTGTTACAAAATATTGATTGTTCTTAGGGGAAGTTGTGGGCATTTTTACTCAAGAGATTCAGACAGGAAATAAGTAATGAAGACAGTCAGCCACCAGTGGTAATGACATGGAATTATTATCAGATGTACTTGACATGAGGAGGACTTAAGAGAAAGGATTACACAGTGTGAATTGTGCTCAATACCCAGTCTTATCCAACTCGGACTGATGCAAAAAAGTACTGACATGGGATAAATTGTCCTCAAGAAATGGTTATGACCTGTGATTGAACAGCACCTTTTCTCTGACCACCATAAATGTCCCTTTATTGATTCTCTAGGAAAGAGCCATGGTCTGCCATTGGAAATAATGATTTGAGGCCAAAGCATCACAGGATTTGTAAAAACAGGTGTAGTGATGTGGTTCCTATATGTAGTTCACTACAAGTTAGGGATTCCCTATACAGAATCTACTTACAAGACTGGAACAAAGAGAAGCTGCACTATGTTCATAGCAGCCTTATTTATAGTAGCTAGAAGCTGGAAAGAACCCAGATGTCCCTCAACAGAGGAATGGATTCAGAAGATGTGGTATATTTATACAATGGAGTACTACTCTGCAATTAAAAACAATGAATTCACAAAATTCTTAGGCAAATGGTGAGAACTGGAAAATATCATCCTTAGTGAGGTAACCCAATCACAAAAGAACACACATGGTATGCAGTCACTGATAAGGGGATATTAACCCAGAAATTCAGAATACTCAAGACACAATCCACATATCAATAGATTTCAAAGAAGAGGGAAGGAGAGATCCCTGGTCCTGGAAAGACTGGATGTAGGGGAATACCAGGACAGAGAAGTGAGAGGGGGTTGAATGGGGAACAAGGAGGGGGAAGGGGGTTTATGGGACTTTCGGGAAGGGAGGAAACAGGAAAGGGAAAATCATTTGGAATGTAAATAAAAAAATATAGAAAATAAAAAAAATAAAAATGAAAAAGCACTTCAGTCATTAAAAAAAAGTGAGAGAGAGGAGATACAGAGCTTGGCCATTTTGCTTTGTTAGGGAGTAGGAATTGCTCAAAAAAGATGATCACACATCAAAGGATAGAAAAGCCAATACCCTAGACACAATTCGTATATCAATAGATTTCCAAGAAGATGGAAGGAGAGACCCCTGGTCCTGGAAAGACTGGATATAGGGGAATGCCAGGACAGAGAAGCAAGAGGGGGTTGAATGGGGAAAAGAGGGAGGGAAGGGGGCTTATGGGACTTTCGGGGAGGGAGGAAAACGGAAAGGGGAAATGATTTGGAATGCAAATAAAAAAACTTAGAAAAATAAAAGTAGAAAAATCAACTTCAAAGAGCCAATAGGGCTCAACATCAAAATAATTAAGAACAGTACCAGTAGGTGAATAAAATAGAAATCTCTGTGTTTATATGGCTATAAATAGGTGAATAGATACTTTATCATGGTAAGGAAACTAAGAGTGTTAAAATGCATCCACCTAAAGTACTGATTGATCATAAAAAAAAATCATCATGTATTTAAGTTCTGCAGACAGCACCTTAAAGAAATTGAAGTTAACATCACCAGTGATGAGAAAAATTGAAATTACATACCACCTGGAAAATGCAATGAGAGGAACACATCATGACTTCTGAATCTTTCTGCCCACGATGCATAGCCTGAATTCAATCATGAGGAAATAGCAGACAAATTCAAACTGAAGAACATTCTACAAAACACCTAGCTTGTCATCTTCAGCCGTGTCAGTTTCTTGAAAACCAAAGGAAGACAAATTGTTTCAGATTAAAGATGACTAAAGAGAACTGACAACTAAATGCATGTGATCCTGGAGAGGATGTTTGCCTAAATGACATTATTGGGACATTTGCTGAAAGTTAAACAGGCCTTTAAAATTAGGTGGGAATTCTCTACTCTTGCCACTTTCCTGACTCTGACAGCTGCTCTGAAGTTACACAGGAGAATGTCTTTGCTTATATGATGGGGTAGGCAATTGTTTGGCACTTTGATTTTTTTTTCTAGTGTCATTGATTTAAGTGGCGTGTAGGGTGATTAATTACACAGGATAACTTTTCTGTGGATTATAGATTGTTCTAAAAGAAATAAATTTCAAAAATAAGCAAATAAAATTATAGGTTAATATTATCACACTTAATACTATCAATAGCTTAGTGACCACTTGTCACTTGGAGTTAGAAACCAATGTTATAACTTTTTCTCTTCCACCTCCCTAGTTTTTTTTACTTAATTTCAGTGGTTTATAAAAAGATAATTAAAATCTTGTTTGGTTGACCTTGTGCCATTTGGTATCTGTATAATCTTAGAAATTTGGTTTATTTATTATGTACTATTTATTATACTTTATTATATACTATTAGGTTAGAGGAGAAATTATACAATTGTGGTTAAGATTTAAATACATATAAAGTAGTGGTTATATTTTGTTATTTCATGTGAAATTTCACATTCACTGTTACCAAGTACACTCAGAACTCAAAATATAACAGAATTCTGTATACTATCCCTTTTCTTTGCCATTATAGTCTATGTCCTAATGAGTGTCAGTCAGAAACCCAAGAGCTATCTTAGGCTTCTTTTGTTCTTCTACTTGTCTAATTGAGGACCAAAGAATGTTAATTATCTCTCTTTTAGATCCTAATTCCATTTCTCTTTTGCTCTAACTGTTTTCTGCTCAGTTATAACCATTCAATTTTCTGTCTTATATTGAAGGTAATCTTTCTGAAGTGCAAGGGTAAGCCCACTCTCTGGTGCAGTTCATAAATTCATACTCTCATTTAAGACAATGAAATTTCTTAAGAGGCTTATAAAGGCCATTCTCTCTACTTGTATTTTTTTTTCTCTTTATTTCTACTGTTATAATTGCTTACTTGTGTGGGAGGTTTCTGGATACTGAGTGCCCTGTCTTTGCGACCCCCAACTCCTAATATTCTATCAAACTCATAGTCATTTATAATTTACCTCCAAGAATCTAGGAACTCTATGCTGATGTCTTAGTTGGAGTTTATATTGCTGTATTGAAACAACATGACCAAAAAGCAAGTTGGGAAGGAAAGGATTTATCTGGCTTACATTTCCATATTGCTGTTCACCAACAAAGAAGTCAGGACAGGAACTCAAACAGGGCAGGAATGTTGAGGCAGGAACTGATGAAGAGGTCATGGAGGGGTGGTGCTTATTGGCTTGCTTCCCATGACTTGTTCAACTGCCTTTTTTATAGAACCCAGGACCACCAGCAGGGATAGCTCTGTCTAAAATGGGCTGCACCTACTCCCATTGATCACTAATTGATAAAATGCCTTACAGCTGCATCACAGGGAGGTGTTTCCTCAACTGAGGCTCCTTCTTCTGTGATGACTGTAGATTATGTCAAGTTGACTGCAAATCAGTCAGTACAGTTGGCTAGTTTCTTTGCCATCTTGCCTGTCTTTCATAGTAATCTCAAAATCTCTTAACTTCTGAATTACTCTGTTTCTTTCTTTACATCCAAACCAGCATAAGGTAGCTATGAATGTATAAATCTGTCTTTCCTATTCTATTTCTGATTCTTAGAAAAAAATGTATGAATCATGCATTTTCAAAAATGATTTTTAAATAGGTGAGTGACTGCAACTTTATTTGTGATAGCCCTTTAGTGCTACATTATTTAAAAGTGCCCTCAGTTTATGGTATATGGATTGGTAAGTAAGCCCTTAGAATATATTGTCCAGACAGTATTTATCTCCCATTTTCCATGTCTGGGTTTGGATAAAATACTCAAAAAACATTTGAAAAAGAACATGTAGATTTTTTTTGTTTTGTTTTGTTTTGTTTTTTTCGAGACAGAGTTTTTCTGTGTAGCCTTGGCTGTCCTGGAACTCACTTTGTAGATCAGGCTGGCCTCGAACTCAGAAATCCTCCTGCCTCTGACTCCCAAGTGCTGGAATTAAAGGCGTGCACCACCACCGCCCGGCTGAACATGTAGTTTTTAATTAACAAAAAATCATATCGATATTAAATTGATTTGAACTAATTTTTCGAAAGTAGTATACTTTTTTGTGAGCCAAATTTCTCTAAGATCTGAACTTTCTGTAGTTCTCAAGGTCTTAGATATTTTTAAATATTATCTGGCTCATTAAAGAGGAAAATGATTATTTTACTGTAATTTCTTATTGGAAACATTTTTGTCATCTTTGGCAGTGGTACTGGAACAATTTCCTTACTCCGCCTAAAATGAATGAATTATTTTATGCATATGTCCTGTAGATTTTGTATCATCTAAACTTCATATAGGGTCAAATATCAACTGTGGCATTTTAATTGACTGGAGTCAGGAACTCAGAAAAACAATAAACATAAGTATAATTGACAAGTCCTTATATATAATCCCTTGAAAGTCTTTTATAAATTTCTAAGTTATAGCTCTAGGGGAGTAGAAAGACTTTACAAAGTTCTAGACTTCTAGAACATCTTCAGATTAAATTTAGCTTCCTTGACTTTAGTTCTTGTGTTAAACCAAATATGATCCAAGAGATTAGTTATAAATTTTTAAAAGTTTTTTGTGGTCCTAAGATTAATATCATGTGTAGTTTGGAATGTGGAGTAAAATAAAGTACTAATTATGCATACTTTAGGGACTTTAGCATTATTGTAGTATCTTATGCAAATAACACACAGGGGTCATCAAAGGCATTGAGATCTTTCTCTCTGGAAAAGTCCAACCCATTTTATTTAATGAACCAATTAGCTCAAACCTCTCAAATTTGAAAACTCACCATGTTCAAGAAGCAAAAGTTGTGGGTTGGAGGTGTTGGAAGACCATTGACTCTGGGGAAACTTCATAAGCAAGGGATATCACTTTGTATTCTGTTCACATGGTAACTAACCTATTAATGGGCCTAAATGCCCTGGATGTTACATACAAAGAAAGATACTTAAACTATCAGATCCATTAGAAGGTGAAAAGAGCCTACAGTTAAATTCCAGAATTCAAGAAGAACCTAATCTGGACCTGCTAGTTCAGGTTTGTATTCCCAGCTGTCTGTGATCTAAGCCAGGAGGGTCTCAAATGCAAGGCCTTTCTAGGCTTTAATATGAGTTCAAGACCAATCTGGGCAACTTAGTAAGACTTTCTCTTGAAAAAAGTAAGAAGGGAACTAGGGATGTAGCTCAGTGCTGCATGATCATTTGACTATAATGCACAAGATAAGTGCCATACACAAAACTAATTATATAATTAGGAAAGTTTAACACATCTCTGACATGGCTTTTTCACTTATTACAGAGGGCAGAACAAAGTGCCCATGATATCCTTCTAAGTAGTTCCACTTTTAGGCAGAAAGTATTAGTTATATTGAATAGCAATCATTCCCTTTGAGACGCAAAAGCAAAGAACAACTAATCAGTAATGTGACTGGCTGAAGACTGATTTCTTGTGAACTCACTGAGTGCTAACCCTCATTATTATGCTGTGCTTTTGTACACATTTTTCAAAATACTTTAGTAAGTCTCAACGGCCTGAAGAGAAAATACTTATTTGGTTCATAAATAGGTTGCTAAGAAACCATTTTCTCTAAATTTCTTGTAAACATTTTATAATTTATTATATAAATAAAGCGGTTTTATGAATAAATAAATGAATGGTTACAATAGCCAAAGAAAGCAAGAAGTACCTCACTTCTGTGCAGAATAGGGAAGACATGGAATATAAAAAAGGTAAATGAGTGAATGAATGAAACAAACAAACAAACAAACAAACACAACGAAGAAACCCTACCCATTCATTTGGAACTACAGCCATCCGGGTATCCTGTAACCCATACAGATACTAAAATATGACAAGACTCAGGCAACATGCAAAAAATAACACATCATTTGGATATTGTCTGTCCACAGCTTCCAACATGAATTAAATAATCACATAATGTAAGGAAAATACTGTTTTCTTATATCCATTATACTGTAAGGGAATAAAAAAGGAAAATTATAAACACATTAAATTCAGATAAAATCTACATTCTGAATATTTTTCCTTGGTTATTTGACTTCATTGGTTCAGAACTTGTAGAACAAAAACTCTATTAAAATTTATCTGTAGGTCAGTGCTGTTGTTCTGTACATAGAGCAGATTGTGTGTTTTTTCCAGGTGTTTACTATGCAGTGAAAAAAAATTAGGCATTGCAGAAAAACATTGACTAATGATAGGCTCAATAACATCATTTCTTGTTTTGTCACAAATCCCCTTCTGCAGTGTGACTAAAGTCAATAATGAAACAAGCTATAATTTGTTCTCTGTATTCAAAAATCATCCAATCAAGGTGATGTCTATAATTTTCTAGAACATTGTGACCAGTTTGGGGAAAGCTTCAGCACAGAGTTTGAACCATGTAATAGGATCCTATATAATATATCCTTTTTTTTTCTTGAAATGCCATAGGCAGCCCATAATTCTTATATTTCAGCTTTCTTGCTAGTAAAATGTAAAAGATAGAACTGTGTCACTATTAATCTTTTCTTTTTTTCACTGAGGCATAGAGATTAAAAGAATATATAAGATAAAAAAAGAAAGAAATGATACTTTTGTAAGGTAGATACTATCAACATACCAACATATGAGGAAATGAAGAAATAAAAACATTAACTTACAAAAAGCTAGGTGAAGGAGTAGCTGAACTATGCCAAGGTTCATAAACTACTACTACAATTTATCTTATACATATATGGACAAGGTCATTTCTGCCTTGGTTTCTTGGCTCACTTCATTCATTTTATACAGCAGCTTCCATTTAGTTACCATGTCTCTATGAGTAATTCCGCCTATATTGTACATCATGACCAAGAAAGTTTTCCAGAGTTACATGACAAAGTTGTTGAAAACACAAATTTGCTATGTCCTTCATGTCTCAAATAGGCTCACTGAATCTGCTGTAGTTCTTAGAAATCTGTCCCTTTAACAATCCTTAACTACTTATGTTACTTCACCATAAAGGCCCTTTTGTCAGGTTGTGAAGAAACCTTGCTACTTAAGATCCCAGTCTACAATGACCAATGGTAAAAAAAAAGGAGAACTACCTTTACCAGCAGGGATTCTCCTTCTCTGACCTTGTCTGGGGAGCCTGACTCCACCCCCGCCACCCTGCCTTCCTAGGGAAGATCAAGTAGTCCTTGGAAGACCCAAAAGTACAACTTCCTCTTCCCCTCAACTCCCATAAGAGCTTGCACAGCAAGTACCTGGGATTCCTGGAATGCCTTACCATGCAAATGAAGCATTCCTAGTACTTTAAACTCTAGCCAATGAACCATCACCCTACAAACAACCCCTTCCCATTCTCCAAACTTCATATACAGCTTTCTCCACCCTGAATAAAGTATATATGTACAAATCCACCCCAAATAAAGGTATGCATATGAGCTAAGATAGTCTAAAAGAGCTGTTTCAGAAAGCTGTTTCACTGAAGATCCTCAGAAGGTCTTTGTCTAAAAGAGAGGAAACACTGAGATCCATGGAGAAAGACTCCCTCCCTCTTCATTCTTCCAGCCTGATGTGCAGCAGCCTCTGGACATGGAACTGCAGTTGTGTCCTAACAAGCACACCACACCATATTTTAAGAAAACTCTAGCCCTGTCAATATAGAAAGGTATTCTAAAGGTATTCAATTACATGAGAACTGACCAAATTTATTGCTCTTGATCAAATCAAAATTATACATATATATGTGTGCATATATGTATATGTATATTATAATTGATATATATAAGGAATGGACATGAAATTGTCACTGATCCAAAGGTATTATGGAACTTGATATATTTTTTTTAACTGATTTTGTGTTAAAACCCAAAGGAAATGCTATGTATTAACATAGCACATGCCACAGAAAACAAATTTAATGGTTAAAAACAGTAATACCTTTGCATTAGACTAAGAATTTGTTGACTTTTTACTATGAAAAATACAATGCAATCAATCTAAGGTCACCATACAATCTTACCATAAATCTTTCTGTAATCCACTCTTTAAAACCCAGGAGGAAGGCTTTCTACTGATGCTTTTGCAAATCCTTAGTCTTCATCAAACTGACTATAGGTTTACATTGATCTATCTGACAACTACTAAGTTAATACAAAAGGCACATAAGCACCTTCTGTCTGATCTAAAACTAGTAACAAGCTGGTAGATAGAGGTGAGTCATTGCTTTCTTCAAATTATTAAAACTATTTACAAATCTTTTGAGAAAACTCCCCCCAAAAGACTATTAAGCCAATTTACACTTAGTGTATTGTTGTATGTTGTATACATGATACAATCATGGGGCAATTATATCTCCAAATAAACTCTAGAGTACCCTTTTTTGATGAAAACAAATTGTGTGTATTGAGATATACTAGACAACTAAAGGAAACTAAGTTATCAACAAACTTGAAGATGTATAAACAAATCTTCCACTAGTTAATAGTCCTTACTGTAATCTATCCAACTACTCTTGGTAAGAAGCAGACCCTGGTTAGTGCTTAGAGTTGTCATATATGCAGAAGATTGGATCTCAAATTTCTTTCAAGAGTTCTTTTGAAGGGGGCAAGGATGGTAGGGAAAATGGCGTGTTGGTTGGCCTTAAGAAGGCTACACCAACGATTGTATTAGTCTCTGATGTCTGTGTCCAGACTGGATCCAGCTGAAAGTCCAAGACATCAGGACTTCAAGTAGGTCAGTTCAGCATGTCTGATGATGAGACTCATCAAGGCTGTATATTCTGTAATATACAAATCTCAAAACAAAATTTTATTATCATCAATATAACTTTTTTGTTTGACTCTCTGAAAAGATAGGGTCTCCCTCTATCAAATCCGATCCCTCTTACTCTGGAAGGTGTATGGACACTAACCACCTTTTCTAAAAATGTAAAGACAAAACCTTTCTTCCAAAATAGCTTATCCTTGAGCCAGTAACCAGAAAAACCTTTATTTTGACATCTCCCCCAGAGGAAAAATATAACCACAAAACTCAAAATTACACCCCTTTTGAAAATTAAAGCAATTCAGGTTTAATATGTCTGATAGCTCTCATCTTTCATTATATTTAGAATAGGTCCTTTTTAGAAATTATGAAGCTATTATTAAGAATTGTAGAATTGTTAATTCAAAAGCAATTAACTAAAATTTAAAGTGAGAAATAGTTTATAGTAGTGATCAATCCACAATAGCAGATTCTGTGATTGAGTTTATTTATATGTATGTTACCTGACCCCTCTGTCTCAGTATAACATTGGAAAAGGTTATTTATCCTGTGCAGTCCTGCAACAGTGGATGCTACAGGTGGCTTTTGTCCTGCTGAAACTAGAATAAGAGTGGAGGATTTAGGAGAGATCGAAGGAAGTAGAACAAATTAATCTTACTTCTCTATTACATAAAGTTTCCTCCTTTGAGAGATCTGAATGAGATTCAATTTATTACAAAGACAGATTAACAATACTAATGAAGAAAACAAAAAAAGATTTGTTTGTTAGTTTTGCTTATGAAGTTATCAATTTAAGTCAATTTTAGCATTTGTATATATCAATTTTGTGGAAATAGTCTGAGTTCATGCTTCTGTACCAAAATACTTCCTTGGGCACTAGAAAACAACAAATATTAATTACTTCCAATTTTGAAAGCTGGAAGTCAGGGACTTTTTTGTTTGTTTTGTTTTGTTTTAATGTCTTTCACACTTTTCATTCTGTTACCTCTGTCTTGATGCATTATTCTCTTTGAGACATTTTTAATGGGCTTTTCCTTGCGATGGTTATTCTCAGGTTTTCTCTTATCTTTATTAGATATTTTATGTATTTACATTTCAAATGTTATGCCCTTTCCCTGTTTCCCCACCGGAACCCCACCTATCTGATTCCCCCTCCCCCTGCTTCTATGAGGGTGCTCTCCCACCCACTCACCCATTCCCACCTCACCACAGTGGCATTCCTCTACACTGGGGAACTGTGTCTTCACAGGACCAGGGGCCTCTCCTCCCACTGATGCTCAACAAGGCCATACTCTGTTACCTATGTAGCTGGAGCCATGGGTCCCTCCATGTCGACTCTTTGGTTGGTGGTTTACTCCCTGAGAGCTCTGGGGATTCTGCTTGGTTGATATTGTTGTTTTTATGGGGTTGCAAACGTCTTCATCTCCTTCAGTCCTTTCTCTCACTCCTCCATTGTGGAAGTTGTGCTCAGTTCAATGGTTGGCTGTGGGCATCCTCCTCTGTATTTGTCAGGCTCCGGCAGAGCCTCTCAGGAGACAGCTATATCAGGCTCCTGTAAGCCAACACTTCTTGTCTTCCTTAATAGTGTCTGGGTTTGGTATCTGTATATGGGATGGATCCCCATGTAGGGCAGTTTCTGGATGGCATTTTTTTCAGAAGCACACTTTGTCCCTGTTATTTCCTTTAGACAGGAATCATTCTGGGATAAAATTTTGGAGATGAATAGGTGGCTGCTTCCCCCAGCTAGGGGCCTTGCTTAACCTCTGGATATGGTCTCAACAGGTTCTCCTCCCCTTTGGTAGATGTTTCAGCTAATTACATTCCTATTGGGTCCTAGGAGCCTCTTGTTTCAAGGCATCTGGGCTTTGAGGTGGCTATGCCCAGTTCCCCATTCCCTATTGCTATACCTCTGCTCAAATTCTGTACAAATGGCCCTCTGTATATCATCCCCTTCTCGTCCCATACCTGATCCTGGTCCCTGCTTTCCTCCCTCCACCTCCTTACTTCCTGCCAAGTTCCTCTCTCCCTCTACCTCCTGCTGCATTTTGTTCCCCCTTTGAGAATGACTGAAACATCCACATTTCTATTACTTCTTCTTGAGCTTCGTGTGGTCTGTGCATTGTATCTTGGGTATTCCTAGCTTTTGGACTAATATCCACTTATCAGTGTATGCATACCATATGTGTTCTTTTGTGATTGGGTTATCTCACTCAGGATGATATTTTCTAGTTCCATCCATTTGCCTAAGAATTTCATGAAGTCATTGTTTTTAATAGCTGAGGAGTACTCCATTGTGAAAATATACCACATTTTCTGTATCCATTTCTCTGTTGAGGGACGTCTGGCTTCTTTCTAGCTTCTGGCTATTATAAATAAGGTTGCTAGGAACATAGTGGACCATGAGTCCTTCTTATATGTTGGAACATCTTTTGTGTATATGCCTAGGAGTGGTATAGCTGGGTGTTCAGGTAGTATTATGTCCAATTTTCTGAGGAACCACCACACTGATTTCCAGAGTAGTTGTACCAGCTTCCAATCCCCCCAACAATGGTAGGATTCTTCACATTCTAGCCAGCATCTGCTGTCACCTGAGTTTTTCATCTTAGCTATTCTGACTAATGGTATGAGATGGAATCTCAGGGTTTTTTGATTTGCATTTCCCTGTTTACTAAAGATGTTGGATATTTCTTTAGGTGCTTCTCTCAGCCTTTCGATATTCCTCAATTGAGAATTCTCTGCTTAGCTCTGTACCCCATTTTTATTAGGTTTATTTGGTCTCTGGAGTCTAACTTCTAGATTTTTTGTACATATTGGATATTAGCCCTCTATTGGATGTAGGATTAGTAAAGATATTTTCCCAATCTGTTGGTTGCTGTTTTGTCCTTTTGACAGTGTCCTCTGCCCTACAGAAGCTTTACAATTTTGTGAGGTCCCATTTGTCGATTCTTTTTTTTTTTTTAATTTTTTTTCTATTTTTTATTAAATATATTCTTTATTTACATTTTAAATGTTGTCCCCTTTCTTGGTTCCCCACCCCCGAAAATCCGATAAGCCATCTCCCCTTCCCCAATCAACCCTCCCCTGCTTCCCTGTCCTGGTATTCCTCTATACTACAGCATCAAGTCTTTCCAGGACCAAGGGCCTCTCCTCGCTTTGGTGTCTAACAAGACCATCTTGATCTTAGAACATAAGTCACTGGTGTTCAGTAAATTTTCCCCTGTGCCCATGTGTTCAAGGCTTTTCCCCACTTTTTCTTTTACTAGTTTCAGTGTATCTAGTTTTATGTGGAGATACTTGATTCACTTGGAATTGAGCTTTGTACAAGGGGATAAGAATGGATCGATTTTCATTCTTCTACATGCTAACCACCAGTTGAACCAGTACCATTTAGTGAAAATGCTGTCTGTTTTCCACTGGATGGTTTTAGCTCCTTTGTCAAAGATCAACTGACCATAGGTTTGTGGGTTCATTTCTGGGTATTCAGTTCTATTCTATTGATCTACCTCCCTGTCTCTGTGCCAATACCATGAAGTTTTTATCACTATTGCTCTATAATGTAGCTTGAGGTCCTAGATAGAGATTCCCCCAGAAGTTCTTTTATTGTTGAGTAGAGTTTTCTCTATCCTAGATCTTTTGGTTATTCCAAATGAATTTGCAAATTGCTCTTTTTACCTCTATGAAGAAATGAGTGGGAATTTTGATGGGGATTGCATTGAATCTGTAGGATGCTTTCAGAAAGATGGCCATTTTTACTATATGGATCCTGCCAATCCATGACCATGGAAGATTTTTCCATCTTCTGAAATCTTTGATTTCTTTCTTCAGGGACTTGAAGTTCTTGTTATACAGATTTTACACTTGCTTGTTTAGAGTTATACCAAATCATGTAATATCATTCATGACTATTGTGAAGGGTGTTGTTTCCCTATTCTTTGTCAGCCTGTTTTGTCTTTACATTAGAGGAAGACTAATGATTTTTTTGAATTAATTTTCTATCCAACCATTTTGCTGAAGTTGTTTATCAGGTTTAGGAGTTCTCTGGTGGAATTTTTGGGAACACTTAAGTGTACTATCATATCATCTGCAGATAGTGATAGTTTGACTTCTTTCTTTCCAATTTGTAGTCCTTTGATCTCCTTTTGTTGCCTAATTGCTCTAGCTAGGACTTCAAGTACTATATTGAAGGGGTAGGGAGGGTGGGCAGCCTTGTCTAGTGTCTGATTTTCGTGGGATTGCTTCAAGTTTCTCTCCATTTAGTTTGATGTTGGCTACTGGTTTGCTGTATATTGCTTTTATGATGTTTAGATATGGGCCTTGAATTCCTGATCTTTTACCATGAAGGGGTGTTGAATTTTGTCAAATGCTTTCTCATCACCTAATGAAATGATCATGTGTTTTTTTTCCTTTGCATTTGTCTATGTAGTGGATTATGTTGATGGATTTGTCTATATTGAACTATCCCTGCATCCCTAGGAAGAAGCCTATTTGATCATGACTGATGATAATTTTGATGTGTTCTTAGATTCATTTTGTGGGAATTTTATTGAGTATGTTTGCATCAGTACTCATAAGTGAAATTGGTCTGAGGTTCTCTTTCTTTGTTGGGTCTTTGTGTGGTTTAGGTAGAATCATAATTGTTGCTTCATAGAACGTGTTGGGTAGTGTTCCTTCTGTTTCTATTTTGTGGATTAGTTTGAAGAGTCTTGGTATTATGTCTTCTCTGAATGTCTGATAGAATTCTATACTAAACCTATCTGGTCCTGGGCATTTTTTGGTTTGGAGACTTTTAATGCCTGCTTCTATTTCTTTAGGGGTTATGAAACTGTTTAGATGGTTTATCTTAAACTGATTTAATTTTGGTATCTGGTATTTGTCTAGAAAATTGTCCATTTCTTCCAGATTTTCCAGTTTTGTTGCTCTTGTAGTAGGATCTGATGATTTTTTTTGAATTTTTTATGTTTCTCCACTCATGTTATGTTTCTCCATTCATGTCTGATTTTGCTAATTTGTATTTTTTAAAAATTTTTATTAGATATATTCTTTATTTACATTTCAAATGATTTTTCTCTTACTGGTTCCCCCCTCCCCAAAAGTCTCTTCCCTCCCCCTGTTCCCCAACCATCCAACTCCTGCCTCCCCTTCCTGGTATTCCCCTACACTGCCATATTGAGCCTTTCCAGGACCAGGCACCTCTCCTTCCTTCTTCTTAGTATCCTTTGATATGTGAATTGTTTCTTAGGTATTCCAAGCTTCTGGGCTAATATCCGCTTATCAGTGAGTGCATATCATATTTGATTTTTGTGAATGGGTCATCTCACTCAGGATGACATTCTCCAGTTCCAACCACTTGACTAAGAATTTCATGAATTCATTGTTTTTAATAGCTGAGTAGTATTCCATAGTGTAAATATTCCATATTTTCTGTATCCATTCCTCTGTTGAGGGACATCTGAGTTCTTTCCAGCTTCTGGCTATTATAAATAAGGCTGCTATGAACATAGTGGAGCATGTGTCCTTATTGCATGTTGGAGAGTCCTCTGGGTATATGCCCAGTAGTGGTATAGCTGGTCCTCCAGTAGTATTATGCTGAGTTTTCTGAGGAATAGCCAAACTGATTTCCAGAGTGGTTTTACCAGCTTGCAATCCCACCAGCAATGGAGGAGTGTTCCTCTTTCTCCACATCCTCGCCAGCACCAGCTGTCTCCTGAGTTTTTGATCTTAGCCATTCTGACTGGTGTGAGGTGAAATCTCATGGTTGTTTTGATTTGCATTTCCCTGAAGACTAAGGATGTTGAACATTTCTTTAGGTGTTTCTCAGCCATTTGATATTCCTCAGGTGAAAATTCTTTGTTTAGCTCTGTACCTCGTTTCTCTCTCTCTCTCTCTCTCTCTCTCTCTCTCTCTCTCTCTCTCTCTATTTTCTAAGTTTTTTTATTTACATTCCAAATCATTTCCCCCTTTCCATTTCCTCCCTCCCCAAAAGTCCCATAAGCCCCCTTCCCGCCTTCTTTTCCCCATTCAACCCCCTCTTGCTTCTCTGTCCTGGCAGTACCTCATTTTTTAATAGGGTTATTTGGCTCTCTGGAATCTGCCTTCTTGAGTTCTTTGTATATCTTGGATATTAGCCCTCTGTCAGATGTAGGGTTGGTAAAGATCTTTTCCCAATTAGTTGGTTGCAGTTTTGTCCTATTGACAGTATCCTTTGCCTTACAGAAATTTTGTAATTTTATGAGATCCCATTTGTCAATTCGTGATCTTAGGGCATAAGCTATTGGTGTTCTGTTCAGGAAATTTTCCCCTGTGCCCATGTGCTCAAGGTACTTCCCCAGTTTCTTTTCTATTAGTTTCAGTGTTTCTGGTTTTATGTGGAGGTCCTTGATTTACTTGGACTTGAGCTTAGTACAAGGAGATAAGAATGGATAGATTTGCATTTTCTTCATGCTGACCTCCGGTTGAACCAGCACCATCTATTGAAAAGGCTATCTGTTTTTCACTGGGTAGTTGTAGTTCCCTTGTCAAAGATCAAGTGATCATAGGTATGTGGCTTCATTTCTGGGTCTTCAATTCTATTCCATTGATCTACCTGCCTGTCACTGTACCAATACCATGCAGTTTTTAACATTGTAGTACTGCTTGAAGTCGGGGATACTGATTTCCCCAGAAGTTCTTTTACTGTTGAGAATAGTTTTAGCTATCCTGGGTTTTCTGTTATTCCAGATGAATTTTTGAATTGCTCTTTCTAACTCTATGAAGAATTGAATTGGGATTCTGATGGGGATTGCATTGAATCTGTATATTGCTTTTGGCAAGATGGTCATTTTGACTATATTAATCCTGCCAATCCATGAGCATGGAAGATTTTTCCATCTTCTGAGGTCTTCTTCAATTTCTTTCTTCAGAGACTTGAAGTTCTTGTGATACAGGTCTTTTACTTGTTTAGTTAGAGTCACACCAAGATACGTTATATTGTTTGTGGCTATCATGAAGGGTATCATTTCTCTTATTTCTTTCTCAGCCTGCTTATACTGAATCTAATAGAAAACAAACTAGGGAAGAGCCTTGAACATATGGGCACAGGGGAAAATTTCCTGAACAACACACCAATAGCTTATGCTCTAAGATCAAAAATTCACAAATGGGACCTCATAAAATTAAAAAGTTTCTGTAAGGCAAAGGGCACTGTCAAAAGGACAAAGCAGCAGCCAACAAACCGGGAAAAGATCTTTACCAACCCTACATCTGACAGAGGGCTTATATCCAATATATACAAAGAACTCAAGAAGTTAGACTCCAGAGAGCTTTTGGCAGGGTAGCCATTTTTACTATATTAATCCTGCCAATCAATAGGCATGGAAGATCTTTCCATCTTCTGAAGTTTTCTTCTATTTCTTTCTTCAGAGACTTGAAGTTCTTGTCATACAGATCTTTCACTTGTTTGGTTAGAGTCACACCAAGATACTTTATATTGTTTGTGGCTATTGTGAAGGGTGTCATTTCCCTAATTTCTTTTTCTTTTTTTTTTTTTTTTTTTGTTTTGTTTTTCGAGACAGGGTTTCTCTGTGTAGCCCTGGCTGTCCTGGAACTCACTTTGTAGACCAGGCTGGCCTCGAACTCAGAAATCCTCCTGCCTCTGCCTCCCAAGTGCTGGGATTAAAGGCGTGCGCCACCACCGCCCGGCTATTTCCCTAATTTCTTTCTCAGCCTGTTTATCCTTTGAATATAGGAAGGCTACTGATTTGCTTGAGTTAATTTTATATCCGGCCACTTTGCTGAAGTTGGTTATCAGCTGTAGGAGTTCTCTGGTGGAGTTTTTGGCTCCCTTAAGTATACTATCATATCATCTGCAAATAGGGTTAATTTGACTTCTTCCTTTCCAATTTGTATCCCTTTGATCTCCTTTTGTTGTCTAATTGCTCTAGCTAGAACTTCAAGTACTATATTGAATAAATATGGAGAGAGAGGGCAGCTTTGTCTAGTTCCTGATTTTAGTGGGATTCCTTCAAGTTTCTCTCCATTTAGTTTGATGTTGGCTACTGGTTTGCTGTATATTGCTTTTACTATGTTTAGGTATAGGCATTACATTCCTGTTCTTTCCAAGACCTTTAACATGAAAGGATGCTGAATTTTGTCAAATGTTTTTTCAGCATCTAATGAAATGACCATGTGGTTTTTTTCTTTGAGTTTGTGTATGTAGTGAATTACATTGAAGGATTTCCTTATATTGAACCATCCCTGCATTCCTGTCATGAAGCCTACTTGATCCTGGTGAATGATCGTTTTGATGTGTTCTTGGATTCGGTTGGCAAGAATTTTATTGAATATTTTTGCATCTATGTTCATAAGGGAAATTGGTCTGAAATTCTCTTTCTTTGTTGGATCATTGTGTGATTTTGGTAGCAGTGTAATTGTGGCTTCATAGAACGAGTTGGGTAGTGTTCTTTCTGTTTCTATTTTGTGGAATAGTTTGAAGAGTACTGGTGTTAGGTCTTCTTTGAAGGTCTGATAGAATTATGCACTAAAACTACCTGGTCCTGTGCTTTTTTTGGTTGGAAGACTTTCAATGACCACTTCTATTTCTTTAGAGGTTATGGGACCGTTTAGATGGTCTATCTGATCCTTATTAAACTTTGGTAGTTGGTATCGGTCTAGGAAATTGTCCATTTCCTCCAGATTTTCTAGTTGTGTTGAGTATAGGCTTTTGTAGTAGGATCTGATGATTTTTTGAATTTCCTCAGTTTCTGTTCTTATTTCTCCCTTTTCATTTCTGATTTTGTTAATTTGGATACTGTCTCTGTGCTCTCTGGTTAGTCTGACTAAAGGCTTATCTATCTTGTTGATTTTCTCAAAGAACCAACTCCTAGTTTTGTTGATTCTTTGAATAGTTCTTTTTATTTCTACTTGGTTAATTTCAGTCCTGAGTTTGATGATATCCTGTCTTCTGTTGCTCTTGGGTGTATTAGCTTCTTTCTGTTCTAAAGCTTTCAGGTGTGCTGTTAAGCTGCTAGTGTATGCTCTCTCTAGCTTCTTTTTGGAGGCACTCAGAGTTATGAGTTTTCCTCTTAGTACTGCTTTCAATGTGTCCCCTAAATTTGGGTATGTTGTGCCTTCATTTTCATTAAACTCTAAAAAGGTTTTGATTTCTTTCCTTATTTCCTCCTTGACCAAGATGTCATTGAGTAGAGCATTGTTCAGCTTCCATGTGTATGTGGGCTTTCTGTTGTTTTTGTTGCTGTTGAAGACCACCCTTACTCCATAGTGATCTGATAGGAGGCATGGAATTAGTTCGATTGTCTTATATCTGTTGAGGTATGTTTTGTGACCAATTGTATGGTCAATTTTGGAGAAGGTACCATGAGGTGCTGAGAATAAGGTATATTCTTTTGATTTAGGATGAAATGTTCTATAGATATCTATTAAATCCATTTGTTCCAAAACTTCTGTTAGTTTTACTGTGTCTCTGTTTAGTTTGTGTTTCCCTGATCTGTCCATTAAGGAGAGTGGGGTGTTGAAGTCACCCACAATTATTGTGTGGGGTGCAATGTGTGCTTTCAGCCTTAGCAAGTTTTCTTTTACGAATGATGATGCCCTTGTATTTGGAGCATTGATGTTCAGAATTGAGAGTTCTTCCTGTTAGATTTTTCCTTTTTTTTTTTTAAAGACTTATTTTATTTATTATATGTAAGTACACTGTAGCTGTCTTCAAACACCCCAGAAGAGGGTGTCAGATCTCATTACAGATGATTGTGAGCCACCATGTGGTTGCTGGGATTTGAACTCAGGACCTCTGGAAGAGCAGTCGGTGCTCTTAACCACTGAGCCATCTCTCCAGCCCTAGATTTTTCCTTTGATGTGTATAAAGTGTCCTTCCATGTCTTTTTTGATGACTTTTGGTTAAAAGTCTATTTTATCAGATATTAGAATGGCTACTCCAGATTGTTTCCTGGGACCACTTGCTTGGAAAACCTTTTTCCAGCCCTTTACTCTGAGGTAGTGTTTGTTTTTGACACTGAGTTGTGTTTCCTGTAAGCAGCAAAATGTTGGGTCTTGTTTACATATCCAGTCTATTCGTCTATGTCTTTTTATTAGGGACTTGAGCCCATTGATGTTAAGAGATTTTAAGGAAATGTGATTGTTGCTTCCTGCTATTTTTGGTGTAATTTTTATGTTTGTGTGGTTATCTTTTTTGGTCTGCTAATTTGAATACTGTTTCTGTGCTTTCTGGCTAGTCTGGCTAAGGGTTTAACCTATGTTGTTGATTTTCTCAAAGAACCAACTCTTAGTTTTGTTGATTCTTTGTATAGTTCTTTTTGTTTCTACTTGGTTGACTTCATCCCTTAATTTGATCATTTCCTGCTGTCTACTCCTCTTGGGTGAATTTGCTTCTTTTTGTTGTAGAGATTTCAGATGTGCTGTGAAGTTGCTAGTGTATGCTCTCTCCAGTTTCTTTTTGGAGGCACTCAGAGCTATGAGTTTTCCTCTTAGCACTGCTTTCATTGTGTCCCATATATTTGAGTATGTTGTACCTTCATTTCCTTAAATTCTAAAAAGTCTTTAATTTCTTTATTTCTTCCTTGACCAAGTTATCATTGAGTAGTGCATTGTTCAGCTTCCATGTGTATGTGGTCTTTCTGTTGTTTTTGTACTTATTTAAGACCAGCCTTAGTTAGTAGTGATCTGGCAAAATGCATGAGATCATTTCAATCTTTGTCTATCTGTTGAGGTCTGTTTTGTGACCAATTATATGGTCAGTTTTGGAGACGGTACTGTAAGGTGCTGAGAAAAAGGTATATTCTTTCATTTTACTATGAAATCTTCTATAGATATTTGTTAAATCCATTTGTTTCATAACTTTTGTTATTTTCAGTGTGTCTCCATTGTGTGCCTGTGAGCTTTTGATCTTAGGTGTGTCAGCTCTCCTTGGAGACCAGTGCTCTCTGGACAGGATTTGGGTGTGGAGAGCTTTGTTACAGGGTTAGCTCTGGGGCTCAGATGGGGACAGGAAGGATCCTGTCCCCAGTTGCTCTAAGGTTCCTGTGCCCAGTGCACTCCTGGAGGGTTCCTTTTTGGACAGTTATTGGAGCAAAACTCACCTGTGAGCTTAGGAGTGATAGCACTCCTGGGCAAGCAGTTCTCTATGTGTCAGATTTGGTTTCAGAGAGCTGTGGTTTGGGACAGCCTTATCTCTAGGGCACAGATGGAGACACTAGTTTTTTATTTTTATTTTTTTCTTGATAAATCCTTTCTTCTGTGTTTCAGGTGACCCATGTCATGCTCCTTGTTACAGAACGGACTAGTTACCTCCAAAATACACCATTGCTAATATCATTATGATGTTAGTTAGGAATCCAGCTTGTAAAATCTGGGGCATGCAAATATTTAGTCTCAATTCAGACAGTTGGCTTTAATGATCTTACAACAAAACAAACAAAACAATGACAAAAAAACCTCTGGAAATATTAAAGACTTGAATATTAAAGATTTTTAATGTGAGAAGTCTCAGCATTTACTTAACTATAAACAGGTTGCCTGTTAACATTTTATTTTGCACATACATAATCCTAAGCACATAATTTTTAAGTGAAATTAAAGCATTAATCATTGTATTCATTTATGTTCAAGAGTTTAAGGAAAGTCTTTATTGTAGAATCAAATAGTGGATTCACATACCTATGTGTCAACAATGCTCTTATTTTACTTTTCATTTGAAATATTTAATTTAAATTTGTGTTTCTCTTTTATATTTAATCAGTTTTTTATTCAACCAATAAGTAAGGTGAATTTTCTATATTTGAGGCAAAATTGATACTTCTTTTTGTGCTTTGCTCTTATTTTCCTCTCACATTTGAAAATAAGAGAGCAATACATCAGTCATAGGTAAGGTGGATGCCAAGGCTAGGAAGATCAGGCAATCAGTGTCAAGACTAGCCCCTTTGGCCACCTCATCCCCACCCTAAGGAATGCCCCTGACTAGAGGGAACAAGAGGGTATTTGAGTAGAGCCCAGAGCTGGAAGTATTTCATATCCCAATTGCAGTTCTTTAACTTTATGTGTCCTTTTGTTTCTAGGAATACAACTCCACAATAATACATACGATGCTTAGTGGTTAGCACTTAGTCCTGTCTTGAGCCAGGCAATCATGGGCTATAGAGCATTTTGTGGATTTATGCTGCTTTAATATCAGTGTGTTCCCATAGATAGCAAAATGTTATCGTATCTATTTGTGTGGCCTCCATGAAGTACTCCTACTCTCATGCATATGGCATAGGTTTCTAAAGTTTCCTTTCCCACCTCCTTGCTGTACATAGGTTCTAATGTAGATGAGAGGCAGAGACTGACATGTCTGACTCAGGATGCTTTGTGAAATTCCTCAAAATCTTCCAGAATGCAGTATCTGTTGCTTTTCATTATTTATTCCCACTCCCTCTTAAGAGATATTATGGCATATCTAGTGCCCAGTACAGTGCAGCAAGTCCATCTTTGACAAATTTCAGAAGATATTTCAGAGCAGAAGGTTGTCCTCCATCTTCATTTATGAAATACTAGACTTTTACAATCTACTGAAGAAGTTCTTTAAAGGAAGAGACTATTCAACTATTCTTTTCATAAGTCAACTATTCTTTATGTTTATAGTAATATAATAGTATTCCAAGGTCTTCATTATATACTCTGTATGGTTGTCTCAAATCTTGAATATATGGCATTCTACATTGAAAACAAATGTGCACAAGTCAGAATAACGGTCTGTGTCATTTTTCTTCTAATCACAGCTGTCTGTAACTGTCCAAATTGTCCAGTTTTAGTATCACAGCCAATTTTATTACTGTGCTCTTCACCTCTTGACTCTTTCATTTATTTTCTTAATAAAATATCAAATTATTGGACATTTAATACCAAATTAGAACACATTATCCAAATATCTATCTTCATTGATAATTATTTTTCAATAATAATTGACACAAAAATAATTCTGCCCAGCTATGCAGAATTTTGGGTCACTTGTCTTTGTACAGTTTTTATGTGGTAACCAAAGCTGTTGGTTAATGAGGATAATGACTTTGTCATGTTCAGAAAACAACACTACACAGTATTCCTTCCCTTCCTCCAGTACCTACATTCATTCCAGCTTCTCCTTTGAAGTTCTCTGAGCCTTGGTAAGAGTTGGTCTAGATGTTCCATTTAGGCCTGAATACCCAGTCTTTCCTCAGCATGTTCACCAGCCATGCATTGTCCATTGACATCTGCCTACTGCAAAAAGATTCTCTGACAATTTTTTGTTACTTATTTCAGGTGCATTGTTGAGATTTAGAAGATATTATAAAAGACTTAATTGTTGATAGACTAGAGGACCATTTTCCTCACTTCTCTTTTTCGATTACCCATAATTGTATTTAAACTTATTTTAGCTGATGTTACAGAGCAATAGATGAAAGAAGAGTTCCCAAAGGACCACTATCATGTCATTTATTCATATTCTCCACAGAGGTTTGAGTTTTAGCTATTTAAGTATTTCCTACAGTCTAGATCATCAGGATGGCAAACACTGTGTATAGTGGCCTAACATCACTGACACTTATCGGTGCTTTCTGTCAGTCTTGATCCATGACTTATTCAGGTGCACATTTTTATCATTTTTTATTATTGTGTATTTATCTTTAGTGAAATGGATATATTTTAAGTGTATATTTTGGTGAATTTTCACAAATGGTTTTATATGCATCATGCATTGTAGCAGGCTAAGATATGTTTTTATTGCCAAAGAAGGCTTCTTCATGTATGTTTATACTCAATATTATTATTATTATATCATTAAGTATAGATTAATAATTAAACAATGGATGTTATAGAACATTACACAGTGTCTTACAAAGTATATCCTGTAGTATCTGAAAGCTATTTATAGGTTTTGTTCTCATTAATGTAAAGATATTTAATGTAAAACTGATTTTTCTCTGGACAGTAATTTGAAATATTTAACCAACAATACTCCATATTCTCATTCTTGGCTATAAGCACTGTTTATGGTTTTGGGTTATTGTTATCATGAGTTAAATTGTTTTAAAATTTATAAAATGTATCTCTGTTTCTCCCTTTTTTGAGTGTATTCATTCCCCTTTGACATGTGCCTATAAGTGTAATACCGAATTATAGAGGTAGAGGATTTATTTGACTTTATGAATCAGTCTCAGGGTGCACCCTAAACTAGCTGCACTATTTTATATTCTCATTAGCGATGCAAAAAATTTCAGTTTCTTCAGATTCTTGCCTCCATTTGGCATTGCTGCTCTTCTTTAATTTTACACTTGTGGGAATATTAAGTGGCACAACTATTTTGTAAAACAGTCTTACTGCTCCTCAAAATGTTCAACCTGTAGATAATACATTCCCCAGAAATTCTACACTTTGGTATGTACTTGAGAAAAATAACTATTACATTTCCACATGGAAAGTTTTGCATGTATCTTCACAACAGCATTCATCATAATTATGCAAAAGTGAAAACACTGTGAATAGCCATCAACTAAATAAGTGGGTAATAAAATATAGTTAAATCTTTATAGAGATTTTTAAAGAAAATATTTCAACATGGGTAAATTTTGACAAACATGTGCCACATTATAGAAATATTGTATGGTTCCATTCATATAATACACCCTCAGCAATTTATAGAGAGAGACAGTTGAGTTACATAGTGCAGGGCTAGGAGAGAGGATGAGATGAAATGAGAAGTCACATTAGTAGAGGGACAAAATGTTTCAAATTGCTGTTGTAGCCTCAGAACTCCTTGAATATATTATAAATTATTAAACTATACAATTTATATGAATGACTTGTGAGAGATAAGAATTACATCTCAAACTCTTTAGAAAGAGACTTTATGAAGAAGGGGTAAAATGTGCAAAGTCCTCGAGATAAGAGTCTTCATAATTTAGCTGAAGAAAAAATGAAAAAAGATTTGTGGCTTTTAAGTGACGGGGAACCCAGCAGCAAAAATCATAAGAGGTGAGATGAGAGAAACAGACAGAGGCCAGGTTATATAGGGTTTTACTGCAGCCTACAAACCATGAGATTTTTATTGTGACTTTCCTACAAAGTGCAACAAGAGTTCTTGTCAGAGCAGCAAGAGCACAGGGATATTTTATAACAGCTACTTTACTACAGAGCGAAACAGAGAACAACTAAGATGGTTTGGCAGAAATCTGTGTGCTTTTGTGCATAAGATTAGAATGAAGACTGTGATGTGGTGAAAATCTTTACTGTGCCTTGATTGGTAAAGCTAGAACTTATCAAACAAGTAGATGTTTAATATGAGGGGCAGACAAGTGTTTGGGAGAACCGTGGATATTATTATCTATGTGTGCATTCCAGTTCATAAAACAGAAAACACTGACTTTTTATTGTAATTTCTTCGGAGCATAACATTTCATTTGGAAAAGGAAGGAAAGTACTTTGTTTTGCACAGTTCTTTATAGTTTATATAAAATAGGACACATATATTTAAATAAACACAGAGAATGTTCTTAACCTTGTTGATGCAATAAACTAGCCATGAAGTTAAAATGTGTTATTTTACATACATTGTAAAGATTTTAGAGAGAGTGCTATAGCTTCTTGCAACAATCTTATGTTTTAGTGCTGTTGTAAGGGTTTGTGATTGATTACATCACTTTGTCTTAGTTCATTTTATTTTTAGGTCACTTTTTAGTAATTGTTTAGACTTTAGGGAATTTTCTGTTGAATGTTTTGGTAGCAATTTTTATTGTTTCATGTGGTGGCTTGTTTACGTCTTTCAATATTTATACATTTAAGTGGATAAATCCAGGTCAGTTCTAAATTAAACTTTCATTCTTTTCATGTACTCATTTTGTAGCTGGCCTATGGAGCAATGAATTCATTTTTAAATAGCGATTTTTTTAAATGTACAATTTACAGTTGGAAAAAAGTGCCAGCATTTAGATTGTCTACTTTACATGTCTGTCTAGTGTGTTTCCTGTATATGTGCTTTGAAGGCTGAAGAAGATAAGAACAGTTAGCTGGCCACAAAATTCATTAGGTAGATCTGGCGGTAAAAATCACATTGAACTATAACTGGCTCATTTGTTGTTTCTTTTGGTAGTACATGCTCAGTAGCATCATTAAGCTTCTGATGTTGAGCTGTGACCTACAATAAAAGTTCATGTCATGATCATTTAAGAGTATCATTGATGTAAATATAGATTTTAAATATTCCAGACAGATAGACCTCTCGAGATTTTTAGTGACAATGTGCAAGTACATGTGCATTCCCTCCTGCCTACTTGTCCCATTCTTCGGCATTATCTTTCTAGTTCTTTGTGTCCCAGGTGACTGGACTGGGGAGTCTTCCTTTCAGTGCTATTCTCAGTTTTAATGATTGCAAGGAGTTTTCTAACTCCCAGAAGTGCTGATATTATTGACTAAAATTCTCATCCACAAGAGACTTTGTAAATCCGATGATCTAGCCTTTATTCTTTCTCCATGGGTCGGGTATAACCTTTGCAATCAATCACACCGTGTAGTTCGCTTTAATTCTGCCTGCCAACATATCTCCAGGGGCTTCTTCCTGAGTTCTATTTTTATGTCTATATAGGGAGCCCTCTTCAAGGATGGGGAGAATGTAATGGTAGGTTGTGACTCCCTGGGTGTTCAATCAAAAACTTGGAGTACTTCTATTCCCCTTGCAGGGATAAACAGGACTCGGGCAAATTTCAATGGCCCACAAAGGGTTTTAACCAGAGCTCCAAGTCAGCTGTGGAATCAATCCTGCAGCCTGATGATGGGGATTTGGAGGTGAATACTAAATAAGGAAGAGCAAAACTCTAGGGAAGACAGATAGCATGTGGACAAAGGAGGGACTGTTCTTTTCTTTGCTGAGAAAATACGGAGACATGCTTCTTACACGTTGCTGGGGGCTGCAGATGAACTATCAAAAATGCAAGAAAATTCTTACAGCTGCCTGTCTGTAATGCACACCAAGAAAAGCTCAACAACACAAGCAGGAGTTCCTGTTGTTTCCTTATTACTCACCTGAGTTTTCATCATAATGGAGATAAGGTGAATTTCTTTTAAGAGATGCCCCGGTGACCAATGACCTACTTATCACTGAGTGAGCAGACTAAGTTTCAAAGTGTTTATCATGTACCTCAGGGGAAATCAGTTATTTATATAGAACTTAATCCTGCATTTAGGTCATAATCTGCCCTTGTGCTTAAAGTCTCTAAATTATTTGCTATGTATCTTAATTATTACAAATTAAGAATTACAAATTAAATGTAGAGTATGTATAAGGAAATGGCAGTTAAGTGAATACAAATTTTGAAATAGTTTCTCAGTACCCTTATCTCTATAAAAACCATAATCTAGGAGAGATAACATTGTTAGTGTTTTTCATTTATTTTAATTTATGTGGCATGTGTGAGTTTATCTAGTTATAAATAATTCTATACATGTATAATTTTGGTAATGGGTACCCACATATTTATTATAATTTTTATTTTTTAACAATCACTATGAAAGGATATGTTGGGGAACTGGCCTGTGAACCTTTTAAACATAGAGGTTATGTGACTTAAAGTAGATTTTCTTCTTAGCCAGAAACTCTAGAATGCTTGCTTCCTACATTTTACAGGAAGGCCCATTTCTTCAGGGCCATTATGTCTATTTACCTGTAATTCTTCAAGGGAAGGCAAGTGGGACAGTAATGGACTAGCTTGACAGGTACAATAACCAGGTAATGAGACATTGAAGTTTTTGTCACTGGCATGAAAAAGTAAGGAGAATAAAAGAGCACTAAATGTTTCAAAGGTATTTTTATGATTTTTTTGAATAGTTCTTGGAAATATATTAGGTTTCATCAACATTTCCTAACCTAGTATGTTACATTAAAATGAAGACCTTCAGATAATGGGTTTTTAAGGTTAAAGAAGCTATCCTGTTTCTTTTTGTGTGTATAAAATTACTCATTCATTATCTTCTCATCAGTGACCCTAAGTTTCTGTATATAGAGACCCAAATAAACCACACATTGAAAAGTCTCAATGGTTAGAAGACAGTTATGTTTTATGCTTTCTTCAATAATTTGGACATTCTGTTAAAAAGGGAAAAACTCATGTCAAAGTGTTCTGTCCTGTCTAGTAGTATTTGAACATTTCATTCATACTTGTTTTTATTGACTAAGTCATATGAGATGATGTTTTAAGTAAGCTGGATCACATAAATATTATTCTAATTAATTTTGCACATTTTCGAATCTAAAATTTTAAAATTTTATGTAGAATCTCTTATTTTCAAACAGAAGTGTCTTTGTATATTCCCTATGTTGTATAACTATTATAGTCGTTTAATTTCTTAATACTTCCATAATATCAAAATAATCCTGTGTAACTTTATACCTGTTATCAGTTAAACTCAATTCTGCTTGTTGCTCCTCTACCACTATTGCATCATCTTCTTTAAACTTTAAAAACAATCTACTTTCTGAATATAGATATTTCTACTTTGAACATTTCATATAAATATAATTTAAAAATATGTGTTCATTATGGCTATCTTTTCTTAGCATAAGATTTTTGCAAAGTTCATCTGTTTTCTATCATGTGAGGATGCTTTTTTTAGGTTAATGTTCAATCTTTAGTTGTATGCATATTATACATTTTTATAGTCATATGACTTTTTTATTGTGCATAATGCTAAAGCTCTTGACTGACATTGACTATTCTCTAGATAACTGACTTTTGAATTATTTTACTGGAAATGAGAAATTTAGAAATCTATGTAAGAGGAATATCCTGGCTCTCTTCATTTGGAATGATGTTTAGGTAAGACATGAGTCAATTGAATTTTTATTTTCAGTGAATAAGAGTGTCACTTGAAAAAAGTTCAATTGAAGACCAGATGAGTCAGCACAGGTGTAGTTTTCTGAGGTAGATTTAAGTATCTTTTCCATTGTTGGTTTATCATATAGAAGAAACAAGATATTTTGGTAGCAACCAAATCTATGAACGATTTAGTTCAATAATAATCTCAATAAATAACATACAGTATTTTCTCAAAAACAATACAACCATCTTTAGTGGGTTAGGCATCATGGTAGAGCTACATCCTCTAAGATACTGTACCATTTATTCTATTATTAGATCACAATAGAAGCTAAGAGGAGGATACACAAGAGGAAACTTGGATATAGCATCACACAAACTCATAACTGGGTCAGTTATAATTTACATCTTAGAAATTATTTTGTGTGACTAATGTTATAAACAGGGAGAACACTGAGTTGAATGTTTATATTTAAATGGTCACAAGGTCAACAGAAATATGAGGAATGATGATAAATCAGAGGTATGAGATGTACAGCCATTTGTGAAGCAAGGACTCTAGAAAGGGAGATTCAGTTGCAGGTGCTAATTGTCAGAAGAAAAGAATAGATTGGGAGCCAAAAAAGGTCTACAAATGATGCAAGGGACTCTTATTTTTATTAGGGTTCACTGTGCCTCTCATCTACTCGGCTCTTGTTTTGTGAAAATTCTTCCCACTTTCATAACTCAAAGTCTGCACCTTAGTTTTTCCTTCCATCTTACTTGTGACAAAGGTGCCCAGAGTAAGTTACATCAGTTTATCTCCATTTTATATTTTCTATAGATAAAGTGATTTACTTTTTTTTTGAGGAAAACCAGGAACAACAAACTCATTAAATGTAAAGTACCCCTTAGTGAAAAGAGTTAAAACAATATGACTTTTTAAATCTGATTTATTACTTATTTAGACACCTAATTGAAACTACTTATATTTGAGTTATTAGATATTGCAGAAGACTATTTAATCAAAATAAAAATTTAAAAAATCATATTCTTATGATTATAAACTGTTCATCAGTTTTGATTTACAATTGCTTTCAAACATTTTATTTTTATAGTGGTAGGTAAATGAATTTTTTTGTGTCTTCCTCATAGATAAAACAGAGACCTTTATCAGAGTATAATGGTGATTAAATTTACTGACACAAACTGCTCTAAACAATTCACTAGAAATTTATTTATTTATTGTCTTTGCTCTTAAAAAATGTATTATAATACATTGTAATAGTGGTTAGTTACACTAAACTCTAAACTATCTAAACCACCAAGGTCTCTCCCTACTGCTTTCATAGTGCTTGAAAGTGCTGTATAGGCTGCTGTGGAAATAAAAGACTTCAATGGTCTTACCTAGAACAGGGCTCTGAATCTTGTAATACTGAATTGACAGGCAGGATTTACCCACTGGTAAAACAATGGCAAGATTATTTTAGGGAGTAACCAACTGTGTCCTTGATTTGATTTGAGGCCTACCATTCAAGAAAGAATTCATTCCTTTCTGTAAACATAGCCAAAACACATGATTAGGAAGGAATAAAGCCCTAGGAGTGTACCTACTATAGTTTTGAAAAATGGTCAAACTGCTTACTTTTAATAATACACATAGATTTGTGCTACTCTCAACCTTGGTGATAGAAGCTTCTTATAGTATTGACAATGGTTAAAACAGAGACTCATAACTGTTTAAAGTGCTGAAAATAAATGACTGTGAATGCTCATCTGTAGAATGGACATCTACACCAATATGTCCCTCATCTCCTCCAAGGTTTAGAGAACATCATAGAAGAGGTAGCAAAAGAATAAGAAGTTCTATGAAATGCTGTCTTCTTGACATGACTTCACAGTTGCACACATGAACAACTTACAACAGCTGTGATGATCTGTACAAGATTAAGTCAGTTAAAAATCCAGTGTGGAGCTGGAGAGATCGCTCAGTGGTTAAGAGCACTGACAGCTCTTCCAGAGGTCCTGAGTTCAAATCCCAGCAAACACATGGGGGCTCACAACCACCTGGAATGGGATCCACCTGGAATGGATCCTCTTCTGTTTGTGCCTGAAGACAGTGACAGTGTACTCACATACATTAAATAAATAAATAGTAAGTAAGTAAATAAATAAATAAATATTAAAAGAAAGTTCAGTGTGGATGGGAAGGAGCTACCTGAGAGCATTCCTAACTGAAGAACTATTGGAAGTTGATGGGAACTAGAGAAGGGAAAGTCACTTTTCTATGAGGTGGTAGCTTATGCTTCCATAGATGATCACACACAAATGCACACATGGGAACTATTAATTATACTCAGTGGTTTAAAATAAATATATACATAAATCAAAAAGAGAACACGGAGTTTGTAGGGAGATGTGATAAAAAGCCTTGTGAGGAGTTGGGGGTGAAGGGGGGATTGGATTTTAATTAAGATATATTGCATATGTATATACAATTGTCAACAAATAAATATAATATTATTTAAAAACAATGCCATTGTAAATCAGGTAGTGTTCAGCATCTATAAATATTCTCTATTGGTTACAAATAGTTATAAATTGTTTTAAAAGTATTTATAGATAAAAACCATAATGACATGATTTCTTACCCATCAGAATGCTTATCAGAACATCTAAAAATGCTGGCAAAGAACTGGAGAAAAAAGAATTCACTCACATTCACTATAGATGAGAATATAGACCATTTATAGACATACAGTGAGAGCAATTTAGAATGTTCTTTATTAATTACAAATACAATCACACTTATGCACATATATAATCTTATAATTGCAACAGGATACCATCCAGATATGCTATCATTTGTGATAATGATGGGTGGGCATGTGTGGTAATCTGAATATGCATGGCTCATGCATGGGAAGTGGCACTATTAGGAGATGTGGTCTTGTTGGGGTAAGTAGGGCTTAGTTGGAGGAAATATATCCCTGATGGGCTTTGAGGACTCCTGTGTTCAGGCTCCACCCAACATGGAAAAATAATCTCCCCCTTATTGCTTGTGGAAGAAATAGTCTCTTACTCTTGCTTTTGGAACAAGATGTAGAACTCTTCCAGCATCATGTATGCTTGTATACTACCATGCTTCCCACCATGATGATAATGAGTTGAACTTCTGAAACTGCCCAGTTAAATGTTTGCATTCATAAAAGTTGCTTTGGTCATGGTATCTCTTTGCAGCAATGGAAACTCCAAAGATGACAACATGGAAAAATTATATTGAGTAAATCAGTCCCCCAAAAGATACCATCTGAGTTAACACACATAAAGAATTATTATTTTTTTTTGTTTTTGTTTTTCAAGACAGGGTTTCTCTGTGTAGTCCTGACTGTCCTGGAACTCACAACTCACTCTGTAGACCAGGCTGGCCTCAAACTCAGAAATCCGCCTGCCTCTGCCTCCCAGGTGCTGGGATTAAAGGCTTGTGCCACCACTGCCCCAACTCACATAAAGAATAGAAGACATTTGATCTTACAAAAGTTGAAAGTAGAAGTAGGAGATAGTGCATTTGATAAAGCTCCATGTAAACACAAAAAGCTGAGTTTGAGTCCAGAACCTATATAAATGTCTTGACATGGTGATGTACATTTGTAATATCAGGGCTACAGTGGTAACAGAAGGTGGATCTCTGGGGCTTGCAAGTCAGCTAGTCTGTCTATACTAATGGATGAATCTAGGTCTTACTGAGAGACTTTGTGTCAAAAAATAAGGTAGGGGTGTGGAGTTATCTCAGTGCATAAATTGTTTGTCATAAAAGCATGGGGACCTTAGTTTGATTCTAAGCACACATGTAAAGGTTCAGTATTATGACATGCATCTGTAACCTCAACACTGGGAGGCAGAAACTGGAGGATTCTGAAGGCTCATCAGCTAGTTCGTCTAGGTAATTAGTTAGCTCTGGTTTTAAAGATATCCTATCTTAAAAATAAAGTGGTGTCTATGAGATGGAGTGGAGGGAAAAAAATCATTGCCACCCTAAGGTAGGTAGATAGTGATTAAAGAACACTCCCAAATGATGACCCCTATCTTCTACATATGCACACACATATGCATACCCACATAGATATACCATATACACATGTACATATTATGTGCAACTCTAGCCAACATTCACATACCTTAAGTAGACAGCACCTGAGGTACTGAGGTTTGCTAGCCTCTATCTTCTTGCAAACATACACACACACACACACATACACACACACACACACACACACACACACATACACACACACACACACACACACTTGGGAACATAGTCATAGATTTTCACAGACTTAAAGAATTATATTTCATTGTCTGTACTTCTAATAAGTAATAAACACTAGATAAGAAATAATTATTGATGAAGAACTGCAGTGTGTGTGTGTGTGTGTGTGTGTGTGTGTGTGTGTGTGTGTGTGTGTGTGTGTGAATTCAGAAAGATTTTAAGAACCAGAGGATTGGGGAATTTTCTGTGAGATTTTGTCTTCTAGTAATGCCAGAAGCTACACTCATATAGGCTCACTAACATGACCGTCAAACAGGAGATGAACAAGGACAACAATGCTTAAGTGAACAGGGAAAAGCCGATGAGGCCTCACAAAAAATCTATAGGCAACCAAGAAGTTCTGGGAGTGAGGGGAGAAGTAATCTTCCCCATGGAAGAACACACCAATTGTTTATCCAATACAAAATGGTCAGTCCTGAAAGCACACATATAAGCAACATCATAAAAGCTGAGTCAACTGGATGTAATCATTAATGCATAAAATAGCTATCACTTTAAAAGACAACAAGAAGCATAAGGTAGGAGAGGAAAGGGAAGGGAATAAAATGATGTAATCATATAGTAACCTTAAAAATAAACAATAAAAATTGCAAAGAAAGTACAAAATTAATTCTCATATTAATGATTAAGTTATAGGTGATACACACACACACACACACACACACTTGGGAACATAGTCATAGATTTTCACAGGCTTAAAGAATTATATTTCATTGTCTGTACTTCTAATAAGTAATAAACACTAGATAAGGAATAATTATTGATGAAGAACTGCAGTCAACATTGACTGATGGCCTACTATATGCTCATCACATTATGCAAGTATGGCAAAAGCACAGAAAACATGTTTGTTACAATCCCCATCAAAATCCCAACTCAATTCTTCATAGAGTTAGGGAGAGCAATTCAAAAATTCATCTGGAATAACAGAAAACCCAGGATAGCTAAAACTATTCTCAAGAGTAAAAGAACCTCTGGGGGAATCAGTATCCTGGACCTCAAGTTGTACTACAGAGCAATAGAGTTAAAAACTGCAAGGTATTGGTACAGTGACAGGCATGTATATCAATGGAACTGAGTTGAAGACCCAGAAATGAATCCACACTCCTATGGTCACTTGATGTTTGACAAAGGAGCTAAAACCATCCAGTGGAAAAAAGATAGCCTTTTCAACAAATGTTGCTGGTTCAACTGGAAGTCAGCATGCAGAAGAATGCAAATCTATCCATTCTTATCTCCTTGCAGTAAACTCAATTCCAAGTGGATCAAGGACCTTGACATAAAACCAGACACACTGGAACTAATAGAAAGGAAATTAGGGAATAACCTTGAACATATGGGTACAGGGGAGAATTTCCTGAACAGAATTCCAATAGCTTATATTCTAAGGTCCAGAATTGACAAATGGGACCTCATAAAATTACAAAGATTCTGTAAGGCAAAGGACACTGTCAAAAAGACAAAGCAGCAACCATCAAACTGGGAAAAGATCTTTACCAATCCTACATCCGACAGAGGGCTAATATCCAATATATACAAAGAACTCAAGAAGTTAGACTCCAGAGAGCCAAATAACCCTATTAAAAAATGGGGTACAGAGCTAAACAAAGAGTTTTCACCTGAAGAATATCTAATGGCTGAGAAGCACCTAAAGAAATGTTCAACAACCTCAGTCATTAGGGAAATGCAAATCAAAACAAACTCACACCAGTCAGAATGGCATCATCCTTAGTCATTAGGGAAATGCAAATCAAAACAACCCTGAGATTCCATCTCACACCAGTCAGAATGGCTAAGATCAAAAACACAGGAGACAGCAGTTGTTGGCGAGGATGTGGAGAAAGAAGAACACTCCTCCACTGCTGGTGGGACTGCAAGCTGGTACAACCACTCTGGAAAGCAGTCTGGCGGTTCCTCAGAAAACTGGGCATGACACTCCAAGAGGATCTGGCTATACCACTCCTGGGCATATACCCAGAGGCTCCCCCTTCATGCAATAAGGACACATGCTCCACTATGTTCATAGCAACCTTATTTATAATAGCCAGAGCTGGAAAGAACCCAGATGTCCCTCAACGGAGGAATGGATTCAGAAGATGTGGTGTATTTACACAATGGAATACTACTCTGCAATTAAAAACAATGAACTCACGAAATTCCTAGTCAAATGGTCAGAACTTGAAAATATCATCCTTAGTGAGGTAACCCAATCACAAAAGAACGCACATAGTATGCAGTCACTGATAAGGGGATATTAACCCAGAATCTCGGAATACCCTAGACACAATACACATATGAATAGATTTCCAATAGGATGGAAGGAGAGACCCCTGGTCCTGGAAAGACTGGATATAGGGGAATGCCAAGACAGAGGAGCGAGAGGGGGTTGAATGGGGAAAAGAGGAAGGGAAGGGGGCTTATGGGACTTTCGGGGAGTGAGGAAATGGGAAAGGGGAAATGATTTTGAATGTAAATAAAAAAAACTTAGAAAATTAAAAAAATAAAAGAATGGCTAAAATCAAAAACTCAGGAGATAGCAGTTGTTGGTGAGGATGTGGAGAAAGAGGAACACTCCCCCACTGCTGGTGGGATTGCAAGCTGGTACAACCACTCTGGAAAGCAGTCTGGCGGTTCCTCAGAAAACTGGGCATGACACTCCAAGAGGATCCTGTTATACCACTCCTGGGCATATACCCAGAGGCTCCCCCTTCATGCAATAAGGACACATGCTCCACTATGCTCATAGCAACCTTATTTATAATAGCCAGAGCTGGAAAGAACCCAGATGTCCCTCAACGGAGGAATGGATTCAGAAGATGTGGTGTATTTACACAATGGAATACTACTCTGCAATTAAAATAATGAACTCACGAAATTCCTAGGCAAATAGTCAGAACTTGAAAATATCATCCTTAGTGAGGTAACCCAATAACAAAAGAACACACATGGTATACAGTCACTGATAAGGGGATATTAACCTAGAATCTCGGAATACCCTAGACACAATTCGAATATCAATAGATTTCTAAGAAGATGGAAGGAGAGACCCCTGGTCCTGGAAAGACTGGATGTAGAGGAATGCTAAGACAGAGAAGCGAGAGGGGGTTGAATGGGGAACAGTGGGAGGGAAGAGGGCTTATGGGACTTTTGGGGAGGGAGGAAATGGGAAAGGTGAAATGATTTGGAATGTAAATAAAATAACTTAGAAAATAAAACCCAATGAATTCATGAAATTCTTAGCCAAATGGTCAGAACTGGAAAATATCATCCTTAGTGAGGTAACCCAATCACAAAAGAACACACATGGTATTCAGTCACTGATAAAGGGATATTAACCCAGAATCATCTCGGAATACCCAAGACACAATTCACATATCAATAGATTTCCAAGAAGGTGGAAAGAGAGACCCCTGGTCCTGGAAAGACTGGATGTAGGGGAATAACAGGACAGAGAAGTGAGAGGGGGTTGATTGGGGAGCAGGGGGAGGGAACAGGGCTTATGTGACTTTTGGGGAGGGAGGAAATGGGAAAGGGGAAATCATTCAGAATGTAAATAAAAAATATAGAAAATAAAAACTAAAATAAAACAAGAACCCGCCTTCCGAGACCTCTGTTCCGGTAGACTGCACTGAAGAGACAGGTACCCAGGCTCTCCCCAATATAACATCTCTTGGGACACGGCCTGTTGGGGCTTACGCCTGCGCCCAAGAACGGGACAGCACGGTGGTCGTCTGGGTGCCAGATCTGCAGGCCATCGCCTCTGCAGGGTGACCAGTGCCACGGAGAGAGTGCAGATTGCACTCCGCCATCTTTGCTCCAGTGGCCGGGAAGTTGGGACTGCCAGACTCTGAGAGAGACAGGCATAATATCGCTTGTGTGTATGTGGCTCCCAAGTGCTGGGCAGATCTGCAGTAACCAGCTCGCCAGCTCTGCTGTGGGACTTCTGCCTGGCAGAGGGACCCCGCACTGGGCGGGAGCCTACCAGCTTCCCTTCCCCGACCTCTGTTCCGGTAGACTGCACTGAAGAGACAGGTACCCAGGCTCTCCCCAATATAACATCGCTTGGGACACGGCCTGCTGGGGCTTCCGTCTGCGCCCAAGAACGGGACAGCGCAGTGGTCGTCTGGGTACCAGATCTGCAGGCCATCGCCTCTGCAGGGTGACCAGCGCCACAGAGAGAGTGCAGAGTGCACTCCGCCATCTTTGCTCCAGTGGCCGGGAAGCTGGGACTGCCAGGCTCTAAGACATAATATTGTTCGGGTCTCGGGCGGATTGTGTGTACTTGGCTCCCAAGAGCTGGGCAGATCTGCAGTAATCAGCGTGCTAGCTCTGCTGTGGGACTTCTGCCTGGCAGAGGGACGCCCCCTCCCCCCCACTCTAGGAGAGATCACACACCCCTGCACAGGGCAGGAGCCTACCAGCCTCCCTTTGGCGACATCTGCTCCAGGAATCCACTACGCTGAGCCTTTGGATGTGCAAGGACTCCCCAATATAACATTACTTGGGGCAAGGCACACCAGGGCTCCAAAGTCACTCAGGAGCAGGGCAGGCCCCAGAAATCTGTGCCAGGAGAATCCTGGTAAACCGGGGGGGGGGGAGAAATAGCTTTGCAGGCTCACAGGAGGTCCAACCAACAGCCAGTGACAGCAGGACCAACAAACATTAGAGGTAACCAGATGGCAAAAGGCAAACGTAGGAACATTACTAACAGAAATCAAAGTAATATGGCACCATCCGAACCCAACTCTCCAACAGTAGCAAGTCCTGGATACCCCACCACACCCGAAAGACAAGATCTGAATTTAAAATCACTTCTCATGATGCTATTAGAGGATCACAAGAAGGACACAAATAAATCTCATAAAGAATTACAGGAGACCATGAATCAACGGTTAGAAGCCCTTACAAAGGAAACACAAAAATCGCTTAGAGAAATGCAGGAGAACATGGATCAAAAGATGGAGGCCCACAAGGTGACAACACAAAAATCGCTTAACAAGATGAATCAACGGGTAGATGCACTCACAAAGGAATCACAAAAATTGCATAAAGAAATGCAGAAGAATATGGGTCAACAGACGGATGCCCATAAGGAGGCAACACAAAAATTGCTTAAAGAAATAAATCAACGGTTAGATGCCCTTACAAAGGAAACACGAGAACTGCTTAAAGAAATGCAGGTGATGATGTATCAACAGATGGATTCCCATGAGGAGGAAACACAAAAATCGCTCAGAGAAATGCAGGAGAATGTGGGTCAACAGGCAGAAATCCTGAAAGAGGTAATGCAAAAATACCTTAAAGAAATACAGGAAAATACAAACAAACAAGTGAAGGATCTCAGCAAATCCACCCAGGAACTAAAGAAGGAAGTAGAAACAACTAAGAAATCACAAAGGGAGACAACTTTGGAGATAGAAAACCTTGGGAAGAAATCAGGAGTCATAGATGCAAACATCAACAATAGAATACAAGAGATGGAAGAAAGAATCTCAGGTGCTGAAGATTCCATAGAAAGCATCGACTCAACAGTCAAAGAAAATGCAAAATGCAAAAAAACATGTAACCCAAAACATCCAGGAAATCCAGGACACAATGAGAAGACCAAACCTAAGGATTATAGGTATAGATGAGAGTGAAGATTTGCAACTTAAAGGGCCAGTAAACATCTTCAACAAAATTATGGAGGAAAACTTCCCTAACCTAAAGAGAGAGATGCCGATGAACGTACAAGAAGCTTACAGAACTCCAAACAGACTGGACCAGAACAGAAATACCTCCCGTCACATAATAATCAAAACATCAAATGTTCTAAACAAAGAAAGAATATTAAAAGCAGTAAGAGAAAAGGGCCAAGTAACATACAAAGGAAGACCTATCCGAATCACATCAGACTTCTCACCAGAGACTATGAAAGCCAGAAGATCCTGGGCAGATCTCATGCAGACACTAAGACAGCACAAATGCCAGCCTAGACTACTATACCAGCAAAACTCTCAATCACCATAGATGGAGAGACCAAGATATTCCATGATAAAACCAAAATTTCACAATATCTTTCCACAAATCCAGCCCTGCAGCGGATAATAGGTGGAAACCTCCAATACAGGGAGAGAAACAACACCCTGGAAAAAATGAAATAATAACCTTCTTGAATCAAACCCAAAAGTAGATAACCACTCAAACATAAAGATAGCGTCAAGAATGGCAGATGGCAATAATCACTATGCCTTAATCTCTCTTAATATCAATGGTCTCAATTCCCCAATTAAAAGACATAGACTAGCAGACTGGACACCTAAATAGGACCCAGCATTTTGCTGCATGCAGGAAACGCACCTCAGTGTCAAAGACAAACACTACCTCAGAGTAAAAGGCTGGAAAACAATTTTACAAGCAAATGGCCCCAAGAAACGAGGTGGAGTAGCCATCCTAATATCAGATAAAATTGATTTTCAACCTAAAGTCATCAAAAAAGACACAGAAGGACACTACATACTGATCAAGGGAAAAATACACCATCAAGAACTCTCAATTCTGAATATCTATGCTCCAAATGCAAGGGCACCCTCATTCGTAAAAGAAACTTTACTAAAACTCAAAGCACACATCGCACCGCACACAATAATAGTGGGTGACTTCAACACCCCTCTCTCTGAAATGGATCGTTCAGGAAAGCAGAAACTAAACAGGGACACAGTGAATCTAACTGAAGCCTTGGACCAAATGGAACTAACAGATATATATAGAACATTTCATCCTAGAGCTAAAGAATACACCTTCTTCTCAGCACCTCATGGTACCTTCTCGAAAATTGACCATATAATTGGTCACAAATCAGACCTCAACAGATATAAGAAGATAGAACTAATGCCATGCCTCCTATCAGATAACTATGGAATAAGGGTGGTCTTCAATGGCAACAAAAACAAAAGAAAACCCACGTACACATGGAGGCTGAACAATGCTCTACTCAATGATAACTTGGTCAAGGTGGAAATAAAGAAAGAAATCAAAGACTTTTTGAAAGTTAATGAAAATGAAGGCACAACATACCCTAATTTATGGAATACAATGAAAGCAGTGCTAAGAGGAAAATTCATAGCCCTGAGTGCCGCCAAAAAGAAACGGGAGACAGCATACACTAACAGCTTAATGGCACACCTGAAAGCCCTGGAACAAAAAGAAGCAAATACACCAAAGAGGAGTAGAAGGCAGGAAATCATCAAACTCAGGGCTGAAATCAATCAAGTAGAAACAAATAAAACAATACAAAGAATCAACAAAACGAGGAGTTGGTTCTTTGAGAAAATCAACATGATAGATAAGCCCTTAGCCAGACTAACCAGAGGGCACAGAAATAGCATCCAAATTAATAAAATCAGAAATGAAAAGGGAGAGATAACAACAGAAACTGAGGAAATTCAAAAAAACATCAGATCCTACTACAAAAACCTGTATTCAACACAACAAGAAAATCTTGAGGAAATGGACAATTTCCTTGACAGATACCAAATACCAAAATTAAATCAGGATCAAATAGACCATCTAAACCGTCCTGTAACCCCTGAAGAAATAGAAGTTGTCATTGGAAGTCTTCCAACCAAAAAAAGCACAGATCCAGATGGTTTCAGTGCATAATTCTATCAGATCTTCAAAGAAGACCTAACACCAATACTCTTCAAACTGTTCCACAAAATAGAAACAGAAGGAACACTACCCAACTCGTTCTATGAAGTCACAATTACACTAATACCAAAAGCACACAAAGATCCGACAAAGAAAGAGAATCTCAGGCCAATCTCTCTTATGAATATCGATGCAAAAATATTCAATAAAATTCTTGCCAACCGAATCCAAGAACACATCAAAATGATCATTCACTACGATCAAGTAGGCTTCATCCCAGGGATGCAGGGATGGTTCAATATAAGGAAATCCATCAATGTAATCCACTATATAAACAATCTCAAAGAAAAAAAAAACCATGGTCATCTCATTAGATGCTGAGAAAGCATTTGACAAAATTCAGCATCCTTTCATGCTAAAGGTCTTGGAAAGATCAGGAATTCAAAGCCCATATCTAAACATAGTAAAAGCAATTTACAGCAAACCGGTAGCCAGCATCAATCTAAATGGAGAGAAACTTGAAGCAATCCCACTAAAATCAGCGACCAGACAAGGCTGCCCTCTCTCTCCATATCTTTTCAATATAGTACTTGAAGTTCTAGCTAGAGCAATTAGACAACAAAAAGAGGTCAAATGGATACAAATTGGAAAGGAAGAATTCAAACTATCACTATTTGCAGATGATATTATAGTATACTTAAGCGACCCAAAGAACTCCACCAGAGAACTCCTACAGCTGATAAACGACTTCAGCAAAGTGGCCGGATATAGAATCAACTCAAGCAAGTCAGAAGCCTTCCTATACTCAAAGGATAAGCAGGCTGAGAAAGTAGTAAGAGAAATGATACCCTTCACGATAGCCACAAACCATATAAAGTATCTTGGCGTGACTCTAACCAAACAAGTGAAAGATCTGTATGACAAGAACTTCAAGTCTCTGAAGAAAGAAAGTGAAGAAGACCTCAGAAGATGGAAAAATCTGCCATGCTCATGGATTGGCAGGATTAATATAGTAAAAATGACCATCGTACCAAAAGTAATATACAGATTCAAAGCAATCCCCATCAAAATCTCAACTCAATTCTTCATAGAGTTAGAAATAGCAATTCAAAAATTCATCTGGAATAACAGAAAACCCAGAATATCTAAAACTATTCTGAAGAGTAAAAGAACCTCTGGGGGAATCAGTATCCTGGACCTCAAGCTGTACTACAGAGCAATAGTGTTAAAAACCGCATGGTATTGGTACAGTGACAGGCATGTAGATCAATGGAACAGAATTGAAGACCCAGAAATGAATCCACACTCCTATGGTCACTTGATCTTTGACAAAGGAGCTAAAACCATCCAGTGGAAAAAAGATAGCCTTTTCAACAAATGGTGCTGGCTCAACTGGAAGTCAACATGCAGAAGAATGCAAATTGACCCATTCTTATCTCCTTGCACTAAGCTCAATTCCACATAAAACCAGACACATTGAAACTAATAGAAAGGAAACTAGGGAAGAACCTTGAACGTATGGGCACAGGGGAGAATTTCCTGAATAGAACTCCAATAGCGTATGCTCTAAGATCAAGAATTGACAAATGGGACCTCATTAAATTACAAAGTTTTTGCAAGGCAAAAGACACTGTCAAAAAGACAATGTGGCAACCAACTAACTGGGAAAGGATCTTTACCAACCTTATATCCAACAGAGGGCTAATATCCAATATATACAAAGAACTCAAGAAGTTAGACTCCAGAGAGGCAAGTAACCCTATTAAAAAATGGGGTACAGAGCTGAACAAAGAATTCTCACCTGAAGAATATCTAATGGCTGAGAAGCACCTAAAGAGATGTTCATCATTCTTAGTCATTAGGGAAATGCAAATCAAAACAACCCTGAGATTCCATCTCACACCAGTCAGGATGGCTGAGATCAAAAGCACAGGAGACAGCAGTGGTTGGCAAGGATGTGGAGAAAGAGGAACACTCCTCCACTGCTGGTGGAATTGCAAGCTGGTACAACCACTCTGGGAAGCAGTCTGGCGGTTCCTCAAAAAACTGGGCATGACACTCCAGGAGGATCCGGCTATACCACTCCTGGGCATATACCCAGAGGCTTTACCTGCATGCAATAAGGACACATGCTCCACTATGTTCATAGCAGCCTTATTTATAATAGCCAGAAGCTAGAAAGAACCCAGATGTCCCTCAATGGAGGAATGGATTCAGAAGATGTGGTATATTTACACAATGGAATACTACTCTGCAATTAAAAACAATGAATTCATGAAATTCCTAGGCAAATGGTCAGAACTTGAAAATATCATCCTTAGTGAGGTAACCCAATCACAAAAGAACACACATGGTATGCAGTCACTGATAAGGGGATATTAACCCAGAATCTCGGAATACCCTAGGCACAATTCGCATATCAATAGATTTCTAAGAAGATGGAAGGAGAGACCCCTGGTCCTGGAAAGACTGGATGTAGGGGAACGCCAGGACAGAGAAAGAGAGGGGGTTGAATGGAGAAAAGAGGGAGGTAAGGGGTCTTATGGGACTTTCGGGGGGGAGTTAACGGGAAAGGGGAAATGATTTGGAATGTAAATAAAAAAAATACTTAGAAAATAAAAAATTAAAATAAAATAAAATGTGATGGAGGGTTTCAAAAAAAAGAACCCTTATTAAAAGTAGGTTTTAGAAATATCTAAGCCTATATGCGTTTTTGAATTTTGCTTATTATAAAAGCTTATTTTATAAATTATCTTAGAGTGTTAATTATATTGATGTTTATGGGTAGTGACTGTGTTAGGTAATTTAAATTAATTGGAGATCAGAATTTAGCTTCATTAGGAAAGGATCACGTTTTCTATGTCTCTTATTATTATAATTTGATTTCAAGATGGGTTCATTTTTTCACTGTATATATCAGTATGATTTCATAATTTTGCTTGAATTTGATAATCCAAACAATGAAACAATGAAGGAGGAAACAGTGTATGTTGTAGGACTGCTGTCATTTGTATGTATCTTACAACCTCACACATAACTCATAGAACACATACTAGTGTCATCCCTAAAGTACCAGAAGCTAAATCCCAGAACTGAATGTTGAACAGGAATTCTAGAGAGTAGTATTCAAAGAAAAGATCAGCAATTATCAAATATTAAACATTTGATATACATGACTTCGTATCTGGTAAAAAAACAAATCACTGTATTAACTAAACCGCCACTGCTATTTTACATAAGCAGACAGAAGATCTCGAAGTCATAACTCAGTAATGTGATAAATTCAGAATCTTCTAAAAGGGAGCCCTCTGTACAAATTTTAGTTGTAAACGTTATGCTTATCCTTTGTTTCTCAGATAAAGCACGAACACCAAAAGCAACTGAAAGAAAAAATTTCATTGCATTTCAGTTTTAGATCACAATCCATTAAGGTGAGTTAGGGCAGAAACTCCAGATAGGAATTTATAAGCATGTACCACAAAGGAATGCTGCTTACTGGCTTGCTTTCTTGCTCATATTAAGCTAGCTTTTTGATTCATTCCAGAACCATCTGAAAAGGGATTGTATTGTTCACAGTGGACATGTTCCTCCCACATCAATCATCTCTCGCATAGCTGTGGCCACATGCTCATCTGATCTGTGCAATCTCTCAATTGAATCTCCCTCAGATGACTCTAGGTCATTGGTTCTTAATCTTCCTAATGCTGTAACCCTTTAATACAGTTCCTCATGTTGTGATGAGCCCCAACCATAAAATTATTTTTGTTGCTACCTCATAAACCTAATTTTGCTACTGTTACGAATCATAATGTAAGTATCTATGCTTTCCAATGGTCTTAGGTGACCCCTGTGAAAAGTTCCTGACCCCACAAAGGGGTTGTGACCTACAGGTCGAAAACTACTACTCTAGATGGTGTCAAATAGGTAGTGCAAGTTAACTAGGAAAGGAGTGATTATTGAGAAATTTTACCAGGGTTATCCTAGTACTGTTCCAGAATTTGAAATAATAAACAGTTAACTATTCTCACATACAAATAATAGATTACATAGATCTAGAATAGAATCAAATTTAGTTGTAACATTTCACTTTAGAAGAGTCATGAATAACACTCTAGGTATTCTTGAGCAAATCTAAAACAAAACCAAAAAAGAACAAATCCATATTCTAGCCAAGATATTGTTATCCTGTAAGGAAAAAGACAGCTATCTACTGGTAACTAGTATTTTTAAACTATACCAAAATTTTTGTGAAAAAATACTTAGGAAAGGATTGTTATTGAGTAATGAACTTCAAGAGAGACAAAAAAGAGAAAATGAAGAAAAGCAGAAAATTTCCAATGAAGCTATCCTCTTCATATATAGATAGTGTGTTTGAACACTAGGTGGTACTGTTTGAGGAGGTTATGAAACCTTTTGAAGGTGGAGCTATTCTTAGGGTTTTACTGCTATAAAAACACCATGACCAATGCAATTCTTATTAGGACAACATTTAATTGGGGCTGGCTTACAGGTTCAGAGGTTCAGTCCATTATCATCAAGGGAGGAGCATGGCAGCGTTCAGGCAGTCTTGGGGCTGGAAGAACTGAGAGTTCAACATCTTCATCTGGAGGTGCCTAGGAGAAGACTTGCTTCCAGGCAGCTGGGTGTTAAAGGCCATGCCTACAGTGAAACATTTCCTCCAACAAGGCCACACCTCTAAATGGTGCCAGTCCCTGGGCCAAGCATACTCAAACTACCAGGAAGTCTTACTGGAGGAAGTACATCCTTGGATAAACTTTGATAACTTACAGCCTTTGCCCAAACCTGTCTTCTCTCTCTTCTTCTGATGTAGATGGAAATGTGAACAGTTGGCTTCCTATCCTGTCACCATGCCTCCTCTACCATTATGGTTGCTTTCTGTGTAAAAATACCCTTTCCTTTGTCCTTAAGTTGTTTTTGGCTGAAGCATTTTATTGTAACACTAGAACAAGAGAAAAGTAATTAGTACACTGAATACAGAATTGTGAAGAAATAGGTATAATTATCTTGCCAAGCTATTATGAGCTAAACTTCATAATGCTGAGTATCTGATTTTGGATGTAGGGGAACGCCAGGACAGAGTAATGAGAGGGGGTTGAACGGAGAAAAGAGGGAGGGAAGGGGGCTTATGGGACTTTCGGGGAGGGAGGAAACGGGAAAGGGGAAGTGATTTGGAATGTAAATTAAAAAAATAAAATAAAATAAAATTAAAAAAAAAATTATCATGAAAATGTTTTTGACATTTTTATGTATGATGTAAGATAAATATTGAATTTTATCTTTTTTCAAAAGTGATATTGTGCCTTGCCAATATTGTTTACTAAAGAATTTTTCTCAAACTGTACTGAAATATCCAGTTTTCATAAGAAAACAAAATACATATACTGCGGCTTATTCTTAGATTGAGTTATGTGGTAGAACTTTTTACTTGGCTTTTTCTTATTCTGATATCATTTAGATATAATATTGCATTCATTATCAACTTTTTAGAAAGGAAGGTGGTCCATTGTTTTAAATTATCTTTAGGAACTTAATATGTACATGAATTCTAAAATTGTAGGATCGAACCACAAAAACTGAAGTTTGACATGCAAAATCAGCAAATTTACATAACATGTTTTTGGTACAAATGATATTTTTATGAAATAATATAGAACTTGTTAAAGTTATAATTAATTAATTTTTTTAGATTGTTGCTATTATTGGAATCATTACCATTTTTCATCATTCCAAACCTATGTAATGAACATAGTATTTTTCTCCAGCAATACAGTGATGATTCATATTACAAAGTCTTGTTATTGACCTATGCTTGCATTAGTGGATCCACACTACAACCTCCATCCCTATCTACCCACCACTGCAGAGAAGGAATTGTGGAATAAACTTAGAGCCATGAGTACCTTATGAAAGTACTTTACCAGTGAGTAACAAGTCCCCAGTTTTGAGACATGTCTTTCTGTGACTCAGGCTTGCCTTGAGCTCACCATGTTGCCCAGGCTGACTCAATTCTGATTCTCTGGTCTCATCTTTCTAATTGCTAATATTATATGTTTGTGCCATCACAACTGGTTCTTAGGTATTTTACAACTGTAGTCAAATTTGTGTGTCTAGAATTTTCTTTGTGGGTGTTACATTGGTTTCAAATACTAAAGTTTTGCATTCCTTGCAAAATGAGTGCATTGTTCATCACTTTTGACAGTCTATAGATTAATTAATGTGAAATTTACTATATAATTTAAGCATAAATTAAAAGTGCCTGCCTCTACCTTTTCTGATGTTTCAGTTAATCTTAAATCACACACATATATATATATTCGAATTTTATTTTCTTACATTTGATTATTATAATTTTTAAAATCTCTAAACATAAAATTATATTTTATTGTAATCTGCTAATGATTGGTATTTTAATATTTATTTTTATTGTCATTCCTTTCTCTTAAGCAGTCTAACAGAGTAACAAATATCTCTGCCTAAAGAGCTGATTGATGTAATTATGAAGCATATTATCATTTCTTCTTTGAATATTATCCTTTTTATTGGCATTTCTATTTATAACTTCTGTTTTCACTTCTCTTATCTTGGTATACTCTTTAAGTCTAATAACAGTTAAACATACCAGTTGTGTTTTGATTAAAGGTACTTATCTGTTTGCTGTAATTTGTGATAAAAAAGGTTTTTTCCATGACTCTTTTGTTTTTCAGGAATTTCAAGATTTTTATATTTCCCATCCAAAGGTCAACTATAGATAAATTTCTTAGTGACTAAGAAATTATCAGTTTTAATGCTTTTTTTAAAAATTATTTTGTTTCTTTTTTTTTTATTTTTTATTTGTCATTTCATTCGTTTATATCTCAAATGATATCCCACTTCCCAGTTACCCTTCCAGAACCCCACCCATGCCACATCTGCCCTATTCCCCATCTCCTTTGCTCTATGAGGGTGCCCCCTTCCCCACCCAAGCCCCAACACTCCAGCATCCCCCTATACTGGGGCATCAAACCTCCACCAGACAAAGGGCCTCCCCTCCCATTGATGTCAGACAAGGCCATCCTCTGCTATATATGTATATGGAGCACTGGAGCCCTCCCTGTACTCTCCTTGGTTCATGGTCTAGTCTCTGGGAGTACTAGGTGGTCAGGCCTGTCAAAGTTGTTTTTCCTGTAGGGTTGCAATCTTCCTCCACTACTCTAGTTCCTCATCACCTTCCCTACTGGGATCCCTGAGCTCAGTTTGAAGGTTGGAGCCAAGCATCCACATCTGTATTGGTCAGGTGCTGGCAAAACCTCATAAAATAAAATTTTAATTCATAATGGTGCTGGCTCAACTGGAAGTCAACATGCAGAAGAATGCAAATTGACCCATTCTTATCTCCTTGCACTAAGCTCAATTCCAAATGGATCAAGGACCTCCACATAAAACCAGACACACTGAAACTAATAGAAAGGAAACTAGGGAAGAACCTTGAACATATGGGCACAGGGGAGAATTTCCTGAATAGAACTCCAATAGCTTATGCTCTAAGATCAAGAATTGACAAATGGGACCTCATTAAATTGCAAAGTTTTTGCAAGGCAAAAGACACTGTCAAAAAGACAAAGCGGCAACCAACTAACTGGGAAATGACCTTTACCAACTCTACATCCGACAGAGGGCTAATATCCAATATATACAACGAACTCAAGAAGTTAAACTCCAGAGAGGCAAGTAACCCTATTAAAAAATGGGGTACAGAGTTAAACAAAGAGTTCTCACCTGAAGAACATCTAATGGCTGAGAAGCACCTAAAGAGATGTTCATCATTCTTAGTCATTAGGGAAATGCAAATCAAAACAACCCTGAGATTCCATCTCACACCAGTCAGAATGGCTAAGATCAAAAACACAGGAGACAGCAGTTGTTGGCAAGGATGTGGAGAAAGAGGAACACTCCTCCACTGCTGGTGGGATTGCAAGCTGGTACAACCACTCTGGAAAGCAGTCTGGCGGTTCCTCAGAAAACTGGGTATGACACTCCCGGGTAGGATCCGGCTATACCACTCCTGGGTATATACCCAGAGGCTTTACCTGCCTACAATAAGGACACATGCTCCACTATGTTCATAGCAGCCTTATTTATAATAGCCAGAAGCTGGAAAGAACCCAGATGTCCCTCAATGGAGGAATGGATTCAGAAGATGTGGTATATTTACACAATGGAATACTACTCTGCAATTAAAAACAATGAATTCATGAAATTCCTAGGCAAATGGTCAGAACTTGAAAATATCATCCTTAGAGAGGTAACCCAATCACAAAAGAACACACATAGTATGCAGTCACTGATAAGGGGATATTAACTCAGAATCTCTGAATACTCTAGACACAATTCGCATATCAAGAGATTTCCATTCCAAATCATTTCCCCTTTCCCGTTTCCTCCCTCCCTGAAAGTCCCATAAGCCCCCTTTTCTCCCTCTTTTCCCGATTCAACCCCCTCTCGCTTCTCTGTCCTGGCGTTCCCCTACATCCAGTCTTTCCAGGATCAGGGGTCTCTCCTTCCATCTTCTTGGAAATCTATTGATATGTGAATTGTGTCTAGGGTATTCTGAGATTCTGGGTTAATATCCCCTCATCAGTGACTGCATACCATGTGTGTTCTTTTGTGATTGGGTTACCTCACTAAGGATGATATTTTCAAGTTCTGACCATTTGCCTAGGAATTTCGTGAATTCATTGCTTTTAATTGCAGAGTAGTATTCCATTGTTTAAATACACCACATCTTCTGAATCCATTCCTCCGTTGAGGGACATCTGGGTTCTTTCCAGCTTCTGGCTATAATAAAATTTTAAAAAATAAATTAAAAAAAAAAGAAATAAGTATCCAGGAGAAGAATATATTTTCTAACAAAGAGGAAATACGTACTGTAATCTTATGAGATTATCTATTCTTCTGGTGTTTTATGATTCCCTTATCCTTAACATGGAAACTCCATGATGCCTTTAGAGTCTGATTACATCTACGCTACAGTGACTAAATGACACTTTAATAAAACTATCTCGTGAATATAAAAAAAAATACTTTGAAAAATACGTGAAAAGGGATAGTTCCTTTGTATGCCAGCAATAATTCTATTAAAATTATGTTAATAGGAAAAGTACTTAATCTAAGAAGGACATTAGACCATAGAAGACATGAAGTAATGGAAAGACATGGTATATTACACAGCAGAACACCTAAATAGACATGCCAATTACACAGAAATTAGTAAATTTAATGTAGTCACAAATAAAAGTCTAACTTTGAAGACTCAAAATAAAAAAATAAAAAAGAAAAAAAAAGAGATTTCCAAGAAGATGGAAGGAAATACCCCTGGTCCTGGAAAGACTGGATGTAGGGGAATGCCAAGACAGAGAAGTGAGAGGGCGTTGAATGGGGAAAAGAGGGAGGGAAGGGGGCTTATGGGACTTTTGGGGAGGGAGGAAACAGGAAAATGGGAAATGATTTTGAATGTAAATAAAAATATAAAAAGTAAAAATATATATATATATAAAAAATTCATTATCCATCTTAAGTTTTCTTACATCTATGCACATTGTGTTTTTCTAACATTTTAAGAATCTACTTTTATAATTACACATGAATACATATGAATTTATATTTCATATATTATATATAAACTTTATATTTTAATGTTTTGATATATAGACTATACAATTATTTTTAATTCAACTTTGTATTTATTACATTTTGTGTATTAAATATTTTCAGCTACATGCTAATTATATTTTGCCATTATAACTTTACATACTTTAAAAGAAAATACTTTTTTTAAAATTAGTCCTAAAATTTAGAAATACAGGATAGCTTGCCACATGCTCTTTTCCAGTCATGTTTTTATCATTACCCAATACCTTATTTGTATTCATTCATCTCCTAAGAGCCACACTCTCTAATAATATTATTACTTTTTTTTTTATTGCTTAGTACCTCTTTGTCCATTTTATTTTCACTTTCTATCAGCTATTTTCTGGTCAGTGGAATTTAAGTGTCTTTCCTGTAACATATTCATTTCTACTTTTGGTATTTTAGTCTATAGCTAGCCTTTGAAATTCAAATATACTCAGATATAGTTTAATATCTGATGTCCTCCATTTCATTACTTCTCTTTTAGATGATGTGACTTTCATTCATAAAAATTTTCTAATTTATTTGTTTACTGTTTCCCTCCCATGTTAATTGGATATTTTTGTACTTTTACAAAGAAAGCTTTATTTTGAATAAAAAATAACTAAGCACATTCACCCTAAATTTTCAAAAAGTATTTTTTTTATTCCAAGTTTGCTTTAGGAAAGTTTTGTTTTTGTTGTTGTTTAATTTTCCTATTTCTTACACTTCACCTTGTTGAGTTTGAGTGTGGCAAGTTCTCATGATACTACAGGGCATATTTTTTTCTTTCTCTCCTTAATTATTACTATTACTATTGTTTTACATCCTGGCTACAGTTTTCCCTCCCCCCCATCCTCCTCCTCATTTCCCTTCTGATTCCTCCCATTCACTTCTCCATTTTTCTTTAGAAAAGGGCTGCTTTCCCAAGGATATCTACCAAACACATCATATCAAGTTGCGATAAGACTAGACACCTCCCCTACTTTTTTTTTTTGACTCCTCTGTAAAGTTGTGATAACAATGTAACTGACTATGTGCCCTTGAGGATGTTAAATGAAAAAATTCAAATGCACACTACTAAGTTGCCTTTTGAAACATGAACAAACCATTTTATGTGAAATTATTTTAACTTTCAGCTGTAACAGATACACATATTTGTACTTTGGATAGTAACAACACTTCCTACAAACCTTTGCTTCATTGGCTGTGTGGATAATACAATGAGTTTTGTTCTGAACTATCTCCTATGAAGTGTAGCTCTGGTTTGCCTTGTGTATGTGATCTATTTGATCATGTGTGGCTAAGAAGAGACCAACAGTGCCTTTATCTCCCCTCTGCCATCCAATACAAACTGGCAGGCAAACGCTATCTTCTGCAATATGTGTCCAGACAAGGAATGTACTAGCCATGTGTCATGACCTGCTTCCCACCATTCTTCTCAATCCCCAAGGGGAAAAATTTGCCTCCTCCAAGTTCACCCTTTCTCTTCTCTTTATTTCACTCTTCAAGATCAAGTAAAAATTGTTAACTTTCATGTTCTCTTAAAAGGAAGTTAGGGAGAGAAGAAGAGAAGAAAGGGAAAGGAATGGAAGGGAAGGAAAGGTCAAGTTAGGGGAGAAAAGGAGAGGGGAGGGGAGGGACATGTCTGTCTCTAAGAAGTGGCTGGTTAGCAGGATACCCAGATGGTCTATGTGCAAAAGCACGTAACTTCAGGAATGCTCATTACTTGCAGATGACCCTTAATTTTAGTGAAGGTCAACTTTTGTGCTCTGAAAAGTCACCTAATTACTGAGATACAAAGTAGCTTCTGAACTGGTGTTATGAAGAAGAAATTTAGAGTATTTCCCATGAAGCATTTACAAGTAGCAAGACAGGAGCTATCTTCACTTATTCAGTACAGGGGGGAATCCACAGTAGATGTGAGCTAGTCACTGAACATATGAGTGCCTCTGGAGAGTAGAGAAGTAACTACATGGTTGGGCTGAGGAAATTTGCATAGTAAGTATGACTCCTTACTGTCTCAGGAATGAAAACACTAAAAAGATGACCAATTTCAACAAAGATTACTTGAGTAACTATTCAATTCCCATCATAAGGACGTCAAGACCCAATTAGTCTGAACAATCTAGTAGTATTCTTCCCTTGGAGACTTTCCCACACTTGGGGCTTCTTTCTTTCCTTTTTTTTTATTAGATATATTCTTTATTTACATTTCAAATCATTTCCCCTTTCCTGGATCCCCCCTCCCTGAAAGTTCCATAAGCCCTCTTCCCTCCCCCTGTTCCCCAATCAACCCATTCCCTCTTCCCTGTCCTGGTATTCCCCTACACCGCTGCATTGAGCCTTTCCAGGACCAGGGTCCTCTCCTTCTTTCTTCTTGGACATCATTTGATATGTGAATTGTTTCTAGGGTATTCCAAAGGAGGGCTAACATCCAAGATATACAAAGAACTCAAGAAGTTAGGTTCCAGAGAGCCAAATAACCCTATTAAAAAATGAGATACAGAACTAAACAGAGAATTTTTACCTGAGGAATATCGAATGACTGAGAAGCACATAAAGAAATGTTCAACATCCTTAGTCATTAGAGAAATGCAATTCAAAACAACCCTGAGATTTCACCTCACACCAGTCAGAATGGCTAAGATCAAAAACTCAGGAGACAGCAGGTGTTGGAGAGGATGTGGAGAAAGAGGAACACTCCTCCACTGCTGATGGGATTGCAAGCTGGTACAACCACTCTGGAAAGCAGTCTGGAGGTTCCTCAGAAAACTGGGCATGATACTACTACCACTCCTGGGCATACTCCCAGAGGATTGTTTTGATTTGCATTTCCCTAATGACTAATGACGTTGAACATTACTTTAGGTGGTTCTCAGCCCTTCAAATTTCCTCAGTTGAGAATTCTCTGTTTAGCTCTGTTCCCCATTTTTTAAAAGGGTTATTTGGTTCTTTGGATTCTAACTTCTTGAGTTCTTTGTATATATTGGATATTAGCCCTCTGCCGGATGTAGGGTTGATAAAGATCTTTTCCCAATCTGTTGATTGCCATTTTGTCCTATTGACAGTATCCTTTGCCTTACAGAAGCTTTGCAGTTTTATGAAGTCCCATTTGTCAATTTTTGATCTTAGAGCATAAGCCATTGGTGTTCTGTTCAGGAATTTTTCCCCTGTGCCCACGTGTTCCAGACTTTTCCCTACTTTCTCTTCTATTAGATTTAGTTTATCTGGTTTTATGTAGAGGTCCTTGAACCACTTGGACTTGAGCTTTGTACAATGAGGTAAGAATGGATCAATTTGAATTCTTTTACATGCTAAGTGCCAGTTGAACCAGCACCATTTGTTTAAAATGCTGTCTTTTTTCCACTGGACGACCATCTTGATATTTTAATGGCATATCCTCTGGACTCAAACACCTATAACAATAATTCCAGAGACTTTAAATGTCTCTTTGCTCTCCTAAATTCTTCCTTTTACCTTAGGCTTCCCAAAATACTTCTCAGAATTTGTATGTTGGAGCACACTGATCTGTAAGCCACTATTATTGTGCTGAAATATGGTTGGTGGAATGACACAGTATGTAAATGGTGAGTATTAAAAACACTAATATTGAAAATGGAATTTAGTAGTTTAGTGTCCCTGAGTTCAATACTGATGTTCACCCAGTTTCATAGTGACTATTACAGATTTCTCATGTCATTCCATATTTCATGATTCTTCATTTTTTCTTTTTACTTTCTATTTTATCCATCTGCCTCCAATTAGGTAAAATTTTAATTTTATGCATTTTCCTATATGTGTGTATGTATGTATGTATGTATGTATGTATGTATGTATGTATGTATGCCTGCAGTAGGTTTCAGTGGAAAGAATATCCCTTTCCTGATGACTTTCATACAGAACTTTCTTCTAGAGAACAGGTATTTTTTATGGAGAATGCTCTAGGCTTACACCTGAGTGATTTCTTTGCCCTTCCACAGCTACTTTCAGATTATCCAAAAATTTTCTTTTAGAGACTTTGTAGGATTCTGGGGGGAAAAAAGCAGATCAAAGCTTGTTGACTCTTGTGTTTTCCCACTTTCTATTTATTTATAGTCAGTCTCTAGCAGGTCATCATAATCATACTCAAAAATTATGGCTCCAGCAGCATCTTCTCCAAATTGGTAGATTTCAATTGCTAATTTTTCCTTGAGGTAACCTCTCCCCACTTCTTTGATTTTGGGGTAGTATTTATACTACAACCTCAATTCTCTGGTGGACTCATAAAATGCTGACATTTATTTTGTATTGCTTTTTCCTTTACAAAAAAGTGTGATAGATTCTAAGTACTTAGCATATTAAAGACTTCATTCATATGTATGCATATATATATATATATAATAAAAATGAATGAATAAAACAAAATACATATCATCTTCTTAGTCTTTGTTTTAGTTTACAGTCTCATGGCTATGAACCATAAATAACAAACTTAATTTAATAACTAATTAATAAATATATTTTTATTTTATATATTTTGCCTGTTGTATGTATGTATGAATGTATGTATATATGTATGTATGTGTACCATGTGCATGTAGTGTCTACTGAGACCGGAAGAGAGCATTAGATCCTGTCGTACTGGAGTTTCAGAGGGTTGTGGAGCAGTATTGAGTGCTGAGAATTGAATCTGCATCTTTGGGAAGAGGAACCAGTGGTCTTATCTGGTGAGTCATCTCTTCCATCCCCCATAAACAGTTTTTATGTTGATACATTTTTATTCCTTATGTTATAGTCTAAATGTCCTCACAAAGCACCTCAAATGTTGAAGATTATCTGCATCATTAGCTCTACCACTTTGAAGCTAAGTTATACTACAAGAGTATAAAGAGAATACCTAGGGCCTATTCTAGATTCTGAGAGTATTGGGTGCACATTGCTGTATAACAAACTAGTACTACTTAGCCAATTATAATACAAGTATTTCGTCTCTCATATTTTCTGTATATTATAAATCAGCCAATGGCTTAATTGGCTAATTTTCTTTCATGTCTCTCAAAGTCTATAAAAAAACTGCTTATTAGAATATAGTTATTTGTGTATTCCATTGGAGAATAAACTTTCAAGTTCAGGTGTTTGTTGTTGGTCCAGTTCTTGCAAACTGTTCAGTTGAGGGCATCAGTTCCTTATTTGATGTTGGGCCAAAAAATTCCCTCACTTCCTTGCCAAGCTGGCCTCTAACATGATATCTATAATCCTCACGGTAAACAAGATAAGAACACCATTGGGAGACTATTAAGGCAGATTTCATATTTCATTTGTGAAGAACTGAATCCATTAAAGTATCCCATTTATTAAAAACAAACCACTGAATTTCCTTCATTATTAAAAAACCATGGGTCAGTTAATAGCATAAATATCAAAAGCTGAACCTTCATGGACATTCTCTTAGATGTGTGCCTACAGATTAGGCATGCTGTGCTCTACATCATCAGCATGGGTGAGTAAATTATGCTAGCCATTAAGGTCATTCTTTGTTTTACCTCTTTATGTTGAGAAATAAGCTTACTATGACCAGGTGACATTATCAGTTTATAGTTTTGCACAATTATTGTTTTTCCTCCTCCTGGAAGCACTGCAAGCTAAGCAAAATTCGTACATGCAGGGAGGAAAATTTAGATCCAGCATAAGTATCTACACAGTTAGAACAAATTACTACATTTTCCTTGAAAAATGTTTGCTAATGTAATCAATGTACCTAAAAATAGCTTTGTAGTCTCCTTGTGGAATGCTATTATGCTAGGGAGAGACTAACAGTTAATAAGTTGCTGAATTCATGATACTTTTTAAGTACTGTGACAAAATACTCAATAGAAACAAGTGACTGAAGCAAAGACTTATTTTCCCTTAATCTTTCAGAACATGTTAGTTGATTGTATTGGGGAAGGCATGATGGTAGACACAGCTCCATCAGTAGTGGTAGGGATTTGCAATGACAGCTGTTCACATGGTGGGTAACATGAAGCAGAGAATGCAGGCTGAGATGGGTGAGTAAATTATGCTAGCCATTAAGATCATTCTTTGTTTTACCTCTTTATGTTGTGAAATAAACTTACTATGATCAGGTGACATTATCAGACATAACCAGCTGAAATGGTTATCACCTAGTAACTTATTTCTTACAGCTATGCTCTGCCCACTAAAAGCCCACCCCTTTTGAAATAATACCACAAGGGGGTTAGCCCTATTAAACGGGAGTGTAGGGAGAATTTAAAACAACACTTTGCTCCTGGCTCACTCAAAGAAGCTCATGGACATCCCTTAGCTATGAGCCTTGCAAAATAAAAGAATATTTCAAAATTCCAACACATAATGGTGCAATATAAATGTTCTTATCCCCAAAGGGAGAACTGGAATGATATCAAGGGAAGATCAGGCAAAATAAGACTGACCTGTTATGGGGCAAACAACAAAGGTTGTAATTTAGGACACTATGGTTCCTTTTTTCCACTTCTTCCCTTGGGGTGTCCAGTTGCTGCTGCACACCAAGTGGAGAAGGATTGAGCAGCCTATGCTTTCCCTTGGGATGTCTGGCTGCCGATACACGCTCAGAGGGAAAGGATGAAGCAAATTTCAGACCAGGTGGGTCAGCTTGGTTATGGTCTGGCAGTGAACACCAGGAGGAAGAGTTCTCAGAAGATTTCAGTGTTAGAGCTCTTCAGTGTTACAGCTCTTTTACACGACTTTCTTACACAATGGCCACAGAACAGCTTGTATGCTTTACTGGGTGAACAAGGACTATATAAACTCAGAAAGTGTGAAGGGGTTCTTCTGAGGGTGAAGTTTCATTGGCTGAGGTTTAAGGCTCTGGGCGTACCTCATTTGCATGGAAAGTTGGCCTGTAATTTCTGCCAAAGATTACTTGACATTCCTCAGGTAGAGTTTTGGGTTGAGCTTCCCAGGTAAGATAGAGAAGAGGAAGACCTCCAGGGAAAGGGAGTACTCCATTTTGCTCCAAGCTCAGAGGAGCTATCTGCACATGCTAGATTTTGACTATAAGTAGTAGGGTTATCCAACAGAACATGGGGTATTGTTTGAGTTCTAACAGTCTGACACAGGTTTTCTCTATGACTCTGCCATTTACAGCACTAGTGGCTTCTCTCTTACGCTGCCCCATCTGGTGCCTGCACCTTTTTTCACAGTCCTAACAGCCCTGCTATCCTAGAGTATCCATTAGAACTTAAGCTACTATTTTATGGCCTGTTCATGGCCTACCCAGAGGTGTCTCTGTCTATTATATATTGCTTGGCTTTGTAGCATCTGGGCCCATTAGGACCACAGTTGTAGCAATTGAACTCAGGTCCTGTGACACTGAACCCAGAGAAGTACTTTGCTGACATCCCTTTCCAAAGACATCCAAGTGGAACTTTGTTTTTAGACACTCTTTTAAAAGGGCATTGTCATCAAACAAGTTTAAATTTTCACTCCAAAGTGAAAATGCCTCTATAGTCTTTAAGACACCTTCATGTCGCCTTGCAGACACTTTGATTGTCATCAAAGGTATTTCTCTCCAGCAATTATGATTGCTTTTTCCTGTTCCCCATTGTCTGTGGCTTTAAAGGTGCCATGCTCCTTTCCTTGCCAGACTACATGTTTTTCATTTCATTCTGCCTCATATTTTGGTCCTGATTCATAATAGAGCCTGCTAAAAAGTGGACATGAAGCCTCAGCCTAAATTGTATACTGTCTTATAATTCATTTGTCAAATAAATATTAGTTGTACATTCAACATCACCCAAATTTCAGAACATGTACAAAACAGTCAGATTCTTTCTCAGAATACAACATAAATGTGGTTTAGCCAGATTCCTGGTGGAATCCTTGTTGCTATCTTAAACACCATGTGCACAGTCTTTACAACCCACTGTTTCTATCAACATTCTCTCATCTCTTCTTGTCCTTTGCTTTTCCCACACCATTTTGCTCCTCCCCACCATTTTCTCCTTAGTTCTCTTCTGCTACTATCTTGTGTCCCCCCAAACCCTTTCCCCACATCTCTCTGTCCTGGGGCTAGTGTCTCCTAATGTCCTTGAACATAAGAATTTTCTATTCACTGGCCTTTGGTCTCCAGGTCTTATATCATCTCTTCCCCAAGTTACCAAATCTTTCACCTGATTGAGTTAAATTAAATTACATTATTTCCCTGGTTCTGATGCCTTTAAATTTGGAGTAAGGCATGCCATAGGCACCCCTGTGTCTTCAATGGATTGGTTTATCTTTGAGCTAATCAATCCCCATTATTATATGTGCAAATCCCTTTAATAAGTCACCTATCATTTGTCTTTCCCCTACCACCACCTGCTTTAACTGTGAGTCTCTGGAGAATTCTAAATAATATAAAACCTTTAGAAGTATTACTATTTTTAAGGAAGTAAGTTGCATTCTAAGTCAGGACTGTAAGTCAGTAGGCTTAGATTAATTCAGTGATACATTCCTTTCTGTCTTAGAATTCATTCTTAATGATGTTCTACATACTCCCTCCCCATTTTGTACTGATACAAATAGTGAAATTTATTTTCATGTGTATAATATACTTTCTAGGGTCAGACTTTGTATTTTTCTCAAAACTTGGGTCTAGACATGAAAGATACTGAAAGAATATTGGGGCTTCACAGTTGATATGAAGAAAGTTATGCTATGAAGAAAGTCTGTTTTAGTTGTTTTGTTTAGTCTCCCATAATGCCACATGCTTTTTAATGGAGAAGTAAATCTATGCAGACAAGAGGTTCTTGCTATGAGAATTTTGGTATTCTTTGAAATCTATCCAATATTTATACCTCAATTTTCCACTTTCCTCTGTAAGTGTCAGAGAAGTACTATAAGAAACACAGAGAAGTTAAAAACAGGATTTACATTTAATTTACCCACTTGTAGTATCAGATATATCTTTGGTTTTGAACAGTTTCTAACTTTCAGTGAAAAGCGACAAAGTATTCCTTCTGACAAAATTGGAGATGGTCCCCATTCATGCCTTGTGAAGGGAGAACCCAATCTCATCACTTATATTGCCTAGTTTCTCTAGTATAGTTAAAATTGTCAGTTATCCCAGCTTCTTCTTCTTTTCCATTTTTTACTTCTTAGTACATTTTAAATTGAAATGTTAGTATGTTCTTGACCACAGCTATAATCTGAGCACTCATTTTTAGTACACAAATATGTTTGCTTCAAATTCATATTCTGGGATCCTAACACCAAGGCAATAACACTAGGAAGTGAGGTCTTTTGAATGTAATTAGGTGGATACTTAGTGGATGGCATCAGTGCTATTATAAAAGAGGCCATAGATTTGAAGGGAGCATGCAAGGTTACATAGGAAGGTTTGGTAGCTGGAAAGGGAGTGTGGGATGATGCAATTCTATTATAATCTTAAGAAGAAGAAAAACTAAGTAGCCTAGAAGAAAGTGACCTGGAAAAGTTACCTTGTTCCTTGTTCTTTATACCACATAAAGGTATGGGAAAGAGACACCATTCACAATGAAGTATCCCTCATTGAACATGCTATTTATTGGTGCCTTGATTTTGGACTTTCCAGTCCATAGAACTGTGAAAAATAGATGTTTGTTGTTTATAAGCCACCCAGTTTACAGTGTCTTGTTGCAGAAGCATATATTGTCACCTAAACCAATAGATAATCAACTCTGGATAAGTCAAGAAGATAAGTCAAGAGGAAAACAATCTATTTTCTAATCATATATTATTTTATACTGCTATCCTATTTATGATTGGCAATTACGTTATTAATGTTTTCAAATATTTATGCTTTAAAGAAACAGGTTTAGTTTCAGGTTAGTTCCAGTTCTCTGGATTCACTTCCAGTACTCAAAACTGGGTCATTTAGGCTTGGTGAGAAAAACAGAGCTTCTTCATGCATCCCAGGAATCAGTGGCATAATGTGGAAATGAAGACTGGTACAATTTTGTGTAATGCTGATTAATATTTTGACTGCAAACTACAGGAGGAGGAAAGGAGAAATTCTGTCATCAGTCATACCATTCTGAAGCAAAGGCATCCACACAAAGGAAATACCATTTGGGCTATGTCTGTATACAGGGAAAACACAGTGGAACCTCACAAGGTGGCCAGAGGAAGCTCCAGTATCACTGGAGTCTTCATGCTTGGGCACAATAGCCTCTAAACAATAGCAGCTTCTGTGTCATTTCTATAGGATAACTAATTTATGAGGTGCCATTATTACTAGGCTACAGTGTGAAATTACAGGGCAGAAAAGGGATCTCTTCAACAAAGCATATAAATATTCATAGCAGTCCAGTTTGCATATCCCTAAACCAAACCTTTGAAATCCAAAATGCACTAAATTCCAAAGATTATTTTTAGGGGGTTTAAAACCCCTCCAAAACCAGTACCAGGTTTTTAGGGTAGATTGCGGTCAAAACAACAGTGCATTAAAAATGTATAAATTTTGCATATTGCCAGACTATGCATTTGATGTATATTTGAAAAAGGAATCTTGTATTTATTAGGAGTATATATGTAAATATACATACATACATATATTTGAAAATCAAAAAAGAATTAAAAATCTGAAATATTTCTGGTTCCTATAATTTGAAAAAAGAACAATTAAAATGAAATTGTCAAGTTGTTAAAAGAAAAATTTAGGTCACTTGTACTTTTTACATATGACATGATTTTTAAATGTACAGATATAAAATGCCTATAGTCTTCCCTAAAAACACTATAATATCATTTTGATTATACTATGGTACAAAATATAGATTTGACTAAGCCTTATTTATTACTTCAAAATTTCATAATGCCTTTCAATGTGAAAAAGAAATCCAAGAAAATAAAGTAAATGAAAAAAAGGCTTATTTTGACTGGTTGGTTGGCAATCATCCTGGCAGATATAAAGTATTCATCTATAGACATATTCTTCATGTGACCAGTGTCCAAGACATTTTCTTCATTAAGAGGCACTACTTGCACTTGTTATGTACTGTTAACAGTGAAGGTATTTAATCTTTGTTTAAAGAGAATACCATAATACAATTTGGAATACATAAACATAACCTCAAAAGGTTAAAATTACTCACAATTTTAATAGACTTAGCAAGTTGTTTAAATCTTTGCATCTATGATTTATACAAGAAGATATACATACATACATGCATATATATATATGCATGTATTTAATTGTTGCCTGTTAACATTCTTAAAAATTAAAATGTAAAAATGGCTATATATAGAGTAGACCTAAGTGCCATTCTTTCTATACCTCTTATTTGCTTAAAATTCATCACATAAGTTTTATTGGTACTAACTCTTTGACATATGGCATCTACCTCTATGACATGGGATCAAATCAGAAAAATCAGGGAAACTCCTGGTGACAAGGGACAGTTTAAGATAAGTAAAGATTAAACTACTTATCAGTGATGTCTTAAGAAGATTTTGTTCAGAGATGCTAGGTCTCAAATAAATCCAGGGCAAATGGCTGAGGTTCCTATTTAACGTATCAGAGAATGCTGGCCTCCAGTTTCCCCTAGTCCCTAATCTCAAGGACCTGTTAAAGAGCCATTCAGGTTGACATGCCCCACCCCCTACTCTCAACCTCTCCAGAACCTGAGCTTCACTTTCCTTTAGCTTTTCTAACTTTTGCATAGCCCAACCATTTTGGCTACCTGGTTGTGGTCTCTTAGCCTCTTGGTGCTCCTTGGCCCTAAGTCCTTGGCTCTTGCCTCCCCTTCTCTCTTCATTCCCTTTCTCATGGCCTCTGTCTTAGTTAAGTTTTCCGTTGCTGTGAAAAGATGCCATGGCTATGGCAACTCTTATAAGGAAAGTATTTAATTGGGGTTGGTCTATAGTTCAGAGGTTTAGTTCATTATCATTATAGCAAGAAGCATGGCAGCATGCAGGCAGACATGATGCAGGAGAAGGATCTGAGAGCTCTATATTTTGATCTGCAAGCAGTAGAAGGAAACTGTCACACTATGCCTAGGTTGAGCATATGAGATCTCCAAGCCCACCTGCAAAGTGACATCCATTCTCCACCAAGACCACAGCTCCAAAAGTGCTACTCCATACGGGCCAAGCATTCAAACACATGATTCTAAAAGGGTTCATTCCTATTCAAACCACCACAGGCTGGTTCAGTTTTCTATTCTGTTTCAGTCAGGATCTTTCCAGATGCCTCTGGCTATATTCTTCCTCATATCTACAATAAACCTTCTCTTCAGTCATACCTTGGGGCAGTTATGTTTTTGATTTTCCCTTTAAGAGACCAGGGTTGAAGTTGTCAGATTGAAAAATGAAATCACGCTGAATGAACATGGTTATGATTACTCATAATCTCAGCATTTGAAGGCTGAGTTTGGAGAATCATGAGTTTGAAAAGTAGCCTGGGTTTCCTACCTCAAAGTCAACAACAAAAGAGAAATATTCATATCAGCCCTTCCAAAAGTAGCGAAAGACAAAATGGTGTGCAGAAATGATTTTTATTGCATGCTTTCTGTCATTAAATGAGTTTCTTATCACATTGGTATTCTGGATAGGTTTATGGCAACTTGAAACAAGCTAAAATCATCTGAAAGGGATTCAATTAAGAAAAGGGAATTTCAATTAAGAAAATGCTTCCATAAGATTGGGCTATAGGCAATTGTGCATGGCATTTTTAAATTAGTGATTCCTGTGGGAGGGCACAGTCCATGGTTAGGGGTGCCATCCTAGACTGGTAGTCCTTGGTTCTATAAGAAAGAAGGGTGAGTAAGTTATAGAGAACAAGCCAGTTAGCGGCATTTCTCCGTGGTGTCTACATCAGATGCTGCCTCTAGACTCCTTCTCTGCTTTAGGTCCTGTCTTGACTGCCTCCAATAATGAACAGTGATGTGGAAGTATAAACCAAAAAACAATTTCCTCCTCAACTTGCCTTTGGTCATGGTGTTTCATCCCAGCAATAGTAAACTAAATAAACAATTTCCTCTTCAACTTGCCTTTGGTCATGGTGTTTCATCCCAGCAATAGTAACCTGAACTAGAACATCTGGCTCTTGCTTATATTGTACTTATGATATTTATTTCAGATGCAGGTACCTTTTACCTTAGGAGTGAGGTATAAAAAACAAAGAGCAGAGAAAAGCAACTTTCCTTATAGGAACAAATATATTACAAAGAGATAGTTGTATCCTTTTCCTTGGCTACTAGACTATTAAGTCCATAAATCCCATGAAATTGGCATTTCTTTAGGAATCTCAAAATGGGAGAGGTCAAAACTAAAGCTTTGTTCCAGCCAAAGGAGGAACTTGTCTCCTAAAAAGAGATTCTGGCTAGTTGTGTCAGTTTGTCAGACTAACTGGAATTAGGCTATTGCAAGAGAGATTAACAATAAGGCAGTGATGGGTGAATCTACACTTGAGCAGAATTGCTGACTTATGCATGGTTCACTCTTTCTTTAAGCCTAAGTTTTATGTTAGTAATCCAAAGGTAGACCTAGGGGTTTGGAGTTCACTGTTTCCCTTAATCCATTTTCCTAGTGTGAGCACACTGAATTCATTTCTGCTCTTATCATCACTTCTTTCATTAATTGGTCTATTGGTGAGGTATGCATAGATATCTTGGTAGTGTTCCCAAGGCCTAAGCATTGACTTTAACAGTTACCTTGCCAGTTTTTAAGTCTTCTGCACATGCTTACTTAGCCCTGTCAGAACGTGGCAACCATGTATACTATTGTGGAGCTGTGTGATAGAAGAAGTCCATTGACCTCTTATCATCTGAAAATCACAGTGAGAAGTACATAAATTTCCCATCTTTCCCTTTAGGGGCATTCTTGTCTCCAGTGACATAATTTCCTCTAAATATGTCCAGTCTATTAAGAATTCTATCATTATCTAATAGTTCCCAAGGATTAGCAATCAAATATTAAATTTAATATTGAGTTTGTTGAAGAATATTATATATCTAAACTATAAAAAGGTACTTCTGTACTTACATAAACCAAGGTTGAATGAGAGAGAATGAACAGGATGAAGTATGCTGATTATTCCAAAGAAAAAAACAGGACATGAAAATGTATGATTGCTGAGTTATAAAGCATTTTTAGGTAGATTTGGATGGCTAAAAACTAAGGCTTCAGAGATAGTAGGGAAGATTAAGATAAAAAATAGTAAAAATGTATAAAGGAGATTAACTGCTATATGAAATAGAAGCCAATATATATTTGTTTCATATATAATCATTTTTTTAAAAATATTGGAAAAGTTGGAGTGAACGAAGTCCAGAGATGGAAAGCTATACTGGGAGGCAATTATCATAGACTAGGTAAATGCTGTATAAATGTCTTTAAAGAGAAGGAAGCAATATAAATAAGAAATCAAAGGATTCAGTGGATGCTGAATAGAATCTGGAGAGGAGCAGGGGAGATAATATGCAATGAGTTAGTGAATTCTGGCACAACTCACAAGATATTAATAGGAAAGACAATTGATGATATAGGTACTTATAATATTTTTTCTTTTTATCATAACCAAACTGTGGAGTAGTATTAAGATTCTTTTTGTTGCTTTGAAATTGAGCTATTTTAAATTTGCCAAATGTACAAAATGTTCCCATGTCTCCATGATATGCAAAAAGAACAGAGTTAACACTGTCAAAATAAAAGCTGGATGTGTAAATTTAGCTGTTCCACATGACCTTTCAGATCTGTCAATTAGAAAATGCTTGTAAATAGTATGTCATGAATGTCAGAAAATGTAGACAAAGGAGTTAGAAATTTATAGACTACATAAGAACTATTTGCTTTATGAAAGTCATGTCTGGTTCCTATTTTCATTTCTTTTTTCTTTCCAATTTTTTCCTTTCCCACTTAATTTACATAACCTGAGCTCAAATGCTATATGTCTACTTTATACTTTTCTTATTGGCAGGGACCAAGTAGTTCTGGTCATTAGAATGCTATAAGAGCATATCAGGAATCTTTCAGTCAATCAGTACCAAATAAAAACAACAGTACCATCCTTACATGCTAGCAACCCTAGGTTAGGATTAATAGACTTGGGTTTTGGTCTTTGCTGTGTCACTTTGGCAGGTAGCTAATTCTACTGAGACATCAGTTCCATTATCTGAATGTCTGATAACCTTTATTTTTCCTACTTTTTAGAACATAGTTTTAATATTTATTAAAATATTTATACTCATCATGTATTATGGCTGTCTATGAACTGTTGTTCACAGGCTCGTGTGTTAAATGTTTAGTTCTTAGCTAATGACTTTATTTTCAAAGTTTCTGGACATGTTAGAAGAAAGAACATATTTGGGAAAAGTAGTCATAGGAGCATGTCCTTTGAAGATGTGCCTCATGCATAGTCTTTTCGTTGCTTTCCTGGCTCCCTGTCTGCTATGTTATAGGTAGGCTTTGATTGTGAGCCTAGCCTTTAATGGCTGAGCCATCTCTCCAGGTAGACTTTGAAAATGGCTTCTCTCAGCTGTGTTCTCACTCACTGTAGATCTAGAACCAATGATATCAAAGATAGAGAATTGAAGTCTCTGAAACTATGAGCCAAACAGATCCTTGTTTTCTTAATCTATGAGTTATTTTTGTTTGTTTTTCACAGTGAAGCAAAAACTGATTAATACAGTCTGTTGGTGCATATATGGTCCCAGTTTCTAGACTAGCTGAGATAGAAGGATGTCTTGAGCCTAGGATTTGGGAATGAGCCTGGACACTAGATTAAGTGGAAACCTCAAAACAAACAAACAAACAAACATGCCATTCAAATGAGAACAAAAATAAACAACAACAAAAAACTAACAAGAAACAAAAGCCAAAAACTCAATGAACAGAGAATAGTAACAAAAACACCACCATTTTAAGCAACATTGTAACTGTCTGTTGGCTCCTTGAAGGTAAGCATTTTATCCTATTCATCTTTCTATTCTCAACAATATTTTTAGCACCAAGAATTTAGTAGACACATAGTAAACTCTATTTAAAGACTATATAATTAACAAGTATATACAGAGAATTTAAGTACTCGTGAAATCAAAATGCTGTCAAGAAAACTACAGCTAGACTCCTGCACATTTAACCCCAGCACTCAGAAGGTTGAACCTGGTGGATCTCTCTGAGTTCAAGGCCAGCATGGTCTACAAAATGAGTCTAGGACAGCTAGAACTTTTTACACAAAGCAACCGCATGTGGAACACCCCCCCCACAAACACACACACTTCCAAATAAAATCTACAGTAGTCGACAATCAATCATATACCAAAAAATAAGGTTAAAAGAACGCTATAAAATTGGTAGTAAGTACAGCATTAAGTTTGACTGTCTTAGCTCCAGTGGAACAAGTCAACATTTGGAAGACCAAGGTGCCTTAACCCCAAGGAAAATTGTTTTGCTCTGGCCTACATTATATTTGAAAGAGTTTGGGAACTTACCATGCTTGATAATGATGTGTAAGGAATTATTTTTCAGTCACTGGTTCTGTACTGTTTCCATTTGTTAGGGGATGAGTGGTGGTGTTTGGGACAATAAATACTTGAGGAAGGAATTGATTCTAGGATACTCTTTTTTATTGGATATTTTATTTATTTACATTTCAAATGTTATCCCCTTTCCCAGTTTACACTTTGCAACCCCCCTAACCCATACTCCCTCCCCTGCTTCTATGAGAGTGCTCCTCCACCCATCCACCCACTCCCACCTCACCACCCTGGCTTTCCCCTGCACTGGGGCTTAGAGCCTTCAGAGGACCAATGGCCTCTCCTCCCATTGATGCCTGACAAAGCATCCTCTGTTACATATGCAGCTGGAGCCATGGGTTACTTCCTGTGTATTCCTTGGTTGGTGGTTTGCTCCCTCGGAGCTCTGGGGGGGGGGGCGATTATACTTCATTTTTTAAAATAAAATTTTTTGTTTGCATTTATTTTATATTTTTTGTGCCTGTGTAAATGTATATCACTTGTGAGTGGGTTCTTATGGAGGTCAGAATATAGTGTCAGGTCCCTTGGAGCTGGAGTTACAGACAGTTTTAATCTACCTAATGTGGGTGCTGGTAACAAAAGTTTGCTCCTCTGCAAGTATAAGAAATGCTTTAATGGATGAATCATCTCTCAGTTCCTATGAAACTTTGTGGTTTAAATACAGTCCTTAGGTAAATTCTGTATTTAGAACAACAGCTATTGTATGTGCTGTGATTTGTATGATTTTGTCCCTTCCAGAATTCATGGTGAAACACAATCTTCAATTAAACATGGAGAGATTGGGACTTCAAAATGCAAGTGTTGATTTGGTGTCCCTATAAAATGTCTTACCACAAAGATCTGACCACTTTTCTTCTTTCTTCTTTTCACTATGTGAAGACATGGCATTTCTGATTACCAGAGGATGCAGCAGGTAGCTTGTAGGGGTCAGGGCACTCACCCAGTCTGCCAGTTCCTTGATCATGAGCATCCTAGAACCCAGAAGCACTAGAAAGAAATTTGTATTGTTTATAACTTTCCAGTCTGTGTTGCTAGAAATTATAGTATGTGAAATGGATCAAGACACTAAGCATCTTCAATGAACACTCATTCAAATCTCAATCACTTAGGCTTACATAAAGTCTCAGGTCCTCCTCTTAACTCTGCTTGCTAAGTGAACATAGGAAGTAGAGACAGGAAAGCATTGAGAGGGAGGTTGTTGTTTTAAAGTTTATCTGTCCAATGGAGACCTTTCTGATTTGCAAAAACTGAAAAATGTACTTAATATTTTCCTATATAATGTTCTTATTAGCACCACTGAACTAATTTCAGAGATCATAATGAATCAATTCCAGCACACATATGAATAGCATCTTTTCTAAAACTTGGAACTAAATTAATGTTTCTGAGGGCCCCAAGGAGGCATGAGAAGGTTACATCACTAACCTGCTGTCATGGAATATCATCTTTCTATGAAAACCTTTTAGAATTTTGATGCTCAGAGAGACACACTAATGAGTAAATGACTGATTAGAAACAATTGTCATTGAATTTCTACATTTTCTGAAAATTTTGCAGGATTAAAATTTTATATGAGATTAAATTTGTGATGTTGTGGAGAATTTATAGCTTGAAGTTGATTCATGAATGTTCTGTCAGGGTCTACATCTATTACAGTTTTCTCAGTCTTTTGATTTAGAAAAATTGGAATTCCAATTGCTTTTTTTATTAGATTTGAGGTCCACTCACAAGTGGGCAATACACACCTGGACCTGGTAATATACACCTTGTTTATACATTGGGATATCACAGGCCCTAGGGGAGAACCTACTAGTGATATTTTGCTAAATATACACATAGTCAAACTGACATTTATGAACTTTGTTTTTATGCACAATCTGATGTGGCTCTAGCTTTGCTTTAGTCAGAGAATTTTCTGATTACAGTTGGCATCCATTAATGGAAAGAAGCTTAGCTTACTAGGATGTGGAAAATAAGGGCTGAATAATAATTCCTAAATGGGGGCATTCTTATTAACCCCTCCAAAGTCAAAGAACACTTAGGATGAGGGGTAAAAAAGTTGTACAAACCAGAGGATGAGGAGAAATTCTGTTAGGATGCTTTTCTTTGACCATGACTATGACCATTGCAATTCACACAGCATATATGGAAATCCTACCTATATAATACTTGCATGCCCAGACACAAATATGAAAGAAGGGGTCAAGTAACTGTGAAGCAGGTTTTAAGGAGTGTGAAGGAGGCCAGAGGGAAACGGGAAGGTATAGTGGCTTTTCTAGGTTGTCAACTTGACTATATCCGGAAAGAACTATAATTCAGAATTGGAAGGCTGACCTGTGATCCTGATCTTGAGGCTGGGAAATACAAGCTTGGCATGCAGATTTTGAAGCATAGTGGCTATGAATCCCAGGAGACTAAGGTAAGAAGATCTTTGAGTTCAAGGTCATCTGGGACAAAGCAAGTCCCAGATCCAGGTGTGATGGTACACATCTTTAATCTGGGCCACACCTTCTGCTGGAGACCTACATAAGGACTTTGGAAGAAGAAAGGTTTTATCTTCTTCACCTGCTTGCCCTGTGGAACTGAGAAACTGCTAGATTCTTCGACTTCCATTCACAGCTGATGCTGACCATTGTTGGGAGTTGGACTACAGACTGTAAGTAATCAAAAAATTCCCTAACTATATAAAGATGACCCATAAGTCATGTGACTCTAGAAAACCCTGACTAATACAGAAGGTGTAAATGATCAGATACACTGTGCACATGTGTGGAATTGTCAAAAATATGATGGAATTGATGTGGTCATAGTGTCACAGTCCTACAAATATACCACACTAGAAATCAGAGAATGTAAGTGTTTTGTATATAAAAATTTTATTCGATTACTAGGATTTCAAACAAAGAAAGCATAATCCACAAATCCTTAGAATCTACACTATTTTTTAGGGGGACCAAGGATTTGAGGGCTTCATGCCTTTTTTTTTTTCAATTTTCAATAGGAAATTTTAAAACTCAGGCATGGTTACTAGCCACGAAGTCTCTTTTTACACCCTGAGGAAGGATCTCCTTTTCTATCACTTCTTGAATATTTTTCATGAAAGGAATGGAAAAAGTTGAGGTTGCAGCATCAGACCCAGCTACTAAAAAAATTTATGTTTCTTTGAAGCCAAAATTCATCTCATTATAAAGAGGCATTACCCTCATTTATTTACCATTAGTCAGGGCATGACCATCTTTTTACTTTTCCAACTTTAGTCATCATTTTCACAAGCAAATGATTACCAACATGTACATATATAACTAGGCAAGTATTATAAAGCATTTACCATATGCTAGGGATAATCCTAAGACTTTCAATTTCAATGAGGGTAAAAAAAATTGTTTTGGTTTCTGGTAGGTACTCAATAAATGTTTGTGAACTGAGTGTTTTGCATATAAAATGAAACTAAGGCAAAAGTTTAACTCTTCATGGTCATATAATTATAGTAAGGGGTGGATCTGGAACTTAAACACAGGCAAGCCTTGAAGAGTATCTTTGCAAAATTTAAATAATTAAAGCAGCTGGCCAACGACTTGTGTTTCAGGGAGGATATACTGAAGGCACAGAAAAGAAGATGAGTAATCCTATAAAATCATCTTATCTGAAATGTAAAAGTGCAGTGTATTATCAAGAGAAGGAGATATTACTTGTTTAAGAGTCCCGTGTGCCATGTGAAGGAATACACCATAAAGTTCCTGTAGGCTTAGATTTTTTTTCAAAACCTACTTTAATAGGGATTCTAAAACACTTCAACACTCCTGCTTTAGCCTGCTGTCCAAAGGTAGGGGAGAAAATATGGTAAATTGGACAGTGGGATGTGGACCTGTTTAGATGTAGTACTTTTGTTTGTCAGAATACCAGCAGTACAGTTCAAAAATGTTACCAAACAAAAATCTGCAACAGTGGCATGATCAGGCAGAAGCATCCAGGACCAGCTGGAATGTCAGGAGATTTTACTGTGCCTTTCTCAATGAAGTGAATATCAGTTAAGACAGGAGACTAGTGAAGCATTGCAAGGCTAGCTATGCAAGCATGCCATCACTGTCCATTGAGTTCTATTTATACTCTCTCCAAACATCACATGTCCATTCACAGCTCTTGCTTCAGCAAAACACCACTGGAGTTTGCATCACATGACACGACCAGAAACTTCCACTTCGAAGTCCAGGAAGTCCTAAGCTAATACTGTTTGGATATAGAGAAATGTTAACGTCTATTGAGTTTTAGGGACATATTTATTTATGAAAATTTTTGACAAGGAGAGAGAGATATGACTTTAATTTTCAGATTAGAGAACATGATGACTCCTGACAGTATGCACTTATTTCTTTAGTTTAATTCCAGGAATGATGTTATTCCTTGCCCAGTGTATCCTTCCTGGCTAATTTCATGTGTCTTACAAGAAGATATTACTGTGGTACTTTTAATATTATGGGTTTTCACAGATTATTTATATTAAGGATTGGGGAGTACTTGTGAACTTCATTGTGAGAGGTTCATTTATAGTTCTGATTCAAAATAAGACTTGTGGCGTAGCCATCAGTGTCTGATCTTTCTTCTTTATCTGAATCTCTTGATTGCTTATATCTGTGAATTACTGTAGAAGGTAATTCTTGGTAAGGTAGTCAATTTGTTGAAATCTGCGTTAACAATATGATTTGCATGTTTCTTGAATGGTTAATAGGGTTATTATTTTGGATGTGCCCTTGACTTGCAGACTAGTTGATATTTTCTTTTACCTAGTAACAATGTCTCTGACAGAAACTCAAGAAATACTTTTGATACCTTCTATTGGTGGATGTGAGAGAATGGAAGAGGGAAGGAAAGTTCAAGAAAAGCTGCTCAGTTCTGAATTCACTCACTAGGATGAATACTCAATTTTCTATTTACAAAGATATCTAGCAAATAAGTGTAGAAATATCTGCCAATATTGTATGTTAAGTGTAGAGACAAAGCACTCAAAATTCAAAGCATGGATCTCTGTATCAAAATAAGTATATATTTCTTCTGCTTCAGCCCTTCATGCATAAAAGCAAATTATCACAACAAAGTCTAACACTTCCTAAGTAGTATTGCTTTTGATGCTACACCTTTCAAGGACATGCCTTCCAAGCTAAGCTGTTGATTTGTGTGAGTAAATTTCAGCCAGGACCTCACAGAGTTTATGTGACTTTACAGAAGTTTAGATCATCATTTTTGACACTTGTGAAAAATTGAATGGCAGTGGAATATTTTTTATTTTTTTAATCCTTGAAGATAACAATTAGTCTTTGCTGATTTGTATGGTCCGTATTAGAGAACTAATCTGTGTTGCTAATAATCATTAACTGTAAACATAGCTATAATTTATTAAAAACTGACCAATTACTGAGAAGTGTTCCAAGAATGTTATGTAGAATATTTAACTTAATTCTTCTAAAGAGGTAAACAATTGTTTTTGCCTTTCATTTGAGGAAAATAAGATATAAGAAAATTAAATATGTTTGCCTATAGTGGTCTCATAATTGCTATGAGCCAAACAATCCAGATTGATTCCAACATGGGAGCCAAGCCAACATCAGAATGGCTGGGGTACCTCAGAGCTAAACTAACTTAAACTAAACTAAACTAAACTAAACTGAACTGAACTGAACTGAGCTGAACTGAACTGAACTGAACTGAACTGAACTGAACTGAACTAAACTGAACTTAACTGAAGGACTGCTTCCACAGGTCAGGAAAGAGTGAATGGTTAGTTCAGTGATAGAAAGGCTAAAAGAACAAACTCAGAAAATTTTCCTTAACTACTCATTATGGGGAATATGAAATCAATTAATTTTGATCCACACACCTCTATTTTCAATTCATAAATGCAGGCTACAATTTAAGGAATATTCTAGAATAGAGATAGGAGGAACAGTAGGAAGGTTGGTTATGGGTCTTTTGTTCATTGACTTTGTCTTCCTCTCATGTTTCTTAGTGAAACTCAGTTATTAAACACCTATATTATTTAACAATAGGAATTGTAAAATATATAGAATAAAATATTTCACTGCCCCAACATTTACTCAAATGGGAATGAAAATAAAGATCACAAGTAAAGATTATATGAGTAAAATTTTAGAAATTTCTAAGAAATATAAACTAGAGAGTAAACCTACTTATAGCTTAGTAAAACACACATGGTTATATTACTTTTTTTTTAAATTAGATATATTCTTTATTTACATTTCAAATGATTTCCCCTTTCCTCGTCGCCCCTCCAAAAGTCCCATAAGCCATCTCCCCTCCCCGTGTTCCCCAATCAACCCCTCCGGCTTCCCTGTCCTGGTCCCCTATACTGCTGCATCAAGCCTTTCCAGGACCAAGGGCCTCTCCTCCCTTTGATGTCCAACAAGACCATCCTCTGCTGCCTATGCATCTGGAGCCATGGGCAACACCATGTGTACTATCTGGTTGATGTTTTTTTCCCTGGGAGCTCTGGGAGTACTCGGTGGCTCATATCATTGCTCCTCCTGTGGAACCCCTTCAGCTCCTTGGGTCCTTTCTCTAGTTCCCCCATTGGTGATCCTGTGCTCAGTTCAATGGCTGACTGAGAGTGTCCCCCACTGTATTTCTCATGCATTAGCAGAGCCTCCCAGGTGACAGTTATATCCAGCTCCAGTATGCAAGTATTTGTGGGCATCGATAATAGTGTCTGGGCTTTGTAACTGTATATGGGATGGATCACTAGGTGGGGTAGTCTCTGGATTGTCTTTCCCTCAGTCACTGCTCCAAACTTTGTCTCTGTATCTCCTTCTGTAGGTATTTTGTTCCCCCTTCTCAGAAGGAACAGAGTATCAATACTTTGTTCTTCCTTCTTCTTGGGCCTAATTTGATGTGTGAATTGTGCCTTGGGTATTCCATGCTTCTGGGCTAATATCCACTTATCAGTGAGTACATACCATCTGTGTTCTTTTGTGATAGGATTACCTCACTTAGGATGATATTTTCAAGTTCCACCCTTTTGCCTAAGACTTTCATGAATTCATTGTTTTTAATAGCTGAGTAGTGTTCCATTGTGTAAATATACCAGATTTTCTGTATCCATTCCTCCGTTGAGGGACATCTGTGTTCTTTCCAGGTTCTAGCTATATAAATAGGACTGCTATGAACATAGTGGAGCATGTATCCTTATTGCATGCTGTGGAATCCTCTGGATATACGCCCAGAAGTGGTATAACAGGGTCCTCTGGTAGTATAATGCCCAGTTTTCTGAGGAACCGCCAGACTGATTTCCAGAATGGTTATACCAGCTTGCAATCCCACCAGTAGAGAAGGAGTGTTCCTCTTTCTCCATATCCTCAACAGCACCTGCTGTATCCTGAGTTTTTTATCTTAGCCATTTTGACTGGTGTGAGGTGAAATCTCAAGGTTGTTTTGATTTGCATTTCCTTGATAACTAAGGATGTTGAACATTTCTTTAGGTGCTTCTCAGACATTGGACATTCCTCAGGTGGAAATTCTTTATTTAACTCTGTACCCCATTTTTAATAGGGTTATTTGGCTCTCAGGAGTCTAACTTCTTGAGTTTTTTGTATATGTTGGATATTAGCCCTCTATCAGATGTAGAGTTGGTAAAGATATTTCCCAATTTCTTGGTTGCCATTTTGTCCTATTGACAGTGTTCTTTGCCTTACAGAAACTTTGTAATTTTATGAGGTCCCATTTGTCAATTTTGATCTTAGAGCATAAGCTGTTGCTGTTCTTTTCAGGAAAATTTTCCCTGTATCCATGTGCCCAAGGCTCTTCCCCAGTTTCTTTTCTAGTAGTTTCAATGCATCTGGTTTTATGTGGAGGTCCTTAATCCACTTGGACTAGAGCTTAGTACAAGGAGATAAGAATGGATTGATTTGCATTCTTCTGCATGCTAACTCCCAGTTGAACCAGAACCTTTACATTTGTTGTAAAGGTTATCTTTTTTCCACTGGATGGTTTTAGCTCCTTTGTCAAAGATCAAGTGACCATAGGAGTGTGGATTCATTTCTGGGTCTTCAATTCTGTTCCATTGATCTACATGGCTGTCACTTTACCAATACTATGCAGTTATTAACACTATTGCTCTGTAGTACTGCTTGAGGTCTGGAATACTGATTCCCCCAGAAGTTCTTTTACTGTTGATAACAGTTTTAGCTATCCTGGGTTTTTGTTATTCCAGATGAATTTGAGAATTGCTCTTTCTAACTCTATGAAGAATTGAGTTGGGATTTTGATGTGCATTGCATTGAATCTGTATATTGCTTTTGGCAAGATGGTCATTTTGACTATATTAATCCTGCCAATCCATGAGCATGGGAGATCTTTGTATCTTCTGAGGTCTTCTTTGATTTCTTTCTTCTGAGACTTGAAGTTCTTGTCATAAAGATCTTTCACTTGTTTGGTTAGAGTCACACCAAGATACTTTATTTCGTTTGTGACTATTTTGAAGGGTGTCATTTCCCTAATTTCTTTCTCAGCCTGTTAGAGTCACCCCAAGGTACGTAATATTATTTGTGACTATTGTGAAGGTTGTCATTTCCCTAATTTCTTTCTCAGTTTGTTTATTGAGTATAGGAAGGCTACTGATTTGTTTGTGTTCATTTTATATCCAGCCACTAGGTTGAAGTTGTTTATCAGCTGTAGGAGTTCTCAGGTGGAGTTTTTTGGGTCACTTAAGTATACTATCATATCGTCTGCAAATAGTGGTAATTTTGTTCCTTTCCAATTCGTATCCCTTTGATCTCCTTTTGTTGTCTAATTGCTCTAGCTAGAACTTCAAGTACTATATTGAATAAATATGGAGAGAGAGGGGAGCCTTGTCTAGTCCCTGATTTTAATGGGATTGCTTCAAGTTTCTCCCCATTTAGTTTGAAGTTGGCTACAGGTTTGCTGTAAATTGCTTTTACTGTGTTTAGATATGGGGTTTGAATTCCTGATCTTTCCAAGACTTTTAACATGAAAGGATGCTGAATTTTGTCAAATGCTTTTTCAGCATCTAATGAAATGACCATGGGTGTTTTTCTTTGAGTTTGTTTATGTAGTGGATTACATTGGTGGATTTCCTTATATTGAACCATCCCTGCATTCCTGTCATGAAGCCTACTTGATCGTAGTGAATGATCTTTTTGATGTGTTCTTGGATTCAGTTGGCAAGAATTTTATTGAGTATTTTTGCATCTATTTTCATAAGAGAAATTGGTCTGAAATTCTCTTTCTTTGTCGGATCTTTGTGTGGTTTTGGTATCAGCATAATTGTGGCTTCATAGAACGAGTTGGGTAGTGTTCCTTCTGTTTCTATTTTGTGGAATACTTTGAAGAGTATTGGTGTTAGGTCTTCTTTGAAGGTCTGATAGAATTCCGCACAAAAACCATCTGGACCTGTGCTTTTTTTGGTTGGAAGACTTCCAATGACCACTTCTATTTCTTCAGGGGTTATGGGACTATTTAGATGGTCTATTTGACCCTGATTTAATTTTGGTATTTGGTATCTGTCTAGAAAATTGTCCATTTCCTCCAAATTTTCAATTGTGTTGAATATAGGCTTTTGTAGTAGGAACTGATGATTTTTTGAATTTCCTCAGTTTCTTTTGCTATGTCTCCCTTTTCATTTCTGATTTTGTTAATTTGGACACTTTCTCTGTGCCCTCTGGTTAGTCTGGCTAAGGGCTTATCTATCCTTTTGATTTTCTCAAAGAACCAGCTCCTAGTTTTGTTGATTCTTTGTATGGTTCTATTTGTTTCTACTTGATTGATTTCAGCCCTGAGTTTGATGATTTCCTGCCTTCTACTCCTCTTAGGTATATTTGCTTCTTTTTGTTCCAGGGCTTTTAGGTGTGCCATTAAGCTGGTAGTGTATGCTCTCTCCCATAACATTTTGGAGGCACTTAGGGCTATGAATTTTCCTCTTAGTACCAGTTTTATTGTGTCCCATAAATTAGGGTATGTTGTGTCTTCATTTTCATTAAATTTTAAAAAGTCTTCTCTTTCTTTCTTTATTTCTTCCTTGACCAAATTATCATTGATTAGAGCAATGCTCAGCTTCCACGTGTATGTGGGCTTTCTGTTGTTTTTGTTGCTATTGAAGACCACCCTTATTCCATAGTGATCTGATAGGAGGCATGGGATTAGTTCGATCTTCTTATATCTGTTGAGGTCTGTTTTGTGACCAATTATATGGTCGATTTTGGAGAAGGTACCTTGAGGTGCTGAGAAGAAGGTGTATTCTTTTGCTTTAGGATGAAATGTTCTCTCTCTCTCTCTCTCTCTCTCTCTCTCTCTCTCTCTATATATATATATATATATATATATATATATATGTTAGATCCATTTGTTCCAAAGCTTCAATTAGTTTTACTGTGTCCCTGTTTAGTTTCTGCTTTCCTGATCGGTCCATTGCAAAGAGTAGGGTGTTGAAGTCACCCACAATTATTGTGTGAGGTGCAATATGTGCTTTGAGCTTTAGTGAAGTTTCTTTTACAGATTAGGATGCCCTTGCATTTGGAGCATACGTGTTCAAAATTGAGAGTTCTCCTTGATGGATTTTTCTTTTGACCAGTATGTAGTGTCTTTTCATGTCTTTTTTGATGACTTTAGGTTGAAAGTCAGTTTTATCTGATATTATTATGGCGACTCCAGCTCATTTCCTTGAACCATTTGCTTGTAAGATTGTTTTCTAGCCTTTTCCTCTGAGGTAGTGTTTGTCTTTGACACTGAGGTGTGTTTTCTGCACACAGCAAAATTCTGGGCCCTGTTTACATATGCAGTCTGTTAGTCTATTTCTTTTTGTTGGGGAATTGAGACCATTGATTTTAAGAGATATTAAGGAACAATGATTATTGCTTCCTGCTATTTTTGATGCTATCTTTATGTTTGAGTGGTTATCTACTTTTTGGTTTGATGAAAGAAGGCTACTATTTCTTTTTTTTCCAGGGTGTAGTTTCCCTCCTTGTATTGGCGATTTCCACCTATAATCCTTTACAGGACTGAGTTTGTGGAAAGATATTGTGTAAATTTGGTTTTATCATGGAATATCTTGGTCTCTCCATCTATGGTGATTGAGAATTTTGCTAGATATAGTAGTCTGGGCTGGCATTTGTATTCTCTTAGAGTCTGTATGAAATCTTCCCAGGATCCTGTAGCTTTCATAGTCTCTGGTGAGAAGTCTGATGTAATTCGGTTAGGTCTTCCTTTATATGTTACTTGGTATTTTTCTCTTATTGCTTTTAATATTCTTTCTTTGTTTAGTACATTTGTTGTTTTGATTATTGTGTGATGGGAGGTATTTCTGTTCTGGTCCAGTCTGTTTGGAGTTCTGTAGGCTTCTTGTATGTTCATGGGCATCTCTCTCTTTAGGTTAGGGAAGTTTTCCTCCATAATTTTGTTGAAGATATTTACTGGCCCTTTAAGTTGCAAATCTTCACTCTCATCTATACCTATAATCCTTAGGTTTGGTCTTCTCATTGAGTCCTGAATTTCCTGGATGTTTTGGGTTGCCCGTTTTTTGCATTTTGCATTTTCTTTGACTGTTGAGTCAATGCTTTCTATGGTATCTTCAGCACCTGAGATTCTTTCTTCCATCTCTTGTAGTCTATTGTTGATGTTTGCATCTATGACCTCTGATTTCTTCCCAAGGTTTTCTATCTCCAAAGTTGTCTCCCTTTGTGATTTCTTAGTTGTTTCTACTTCCGTTTTTAGATCCTGGATGGATTTGCTCAGTTCCTTCACTTGTTTGTGTTTTCCTCTATTTCTTTAAGATATTTTTGTTTTTCCTCTTTCAGGACTTCTGCCTGTTGACCCAAGTTTTCCTGTATTTCTTTAAGCAATTTTTGTGTTTCTTCTTTATGGGCTTCCATCTGTTGACCCACATTCTCCTACGTTTCTTTAAGCAATTTTTATGTTTCCTTTGTAATGGTTTCTACCCGTTGATTCATGTTCTCCTGTATTTCTTTAAGAGATTTATTTATGTCCTTGAAATCCTCTAATAGCATCATGAGAAGTGATTTTAAATCCAGATCTTGCCTTTCGGTGTGATGGGGTATCTAGGACTTGCTGCTGTTGGAGATTTGGGTTCGGATGGTACCATATTGCCTTGATTTCTGTTAGTAACGTTCCTACATTTGCCTTTTGCCCTCTGGTTATCTCTGGTGTTAGTTGATCCTGCTATCACTGGCTGTTGCTTGAACCTCCTGTGTGCCTGCAAGGCTATTTCCACACCCCTGGATGACTGGGTTTCCCCTGGCGCACAGATTGCTGAGGGGCTGTCCTGCTCCTGAGTGTCTTTGGAGCCCTGGTGTGCCTTGACCCAAGTGCTATTATACTTGGGATATCTCTGTGTATCTGGAATCTCTGTCTGGTCTATCACCTGAGTGAAGGTGGCGGAGGCTGCTGTGTTCCCTCCAGGTGCGGATCACTCTGCAGGGCAGATGTCCCACAGCAGAGCTGGCACCCAGACAACCACAGAGCTGCCCTGCTCTTGGGCACAGGTGGCATCCTATCTGGTTGTGTCCCAAGCAATGTTATGCCCCCTTACTGCTTTTAATATTCTTTCTTTCTCTAGTGCATTTGGCGTTTTAATTATTATACAATGGGAGGAATTTCTTTTCTGGTCAAATCTATTTGGATTTCTGAAGGCTTCTTATATGTTCGTGGGCATCTATTTATTTAGGTTAGGGAATTTTTTTTCTATAATTTTTTTGAAGACATTTACTGGCCCTTTAAGTTGGAAATCTTCTCTCTTCTACACCTATAATCCTTAGGTTTGGTCTTCTCATTTTGTCCTGGATTTCCTGGATGTTTTGGGTTAGGAACATTTTATATTTTTCATTTTCTTTTTGACTGTTGTGTCAATGATTTTTTATGGTATCTTCTGCATCTGAGATTCTCTCTTCTATCTCTTGTATCCTGTTTTTGATGCTTGCATCCATGACTTCTGACTTTCTTTCCTATATTTTCTATGTTCAGATTTTTTTCCCTTTGAGATTTTTTTATTGTTTCTACCTCCATTTTTAGATCCTGGATGGTTTTGTTCAATTCTGTCACCTGTTTTTTCTGTTTTCCTGTAGTTTTTTAAGGGCTTCTCTCTGGTTACTTGTATTCTCCTGCATTTCTTTAAGGGAGTTATTATGTCCTTCTTGAAGCCATGTATTAGCATCATGAGTTGTGATTTTAAATACAAATCTTGCTTTTCAGGTTTGTTGGGGTGTCCAGGACTTGCTGATATGGGAGAATAGGGTTCAGATGGTGCCATGTTGCCTTGATTTCTGTTAGTAACATTCCTACATTTGCCTTCTGCCATCTGGTTATCTCTGGTGTTAGTTGTTCCTGCTGTCTCTGACTGGTTCTTATCCCTCCTGTGTGCCTGCAAGCCTGTCTCTGCACCCCTGGGTTTCCAGCTCTCCCCTGGCACAGAGTGCTGTGGTGCTGCCCAGCTCCTGGGTGCAGGTGGGGCCCTGGTGGGCTTGTCCCAAGTGATCTTACACTCGGGTGTACCCTGCATTCCTGGCTGCACCAGTTTGTTCAGGCACAGGAGCAAAGATGGTTACATTACTTTTTACCAGCACATATCATGAGTTCCCATTGTAAATATACACTTTTTTCTTTTTTTATGTACAAAATATTTTTTTAGTAGATATATTCTTTATTTATATTTCAATTGATTTCCTCTATCCTGGATCTCCCCTACCCGAAAGTCCCTTAAGCCCTCTTGCTTCCCCTGTTCCTCAATCAACCCCTTCCAGCTTCTATTCCTGCTATTCCCCCACTCTGGAAAATGTCATTCTGTTTGAGGTGACCCAATTACAAAAGAACACACATGGTATACACTCACTGATAAGTGGCCATTAGCCCAGAAGCTCAGAATACCCATGAAACAACTCACATATCAAATAATGCCCAAGATGAAGGAAGGATGGGCCTCTGGTCTGTAAATTTACATTTTTTAAACTTACATGTTTTACAGCCATAATTTTACATTTATATATACTTTTCTACTTTTGTAATAGCAGCAATATTTTCATTTTTTATCTCTTATAAGTAATATGCCTTTATTAGAAGCAAAGGCAGTTGCCTATCTGTTTGGCAAGTCAATGTTTTGCATTACATTTTAATGTTGCTTTGGAAACAGGCAATTAGTTACAAGCTAGGCCTGTCACTGTCATTTATTGATGAAGAAACACTCATAAGGAGTTCTTTCTTTTGTAAATTTCAGATAAGCTGTCCTCCCAAAGACATCAAGATAAGAATAATCAATGTACACCGTACTCTCCTGTTAGTTTACCATCTGCTCCAGAAGAGAAAACTATCAGATATTTTTGTTGATAATGATGAAGAAGAGAGGGAGTTTTGGGTTTGTATCTGAGGACAGCCTGTCAAGGCCCAACAAAAAAACATAATCACCTCTTTCTAATGAATGTCCTTACCCTACAGGGAGAGTCACGATGACAGGCCATTCTTTAGTGTGGTTTGAAGTCCTTGTTAATGACCAGCTCCACCACAGGTCTGAGCATGATTTTTTGCTTCAGTGAAGCACTCCAAAATATGTTTTTCGTTCTTTCTTTCTTTTTTCTTTTTTGTATAAGGAAGCACATGTGTGGGTGGGTGTGTATGAATGAATTTTCTCTCTCTCTCTCTTTCTTTCTTTCTTTCTTTCTTTCTTTCTTTCTTTCTTTCTCTCTCTCTCTTTCTTTCCTTCTTTCTTTTTTCTCTTTCTTTCTTTCTTTCTTTCTTTCTCTCTCTCTCTCTCTCTCTCTCTCTCTCTCTCTCTCTCTTTCTTTCTTTCTCTCTCTCTCTCTCTTTCTTTCTTTCTTTCTTTCTTTTGTTCTTTCTTCTCCTCTTCCCCTCTCCCCTCCTCCTAGCCTCCTTCCCCTCCTCCTCTTTCTTCTTCTTCTTCTTCTTCTTCTTCTTCTTCTTCTTCCTTCTTCTCCTCCTCCTTCTCTGTCTTCTTCTTCTTCTTCTTCTTCTTCTTCTTCTTCTTCTTCTTCTTCTTCTTCTTCTTCTTCTTCTCCATCTCCTTCTGTGAAGTAGAGGAAATAAGATCTTTCATTAGTGTGGAACTTGCCATATAGGCTGTGCTGGCTGACCAGAAAGTCCCAGGGATCTACCATCTCTTCCTCCCAAGACAGTGTGATTCCTTTATATGACTATTTTTTGAAGTGTATCCTATTTGAGCTAACAAATCTCTTGTTGGGTAGGAGCTGTCATGGCTAAAGTTATGTTTTAAGTTTAAATCACTGTACTTAAGAGTTCTATAAAACAACAACAAAAACAACTAATGCCTCTAACCTGTAAGTCACACTTGCCCACAGAGAGGTAACTTCCTGGAATGCTGTGGGCTGCTCATATAAGGTAACAAGCCCAGTGTTTTCCCTTCTGTAAATAAGCATGATTCTAGCTTGACACATCTTTATGAGGTAGAGAGGCAGAAAGTATGTCGGGATGGATGTATGCTGCCTCCTGACTAAATGAAGATGTGTAAAATTGTTTTTGATTCTCCTGATGTAATTGTCACCTCTGAGGCTAACTGCCTCCATCTACCAAGCCTAAGCTTAGTCCTGGAAGCTTCCAGGCTCCACACAATTTAATCTAGGCCTAGAATGTTTTCAGCCTCTGAGACTTATTGCTGATTAAACTCACTTTTTATAGCCCTTTCTGAATTCTTTTTTACTGATTCAACTCAGCTATTCTGGCTCAAAGTCCTCTCCAAGTTGACTGATTCAATCTGGCTTCTCTGGTCTTCTCCTGAATGAATTACTCTGCTTCACATCATCCTAACTTCGGCAATATTTTCTAATCTTCTGGCTTCTTCTCATTCTCTGGTTTGTTCTGTCTTCACCTGTGTCTCGCTTGTTCTCTCTCCATAACCTGCCTCTCTATAACTGTCCCAGTAAAACTGCTTCCTCCTCTCTGTACTGTTTTTTCTTAAGTAGCTTCCATTTCTTATTTCTTCTCAAGAGAGCTGGGCATATCCTATTCTGTCAATCTTTCTCTGATCAGTCATGCAATTAGACATCACTTTTAAAAATGGGGCTTCCTTCTACAGACTAACTTTATCTTCATTGTCTGGAATTAAAGATATATTCTAAGGGTATGTCTGTATCCCTTCCAGAGGGATTAAAATTATGTGTTAAGGGCTGAGCCACAGCTCAAAGAGAAACATTTATTTTTTCTTTTTTAGTTGATTGAGTGAACAGATATCTTGCAACAAAAGTGAGAAATACATAGCCTTCTGGTTTTTGCCTGTGTAAGTCCCTGTCTAATGTAATTCAGTATGATACTCTGGGAATCCTGGATACAAACTTAACCAATATCCATTGTCTTGGCCAACATTTAATAAGGCTTGCTATAAATTTGACTCAAACACTGCAGTAAAATTGTTGCAAACATGGGAACCAAGGTGGAAATGGAACAGGCTCACTTTAACAGATGAATGATGGTGCCCACTGCACATTTTGCTTTCTGACTTGTCTCCTTTAAATGTGTGAGATTTCTGTATTCGGTGTTTTGATCTCTGCTACCATTGGCCACCAGTGGCTGGATCCCACTATGACTTTACTATGCCTGCTTACATGGCCAGTATTCAGAATGGTTTTTTTCTCTGAGCTCTTTGAACACTGGATTCAGTTTAGTATGGATTCAAATATCTTTTGTGTGTGAATAATGTTAATGTTATTTTATGCTGTTCTATGCTATTCAAAAGGTAGCCCAGGAATTGGGTTATGGCTTTCCCTTCTCTAGACCCAAGTTTGCTTACTTAAAAGTCTCCTCTCTGCCATATGCTTTGACTAGATATGGTTGTGCCTGTTTCTTCCTTATTGAACTAAATAAGGTACTTAGCTTATATTTTGGTACTGCAAAAGCCCACAATTGAGCGATTTTATTTAAATTTATAAGACTGTGGGACATTTAATGTTTATAAAATGTTTTAAATTATGTCTTTATTAATATGGAGTTTAAAACAAATAAAACCTAAAGAGTTAAGGGTCCCAGCAATGAGTACCAGAAACAGTTAAACAGTCTGGCAAAGAGGCTACAGAATATATTTCCTTACCTGAGGTCTATTCAGGCTAACAGAAACTGAATGAAAAGCATATGTCTAGCCTCATGTCTTTGCTCATTTTGTTAAGCTTTAGCTATTTTGAAAAACTGAGTCAAACAAGAAAGTCTCATATTCTGTAATAATAAACTATGTAAGGACCAGGATAGTAAAGTTGCCAGTCTCTCTATGAAATGTATTTGTGATTTAAAGATTTATTACAATACTTAAAGAGCTGCAATTTAGAATCATTATTTTTTAAAGCTAAATCTAACAGGGATTCAAATGCAAATCCTAGTCTTATAAAAGCTACTAACTTATTGTAAACTGTTGAAGATAATTAAGACATGCAATTTAATTGTCACTTTATAAATGATTATATTCTTTAATGTGATCAGAATTATGTTCATAGTCATAATTTAAATGTAATTTATTTATAAGAATAACTTTATTTATCTTCTTGTACTTATTTTCAAGGTTAAGCATAAAGCAAGTAACTAAAAACAAATAGTTTATTTAAAATGACGTATACTAACATAGACTAACAGATTGGATAGGTAAACAGGACCCAGCATTTTGCTGCATACAGGAAATGCAACTCAGTGATAAAGACAGACACTACCTCTGAGTAAAAGGCTGGAAAAAAATTTTCTAAGCAAATGGTCCCAAGAAACAAGATGGAGTAGTCATTCTAATATCGAATAAAACCAACTTTCTACCAAAAGTTATTAAAAAGTATAAGGAGGGACACTTTATACTCATCAAGGAAAAAAAATCTACCAAGATTAACGTTCAATTCTGAACATCTATGCTCCAAACGCAAGGCCACTCACATTCATAAAGGAAACTTTACTAAAGTTCAAAGCATACATTGCACTTCATACAATAATGGTGGGAGACTTCAACATCCTACTCTCATCAATGGACAGATCATGAAAACAGAAACTAAACAGAGACACAGTGAAACTAACAGAAGTTATAAATCAAATGGATTTAATAGATATCTATAGAACATTTCATCCTAAATCAAAAGAATATAACTTCTACTCAGCACCTCATGGTACCTTCTCCTTAATTAACAATGTAATTGGTCACAAAACAGGCCTCAACAGATACAAGAAGATTGAAATAATCCCATGCATCCCATCAGATCACCATGGACCAAAATTGGTCTTCAATACCAACAAAAACAACAGAAAGTCGACATACACATGGAAGCTGAACAATGCTCTACTCAATGATACCTTGGTCAAGGAAGAAATAATGAAATAGATTAAAGATTTTTTTGAATTTAATGAAAATGAAGACACAGCATACCAAAACTTATGGGACAAAATGAAAGCAGTGCTAAGAGGAAAACTCATAGCTTTAAGTGCCTCCAAAAAGAAATTGGAGAGAACATACACTAGTAGCTAGATAGGACACCTTAAAGCCCTAGAACAAAAGGAAGCAAATATACCCAATAAGAGTAGAGGGCAGGAAATAATCAAACTCTGGGCTGAAATCAACCAAGTAGAAACAAAAAGAACTATACAAAGAATCAACAAAACCAGGAGTTGGTTCTTTGAGAAAATCAACAAGATAGATAATCCATTAGCCAAACTAACCAAAGGGCACAGAAACAGTGTCCAAATTAATAAAATCAGAAATGAAAAGGGAGATGTAACAATGGAAACTGAGGAAATCCAAAAAATCATCACATCCTACTACAAAATCCTACACTAAACAAAATTGGAAAATCTGGACGAAATTGATATTTTCTAGACAGCTACCAGGTGCCAAAGCTAAATTAGGATCCGATTAGCCATCTGAACATTCCCATAACCCCTAAAGAAATAGCAGTAGTCATTAAAAGTCTCCCAACCAAAAAAAGACCAGGATCAAATGTGTTTAGAGGAGAATTCTATCTGGCCTTCAAAGAAGACTTAATACCAATGCTCTTCAAACTATTCCACAAAATAGAAACAGAAGAAACACTACCCAATTCATTCTATAAAGTCACAATTATGCTTATAGCTAAACCACAAAAAGACCAAAGAAAGAGAACTTCAAACCAATTTGCCGTATGAACATAGTTGCAAAAATACTCAATAAAATTCTTGCCAGCCGAATCCAAGAAAACATCAAAACGATCATCATCACAATCAAGTAGGCTTCATCTAGGGATGGTTCAATATATGGAAATCCATCAATATAATCCACTACATAAAAAAACGCAAAGAAAAAAACCACATGATCATTTCATTAGATTTTGAAAAAGCATTTGGCCAAATTCAGCATCCCATCATGTTAAAAGTCTTGGAAAGATCAGGAATTCGAGACCCATACCTAAACACAGTAGAAACAATATACAGCAAACTGTAGCCAACATCAAACTAAATGGAGAGAAACTTGAAGCAATTCCACTAAAATCAGGGATTAGACAAGGCTGCCCACTCTTTCCCTATTTATTCAATATAGTACTAGATGTTCTAGCTAGTACAATCAGGAAACAAAAGGAGGTCAAAGGATATGAATTGGAAAAGAAGAAGTCAAACTGTCACTATTTGCAGATATATATATATATATATATATATATATATATGATAGTATACTTAAGTGACCCGAAAAATTCGACCAGAGAACTACTAAACCTGATAAACAACTTCAGCAAAGTGGCTGGATATAAAATTAAATCAAACTAATCACTATCCTTCCTCTACTCAAAAGGTAAACAGGCCAAGAATGAAATTAGGGAAAAGACACCCTTCACAGTTGTCACAAATAATATTAAATGCCTTGGTGTTATGTTAACCAAGCAAGTGAAAAGTTTTTATGACAAGAACTCCATTTTCCTGATGAAAGAAATCAAAGATTTCAGAAGATGGAAAGATGTACTATGCTCATAGATTGGGAGGATTAATATAGTAAAAATGGCCATCTTGCCAAAAGCAGTCTATAGATTCAATGCAATCCCCATAAAATTTTTAACTCAATTCTTCATAGAATTAGAAAGAGCAATTCTCAAATTCATTTGGAATAACAAAAAACCCAGGATAGCAAATCATATTCTCAACAATAAAAGAACTTTTGAGGGAGTTACCATCCTTGACCTCATGCTATATTTCAGAGCACTAGTGATAAAAAACTGTATGGTATTGATACAGAGACAGGCAGGAAGATAACTGGAAGAGAATTGAACCCACATACCAATGGTCACTTGATATTTCACAAAGGAGCTAAAACCATCCAGTGAAAAAAAGACAGCATTTTAAACAATTGGTGCTGGTTCAACTGGAGGTCAGCATGAAGGAAAGGTCATCCAGAGACTACCCCACCTGGGAATCCATCCTGTATACAGTCAGCAATCCTAGAAACTATTATGAATGCCAATAAGTGCTTGATGACAGGAGTCTGATATAGCTCACTTTTGAGAGAGGCTCTGCCAGTGCCTGACAAATACATAGTGGATGCTCTCAGCCAACCATTGGACTGAGCATAGGAGTTCCAATGGAGGAGTTAAAGAAAGGATCCAAGGAGCTGAAGGCAACTCCATAGGAGCAACAACAATATGAACCAACCAGTACCTCCAGAGTTCCCAGGCACTAAGCCACCAACCAAAGAGTACACATGGAGGGAACCATGGCTCCAGCCACATATGTAGCCAAGGATGGCCTTGCTGGACATCAATAAGAAGAAAGGCCCTTGACCCAGTGAAGGCTCGATGCCCCAGTGTAGGGGAATGCCAGGACAGGGAAGTGGGAATGGGTAGGTTGGTGAGCAGTGGGAGGGGGGATGGGATAGGGGGTTTTCAAAGGTGAAACAGGAAAGGGGATAACATTTGAAATGTAATTAAAGAAAATATTTAATGAAAAAAGAATGAAAATTGACTTATTCTTATTTCTTTGTACAATGCTGAAGTCTAAGTGGATCAAGGATCTCCACATAAAATCAGATACACTGAAAACTTATAGAGGAGAAAGTGGGGGAAAAGCCTGAAACACATGGGCACAGGGGAAAATTTCCTGAACAGAACACCAATGGCTTATGCTCTAGGAATAAGAATTGACAAATGGGACTTCATAAAACTGCAAAGCTTCTGTAAGGCCAGGGACTCTGTCAATAGGACAAAACTGCAACCTACAGATTGGGAAGAGTTCTTTACCATTCCTATATCCAACAGAAGGCTAATATCCAATGTATACAAAGAACTGAAGAAGGTAGACTCCAGAAAATCAAGTAACCCTATTAAAAATGGGGTACAGAGCTAAACAAAGCATTTTCAACTGAGGAATATCGAATGGCCAACAAGTATCTAAAGAAATGTTTAACATGCTTAGTCATAAGGGAAATACAAATCAAAACAACCTGAGATTCCACCAAACACCAGTAAGAATGGCTAAAATCAAAACTTCTGGTGACAGCAGATGCTGGCAAGCATGTGGAGAAAGAGGAACAGTTGTTGGTGGAATTGCAAGCTGGTGCAACCACTCTGGAAACCAATCTGGTGGTGCCTCAGAAAATTAGACATAGTATTGCCTGATGACCCAGCTATACCACTTCAAGGCATATACCCAGAAAATGTTCCAACTTATAACAAGGACTTATAACAATGAACATATCCAGTATGTTCATTGCAGCCTTATTCATAATAGCCAGAACCTGGAAAGAACCCAGATGTCTTTCAACAGAGGAATGGATATAGAAAATGTGGTACATTTGCACAATGGAGTACTACTCAGCTATTAAAATCAGTGCATTCATGAAATTCTTAGACAAATGGATGAAACTAGAAAATATCATTCTGAATGAGGTAATCCAGTCACAAAATAACACTCATGGTATGCACACACTGATAAGTGGATATTAGCCCAGAAGCATGGAATACCCAAGATACAATTCACAGACCACATGAGGTTCAAGAAGAAAGACCAAAGAGTGCATGCTTAGGTCCTTTTTAGAAAGGGGAACAAAATACTCATGGAAGCAAATTTGGAGTCAAAGTGTAGAGCAGAGACTGAAGGAAAAGCTATCCAGAGACTGCTCCAACTGGTGATCCATTCCATATACAGCCACCAAACCCAGACACTATTGTGGAGTCTAGGAAGTGATTGTTGAAAGGAGCCTGATATAGCTCTCTCCTGAGAGGCTCTGCCAGAGCCTGATAAATACTGAGTCAGATGCTAGCAGTCAACCATTGTACTGAGTGTGGGGTCCCCAATGGAGGAGTTAGAGAAAGGATTGAAGGAGCTGAAGGGGTTTGCATCCCCATAGGAAGAACAGCAATATCAACCAACCAGACCTCCCTCCAGAGCTCCCAGGGATTTAGTAAACAACCAAGGAGTAGACATGGAGGGACCCATGACTCCAGCCACATATGTAGCAGAGGATGGCCTTGTCAGGCATCAATGGATCAATGCAAAGAGATGCCCTTGGTCCTGTGAAGGTTCGATTCCCCAGTGTAGGGGAATGTGAGGAGTATGATGCAGGAATGGGTAAATGGGATGGGGGAACACCCTCATAGAAGCAGTGGGAGGAAGGATGGGATAGAGGGTTTCCAGTGGGGGAGATCAGTGAAAGGGGATAACAGTTGAAATGTAAATAAAGAAAATATCCAATAAAAAATGTCCAAAAATGTATACTTAATAGATAGCCATCAAATGTTTTAGAGATCCACCTAATATGGCATTTTAAAATATTTAATGGAAAAGGTTTCCTGTGATATACAGAAGTGCTAACTCGCATCACCAACTCTAAGATCTCCAAAGAAGATAGACCTGGATTGTCATGAGGCTGAACAGTTAGAAAAACTGCTGCATACTCTGCCTGCTCCTAGGATGCTGCCCAAACTGTGGACATTGTTGAGTTGACTGCCCAACTATATCATGGTAGGCCAATTTTTCCTAGTTCCTAATTCGTAGTAAAATCTTTCAGACCTTCTCGTTCTGGCAGGAAAAGGTCTACGTTGTCCTGTGCAGCAGCTGCAAATGCTATTTTATCCTGTGTAACAGCTAAAGACCTACTACCTTTTACCACAAAGATGATAGAAGCCTACTAGGGTTTCTAGGGTGTTAGTAAGACTCTGTCATTTTATTTTATTTACTTCCTGCTATAATTCTATTATAATTCCAGCTATCTTTCTCAGATCTCAGATAATGTTGATGCTTAAATGTAGCTTTGTAAGTTTGACAGTGGCAGATACCCATCTTCTCCCCCAAGGTTGCAGCTTCCTTGTCAGTGCATACCATATATGAAAAGCAGGCCTTGCTTTTCTGGAGTTATTAGGTGTCTTGATGAAAAAGGCAAATTCACAGAGAGATTTGCCTTGCTAATAGGCTTTTTACTGACATTTTATTTAAAGGAACAGATAAATACCTGGACAAAAGCAAACTAAGGGAAAGGAGGGTATACTCCTTAGGTTTCTCTTGCTTTGATGACTACCATGACCAAAAGCAATGTTGGGAGGAAAAGAATTTATTTCAGCTCAAAGTTGTTGCCATCATGAAGGGAAGTTGAGACTGGAATGTATTTATCCACGGATAGCATCATTTGAGCGTTAGGGAAATTTCTCCATTATTCACCAATCAAAAACATGCCTCACAGGATTCCCTAACAGGTCAATATTGTGGGAATACTTTCTTGGTTGAGGTCACCTTCATTCAGATGACTCTAGCTTGTACTAAGTTGGCCAAAGAACTAACCAATACACAGGAACTCATTCTGTCTTACATTTTGAGGTTCAAATACATCATGGTGGGGAATTCACAATGACAGGGGCTTGAGGCATATGGTTGTACTCCATCTAAAGTCAAGAGGTAGAGGGACAACCAATGAATTTGCTTAACTCATGTTTTTTTTTTTAAAGTACTTTTATTGTGATTTTATATTATAATTACTTTATTTCTCTCTTCTCTGTTCTTTCTCCAAACCATCCCATCCAATATATGCCTCCTCTCTTTCAAATTCTTAGCTTATGTTTTCACTAATTGTTGTTATGTGTACAGCCCCCCCCACACACACACACACTTTTTATATAGTTCAGGTTCCCAGTAAGAGAAATAAAGCTCCGTGCCATCTTGGCCTGGCAGCTCCTTTCACGTTAACTTACATAATCAAGATAATCCCCAGGGATAGCCCAAAGGCCTATTTCCCAGGTGATTCTACTAAAAATAGAATTAAGTAGGTAGCATTAACCAGGAAGGGGGATATCATTTGAGATGTAAAGGAATGGAATGATCAATAACAATAAAAGATTAAACATCATACACCCAAAAGTTATTTTCTGCAATATTTTTTCTTTCACTTGTATTAGTTCTATTCGAGGGCAAACATAACAATAAAATGAAGAATAAGTTTTGGTGTCTTTGGGGAAATTTCTAGTAGAACTGATTAATTCATTATTTAGTCAGAATATTTGGCATATCAACACATATCCCTGACTGGGCTGCGAAAAATCTATGTTTATGATTCAGTCCTTTAACATGAACACAGAAAACAACAATCAACTTGAAGATGACCCATCCCAAGTAATTTTCTGTCATTATTAATGTAAATTGATTATAGTTTTGTGAACCTAAATTTTATTTAGCTTTAATTCATCTTTGATAGTACAAAGGAAGAAAACAGATCTTCCTGAATTATGTATCATGCTGTTTAATAAGAAGGAGCCTCACACAATGTAATGGCTCCTGAAACTCCACTAGTCTATTTTGAAACATCTAATTATAGACTATTATGAAAATAAGAAATTTGTATTATACATATGTATCTGACAGTCTGCAATTAGTTTAGAATTTCTAATTAACATATGTTTTACTTAATGGATAGTGATTATAGTTTATAATTTAATTGTGTATAATTTAAAATGCTCAGCTATCTTTTAAATCTTAGAAATAAAAGTAAGCATTTGTCAAGTATAAGAGGATTATGCTTTTATACTTTTTGTCCAGCATTACAAACATTATTATAAAATAAGTAGTAATGAAATAGTTTCCTTTTGATAAAATTTCTGAATATTTTACCATGTATATCTTGCCTTTGTATTTATGAATATGACTATTATTTCATATGAGTTATTCATGAGTAATTTTCCACAAAAAAAGGAATCAACAGAATAGAGAACTATGGTAGCTGTTATGAGCTGCATTAATTAGACATAATTTTACTTGAGTTGTTATTCAGAATGCTTAGATTTCATCAATCTACCCTAATTAAAAGAATTGATTTGTATAATCAGGTTACAGAATGAATTAACTTTAAAATCAACTGGTACCTGACTATCCTTGCATACTATTTGATTTTATATATTTGATAAACTCATAAGAGATTGTCTCCTTGCTGGTCTTGACATATACATTATAGGTAAACTGCTGGGGTTAGAAAAACAGTGTGTAAGAAACCATAAAGCATATAAAATGTCCTTTCATTTAGATACCAAATAAAACAACCATAACTGTGACAAGTCATTCAGCATGTTTTTGCATCCTCTTTCAGCAAATTCAGTCTGAATGGAACTATTGGGTTAATATTTATAAAACAAGAATAATATTGTTAAGATTTGTAAGAATCAAAATATATTCAGTAATTTTTTGCAACATGCAACTTGGTATGCATGGCTTAAATTACATTGTTTGCAGGGTGTATTGTTTTAAAAAGAAAACAAATCCATGAGTTACAAAATGTAAGTAAAGAGACAGTGCTGTGTTTTAGGCTGCATGTATGTTCCCTGAAAATAAGTAATGTACTAAAGCAGATCACACACATGCACAGAGAGAGAGAGAGAGAGAGAGAGAGAGAGAGAGAGAGAGAGAGAGGGAGAGGGAGAGGGAGAGGGAGAGGGAGAGGGAGAGGGAGAGGGAGAGGGAGAGGGAGAGGGAGAGGGAGAGGGAGAGGGAGATCTTTTATATAAAAGATTTGAGCATTTCTTGATTTTGGTGTCTATGGGGGCCCTGGCACCAATCTCCTGAAGATGTTGAGAGGTAATTGTATTGTATTAAAGAAAAGAGAGATTTTACAGTGTGATTCAGTTAAGGATTTTGATATGGGAAGTTGATTCTTGATTTCTGATGTGGGATCAATGAACTTAGGAATGTTTTTCTTAGTGAATTGTCAGATATAAGATGAAAATGATAATAGAAATGCTTGGAGAGATTTGAGTTGGCCTTGGAAGACCCCTAAAATGTCAGTGGCCTCTTGGTTTTAGAAAGTGCAAGCTAAAAATTCACCACCAGAGCTTCGAGAAATGAATCCATTTCTACCAACAGCTTGATTTTGAGCTCAGCAAGACACATTACAGACCACTAGGTTACATAGGCTTTTCTGCTTCATAAGATTTGAAATATCAAGGCTCTTTCTGAGTAGATGATGCAGGGAGGAATAAATAATTAATCTGGGTTATTCTAAGATGATAGATAGCACTTTGTTACTATAACAATTAGAAACAAATACTCTAATGACAAGCTCAACAATATACCGATTATAACTTGTAACTGCAAAGAGTTCAAATAAATTTACCCTGTTACTAAGTGACAGCAGCATAGAATTTTTGGGGAAAAAATCTTCAAAATTTAAAATGTTCTCAAACTTTATAAGACTGTCTCTGCTCTTTGCTTATTTTAGTGGTATGAACTTGCAGCTTAGATTCAACTATCAATAGGTTGAGGGTGTGCCATCTACAGTGTGTCAGAAAGCAGCATCTTCTCTATGAATAACTTTTTACATCCTGTCTGGTGAGGGATGGGCTGACATTTTCTTCTTTTTATCAATATCTGACCCAATCTATTATTTTACCAAAGTTTGGCAATGTACCATAAATCTAACCTCTCATTCCTAAATAAGCAACTAATAATTCCAGTATAGAATTCCAAAATAGAAATTCTTCTAATTTTAAGTGGATTAAACTCTAGGAAGCAAATGTCAGGACTAGGTTGTACACTGATCCTCAAATGTAGCTTTATTTATAAAAAAATCATTTTTTCCACATGAATAAAACAAAATGTGGCTTTTATGTATCTTTTTCTGTTTTAAGCAAGCATTATGGTGCTTCCTTTTTTCATTGTAACCTGCCTCTTTGTTTTCAGAGAATAACCTTGCAGGGCAGAGAAATAGCCTTCAAATTTGCTAATAAAACCAAACCAACCTAGACTAAACCAAACCAAACCAAACCAAATCAACCAAACCATCAAAAACCTAAGACACTCATTCTAAAGACATTATTGGAAGGAATACCTTGGTTTTCCTTCATACTTGGAATTCTATTCACTAATACATTTGACTGAAGGGATCTTCAATGCTGGGCAAGTGGGGATATTATAAAATCAAGTAGCCATTTTACAGCATGTCCTATGGATAACAGAAGTAAGTTAGAAAATAATGCCAAATAATTTAAATATTCACAGATAATTGGTCCCATTCCTGACAAAGTTATCACCTTTGAATCAACGACAAATACCAAATCAAACCCAAAACAAACAAGTGAATGGGCACTCTCTTGGGTGCACATTTATCTATAAAGTTGACATTACAGGACCACACCTGTGATGGTTTGTATAATCTCGGCTCTATGAGTTGGCACTACTGGAAGGTGTGACCTTGTTGAAGTAGGTGTGCAACTGTGGGTGTGGGCTTTAACACCCTCATCCTAGCTGCCTGGAAGTCAGTATTCTGCTATCAGCCTTCAGATGATGTAGAACACTTAGCTTTGACTGTACCATGCCTGCCTAGATGCCTCCATGCTCTTGCCTAGATGATAGTGGTCTGACCCCCTGAACCTTTAAGCCAGCCTCAATTAAATGTTGTCCTTATAAGAGTTTCCTTGGTCATGGTATCTGTTTACCACAGTAAAACCCTAACTAAGACAACACCATATGGCAAACCTGAGGCCAGTCATTTCATTCTGCAGTTAGCTAGAGAAATTGAAGCAAATAGTGCATGGCACAGTGGAATTTCTTGGGAACCACTAATATATTTTATTAAACAATTCAAACATTTTCACTCTACATCTCAAAACCATTGTGTTTGGATTCTTGGTATTGAAAAGTGCAATTTGATGACAACTCAAATATTTTACAAAAAATGATATACCCAATGGATTTAATAAACTGTTCAAATTTAAATATGAGGGAGTTTTATTGATGCAATTTTTTCTTTTTTATCATGACTAAATAAATACGAAAGTACATATCTTTTAAGTACCTGTGCAAAGGTAGTCAGATTTTAGCTTCTAGAGCAGTTCATCTATTTTTACTTGTCCATGCATCTTATGAGCAATCTTCTTCAAGAAAGCTAGAAAGGAGGACATTTGACAGCCTTTAAGAACAGCTTCTGCCTATACCTAACAATAGAAGATATAAATCTTTTCTGGAAATCTGTGATTTGCCAGTAGTAACTATCAACTTTACAGAATCTAAATGGGAAATAGACATGCCTGTGTGGGATTATCTTGGCTAACTTAACTGAAGTGGCCAGACTTGCCTACTGTGAGAGGCACCATTCCATGGCTGGGATGCTGAAAGGTATAAATGCAGAAAGGGAGGTCATTGCCAAAATGTGGAAACATGCAGCAATTGTCCTTTGCTTTCTTGCTAATAATGTGATATGACCAATTGCTTTTAGCTTTTATTGTTTGACTTCCTTGCTTTGATGGATTGTGCATTTAAATTGAGAACCACAATGAACTTATCATTTCAGTTTCCAGAGTTATGTAGTTGGGGGAAACTTTACATAAAAAAAAATCCCCAAAAAACAAAATAAAAAACAGTATTTTTTATTGTGCTGATCATTATCTCTCTGTCTCCTCTATTATACCTTACTAGTAAATCAATTTTTCTAAGACTTGAAATCTTGACTACCTAGCCCATTAACCTGAAGACAGATCCTTAACAATTCTGTTATCTGTAGGTTAAGTTATTTCTATTTCATGCCTTATAATGTGTTGCTTTTTTATAATGCTGCTGAGTACCTGTGTATGTATTTATGGTGTATCTAGTTCTGTACCTGGCATTCTACAAAGCCGAAGAACAAACATGAACATCTTAACATGCATTGTCATTTCTACTCAATAACAAGTAATTCAATCCTTTTTGCATTTATTCACATTCACTATTACATTAAACCAAGGACCTTAAATACGTGTATAACCTTGAAACTGCTTTTGATCATTTTGTAAAATATTTGAAGAGAATTACAATATGTAGACACTGCATCTTGGCAGGGACTGCTGATTTTGGCATTATTTCCCCATCAAGGCTGTTGTCTAGTACACTCAGTCGCCTTCTTTATGAGTTAACCCTAGAAGAATCTAGGTTTTTCCTCATCTTTTAGGTAGCTAGATTTAGTGAACTCTCTTCAATCATTTAGATTTAACCACCATTTGTTAGGGCAGCACATTTTGTCTCCAAATTATTATAGTTCATCTTGATTGTAGCTGCGGGGTGTTCCTAAACAAAACGTACCAGTGCATTCTTCTTTTAAAAAGACTTAGATACTAAGTTTAAAAGAAAAATAAGAGAAAATCTCAATGCTAAGAGAAAGAAGGAACTATTTTCCAATTCTATAGAAAAAAACCTTAAGGCTGGAGAAATGACACAGCAGTTAAGAGCATTTATTGAGGAAGGATATGAACCAGAGTTTTGATCCTGATGTCACACATCTTGTATTTCATGCAAGAATGTGAGTCTGGCTCTGAGGAAGAGGTAGAGATGGGAATTGCTGTAGCAGAATGACTGACAGTGTAGATGACAAAATGTGAACACCAAGGTCAAGGAGAAACCTTGCCTCAATGGAATTCATGGAGATAGTGGAGGCCATGGAGGCACCTTCTGGCCACACTTGCACACATAGGCAACTACCCTACACATACATATGTGTTTCCCTTCTTTTTCTCTGCATCCTTCTCTCTTTAACCCCTCAGAAATGAGTTTTGAAAAGAAAAACACCCAGCTAACATCTTATTGTCAGATATTCTGTTAAAAAATTAAAGAAAAAAAAACCAAAAACAAACAAACCTTGCCTGCTACCCTACTTAGCCTAAAATCTGACAAAAAAAAAAGTGAAGAATTGTTGGCTCAAGGACATATTTAGGAATGAGCCCTTGTTTGAGAAAGACAGTGCTGTGATGAAGAGGCTTAAAAAGAGATAAATCTCAACCCCCTTCTCTCTCTCTCTCTCTCTCTCTCTCTCTCTGTGTGTGTGTGTGTGTGTGTGTTTAGTGCTGAGACCTACCACAGAGGTCTGAGCACAATAGGCAAGCTCGTTTTATTGAGATATAACCACACAAATATGTAAACAATAATTATTTCTTCTAAAATATATAGTGATGAGTTTTGGCAGCTTCATAAACCTATGTAATCTCTATTAGGTCAGTTCACTAAAAGTTCTGTAATTCTTCTTTGTAGCACATTAACAAATTTCCCTCTACAGTATATACTAGGCAACATGTGACACACTTGGTAATGGTAAAGATTAATTTTATATTTTGAAGAATATCATATAAGTAGAGTTATGTGACACATATTATTTTGTTGTCTGTCCAATTTGGACCAGCATCATTCCTACCTGTAGCAACTTTCATTTCTGTCTGTCATTGATACTCTCTTCTATAGAGTACTCAGTGAAGGTATTTGTGTGCTTTCAATTTGGATAATTTTGATTGAAGTTCCTATAATTATTCTTATGTGTCTTTGTCCGGATGATTTATTCATGTAGAAGAATTTATCCATATAAGTATGCTGGAATAGAATATTAAATATATGTCAACTCTATAAAAAAATCTGTCAAAACATTTCCCTCAATGACATATCACCTTATCTTTTGTCCAGAAGTTTATGAAAGTTCTATTTGTTCCTCATTCTTGACAAAGTTGATGTTGTTCATCTTTTAAATTGTATCGTGTTATGTTAATGTTTCTCCTTGGTTTTGTAATTTGCATTTCTCCAATGACTAGTGATGTTGAACATTCTTGTACTTACTTTGCCAGTTATATAAATGTAATTTTTCTTCTTTCTTTAATGATAGTTTCTAAGAAGCAAAAGTTTTATTTTTATGAATTTCAATTTACCACATTTCTCTTTTTATTTATGGTTTCTGAATGTTAAAATTTCTTTTCCTATTTTACCAATATAATCCCTCTAGATGTTTATAGAACTTCCTTGACTTTTAGGACTTCAACATATTTTGAATTAATTCTCATAATAGCTTGCTTCAGAGTAATTTGTTAATAAGACTTAAAAAAAATCCTTTTAACTCCCTTAGAAATTGTTACTTTTACCATATCAGTTACCAAACATTTGACAAAAAGCAATTTAGGAACAGAATTTATTTTCTCTACCAGGGCTTGGAGACCTGGTACCTTGAGCTGTAGCCTGAGTGCAGGTGCTCTCAGCCATCCATAGAAGAGGAAATGACCAGCTCCAAGCTAGGATTCATGAGCCCTCCCAAGTGCCGTTGCCTAACAGCTGGGCCTCACCTCTTAAGGATGGTTCCTTAGTCTTCCCAAACAATGACACCAGCTGGTGACCAAGTGCTCTAAAACAGGAACCTGTAGGATTATTTCACATGCAGACCACAACAAACCACCTGTTACATAAGATGTTATACCTATGTACATTTCTGGACTCAATATTGTTCCAGTGACAAATATAAAAATCATTATTTTCATGCTACATCTACTTAATATGTCTTGAGATGAAATGATATGAATCATCTTAACTTCGAAAGCATGTGCTGTAAACTTCCAAGTTTGTTTAAGGTCTTGACTCTTCTGAATCTTTAAAATTTCCATATATATTAGATACTTTGCTTTTCAGTGAGCTAAAACTGTTAGTGTTTTAGATGGAGAATTGACATCTTGACAATATTGAGCCTTAATAATCCTGATCCAAAAAATTGGCATGGCATTTACCACTTCAGGCTTTTTTTTTTTAATCTTTCAATGGGAATTCACAGGTGTTATTGCCTAGGTTTTAGATGTTTTAAAATTATAACTGTTTCACATTTTTATAGCTATTTGCTGTAGTATTAAAAATTTAAAATTTATAGACTTACAACTGTTTATTCTTGTGCACTATCGAGACCTTAGTAGATTCACTGAGGACTAATACAAGTCTTGTAGCTTTCTATATTAACTCTGTCTTAAGACTTTAATTTAGCTTTAGTCAGGCATGTTGCTGCACACCTTTAATCCCAGCATTCACTCAACAGGCAAAGCCAGGCAGACCTTACTATGTTTGGGGTCAGCCTGGTCTACGTAGTGAGTTCCTGGACAGCTAGGACTATGTATGCAGAGAACCAACCTTAACACCCCTGTCCCCAAAGATGAATGTCTTTTTTGTTCTGTTTTGTACTTTTGTTTTATATTTTTTCTCTTGCTATTTATAATAACTAGAACTTCTAGCAGAGCTCTGAACGAGTATAACGAGAGCAAGCTTTCCATATCTTTCTCTTATCTAGACAAAACAACCTTTCACTGGTAATTTAGGTGTTAGATGTGGCTTTTCAATTCTGTTTCTTCCATTGAAGAATTTGATTCCTTCATAGACTGTCAAGATAATTACTGAAATAAATATTTGGATACTTGGTGTAGACATATCCATATGTTAGGTTGATTGCATTTCCTCTTTTTGTTCTGATAAGAAAATTTAATCATTTATGCCCCTTGGAGTTATGAAACAAATGCCACTTGATCAAGATAAGATTTCTTTTCATATTTTGTTCCTTAAATTTGGTAATCTTAGAGGGTATTTGTATTTGTGGTCATAAAAGATGTTGAGTAGTTCATTAGTTTCTCTTTTTGTGGTATTCCTTTCTGATTTTGTTTTTAGGTCATCTTTGTATTTAGTAGTTTTAGAGGAGCTTTATTTTCTCTTCTGTTTTGAACATTTTTTTTCACTATTTGTAGCCTATACATAACACTTCTCTGGTCTGAAAGATGGAAAAATTTCAATTCTATTTCAGTTTTTTAATAGATATACATCAGTAGGTCCTTACCACAATATTATTTGGTTTCAGTTTTGATAATTGTACTTTTCATATAATATGTTATGTTAAATAGGCAGAAATTTGTTTAATGTATGGTTGTATTTATAAGGTCTGTAATGTCATTTTTAAATCCAGATATATATCAGTTGATATTAGTACCTTTTGTATTGATAGGATAAGGATTAATCTATTTAATGATTTTAAACAAGAATTAGTTTTGATTTCAGTAGCATTTCTTGATTTTTAACATTTCTTTCTCTTATGCATATTTAATTGTTTAATTTGTTCTTTTGCATACTTGTAAAGATTAAAGCCTGGTGCTTCTCAGCCATAAGATATCCCTCAGGTGAACATTCTTTGCTTAGCTCTGTACCCCATTTTTTAATAGGATTATTTGGCTCTCTGGAATCTAACTTTTTGAGTTCTTTGCATATATTAGATATTAGCCCTCTGTCGGATATAGGATTGGTAAAGAACTTTTCCCAAATTGTTGTTTGCAGCTTTGTCCGATTGACAGTGTCCTCTGCCTTACAGAAACTTTGTAAGTTTATGAGGTCCCATTTGTCAATTTTTAATCTTAGAGCATAAGCTATTAGTGATCTGTTCAGGAAATTTTCCTCTGTGCCCATGTGCTCAAGGCTCTTACCCAGTTTCTTTTCTATTAGTTTCAGTGTGTCTGGTTTTATGTGGAGGTCCTTGATCCACTTGGACTTGAGCTTAGAACAAGAAGATAAGAGTGGATCGATTTGCATTCTTCTGAATGTGGACCTCTAGTTGAACCAGCACCATTTGTTGAAAAGGCTATCTTTTTTTCCACTAGATGGTTTTAGCACCTAAAGAAATGTTCAACATCCTTAGTCATTAGGAAAATGCAAATCAAAACAACCCTGAGATTTCACCTCACATCAGTCAGAATGGCTAAGATCAAAAACTCAGGAGACAGGAGGTTCTGGCAAGGATGTGGAGAAAGAAGAACACTCCTCCACTGCTGGTGGGATTGCAAACTGGTACAACCACTCTGGAAATCAGCCTGGAGGTTCCTCAGAAAACTGGGCATGATACCACCGGAGGATCCCGTTATACCACTCCTGGGCATATACCCAGAGGAGTCCCCAGAATATAATAAGGAGACATGCTCCACTATGTTCATAGCAGCCTATTTATAATAGCCAGAAGCTGGAAAGAACCTAGATGTCCCTCAACGGAGGAATGAGTACAGAAAATGTGGTATATTTGCGCTATGGAATACTACTCAGCTATTAAAAACAATGAATTCATGAAATTATTAGGGAAATGGGTGGAACTGGAAAATATCATCCTGAGTGAGGTAACTCAATCACAAAAGAACACACATGGTATGTACTCACTGATAAGTGGATAATAGCCCAGAAGCTTGGAATACCCAAGATGCAATTCACATATCAAATGATGCTCAAGAAGAAGGAAGGAGAGGCCCCTGGTCCTGGAAAGGCTCGGTGCAACAGTATAGGGGAATACCAGGACAGGGAAGTGTGAGGGGGTTGATTGGGGAACAAGGATGGAAGAGGGCTTATGGGACTTTCAGGGAGGAGGGAACGAGGAAAGCAGAAATCATTTGAAATGTAAATAAAGAATATATTTAATAAAAAAAAGAAGAAAACATGCTAACAACACACACACACATATGTATATATATATAAAGATTAAAGCCTGGAGTCAGCAAGATTACTTAGCAGGTAAAGGTGCTTACTGTCATGCCTAACAACCTGCACCCAACCCCCAGACTCACATGGTGGAAGGATTAACTCCTATTAGTAATCCTCTGATATTTGCATGTGCGTGTACATAGTATGAGTACCTATGTATGCAAAAGCACTCATATGTATGTACACATACATACACACACATACATATATATGCACAGACTGTGCATGTAAATAAATAAGTAAATAAATAAGTATAGTATCATTAAAGACTAAAGATTTAAGGTTACCAAACTGCTGTTAGATAATTTATATTTTTAGTATATTTAATTAATTTTCTGTATAAACACTATTTGCGTGTTGTGTTTATGAAACATTCCTCCTTAATATTCATTCAATGTATTTTATAATGTCCTCTGTGACTTCTTTGATTATGAGTCATTTAGGAGAATGATGTTAATTTTCAAAATATTTGATGATATCCCAGGAAAGTTTAAAAAAAATTCTGAGTTAATCATGTCAGTTTAAGAACCTACTCTGTGGGAGGTAAATCTTCTTATAATTATTGAGGCTTCTTGGTGGTCCAGCAGTTGGCTTAACTATCATTTTTAAATGCCAGTTGCTTTTGAAATACATTGTACAGAGATGTTTCATGAGTGTCAGTTAGGTCAAACTGCCTTTGACCTAGTTGACAGTTGACAAAGTAATTCAATTAATTTTTACATGATTTTAAAATACTTATTTCTGGGATGGGTAGAGTAAAGGTGCTTTCAGCCTAGATTGACAACCTGAGTTATATCCTTGGATCCCACATAGTAAAAAGAGAAAACTGACTCTTGAAAATTTTCCTCTTACCTCTACACATATACTATGTGTCATGGTACCCACATGCCTTGCCCCCCCCACAAAAAAAAATTATTAAATAAAAGTAAAAAAGTTTTAAAATTGCTATTAACTGATATATAAATATTAGAAATTTTATTAAAATATTGTGAATATATTTGTATTTTTTAGTGGTTTGAATCAGAGTGTCCTCAATATGCTCAGACACTTGAACACTTGCTTACCAATTGTCACTGGCTTAGGTATGCCAAGTACCAAACTTGGCTTGGAGAGGGCGTCCTGAGGAAAGGGTGTTTGGGAATGACGGAAGAAACTACTTGAAGTTAATGATAGGTGCAAGCCAACAGCTCTGTGCTCTGCTTGAGACAGTTCTCTAGACATCTAGATAACTTAGTTCTTATAAACTGAATACCAGTCTTTTATTTACATATCAATTCAATTATTACTGGAGGAGGTTCCCTTTTGATTATCCCACAAATCAGCATTTTATGACCTTATCCCCTTGATTCTTAGAAAAAGACAGCAAATACATTTTTTTTTAAATATAGCAAATGAATTTAGAGATCTGCCTGCCTTTGAAAGCACAGACAAGAAGTTAGCTAGGTTGGGTCTGGCTCTGCGATCACCACTCCCACCATGTCTGGACCTAAATTTGCTTTGTTTCATGGTGTTCTTCAACTCAGAAATATGCCTGCCTTTGTAAACACAATCAATAAACATATTTGGGTGGTATCTTGCCTGAGATCACCATTCCCTAAATCTCTATCTCTTTTCTTAATAAGTGACAAGCTGGATCATTGATGAAGTTGTCTCTGTTCTTTGAGGTCGGCAAAGCCCCTCATACAATTTATATTGCATCCTTATATATTTTTTGTATATTTTTATTTTCTATATTCTTTAATTACATTCCAAATGACTTCCCCTTTCCCAGTTCCCTGTTCCCCGAATGTCCCATAAGCCCTCATCCCACCCCCTGTTCCCCATTTGCCTAAGAATTTCATGAATTCATTGTTTTTAATTGCTGAGTAGTATTCCACTGTGTAAATATACATGGAAAATATCTCTGATAGCCTTGAAGAAATATATAGAAAAACACATTAAAACTGACTATTTCATGAAAAATTATACAGATAAGATGGTAGGCATAAAAATATTCCTAAATTGATTGAAAGAACTAAAAACATTTTCTGATAAAATTGAAGATTTATATGGAAACTATCTCTGATAAAATTGAAGAAATTTATACAGATAAATTGATAGGCATACAAATATTTCTAAGTTGATTGAAAGTAGAATTATAACCATTTTCTGATAAAATTGAAGATTTATATGGAAACTATCTCTGATAAAATTGAAAAAAATATGGAAAAACATTAAAATTGAAGATTATCATGGAAAATTGTACAGATAAAATGGTAGGCATGAAAACATTTCTAAGTTGAATGAAAGTGAAATTATAACCATTTTCTGATAAAATTGAAGATTTACATGGAAAATAACTGATAAAATTGAAGAAATATATAAAAAACACGTTAAGATTGAGTATTTCATGGGAAAATGGTAGGCGTAAAAATATTCCTAAGTTTTTTAAAAGTGGAATTATAAGCATTTTCTGATAAAACTGAAGATCTACAAGGAAAATATTTCTGATAAAATTCAAGAAATATATAGAAAAACATGTTAAAACTGACTATTTCATGGACAATTATACTGATAAAATAGAAGGTATAAAAATATTTCTAAGTTGATTGAAAGTAAAATTATAGACATTGTCTGATGAAATTGAAGATTTACATGGAAAATATTTCTGATAAAATTGAAGAAAAATATAGAAAAACATTAAAATTGAAGATTATCATGAACAATTATACCAATAAAATGGTAGGCATAAAAGTATTCCTAAATTGATTGAAAGTGGATTTATGAACATTTTCTGACATAATTGAAGATTTACATGGAAAATATTTCTGATAAAATTGAAGAAATATATAGAAAAATGATAAAATTAAACATTATCATGGAAAATACTATAGTTAAAATGGTAAACATAAAAAAAATTACTAAATTGAAAGAGGAATCACAAACATTTTCTGATAAAATTGAAGATTTACATGAAAAATATTTCTGTTAGACTATACTTTTGGTTGGGGAATTGAGTCCATTCATGTTTTAAGATATTAAGGAATAGTGATTGTTGCTTCCTGTTATTTTTGATGTTCTTTTTATGTTTGTGTGGTTACTTTCTTTTGGGTTTGTTGGAAAAAGATTAATTTCTTGCTTTTTCTAGGGTATAGTTTCCCTCCTTGTGTTGGAGTTTTCCATCTATTATCCTTTGTAGGGCTGGATTTGTGGAAAGATATTGTGTAATATTCTTTCTTTGTTTAGTACATTTTGTGTTTTGATTATTATGTGCCGGGAGGACTTTCTGGTCTGGTCCAGTCTGTTTGGAGTTCTGTAGGCTTCTTGAATGTTCATGGACATCTCTTTCCTTAAGTTAGGGAAGTTTTCTTCTATAATTTTGTTGAAGATACTTACTGGCCCTTTAAGTTGGAAATCTTCACTCTCTTCTATACCTATAATCCTTAGGTTTGGTCTTCTCATTGTGTCCTAGATTTCCTGGATATTTTGGCTCAGGAGCTCTTTTGCATTTTGCATTTTCTTTAACTGTTGAGTCAATGTTTTCTATGGTATCTTCAGCCCCTGAAATTCTTTCTTCTATCTCTTGTTTTCTGTTGTTGATGCTTGCATCTATGACTCCTGAATTCTTTCCAAGATTTTCTATCTCCAGAGATGTCTCACTTTGTGATTTCTTTATTGTTTCTACTTCCATTTTTAGATCCTGGATGTTTTTGTTCAGTTCCTTCACTTGTTTGTTTGTGTTCTCCTATAATTCTTTCAGGAATTTTTGTGTTTCCCCTTTAAGGGCCTCTACCTGTTCACCCATGCTCCCCTGTATTTCCTTCAGGGATTTTTGTGTTTCCTCTTTAAGGGCCTTTACCATTTGACCCATGTTCTCCTGTATTTCTTTAAGGGAGTTATTTATGTCCTTCTTGATGTCCTCTAACAGCATCGTGAGTTGAGATTTTAAATCCAACTCTTGCTTTTCAGGTGTGTTGGGATATCCGGGACTTGCAGTGTTGGGAGAACTGGGCTCTGATGTTGCCAAGTAGCCTTGGTTTCTGTTGGTAGGGTTCTTGTACTTGCCTTTTGCCATCTGGTTATCTCTGGTGTTAGTTGGTCTTGTTGTCTCTGGCTAGAGCTTGCCCCTGTTGTGGCCTGTAAGCCTGTGTCTGTACTCCTGGGAGACCAACTCTCTTCTGGCAGGGTCTGTGCACAGAAGGCTGTGGAGTTGTCTGGTTCCCTGCTGCAAATGGTGGGCAGAAGGGAAGACTCCTGTCTCAGCAGCTCCACTGATCGTATGCCCTGTGCCCTCCCAGCTCCACCCCTCCCGAGAGAACATGGAGATCTCACCTCAGCACTCAGGAGTGAAATCGCTGCTGGGAGATCACTCTCTCCTGGTGGGTCAAGTACAGAAGTCCATGGAGCTGTTTGGTTCCCTGCAGCAAATGATGGCTGGAAGGGAAGACTTTGTCCCAGCTGCTCCACTGATCGTATGCCCAGTGTGCTCCTAGCTATACCCTTCCAGAAAGAAGGTGGAGATCTCACCTCTGCACTCAGAAGTGAAATCGCTGCTGATAGATCACTCTCTCCTAGCGGGCCAAACACAGAAGGCTTTGGAGCTGCCTGGCTTCCGGCTGCAGATGGCGGTGGGAAGGGAAGACTCCTGTTCCAGCTGCTCCATTGATCATATGCCTTGTGCGCTCCCAGCTGTACCCCTCCAGAGAGAAGGCGCATCCTTATATTTTGCATAGATGAGAAATTCCTAAACTCATGTTTTCAGAGTTCTTCCCCACAGACTTAAGTGCTGTCCTGAAGGCCAAAGCACTTACTATGTTGCTGAGGAACACACTTTTGTGACCAAGCCTGCTCAGTCAGTCAACCAGTACTCCAGTGCAGGAGTGAGGATTAAAAATAAAAAAGACAACATTGTTGCACAACCCCAGTCAATTCTGAGACTGAAGGCAGGTTTAATAATTTCCAATCCACTTTTATACCATTTTAATTACATGCAGGTATTAAGATCTACAGTAGTACAATGAGGAACAAGCAAGAAAATAAACACAAATAGTCAAGGTAATAAGCAAAGTCCTGTGATAGTTGTTTCCAAGGGCTTGTCATAATCACCAAAATACCAGATCCTACTTCCTTGTCCAAGTCCAAAATCTTGCCTAAAGCCTGCGTCTGTCATTCCACCCTAAGATTAAAATTCCTGCCTTAACCTACTTCCCTATTATAGCCTAAGGTTAGATTTTTGACTGAATTTAACTTCCCTATCATGCCCCAATGTCAGATTCCTGCTTGAGCTTACTCCCTTGTCATTGCTTAATGTCAGATTTCTGCCTGAACCCATTTTCTTGTCCAATGTCAGGCTCCTGCCAGGTGGCACAGCACCCCAATAAGGTTCTCTACATTCTTGCCTCCCAGAGTTGTGCTATTTTTAATTATCATAGAGTTATTAACCTTAATAGAGAGAGCATTCTCTGAAGGAGGAACATGAAAATATGTACATTATTGTACAAACCAGCCTTATACCTAGCAACTGTCAACACTGTGGAGGCCCATACCCTGCTGGCTTTGATCCAGGGGCAGGAACTGTGTCATGCTGTCCCTTCCACAGCCATACAGGACTTGACAGAGTTGCAGTGTGCCTGAAGGTGATTTTGATAATAAAAATTTTGTGCCATTTTTAGTTTGCCTTCTCTGCTTCATACTTGTGTTTGAAGATGTGAGCTTTAGGATTCCTTTTACTCCTGCCATTCCTGGTGCTTAGTACTATGCTTCCCTGCCTTGATGGGATTTTACCTCTTCCCAACAATAAACCAAATAAATTCTTCTTTTTATAAGTTGCCTTAATAATGTGAAAGTGTTCCTGCATACAAGGAAGGTAACCTCAGAAAGAGGTAAGAATGAAGACTTGATGTAGAAAACCTGGAACAGACTTTGGGGAGTGACCCGTCCAGCAGGTCTAGTTATTCAGGGTCCCGAAGAGGTGCTACCTGAGGGTCATGAGGGAGAGAAAGAAAGGAGACCAAGCAAGATTCCATTTGTCAAGGTTTCGTTTATTGTCACACAGGCAGGACGTTTTAAGCAGTGGGGATGAGGAAGTTGGGAGGGGGAGCTAGGGGGAAGTGACCTTTGCAAAATGCAAAGGAGGGAGGGGTCAAGGTATTCTTGGCACGATGAAGCACAAAGGGCCTCTGGTGAAGACATCTGGTATCTGTGCACGTAGGGACATTCCGAGGTTAAGGGTGGAGCAATCCGTATCAGCAGTTCCTGGGCAGGGCTTAGTTCAACAATCTCATGGTCATAAGACAGCCATGGCTGAATGACCTTGTTTGGCTCCCCACATCTCCCCCTTCTTTCTTTTATAGAAGACCATTAAGATCTTCGGGGAGTAGCTGGGTAGAGGAATAGATGACCAAGTGAAGGTGTAGCCATCTCTGTCTTAGGATCGACCTCTCACGCCCCAGCCTTACCCGTCGTAGGATTACCTTGTCGTCCTCAAGGCTCCGTGTCTTAGGTTGGTCAGGGGGTGGAGGAAGGTGCCTGTCATCAAGACCTTGGGTCATACTATGTCTCCTCTTATAGGCCCAGGGACGAAAAAAATAGGGGCCAAGTGACATTATCTTAAGAGATTGTGGAAGTTTAGTCCCTCTTGACGTGTGGAGGGTGTGTTGTCTAGCTTGCTGCCCTCTTGTTGGTTTTCGATTCCTTTAGTCTCCAGGCGCTGATAATGCACTGAAACAGAATTCTTGGGTAAAACAGCATCTATCTGTGATTTAATAAAGCGTGTAAGTCGCTGAAAGGCCCAGGGGCCAAAGGAAATCAATAAAAGCAAGCCCACAAGGGGTCCTAAAATGGAAGGCAGCAGGGTAGAAAGCCAAGGAGATGAAGAGAACCAGTTTTTATACCAGGATTCCTGTTGTTCTTGCTCTCTTTTTCGTTTTTCTAAACTTTCTTTCACTCTTTTTAGACTGTCTTCTACCAGTCCGGTCTTGCTCACATAAACACAACATTCTTCCTTTAATGCTGCACAGAGCCCTCCTTGCTGTAGGAAGAGCAGGTCTAGTCCCCTCCAATTTTGTAGCAATACCTCCGCAAAGGAGTCGACAGAATCTTTCAAATTGGCTAGGCCCTCTCTTAACTCAGTTAGATCTTTATCAATGGCAGCGCTAAATAAATGATAACGCTCTTGGTTCTGCTGAGAGGTCACAAGAGATGCAATACCTGTGCCTGTCCCTGCCGCCCCTAATCCTAAAATGACTGTGAGAGTGATGGCCGATATAGGCTCTCTTTTCTCTCAAGGATGCATGGCAGAGTCCTTTTCCCAGAAATTTAGGATGTCCTGAGGCTCGTGTACGCTAAGCTTGGGAAACAGCTGTACTAGGACACAATAGTCACGCTCCTTCAGGAAGGTAGATGTAATTATGTAGGTAGATAATCCTGAGGAGCACGCAAAATAAGTATTATTTGGTGCGAGTAAATATTCATGATGATCTTCAATGATAAAGGTATGATTACATATTTCTAACAATTGTTTAGGAGGGAGCATATGCTTCCCCAAGATACAGCTTCCCATACCAGATATTGTGGTAAGGGTAAATCCCCAAAACTTTCCATATAAAAGATCAGAATCATTGGTATAAATACAATTCCCAAAAAGGGCTATACCCTCATAAAACGGGGGAGAGGCAGAAAAGCACATCCAACATTCTTTATATTTGTACGAGTTACTCATCTGCTCTTGAAGGAGTAAAGCGGAAGCAGATGCATTGAGAATGGAAAGAATGACTCGAGGTGATGGTATGGGGCCCTGAGGAATGGTCGGCTGAAATAGGGTAATGGGGGGGGGGTCTCGTGGGGCCTGTGTAGCCATAGAGTTTTCAGGCCCCAGCCCTTTACTAGGTAAAGAAGAAATGGGGTTGGGATTATGGAGAAAAGGGTTAGGTCCTATGGATACACGTGCCGTGACAGGGAGTTCTTTTGATAATCTAAGGCTGAATGTAAGGCCGGCATCCCAGTTTTCCTTGTATAGGCGGAGTCCCCAAGTTAGGGCCCTCAAGCCTGTCCATTTACCAGGGTCTCTATCGGAATCAGTGAAATTGATGATTAGTGGATTACACCATCCTTTAGAGGGTGCGTCAATTCTGCAAGATGCATCATCTATTGTGTGGGTCCCATAATTTTTACAGTTATGAGATCCCAGGAAGAAGAAGGTTTCCAATATGCATCTCCCGTGGTTTCGCAGCCCCAACTTGCATAGTAAAATTCACTCTCAAAGCCACACTTATAATTAAGGGAGCGATCTTGGTGAGGGGGCCCAGGGCAAACATAAAATCCCTCTGAGCGTCCGTTTTGTGAAAATAGTTGGTCCTTTAAAGCATCTCTTCTAGCTTTATTGTTACATTTACCCTCACCATTAAATGCAGTCCCTGCAGTCTCTAGCGCCTGAGGTTGAGGCCAAAAATCTCCAGGCATTCCCCAGTAGGGGTCTGCTCCCAAGGCTAGCCAACATAAATCTATTATTATGGGGTCCCATTTAGGGGAGGATCCCACAGAGTAGCTAGAGTGCACTATATCACCTGCTTGGTTTTTGAGACTCCATGTGTAATTGTAAACCTGATATCGGGTGGCTCCGATGATCCTCATTGGCAGGAAGAGGAAGCAGGTCACAACCTAGGGATAAGCCGCCATCTAGAAAAGAGAACACGGCGTTCTCAGGCGCCACCCTGGAATAGGTTATAAGGCCTTATAGGCTTGGAGATATTTTTGGAATTTTATAGCAAGGTTGCATCGGACTTGTTATAAGGTTTTATCAATCTTTCAGGGAGCCATCTGGCTCCTCCCTCTTTGGAATCATAGACACAGGCAGACCCTTTCCCCCAGATTATGACAGGGTCGGGACCCTGCCATATCCCGGTTAGAGGGTCTTTCCAGAGGACATAAGCATGATCCATTTTTGTGGAGGGGTGCCATAAGTGATCGGCAGCAGAACGCCCTTGCATATCCAAGGTCAAAAAGTTTAAAACAAAGAGTGCATGGGACAATAAAAGTTTAGCATTACCCTTAAAGGAATAAATAGTTTCCTGGGTAGTAAGTTTCAACAGGGTGTTTTTAAGAGTTTGATGGGCACGCTCCACAATCCCTTGTCCTTGGGGTTGTAAGGTATGCCTGTGATATGTTTTATTTGAAATTGGGAGCAAAACTGTTTCAAGTTTTGACTAGCATAGCCAGGTCCATTATCTGTCTTTATTATTTTAGGTTGCCCCATAACCGAGAAGGTAAAGAGCATATGGGCAATAACATTTTTCGTGGCTTCTCCTGTATGTGCAGAGGCACATATAAATCCACTGAAGGTATCAATAGTCACATGTACAAATTTTAACTTCCCAAAGGAAGGAACATGGGTAACATCCATCTGCCAAATGTCTCCCGGAACAAGATCCCTGGGATTAACCCCAACATGTGGTTCCGGAAGTAGAGTCAGGCAGTTTTTACACTTTTTGACAATTTGTCTAGCTTGTTCTCTAGTAATTCTGTACTTGAGCCATAATGTTTGAGCGTTAAGATGATGAAGTGAATGTGCCGCCCGGGCCTCCTACAAGGGGTCACTAAGGAAGGTCATCATGGATAGCCTGGTGGCTCTATCGGCCAGATCATTTCCCTTGGTTAAGGGGCTGGGCAAATTTGAATGAGCCCTAATATGGCCCACAAAAAATGGGCTTGATCAGGCTCTTATACATTCCTGTAATTCTGAGAATAATTTAAAGGTAGGAGTTGAAGATTGTATGGTAGAACCAGTTTCTAAAACTTGAAGTGCTCTAACTACATAATGGCTATCAGAAAAAAGATTAAATGATTGATCTATTAATTTAAAAACTTCTAGAGCATTATAAAGCTCTACCAACTGAGCAGAAGCATAAGGGGCCTTAACATAAAAAACCTGATCCTTAACAACAAAGGAGGCCCTTCCATTTTTAGACCCATCTATAAAGACAGTCAAGGCATTTGGTATAGGTTTCAAGAATGTGACCTTGGGGAAGGTGAAGGGGGTTACGTGGAGGAATTGCAATAGTTTATTTCCTGGTAGATGAGTATCAAACGTTCCCTGATAAACGGACAACAGGACTGCCCAATCATTATGCCTGTGTTGCAACCAAGTAAGTTGTTCTTGCGAATATGGAGTAATAATAACATCTGAATCACGACCAAAATGGCGGGTAGCCCGCTTAAGTCCCAGATAAATGGCCTGACAGACCAAGGAGGTATAAGTAGGAAGTATTTTAGGGGGGGTTGCAGGCAGATGGATCCACATAAGTGGCTGGCTATCTTGCCATAAGAGGCCTGTGGGCGTAAACGTTGTTGTAAAAAGAATCAAATAGAGAGTTTCGGAAGGGCTAAAATATCCCACAAATTGTTGGCCAATAGCATGTTCTACTTTTAATAAAGAATTCTCAGCCTCAGGAGTCAACATTCTAGGTGAGTTAGGATCAGGACTACCCCTCAGGATATCAAATAAAGGTTTTAAATCGCCGGTGGTCAGCTTGAGGTAGGGCCTGAGCCAATTGATATCACCCAAAAGTTTCTGAAAATCATTTAAGGTATGTAGCCGTGATCTCCTGATTGCTAACTTTTGAGAATAAATAGATGTAGGCTCTAGTTGAAATCCAAGAAATAAAAAAGGGTACTAGGTTTGGATTTTTTCAGGGGCGATTGTAAAGCTCCTCTGTTGTAAGGCCAGGATGATAACTTGGGCTATCTTTTGGGTTTCTTGCAAGCTAGCGGAAGAAATCAATAAATCATCTGTATATTGGATAATATAAGCAAAAGGGAAGCGTAACCTTATTGGATCTATAGTTTGGGCCACATATCTTTGACAATGGCTATTAGCCATTCCTTGCGGTAACACACGCCATTGAAAGCAAGGATTAGGGCCCACATGATTAGTAACGGGAATGGAGAAAGCAAAGCGGATGCAATCCTCCAGATGGAGGGGAATGGAAAAGAAACAATCTTTTATATCAATGACTATTTTACAAAAGCCTTTAGGGATGGCTATAGGAGAGGGCAAACCAGGTTGTAAGGCCCCCATAGGGACCATGGACTTATTGACTGCTCTGAGGTCCTGTAACAGTCTCCAAGAGCCATTTTTCTTTTTTATAACAAAGATGGGGGTGTTCCACGGCAAAGTGGAGTGTTCAAGGTGCCCTTGTAACAACTGTTCCTACACCAATTTTAGGGCAGCCCGTATCTTTTCTTGAGGCATAGACCACTGATCGATCCAGACTGGGTCATCTGATTTCCAAGATATTTTGTCAGCCTGAAGTGCAGGGGGAACAGCGGTCTCTAGGAAAAAAGGTCTGCTCCTAAACCTCCTCTATCCGTTTTGGGTGTGGGGACTAAGAGTTCTCTAATTCCCTGTTCATGTTTACCTAGTCCCTTTCCAGGGAGGAACCCTGTTTTTAACATTTGATTAGTAATGACTTCATTAGGACTGCACATCATCATCCCCATCTGGGAGAGAATATCCCTTCCCCAGAGGTTAATGGGGAGTCCAGGAACCACAAATGGTCTAACCGTGCTTGTATTATTTTCTTTGTCTTTCCAGGTCAGGAGCTTTGAACTCTGAAGTGTATCTTGTGACTGGCCTATCCCTTTTAAATGTGTGGCGGTAGCCTCGAGGGGCCAAGTTGATGGCCAATGTCTAGAGGAAAGCACTGTTGCATCCGCCCCGGTATCCAAAAGGCCCTGGAACTGTTTGCCATCTAGCCAGAGCATCATCATGGGTCTTTCATCAGTTAATTTTTGAACCCAATAGATATCTGAGGAGCCAGGGGAGGAGGAGCCACGCCCTTCTTTTACTTGAGAGAATTGTCCCACAAAGGGAAGTGGCAAGGCTTGCGCAATGCGCTGTCCGGCCTTGAGCGTCAAGGGGCCACTCGTGGCAGTAGCCAGGAATTTAATCTCTCCGGAGTAATCAGCATCAATCACGGAGGGAAGAATAACAAGCCCCTGAAGGGCACTAGAGGCTCGTCCGATAATTAGGAAAAACATACCAGATGGTGGGGGTCCAAACTTTCCAGACTCTATAATAATGGTCCTCCTTCGGGGGTTATAACCCTGGTGGTGGAGGAACACAAGTCCAGTCCTGTGCTCCCTGCTGTTGCCCTAGATAAGCTGGTATCGCAGGAGTTTGGTGCTGTACTTGGGGGTGTGTGATCATCTGTGGGTAGGGGTCCCGCATCGGGGCCCCTTGGCCGTTTCCCTGGACCGCAGGGAGGGCTTGCCCATTAGCATCAGTTCTAGACCGACATTCTTTAGCCCAATGGCGGCCTTTCCTACAGCGAGGACAAACTCCCGGTGCAGTAAGCTTAGGGGCCCCTTGGCCAATGGCGGGATTAAATGGCTGCCTGGGGTTGAGAGCGCTACATTCTCTAGCAAAGTGACTAGGCTGCCCACATCTAAAGCATGTTTTGCTTCTAGGATGGCCAGAATCTCCAGTTTTTTGGAACACAGCCCCGATAGCTAAACTGATAGACTTGGACACTTGATGTGAGAAGGAGTCAACATCATTGCAAAGTTTAACCATTCCCGTAATATCAAGATCTTTGGTCTTGCCTCATAACGCGGCTCTGCATGCCGAGTTAGCGTTTTCAAGAGCAAGCTGCTTAACAAGGAGCCCCTCACTTTCACTTTGACCTAGGACTCTTTCCGCGGCTTCCTGTAACCTCCCCACAAATTGAACATAGGGTTCCTGGGCCCCCTGGACTATTTTAGTTAAGGGGGTGGTGAGGGCTCCTGTAGCTCTCCAGGCAGATAAGGTGGCCTGTGCTGTTTGAGCGAGTACGCCCAGGGACAATCCTAATTGTTTTTCCTCAGAGGCAAATGGGCCCCTCCCACACAACTTGTCCACTGTCCAAGAAGCGGTCCTGCCTAGAGGGTTTTTTCTGTTCCTAGCGGCCAGACTCTCGGCCCTATCTATGAATTCAGATTTCCAAGTTAAGTATTGTCCTCTGCTATAGTTAAGATATGGGCATTCTCGCCCCCTTTCTCAGCATCTTGTATTATGTCTCTTATAATGCCCCAATAACTAAAATATGCAGTGGACACTGGGTCACCAGCTTTTAAAAACTTATTAATATCTTTACCAACCTTATTCCACGTAAGTGGGTGTATATCAGGGCCGCTTAAAACCAACCAAGGACATTTTTCATCAACAAAAGAAAAGAACTTAATTAAATCTTTTTTCTTAACTCTTATTCCTCTCTCCCTGAGCAAACGCTTGATTTCTCCTATAAAACAAGCTTCCTTAGACAATTGTTTCCCCATGACAATCGGACGACAATTATTTGGCCAAACTCACCTTCCTTTCCAGCGACGCACGATCGATGCAGCGTGAAAGGTCCTCGATTCTTTTTCCCGGGGTTCCTCCGTTGTCCGGTAGTTGGCCATGCTTCGGGTCCCTGTTCAGGTGCCACTTGACCCGTCCAGCAGGTCTAGTTATTCAGGGTCCCGAAGAGGCGCTACCTGAGGGTCATGGGGGAGAGAAAGAAAGGAGACCAAGCAAGATTTCATTTGTCAAGGTCTTGTTTATTGTCACACAGGCAGCACGTTTTTTTTTTATTATTTATTTTATTTTATTATTTTTTTTTAATTTACATTCCAAATCATTTCCCCTTTCCCGTTTCCTCCCTCCCCGAAAGTCCCATAAGCCCCCTTCCCTCCCTCTTTTCTCCATTCAATCCCCTCTCGTTACTCTGTCCTGGCGTTCCCCTACATCCAGTCTTTCCAGGACCAGGGGTCTCTCCTTCCATCTTCTTAGAAATCTATTGATGTGCGGATTGTGTCTAGGGTATTCCGAGATTCTGGGTCAATATCCCCTTATCAGTGACTGCATACCATGTGTGTTCTTTTGTGATTGGGTTACCTCACTAAGGATGATATTTTCAAGATCTGACCATTTGCTTAGGAATTTCGTGAATTCATTGTTTTTAATTGCAGAGTAGTATTCCATTGTGTAGATATACCACATCTTCTGAATCCATTCCTCCGTTGAGGGACATCTGGGTTCTTTCCAGCTTCTGGCTATTATAAATAAGGCTGCTATGAACATAGTGTAGCATGTGTCCTTATTGCATGCAGGTAAAGCCTCTGGGTATATTCCCAGGAGTGGTATAGCCGGATCCTCCGGGAGTAATGCTGCTGGCTCAGCTGGAGGTCAACATGCAGAAGAATGCAAATTGACCCATTCTTATCTCCTTGCACTAAGCTCAATTCTAAGTGGATCAAAGATCTCCACATAAAACCAGACACACTGAAACTAATAGAAGGGAAACTAGGGAAGAACCTTGAACATATGGGCACAGGGGAGAATTTCCTGAACAGAACTCCAATAGCTTATGTTCTAAGATCAAGAATAGACAAATGGGGCTCCAGTGACTGGGAAGTTGGGACAGCCAGGTTCTGAGACAGACAGGCATAATGTCGCTTGGGTCTCGGGCGGCTTGTGTGTGTGCAGCTCCCAGGTGCGGGGCTGATCTGCAGTGACCAGCGCGCCAGCTCTGCTGTGGGACTTCTGCCTGGCAGAGGGACCCCGCACTGGGCGGGAGCCTACCAGCTTTCCTTCCGCGACCTCTGTTCCCGCAGACTGCGCTGAAGAGACAGGTACCCCAAGCTCCCTATCCCCAATATAACATCACTTGGGACACAGCCTGTTGGGGCTTCCGTCTGTGCCCAAGAACGGGTCAGCGCTGTGGTCGTCTGGGTGCCAGATCGGCAGGTCATCGCATCTGAAGGGTGAGCGGCGCCACGGAGAGTGCCCTCCGCCATCTTTGCTCCAGTGACTGGGAGGTTGGGACAGCCAGGTTCTGAGACAGACAGGCATAACATCGCTTGGGTGTCGGGCGGCTTGTGTGTATGCGGCTCCCAAGTGCTGGGCTGATCTGCAGTAACCAGCGCGCCGGCTGTGCTGTGGGACTTCTGCCTGGCAGAGGGACGCCCCCTACCCCCCCTAGGAGAGATCACACACCCCTGCACAGGGCAGGAGCCTACCAGCCTCCCTTTGGCGACCTCTGCTCCAGGAATCCACTAGGCTGAGCCTTTAGATGTGCAAGGCCTCCCCAATATAAGATCACTTGGGGCAAGGCACATTAGGGCTCCAAAGTCACTCAGGAGCAGGCAGGCCCCAGAAATCGGTGCCAGGGGAATCCTGGTAATCCAGGGGGGGCAGAAATAGCTTTGCAGGCTCACAGGAGGTCCAACCAACAGCCAGTGGCAGCAGGACCAACTAACACCAGAGGTATCCAGATGGCAAAAGGCAAACGTAGGAATGTTACTAACAGAAATCAAAGTAATGTGGGACCATCCGAACCCAACTCTCCAACAGCAGCAAGTCCTGGATACCCCACCATACCTGAAAAACAAGATCTGGATTTAAAATCACTTCTCATGATCCTATTAGAGGATCACAAGAAGGACACAAATAAATCTCATAAAGAGTTACAGGAGACCATGAATCAACGGTTAGAAGCCCTTACAAAGGAAACACAAAAATCGCTTAGAGAAATGCAGAAGAACATGGATCAAAAGATGGAGGCGCACAAGGAGACAACACAAAAATCGCTTAACGAGATGAATCAACGGGTAGATGCACTCACAAAGGAATCACAAAATTTGCATAAAGAAATGCAGAAGAATATGGGTCAACAGATGGATGCCCATAAGGAGGCAACACAAAAATTGCTTAAAGAAATGAATCAACGGTTAGATGCCCTTACAAAGGAAACACGAGAACTGCTTAAAGAAATGCAGGAGATGATGGATCAACAGATGGAATCCCATGAGGAGGAAACACTGGAAAATAAAGTATTTTCAACAAATGATGCTGCTGTAACTGGATGTCTGAAGGTAAAAGAATGTAAATATATCCATATTTATTACACTGAACAAAACTCAAGTCCAAATGGATCAAAGACCTCAACATAAAACTGAATATACTATCAAACCCAAAAGTAGATAACCACTCAAACATAAAGATAGCGTCAAGAATGGCAGGTGGCAATAATCACTATGCCTTAATCTCTCTTAATATCAATGGTCTCAATTCCCCAATAAAAAGACATAGACTAGCAGACTGGATACGTAAACAGGACCCAGCATTTTGCTGCATGCAGGAAACGCACCTCAGTGTCAAAGACAAACACTACCTCAGAGTAAAAGGCTGGAAAACAATTTTACAAGCAAATGGCCCCAAGAAACGAGGTGGAGTAGCCATCCTAATATCGGATAAAATTGATTTTCAACCTAAAGTCATCAAAAAAGACACAGAAGGACACTACATACTGATCAAGGGAAAAATCCACCATCAAGAACTCTCAATTCTGAATATCAATGCTCCAAATGCAAGGGCACCCTCATTCGTAAAAGAAACTTTACTAAAGCTCAAAGCACACATTGCACCGCACACAATAATAGTGGGTGACTTCAACACCCCGCTCTCAGAAATGGATCGTTCAGGAAAGCAGAAACTAAACAGGGACACAGTGAATCTAATTGAAGCCTAGGACCAAATGGAACTAACTGATATATATAGAACATTTCATCCTAGAGCTAAAGAATACACCTTCTTCTCAGCTCCTCATGGTACCTTCTCCAAAATTGACCATATAATTGGTCACAAATCAGACCTCAACAGATACAAGAAGATAGAAATAATCCCATGCCTCCTATCAGATCACTATGGAATAAGGGTGGTCTTCAATGGCAACAAAAACAAAAGAAAACCCACATACACATGGAGGCTGAGCAATGCTCTACTCAATGATAACTTGGTCAAGGTGGAAATAAAGAAAGAAATCAAAGACTTTTTGAAAGTTAATGAAAATGAAGGCACAACATACCCTAATTTATGGGACACAATGAAAGCAGTGCTAAGAGGAAAATTCATAGCCCTGAGTGCCACCAAAAAGAAACGGGAGACAGCATACACTAACAGCTTAATGGCACACCTGAAAGCCCTGGAACAAAAAGAAGCAAATACACCAAAGAGGAGTAGAAGGCAGGAAATCATCAAACTCAGGGCTGAAATCAATCAAGTAGAAACAAATAAAACCATACAAAGAATCAACAAAACGAGGAGTTGGTTCTTTGAGAAAATTAACAAGATAGATAAGCCCTTAGCCAGACTAACCAGAGAGCACAGAGATAGTATCCAAATTAATAAAATCAGAAACGAAAAGGGAGAGATAACAACAGAAACTGAGGAAATTCAAAAAATCATCAGATCCTACTACAAAAACCTGTATTCAACACAACTAGAAAATCTTGAGGAAATGGACAATTTCCTTGACAGATACCAAGTACCAAAATTAAATCAGGATCAAATAGACCATCTAAACCGTCCTATAACCCCTGAAGAAATAGAAGTTGTCACTGGAAGTCTTCCAACCAAAAAAAGCACAGGTCCAGATGGTTTTAGTGCAGAATTCTATCAGACCTTCAAAGAAGACCTAACACCAATACTCTTCAAACTGTTCCACAAAATAGAAACAGAAGGAACACTACCCAACTCGTTCTATGAAGCCACAATTACACTAATACCAAAAGCACACAAAGATCCGACAAAGAAAGAGAATCTCAGGCCAATCTCTCTTATGAATATCGATACAAAAATACTCAATAAAATTCTTGCCAACCGAATCCAAGAACACATCAAAACGATCATCCACCATGATCAAGTAGGCTTCATCCCAGGGATGCAGGGATGGTTCAATATAAGGAAATCCATCAATGTAATCCACTACATAAACAATCTCAAAGAAAAAAACCACATGGTCATCTCATTAGATGCTGAGAAAGCATTTGACAAAATTCAGCATCCTTTCATGCTAAAGGTCTTGGAAAGATCAGGAATTCAAGGCCCATATCTAAACATAGTAAAAGCAATTTACAGCAAACCGGTAGCCAGCATCAATCTAAATGGAGAGAAACTTGAAACAATCCCACTAAAATCAGGGACTAGACAAGGCTGCCCTCTCTCTCCATATCTTTTCAATATAGTACTTGAAGTTCTAGCTAGAGCAATTAGACAACAAAAAGAGGTCAAAGGGATACAAATTGGAAAGGAAGAAGTCAAACTATCACTATTTGCAGACGATATGATAGTATACATAAGCAACCCAAAGAACTCCACCAGAGAACTCCTACAGCTGATAAACGACTTCAGCAAAGTGGCCGGATATAAAATCAACTCAAGCAAGTCAGAAGCCTTCCTATACTCAAAGGATAAGCAGGCTGAGAAAGAAGTAAGAGAAATAATACCCTTCACGATAGCCACAAACCATATTAAGTATCTTGGCGTGACTCTAACCAAACAAGTGAAAGATCTGTATGACAAGAACTTCAAGTCTCTGAAGAAAGAAATTGAAGAAGACCTCAGAAGATGGAAAAATCTGCCATGCTCATGGATTGGCAGGATTAATATAGTAAAAATGAGCATCTTACCAAAAGTAATACACAGATTCAATGCAATCCCCATCAAAATCCCAACTCAATTCTTCATAGAGTTAGAAAGAGCAATTCAAAAATTCATCTGGAATAACAGAAAACCCAGAATAGCTAAAACTATTCTCAAGAGTAAAAGAACCTCTGGGGGAATCAGTATCCCGGACCTCAAGCTGTACTACAGAGCAATAATGTTAAAAACTGCATGGTATTGGTACAGTAACAGACATGTAGATCAATGGAACAGAATTGAAGACCCAGAAATGAATCCACACTCCTATGGTCACTTGATCTTTGACAAAGGAGCTAAAACCATCCAGTGGAAAAAAGATAGCCTTTTCAACAAATGGTGCTGGCTCAGCTGGAGGTCAACATGCAGAAGAATGCAAATTGATCCATCCTTATCTCCTTGCACTAAGCTCAATTCTAAGTGGATCAAAGATCTCCACATAAAACCAGACACACTGAAACTAATAGAAGGGAAACTAGGGAAGAACCTTGAACATATGGGCACAGGGGAGAATTTCCTGAACAGAACTCCAATAGCTTATGCTCTAAGATCAAGAATAGACAAATGGGACCTCATTAAATTACAAAGTTTTTGCAAGGCAAAAGACACTGTCAAAAAGACAAAGCGGCAACCAACTAACTGGGAAAGGATCTTTAACAACCTTACATCCGACAGAGGGCTAATATCCAAGATATACAAAGAACTCAAGAAGTTAAACGCCAGAGAGCCAAGTAACCCTATTAAAAAATGGGGTACAGAGCTCCACAAAGAGTTCTCACCTGAAGAATATCTAATGGCTGAGAAGCACCTAAAGAGATGTTCATCATCCTTAGTCATTAGGGAAATGCAAATCAAAACAACCCTGAGATTCCATCTCACACCAGTCAGGATGGCTAAGATCAAAAACACAGGAGACAGCAGTTGTTGGCGAGGATGTGGAGAAAGAGGAACACTCCTCCACTGCTGGTGGAATTGCAGGTTGGTACAACCACTCTGGAAAGCAGTCTGGCGGTTCCTCAGAAAACTGGGCATGACACTCCCGGAGGATCCGGCTATACCACTCCTGGGCATATACCCAGAGACTTTACCTGCATGCAATAAGGACATATGCTCCACTATGTTCATAGCAGCCTTATTTATAATAGCCAGAAGCTGGAAAGAACCCAGATGTCCCTCAACGGAGGAATGGATTCAGAAGATGTGGTATATCTACACAATGGAATACTACTCTGCAATTAAAAACAATGAACTCACGAAATTCCTAGTCAAATGGTCAGAACTTGAAAATATCATCCTTAGTGAGGTAACCCAATCACAAAAGAACACACATGGTATGCAGTCACTGATAAGGGGATATTGACCCAGAATCTCGGAATACCCTAGACACAATCCGCATATCAATAGATTTCTAAAAAGATGGAAGGAGAGACCCCTGGTCCTGGAAAGACTGGATGTAGGGGAACGCCAGGACAGAGTAACGAGAGGGGGTTGAATGGAGAAAAGAGGGAGGGAAGGGGGCTTATGGGACTTTCGGGGAGGGAGGAAACGGGAAAGGGGAAGTGATTTGTAATGTAAATTAAAAAAATAAAATTAAAAAAAAAAGAATAGACAAATGGGACCTCATTAAATTACAAAGTTTTTGCAAGGCAAAAGACACTGTCAAAAAGACAAAGCGGCAACCAACTATCTGGGAAATGATCTTTACCAACCTTACATCCGACAGAGGGCTCATATCCAATATATACAAAGAACTCAATAAGTTAAACTCCAGAGAGGCAAGTAACCCTATTAAAAAATGGGGTCAGAGCTACACAAAGAGTTCTCACCTGAAGAATATCTAATGGCTGAGAAGCACCTAAAGAGATGTTCATCATCCTTAGTCATTAGGGAAATGCAAATCAAAACAACCCTGAGATTCCATCTCACACCAGTCAGGATGGCTAAGATCAAAAACACAGGAGACAGCAGTTGTTGGCAAGGATGTGGAGAAAGAGGAATACTCCTCCACTGCTGGTGGAATTGCAAGCTGGTACAACCACTCTGGAAAGCAGTCTGGCGGTTCCACAGGCAGCACGTTTTAAGCAGTGGGGATGAGGAAGTTGGGAAGGGGAGCTAGGGGGAAATGAGCTATGGGCCAAGCCCTGAATGAGGAAGTTGGGAGGGGGAGCTAGGGGGAAGTGACCTTTGCAAAATGCAAAGGAGGGAGGGGTCAAGGTATTTTTGGCACGATGAAGCACAAAGGGCATCTGGTGAAGACATCTGGTATCTGCGCACATAGGGACATTCCGAGGTTAAGGGTGGAGCGATCCGTATCGGCAGTTCCTGGGCAGGGCTTAGCTCAACAATCTCATGGTCATAAGACAGCCATGGCTGAATGATCTTGTTTGGCTCCCCACAGGGGAGGCTGATGCAATGAGGTTCATTATCAGCACATTTAAAACACAGTATCATTTGGCAAAAGTTTTCGAGGCAACAATCAGCCCAATCAGACCAATATCAGGTATATATTTAAGCTTAAAGTATGACTACATAGAAACTCTTTTACATGTGATCATGAGGATGAGCTAAAAGGCCTAGAATTTAGTGTTGTATCTGACTGCGTATGATAGGATGGAGGTCAGCAGCCCATAAAGTATATGTGAAATTTCCCCTAAGGATGACTGTTGGTCTAGGGAAGAAAGAGTTTGGGAAAACCATTCTGGACAATTTGGGTGAGGTCTAGTTTATTCTGTGTAACCCAGGCTGGTTTAAAACTTGTGATTCTCTTGCTTCAGCCACCTAAGGGTTGGTATTGCAGGCATGCACTATTGTGTCCAGATTTTATTGGCTACAGTGGCAGAGACATAGTACTGTTTTGTCTCCTGCAATAGCTTGTGGAGTTTACATATTTTTTATCATCAGTCCAGGAAGAACCAGATCCTTGGCTCCAATACAGAAGAGAATTTCACAGTGAGTCAATATCTACCAGTGTTGGAATTTATTAAAGGACATTTTAAATATAGGTTTTAAGCATTGGAGTTATAAAAAGGAAAGATGTGATGGCTATGCCTGGTTGTTAACTTGACTACATCTGGAATGGATTACAATGTAGAAGGGGGGGCACACCTGTGATCTTGAGGGTGGAATACAAAGGCTTCTGAACCGCATCTTGACATGGAGATTTTGAGGCATAATGGCCATGAAAACCTTAGGCCCAGGCAAGGTAGTACATGCCTTTAATCCTATGAGACTGAGGCAAACAGGTCTCTGAGTTCAAGATCAATTGAGGACAAAGCAAGTTCCAGATCCAGGCTTGGTGGTACACACTTTTAATCTGAGTCACACCTTGTTCTGGAGGCTTACACATTAAGAACATTGGAAGAAAGAAGGCTCACTCTTCTTTGCCTGCTTGCACTTACTTGACAGCACACTAGTTGGAACTTCTCCAAGATTCCAACTTATACAAAAGATGAGCTGAAACAAATAGCCTTGTGGGACTGAACCTACTGGATTTTTGGACTTCCCATTTACAGTTGCCCATTGTTGGGTTAGTTAGATTACAGACTGTAAGTCATTATAATAAATTCTGTTAATATATAGATACATTCCATAAGTTCTGTGATTCTAGACTAATACAGAAGTTATTAGCAATAAATCAAGACATATTTGACAGTATAAATGTATGCTTCTCTGATAGTTGAAACACTTCATTGTCATTAGATACATGTATATGATTTTGGTTGGTTTTAATGCTGTTATCCTTGGCTGATTACTAAAGAGTCTAAATGAGATCATAGGGAACTTCCTGCAGAGCATGTGATAAGACTAGAGTTGACAAATAGATCACAGGGATGTGGGGATGTAGAATATATTTATTGTAAACAAAGTTAATTTTGTTGGAGATTTCAAAAAAGACGTCTGAGAAAAGTAATGAGGCTCCACCCCAGGTCAACTATATTCTGACCTTAAGTCTGGCTCATTGAATTTTAGTATAAATTAGATATGAATCTTAATATTTCCATTAGTACCATTTACAAAGCAAGTGTCAATTGTGTGGATTCTTGCTTCTCAGCTGGCAAGAGGCTTTGGCCAGATTTCAGGTAGAGGAGCTCCCTTCCTGTGATTCCTGAAGATACTATGTCTTTTAATTCTGACTCACTTATCATTCACATTTTAGTTAAATTTTAAGATTTCAATACTGTATAACTTATTCATATGACCAGATAACAATTATGGAGCACTCCATGCTACAGGCATATCAATTTCCTTGGAGAAAACACTGTTGTTCTGGACAGTTTTCCTTACCACTTGATAGCACACATTGGCTGATAACATACATCCCCTTTTTGTTTGTTTGTCTTGTTTATCTGGGAATTACTTCCCCCTCCATTTTGAGCATAACACTCTACATGATTTTTGTTTTAGAACTGTAAAGTTCTGCTTTTTCCTAACTTCTAGTATTATTTTTATGAAGTCTCTAGTTATTTTTTTGTTCATTTGTATATAGCATTCAATTTAAAAACACTTAAATATTTTACTTCTATTTTTTTAAGATTTGCTTACAATATAACATTACCATAGGGATTATAATACACATTTCAGGGACTAATTCTTTCCTGTTTTTGCCTCAGCTCTCTGTTCCCCCCTTTCCATGAACTTTTCACTCATAGTATTCCTCCTTCCACTTTATTCTTTAATTTTCCCCCATCCCTCCCTTTAAAGACATTTTGTTTATTCAAGTATCAGGGACCCTGTATTGCTTCCTTATTATTATCCACAGATAACAATTAGTCCCAGTCTGATAATCATAGTTAACAGTTAGAGGTAAGGGTAGATGTATGGGAACGAGCACATGGTGTTCTTGATAAGGTACAGGTATAGATCATAGGGACGTGGGAATGTAGAATATATTTGCTGTGAACAAAATTAATAATTTCGTTGGAGATTTCAGACAAATGTCTGAGAATAGTAATGAGGCCACACCCAAGGTCAACTATATTCTGACTTTAAGTCGGGCTCATTGCTACCATAGTGTCTATTTTTCTGAGCCTAAATTCTCTTACTTAATACTATGTCTTAATGCTATGTCTGTCCACTTTCTCCTATATATTATTTTTATTTTTGGCTGAATAAGATCCCATTATGTACACATACTACACCTTCTAGCCATTCTAGGCTGATTTTAACATATGTTGCCATTGGTTTCCTGACTGTGATGCAAAGGAATCTCAAAGTAATTTTAAGTTGTACTTTTGGGATGGCTAGATATCTTGAACTCATTTTATAAATAATTACTGACTATTTGTATTTCTTAATTTAAGAACTGTCTATTAAATTCATTGGCCAATTTATTGATTAAATATCCTCATTTCTCTGTAATTACGTTTAGTTTTTTTCTCTTTTTGGATGATAGCATGTCTTGGTCTTGGTGATTTGATTCATAATGTATTATCCCTGGGTTTTGAGTCATTTGAATTTCTTGGTAATATGAGTGTATAACAAATCTGGGAAATCTTGTCATTTAAATTTCACAGTAGGCCTTCAATGGTCTGTGGATCATGGTGGCCCTGGTCAGCTTTCAGCTTTCTTTTTCCTTTCTTTCTTTCTTCCTTCCTTCCTTCCTTCCTTCCTTCCTTCCTTCCTTTCTTTCTTTCTTTCTTTCTTTCTTTCTTTCTTTCTTTCTTTCTTTCTTTCTGTTTCATCATTTCCTGTTTATGCTTCTGTTTGGATGTTGTCTATCATTAGATCACCAGAATTGCTCATATCTCTTACCATTGTCTCATCTCCTACTAAAGAGATGCAGTGACCTTCTGGTTGAGCCTTAACGTTTTTTTTTTTTAAAGACTTTAATTTTTTTTTTTTTTTTTACAGTCCAGACTTTATCCCCCTCCCGGTCCACCCTTCAACTGTTCCACACCCCACACCTCCTTTCCCATCCCCAGTCTCCAAGAAGATGTCCCTACTCCCCCATGCCACCAGACCTCCCCATACTCTGGGGCTCCAAGTCTCTCCAGGGTTAGGTGCATCTTCTTTGACTGAGTCCAGACCCAGCGGTCCTCTGCTATATATGTGTTAGGGTCCTCATATCAGCTGGTGTATGCTGTCTGGCTGGTGGCTCACTCTCTGAGAGATCGCCAGGGACCTGGTTAGCAGAGACTGCTATTCTTCCTCTAGGGTAGTCCTCCTCAGATTCTTCCAATTTTTCCCTATTTTAACTGCAGGGGAAATCATCTTCTGTCCACTGGTTGGGTCTAAATATCTGCATCTGACTCTTTCAGCTGCTTGTTGGACCTTTCGGGGGACAGTCATGATAGGCCCCTGTTTGTGATAACACCATAGCATCAGTAATAGTGTCAGGCCTTGGGGTCTCCCTCTGAACTGGGTCGCAATTTGGGCCTGTCATTGGACCTCTTTTTCCTCAGTCTCTTCTCCATTTTTGTTCCTGCAGTTCTTTCAGACAGGAACAATTTTGGGTCAGAGTTTTTGACTGTGGGAAGGCAGGTCTTTCTACTGGAGGTGGACTCTACAATTTTGCTATTCCTACTGTAGGGCATTTCATCTAAGTTCTCTACCTTTGAGTCTTGAGAGTCTCTCACCTCCCAAGTCTCTGGTATCTTCTAGAGGGTACCCCCAAGTCCTATCTCCCGAGGTTGCCTTTTTCAATTCTTTCAGCTGGACCTCAGCACTTTAGTCCTATTCCCTCCTCATCCCCCTCCCCCCAGCAATACCTTATCATGTTCCCCTCCTTCCCTCCTTGTCCTCCTTCTGACACAGGTCCCCCCCACCCTTTCCTGTGATTGCTTTCTTTTCCCTTCCAAGTGAGATTGAGGCATCCTTACTTGTGCCTTCTTAAGTTCTGTATCCTGGGGATTCTTTACTTTTATGGAGTCTTAACTTTAAGGTGTAAATGTTACAAACTCTACAATCTGCTCCGGTTATTTACAGCTCTCCACTCTGGATGCCGGGTAATTGAATGCCTTCCAATGCAGTCTATGCTCTGGGAATTTGTTCATTTTAAGCCTTCCATTACTTTTTGCTTGCCGTATGTACTTTTATACTACATATTATGGCTTAGTATATAAAAACATGCTTTAGGAAAAAAAATCCCTTGAATGGTTCAGAGTAATTTTTTTCCTTTCAACCTTACAATTCTCTGTATTTTGCTGGCAGATTGTGATTACCTCAGCATACTTAACCTTGAGCTATGTTTTGTAGACCCAGTAGGATTTCTTTTGGAGATGGGTTCCTCCATGTGAACTGCAGTTCACAGCGATACTTCAGATTAAAAGGCTAGGGATGCTGAACAGCTAGCCTCATTTGATTTCCTTCTGTCAGGGTTAAATTTCATATATTTTCATATTTTTTTTCTAGATTTTCATTTGTTACAAAGAAGAACAAGACTTGTACTGGATAGTTTTATGACAACTTCACAACCTATAGTCATCTGAGATGAAGGAACCTCAATTGAGAAAATGCCTTCAAAAGATCTGGCTGTAGAAATCAAGCACTTAATTGGCGATTGATAGGGGAGAGCCTATCCCATTGTGGATGGTGCTATCCATGAGATTGTGGTCCTGAGTTCTATAAGAAAGCAGACTGAGAAAACCACAAATAGCAAGCAAGTAAGTAGTTTCCTTGGCCTCTGTGTCAGCTCTTACCTACAGGTTTCTTCTCTATTTGAGATCCTTTCCTGACTTCCTTGATGATGAATAGGGATATGGAAATATAAGTCAAATAAGCTTTTTCCTCCCAAACTTGATTTTTTGCCATGGTGTTTTATTGTAGAAATAGAATACTTAACTAAGAATGACCCAAAATATTTACTCTAGTATAGTACAAGTCTTTTATGAACAGTTTTTAATTCCTCTTCTGTAATTGAACAGTGTCCTAGTTAAAACTTATATATGCACATACATACAAAAGAACACAAGATGCTTCTTTTAAGGTTTGAATATGATATGAGTGCTATACCACTGTAGAATTTGCAACGCATGCTTGAAACAGGAAAAACAAGTCAAATATTTCATGCTTTTATCCTCCCCTGTTCAGACTGTTTAGTAGACTGGGGATCAAATGAACATGTATTTGTAGAAAATTTTCTTTACATTTGTAATAGAAAATAATTTAAATAGAAATAGACAGGCTGGAAACTCTAGCTTTTAAAAAGCATAGGAGGCTGATACCTGCAACCTCACTTTGTGGAAGAGGAGTCAATTTCATCACATTCTGATTCCATTCTCTGATCGGTTAGATGTGCCCTTTTAAAAATATTTATGTCACCTCTGCCAAGTTTCATAATGGATGTCTAGATATCTGATTACAGTTTGACTCTTTCAGCCCATTGTTATACTTTGAGTTCCAGTTATTTTTAGGGTTAGGTGATGGGATCAATTAAACCATGGAGAAATTTTAAATATTGATTTTTCTCTGGACCATTTCTCTAGGGATAAGATAATCAATAGAAATAAAAAAATCTTTAGTACATTTATCCAGAAACCAAATTGCTGAATTGGAATAAATCTAGAGATAATTTAACTAGAACATTGTGATTTTGGCCTTTGAACTGCTGTCTATGAGTATTATCTTTCAGCCTCAGACCCTTTTGGGTCAATTTTAATTAGGATTCCAAACTCAGTTAAAGCACCATCCAATCTATAGAATCTTTTCTGACCATATTAATCTACATTGATGCTTTGACCTCTGAATCTCCATAATATTTAATGACCTTAATACTACTGAATATATATTCTCTTATTAAATCTCAATATATTATTTACTCTATGCAGATTATTAGGTATCTGCATGTGCTGGGAACAGATAAAGGAGAGAATATACATTGGTGAATTCAATAAAGTGGTTGGGAACTAAACATCCAGCAAAATGCACACTACGTATAGAAGTGCATATGTTCTTCAGTGGAAAAAATTTGGGCTCTATAAAAGATCAATATGTGGGACCTAGTTTTTATTTTGGTGGTTAGAGAAATTCTCTTCCATAAAGAGATAAAATATGGAGAATTTACTTATTTGCAAGTTTTTTTAATAATAAAGTTTGTAGAACTAAAAATGAATATGAAGAATTAGAAGTAGGCAGAGTGTTAGAAAGGCATTGGCAAACATCTGAGAGACTTTATGCAATCAAGGAACTGGATGCTAGAGAGTGGTTTGAGTCATCAGTGAACCAGACATTTGTAGAAATGGATTTGGGGAGGAAATAAGGTGTCAGTTCTATGGGATCTCACAGTCACACTGTTGAATTAATTGTGGTCTCCTATCCTTAGGAGTTGGTCACAAATATTTGGAATAGAAATGAGTCCCAGAAGTCAGACCCCATTATTTTAATAGGTGAAGGACCTAAATCTTTATATAAGAAGCAAAGACAAATATGCTACACTGGTAGATCTTTAGTTTCACTCTTTGCTTATTATAAAGGTAGATTTTGGGGGTATACAGCCTTAAAGATTCAGGATCAGATTTATTGCATTTTTATAAGTGAACCAAAAGATCCTTCTGTTTTAAGGAGTGAGGACTTCTTTCAGAGAAACAGGGCTCTCAGCAGTCAATCTTTCACTTTCTTTCTTTCTTTCTTTCTTTCTTTTCTTAATGTTACTGAAAAATGAAGCTTAATGGGCACAAAAGGTGAATCAGGCATGTAGTTAATTCAGTGTATTGAGGTATAAGATATATCTGTACCTACACAATTAAATTTGGGGTACAGTAGAATTTGAATTAAAGCTGAGTGGTTAAAATTTCAGTCACTAAACTTTAAGTTATAAAATCCCCAACTTCGTGGCCCTACTTCATAGAAAAGGCTGTAATATGAGTTCTTTGGGAGTCATTAGCTGCCCCTTAAAATCTACTCATCCTGCATAGTGTTTTGCAGAGTACTTGTCAGAAAGTAGGTGATTTATAAATGTTTAATGCATGGATGGATACATTAATGAATATTTTTTTCTGGTTTCTCTTATCTTGTTCTAAAATTTCCAAACATACTTATCACCTTCTACCACCCAGCTCCGAGGAGAGGCAAGGTCTTGAGAGCTGTAATAACTGATGTATTACCTCTTGGAATAATTTAAATAAAATCAAATCTGGAAGATGGCAATGATTAACTCAAAGAAAATCATCTTCAGACTGTATACTTGGTGTGAGTACTTCATGATTCTTTGTAATATGGACTCACATAAAAGAAACCAAAATGCAGTGCAATGTATGATATTTCTTTTTAACTGGAATTTGAGCTCCTCAAGGGCTGCACTTCATTTATATTTCATATTGGCAGATACACCCACTGCATCTCTTTGTGTTAATGTTCAAAGAATTTCTGTTCAACTGATTTGAACTACAAGGTTGATACTGCAAACACTCTGTATAGATTGGGGCAATGTTGAAGTAAAGAAGTGTCTTAATCATTCTGAGTTCTGATGTATAGATACCTCCTTTTCTTTTTGATATAATAGACAACAGAGTTTACTGCATAAATACCTAGGGGAAGGAAGGTTTTCTCATATGAGGACAAGGATTTTGGTTAGACACCAGGACAAATAACAGATGATAAGATCCTATGTTTGAGTAACTTCTGTTGCAAGATATCAGAATATTGTGAACCTCAAGACTGTATACTGGAAAAACCTGTCTCAAGTTGAGGTGTGGCTCAGCCCTAGCACATATCTTTAATTCGAGAATGTTGCAGGATATTTGACCACACTGTGATTGTGTACTGGAAAAACATGTTTCTAGTTGTGGTGTGCCTCAGTCCTAGCACACACATTTAATCTAAAAGTGTTAATTTTTTATTCTAAATACGATTGAGTAAAGTCAACCATAGGTCAGGGGGTGGAGCAAGCAACCAGATGACAGAACTGTGAACACCGGGGGGGGGGGGGGAAAGAACAAAACAAAACGTAGAGGGTTAGGGGAAGTCAGGACGATGGATAGACACACAGAAAGTAGAAAGGACATTGAGTTGTAAAAGTCACTGTGGTAAAATTTTGTACTTCACAGTATCTTTCTGCAAGAGTAAAAGCTTTAGCATGTGGCAGGATTTCCCCTGTCCAATCTAGTTAAATATTAGTGCAGCAGGAGGCCTGTGATTAGACAGGGAAAAGGGAGGCAGAGCTGAGAGTTGCAGAGAGAAAGATACAGAGAGAGAAAGAGAAGGGAGAAGGAGTCAAGATGGAGATGGAAGGACAGGATGATTCAGAACCATCATGGATGTAAATAGCTACAGGTAGTTATGAATATTTTATAAGGATAGACTAATTGGGATAACTTGACTAATCTCGTTGGGCAGCTTGTATCATTATCAATTGGAACAGAAATTATTGTGTGGGCATCTTGTGATCTGAGAATTATTGATATATAAATATGACTGATTAATTATAAGCTTCAAGAGTTTTGTTTTACTGTGTTACTGAAAGGTGGGACTGCTGACCACAGTGGGATTATGGATGAGAAGGTATGGGCAGCACTGAGGCAGGGAACCAGAGCTGGGAGGACTACAGTCAGTTGCTACATGGAGAGAGCCAGGGAGGCAGAGGAGTTGGTGGGCAGAGAAGAGATTTTGGAGCTCTGAGACAGAGTCTCCACATGATAATAACAGATTGGCCATTGTCAACAGTGCAAATCTGGCCATCCCACTGGGGGAGAGAGTAGCAAGGCAGTAGTGTGGGAAGCCTGCCAGTCCATTTTTTAATACTTCTTGCAACATTAGCATGTGATCAATCTGTTAAATATTGTATGTCACAGTAGTCTTTTAGGACCTAGAACTCACAATTAAGGCAATCTGTGACTCTGATGGACTTGGTCTGATCTTTAGCCAATCCACTTACATTAAGTTACACAAAATTATTCATTCTGGAGAAAAACTCCAGTAAGTGTCAAATATCTGCTCAAATATGATGATGTCTCTATTTTGTTTGTATCTCTAAACTCATAGGGACAAAAGCCCTGTGAACTTCACTGATAAGGTTTAGATTTCACAGTTCACTTTAAGTCCATGAAATAATTGATTCAGATGCAAAACTCTATGGGTGAGTATTAGTGCCTTTACTGTTGCTGTGATAAAACATTTTAGGTATTGTAGAAAAATTTAATCCTAAACCAGGGTTTGTACCTTACCTTTGGCTATTTATTTTCCAGGTAAAAGTCACACAGCCTTTATATTTATAATAAACCTTAATCAGTAAAAGTGCTGGGAAGATATCTATGCTCTATGATGTTAGTCTATTTCACAACCAATAATTTCATCACAGAATTTGCCTTGCTTCATCTAGGCTACGCTTAACTCCAATTAGTCATCTAACATGGCCATCATTTTATTATTGACCTAAACTAAGGCTGCTTTTTCTTTCATGATTTTTCTCTGACCCCAAGTCCAGTATCCCTAAATCCTGTCTATGTCTCTTCTGCCTAGCTATTGATTGTTGTCATCTTTATTCACAAATTGGAAGTGACTTGAAAATAAGGCCACATAGCTTCACTTGGCTCTGTGTGCAGACATTTTCTTCTCTGGGGCCACCAGGATTTAGGGTCATCCACTTAGCATTACAGTACATACCCACAAACCAAACTTCACATGAATGCAACTTTTAAAAACATTTAAATTGCCTTATGGTTCCAAAGGGATGTGGGGTCACCATGAAAGTGTTCAGGCAACAAGTATCATATGTGAGAGGTAAGGAAAGGAGCTCAGAGCTCACAACCTCAACTTATAGCCTTAGAGAGAGTGTGGGAACTAGACATGGTGTGAGGATGTAAACTCTCAAGTTCACCCTCAGTGACATATTCTACCAAGCATGGGAACATTTCCTAACTCTCCCCAGATGACTCTATCAAATAAGAAAGATTGGTTTTTCTGCCTTCAAGCCTATATGCTTGCATTCTGTTACATGAGCCAATTCATGATAAGGAAAAATCTGGGTAAGCATTCAGATCCCTGAGTTATAGTAATGAGTTCTTGAACAAGAAGAAAATCATGAGAAAATATTATTTGTTCACCAACTTCTTTTAATTTTAATTATGAGATTTGTCTGTGTCTTTGTGTGTGTGTGTGTATGCATGCTGATTTCCAAGAAAATTAATCTGTTGTATCTTCTTATAGAAGGAAATATAGGAAGATGTCAAAACCTGACCTGGTTCCTGGGAATGAACTTTTCTTTCTTTCTTTCTTTTTTTTTTTTTTTTAAGACAGGGCTTCTCTGTGTAGCCCTGGCTGTCCTGGAACTCATTTTGTAGACCAGGCTGGCCTCAAACTCAGAAATCCTTCTGCCTCTGCCTCCCAAGTGCTGGAATTAAAGGCGTGCGCCACCACCGCCTGGCTGGAATGAACTTTTCTTAATTGCTTGGCCATGTGTCTAGCCATGTAAATATTTTAAAGTGTTTTATGTCACCTTGATGTCAGGAAATAGAAAAATCTTATACAAGGGAAAAAAAACTATCCGTGTAAATGATTTGATTATAGACTGCAGACATCACAGTAGTTTTCAATTTCAAGAAAAGAATCCTGTTTCATCTCTTCATCATAGCTTTGAAGGAAGTAAATTATTTCCTGTGTTCACTCAAGTATTTTGCTAGAGATCAGCAATTGTACTTGTGCTTTGTATTTTCAAATATTTGGAATATTAAAGTTAGTTGTATTAATATTAATATTAAATTAAATATTAATATTAAAGTTAATATTGAAAAAAGTTTTTAAGACTGTGTGGAAAAGGAGAACTGACTCTTTCCTTCTGGGATGTCAGTTGAGAAGGAAGATCAACTAGGTGCTTTCTCTGCCTCTCTGAGCTAGCAGGCTTTCACACCAGCATCTGGCTTCTGAGTCTTCATTTGGTAAAATGGAATGATTGAGATTTTGTTTTAAAAACAGTACTGACCATCTGGGATTATGGACATTTTAACTCCCAATAACTTATTGCCATTAGTGGTGGAAAAAGGCAGTATTATACACAAAAATCTTTGTTAGTGGCCACAAAACCTGACATAAACATGGGAGTTAATATCCAATGAATGGACTTAACAGTAAGAGAAATGAGAGTTGTAGTCCAGCTGGAATGACTTAAAGCTGGCCCAACTTAACGCAGAGTTAATCTGGTGATGCTGGCAACAGAAGTATAATGACAAATATGAGGCAGGGTCCACTCTGCACATCTGAAGGCAACATTTGGCAATTGGTTTGAATAGTGGAGACTGAGCCACACTGATAGTCATGAGTAGCTGACTCCAGCTCAGGAGAACATTTTGTTCAAAGAAAAAATACAAGTTGTTCTTTTGCCAGGACTTCTGTCCTGGGCTAAGATTGAGGCACTTTTAATCAGGAAAAATTGATAAACAATTGACATTGAGTCAGTGTCTGAGAAACCATGACAATAAATATAAAGATCTCTGGTTAATCTCACTTTCCTACCATGCTCATGTGGAAGTCACTTTCAGTATATGTGGGTGGACAGAGATTGTACCTAAACAGCTCAGTTAAATTGCACTTGATTTGATCATATTTTGAGGCTGGCCTTACTTGATTTTAAGCAAGGCAATAAACATAAGCAATATTAGTTTCATGGTTGAGAAACACATTGTTCTGACAGCCTGGGTACTATTTTACAGAAAAACTTCTCTGTTTTGATCCTGTTAACCTTGTTTATGAGGAACATTTTCAGTTTCTCTTCTAGAACATCTTAAATGGATGAATTTGCGTCAGCTGGTGCCTGGCTCTTCATCAGTTCTTTCTAAATTTAATTTTCCTGTTTTCCCCCTTGCTCTACTGGGCCCTTCCTTAATTATCAGATTATAGAGTTCAGCATGATTCCTGGAATTGTTCGTTTTTGTCAAGCTGAAAGAACACAGACCACTGATATGTGTAATGCTGTACCTTCTCACTTAATGACTCTCCAATTAGTGTCCCAGTCAATCCTGAGACTAACCAGAAGGCAGGCTTCCCTTTTTCCCAATGTGCAGCTATCTTTCTCTGTTGACTTTCTTCAGAAACTATGCAGCAGTGTTTTAGTAAAATCATTAGTTGTATAATATCCTGTGCATATCAGATTGAGGTTAACTCCTGTATTGAATGCGTTTGTTCTAATCTTTTCTACACAACCCAGTGTACACAGGTCTTTCTCTGTCTCTGACCTGATAAACTTTAACTCTCATCATAAGATAACCAGGTGTTAGGTTGCCCTGGGGCTGGAAAGTAACTTGGTTCAAAAATGCAAAGCAATGCGTGAGGGGTGAGTCAGAGATATGCAACCCCTGAATCCACAGAGGAGCTGGGGTTAGAAGTGTGTGAGATTGGATTCGCTGCTATGCTGCTGTGGTTTAGAAATTACTCACAGTTTTATCTTGAAACTTGAGATTTAGAAGTCGAGTATGATGAAAGAATGAAGCACACATGTGAGCAAAGGAGAAATTCCTTCCTTTGTGGCAACTATGCTGGCACATAGCATTTATACTTGTGAAACAGAATTCTACCAGACTTTGCAAGTCTACAGCTGAGACCAAGGGGAAAAAGCTAGACCTTGACTAAGCATGTGGTTACACTGACAGTTAAGAGATTCTCAAGTTGAACAAAGTAAAAATGATCAATTACTTGAGTTACTTAAAGTGCTGCTTGTACTGTTTATTGCCAAGCATGACTTTGCTTGCTACATGCAACAGAATGGCTTGGAGGAATTGCTGACCCAACAGGTTTTTGCTCTCAGCAACCTCACATGTCAGCTCTAACATATGTCTTTAAAAGCCTTATAAGCTGTAAAATATCACTTGCTTGCTTATAAGCTGTAAAATATCACTTGGCTGGTTTTGTGTGTCAACTTCACACAAGCTGGAGTTATCACAGAGAAAGGAGCCTCCCCTTGAGAAAATGCCTCCATGAGATCCAGCTGTAAGGCATTTTCTCAATAGTGATCAAGCGGGGAGGGCCCAGCCCATTGTGGGTGGTGCTATCCCTGGGCTGCTTGTCCTGGGTTCCCTAAGGATGCAAGCTGAGCAAGCCAGGAGAAGCAAACCAGTAAGCAACACTCCTTTATGGCCTCTGTATTAGCACCTGCCTCCAAGTTCCTGCCTTGAATGAGTTCCTGTCCTGACTTCTTTTAGTGATGAGCAGCAACGTGGAAGGATAAGTTGGATAAACCCTTTCCTTTCCAACTTGCTTTTTGGTCATGATGTTTTGCGCAGGAAGACAAACCCTGACTATGATACTTTGCTAACCTCACCTTGTGGTTTTAGATAAGAGAATATAAACTGGACCAGGGACTGAAACTGAAACCTTTCAGGATCTGTCCAGACTTCCATTGTCTCTCTTCCACTCAATTTGCTTATTCCATAAAGGTTCCCACAGAAATTCTATGCTTTCTATCAAACCACACCTTCTAGTAAAGGGGGTAATACTCCAAGAAACATGAATATCAAAGAGCCACATCACATCTTTATTCATATTACTTCCCTATGTCAAGCAACAGTGCAATCTACAGCTTCTGTCCTTTGAATATTTCTTTACTCATCAGTAAGCTTAGAATGTTGTTAAATAGGAACAGATCAAGTAGTTAATGAAAACAGCTGGGTAACGTGCAATATTTCACCGCATGATGAAAATTGCACATGTAAACATGCTAACCTATAAAATCTAAAACACAAATTATGTTATCTTGGTAACTATTCATACAAGTTTCAATGCCTTTGGGTTGCTTTTCAAATACAGACTGCATAATATATGGAACAATGGTAAAATTAGTGCTAATATTAAAAAATGTAAACTTTGCTGTCAATGATGTTTAACAATAGATAAGTCATGGTGGAAAACTGAGAAAGATATCAGAATGGAAGGAGAGAATGAGAAAAGTGTTTTAATACTCAATTTTTTCTTACTGAAAATAGTTTTTTTTCATACAATAATATAGTCTAAGTATAGTTTCTACTCCTCCACCTCCTTCCAGATATTTTTCCCATTTCCTCCTATCTTAATCCTACCCTTTCTGTCCCTCTTTAGAAAGCAAACAGGTATTATCTAAATATTATTTCATTTATTATTTAAATAACATTGTATTATCTAAATAATAATACAATATGATAAAATAAAATGTATGAAATATCCCAGTCTATAAGGACTCATAGAAATTGAATTTCCAACCAGAAAGCATGCATGGGATGGACCTAAGTCCTCCGTACATTTGTAAAATTATGTAGTTGAGTCATTATGTGGGACTCCTAAAGCAGGAGCAAGGGCTGTCTCTGATTACTTTGCTTGACTTTGGATCACTTTACCCTGACAGAGATACCTTTTCTAGCCTCAGCAGATGAACTTAGTTTTACTGAAATTTGGTATGACAAAGCTGGTTGATATCCATAGGAGGCCTCCACTTTGCTGAGGAGAAGGGGAGGGGATTGGAGAAGGAGGAAATGGAAGGAGAGGATGGAGGGGAAGCTGCAATTGGGATGTAAAGTAAATAAAGAACACAATCAATTAAAAAGTAAAAATAGAATGTAACTGACCATTCAAAAAATAAAACAAGTAGGATAAAATGAACAAATGGAAAAATAAGAGGCAAAGGAAAAGCCCAAGAAACACACATAGATGCAAATATATACACGTTCATACACAAAGGAATCTATTAAAGATATAATACCAGAAACCACATTATATATGCAAAGAACCTTTATGGAGGGAGAAGAAGAAGAAGAAGATGATCTGGTAAAAAGAGTCAAAGAACCTCTAAAGAAACCATTGAGTTCATTTTGGGTTTGCCACATACTACTGAGCATGAGGCATGTCCCTAAGAGTAGTTGTAGCTCCAGTGATAACTTAGTTGGAAAAAAACAAGTTTTCCTTTGTAAGCAGTTATTATTTGAGATAGATTCTGGGTTAGGAGTGATGGCTTGTGTCCACTTCTCCCCATTAGTCTCAGACCTATGCAGGTTTTTTGAAAACTGCCTCAGTCTCTTATGTGTTCATATGTGCATCAGTCTTATTATGTCTAGAAGGCCTTGGCTTTTGTGCTCTTTCTGCTTCCTCTTTTACAGGGATCCCTAAACGTTAAGGAGAGGTATTTGATAGACATGTTCAATGTAGGATTGACTTTTTCAAGGACTTGTCTTTCACTTTCTATACATTTTCTAGCTGTTCAACACTTTAACTGTTCCCATTTGCTGCTGGAGGAAGCTTCTTTGATGATGGGTGAAAAAGGCACTTATCTATGAGTATAGCAAAATATCCTTAGGAGTCATTTTATGGCTGTGTTCCTTTAGCAGAACAGTAGTAATTGGTTTTCTCATAGGCTCCTGGCTATCTGGCCTCAGGTTTCTGGCCACTTTTAATGGAGGGAACTTCTAGATGATGTATCAGCTAAAAATATGTGGCTTGAGTTTTATTGTTGTTTACTATCACAGCTTTTATATGTCAACGTGATGTCTCCAGTAGCACCCCCACACTCTTCCTCTTGTGTGTGTGTGTTTGTGTGTGGTCTATTAAGTTGTATCTGCTTGTGCACATATATATGGAGAAGGATATGGCTTGATATCAAATACCTTTCTCATTTGTTTTTTTATTTTTTAGCTTTGATGTTTTATTATTAAGAAAATAGAAAGAGAAAAGAGATAGAAAGATAAAGAAAGAAGAGAAAATAGATAAGAAAAGCCATGACCACGTAGAAAGGGGAGAATACAGAAGGATAGACAAAGAGAGGGCCGGGAGAGAACAGGCGGAGAGAGAGAGAAAACACGCTGAGGGGTGTTATTTATAGTGAGTTGGGTGGTCAGGTAACCAGAAGGCGGGGACAGGGTGACTGCAGGCAGGTGACTGCCTAGGCAGAGTCAGGCTAGAACCTGGGGTGTGGCCACACGTCTCATTAAGGTCCCACATCTTCCCCTTTTTGTTTTTCTTAAAAGGGAGAGGGGTCACTGACCTGTGTTGAGGGGGGGGCTGTAACTGTGGCAGGAGCTAGGTTCTAGGGGGCGGTGACTGAACTCCTACCGTCCCATGCAGGTGGAAGCTCCACCCACAAGGTTGTAGGTAGAAGCCACCCCCTACCGGGTCCCGGGGTTCAAAGTCCTTTGCTCCACCTGAGAACCAGGCTGCCTGTTCACAGATTAGGACAATTTTGGGTGGGGTGGAGGTATCAGAAGAAAGTTAGAGTTGTAAAGAGGGTTGAGGCGAGAGAAGACAAGGTATGATTGAATCAATAGGTAGTACAATTTGAGGGTAAACAGCAAGTAGCTTTAAACAGCAATCAATAATCTAGATAGACATTGTTTTTCTATCACGTAATTTCCCCCAAGTTCAACAGTCATTTGGCTGTGGCAAGAGAGTTCGTCTATAGCTGGAAGGTCTCAAGCCTGTAGCATGTGGGCAGATTTCAGTGCGTGCCTTGGGGTGTCTTCAGTCAGATGGGGTGAAGGCAGCCCTGTTGTTGTATGTGGGTCTCAGGAGGTGGCACTCTCTGTTGGATGCATGGCAGCAGGCAAGGTATAGAGTTAAACCTGTAGCGAAACAACAGAGGAGCAGAATCCCAGCCAGGGTCTGCTTTGGGTGGCTAAGGAAGAAAATATTATGTTAGACCTGTAAAGGAAGATTGGTTGTTATTTGGTACAGTTAATTGGATCTGTGGAAATATAAAAGAAATTTTAGAAAAGTTGAAAAATTTTATGCGTGTATAGGGAAAGAAATGAGTCTTTAGAAAAGGAAATACGTATTTAGATAAAGGAGCTAGAAAATCTTAGTTGAGAAGCATTGTTTAGTTGTTCCGGAGCTGAGTCTCAGGTGGGGGGAGGGGCCTGGCTTCCCACGAGGCAGCAGGCTCAGAGATGGTTTCCCCATTTGTTTTTTCTTGGAAAGGAGATGAAAAGTTAACCTTTTTTTAAAAAAGCGTTAGTGAAGGTAGCAGCAGTTTAGAGAGGCAGGAGGAACCCAGGGGAGGGAGTTGGCCAGAGCATGCGGGTTTGGAACAAAAGGTTAGGTTGGTGTCCTGTGTCCTGCCAGGGTTTGTCGAGACACTGGTCGGGCGGACACGGGAGACTGCAGCATCACTTCAGGGACCGCAGTGAGAGTGGAATGGACCATGGGAGGTCTGCCGGATTCCGCCTCAGGGGTGAAGAGACTGCAGTTCAGTTGGTTCTTAGCTCTTGCTGAGAGCTGAGAACAAGGGGAGGGGGGAAGGTGGTCTTATGGGATGAGCGTCCGGCCATGAGAGGCTCCGAGACCCCATCCGCGGGTAAAAAGAGCCACCGACCCGATTTGGGCTGGAGGGAAAGGGAGGGCTGTGGGGATTAGGCACGACACACTCTGGGTCTGTCCTTGTGTGGGCGGGTTCGCGCCCAGCGTGGTCGCCATCTGTGGGAAAAAAAAGAAGAGGGCTCGAGGCCTGGTGTGCACGGACACAGGGACACATGACAGGCCAGGCCGGCAGCGCGCGGGTCTCGCTCTAGGGCCAAGGCAGCGTACATATGCAAAGGACACAGGCGGACACGGTTCCACAGGGCTGGGGGGGCGGGGGGGGTTGGGGAAACAGGCAAGATGCATGCGTGCCTCGGCCTAACCAGGAGCGGGCGGTCACACCGCAGGCCGGTCCGCACATGGCGCACAGGAGTGCAGAGAGATCCCGAATCTCTCTGCGTGTTACCTGTGCTCAGACTGTCTGCTTAGCTGAATCCCAGAGTTTCAGACGGTGCACCAGCTAGCTCCGTGTGGTGAGTTTAATAAGAGGCAGCCCATAGCTTTGGTGTTTTATTATTTTTTTTTTTTTTTTTTTTTTTTTTTTAATTTAATTTTATTTTATTTTTTTAATTTACATTCCAAATCACTTCCCCTTTCCCGTTTCCTCCCTCCCCGAAAGTCCCATAAGCCCCCTTCCCTCCCTCTTTTCTCCGTTCAACCCCCTCTCATTACTCTGTCCTGGCGTTCCCCTACATCCAGTCTTTCCAGGACCAGGGGTCTCTCCTTCCATCTTTTTAGAAATCTATTGATATGCTGATTGTGTCTAGGGTATTCTGAGATTCTGGGTCAATATCCCCTTATCAGTGACTTCATACCATGTGTGATCTTTTGTGATTGGGTTACCTCACTAAGGATGATATTTTCAAGTTCTGACCATTTGCCTAGGAATTTCGTGAATTCATTGTTTTTAATTGCAGAGTAGTATTCCATTGTGTAAATATACCACATCTTCTGAATCCATTCCTCCGTTGAGGGACATCTGGGTTCTTTCCAGCTTCTGGCTATTATAAATAAGGCTGCTATGAATATAGTGGAGCATGTGTCCTTATTGCATGCAGGTAAAGTCTCTGGGTATATGCCCAGGAGTGGTATAGCCGGATCCTCCGGAAGTGTCATGCCCAGTTTTCTGAGGAGCCGCCAGACTGCTTTCCAGAGTGGTTGTACCAGCCTGCAATTCCACCAGCAGTGGAGGAGTGTTCCTCTTTCTCCACATCCTCGCCAACAACTGCTGTCTCCTGTGTTTTTGATCTTAGCCATCCTGACTGGTGTGAGATGGAATCTCAGGGTTGTTTTGATTTGCATTTCCCTAATGACTAAGGATGATGAACATCTCTTTAGGTGCTTCTCAGCCATTAGATATTCTTCAGGTGAGAACTCTTTGTGGAGCTCTGTACCCCATTTTTTAATAGGGTTACTTGCCTCTCTGGAGTTTAACTTCTTGAGTTCTTTGTATATCTTGGATATTAGCCCTCTGTCGGATGTAAGGTTGGTAAAGATCATTTCCCAGTTAGTTGGTTGCCGCTTTGTCTTTTTGACGGTGTCTTTTGCCTTGCAAAAACTTTGTAATTTAATGAGGTCCCATTTGTCTATTCTTGATCTTAGAGTATAAGCTATTGGAGTTCTGTTCAGGAAATTCTCCCCTGTGCCCATATGTTCAAGGTTCTTCCCTAGTTTCCCTTCTATTAGTTTCAGTGTGTCTGGTTTTATGTGGAGATCTTTGATCCACTTAGAATTGAGCTTAGTGCAAGGAGATAAGGATGGGTCAATTTGCATTCTTCTGCATGTTGACCTCCAGCTGAGCCAGCACCATTTGTTGAAAAGGCTATCTTTTTTCCACTGGATGGTTTTAGCTCCTTTGTCAAAGATCAAGTGACCATAGGAGTGTGGATTCATTTCTGGGTCTTCAATTCTGTTCCATTGATCTACATGTCTGTTACTGTACCAATACCATGCAGTTTTTAACACTATTGCTCTGTAGTACAGCTTGAGGTCCGGGATACTGATTCCCCCAGAGGTTCTTTTACTCTTGAGAATAGTTTTAGCTATTCTGGTGTTTTATTATTAAGAAAATAGAAAGAGAAAAGAGATAAAAGGACAAAGAAAGAAGAGAAAATAGATAAGAAAAGCCATGATCACGTGGAAAAGGGAGAAGACAGATAGATAGACTAAGAGGGCCAGGAGAGAACAGGCGGAGAGAGAAAAAGGCAGAGACTAGCCACTGGGGACAGCCAGAATATGGACTGTGCGGTTCATTTAAATTTTTTTTTTTTTTTTGGTTTTTTTCAAGACAGGGTTTTTCTGTGTAGCCCTGGCTGTCCTGGAACTCACTCTGTAGACCAGGCTGGCCTCGAACTCAGAAATCCACCTGCCTCTGCCTCCCAAGCGCTGGGATTAAAGGCGTGCACCACCCCTGCCCAGCTCTCATTTGTTTATATATATTAATTTTTTGAGATAGGTGCTAGAGTCCAGCGCCAGAAGGGTTCAAAACCTGAAGGAGGATGTGTAGAATCCATGAAAGAATACTTGGAATGAGTTTAGTTCACATACATTGGTACTGAGGCACCTCTGGCAATCTTTATTTACACATTTATTTCTTCACAGCTGCAAAAGGTTTTATGTTTATTGTCTCATTTTCTTATACACGGTCTCTTTTAAGAACTTCCTATATTCAACAATAATCTACAGATTGTACTTTTCCCTTCCTTCTCCTCAATCCTCATGGTTTCCTGCTAACTCGTGAACTATATCAAGATTCTCAGAGACAAATAAGAATGAATCATGGCCTGAGCTTTCTTTTTCTGATTCTAGGAAAATGTCTGTCACAGACAAAATAAAAGTAAAAACTGCCAATAGCAAAGCTAAGAAAGCAAGTGCAAGGCAATAACAAACAAAGCATTCCCTTGAAGAAAGGAGAGGAAATCCTGCAGGATTATTCTCACATGTCCCTGTCATGTGAGGATTCAGCTCCATAGGCCTTGCGATGAGGAGACCCTTGTGCATTTCACTTGTGCACCTTTCCAAGTAGAGGCCTGGCTGTCACCAGACAGGAGCTTTCACTGAACATAAATCTCACAAGTTCACTGTTTTGGTAAGAATGGCTGGACAGCAGTTCCTAGGTATCATCTTGTTTCTGTTTACTGATACTGAGGTTAGAGGTAAAGGATGCTTAAGTTCTTTGGCTGGGGTAGAAAGCCGTTTATGCACTGAATCATCACCACATTCCATAAGGCACTGTCAAGGCAAACTCAGATCATGATTTCTCTTTTTTTCTTCCCCTGGCAGAACTGGGGTGAATCTAGGCAAGCAGGCAAGCACTTTAGCACTAATGTTCAGCTCCTCCTTTCTTGATTTGAAAAGCACAAAGCACATATTTGAATTTTACTCATTCCTTCTGGTTATTTGAGTATAAATATGTGGGAAAATGCATCTAAGAGTTCAAATATGAAGGACAGAAGTTCCCTACAATTTCATCATTTAAATCCTGTTAATAATTTATTAGATTTTATCTAATTTCATTCTCTCTTCCTCCTTCTTATAGTCCTTTGCTCTCCAAATATTTTGATTCTCATTTCTCCCTTCGTTGTGTGTAAATTGAAACATATATAAGAGAATGAGTATATACTCATCTTTCATGTATGTCCTAACTGAAAATATTCATATTGTAATAAAAATGCAGAGTTCACATATAGGTATATATATATATACATATATACATATGTATGAATTTTTGTTTTTAAATAATATATTAAATAATATTAAATATTGAGTCTTTTGCTATACTATATATATATAGTATATGCTCTACTATACATGTATACACATATATCACACAAAAACACACACATGCATGCATGCATATATATATATATATATATATATATATATATAAAGTTTTATAAATGGGATCTCATCGCTTTCTAGCACAGATTGGTGGCTCTAAGCTCTATTCCCACAGCCTTGGTCTTTTATATGCTTGGATTATAGGCTTGCAGCATCTACCCAGTTATAATCTATATCTTAAAGTTTCAAGTAAAGGTAATTTGAACAATACCATTTGTAGGTGCATATGTATGCTTTCTACATCTACTTGTTAAAACCACTTGGAAATATTGTAGAGATGAGTTTTATCTACAACATCTAATGGATCAAGCAATGACCAATACAGTATTTTGTGTAGTTTTAAGAAGTAAGTTATGGTATAGTTAGTTCAATGAATTTGTGATGAGTGAGAATTTAAAACAACTCAAAATAGAATTGGTTCACAAAATCAATTTAATATCCCTGGATAGAAACAGCTTCAATCATTGCTAGATAAATCACTAAGGTGTTAACATAAACCGAAAGAGCAGAGAGCCTTCAGTTTAAGAACTTTATATCATTTAAAGTTTCAACCCATTATTCTTTCCATGCAAGTGCCCTCAGGCTCTCAAATCAATTGTGGTGGTTTAAAAGATTTAAGTTAAGGGTGATACATTAAACAACAAGCAAACTTAACCATTGCCATCTTAGTTTAATTAATCTCCTTATTTTTTATATTTTTGTTCATATAATGCCTGAACAACAAATCAATCAGTCAATCAATCAACCAATCAATCAATCAATAGGAAATTCTTTTGAGTTGAGGAAACAATTGAGTTGCAAAGTAATCTGATACAGGAAAGTTTAAGGACTCTAAACTTTCAAATTCTTAACATGTATACCTCATTTGAAAGTTCCTTTACATTAGTTGTTTTATGCTTGCTCAGTGGAAGTCTTTTAACTCTGTGAGAATTTCCAACTCTTTTTTTTTCCAACTCTTTTAGAAGCTGAGATCCTCTCAGTAGGATGAAAAAGTTCTTCATCACTCTTATATATCTATATATCTGTATCTGTATCTCTCTCTCTCTCCCTTTTATTGTACATTGGAAACTTTGATTATTAGTAATTTGATGAGTGCATTTAATTTTTCTAAGAATATTGATCAGTTACTTGCTCTGTGTCTAATATTATAGTAGATAAATAAAAACAGGAGCATCTTCCTGTCAATGATCACTCTTTTGGGACATTTGATCACATAATCAAAGTGATATAACAAATACAAAACAGAGGGGAAGTGTTTGGAGTTCTACATTCCAACAAGAGAGGGCGCTGGTATCATAGTATCCGAATGACTGGACGATGAATTAGTGTTGCACTAAAAGCTTGTTTAGGAAAGGGCATTGCCATGGAAGAGTCTGAACAGTGAGGCTAGCCACTCAGGGTATGTGATATGATCACATTCTTCTCTTCAAAAGATAATCTTGGCTTCAGTGAGTACTATGGAAAGCCTTCTACATCCCAAAATGGTGAGTCTTGATGTTGAATTTTATTCTGTACAATAAGTACCAAGAGAGAATACAAAATAATTATATAAAATATTGTTAGAACTGTCTGATAAAACAGTGAATGCTGTCATGTACATGAGTATTGTTTTCCAAGAGCCCATGTGTTAACAGTACTGTGGACCTTTAAAAGGTAGAGGCTAATGAAAGATCCTTTCAGTTAAGTCAGTGTCATGATGTGTAAGGGATCTGTAAGGCCTGAGTTAAACCTTCCTTTCTCTACCCTAGTTGGAGGAGTATTTTGCTTTGACCATTCCTTCATGCCTGGAGGTAATACAGTAGAGGAACAGTCATCTCCCAGTTTGAGTTGGGCCTTTTCCTATAGTGATATAATAAATAAGCCTTTAGTTTTTTGGGGAAGTTATTACCCAAATATTTCAGTATTGTAAATAGAAGCTAATATGCTATTATATTGATGACGAGGATATGCAATTTAAACAAAAATGGACTAGGAAGATAGCTTAGTGAGTACATTGTTTTCTGAGTAAGCATGAACATCTCAGTTTGAATACTCAGCACTAATATAAAAAATGGGATGTGGCTGTGAATACTGGTAATCCCAGTGCTGGGGAGGCAGGGACAGGGAGAGTCCTTGAGCCTACCAGCAAGCCAGCTTGACTGAATCAGTAGCTCCAGGTTTAGAAAGTATGGTACAGAAGACATTGAAGAAGTTACTGGAAATCTACCTCTGTCCTCCACACATGTACACATAAATATATATGTATACTTGCATATATATGACACATGCCTATGTGTATGTGTGTACACACACAAAACTAAACAAGAGCAACAAGAAAATGACTACTTCCACTTTAAAGCCTGTATGATGAATTTTATTTGATAGAGACATAACTTAAGACCAGGTAGGGAAAGACAAACCATAGAAACTTCAAAAAATTCTACTCAAAACAATATATAGGGTGAATGCTCTCTCTCTCTTTCTCTCTCTCTCTCTCTCTCTCTCTCTCTCTCTCTCTCTCTATATATATATATATATATATATATATATATGTGTGTGTGTGTGTGTGTGTGTGTGTGTGTGTGTGTGTGTATGAAAGAAAGTCTTGAATTTGAGAGAGAGAGAGTAAGGGTGGAACTTGAGAGAAACTGGAGCGGGAGAACAAGGAGGGACAGGAGGAATGAGAGGGGAGGGAATAAATTATGTATTGTAATTAAAATGTAAACCAATCCTCATAAGGAAACATTTTAAGAGAGAGAGAGAGAGAGAGAGAGAGAGAGAGAGAGAGAGAGTGAGTAAAGGCATTGTGGTAATGTCCTAATTGAATTTCTTCAGCTGTTATAAACACCATGACCAAAATCAACTTAAGGAGAAAAAGATTTATTATATTTGACTATAAGAGTCTATCATGATAGGAAGTTAGTGCAGGATTCCAAACAGGAACCTGGAGGCAGGAACAGAAGCAGAGATAGTAAAGAAAGGCTGCTTACTCACTTGCTCCCCAGGGCTTGCTCAATCTTCTTTCTTATACCATCCAGGATAATCTAAACAGGGATGCCTACAACCAATAGTGGGCTGGGCTCTTCCAATTAATCATTAATCAAGAAAATACCCCAGACTTACCCACAGATCAATTCGATGAATGCATGCTCTTAATTGACATTCTTCTTATCAGATATATGTAGGTTTGTAAAGTTGACAAAATCTAACCAGCACAGGCACAAGCTTGTGGACACAGTGCCATGTTTTCTGAAATCTAGTTCATAATTTTCTGTACTACAACTCATTAAAAAACCAAACAATTCAAACCAACAATAACAACAAAAGCTGAGAAATGGAAGAATAAAGACACACAGTTTCAAATACATATAGTATCAGTTGTTTGTACAATGGTCTGTGCTTGAGAAAGCTTGGGTTCTAAATTAAAAAGAGGAAACAAATAATGTACATATGCTTTTCAAACAGAAAAGAACTTTGAAGAAAAATGAAGCTGTGTGATAGAAAGTGACTGAGGGTGACAATTCAACAGCAAGGACTAAAGTTCAGAAACAGGATCATGGCTGTGTGTTTAAAGACAAGAACAAATGGTGTGAAGAATGTTCTGAGTAGTGATAAATGCAACTATGAAGTGGGAGGGATAAGGGAAGTTGATCAGTTGATGACTGAAGGGGAAACAAAAGGTGATAGATAACAAATAATTGAGCCTTGATTTAATCAACCCTGCAGAGGAAGTAATTACTTCTTATAACTGTCTCCTCTATCCAAAAGCATTAGTCTCCATCTCTTTCTCTGAGGAAGGTCATGGTTCTTATTCTCCAGTGTTTTCAGAGCTCTGAGCTCTGGTCCAGTGAACCCTTTTCTACTTGCTATCTGGCTTTTTGATGCTAGTTTGTAAAAGTATGACTCAGGTCTTGGTCTTTCCTTTCTCACATTTTTCTTTATTCACATTCTCTGTTTGCATCTACAACAGACTAACACATCATTTTATAACTGAGATGACTTCAGTCTCAAGATATTTGGTTTAATGGTTGGAGCTAGATAGAGTAAAGCATGTGAAAAGGAGAGGGTCAGAAGAAAAGTCTAAAAAAAGGGCAGGAGGTTGGATTACATAATTCTAGTCTTTGTCCCACATTTTCTCATGGAATGTCAAATCATGAAATTTTCATTTTATGATAGAGACTCTTCTAGTTCTCACTTTGTTAAGTGCTTTCTTCGTATTGCCTGAGAGAATTGTTCTTATTCTTTTATGGAAAAATGAATGATGCCATCCATTGTACCACACTGCCCTGTGGCAGCCTGCTTATTTGTTATAGCTTAGATCATCCTAGGAGCAAACTTGGAATAAGGGCTGAGGTGAGATTGGGAAGCAAGTAACAACATATGAGTAGGGAACTGGCCAAGAGCAGACAAGCTTAAAGACCAATGGGGAATGTTATCTTCATTGTAGGTTATTGTAGGTTAATAACCTTTTGGTTATTTTGATTTAAAAAAATATATTGTTTAGTGGTAGTCCTTTTATGATTTTGAGCTTCAAGTCAGCTAAGTTTCCAAGTAATACTCATTAATACTTTGCATACCACTGATTTGAGGCCAGGGATTCCATGTGGATATCCTGGGAAGCAACTATATTTATTTAGTTTAAAAAGACTTACTCCTGATCTTGGGCATCTGTTTCCTTGTTTACACTTAAAGACTTGAGAATAATTATGAGATGGTTTTTATTCATTTGGTAATTACTTGAGTCATTTTAAATCTACAACTACAGTCTAAGACAACACGTATTTTATCTTAAGAGAAAGATTGTCAATCTCATTACGCTCTGTTTATTTGGAACTGGGTTTTTTAATAGAACCATGGGAAGTGTTTTGAGTCGTATTCCTATTGCTGTATGAAGGTTCTGCAGCTTCGCCATGGCTTAGTTTATAAGTTGAGAATATGATGGTGTAAAAGAACCTGCTTGGAATAGATTTACAGCACTAATTTTGAATTTTGATGTTTTGTAAATCTAGTAGTATGTTAGATAATACTGTGATGTTGTTTGCCAGCACTATAAAGCAGCATCTCATAATTGGCTTTATACAAAGGAGTAAAAAGATTCCATCCTATGCACTGTGCTGTATTTTCACATGGGCACATTCTATTACTGTTGTTATCATTATTGGATGTTCTTGAGATATGCTTTCTTTATGTATTCCTAGATACCTAGATGTCCTGAAACTTCCTTTATACACCAGGTTATCCTCAAACCACATAGCTCTACCTGTTTCCATCTCCTGAGTGCCTGGTACAGCATCATGCACATCATGGCATTTTTTCATGTGAATTTTTAACATGACATTTTTCAACTTACTGTTACATAACTACATCAAACTTCAAGGATCATCTACAGAAAACATAATCAAATAACAAGATCATTCTATGTAAGATTGTGGATAAATACAAGGGATAAAATAGTGTTTAATATTTTCATGTTAGTAGGGGAATCTGGGTGGACAGAGTGTTACATTGCATTATGCATTATATTGTTTTTTTAGCACAAAAATAAATAAGGTAGACCTTAGTGTTTAATGGAGAAACTCAATAAACCTAAATAGTGAAAAAATTTAATTTGTGGGTTTAATTTTAAACCCTCAAACAAATGGACAGAGTGAAATGCAATGCAAAGACAGCATCAGTTCTTTGTTCAGAATAAGCATTTTTATGTGTAATAGTGGCAAATATGAGGACATAATCTATTTACTCTAAATCTATGAAAGCATTTCATTCTCCATTTCTTACAAGATGAAGAGAATATTTTTGAGGAAAGTTTATAGGAATTTAATTATTCTCCAGAGTCACATATCTGCCAAACAGCTCACTGTTCCTTTAAATTCAGTTCTTCTCCCTGAGAAATAATATACCACTCTTGGTCTATGTTTTAATGAAAGGAAGGATTTCATTAATGCCTTTTTCTTCACTTTACTCAAATGAATATGTACAAGTGCTGATTTACACTACTTCAGTTTCATAAAGAGTAGGAAAAAAGTTGTGGAATGAAAATTTTATCTCATTATTAAATGAAATGCCCAACAATGTTGGCATTGAGAAAACATGGATTTCTCTTAAGGGACTATTAATCCAGCGCTCCAGATAAGTCTGTTACCTGAATGTGAAGTTGTGTTTTCTATCATCAAGTTCTGCACTGAAAGGGGTACTCAACAGAATTATAAGTGTTTGAATGGGGGGGGTCAGGTAACAAGAAATGGAGCTTCTCTTTTACAGAAACTGTTTTTAGGTATTCCAATACCCTTGAGAGTTATTTCAATAATCTCAGCTATGCTTAGGATCTTCTAAGCATTATTAATAAATGGAAGAATGATAAATAAGTCTCATGTCTATCATGTCATCTTGTTAGAAATCATGTCTGCACTAAAGACTTCTTCATGTTTCTTTCCATCCCTTTAGGAGGACTTTGAGGAGCTGAACTTCCATATTGACACCAAATAAAGGAACCAAAACATTTTCAAATTTCAATTTGGTTTTATATTTTAGGATTATGGCAACATCATTAAAAGAAAATTGTAGAAATAGGAAAATAAAACTGGGGCTACTCAGAAAAGAGTAGAATGCTTATGTTAAAGAGGATTCCTACAGTATTTATTTAAGAAATTACTATTTGTAACTCTTCAACCATCTTCCAAGAATAGAAAATTTTGCAGCAAGCCATCTTTCTTCTTCCTTAGCTCTGTACTACCCTCATGTAGTATCCTGTGAAGGGGTCTTTGGTTTCATCTGTAAGACAATAATTTTTTTCATAGAATTTTAAAACATAAGTTTATATAAAAAACCTATTTAATCCATAAAGTGTGATGGTAGATGCTGGCAATGGTTCAGAGATGATAAGAACATAGATTCCTTTCAGGAAATGAAAAGGTAAGAGAGAAAAGTAAGTGGCAAGTGGAAGATAAACCAGAATGTGTGTGGACAGCAGCAGTTTCCCTAGTTCCAGAGAGGAATGGGTAAATTAAGTTGAGTAGACTACTGTAAGAAAAGCATTTAAAAGGGCCATGAAAGTTTGGGTTGCAAAAGATTAGTTCAAGTAGATTTATTTAAACAGATGCAGGGAGACTGGCAAGCATAGAAATGAGAGAAGATGATGTACTCTCTGGTATATAGTTTTGAGAAGATATAGTGGTAAAAAAAAACCTGGAGAAACTGATCACATTTCAGAGGAATTGAATGGAGGCTGATTTCCTATGTAGTAGCAACCCAAGAAGATATCCCTTCAGAATAATTGCAGGAGCCATGCATGCTCTAAGGTAGTATCTCTGAAAGTCAGAACTAGGTAGAAGGCAAGTGCAGTCTTGTATCTGCTGGTAGTCTTACAACAACATCTTTGAGCCTTGATAATTTGCAAGGAGATATTTATTTTCTAACAGGTCTTAAGGCTGGAAAGTCTGAAAGGAAATCTAATCAGGGTCTCTGACTGCCTCATTACTGTGAAAGTTTAAGTAAAAGTTGCCAAAATCTGCTCATTCCTCCTCTTTAGTTACACATTTATATTCCTTCCTTCTACTCCAATTCCCAGAAGTAAAGACCTCTCCTGATCTATGAACTCCTGAGGTTTCCTGCTCCTACATGACCAAAATGCTATACAAATATCAACAGTTTTTTTTAAGAGAATAAACATTTTCCCACCAAGTAAAGTGGTGACATGAATGTGGTAGTTTAAGTTACAGTACAGAGAAGTTCGCCTAGAGACTAGAACAATGTAAGCAACACAATATGCTTCAACTGGAACCTTCATATCTTTACAAGTCTACAATCCAATTTTAGAAGGGCATTTGTGAAAGCTGAAAAGGTTATAGTTTTTATCCAAAGTGATAAAAAAGGAAAGAGATTAACTGTTTTAGAGTTCTTCTTTGTTCTTCTTTTAGATAATTTAAATATTCTCATTTTCTCATAGGCTATTTCTGTTGGAAATGTGGCCCCAGTATGACTCCAGGTATTTACAACATTAATGTGCCAGCTCAGGAGAAGAATATAGGTCTCATATTTGTATAGATTTCTTAATTTCTGTGAAGACCAATGAAGTAATCTCATGATCACATTTTGCCTGTGTAGAAGTCTCATTTTCTTTGTTCCTTCCTAGCACTTATCATTGTGTTTGAGCAGTATTTTACGCAGTGACACACAGTGAATATCATAGGCTATTGGGATGGGAGTCCAGTGGCAGCAATCCAAGTGACATTGATTGAGTTGCTACAGATATCTATGAAGCAAACACCCATTTGAATTGTTCTGGCACTAATTAAAGTTTGGCACTTAAATGTTTATGATTTTAGAGCAAGTGAAAAGTCTTATGATGTCATTCTGCAACTGTGAACCTGAGGATTATAAATGATGACTTTTGCCATAGGTTTTTCTTATAAATATGTCTGTATGTGGTTAATGATTGAGATAAATCTATTTCTGGTACTGTGATATGATAAAATCATCATTTCATAAAAGTTTCTATTTAAAAATAGTCTGAAAACAGTCCTTTACTCATCAGCTCAAAGTCACAGGAACTCTCCTATCAGCATAATTATTAACAGAAACTAATATAAAAATAAATTTAGTGATTAGCACCTTACTCATATATCTCATGAGTAAAAATTTTTGAAAATAAGCTTTCTTATATAAAATGTCACACTAGACATTAATAAGTTCACATATTCTCTTATAACTTTATTATTTAAGGGTAGAGATTATATCCTTTTCCTCTATGGCATTGGTAACACTTTTTAACTATTGAAGAAATTATTCTTTCTTGAATGTATGAGTTGTACATATTACAAGAGAGAGGGAAAGACAGGTAGGAATGCAGGTGTAGATGATGATTAGTTTGAAGTTAAAGAAAGAGAATAAAGAGAATGCAACATACTGAGTTGAGATGTGTCCTCCCCAATCTCATGTCTCCATGTAATATGTAATAACTTTAATATGATATTAAGTAGAAATTGGGTCTTTGTGAACTTAATCATGCTGAGTCATAGTAGATTAGGGTAATATGCCTAGTGTCCTTTTAAGAAGATATGATTCTCTTTTTTTTTCCATTTTTATTATATATTTATTTATTTACATTTCAATTGTTATCCACTTTCCTCATTTCCCCTCTGAAAACCTCATATCCTATTCCCCCGCCCCCTGCTCACCAGCCCACCTATTCCCTCTTCCCTGTCCTGGCATTCCCCTATACTGGGGCATCGAACCTTCACAGAACCAAGGGCCTCTCCTCTCATTGATGTTTGACAAGGCCATCTTCTGCTACATATACGGCTGGAGCCATGGGTCCCTCCATATGTACTCTTTGGTTGGTTTAGTCTCTGGGAACTCTGGGGGTAGTGCTTGGTTCATATTGTTGTTCCTCCTATGGGGCTGCAAACCCCTTCATTTCCTTGGGTCATTTCTCTAGCTCCTCCATTGGAGACCCTGAGCTCAGTCCATTGGTTGGCTGTGAGCATCCACTTCATTTGTCAGGCACTGGCAGAGCCTCTCAGGAAACAGCTATAGGAGGCTCCTGTCAGCAAGCACTTGTTGGCATTCACAATAGTGTCTAGGTTTGGTAACTATATATGATTCTGGACACAGGTAGATCTACAAGGGTAGTACCATGTTGCAACAGAGCAGAGAAGAACTCTGGAGTGATGAATATGTATCAAGAGATGCCTGACCTCTGTTTGTGCCAACAAGTGGCCAGGAGGTTTGGAGTAACATTCCTTCCCTGAGGAGCCTTCATAGACAGCATGGCACATGACAAGCAGGCTGCTGTACTGTGGACAAATAAATTTCTGTTATTTTCAGCTATTTCATTAGTAGTGATTTGCTATGGCAGATCTAGGAAATTACTACATCTAAGAATAATCAGATTTTACCTATACCTAAACAGATCTCTGTTTAGTACACATGCATTTGTGACTAACGATATGGATCTGTATATTACCTTTTGTGTTTTCATAATAGCCTGGAAGTCATGTATCATGATATACATTTCAATGGGAACAAAGTAGAAGTAAGTTAAAAGTATTTGTTAGAGTCACATATAACTTTTTGCTTGAAAACTTAATGGGAGATTTTAATGTTTTATCTTCGCCATTCTCTCTTTACTAGATGAGATCTTAGAAAATATATTAACTACCTTGATCATAGTATATATTTTATTAGATCGACATGTATTAATTCTCTAAATCTTACAACTTATACAACTTAAATATGTACAAGATTTAACTGTCAGTGGTATATCAATAAAGTTAAAACAACCACCAAACAAAAAATTCTTCGAGTTCTTTCTCCAAGCTGCTATAGGAAATAGTGCCATATGATAGGATGCATACCAACTAAACTAGGTGATCCCGCTAGTGAAGTATTTACAAGTTAGCTGGGACATTGTGTAAGATACTTTCCAGTATAGTATATTTTTCTTGATTCAAAAGTGTATCATGTGAAACAGAATTCTAGAATTTGACAGAACTTTGAGACCCTTACTAAAATACAGAGTTGCTCTTTAAACATATTGGTTACCTCTTCCTAGAGCACATAAGGTTTGGAAACAGTTCTGAGAATAGGTAAGTGCTTAAGTAAACAGTAAAAACTCTTACCATTTGGTTATACTCTACATAGATACAGCAAAGAGCTCTTAGCAGCATTTCATATTGCTGCAACAAATTCTGAAATTTAGCACCATCTAAATGAATGTTGTCACTGATATTATATATGCTTACAGAACTCAAGTGGTGAAATTCTAAGTCTTCTGTGAAATAATCAGGTCATATCTATAGTCACTAATTTCCAAAATGAAAATAGAACTTTAGAATTTTGAATTAATGATTGAACTTGAAGGGGGCATGGGAAACATTGGAGGGAAGAGGAAAGGAGAAACCTAATATAAATAATGGTACTTATATATTAAATTATAAAAGAACAGGCAAATTGTAGGAGTGTGAATAATTTTTATATTACATCTTTACTTATAATCCTATGTCTTAGCAAGTAAAGAGGTTGAACTTTTGATGCCTTCATGAAAATACATAAATACCCAAGAATTAGAGTGAATCTACAGAATAGATGATTAATATTGAGTTGTTCATACTGAAAAAAAGGGCTAAAATAAAACTTGCTAGCTGTTTTATTAGGTAGTACACTGTCAACAAAGATTTACTATGGAACTTTGCTGTTCCTGTAAGCAGCTGAGGTATCCTTTATTTTTTTTTCTTGCATCTGTTTACTTCTTCAAGAAACATGTAGAGTGATAGACCAGCACCATCCAGTTATACCGAAGTACATTTCACAACACTGATGCAATGAAGAACTTACTGGGCTATCAGAGGACACCTGACTTTTTCTAACATAACAAAAGTGATTTGAATCTGATATATAGCCCTTGTTTATCCATGCCTATCACTATGCCTCAGTGATGCTGCATTCATTTTTCTTTATTTTTTTTAAGTTTAATCTGATTTTAATCTTACAAGTTGCTTTGATGTGATAGGATATCCCATGGTACGGTACACTGAACATCACATTCATTTTTTTCTTTATTTTTTTATTTAATCTTTTATTTATATGTTTATTTCTTTTACACTCCAGATTTTATGAAATCACATACAGAATCATTAGTAAAGTAAATCTTTGTATCTGGATACAAAGTCAGTTGGCATGTTTTAAAATTGTTGTTGTTGATATTTTTTTCTATTGAGTTTAACTAGGGTTACTTATAGGATAGGGGAGTACTACATTTATAGTAGGGTTGGCTACACTACTGAAGCAAACCTCTCTTTCCAAGTAACCATTAACAGCCTGTACATTTTAAAGGAAGAGTAATGCTTCATGAGTTCCTGTTTTCCAAATGATGGAATGGTGATGGGCCCTATCTTGTTTAGATCTTGTATAAGTAACCAAAATAGCTGAAGATTCTATGGATATCATATTCTGAAATACAGTGTTCTACTATACTTCACACTTGCTTCCAACTCTGACTTGTCTAATCCTCTTCTGTGATGTTGCCTGAGCATTGGAGAAGGTGATGTATATGGCCTTGCATGGCTGAGAATTCAGTAGTCATTTATTCTCAAATTAAAAAATTATGTAGTCCAAAACGGAAGTTTTCCCACTGCAAAAAAAAAAATTCTTTATAGCTGATAGTTGAGGCAACCTGTGTGAATAAATACAAATATACAAAATGCAATTTGACAAGTGGATGATGTTTATTTAGCATAACAATGGAGCAGAAATGGTTTCCTTAGAGGGCCTATTACCTCCTGAGATGCAGGCTTTTGTACATCTTTACAATAACAGATGGGAATTCCATCCTCTTAAGTGGGCTTCAAATTCAATCAGAAATCAGTTGGTTACCCCCATAGCAATTGATAGATCTGGTTTATATAACTGTGTTGAAATATTTTCTTTCTATTCCAAATTTCTTCAGTACCATTATCTTGAAAGGATGTTGGATTTTGTCAAAAATGTAGATTTATTAAGATGATCATGCAATTTTTTTCCTTCAGTCCATTTCCTTGATGAGTTATACATATTGATATGTGTAGGAGGAACCATCTTTGAATCTGGAGAGAAGCCAAATTTATCATAATGAATTTTACTTTCAATGTGTTCTTGAATTTCATTTGCAAATATTTAATTAAGAACTTTTGCATCTGTCTTCATCAAAATTGATCTACAATATTCTATTTTCTGTTTTGCCTTTACTTGGTTTTACTATCTAGATATAATGACTATGTGAAAAGTCCATTGGCATTGTTCCCTCATTTCTTACTTTATGGAACAGTTTGAGAGCATTGGCATTTGTTGTTCTTTGAAGACATAGTAGATCTCAGAAGAGAATCTATTGAGCCTAAATCATGTATACTTGGGAGAATTTTTTGACTTCTTTAATCTCTTTGATTGTTGCAGATATATTTAAATTATTGATGCCATTTTAACTTTGGTAAGTCATACACATCTAGAAATTCATATACTTCTTTCAGATTTTCCAACATATTGGTGGGCGTGTGCGAATAAAAAAGAAAAGAGAGAGAGAGAGAGAGAGAGAGAGAGAGAGAGAGAGAGAGAGAGAGAGAGAGAGAGAGAAAGAAAGAAAGAGAGAATGAGTAGAGTGGAGAGAATGTGAATATGAACGTATGTATGCGTGAGTATGAGTGCACTTGCCTATATGGGTTACTATGGAGTCCGGAAACTCATGTTGGGATGACCTTCATTATCACTTCTACCCCCTACTTTTGAGACAGGGCCTTTCACTTAAGCCAATATGTACTATTTTGACTGCACTATTAGTCAGCAAGCCCCTGAATCCATATTTTTCTTCCAGCACTGGTGCAACCATGCTCAACTTTTACATGAGTACTGCAAATTAATACAGTCCTCATGCTTGTCTAGCAAACACTTTAACTATAGAACCATCTCCCCAGATCCATCAATATGTTTTGTAGATATGTGTTAATGATTTTAAGTTTAATTGTCATCTATCATAACGGCTTCCTTTACATGTTTAATTTTATAAAATTGTTCCTCCTCATATGGCTATTTTGAATAATATGGTTATTAATCGTGTATATCTTATCTTTTTAAAGAATCAACTCTTTGCTTCATTAATTCTTTGTATTTTAATATACATTTCACTAATTTCTTGCATGGCCTTAATTATTTATGTCTACTGGTTTGAGTTTTATGTTGTTCTACATTTTGAATATTCCAACTTTAAATAATTCATTTGATTCTGCTTTCTTGATGTATGTACTTGGGGCTAGAAACATCCTTCTTATGATTGTTTCTAAGAATTGGTATATTGGGTTTTCATTTTCATTCAATTCTTAGAATTTTTATCTCTGTTTGCTTTCTTTAACTCATTTATAATTCAGAAGTGTGTTTAATGTCCATTAATTTGTGGATGCTCTAAATTTTTCTGTTTATCTGTAGTTGTATTTCATCAGAATCAGAAATTACCAGTAATTTCTCATATTTTATGTTTAATTTCCATAGTACATGATCTATCGTAAAGAGAGATCCATGACCTGCTCTGTAGTTTGCAATTTAGATGAATGTTTTGTAGATGCCTGTTAGATCCACATAATTGATGATTTGATTTAATTCATCTGCTTTTCTGTTTTTCTTTTTTTGGGGGGCAGGTGTGTGTGGTTAGTCTGTGAATTTATATCTAGTAGCAATTGCTTTATGAGTTGATTGCACCAAGCCTCATTTTCTATATATTTAAAGATATATGTAATATCCATTTGATGGATTATTCTTTAATTAGTTTGAAGTGATTTATATCTTTTCTAACTAACCTTTTTCATTACCTATATTTTTCCAGAACAATAATACTACTTATTTTCCAGCCTTATTTACTTAGAATATTTGTCCCATTCTGCCTTCCTACAGTACTATTTTTTTGTTTAATGGGGTATATTTCTTGGAAGATGCTGCCTTTTAATTAATTCTGCTAATCTGAGTCACTGGCTTAGAAGAGTTGATGCCATTGATATTCACTGTTATTTTAAAGTGTATATTATTAACACTTACCATTTTGTTGATTTTGAAGTGCTTAACGTTGTTACATTTTTCTCTTGCTTAACTATTGTTCAGGTGTAATTTACTTTTCTTATGGCTTTGTACTGGCTGGTTTTGTGTGTCAACTTCACACAAGCTGGAGTTATCACAGAGAAAGGATCCTCCCTTGAAGAAATGCCTCCATGAGATCCAGTTGTAAGGCATTTTTTGGTTAGTGATCCAGGAAGGAGGGGCCAATCCATTGTGGATGGTGCCATCCCTGGACTGGTAGTTCTGGGTTCTATAAGAAACCAAGCTGAGTAAGCCAGGAGAAGCAATCCTGTAAGCAGTACCCCTCCATGGCCTCTGCATCAGCTCCTGCCTCCAAATTCCTGTCCTGTGTGAGTTCTAGTCCTGACTTCCTTTGGGGATGAACAGTAATGTTGAAGTATAACCTGGATAAACCCTTTCCTCCCCAACTTGCTTCTTAGTCATGATGTTATGTGCAGTAATACAAACCCTGACTAATACAAGGTTTCAAGAATGGATTTGTCTTTTTCTTCAGTCTAAAGAATTTCATCTAGCATGTTTGTAGAAATGATAAATAAATGCTCATAAATTTCTTTGGCCCATCACAGTTTTGATGACTTTTATAGTCTACTGTTATACACATGGCCCTCTTTTACATGGACTTAGTGTTTTTCTCTTACTATCCTTTCTTTGGTCTGTATGTTTACATACATGTATGTGATTTGGTTACAACATAATGAGAAAAACGTTATTTTCCAGTCTTGTCTGTTTTCTATATATCTGCTGTATCTGAATTGGCATAGATTTTTGGGGGAATTTTTTTCTATGATTTTGTTGAAAATGCTTTCTCTACCTTTAAAATTTAATTCTTCCCCCCCCCTTTTCATATTTATTCTGACTTCTTTTCTCCCCAAGCCCCATGATAGTTAGATTGGGTTTCTCATAGGATCCTAAAAGTCTTGGAAGCATGTATACCTTCTTGATAATTTGTCATTGTTCTCATTGCAATATTCCATTTAATTCACTACCATTCCCCCTCATGTTCAGATATTCTGTCATCTCTGGATCCACTCTGTTGGTAAGGATTTTGCAGAGTTTTATATGACTTTTCTTATTTTTTCACTTTGGTTTTAGTCTATATAGAATTACTCTTTCACATAGTATATGAACTTCCTTATTTCTTTCAGCAGATTGTTTGTATTCTCTTGGGGTTCATTAAGAATTTTATTTCTTCCTTTATTTCTGTGAACATACAATTAATCATTCTTTTGAGTTATTTGTCTGAAGTTTCATCTATTTCACTCCAACTGGAAGCCATTACTGTGGACTAGTAATTTTTGGAGAAGTTATGTTGCTTTGGTTTTTCATGTTCTTTATATTACTGAATTGGGATTTAAACATCCTGAGTTATTTCGTTGCTTATAATTTTTAATAAAGTCTGTATACTTTCACGGTAGTATTTGCAACATTCTAGCAGAGCTAGTGTATGGTGGAGTTGAGGTGTAAAGTTCAGAATTTATACCCTTGGTCCATAAGCTCAGGGTGCCCAGTGTAGTCTCTGTATTATCCAGAGTAGGATATTAACTGTCGAGTTGCTGAATATGCCCACTGTACAACACACACATAAATGCATTTCAAAAAACATTTGAAAGAACATTTTACAAAGAATTATGAAAGATCTGAGGTTTTATTCTATTTTAAAAAGAATAAGTTAGTTTATATAAGTATCCTGGATGTTATTAGAATACATGAGACACTTCAGTCAGAAGGCAGACCCAAGGTACTCACAGTATCACAAGTAGAGTGGCACTTTTCATTCACATTGCTTCTAGTCTTTCTTCAGTTTTTAGAAGGCACAGATGGATGGATGTTCATGTTATAGGTGAGGAAAACCACTCCTCTTTTTTTTTTTGATTGTCTCCAGAGAGCTATTTTATTGAAGATCATTGAAGGCCTTTGCTTAACAGAACTTTAGCACCAATATCCTTGGAGAAGTATTTCTCCCCAAACCCTCTAGCCCCTGGCACTCACTTCTAGGATCCTGGAGAACCTCACATGTTGTGAAGTCTGCTTCATCTTTCCAGCCAGGCGCACAACCACATCTGGACATCTGAGAGGGAAGCAGTGATGACATGGAACTAGAGCTGGAGCCCAAAATGCACATCACAATTCTCTGTTTAGATCTATATACCATTTATAATTGAATTGTTTTGTTGACAACTAGTTTCTTGAGTTCTTTATCTATTTTGGATATGAGGCCTATATTAGATGTGAAGCTGGTGAAAATCTTTTCCATTTTGCAGGTTGCCTTTTCTCCTATTGTCAGTGTCCTTTGCCTTACAAAAGCTTTTCAATTTTATGAGGTCCAATTGATTGATTGTTCTTAGTGCTTGTGTTATCAGTGTCTGTTTAGGAAGTTGTCTCCTGTGCCAATGTATTCAAGCTACTCCCCACTTTATCTTCTTTTTGAAATACTTTTTATCAATTCTTTGTGAATTTTCATATCATTCACCACAACCAGCTCATCTTCCTATCCTTTTGTAAGCACTCTCTGCCTTTGCAATGCCCCCAAAGAAAATATATAATAATTATTTTTAAGGAATTAAAAAATTCTCATCATGGAAGCAGTAATGTGACCCAGTGTGTCACACAGTAATTCCTTTTGTCCACACATCTTTACTTGCAAATATTTATTGCAATGAGTCTAGTTAAGGCCTTTGGCTTCTTCAGTACCATCAATACTCAATTCTCACCTCACCAGGGCTCCTCTCCCATAGCCTGTTTTTGCCTTGGATCATGGAGATTGTGCCACTTTGGATCTGCAGGACTGGCTTCTTCATCCACTCCAGAAGTTCACAAATGTGGTAGATATTGGAGTGGGCCAACTCAAACTCCAGGATCTGGGCCTGAGTGGTAGCTAGGTTGGTCAGCCCTCCAGCTCTCTTACATCCACACCCCAATGGTAAGCTCTCCAACACTGACCCAGCTAGGTCACTCAGTGCCTCAGCTGGCAAGGTGCAGAGTCAACTCTCCCACTTCAATGTCCTCAGATCTGGTTCACTTGTGCCCTTACCACCCAGGACAAGTTCTATTGTGCAACCCAGATGAGGTGCAGGAACTGTTCTTCTGAGTGCTGCAGCCATGGAGGGGCAGGACCAGCTCTGTACAGCCCTTGGATATCAAAATGGCCCAAGGTGGCAGCCCAGACCAGGGACGTGGCCTTTGGTGGTAATATGAGTCACAGATATGAACACATACCACTGTTGCTCTACTAACACAAACCCAGACAATGCCTTCAGGGGCAACACAGGCTGGGACTTCACCACAGCATCAGGTGGCAGGCCAGGCTATCAAAATCAGGTTATTCCTCTCTACCCTTTCATCTCCAGTTCTACCTCTCTTAACAGTGCTCAAACCATTCTGCTTCTCTTTCTCTGTCTCTGTCTCTGTCTCTCTCTCTCTCTCTCTGTCTATCTTGTTGATTTTCTTTTTTTCCCCTCATCTCCCTTCCTTCTATCCTCCTGTCCTCCCTTTCTTCTCAGAAAAGGAGAGACCCTCTGTCTTAGTTAGGATTTGTAATGCTGGGAAAAGACATCATGGCCAAGGCAACTCTTATAAAAGACAAGATTTAATTGGCTTACAGATTCAGAGGTTCAGTCCATTATCATCAAGTCAGGAGCATGGCAGCATCCAGTCAGGCATGGCATGGGAAGAACTGAGAGTTTTGCATTTTGATCTGAGTGCAGCAAGGAGAAAATTGACTCTTCCACATTGGGCAGAGCTTCAAAGCCCACTCTCACAGTAAGACACTTCCTCCAACAAGACCAAACTTTATAACAGTACTACTTCCTTATAACAGTACCACTTTCTATGGGCAAAGCATATTCAAACCACTACATTTTATTCCCTGGCCCCCATAGGCTTGTTCAAATACATGAGTCTATGGGACCATACCTAGCCATAGCATAATGAAAAATGCATTTAGTCCAACTTCTAAAGGCTTCATATTCTATAGCAGTCTCAATAATGTTATAAATCCAAATTTCAAAGTCTCTATAAAAACAAAATCAAAAAGCAGATTACATACCTCCAACATCAGAAGATACTTATTAACATTCTAAATGTCATAATGAAGAAATACTAGACCAAAGCAAGATGAAAAACCAGCTGGTCAAACTCCAGTGTCAAAACATCTTTAGATCTCCAACTTCTTTCATCCTTGTTGACTGCTATTTGTAGATCTGGCAGTCAGCAGCAACAAATTTTATTCTCTTGTGTTGCTTCTACTCCATTAGCAGATTTCCTCCTCAGGTATCCCATGACTCTGGCATCTCTAACATCTTGGAGACTCCAAGGCAACTTCAACTTTTCCAGTGTCTGGGATCCACACATAGTCTTTTGGGCTCTCCAAAGGGCTTGGGTCCCTTCTCCAGCTCTACCCTCTATAGCACTTTAGGTTCTTGTTGACTCCACTCCACTGCTGCTGCTGTTCTTGGTGATCATCCCACTGTACTGGCATCTCCAATTTGCTGGTGTTTTCCTCTGAAACTAGATTTCACCAATAGCCTCTTGAGGTGACAAGCCTCACCTTCCTTGCATGACTCCTTCAGGTGTAGGCCATCAACTGCAACTGAGACTGCAACTGAGACTGCACCTTCACCAGTGGCCTTCTCTCACTTTTCACAGTGCCAAACCTCATCTGTTCTCTACGACACTTTCATGCCTTCAAAACAAGTACCACTTGGGTGATTCTTACACATTACCAAGTCCAGCTGTAGCACAAAGTACTTATCTATGTCTGGAACACACCTTCTTTATGCTGTCAGAAAACACTTTCCAGGAGAATTCACTTCAATGATGTTGATCTTTTCTTCTTGTTTTTTTATTGAATATATTCTTCATTTACATTTCAAATGTTATACCACTTCTCAGCTTCACCCCTCCCTGAAAACCCCCAACCCACCCTCCCACCTACTGCCTCCAAGAGTATGCCCCTCCACCCAACCAACTCCCACCCCCCCTCGATTTCCCCATGATGGGACATCTATTGAGCCTTCACAGGACCAAGGACCTCTCCTCCCACTGATGCCCAACAAGGCATTCCTCTGCCACTCTTTTGGTTGGAACCATGTGTACCCCTTGGTTGATTGCTTAGTCCCTGGGAGCTCTGGGGCATCTGGTTGGCCAACATCATCATTCTTCCCATGGGGCTGCTATGCCCCCCAGCTCCTCCAGTCTGCCCTCCAAATCCTCCATTGGGAACCTTGAGCTCAGTCCAATGGTTGAGTGCTAGCATCCACCTCTGTATCTGTAAGGCTCTGGCAGGACCCTCCAGAGACAACCATAACAGGCTACTTTTGGTAAGCACTTCTTATCATCCATAGTAGTTTTGGGATTTGGTGACTGTTTATAGGATGGATTCCTAGGTAGGACAGTCTCTGGGTGGCATTTTCTTCAGTCTCTGCTACACACTGTGCCTCCATAATTGTTGCTGTATTTTGTTCCCTTTCTCAGAGGAACCAAAGCATCCCAACTTTGATCTTCCTTCTTCTTGAGCTTCCTGTGATCTGTGAATTGTAACTTGTTTATTTTGAGCTTTTAGGCTAATATCCACTTATCAGTGAGTACATACCATTTGTGTTCTTTTGTGATTGGGTTACCTCACTCAGGATGACATTTTTTAGTTCCATCCATTTGCCTAAGAATTTTGTAAATTCATTGTTTCTAATAGCTGAATAGTACTACATTGTGTGTGTGTGTGTGTGTGTGTGTGTGTGTGTGTGTGTGTGTGTGTATATATATATACAATTTCTGTATCCATTCCTCTGTTGAAGGACATATAGGTTCTTTCCAGCTTCTGGCTATTATAAATAAGGCTGCTGTGAACATAGTGGAGCATGTGTCCTTATTACATGTTGGAACATCTTCTGGTTATATGTCCAGGAGAGGTTTAACTGAGTCCTCAGGTAGTACTATGCCCAATTTTCTGAGGAACTGCCAGACTGATTTCCAGAATGGTTTTACCAGCTTGCAATTCCACCAACAATGGAGGAACATTCCACCTTACCCACATCTTTGCCAGCATCTGCTGTCCCCTGAGTTTTTCATCTAGTCATTCTGACTGGTGTGAGGTAGAATCTCAGGGTTGTTTTGATTTGCATTTTCCTGGTAACTAAGGATGTTGAATATTTCTTTAGGTGCTTCTCAGCCCTTCAAATTTCCTCAGTTGAAAATTCCCTGTTTAGCTCTGTACCCCATTTTTAATAGGGTTATTTGACTCTCTGGAAGAGTTTAATTTCTTGAGTTCTTTGTATACATTGGATATTAGCCCTCTGTCAGATGTGGGATTCGTAAAGATCTTTTCCCAATCTGTTGGTTGCCATTTTGTCCTCTTGACAGTGTCCTTTGCCTTACAGAAGCTTTGCAGTTTTATGCGGTCCCATTTGTCAACTCTTGTTCTTAGAGCATAATTGATTGGTGTTCTATTCAGGAAATTTTCCCTTGTGCCCATGTGTTCAAGGTCTTCCCCACTTTCTCCTCTATAAGCTTCAGTGTATCTGGTTTTAAGTGGAGGTCCTTGATCCACTTGGACTTGAGATTTGTACAAGGAGATAAGAATGGGTTCATTTGCATTTTTTGCATGCTGTCTTCCATTTGATCCAGCACCATTTGTTAAAAATGCTGTCTTTTTTCCACCAGATGTTTTTAGCAACTTTTTCAAGTATCAGGTGACCTTAGGTGTGTGGGTTCATTTTTGGGTCTTCAGTTCTATTCCCTTGATCTTCCTGCCTGTCTCCGTACCAATACCATACAGTTTTTATCACTATTGCTCTGTAGTAGAGATTGAGGTCAGAGATGGTGATTCCCCCAGGAGATCTTTTTTTGTGGAGAATAGATTTTACTATTCTGGATTTTTTGTTATTCCAGATGAATTTGAGAATTGCTCTTTCTAGGTCTATGAAGAATTGATTTGGAATTTTGATGGGGATTGCATTGAATCTGAGGATTTCTTTCAGCAAGATGGCCATTTTTACTATATTAATCCTGCCAACCCATGAGCATGGGAGATATTTCCATCTTCTGTGATCTTCTACAATTTATTTCTTCAGAGGCTTGAAATTCTTGCGATACAGATCTTTCATTTGCTTGGTTAGAATCACACCAATGTATATAATATTATTTGTTACTGTTGTGAAGGGTGTGATTTCCCTAACTTCTTTCTCAGCTTGTTTATCCTTTAAGTAGAGGAAGGCTAATGATTCATTTGAATTAATTTTAAATCCAACCACTTTGCTGAAGTTGTTTATCAGCTTTAGGAGTTCTCTGGCAGAATTTTTGTGGTTCCTTAAGTATAAGATCACATCATCTGCAAATAGTGATATTTTGACTTCTTCGTTTCCAATTTGTATACTTTTGATCTTCTTTTGTTGTCTTATTGCTCTGGCTAGGACTTTGAGTATTATATTGAATAGATAGGGAGAGAGTGGGTCCCTGATATTAGTGGGATTGCTTCAAGTTTCTCTACATTTAGTTTGATGTTGGCTGCTGATTTCTATGTTTAGGTATTAACCTTGAATTCCTGATCTCTCCAAGACTTTTATCGTGAAGGGATGCTGAATTTTGTCAAAAGCTTTTTAAACATCTAATGAAATGACCATGTGTTTCTTTTTTTGAGTCTGTTTATGCAGTGGATTGCATTGATGGATTTCCATATATTAAACAATCCCTGCATCTCTGAGGTGAAGCCTACTTGTTCATGGTGAATTATTGTTTTGATGCATTCTTGGATTTAGTTGGCCACGTTTTTTTTGAGAATTTTTGCATCAATGTTCATAATGGGAATTGGTCTGAAGTTCACTTTCCTTGTTTGGTCTTTGTTTGGTTTAGTTATAAGCATTATTGTGACTTCATAGAATGAATTATTAGCTCTTCTTTGAAGATCTGATAGAATTCCCCATTAAACCCAACTTTTCCTGGGCTTTGTTGTTGTTGTTGTTGTTGTTGTTGTTTGGAGACTATTTTTTTATTATTTTCTTTTTTTCTTATTTACATTCCAAATGATTTCCCCTTTCCCGTTTCCTCCCTCCCCGAAAGTCCCATAAGCCCCCTTCCCTCCCTCTTTTCTCCATTCAACCCCCTCTCGCTTCTCTGTCCTGGCGTTCCCCTACATCCAGTCTTTCCAGGACCAGGGGTCTCTCCTTCCATCTTCTTGGAAATCTATTGATATGTGAATTGCGTCTTGGGTATTCCGAGATTCTGGGTCAATATCCCCTTATCAGTGACTGCATACCATGTGTGTTCTTTTGTGATTGGATTACCTCACTAAGGATGATATTTTCAAGTTCTGAGACTATTAACAACTGCTTCTATTTCCTCAGGATTTATGGGACTTTTTAGATGGTTTATCTGATCCTGTTTTAACCTTGGCACCTGATATGCATCTAGAAAATTGTCCATTTCATCCAGATTTTGCAGTTTTGTCAAGTATAAGCTCTTGTAGTAGGATCTGATGATATTTTGAATTTCTACAGTTTCTTTTGTTATATCTCCCTTTTCATTTCTGATTTTGTTAATTGGGGCAGTGCCTCTGAGCCCTCTAGTTAGTCTGGCTAAGGGTTTATCTATCTTGTCAATGTTCTCAAAGAAACAACAACTGGTTTTGTTGATCCTTTGTATAGTTGTTCTTTTTGTTTCCATTTGATTGATTTCGGCCCTGAGTTTATTTCCTGCCATCTACTCCTCTTGGCTATGTTTGCTTGTTTCTGTTCCAGAGCTTTCAGGTGTGCTGCCAAGCTGCTGGTGTAAGTTCTCTCGGTTTTGTTTTTGGAGGGTTTAAGAGCCAAGGGTTTTCCTCTTAGCACTGCTTTCATTGTGTCCCATAAGTTTTGGTATGATGTGTCCTCATTTTCATTAAATTCTAAAAAGTCTTTAATTTCTTTCTTTCTTTATTTCTTCCTTGACCAAACTGTCATTGAGTAGAGCATTGTTCAATGTTCATGTGTATGTGTGTTTTCCATTATTTTTGTTTGAACTTAATACCTGCCTTAGGCCATGGTGATCTGATAGGGTGCATAGAATTATTTCAGTATTCCTATATCTGTTGAGGCCTGTTTTGTGACCAATTATAAGGTCAGTTTTGGAGAAGGTACCATGAGGTGTTGAGAAGAAGGTATATTCTTTTGCTTGAGGATGGAATGTTCTATAAATATATGTTAGATCCATTTGGTCCATAACTTTAGTTAATTTCACTGTGTCTCTGTTCAGTTTCTGTTTCCATGATTTTTCCATTGTTGAGAGTTGGGTGTTGAAGTCTCCCACTATTATTGTGTGGGGTGCAATGTGTGCTTTGAGCTCTAGTAAAGTTTCTTCTATGAATGTGGGTGACCTTGCATTTGGAGCATAGATGTTGAGAATTGAGAGTTCATCTTGGTAGATTTTTCCTTTGACCAGTATGAAGTGTCCCTCCTCATCGTTTTTGACAACCTTTCATTGAAAGTCGATTTTATTCGATATAAGAGTGATCACTCCAGCTTGTTTCTTGGCACAATTTGCTTGGGAAATTGTTTTCTAACCTTTGATTCCGAGGTAGTGAGTGTCTTTGTCACTGAGGTGAGTTTCTTGTATGCAGCAAAATATTGGGTCCTGTTTATGTTTCCAGTCTGTTAGTATATTTCTTTTTGGGGAGGAATTGAGGTCACTGATGTTAAGAGATATTAAGGAAAAGTGATTGTTGTTTCCTGTTATTTTTGTTGTTAAAGGTGGAATTCTGTTTGTGTGGCTAACTTATTTTGGATTTGTTGAAAGAAGATTACTTTATTGCTTTTTCTAAGGTGTAGTTTCTGGCCTTGTGTTGGTAATTTCCACTCATGATCCTTTGTAGAGCTGGATTTGTGGAAATAATTGTGTAAATTTTGTTTTGTCATGGAATGCCTTATTTTCTCCATCTATGGTAATTGAGAGTTTTGCTGGGTATAGTAGCCTGGGCTGACATTTATGTACTCTTAGGATCTGTATGACATCTGCCCAGGATCTAGCCTTCATGGTTTCCGGTGAGAAATCTGGTGTATTTCTGATAGGTCTGCCTTTATTTGTTAGTTGACCTTTTCCCCTTACTGCTTTTAATATTCTTTCTTTGTTTAATACATTTGGTGTTTTGATTATTATGTGTCACGAGGAGTTTTCTATTATGTTCCAGTCTGTTTAGTTCTGTAGGCATCTTATATGTTCATGGGCAACTCTTTCTTTAGGTTAGGGAATTTTTCTTCTATAATTTTGTTGAAGATATTTGCTTGCTTTTGGAGTTGTAAATCCTCGCTCTCTTCTACACCTATTATCCTTAGGTTTGGTCTCTGGATTTTCTGGATGTTTTGGGTTATAAGATTTTTGCATATTACGTTTTCTTTGACTGTTGAGTCAATGTTTTCTATGGTACCTTCAGCACCTGAGATTCTTTCTTCTATCTCTTGTATTTTGTTGTTGATGCCTGCATCTATGACTCCTGAATTCTTTCCAAGGTTTTCTATCTCTAGAGATGTCTTCCTTTATGATATCTTTATTGTTTCTACTTCCATTTTTAGATCCTGGGTAGTTTTGTTCAGTTCCTTCACTTCTTTTTATGTTTTTTCCTGACATTCTTTAAGGGGTTTTGTGTTTCCTCTTTAAGGACTTCTACTTGTTGACCCATGTTCTCCTGTGTTTCTTTAAGGGATTTTTGTGCTTCCTCTTTAAGGGTTTCTACCTGTTGACCCATGTTCTCCTGTGTTTCTTTAAGGGATTTTTATGTTTCCCCTTTAAGGGCTTCTACCTCTTGAATTAAGGGGTTTTGTGTTTCCTCTTTAAGGACTTCTACTTGTTGACCCATGTTCTCCTGTGTTTCTTTAAGGGATTTTTGTGCTTCCTCTTTAAGGGTTTCTACCTGTTGACCCATGTTCTCCTGTGTTTCTTTAAGGGATTTTTATGTTTCCCCTTTAAGGGCTTCTACCTCTTGACCCATGTTGTCCCGTATTTCTTTAAGAGATTTTTGTGTTTCCTCTTTAAGGGGTCTACCTGTTTACATGTGTTCTCCTGTATTTCTTTAAGGGAGTTATTTATGTTCTACTTGAAGTCCTCTATCAGCATCATGAGATGTGATTTTCAATCCAGCTCTTGCTTTTCTGGTGTGCTAGGGTATTCAGGATTTGCTATTGTGGGAGAGCTGGGTTTGGATGGTGCCGTGTTGCCTTGGTTTCTGTTGGTAATGATCTTGTGTTTGCCTTTTGACATCTAATTTTCTCTGGTGTTAGCTGGTCTTGCTGTCTCTGATTGTGGCTTATCTGTCCTGCAAGCCTGTGTATCTGTACTCCTGGGATTCCCATTCTCTCTGTGCATACAGGTATGTAGGCTCCCCTGGGAGACCAGCTCTCCTGTGCTCCCAGATCTCTCTGCACTCCAAACGCCCTGAGTGTGGCTGGTTCTCAAATACCCTGAGTGTGGCTCATTCTCAAATTACCTGAGTATGACTGGTTCTCGAGGAAGTATCAGGAGATGGTGTCTTCACTATGGCAGATCTGGCTAGATTCTGCCTTAGCAGAAAGAGCAAATGCCCTGAGTACCACTGGTTCTCTAGGAAGTATCATGAGATGGTATCTTCCCCGTTGTAGATCTGACAAGATTCTGCCACAGCAGAAAGGGCAAGTGCCCTGAGTGGCTGTTTTTCTAGGAAGTATCATGAGATGGTGTCTTCACTGTGACAGACCTGGCAAGATTCTATTACAGCAGAAAGGGGAGAAGGATTGGGAGTGCTAATCAGCTGGGTGGGGCTTTTGATGGACTGTGTATCAAATCCTCCTGGACCCCTCGAAGCAGCTCTGGGCCTCCAGAGGTAGGAGGTGGGGTGTTCTTACCAAATGCCCTGAGTGGCTGGTTCTCTAGTAAGTATCAGGAGATGATATCTTCACTGTGGCAGACCTGGCAAGATTCTGCCACAACAGAAAGTGCTGGCCAAACACTCCTTTTTTTTTTTTTAAAGTTTTATTTATTTATTTTATGTAAGTACACTGTAGCTATTTTCGGACACACCAGAAGAGGGCATCAGATCTCCTTACGGATGGTTGTGAGCCACCATGTGGTTGCTGGGATTTGAACTCAGGACCTCTGGAAGAGCAGTCAGTGCTCTTAACCACTGAGCCATCATCTCTCCAGCCCCCCAAACACTCCTTTTTTAAGGACTGTGCAAACACTTTTTCTTAAATTTTGCTTCAGAGAGAGTTACAGTCTCTGTGTTCCAAAGGTATTTATTATTCAAGTATCTCTAGGCAAAATAGCATTTAGTGTCTATGATACAATGGTGCAGAAACATAAATGCCATTGTGAAACACAGTGGTCCCCACTGCTCCACACTTCATCTCTGACTCTCATATATACCTCATAATATTAAGATATTTTCCTATATGGTCATTTTACTATATTTTATAAGAAAATTAGCATTTGTAATGGAGGAATATTTATTTCTCCATTAATTTCCCATATTCTAGAGTGTAATGTACTTCTGATATATGAAAGTATATGTGATAGTAACTAATTTAGTAAATTCACCAGTGTCCTATAGAAAATTGTGGTGAGAAATAATCATGTGTAAGCATATTTAATATTTCTCTTGTATCTTATTGGGTCATAAATAGAACTAAATAGGGAAAACTTGGTTTTTCTAGAAAACAAAAATATATGCAAATCTGAAATACATTTTTAAATACAATAATAAAGTATCCCCCTTATACCTGGCATTTTCAATGCTTTTATTATATACTTGGAATAATTCTAACAGTTATACTCAAATTATTTTTCCTATTTTTTCTAATAGAGAGACTAAATAGCTGAATCAAGACCTTAGTCAGTGTGCTAACTGGTTTTGTGTGTCAACTTGACAGAGGCTGGAGTTATCACAGAGAAAGGAGCTTCAGTTGGGGAAGTGCCTCCATGAGGGACATTTTCTCAATTAGTGATAATTGTGGTAGGGTTCCTTGTGGATGGTGCCATCCCTGGGCTGGTTGTCTTGGGTTCTATAAGAAAGCAAGCTGAGCAAGTCAGGGGAAGCAAGTAAGTAAGAAACAACCCTCCATGGTCTCTGCATCAGCTCCTGCTTCCTGACCTGCTTGAGTTCCAGTCCTGACTTACTTTAGTGATGAACAGCAATGTGGAAATGTAATCTGAATAAACCCTTTTCTCCCCAACTTGTTTCTTGGTCATGATGTTTGTGCAGGAATAGAAATCCTGATTAAGACATTCTAAATGTCTAAAAATGTCTAAAACCCATGCCCTCAAACACTATTAAATGTAATACTATACTAGTGTCCTTTTTTTTTCTTTTTCAGTGTGTTCATTTCACAAAGCTATCTATTCTTTGTCGATTAAACTGTATGTTTTCAATTATGGTGAAGTTTTAGCCTTTGGCAGCAGTGCTTTGTCAAAAGAGAGGCAGCATGATGTCAAAAGATAGTGGTCCAGAGCCTTAGGGTGTTAGCCTTTGTGGCAAACACCAAACACTAAAATCCACACTTCTCATTTAACTTGCCTGGGACCTGAGAAGGTTAACTAATATATGTAAAATTATGTTTCAGAATGTAAATGATGATGACATGTCTGCCCTGAAACAAAGTCAATGCTCAAAAAGAGTCTTGGATGATCCTTCATTCTTTACATACTAGGAGAGTCCTACCTTAGCTTCGTCATCCCAAGTAATCATGAGAAAAATGAGCATTTTAAGCCCTAGACTCCTCAGGTATCTCCAGATTCAGGGAATTTATAGATCATTCTAAAATAGTAATTAAATGCATATACATATGCATACATACAATTTGATATTTATAATAATATATAAAACATATATTACAAATAACAATATAACATATATGAATTATATATATTATTATATAATATATAATATATCTGAATGCATAATATATCATATATTTTATATATGCTACATTATTTTATATAAGTAATATATAAGATAACATAATATATTTATGTATCATATATCAGTATGTTATCTATAATAAATATAATATGTACTACTATATTAATTAATTTCATAATACATATTATTTATTAATATGCTAATAAATAGTAATGGATTAATAAATAATAAAAACAAAAAACATATAACATAACTATAAATTGACATTATATACTATATAAGATATAGTACTTTATTACATATATAATCTAATTTACATTATACTATAACTTATTTCATGTTATACATTATATATTGTACTTAATATATATGATTTATTATATATTATATAATTTTACATATATATTATTGTACACTATATGACATATAATTAATACATAGTTATATAATACACCTTGTATTAAGATTATAATTTTATCAATGTTTGCATATAATTATATAATATCAAATATACAGTATAATAGTCAATACACGATACATAATGCATAATATATAATACAATATTTAAAATACAACATATAAAATATAATGTATAATACATAATACATGTACATAGCACTATAGTACTATGTACTATATGTGATGTACATATGTATGTATATGTTATGTATATAGTACATAACACATAACATTATATATTAAGTATATGATAGTACTATATATATATTACATTTCTTGATCTTTTCAGCATCATTGATAAGCAAAAGCCTCAGATTTGTAACATTACTATTAGTTGAATTACTCTGATATGACCTAATGGTTAAATTAACTTGTGCTTCAGGGCTAGAAAGTCTATCTGAGAATCTTGACCAAGACATTCACCTGTAATAACTTTTTCCTTTATCTGTGTTACACTTCTTATAGTATCCCATCTACACCTCTCCTGAAACCTGATTTGGTTGAATGGATGCAGCTTACCCTGATTTTGAATCCAATTCTGCACATTTCATATGCCTGCTATCTGTGCTTTATATTTGGTGGTTCCTCAGAAAATTGGACATAGTACTGCCAGAGGATCCTGCTATACCACTCCTGGGCATATACCCAGAAGATTTTCCAACATTTAATAAGGGCACATGCTCCACTAAGTTCACAGCAGTCTTATTTATAATGGCCAGAAGCTGGAAAGAACCCAGATGTCCCTCAACAGAGGAATGAATACAGATAATGTGGCACATTTACACAACGGAGTTCTATTCAGCTATTAAAATCAATGAATTCATGAAATTCTTAGACAAATGGATAGAACTAGAAAATATCATCCTGAATGAGGTAACCCAATCACAAAAGAACGCACATGGTATGCACTCACGGATAAGTTGATATTAGCCCAGAAACTTGGAATACTCAAGATACAATTCACAGAGCAAAGGAAGCTCAAGAAGAAGGAAGATCAAAGTATGGAAACTCTGGTCCTTCTTAGAAGGGGGAAAAATACCCATGAGAGGAGATACAGAGCCAATGCGTGGAGCAGAAACTGAAGGAAAGACCATCCAGAGCCTGAACCTCCTGGGTATCCAACCATATGCAGTCACCAAACCCGGACACTATTGTGGATGCCAACAAGTACTTGCTGACAGGAGCCTGATGTAGCTGTCTCCTGAGAGGCTCTGCCAATGCCTGATAAATACAGGAGGAGATGCTTTCAGCCAACCACTGGACTGAGCACAAGGTCCCCAATGGAGGAGCTAGAGAAAGGACCCAAGGAGCTGAAGGGGTTTGCAGCCCTATAGGAGGAAAGGCAATATGAAACAACCAGTACCCCTCGAGCTCCCAGGGACTAAACCACCAACCGAAGAGTATACATGGAGGGACCCACGGCCCCAGCTGCATATGTAGCAGAGGATGGCATTGTTGGATGTCAATGGGAGGAGAGGCCCTTGGTCCTGAGAAGGCTAGATGCCCCAGTGTAGGGGAATGCCAGTGTAGGGAAGCAGGAGTGTGTGGGTTTGTGATCAGGGGGAGGGGGAATGGATTAGGGGGTTTTCGGAGGGGAAACTAGGAAAGGGGATAACATTTGAAATGTAAATAAAGTAAATATCTAATTAAATAAAAAGCATGTGTGATGAAGGGGAGATCCCATTGGTAGTGTATCTTAGAATGTGGAGTGGAGATTGTAATTCTGACCACTCAGCTTGTTGCAACTATATTGTGTGAACTGGTCATTCTTATACTTTAATTATTAACATTGAAGTAAAGCAAGCTTATCCTTAATTACATGCTGTTATTTCCCCCTTTCTTCTGCTTCTGAACACTAGTCCTTTACATATTATTCCAACTTTTTATGGCATTGAAGAAATTGTAGAAACTATTTCTGTAGAGAATAATTTCCAATATGGCTTACTGTATAAGTAGGGACATGATGGTAGGAACGTTCTGGATCATTCAAGTCCCAAACTTAAAGTAAGTCATGTCTCCTTCAAATCATATCTTCTCAGCATTTCTGAGTATGAGGTGCAGAATTTCCCCCCAAGGATCTATGTGTATTTCTAAAGTGGAATCCCTTCCATGAGATTCTGAAACATGCAACAGCAGTGAAGAACACTCATGGACACTGATTTCCACAGTTCCCCATACAGCTGGTCTACACCTGCTTATTTCTCTTACATGTAGGCTTTTATAGAGGATAGCAGAAAACAAAGATGTAAATTTGAAATTAAAGTATGAATATGTATTTTTATGACAATAAGCAGATTTAGACATGTGTTCCTTTGTTGAATTATAATATGTGGAAGGCCAGCTTTGCACCTGAAGAAAGGGTGAACGGACCTCTGATACTGTTGAGGACTGCCTAATACTCCTGATACTCCTCTAATTTCCTTTACCTACTAATGCTCAACAACTCAAGGATTCCTTGTGCTCCTATGGGGACTGTTTGGAAATTTTTGGAGTTTTGCTGTGGGCCACCTCATTTTCACTGAGTACCTCTTATATTCTTGACAGTCTGAAAAGTATTTATTATGTAAAAAAAAGGTCATGGTTCCAAACCCCTAGGCCTCTAATTCTAAGGATACTTTATCTCATATTTGAATCTAATTTACTTCAGTGTTTGGAATGAAATGGCCTTAGCACACTAGAGATTCTGGTAACACCATACCTATAAAAAAAAGGGGTTCCTGGAAACATTGATTGGTGACTGATATGGGATGTATCTGTATTAGAAATGCAAATAGTGTAAGTGATCCAAGTAACCAGGAGTACATGTTAGTCATCAAAGCATTAGAATCTGCTGTGTTTGGTCTCATCCCATTGCTTACTGAATTGTCAAATTAAGCTAGAGGTGTCCTCTCAGCACATTCACTTTTAAAATGATCTTTTGCCAGATGTTCCTAATACATCAAGCTAACATGCAAAACACTGAGTATGATTCCTGGAGCACATGGCAGTTATTAAAAACTTTTCTATCATTCTATTTGGTTCCTGCTGCAACTCCATGATTTGGGAAAAAGAAAATACTGCTTCGTAGTTATTATGCCCTGAAGAGGAGATGGTACCCTCTAAAAAAGATAACTTTAAGGTACTCTTATTAAAAATTACAATTTCATTCCATAAAATTGCATTTTTTAGGCAAAAATAAATGCTTCCAAAAGATATATGGTTCTACCAGCACGGCAGAAATATTGTTAATATTTAAAAGTTGTATACTTTTCCTCTAAGGTTGGAGGCTTGGGAAAAAAGACCTTGATGTCACAATTCATGTCTGCAATATTTCTTTCTACAACTTAAGTGACCCATAAATTGAAAAGCAAAGTGATGTATAATAAATAGAAATTGATATTGCTAAACATGCATACATTATTACTTAATTGTGGTATATTATATATGTTCTGTTACAATATATGTTTAATGATGTTTAGTAGTTAAATTTCTAGAACTTCATCTTTTATTTTTTGAAGAACTCACTAAGAAGTCAGTTACAGTTTTATAGAATAGGCTGTGTTTCAGACCTGGACATATTTTTTTCAATTCCTTTTTTCTTTCTTTTTTAGTTTCTTGGCATGATTGAAACTGAGGTTCTGCAGTAGGGCCTACCCTGTGTCTGATGTGAAGGATAAGTTTATGCTGCCACTTTCTCTGTTCCCTGTGATTGACTGGTAATGATTTTATTTGCCATTACTTCTTCCCTTCATTCCCATCAGAGTGAAATAGATGTTGAAAGATGCCCCTAGGTACATCATAATTGTTTACCATCAACCATTTGCCTTCAGGTTTCTGTGCTTGTCCGTATTAAATAAATGTTTGTAAAAGCAAACTTTCTATTCTGATTTTGCACTGTAACTTTCCTAGCTAGATTTGCCATAATTCATTATCATCTACAAAACATGCCGCTAGCTTTTCATTTGAATCCAATGATGCTTGCTCAGGGGGAAAATAAATGAAGCTACCACAAGCAGCAGCTTTAAAATAATTTAGCGTATTTGGTGCAGGGCTTCTTTGCGATTTCCAAGAGAAGGAAAAAACATGCTCCAGAGAGAATAAATACTCAGCTAGATATGATATTCACCCTCTTTCCAGCGTGGATGAAACTCATACATCCTTACTCCGTTGTTCTTAGTTATATTTTAAAAACTTAAAATGCTTAAAATATTTGCATCTTCTTTTTATTTTATATAGTTTGAGCTAAAGACACAGAGTGATAACTGAAGTGGTTGCACTTGGGGTCATTTCACATTAAGCATTCTGTCCAAGGACATTACAAAACTCCTTGAATATTGATCTACAGCTTTTGAATTATGCAGAGAATGCAACTAGGCTCCTTCTACTCTCTTCCAAGATATATGGCTCCTAAGTCTGAGTGGGAGACAAAATACCTGTTTGCAGTAAATGTGTGTTTTATGAATAGTTCATAAACACTGCTGCAGAAGAGAAACAAAAGTACATTGTGATGAAAACATCTGTTCATCCGACAGAGAAGCCTCCTCACTCCTCCGTAATTCCACCGGGAATTGTTCTGAGAGCTAGATTAATTCATTTTCTGATTGTCAGAGAAGTTCACAGGGCAAAATCATGAAGCTGACTTAATCTTTTGATTTCAAGAGCACACAAGTAAGTACTCTGCTCAAGGCGAAACAGCTGCCAGAGAGTGCTTCTCAGTGTGCTCAAATGCCTCATTGCTGTCACACCTGAGTTTATCCAAAGTGCCAAATCAAGGCAGAGCCAATCAGGATATCCACTCCAAAAAGGCACCATGAAGTAGGAGGGAAGGTATGGTCTCTGTTATCAGTGGAAGGCAAATGGGCAATTCAGAGATCATTTCAAGGAATTAGTTTTCAGTTAATGTGAACTACAATATTGAGTATGTGCTAAAAAACATTGAAAAAGTATAGGAGGTAGTGAGTTGTGAGGGAAAAGACTAAGGGAGCTATCATGTGACTGGTGTAAAGACTTTGGAGATTACTTCAAATGATCTGCTGAACTTTTACTTTCTCTCTTGATACTTTGTCCCTTTCCCCTCCTCCTTCCCTTTGTTTTGTTTTACTCTACCTTCTTCTCTTTTGTTCTAAAGTTTATTGGGTATAATTAAAAACAACACATTTAAAAAGCACACTTTGTACAATTTTAACATATATACCATAAAGCCACCAACATAATCAATAGAGAAAATATTTATTCTATTGCCACAGAAGTCCTCTTGCCATTTTATAATTCATCTTGCCATTGTATAATCTCCCTCTGGATTAGTTTTTATTTTTTAGAAATTAAAAGCAATGAAGAAATATGTAGTTTTGTAATGTCTTTGCTTTTTTTTTTTATTTCTGTGAGCTTTTAATATGATTAAATAATTTCTTCTTCTTTTAGTCCCTCGAAGTCCTCACTTAAACTCCTCCTTGCACTCTTCTGAATGCATGGTCTGATTTTCATGAAGTTTCTCTCTCTCTCTCTCTCTCTCTCTCTCTCACACACACACACACACACACACAATATGTATGTATTATGCATAATACATAGGTACATCAATATAACCTGCTCAGTACATTTAATGTTACTTATATGTATGTTTTAGGGCTGCTTGGTATTGGATAACCTTGGAAAGACTGTTTCTTCCACTCTCAGCATTCCTTCATTGCCTCATGAGAGATTCTTCCATTGTAGTCCAACATTTGTGACTTGTAGTATAGTCTCTGCCTCCTGAATGCTGGGATTGCATGTGTGAGATGCACCATCTGGCTATATTTTGTTTTTTACTGTCATATTTACTTTGATATATATATATATAATATTAAATAGGATCAATATATGGATCGATGGATATTTTTTGGTTATATGCAATTATTTGGGTTTTCCAATTTACTTCATTTATTCTAACAACATTTTCCATACATTGTGTTTTGATCATATTTTCCCTCTTATAAATTCTCCCAGACATTCACTATCTCCCTACATAACATTATGTTTTCTCTCTTCAAAAATAAAAACAAAGCAACAACCCCAATATCCCCCCAAGCCCGCGAAAGTGGAAATCAGAACAAGCAAGTAAAAGACCAATAACATTAAAAAATGTCAAAGTTAAATAAAGAAACCAAAAAAGGCCACATAAAATTGACAAATGGGACCTCGTTAAATTACAAAGTTTTTGCAAGGCAAAAGACACTGTCAAGAAGACAAAGCGGCAACCAACTAACTGGGAAATGATCTTTACCAACCCTACATCCAACAGAGGGCTAATATCCAATATATACAAAGAACTCAAGAAGTTAAACTCCAGAGGGGCAAGTAACCCTATTAAAAATGGGGTACAGAGCTAAACAAAGAGTTCTTACCTGAAGAATATCGAACGGCTGAGAAGCACCTAAAGAGATGTTCATCATCCTTAGTCATTAGGGAAATGCAAATCAAAACAACCCTGAGATTCCATCTCACACCAGTCAGATTGGCTAAGATCAAAAACACAGGAGACAGCAGTTGTTGGCGAGGATGTGGAGAAAGAGGAACACTCCTCCACTGCTGGTGGAATTGCAAGCCGGTACAACCACTCTGGAAAGCAGGCTGGCGGTTCCTCAGAAAACTGGGTATGACACTCCCGGAGGATACGGCTATATCACTCCTGGGCATATATCCAGAGGCTTCCCCTGCCTGCAATAAGGACACATGCTCCACTATGTTCATAGCAGCCTTATTTATAATAGCCAGAAGCTGGAAAGAACCCAGATGTCCCTCAACGAAGGAATGGATTCAGAAGATGTGGTATATTTACACAATGGAATACTACTCTGCAATTAAAAACAGTGAATTCACGAAATTCCTAGGCAAATGGTCAGAACTTGAAAATATCATCCTTAGTGAGGTAACCCAATCACAAAAGAACAAACATGGTATGCAGTCACTGATAAGGGGATATTAACCCAGAATCTTGGAATACCCTAGACACAATTCGCATATCAATAGATTTCTAAGAAGATGGAAGGAGAGACCCCTGGTCCTGGAAAGACTGGATGTAGGGGAATGCCAGGACAGAGAATCGAGAGGGGGTTGAATGGGGAAAAGAGGGAGGGAATGGGGCTTATGGGACTTTCGGGGAGGGAGGAAATGGGAAAGGGGAAATGATTTTGAACGTAAATAAAAAAAAAAAAACTTAGAAAAAAAAAAGGCCACATAAAACCCCAAACAAAACATGCAGTTTATTTTCTTTTGAGCAACTGCGTCTCAACATGTGACCCACCTTGGAGTTTGGTTGATTTACCTAGGGCCATTCCATTGAAGAAAATTGATTTTTTCTTTTCTTTTCTAGTTACAAATAGTTTCTTGGTTATGGGTAGGAACCCACATAATGGGTCCCTCTCAACGTTGTGTCGAAAAGGTATAAAGAGAGTGGAAATCCTTTATTCTTCCTGAATTTGGTGTTAATACTTAGTTTCCACTTAGCTTGATGCTGGCAGGAGGCATTCTATAAATTGTCTTTATTATGTTGAAGTCTCTCCCTTATATCCTTAGTCTCTCCAGAACTTTTATCATGAAAGTGTCTTGTATTTTGTCAAGGACATTTTCTCCATCTAATAAGACGATCATGTGATTTTTGTTTTTCAGTCTATTTATGTGATGGATTGTTTATTGATTTATGTATGTTGAACCATCATTGTATCTGTGGAATGCAGTCATTTTAAATATGGTGAATGGTCTTTTTGCTGTGTTCTTAAATTCAGTTTGCAAGTATTTTACTGATTATTTTTACATTTATATTCATGAGGAATATTGCTGAATAATTTGTCTTTTTGTTGAATGTTTTTATAGATTTTATGTCATGGTAATTGTGGTCACATAAAACAATTAGAGAATGTCTCTCCAGTTATCATTTTGCAAAATAATCTGAATAATAATGCTGTTAATTATTCTTTGAGTGAGTAGTTGAATTCTTCTCTGAATCCATCTGACCTAGGATTTTTGTTTGGGGGGCGTCATAAGGACCTAAATTATGCTTCTTTTTCACTAGGGATTATGAGTCTCCTTAAATTGGCTATTTCAACTTTATTTTTGTTAGTCATATATAATTAGAAATTCACCCATTCCTTTTATATTTTCAGTTTGATGAAATACATAGTTTTAAATTATGTTCTTATTATTCTCTACATATCCTCAATATCTGTTATAATATACTTTCATCTCTAACTTTACTATATTGGATTTTATCTCTTAATCTTTTGCTTAATTTGCCTAAAGGTTTGTTAATATTATAGATTTTCTCAAAGCTATTATTCATTTCACTGACAATTTATGGAATATATATATATATATATATATATATATATATATATATGTGTGTGTGTGTGTGTGTGTGTGTGTGTGTGTGTATGTGTGTGTGTTTATTTGTGCGTTTATGTGAATATTCTTTATATTATATTGATTTCTGTGCCAAGTTTGATTACTTCTCCTGGTCATCATTTTTTATTTTTCTAAAGCTTTCAGGTGTGTTGTTAATTTTTAGACATGAATCTCTGTAGTTTTTATTGTTTATTTGTTTATTTGTTTTTGGTAGGCCTTTATTTCTATGAACTTGCCTCTTAGAACTGCTGTTTTTGTGTCCCATAGTATGTTTTTTGGGCATGTTGTGTTTTCATTTTCATTCAATTTTAAATGTTTTAAATTTCCTTCTTTACTTATGTCTTAACCCAATTGTCATTCAGAAGTGAGTTGTTCAGTTTCCATGAAGCTTTCTGTTGTTTCTGTTCTTGTTGATATCCAGCTATAATTGGTGGTGGTCAGTTCATATGCAGAATGTTGTTTTCTTATATCACGTGTTTATAATTACTGCATATTTGAGTATGTGATCAATTTTGGAGATTTCATGAGCTTCTGATAAAAGTGTATATTATTTTGTGCTTCAGTTGAATGCTTTTAGATGTCTGCTGGGTCTATTTGATTTATATTGTTTTTAACTCCAGCATTTCTCTACTTAGTTTTTACAGAGTACTTATAATCCAGTAACAAATTTGCTCTAGTAAGGGATCACATCCAAAGATCTAGGTCTGTGTGATCTGACTGAAATACAGAAATGCCCTTAATATATATCTTTAATCCCCTAAAAAGACTTCTAATGGAGGGGCAGACAAAGTGATGAATATGAGAAAGGTCTGACAGAATCAGTCCCTACTGACACAAAGACAGGAAAGAGAAGCTATTTAAGAGAAGTGCAAGGAGAGAGGTGGAGTTGAGTTCAGTTGAGTTCCATTAAGTTTGGTTGAGTTTGTACAGTCATTGCAGTCAGTGCAATTCAGTTAGTGGATTTCAGAGGCAGGTTTTCCAAGCAGAGCAATTCAGTGAGAAGCTGAGAGACACCAATTTGAATCAAACAGCTTGAAGAGGAGTTTGAGCCAAAACAGCTGAGTTGAACCAGCCAGTCAGGGTTCAGATAATGTTAGAATTATGAGTTTATTTACCAGTAAGTCTCAGAGCCTGAAATATTCCAAGTCTAGGTTAGCATCTGAAGGCTGGAATCTGAAGCACTGAAGGTCCAGGTTTGCAGAAAATCAGATTATATGCAGGCTAGCAGCTTCCAGACCTAGACCTAGAGAAAGAAATGAGCTGGGCTCAGGTAAATCCCTGAATTCACTTTAGTGTATTTCTGCTTTGGTATGGCACTCATCTCATCAGTTCATCTGAGGAAATAAAAGTGATATTCACATATTTTTGCCAGGATTACCTGTCTTTTGGTGAGAGTGGGTATTGAAGTCACCAGCTCTCAGAGTATGATGATCAGTGTGTGATTTTAACCATAGTAGTGTTTCTTTTATGCACTATGTACTCTGTCTTTGGAGCCTTAATAGACTTGTAATATCTCAGGTAAAATTTCACTTCAAAGAGTATGTGGCAACCTCCCTATGTTTTCAGATTAGTTTTCACTTGAAGTCTATTTTATCAGCAATTACTATAGCTACACCTGCTTGATTTGTGTGTATATTTTCGTGGAGCATTTTTTTTTTTATATTTTTTACCCTGAGGTGATGTTCATCCTTGATAGTGAATTTTATTTCCTGGGTACCAAAAGAAGATAGATTCTATTTTCTAATCCCATCTGTTAATCTGTGTCTTTTAAATGGGGAAAATGAGTTTTTTTATATTCAAAGTTATTAGTAAAAAGTGTTTATTGATTCCTGTTTTGTGATGCTGATATTCCCTCCTCCTTTTGATTTACTGTTTTTGGATCATATTTATTTCTTGTGCCTTTTTCTGTGTACTTAACCTCTTTTTGTCTTTTTTAAAAAAATTATTTAATCTTTTTTACAATCCAGATTTTATACCCCTCCTGGTCCACTCTCTGACTGTTCCATATCCAATACCTCCTCATCCCTGCGTCCCCACCCACCCACCCCTTACCCTACTAGTCCTCCCAATTCCCTTGGGTCTCAAGACTCTTGAGGGTTAGTTTAATCTTTTCTCACTGAGTCAAGACATGGCAGTCCTCTGCTATATATATGTTGGGGGCCTCATATCAGCTGGTGTATGCTACCTGGTTGGTGGTCTAGATTCTGAGAGATCTTAGGGTTCCATGTAAGTTGAAACTGCTGGTCCTCCTACAGGGTTTCCCTCCTCCTTAGCTTCATCGAGCTTTTCCATAATTCGACGATGGGGGTCAGCAGCTTCTGTCTTTTTTTTTTTAGTTGCTAGAACTTATGTTATTTTAAAGTTTATTTCATTGTTTATGTATATGAATGGTTTGCCTGCATATATGTCTATATACCATGTGTGTACAGTATCACCAGAATCCAGAAGAAAGTGCTCAATGTACTAGAACTGGAGTTAAAGACAATTGTGGACTGCCATGTAAGTGCAGAGAATTGATCTTAGGTCCTCTGCAAGAACTACTGACACTCTAAGCCATCTGTCCAGGCCTTAGGGGGTAGAATTTTAAATGAAAACTGGATATGGAATTTTCAAAGGATTTATTCAGATATATTGAGTATTGTTTTTTTCCTCTTTTTGTGTGTTGAGATAATGAGATACATTTATTTTCAAATATTGAGCTAGTCTTCTATGTTGAGTATTAATATAAATCCATGAAAATATGTGAGAATTTTATGTAATATGGAATTGGGTTTGCTAAAGTATTACATCTTGTGCTCTGGTATTTCATTTTCTTATGTTATTTTTTTTTAAAATGTGTGTGTGTGTGTGTGTGTCTACTTGTTCTCTGTGAAGGCCAGAAGAGAACATCAAATCTCTTGGAACTAGAGTTATAGACATTTGAGTGTCATGAACCATGTGCATGCTGTTAGTCAAACTTTGGTCTTCTGCAAGACTGTAACTTAAATGTCATACCATATCTCCATACCCAGCATATTTGTTCTTAAGTGATTTGATATGTAGATTATTAAAATTCTTTTTCTTTTATAATGGTACTGCTGCTACTTAGACTGCATGGGAAAGTTTTAATCAATTCTGCTAATATCAATTTAGAGTTATTTTTTAATATTCTGCTTGTTATTACCAGTGATTCCATGTGAACCAGTATTTCCTGTAGAAAAGTATTTTAAACAAGAAGTCAATTTCCTTGATGTTCACTGTTCTTTCCATCCTATTTTACTATTGTTAAGTTGTTATTGGGAAAATATTTCTTCCAAGGGCTTGCCCATATTTTCTAGGTTACTGATTCTTTATTTTTTCTTTTAGCATGTACTTTGGATTAATTCCCTATATTTTTATCCTTTAATATCTTTGCAGCCTCTCATTTTCCATAATGTGCTTGCTTTTTATATCATTATTATGGCTAGAGGTTTTTAATTTTTTTTTTTTACAAATAACTAGATTTTGGTGTAAGTAACATATCTTCATTATATGCCTTTGCCTCTAATATTTGATCATTTCATCTAGTTTTTTCCCCTTACACATTGTAAATTTCTTCTTTAGAAGATGTTTTTGTCTTTTTCGTATCATATGTTTCTTTGTTTAATCTTTTTGACATTAAATATGCTTTCTTCAATGGAGTCCTTCAAACTAAAATGTCCTACCCAGTATTGATTATTTACATAGTATATTGTCTTAGTTATTTTTTTATTGTTGTGATAAGATACAAGACTTTGGCTACTTATAAAAGAGAGTGTATAATTTGGGACTTAAAATATCAAAGGGTGAGTGTCCATGATGGCATGCCAAAGTCATGGTGGCAGGAACATCTGACAGCTTACACATCTTTATCTGGAAGTTAAATAAAAGGAAGAAGGGTGAAAGGGTGAAATGGAGAGAGAGAGAGAGAGAGAGAGAGAGAGAGAGAGAGAGAGAGAGAGAGAGAGAGAGAGAGAGAGAGAGAGAGAAAGAATCTTTGAAAACATCAGCCTGATCTTCTAAAAAGCTATAGCCCACTCTATTGACACACCTCTTCCAACAATACCACAATGCCTAATCTTTCAAAAATAGTTCTATCAACTGGATACTAAGTTTACAAAGATATGAGCCTATAGTGGCCATTCTCATTCAAATCACTATACACATGTCACAATTTATTGATTTTTTTTCTTTCAAATAGTTTCTTGGGTTTATTTTAGTATGGTAATTTTATTGGTTATGGATCATAGCATTGTTTCGAATAAATTTAACCTCATTGGTCCATAGAGAGTGTCATTATTAGGAGGTATGGACTTGTTGAATTAGGTAGGTATGGCTTTGTTGGAGAAAGTGTGTCACTTGATTTGGGTTTTGTCAGATGCTCAAGCCAGGTTCTGTGTTCCACTCTCTAATCCTGCTGCCTAGTGATCTGGATATAGAACTCATTTCTAGCACCATCCCTGCTTGCAGGCAACTCTGCTTTCCACTATGACAATTATGGAGTAACCCTTTGAACTGTAATCCAGCAGCAGTTAATGTTTTCTTATAAGAGTTGCCATGGTTATGACATCTAATCTAAGCAATAGAAACCCTAACCCTAAAATTCTAATTTTTAATTTTTTTCTAGTAGTTTTTAACATTAGAAGGTTTTTATTTATTATTTTCATAACATTTTTTATTGATTATTTGGGAATTCCACATCATGAACAATGAAACCCTATTAAAAATGGGGTACAGAGCTAAACAAAGAATTTTCACCTGAGGAATATTGAATGGCTGAGAAGCACCTAAAGAAATGTCATTAGGGAAATTCAAACCAAAACAACCCTGAAATTTCACCTCTCACCAGTCAGAATGGCTAAGATCAAAAACTCAGGAGACAGCAGGTATTGGCATGGATGTGGAGAAAGAGGAACACTCCTCCACTACCGGTGGGATTGCAAGCTGGTACAACCACTCTGGAAATCAGTCTGGTGGTTCCTCAGAAAACTAGGCATGACACTTCCAGAAGACCCTGTTATACCACTCGTGGGCATATACCCAGAGGACTCCCTGGCATGCAATAAGGACACATGCGCCTCTATATTCATAGCAGAATATATTCTATATTCTGGCTATTTATAATAGCCAGAAGCTGGTAAGAACTCAGATGTCCCTCAACGGAGGAATAAATACAGAAAATGTGGTATATTTACACTATGGAATACTACTCAGCTATTAAAATGAATTCATGAAATTTTTAGGCAAGTGATTGGAACTGGAAAATATCATCCTAAGTGAGGTAACCATTCACAAAAGAACACACATGGTATGCAGTCATTGATAAGTGGATATTAGCTCAGAAGCTCGGAATACCCAAAACACAATTCACATATCAATTGACTCCCAAGAAGAAGGAGAGGCACCTGGTCCTGGAAAGACTCATTGCAGCAATGTAGTGGAATACCAGGACCGAGAAGTGGGAGGGGATTGAATGGGGAACAGGGGGAGGGAAGAGGTCTTATGGGACTTTCGGGAAGGGGGGAACTGGGAAAGGGGAAATCATTTGGAATGTAAATAAAGAATATAGAAAATAAAATAAACAAAAATAATAAAAAAGAAGATTAAATACACAGAAAAAAAATACACATCTTTTCTACTTTTGTTTCTTGCCTGGTACTGCGTGTTTTTTTACTTCCTGATTCCAGTGATGCCTTCCTTAATCATTACAAAAATATGCTAAAAAATATCATACATTTATCATATTCTTCCCTGTCTTCATTCCAGTTTTTTTCTCTTTATGCATTTCAAGGTGAATTAAAGTTAACAATTCACCTATTATTAAGAACTTTATGTATTTCAACCAGAATTCATAATCTACAGTCATTTAATGGTAAATCTGCCTAAAATGAAAAACACACATATCCAGTACATAGTTTGTAGTTCTTCGTACATAAAATATCTTTCTTACCTAAACCTGAGCAAAATATGCAACCATAATAATATACTAGAAAGTTCTATCATGTTCTTATTGAGTTCCTTCTCACATTTACCACAGATGCAGTAATGGCTGTATATCTTTCAGTATAAATTAAAATGTTTACATTTTGAAAAAGTAAAATTTTTTATTTGGAGTTTATAAATATAGTCTTCTGTATCATAATGATATTTGATTCTTTTTGTCAACTGTGCAAAAATATTATTATTTTCCACTTCCACTATTATACTTGAATGTGGAATTTAAGGATAATTTGGGTAAAACTATTTGTTGAAAAAGCTAAGTATTCATCTAATCTACATTCAAAACTAAAAGACAAATATTTAAAGGAAGATAGAATTCTTTTGCTTTTTTCTTCACTGAAATTAATGAGGAAATTTACATACAGAGTACACAAAACATTGTTTAACAAATGTAAGTTTACTAAACTAATGTTCTAAAACAGATAATAATGTAAAATATTAGCTTTGAAAAGTACTTCAAATATGTGCCAGTAAATATCATTCTCTTTTCCTTTAAAATAAACAAATTCATTGACTTAGTCTCTCAGGATTTGATAGGATATTTTTGTTTTGCTTTTGTTTTTGAAAATAAAAATTTATTGAAAATAAAGATAATTGCAATTTTATGTCTTAGAGTGGACTTTGTATGTGGTTGGAAATTCAGCCTCTATTAAAGTCTTTGGACAAAGAGATTTTCAAAGTGGAACTCCTTTTGGAGGGTGAACCAGTGTGTGAGAAATCATGATAAAGTTTGGTAGCTCTTCATAACTAAGATATGGCTGACAAACAATTTTATGTTTCATATATTTGTATATCTTTACTCATTTTATACTTACCCTAGACATATGCAGTGTTTTTATCAAGACAAGGTTTAATGATTAGGGGCTTGTTCAATTGTATGTCCACTGTATGCCCCTTATTCCCTTGACTCCAAGCATGTGAATATGTAGTATGTGTCTTTCTAATTTTAGCTTGGTAGCTAAGGGTCCCATAAGAGAAAAACAATGAAGAGTAGGGAGGCCTTGGAGATTATAGGATTCATGAGAAGAATCCTGCTATTATCTCCTAAGGTTCATAACCCTCCAGTAACTTACACTAAAGTCATCAACATAGACAACTAAAAGATTTACAGAATGACTTTAAGAACATAACTGTGCATTAAATGGGTATATTCATAAATAGTAAAAATACTTAAGGAGAAAAGGAATAAACAAGACAATGAATTGCAGAAGGCACTGCAGGATCTGAATGGGACAGTTGACTATATACATAGTAAAGAGATAGAGACTGTGAGATAGGACTGAACAGAATTCTCACCAACATGTTTTGTCACCTAATTTTTTGACAATTCTGATTGGTGTAAGGTGGAATCTCAGGGTCGTTTAGATTTTCATTTCCCTGATGACTAAGGACTTTGAATATTTCTTTAAGTGCTTCTCAGCCATTTGAGATTCCTCTGTTGTGAATTTACTATTTATTACTATACCCCATTTTTTGATTGGGTTGTTTGTTTTTATAGACTATGATAGGAAGCTCAGCTTCAGTAGCAGACTCAATTAGGTAGACAGAGAATAGTCAGAGCTGGAACATAATGTGAAAAGAAGATTCTGAAATGTGAGTGGCAGACAGAAATGAAACTGTAAAAAATGAGAAACCAGGAGTGCTTTGGGATACACTTAACTGATCATATATTAACCTTATTGGTATACTTAGGAGAATAACTAACTAAATTGGTATAAGGGCATAGAAAATAAGTTTGAAGGGGTAGTAGTGAATGGATGTGCCATTGTTTGAATGTATAAATTTTTTTTTCTATATTTTTTTAAATTTACATTCCGAATGATTTCCCCTTTCCTGGATCCTCCCTCCCCGAAGGTCCCATAAGCCCTCTTCCCTCCCCCTGTTCCCCATTCAACACCCTCTTGCTTCTCTGTCCTGGTATTCCCCTACATCCAGTCTTTCCAGGACCAGGGCTCTCTCCTTCCATCTTCTTGGAAATCTATTGATATGTGAATTGTGTCTAGGGTATTCTGAGATGATTCTGGGATGATATCCCCTTATCAGTGACTGCATACCATGTGTGATTTTTTTTTTTTTACTTTGTTTTCTTTATTTTTTATTTTTTTTATTTTCTAAGTTTTTTTTTATTTACATTCCAAATCATTTCCCTTTTCCTGTTTCCTCCCTCCCCGAAAGTCCCATAAGCCCCCTTCGCTCCCTCTTTTCTCCATTCAACCCCCTCTCGTTTCTCTGTCCTGTCATTCCCCTACATCCAGTCTTTCCAGGACCAGGGGTCTCTCCTTCCATCTTCTTAGAAATCTATTGATATGCGAATTGTGTCTAGGGTATTCCGAGATTCTGGGTTAATATCCCCTTATCAGTGACTGCATACGATGTGTGTTCTTTTGTGATTGGGTTACCTCACTAAGGATGATATTTTCAAGTTCTGACCATTTGCCTAGGAATTTCGTGAATTCTTTGTTTTTAATTGCAGAGTAGTATTCCATTGTGTAGATATACCACATCTTCTGAATCCATTCCTCCGTTGAGGGACATCTGGGTTCTTTCCAGCTTCTGGCTGTTATAAATAAGGCTGCTATGAACATAGCGGAGCATGTGTCCTTATTGCATGCAGGTAAAGCCTCTGGGTATATGACCAGGAGTGGTATAGCCAGATCCTCCGGGAGTGTCATGCACAGTTTGCTGAGGAACCGCCAGCCTGCTTTCCAGAGTGGTTGTACCAGCTTGCAATTCCACCAGCAGTGGAGGATTGTTCCTCTTTTCCACATCCTCGCCAACAACTGCTGTCTCCTGTGTTTTTGATCTTAGCCATCCTGACTGGTGTGAGATGGAATCTCAGGGTTGTTTTGATTTGCATTTCCCTAATGACTAAGGATGATGAACATCTCTTTAGGTGCTTCTCAGCCATTAGATATTCTTCAGGTGAGAACTCTTTGTTTAGCTCTGTACCCCATTTTTTAATAGGGTTGCTTGCCTCTCTGGAGTTTAACTTCTTGAGTTCTTTGTATATATTGGATATTAGCCCTCTGTCGGATGTAAGGTTGGTAAAGATCATTTCCCAGTTAGTTGGTTGCTGCTTTGTCTTTTTGACAGTGTCTTTTGCCTTGCAAAAACTTTGTAATTTAATGAGGTCCCATTTGTCTATTCTTGATCTTGGAGCATAAGCTATTGGAGTTCTGTTCAGAAAATTCTCCCCTGTGCCCATATGTTCAAGGTTCTTCCCTAGCTTCCTTTCTATTAGTTTCAGTGTGTCTGGTTTTATGTGGAGATCCTTGATCCACTTGGAATTGAGCTTAGTGCAAGGAGATAAGAATGGGTCAATTTGCATTCTTCTGCATGTTGACCTCCAGTTGAGCCAGCACCATTTGTTGAAAAGGCTATCTTTTTTCCACTGGATGGTTTTAGCTCCTTTGTCAAAGATCAAGTGACCATAGGAGTGTGGATTCATTTCTGGGTCTTCAATTCTGTTCCATTGATCTACATGCCTGTCACTATACCAATACCATGCGGTTTTTAACACTATTGCTCTGTAGTACAGCTTGAAGTCCGGGATACTGATTCCCCCAGAGGTTCTTTTACTCTTCAGAATAGTTTGAGCTATTCTGGGTTTTCTGTTATTCCAGATGAATTTTTGAATTGCTCTTTCTAACTCTATGAAGAATTGAGTTGGGATTTTGATGGGGATTGCATTGAATCTGTATATTACTTTTGGTAAGATGCTCATTTTTACTATATTAATCCTGCCAATCCATGAGCATGGCAGATTTTTCCATCTTCTGAGGTCTTCTTCAATTTCCTTCTTCAGAGACTTGAAGTTCTTGTCATACAGATCTTTCTCTTGTTTGGTTAGAGTCACGCCAAGATACTTTATATGGTTTGTGGCTATCGTGAAGGATATAATTTCTCTTACTTCTTTCTCAGCCTGCTTATCCTTTGAGTATAGGAAGGCTACTGACTTGCTTGAGTTGATTTAATATCCGGCCCCTTTGCTGAAGTCGTTTATCAGCTGTAGGAGTTCTCTGGTGGAGTTCTTTGGGTCGCTTAAGTATACTATCATATCGTCTGCAAATAGTGATAGTTTGACTTCTTCCTTTCCAATTTGTATCCCTTTGACCTCTTTTTGTTGTCTAATTGCTCTAGCTAGAACTTCAAGTACTATATTGAAAAGATATGGAGAGTGAGGGCAGCCTTGTCTAGTCCCTGACTTTAGTGGGATTGCTTCAAGTCTCTCTCCATTTAGATTGATGCTGGCTACTGGTTTGCTGTAAATTGCTTTTACTATGTTTAGATATGGGCCTTGAATTCCTGATCTTTCCAAGATCTTTAGCATGAAAGGATGCTGAATTTTGTCAAATGCTTTCTCAGCATCTAGTGAGATGACCATGTGGTTTTTTTCTTTGAGATTGCTTATATAGTGGATTACATTGATGGATTTCCTTATATTGAACCATCCCTGTATCCCTGGGATGAAGCCTACTTGATCGTAGTGAATGATCGTTTTGATGTGTTCTTGGATTCAGTTGGCAAGAATTTTATTGAGTATTTTTGCATCGATATTCATAAGAGAGACTGGCCTGAGATTCTCTTTCTTTGTCGGATCCTTGTGTGCTTTTGGTATTAGTGTAATTGTGGCTTCATAGAATGAGTTGGGTAGTGTTCCTTCTGTTTCTATTTTGTGGAAGAGTTTGAAGAGTATTGGTGTTAGGTCTTCTTTGAAGGTCTGATAGAATTCTGCACTAAAACCATCAGGATCTGTGCTTTTTTTGGTTGGAAGACTTCTAATGACAACTTCTATTTCTTCAGGGCTTATAGGACGGTTTAGATGATCTATTTGATCCTGATTTAATTTTGGTATTTGGTATCTGTCAAGGAAATTGTCCATTTCCTCAAGATTTTCTAGTTGTGTTGAATACAGGTTTTTGTAGTAGGATCTGATGAATTTTTGAATTTCCTCAGTTTCTGTTGATATCTCTCCCTTTTCGTTTCTGATTTTATTAATTTGGATACTATCTCTGTGCCCTCTGGTTAGTCTGGCTAAGGGCTTATCTATCTTGTTGATTTTCTCAAAGAACCAACTCCTAGTTTTGTTGATTCTTTGTATGGTTTTATTTGTTTCTACTTGATTGATTTCAGCCCTGAGTTTGATGATTTCCTGCCTTCTACTCCTCTTTGGTATATTTGCTTCTTTTTGTTCCAGGGCTTTCAGGTGTGCCATTAAGCTGTTAGTGTATGCTGTCTCCCATTTCTTTTTGGCGGCACTCAGGGCTATGAATTTTCCTCTTAGCACTGCTTTCATTGTGTCCCATAAATTAGGGTATGTTGTGCCTTCAATTTCATTAACTTTCAAAAAGTCTTTGATTTCTTTCTTTATTTCCACCTTGACCAAGTTATCATTGAGTAGAGCATTGTTCAGCCTCCATGTGTACGTGGGTTTTCTTTTGTTTTTGTTGCCATTGAAGACCACCCTTATTCCATAGTGATCTGATAGGAGGCATGGGATTATTTCTATCTTCTTATATCTGTTGAGGTCTGATTTGTGACCAATTATATGGTCAGTTTTGGAGAAGGTACCATGAGGTGCTGAGAAGAAGGTGTATTCTTTAGCTCTAGGATGAAATGTTCTATATATATCTGTTAGTTCCATTTGATCCAAGGCTTCAATTAGATTCACTGTGTCCCTGTTTAGTTTCTGCTTTCCTGAACGATCCATTTCAGAGAGCGGGGTGTTGAAGTCACCCACTATTATTGTGTGCGGTGCGATGTGTGCTTTGAGCTTTAGTAAAGTTTCTTTTACGAATGAGGGTGCCCTTGCATTTGTCGCATAGATATTCAGAATTGAGAGTTCTTGATGGTAGATTTTTCCCTTGATCAGTATGTAGTGTCCTTCTGTGTCTTTTTTGATGACTTTAGGTTGAAAATCAATTTTTATCTGATATTAGGATGGTTACTCCGGCTCGTTTCTTGGGGCCATTTGCTTGTAAAATTGTTTTCCAGCCTTTTACTCTGAGGTAGTGTTTGTCTTTGACACTGAGGTGCGTGTCCTGCGTGCAGCACAATGCTGGGTCCTGTTTACATATCCAGTCTGCTAGTCTATGTCTTTTAATTGGGGAATTGAGACCGTTGATATTAAGAGAGATTAAGGCATAGTGATTATTGCCATCTGCCATTCTTGACGCTATCTTTATGTTTGAGTGGTTGTCTGCTTTTGGGTTTGATTCAAGAAGGTTATTATCTCATTTTTTCCAGGGTGTTGTTTCTCTCCCTGTATTGGATGTTTCCACCTATTATCCATTGCAGGGCTGGATTTGTGGAAAGATATTGTGAAAATTTGGTTTTATCATGGAATATCTTGGTCTCTCCATCTATGGTGATTGAGAGTTTTGCTGGGTAGAGTAGTCTAGGCTGGCATTTGTGCTCTCTTAGTGTCTGCATGAGATCTGCCCAGGATCTTCTGGCTTTCATAGTCTCTGGTGAGAAGTCTGATGTGATTCGGATAGGTCTTCCTTTGTAGGTTACTTGGCCCTTTTCTCTTACTGCTTTTAATATTCTTTCTTTGTTTAGAACATCTGGTGTTTTGATTATTATGTGACGGGAGGTATTTCTGTTCTGGTCCAGTCTGTTGGAGTTCTATAGGTTTCTTGTACGTTCATCGGCATCTCTCTCTTTAGGTTAGGGAAGTTTTCCTCCATAATTTTGTTGAAGATGTTTACTGGCCCTTTAAGTTGCAAATCTTCACTCTCATCTATACCTATAATCCTTAGGTTTGGTTTTCTCATTGTGTCCTGGATTTCCTGGATGTTTTGGGTTACACGTTTTTTGCATTTTGCATTTTCTTTGACTGTTGAGTCGATGCTTTCTATGGAATCTTCAGCACCTGAGATTCTTTCTTCCATCTCTTGTATTCTATTGTTGATGTTTGCATCTATGACTCCTGATTTCTTCCCAAGGTTTTCTATCTCCAAAATTGTCTCCCTTTGTGATTTCTTAGTTGTTTCTACTTCCTTTTTTAGTTCCTGGAAGGATTTGCTGAGATCCTTCACTTGTTTGTTTGTATTTTCCTGTATTTCTTTAAGGTATTTTTGCATTACCTCTTTCAGGATTTCTGCCTGTTGATCCACATTCTCCTGCATTTCTCTGAGCGATTTTTGTGTTTCCTCCTCATGGGAATCCATCTGTTGATCCATCGTCTCCTGCATTTCTTTAAGCAGTTCTCGTGTTTCCTTTGTAAGGGCATCTAACCATTGATTCATTTCTTTAAGCAATTTTTGTGTTGCCTCCTTATGGGCATCCGTCTGTTGACCCATATTCTTCTGCATTTCTTTATGTAATTTTTGTGATTCCTTTGTGAGTGCATCTATCCATTGATTCATCTCGTTAAGCGATTTTTGTGTTGTCTCCTTGTGTGCCTCCATCTTTTTTTTTTTTTTTTAAATTTTGTTTTATTTTTTTAATTTACATTCCAAATCACTTCCCCTTTCCCGTTTCCTCCCTCCCCGAAGGTCCCATAAGCCCCCTTCCCTCCCTCTTTTCTCCGTTCAACCCCCTCTCATTACTCTGTCCTGGCGTTCCCCTACATCCAGTCTTTCCAGGACCAGGGGTCTCTCCTTCCATCTTTTTAGAAATCTATTGATATGCTGATTGTGTCTGGAAAGCAGTCTGGCGGCTCCTCAGAAAACTGGGCATGACACTTCCGGAGGATCCGGCTATACCACTCCTGGGCATATACCCAGAGACTTTACCTGCATGCAATAAGGACACATGCTCCACTATATTCATAGCAGCCTTATTTATAATAGCCAGAAGCTGGAAAGAACCCAGATGTCCCTCAACGGAGGAATGGATTCAGAAGATGTGGTATATTTACACAATGGAATACTACTCTGCAATTAAAAACAATGAATTCACGAAATGCCTCCATCTTTTGATCCATGTTCTCCTGCATTTCGCTAAGCGATTTTTGTGTTTCCTTTGTAAGGGCTTCTAACCGTTGATTCATGGTCTCCTGTAATTCTTTATTAGATTTATTTGTGTCCTTCTTGTGATCCTCTAATAGCATCATGAGAAGTGATTTTAAATCCAGATCTTGTCTTTCAGGTGTGGTGGGGTATCCAGGACTTGCTGCTGTTGGAGAGTTGGGTTCGGATGGTACCATATTACTTTGATTTCTGTTAGTAACGTTCCTACGTTTGCCTTTTGCCATCTGGTTACCTCTGATGTTAGTTGGTCCTGCTGTCACTGGCTGTTAGTTGGACCTCCTGTGAGCCTGCAAAGCTATTTCTGCCTCCCCCCCCGGTTTACCAGGAATCCCCTGGCACAGATTTCTGGGGCCTGCCCTGCTCCTGAGTGACTTTGGAGCCCTGGTGTGCCTTGCCCCAAGTAATGTTATATTGGGGAGTCCTTGCACATCCAAAGGCTCAGCATAGTTGATTCCTGGAGCAGAGGTCACCAAAAGGAGGCTGGTAGGCTCCTGCCCTGTGCAGGGGTGTGTGATCTCTCCTAGAGTTGGGGGGGAGGGGACGTCCCTCTGTCAGGCAGAAGTCCCACAGCAGAGTTGGCACGCTGGCTACTGCAGATCTGCCCAGCACTTGGGAGCCACGTACACACAAGCCGCCCAAGACCCAAGTGATATTATGCCTGTCTGTCTCTGAGCCTGGCAGTCCCAACTTCCTGGCCACTGGACAAAGATGGAGGAGTGCACTCTGCACGCTCTCTGTGGCGCTGGTCACCCTGCAGAGGCGATGGCCTGCAGATCTGGCACCCAGACGACCACAGCACTGTCCCGTTCTTGGGAGAAGGCGGAAGCCCCAACAGGCCGTGTTCCAAGTGATGTTATATTGGGGAGAGCCTGGGTACCTGTCTCTTCAGTGCAGTCTACCAGAACAGAGGTCGAGGAAGGGAAGCTGGTAGGCTCCCGCCCAGTGAGGGGTCCCTCTGCCAGGCAGAAGTCCCACAGCAGAGCTGGCGCGCTGGTTACTACAGATCTGCCCAGCACTTGGGAGCTGCGTACACACAAGCTGCCCGAGACCAAGTGATATTATGCCTGTCTGTCTCAGAGCCTGGCAGTCGTGTGTTCTTTTGTGATTGAGTTACCTCACTAAGGATGACATTTTCCAGTTCTGACCATTTGCCTAAGAATTTTGTGAATTCATTGTTTTTAATTGCAGAGTAGTATTCCATTGTGTAAATATACCACATCTTCTGAATTCATTCCTCCGTTGAGGAACATCTGGGTTCTTTCCAGCTTCTGGCTATTATAAATAAGGCTGCCATGAACATAGTGGAGCATTTGTCCTTATTGCATGCAGGGGAAGCCTCTGGGTATATGCCCAGGAGTGGTATAACAGTATCCTCTGGGAGTGTCATGCCCAGTTTTCTGAGGAACTGCCAGACTGCTTTCCAGAGTGGTTGTACCAGCTTTTATAAAATGTATAAAATTTTAAAACCAGAAAAATATTGTTAAAATAATAACAAACCCAATTAATAAAATAATAACAGTTTTTTCAACATTTTTTATTGGATATTTATTTACCTTTCAAATGTTATCCCCTTTCCTGTTTTTCACCATCCCCAGAAACCTCCATCCTATTCCCCCTCCCTCTGCTTTTATGAGGGTATTCCCCCACCCAACCTCACACTCCTGCCTCCCTGCCCTGGCATTTCCCTACATCAGGGCATCAAGCCTTCACAGGACCAAAAGCCTCTCCTCCCATTGATGCCTGACAAGGCCATCCTCTGCTACATATATGGCTGGTGCTATGGTTCTCTCCATGTGTACTCTTTGGTTGGTGGTTTAGTGCCTGGGATCTCTTGGAGTCTAGTTGGATGATATTGTTGTTCTGCCTATGGGCTTGCAAACACCTTCAGCTCCTTCAGTCCACTCTCTACCTCCTCCAATGGGGATCCTGTGCTCAGTCCAACAGTTGGTTGCAAACATCCGACTCTGTATTTGTCAGGCTCTTGCAGAGCCTCTCAGGAGACAGCTATATCAGGATCCTGTCAGCAAACACATCTTGGAATCCATCCATAGTGTCTGGGTTTGGTGACTGTATATGGGATGGATTTCCAGATGGAACAGTCTCTGGATGGCCTTTCCTTCAGTCTCTGCTCTACACTTTTTCTCCATATTTCCTTCCTTGAGTATTTTGATCCCCCTTCTAAAAAGGACTGAATCATCTAGACTTTGTTCTTCCTCCTTGAGCTTCATGTGGTTTATGAATTGTATCTTGGGTATTCTGAGCATTTGGGATAATATCCACTTAATGCGTGCATTCCATATGTCTTCTTCTGTGATTGGGTTATATCACTCAGGATGATATTTTTCTAGTTCTATCCATGTAGTGGCTATTCCTGGTTGCCCACTTGACTATATCTGGAATAAACTAATCTGGAATTAGAAGGCTCACCTATGATCCTAATCTGGAGGCTCAGAGATATAAGTTTCTGACCTGGATCTTGGCATGGAGATCTTGAAGCATAGTGACTATGAATTCCAGAAGATTAAGACAAGGAGATCTCCGAGTTCAAGGTCATCTGGGATTAAAGGCACAGTGGCACACACCTTTAATCTGGACCACACCATCTGCTGGAGACCTACAGTATTTAATCTGGGCCACACTCTCTGCTGGAGACCTACAGCCTTTACTCTGGGCCACACCCTCTGCTGGAGACCTATATAAGTACATTGGAAGAAGACTCTCTGACTCTTCCTGGCCTGCTTGCCTGGTGGGACTGAACAACTGCTAGATCCTTAGACTTTCATCCACAGATACTGCTGACCATTGTTGGGGAGCTGGACTACAAGCTGTAAGTCATCTACAAATTCCCTAACTATATAGAGACTACCCATACATTCTGTGACTCTAGAGAACCCTGACTAATACAATCCATTTGTCTAAGAATTTCATGTATTCATTGTTTTTAATAGCTGAGTAGTACTCCATTTTGTAAATGTAAAACATTTTCTGTATCCATTCCTATGTTGAAGGACATCAGGGTTCTTTTCAGCTTCTGGGTATTATAAATAAGGCTGCTATGATCAGAGTAGAGCATGTGTCCTTGTTATATGATGGAGCATCTTTTGGGTATATGCCCAGGAGTTGTATAGCTGGATTCTCAGGTAATACTATGTCCAATTTTCTGAGAAAGCACCAGACTTATTTCCTGAGTGGTTGTACCAGCCGGCAATCCCACCAACAATGGAGGAGTGTTCCTCTTTCTCCACATCCTTGCCATCATCTGCTGTCACCTGAGTTTTTCATATTAGCCATTCTGATTGGTGTGAAGTAGCACCTCTGGGTTGCACTGATTCACATTTCCCCAATGACTAAGGATGTTAATCATTTCTTTAGGTGCTTCTCAGCCATCCGATATTCCTCTGTATCCCATATTTTTAATAGGGTTATTTGATTCTCTGGAGTCTAACTTCTTGAGTTCTTTGTATATTTTGGATATTAGCTTTCTATTAGATGGAGGATTGGAAAAGATCTTTTCCCTATTTGTTGGTTGCTGTTTTGTCCTATAGACAATGTCCTTTGCCTTATAGAATCTTTGCAATTTTATGATGTCCCATTCGTAAATTGTTGATTTTTGAACATAAGCCATCGGTGTTCTCTTCAGTAGGTTTTCATCTCTGCCCATGTGTTCAAGACTTTTCTTTACTTTCCCTTCTATTAGTTTCAGTGTATCTGGTTTTATGTGGAGATATTTGATACACTTGGACTTGAGCTTTGTACTAGGAGATAAGAATGGGTCAATTTGCATTCTTCTACTTTCTGAGCTCCAGTTAAACCATCATCATTTGTTAAAAATGCTGACTTTTTTCCACTGGATGGTTTTAGCTCCTTTGTCAAATATCAAGTGACCATTGTTGTGTGGGTTCATTTCTGGGTCTTCAATTCTATCCCACTGATCTACCTGCCTGTCTCTGTACCAATATCATATAGTTTTTGTCACTATTGCTCTGTAATATAGCTTGAAGTCAGAAATGGTGATTCCACCAGAAGTTCTTCTATTGTTGAGAGTAGTTTTCACTTTCCTGGGTTTTGTTGTTCTTCCAAATGAATTTGCAAATTGCTCTTTCTAACTCTATAAAGAATTGAGTTGGAATTTTGGTTGGGATTGTATTGAATGTGTAGATTGTTTTCTGTAAGATGGACATTTTTACTATCATAATCTTGCCAATCTTTGATCATATGAGATCTTTCCGTCTTCTGCGATCTTCTTCAATTTTTTCCTTCAGAGATTTGAAATTCTTGGTATACAAATCTTTCACTTGCTTGGTTAGAGGCACACCAAGTTATTTTATATGTGACTATTGTGAAGGGTGTTGTTTCCCTAATTTCATTTTTCCCAACACTTGGGACAGACAGGGACATCTAGGTTTAAGAAGCTTTTCATTCTCCAAACAGGTGATTATAATATATTTCTCTGTAACATGTTATAGTTTTATTTTCACAAGTACAAGACTAGCAAAGACTATTTTTGTCTCAAAGACAGAAATGTTAGATAACATTAAAGATAATTATGTTAGACTGATAGCATCATACTGTTTCAGAAGAAACTAGATATCAACAGGACACAGGATGATATATCTCAGTTTCTGAAAGAAATTTACCAAGAATCAAGATTTTCATAACCTGTAAAACTGTCTTCCACAGCTAATGAGAATTATAGACTTCCCATAATTATGATCAATTTAATGCATTCATGACCAGTAGACCAGAACTACAAAAGTGCTTAAGGGAATCCCTTATCTAGAAGAGGAAGAATATGACTGGTACCATCATTAGAATATGCAACTAGATCTCACTAGAAAAATATATATGTAAATGAAATCAGGGAAAGAGTAAAACATTGCCAAGACTGTAAACCATCAATGTTATAAAATAAATGAGGGGAAGAAATGACCAAAATATGTTCAAAACTGCCAAAAGAATATCAACAATATAATACGATCAAGCACATCACTTTACTCTGTGATAACTCTGAAGTCAAATATTCTTACTTCTCACATTAAAACACAAATTGAGCAGGTTTTTAAAACCTGAAAAATAAACAGTAATAAAAAAGAGTTATACTTGTAGTAGACTTACTTTACCTTGAGTACATAATTAGTATGGAAGGATGAGAAATATTGTTTAATATATGTGGGTCAAAAAGCAAGCAAAACTAAATTAACTACTTGGACTTAAAGACAAAAAGTATTAGACAAAAAAGTATACCTATTTTGATTAAAGTAACAATTTGTCAGGAAAATATGATATCCATTTACCAAATGAAAATTTAGTAAATATATAAAAATAAAATAAATGTTATGACATTCCTTCAGTACACATGGTAGTGAATGTGGATGGCATCACATCACCTATTGATGGCTTCTTCTTTAAGCACACTGTCAACCGTGATGCTTTGCGTCACCCAGTAGAACGCTGACCTGGACATATCTTTGCATGATCAAGTGACTATACAATGGCAATCAGAGAGGGTCAATAGAAATGATGAAGAGGAGTTTAATATACAACAGAATAGACATGAAAATGAAATTGATGTTTGCCATTTAACTAGTTAAAACCATCCAGCAGCCTTTCTCAGTTTCAAAAAATGCAATCATTGTTGCCATCATACATACCTTCTGATATGTGACTAATATTTTCCATAAAAAATTAAGAATGTTTTAAAATGTGAATAAAATAATAAAATAATGTTATGCACCAAGTTCAGAACATTTAATTTTATGAAAGCAAACATTGTGAGAGGGAGATTTAGGTCCCTTTGCAATTGTGTGTGACTTTTATACCAATAGTAATGTTAAAGAATTATAAGAAAAAATCTTAAAATTAGTGTTAGTGCACAAAGGTCTTCAAGTGACCAAGGGAACCTATATGGAAGAAAATACTGAAAGTTTAACACCTGACTATAATACATAGAATCTTGTTACTGGTATAAAGGCAGGCATGTAGGCTAGTGAAACACAAATGAACCTGGAAATAGATTTCCATATCTCCTGTCAACCCCTCTCAGTAGAAGTGTTAAAAATAAACATTGAGAATAGTCTCTTCTACGACAATTGATATCATTAGAACTATTAAAAATATATATTAATTATCTGTTCAATGACTGCTGCTGAAAAACTGGATATTCCCATGTAGGAGTTTGATATTGAACCTTTTCTCACTCTGTACAAAGACAGTTAATTTTAGTGAGAGACTTTAATAGCTTACTTAATGATAACAGACTTATAGCTTACTTAAAGATAGTAGAGTAAAATATAGAGGAAGTGAAATTCTTCAGGACATTAGCACAGGCCAGGATATCCTTTAGAGGATTCCACAAATATGTGAAATCCAAGTAAGGATTGATGGCTAGCATGTATGGCATCAAATTTTAAAGTATCTGCAAAGTAAAGCAAATGATAGAGTGGAGAGGTGACATAAAGTATGTTTTTGCCATCTATTTGTCTCACAGGATTAATATCCTAAGCACTAAGTCCTTGAGAAAATAAGGAGTTCCCCCAAAATATGAAAAATCTCAGTAATCACTTATCAAAGAAATGCAAAAGGCCAATAAGTTTATGAATTAAATATTTACTTAGTAAACATTACAGTAAATTATTAGCACTATGAGATTCCTGGACCCCTGAGTTAGAACCTCAAAATATGTTAGTGAGGACATAGTAAAAATAAATAAAAAACAAAAAAACAAAACAAAACAAAAAAAACCTTTCTTTAGTTAATGGGAATAAGTATAATCGGGATGAAGGGCAGCATGGTGATTTTTTGCTACCATTGAAGAAAGGACTTTGTCTGAAATTCAATTATCCCAGTTTTTCGTTTTCAAGAAATGAAGTCACCATAACAAAGAAAAAAATACAATCCTGGTTGTTGTGACTCTAGTCACACAGTCAAGTTGCAGAATCTGACTTGTTGTCAGTCAATATACTACATAAAGAACAGTATTCAGCCTAGAAAAATGAGATCCTGCGAGCCTACAGGAAAATGAATGGGACTGAAACAACAACAAAAAAAAGTTAACTGAGATAAAACACACATTTTGGGTTTTTCTTCATATGTGAACAAAGATAAAAAGATGACCTGAAAAAAAGGGGCATGCAAGATATTTTGGCTCACTCAATAGCAGCCATTTTGCACGAAAGTGGGTTTGGTACTTTGCTTGTCTTACTTTTCTATAATGCAAAGGACAAAGTCTAACATGATATCCAGTTTCACTAATGATACTAGTCCTAATGCAACATTGCCTAATGACCTTCAGCCTAGACCATTTTCGCACTGGATCTGCACTTGCTCTGCCATACACTGGCTCTTAGTCTTTAGGAAGTTTTTTAAACGTTGTGAGCCTCAGATTCTAGAAGATAGGACTGTGCTATGTCACAGTAGTGGTTGAGGATTTCTAAACTAGGTCAAGCGCAGAAACTGAGATTCAATGGATGTTCTATGGAAAGAAGCTACCATTATTAATCATGTAGTTCACAGAATAAATTTTGGCCACCACGGTAGTGAAATGGCAGCTGCAGCAAAAGGCAGGCTAGCTGCAGACTCTGGGCGAGATGTAAACAACAGCCTGTCTAGCAATGCCCACACAGTGACAAAACATTTGTTTCTTTCTTCTTAATTCATTCTTGATACAGGCAGGCTGGCTCATTCTGAAACTTTCCTGCCTTCTTTAGCTTCCACATCCGTTGCCATGGCCACATGCTCTTTGTCATTTCAGTTTCATTTCAAAGAACACCTCTGTCTCCATCCTCCTGAAAAATCAGCCTTTGGAGTCAGCACCTCTGGATGATGATTCATATTGTCAGTCTTCTCCATCCCTGAAGATCATAATACCTAAGGGAAATGAGCAAGTGTACCTTATCAGAGAAACACAGAGGCTCCAGTTGTATTACTCCTTCAAGTTTATAATAAAAGCTGGACGAAGGCGAAGATGTTCCATGGGCACCAGGGACACAGTTACTAGACAGCACTGTGCTGTACTTAGCTTCGTTTAAAGCAGGGATGGAAAACTTGGAGTAGGAGCCTGGGAAGTCAAATGGCAGTGAGGAGCTGAGGGTACACTACCTATTCTGGGAAACCAGGACTGGCATTTTCATATATAAATAACCTTTATAGCCCACTTCTGATGAGCTGAGCATCTAGAACTTTGTCCTCCAATGCTTAGGGGTTAATCCTGTCATCAGTTGACTGTGAGAGAATCACCCAAGGCATAATTCCAAGGTGTGTGTAATTTTTTTTTTTTTTAGTATATAGATCTCAAGGATCATTTAGGGAGTGACAAGGTCTGAGGGTATGTGAGTTTCTTTCCAGTTTCTCATTCTACACTGAGGTAAAGAATATGTTAAGCCAACCAAACAAAACCAGCAGCAAAATGCATTTTGATCTCTCTTGACTCAGAAAGTGCCTTTCAAAATATATATATATACAAATCCTTAAAATTACATTTGGAAATTCTTATAGTAAACAAAAGAAAAGGTTAATTCAACAAATATTTCCAATAAAGAAAATACCAGGGCTACTAAACACGCATTTTTTGTTCTTTATTGTTTTGAAACTAATGTCAGAATTTTCTTTGCCATGTTCCATTATGTTTTATATCACTGATAAAGAACCTGGCACTGTTCAGTGGTCCCTGAATTTACTATTCTACAGTATGAGTATCTAGGAACAGAACCGATATCAACTGAATGAAATTGAATTGCATGTGCTTTTGATGACTGTGCCTGAAGGATTTCTGAACTTAAAATAAACAAATTATTCCAATGTTAATCTACTGTCCCTCTGTATCTTGTTTGCTAAGATTAGTAGTAATAAGATCTACTATAAGTAATATAGTTGACAAATTAAAAGTAAGTATTCTTGAGAAAAAAATACATCTAGAAACAGTTTCTAAAACTCTAAAACATAATTCTATTTCCAAAAGAGTAATAAAAGAAACAACCTTTTAAGAGTTACTATTGTCAATGCTTTTCTTAGAGATAGTGAATATTTTCTGAATGACAGTAGTGAGACTATCAAGGAGAGACCCTTTGGTTATGAAAGCAGAAATATGCTTTGATCTGAGGGGATGATCTAGTTCCATGAAAACATTGCACTAATGACCATCTTTCTTAAGGGGAATCTAGAGGCTTCTTGCTGCCTTGTGGATGGCAGGGGTCATTTATTCCCAGACAGCCAGCCTGCTCAAGATGAAGAAACCTTTGAAGATAGAAATAGAGAGATGAGGCTCTCAGCAACACAGAAAGAAGGAAGTGTAATTGCATCAATGTTAGTGGAAGCGCCGAGTCTCTGTTTCTCCTTCAGGAAGATTGCCTTAAAGTGAAACCATTCAAGAAGACTCCGAGATACAACTTTTTCTATTTTTCTGTTTTAATACTTGCAGTTCTAATCAGTTCTATGAAGTTTCATTTTCTTTCAGCACTCAGAAAATATTAATTTCTAAATGTACAGTGACAACTGTGATTACAGCTGCTTCTTACATGGGGACTTTAATGAAGGAGTAAGTCATAAGTAATATACCTTGAAAATCATTATTGATACTCTTATTACACTTATGCACACTTGTTCATTTTGAATGAGTGAAGCTTAATTGTGTCCTTTAAAGGTGATTTTAGGCTTTTTGTAAGATTTATAAAAGTATAAATAAGATATGAATAATCACAATTTTACTGGCAATAGGTAATATGTGCTTACATATTTGTATATTTCCTTCTCATAAATGTTTTGTGTATACTTGTTTATTTAAGCAATGCAAACTCATCACAGTACAAATGTTGTCTTTCCCCTTTCTTATCTTTTTGCTCACCCAGTTCATTAAGTTTCTCACTCCTTTAAAAGAAAGCTATGTAGATTCCACAACTTTATGTTCATTTTCAATCATTAATACAAATAAACAAAAAGAAAAGGCAAGAAAATTAAAGTATATGACTGTCCTCTGAGGGAGAAATCTCAGCTAATACATGCGACTTGAAGTCCATTTTCAGTCATGAGTCAGATGCACAGCATGGAAACATGGTAGGCTTTAATATTTGTTCTCAATAACATTGAGGTAGAGGGATGTGGTCTGCTCAAATTCATTTGTTTTTAAAACTCATCCACCTTAGCATTTATTTATACTGGAACATTTTCTACTTTTGCACTAGACCCAGAAAGATGAAATCTCAATTTCCTTTTGAACTGAATCTATCACTTTCTTGTGGGTCCTGAGTTCTTGATACTGACTCTTTGAGAAACATCCATCACTTGGCTCAATCTTCCTTATTCTTTTGGTGTTCTTGGAATCTATCACAGTGTGTGTGTGTGTGTGTGTGTGTGTGTGTGTGTGTGTTTTGAGTGATTTGTGTGATGTTGAAGTATGTTAATATACTTTCATTACTTGCCCTTTTATATTGTTATTTTCACTGGGCACATTAAGACATCTTTCTGCCTAACTTTGAGGGTTATATATACAGGGGCAATAGTAATAGAACAAATTGCTACAACAAGCATTCAATAAGAACATTTTGTATATCTGGATTCTAAACCAATTTTCATGATATGTGCTTAGATTTAGAGCTAAGCATTAAAAAGATTATTCTCAATTCATTGTATGGAGGGGCAACTTAGAATGATGCTGGTGATAGAGTATATATGACAAAATAGAATAGAGTCTGATCATTAAGAGTAAATATGCCCCATCAGGACCACCAGCTTATGGCATGAAGAATGTGAGAAAAGCACAAGTAGAAACAGCATGAAGATCCCCAACTCCTTACTCTGAACTTTGACCTACAGTCAAAGGAGTCTGTAGGAATCTGACCTACAGTCAGGGAAGTGTCAGATGACAGAAATACAATTTCTATCTCAGTATATGCTTGAAGAAGATTGTCTCAGATGATAACACTAGCAACAGCCTAGGGCATGAACACATCAGAATTAATCCAGCTGGACAATGTAGTAACACAAAAGAAAGGTCCGACAATCTTTCTGAGGAGTTTACAGCTTTAGAGGGCAGGTTTAAGATCCATGTGTCTCATAGCCCCTAACAATTGCTGACAATAGTTGTGTTGAGAAACAGTGGGATTCTATGGAGCCTTCTGTTATTAGTTGGGATAAATTCAATGAGTTTTGGGGGAAAAAAATCACAGAGGGAGAAGAAAATACGGAATAAGAAGTTAGTTTGATTAATTCAAGGCCCAGAGCATGGACGTAAGATCAGCATCATTCTTGATCCAAATAAGACATGACACAGCTGAATTTTCCAGCAGAGCTGCCAGGAAGCCCTCACTCGGAAGTAATGATACCCAGAGTCACCATGCATATTGAAAACTTCTTGTCGCCATTGTCCCTGCTTTGAGGAGGACAGTTACTGTCACAGACACTAGATAATACTCTATTCAAGGAAACATAAATGAAAGATGACTAAAAACACTAAGCATGTTGCTAAAATATATATAATAAAAGAGATGTGGAATCCATCATTTTTAACAGCTTAGACTATCTGTTTGAGTGTAGGGGTTGGGGTTGTACTTCTCAACATTTTTGAGATTTGTTATTAAAATGTGTAAAACGAACAGAAAATTTAATGCTATATTTTATTATGTGAAAATATGATTATATACATATAGGTAGGTATATGTAAAGGATAACTTTGTATATGGAATTTCTAGTCAGAAACTATATGCATTCACTGTTTAAATAAGCTTTTCCAAGTATTCACAAACACCTCTAGTTTTCACTTCATACTATACCAGATAAGTTATTTTTTCACTTATGCAGTCTTTTGGCCAATATCCAAGTGGAAAATACTCAGAACTCTGACTTAACTTTTCCAGTCTCTATCTTTGAGAATCCCCATGCCATAAGTTAACTTGGTAACATGCTTTGACATATTTGTAGTAGTATTAAAACTATGAAATTGTTTTAGCTTGAAAATCTGGATATAAACTAAATGTTATAAATACCATTGTGTAAAGGTTGTTTCATTTGAACAATGGAAGAATGTGTAAACATGTAAATGACATACCAAAATACTAGATACAGATTTGAAAGGAGCATAAGAATACAAAGAAGCCTTGCCGAAATTTGTATCTTATAGTCTACTAATAGATATTTATAGAACTGAAAGTTCTAAAACATTATGATGTATTCACTGTATGCTCATTATCTTAGCAGGAAAACTGCCTTAAGTTTGGTAAGGAAAGAACCAAAGGTCCATACAAATAGGAATTTTGCTGTAACTACTATGATATTATTTATTATTTATTGCTATTTATTATTGTTGTTATTTAACAAAATAGTATAAGCATTGCACATTTCTATATAAAACACACTATTGGTTTGTTATATAATTTTTCTAGGTCTATTTTCTTTCAAAGAAGAAAGCTCTTTGCTTTTTAAACTCTTACTTCAAAATCAACTAAACCTCACTTATGTTCACCTTAAAAATGATGCACATTCTGTAGTGAAGCATATAGATTTCTGTTTTCATCTGAAGACTAATGATAATAGATAGTCTTTCTAAATTTTTCCATTTTGTTTGAATAAATGATACTTGGAAAAAATCTTCTCAATTTTTTATTGGTTATTTTCTTTATTTACATTTCAAATGTTATACCCCTTCCAGATACCCCTATTCCATCCCCTCCCCCTGCTTCTATGAGGGTGTTCCCCACCAACCCACCCACTTCCATCTCCCTGCCCTTGCATTCCCCTTCACTGGGCCATCCAGCCTTCAGAGGACCAAGAGTCTCTCCTCCCATTGATACCCAATAAGACCATCCCCTGCTACATATGTGGCTGGACCCATGGGTCCCTCCTTGTGTACTCTTTGGTGGGTAGTTTAGTCCCTGGGAGCACTGGGGGGCAGGGGTGGGGTCTGTTTGGTTGATATTATTGTTCTTCCTATATGTTGTAAACTCCTTTGGCTCTTTCAGTCCTTTCTCTAACTCCTCCATTGGGGACCCAGTGCTCAGTACAATGCTTGGCTGTGACCATCTGACTCTTTGTCAGACTCTGGCAGAGCCTCTCAGGACACAGCTAAATCAGGCTCCTGTCAGCAAACATTTCTTGGCATCCAAAATAGTGTCAGGTTTTGGCATCTGTATATGGGGTGGATTCCTAGGTGGAGAAGTCTCTGGATGGCCTTTCCTTCAGTCTGTGTTCCACACTTTGTCTTCGTGTTTCCTTTCTTGAGTATTTTATTCCCCCTTCTAAGAAGGACTGAAACACATACACTTTGGTCTTGTTTCTTCTTGAGCTTCATGTGGTCTGTGAATTGTATCTTGGGTATTCTTAGCTTTTGGGCTACTATCCACTTATCAGTGAGTACATACCATGATGTTCTTTTGTGACTGGGTTACCTCACTAAGGATGATATTTTCTAGTTCCATCCATTTTCCTAAGAATTTCATGAATTCATTGTTTTTAATAGCTGAGTCATACTGGATCCAACATACGTATCTGTAAACATACACAAATGTAAATATACATATTTTAAAAAATCTTCTTGCCTTATTTAGAAACAATGAGGTTCAATATCTCATGTGCTGATTAATAGTTTGAATGCAGTTTTTAAAGAGTGAACTATCTACCAACCTTTTCTAAAACAAAAACCAAATATAAAGGGGTCTTATGAAGTGGTGTTAATTCCTGCATGAGCAGTGCATTTGAGAACTTTGAGTTTCAAATTACCATAAACTGCCAGATGTTTATTTTGTTGTATTACATTTGACAAAATCACCTTGTTTTGTAAGCATGAGTCAAATTAGGAAATGAATAATTAGAAGTAGATGAGTCACTGAGAGCCTTATCTAATGAAGAAATGCTAAAGAGTAAGCCTCCACAACAATGTGTCGGCTTAGCCAGTGCTTTGGGATGGGTGTTTATCACACCTGAGATATTTATTCAGCATCTCTCTGACTATGTGTGTTGTATAAGATTGGAAAGATGCATGGAAATGCTTTATATTTATAGTGTATCTAAGTATTCCTTCCTGTAGACCCTGCATTCACTTCACTTGTGTTAGATTGATATCCAAAATGGGAATCCCATTTGGACACTTCTATTTACAGAGGTTTTTGAGTGCCTTTAGCTACAGATCTTAATTATCATCTATCAATTATTTTAATTATCCCTTAATTATCATTTAGCAAGTCAGACATCTTGATTTTGAGAATGAGTTCTTATTATATTTTCAATCCTTAACTGTCAATAAGATACAGTATGTTGCTTTTTAATAATTTATTTTCAGTATTTAAATTACATGTAGAGATGTGTGTCTATGAAGGTAATTGCAAATGCTAATGGAGTGCAGAAAAGAGTGCCATATTTCCTGAAGCTATAGTTGCAGACAGTTATGAACAGGTATTGGGAACTGAATTTCAACTGAATGCAAATAAAGGACATGTTGACCACAGAGCTACCTTCACAGAGCTAGTTCATAGAGAATCTTTATTTACTTATTCGTCACATTGGTTCCTCTAGTATAATTTACCACTTCATTATTTTCTCCGTTATTTTGAGTTTTACTTATTAATTTGAGTCATTGATATTCTGGGTGAAAAATGGTTTGACTATAACACATACATACACACAAATTTATACATGCATATGCACATATACACAAATAGTCACATACGTACACATAAATACATACATAGATACCTATTATCTTAGTCTTTTATATACTTGCCTCCCTTTTATGGGATTTCTTGCTATAGAAGTTTTAAAATTGTGGTTTCATCAAATTTATTAGTTTATATCTTCATTGATAATGTTGTTTAAGTCTTATATAAAATGCTTTACTGTTTTTAAGTTTTAAGACCTTCTGTATTTATTTTAAAGGTTTTATTTGGGGAGGTTGCTTTCTATTTATTTTTATTTAGGTCTTTCAAGAATCTGACTCTTGTTTTCAAGAGCAAGTTGAGTGAAGTGTCTAATTTATTGTATACAGGAAGTCACTTTTACAGATTCTTTTTACTAAATATATTTTAGTTAGTAGCAGGATTTTAATATATTAAAAATATTTGTGACATTATACTCTGCTTCATTGATATATATATATATTTATACATACATATATATGTATATATATATACATATATATAAATGGCTAAATGTGGTGACTATTATCATACCAAAGTATATGTTGGCCTCCAGATTTTCTTAATATTACAGCTACATGCAGCTCCTTTCAACGCTTCTCACACCTCAACCACTTCCCTAAATTTCTTCAGCTCATGGGCTTTCCTCCCCCAGGTCCTCATTTGTGTACATATACATATACGTATACGTATACGTATACATATACATTCATACACCTGTTCTTTTTCCCATTCTCTCTCTCATACTCTATGTGTCTCTCTGTCTCTGTCTCTGACTGTCTCTGCTTCTCTCTGTCTCTCATCTTCTTCTTCTCTTGGTCCTCCTCTCTAGCTCCTTTCATGCAGCCCATATTCATTCCACCACTTTCTTTCTCTGCTCTGGACACTCTCAGGTGCTTCTGGCTATACTCTTTCATATCTACTCTAAAAACCTTCCCTTGACCCATGTCTTCACTTATAACTTTGAAATTAAATTCCTAAAATATTTCTATAATTTTGCCATATTTTACTGTATATGTCTTGTTTATATTTATTGGTTGCTTGCAAATCAGGACTTATGTATCTTTTGTATATTAAGTATATATCTTTTAAGCATATCATCAGTAATTTTTTTTTAATCTAGATATGAACCTAATATTAGCATATGTCTACCTATGTGGGCCACCTTTTTTAAAATGATTTCTCTTTAGTTTGATTTGTATGCTGAGATAGTGCATTCTGACCAAAAGCATTTTGTGGAGTAAATAGTTCATTTCCAGGTTAAGAAACCAACCCATGACACACTACCACACGAGTTTAGGGCAGGCATTTCCTAGTCAGTGAATTCTGTATGGAAATGCTATTTCAGACACTAGGTTATTACCTATTATGAACTGCGTTCATAAAGGTTACAATAATAATTAACCATTACAGAATATTATTAGCCCAATAACCCTATTGCTTCTTAATAGCATCAAGTACCAGGAACAAACCTTTAACACTAAATTTTTGACATAGTTTATTAGCCTCACACCTGATTTACTGAATATAACTATCAGAATGTGTCCCACTTTTCCAAAAAATAACTCAGTGGTAAGAAAGAAAACAGGTAATCTAAAACAAAAGCAATAGCAGTCAACAACAAAACAGCTATAGTAAAACCTCCAACATTCTTTTGCTCCTAAGCAGAAAGGTCTGGCTGGCACAATGCATGGGGCAGCACAGATAAGAGTATTTGCCATGAAAATCTGGATTCAAAGGGAGAGAAATCCTCTTCTCCTGGAAGTGCCCTGGTTTTTCTTTCCTGCTGATGTTCTGCCTTCAGAGTTATCACACAATTATGAGAAAAGACATATATTTTAACTTCTTTTGTAATATATTAGGAGAGGACAAAGTAAAACTGGTTCTTAGATCACCATCCTGATAGAAAGGAGGTCCACATTTCCAGATTCAGTTCTATCATAAATACTTCTATGAACTTGACATAAATAACATTATCATTATGAGCCTGAAGATTTTCTTGAGAAAAATTAATACTATGAATTAATTAGATGATTCCCTTTCTTATATTACAAGATGAATTGCTTAGCTTTAAGCCTGACAAATAATCTTGAGGCAATATTGAATTCTTCCCTTATCATTATACTTAGAATATTAAATATCTCTCAATACAGTGATATATTTTTCATATAATTTTCAGACAGATAAACATCTATGTTTACTTAATCATCATAAAAACTTAGGAAGAACAAAAACTATTTTGAAACCCAAAGGAAATAAAGAGTTGTAGAGAGTAGAAGGAAGTTGTGAGGGAAAAGAAGCTTTGATCTTCATGTACTTTTAGCTAACCACATGAAAAAAATAAATGTTTCAAATTCACCATATTGAAAATTTACTGGAATTTCTCAATGTATATTAAGATGCTTGTGGAGCACTGTTAAAATAGCTATATCAATATCATATATTATCAGAGTTACTACCATTACTAGAATAAAGCAACATATATTGATTATATTTTATAAGTATCTTTTCTGTTTCTAGGGAGGCATACAGATATCTCCAATGACAGTCAGCATTTCTTTGTGTTTAAAATATTTCATGAAAGAATTTATAGTCAAGAGAACACTTGTAAGCATATCAACATGCGAATATATATACCATGAACTTATACAACTCTATTAGTGTGAATTTGATAATGTTCACTTAATGAATGTCTAAGTAAATAAGGATGTAAAAACAATTTCAAATAAAACTGTCTCAATTTCCTTACAAATCTGATGTATGCTTAGGTAATTATGGCATGTACTTCTAGGGATATTTGTATTTTTAATTTTCTGTGTGTGTTGGTGGTGATATAGAAAATAGAAAATGTGTTTTATACAATGCCAAATCATTTTATCTTGGAGATTAGTAAGTCATTTAAAAAGCCCTTCCTTAAGATAAACAGTGATTAGTTTGGAATTAAAAGTTAAAATAGAAGTAGTTAACATTTATCTCCTTTTATGAATATGCCTTGTTATTGTTTTTAGATAGCCAATTATTGAGCCGTACTTGTGGTTCTATTACCATTTGTATTAGGTAATGGTTATAAAAATGAAATTATAATGTCTTAGGGATCCCTGAAAAAAGCTGAGGCAGAGTTTGTATGTGGAAGATTTATTAGTAAATACTCTTGGAAACTTGGAAACAATGTTGAAAGGGAGAGAGAGGAAGGCTCAGCTACAGAGGCAATAGCCAGGTTTACGGGTAGCTCTGGAGCTCACTCATGAAGTATTTAGGAGATATGAATCAAGAAAAAGAATGCTTGCCCATGGGATGGGTCCCAAGTTGTTACTGGTTGGTTATTGCCTCATTCTCTGCTCCCTTTCCCATGCCTATATTAGTTGTAGACAGGATAAATTTTCGGTTGAAAATTTTATAGGTGGTTTGGTGTATCTATCACTCCACTGGGGTTCCTTTCTGGATATTGGAGGTGGTCTCTTCAGGTTTTATATCCGCAATGAAGTGCATCAGAGCTAAGGTGACCCACATTGATTCTTGGACACCTCCCTTATACTAGGTCTCTGTCTCATCCTGGAGATGCCTACCCACATACCTCCTTACCCCTGTCAGTTCAGATTTCCATTAATTTTTATGGCCATCTAGCCATCTCTCCTGTCCTCCCCCACACCTGATCCTGAACCTCCCATTCATTCCCTTCCTCATTACCCACCCTCCCAATTCCCTTCCTCCATCTGCCACTTATGATTATTTTATTTCCCTTTCTAAGTGACATTCAAGCTTCCTCTCTTGGGCCTTCCTTCTTGCTTAGCTTCTTTGGGTCTGTGGAAAGTAGCAAGGTAGCTGCATTTTATGGGTAAAATCCCATAATAAGTGATTACACACCATGCATGTCATTTTGGGATTGGATTACCTCACTCAGGATGACATTCTCAAGTTCCATTCAATTGCCTGCAAAATTTATGATGTCTTGGTTTTTAATAGCTGAATAGAATTCCATTGTGGAGATGTACCACATTTCTTTATCCACTTTTTAGTTGATGTATATCTAGGTTGTTTCCTGTTTCTGGCTATTATGAATAAAGCTGCTATGAACGTAGTTGAGCAAGTGTTTTTGTGAGATGCTGGAACATCTTTTGGGTATATGACCAGGAGTGGCATAGCTGGTTCTTGAGGTAGAATTATTACCAGTTTTCTGGAAAAATGCCAAATTGATTTCCAAAGTGGATGTACACAATTGCACTCCCACCAGCAAGTGAGAAGTGTTGACCTTGCTCCACATCCTTGCCAGCATGTGCTATCTCTTGAGTTTTTAATCTTAGCAATTCTGATGGGTGTAAGATGGAAGTCCAGAATTGTTTTTATTTGCATTACCCTGATGACTAAGGACTCTTAATATTTGTATAAGTACTTCTCAGCCATTTAAGATTCCTTTGTTGAGAATTCTGTTTAGTTCTGTACCCCATTTTTTAATTGGGTTATATTTTGGTTGTTAGTGTCTATCTTCTTGAGTTCTTTGTAAGTATTGATGGCAACCGCCAATCCATAACACTATCAATGACACTCTGTTATGTTTGCAGACAGGAGTGTGTTGTCGTCTGAGAGGCATTACCCAGCAGCTGGCTCAAACAGATAGAGACACCCATAGCCAAACAATGGATGGAGCTTCGGGATTCTTATAGAATAGGAAGATGGATTAAGGGCCCTGAAAGGATAGGAATTCCACACTAAGACCTACAGAGTTATCTAAGGTAGACCCTTGAGGCTCTCAGAGTCTGAACCACCAACCAAAGAACATACATGGGCTGGACCTATTGCTTCCCCACTAACATGTAGCAGATATGCAGCTTGACCTTAATGTGTATCATGAACAAATTGAGCAGAGGCTATGCCAAAAGCTGTTGCCTGCTATATTACCCAAATATTATCTTAGAGAATCCTGCGAATGATGGAAGGCCCTTATTGCATTGTAAAGACTCAAACAGACTGGACCAGAACAGAAATACCTCCCGTCACATAATAATCAAAACACCGAATGTTCTAAACAAAGAAAGAATACTAAATGCAGTAAGAGAAAAGGGCCAAGTAACATACAAAGGAAGACCTATCCGAATCACATCAGACTTCTCACCAGAGACTATGAAAGCCAGAAGATCCTGGGCAGATCTCATGCAGACACTAAGACAGCACACATGCCAGCCTAGACTACTATACCCAGCAAAACTCTCAATCACCATAGATGGAGAGACCAAGATATTCCATGATAAAACCAAATTTTCACAATATCTTTCCACAAATCCAGCCCTGCAACGGATAATAGGTGGAAACCTCCAATACAGGGAGAGAAACAACACCCTGGAAAAAATGAGATAATAACCTTCTTGAATCAAACCCAAAAGTAGATAACCACTCAAACATAAAGATAGCGTCAAGAATGGCAGATGGCAATAATCACTATGCCTTAATCTCTCTTAATATCAATGGTCTCAATTCCCCAATTAAAAGACATAGACTAGCAGACTGGATACGTAAACAGGACCCAGCATTTTGCTGCATGCAGGAAACGCACCTCAGTGTCAAAGACAAACACTACCTCAGAGTAAAAGGCTGGAAAACAATTTTACAAGCAAATGGCCCCAAGAAACGAGGTGGAGTAGCCATCCTAATATCGGATAAAATTGATTTTCAACCCAAAGTCATCAAAAAAGACACAGAAGGACACTACATACTGATCAAGGGAAAAATCCACCATCAAGAACTCTCAATCCTGAATATCTATGCTCCAAATGCAAGGGCACCCTCATTCGTAAAAGAAACTTTACTAAAACTCAAAGCACACATCGCACCGCACACAATAATAGTGGGTGACTTCAACACCCCGCTCTCTGAAATGGATCATTCAGGAAAGCAGAAACTAAACAGGGACACAGTGAATCTAATTGAAGCCTTGGACCAAATGGAACTAACTGATATATATAGAACATTTCATCCTAGAGCTAAAGAATACACCTTCTTCTCAGCTCCTCATGGTACCTTCTCCAAAATTGACCATATAATTGGTCACAAATCAGACCTCAACAGATACAAGAAGATAGAAATAATCCCATGCCTCCTATCAGATCACTATGGAATAAGGGTGGTCTTCAATGGCAACAAAAACAAAAGAAAACCCACGTACACATGGAGGCTGAACAATGCTCTACTCAATGATAACTTGGTCAAGGTGGAAATAAAGAAAGAAATCAAAGACTTTTTGAAAGTTAATGAAAATGAAGGCACAACATACCCTAACTTATGGGACACAATGAAAGCAGTGCTAAGAGGAAAATTCATAGCCCTGAGTGCCGCCAAAAAGAAACGGGAGACAGCATACACTAACAGCTTAATGGCACACCTGAAAGCCCTGGAACAAAAAGAAGCAAATACACCAAAGAGGAGTAGAAGGCAGGAAATCATCAAACTCAGGGCTGAAATCAATCAAGTAGAAACAAATAAAACCATACAAAGAATCAACAAAACGAGGAGTTGGTTCTTTGAGAAAATCAACAAGATAGATAAGCCCTTAGCCAGACTAACCAGAGGGCACAGAGATAGTCTCCAAATTAATAAAATCAGAAACGAAAAGGGAGAGATAACAACAGAAACTGAGGAAATTCAAAAAATCATCAGATCCTACTACAAAAACCTGTATTCAACACAACTAGAAAATCTTGAGGAAATGGACAATTTTCTTGACAGATACCAAGTACCAAAATTAAATCAGGATCAAATAGACCATCTAAACTGTCCTATAACCCCTGAAGAAATAGAAGTTGTCATTGGAAGTCTTCCAACCAAAAAAAGCACAGGTCCAGATGGTTTTAGTGCAGAATTCTATCAGACCTTCAAAGAAGACCTAACACCAATACTCTTCAAACTGTTCCACAAAATAGAAACAGAAGGAACACTACCCAACTCGTTCTATGAAGCCACAATTACACTAATACCAAAAGCACACAAAGATCCAACAAAGAAAGAGAATTGCAGGCCAATCTCTCTTATGAATATCGATGCAAAAATACTCAATAAAATTCTTGCCAACCGAATCCAAGAACACATCAAATCGATCATTCACCACGATCAAGTAGGCTTCATCCCAGGGATGCAGGGATGGTTCAATATAAGGAAATCCATCAATGTAATCCACTACATAAACAATCTCAAAGAAAAAAACCACATGGTCATCTCATTAGATGCTGAGAAAGCATTTGACAAAATTCAGCATCCTTTCATGCTAAAGGTCTTGGAAAGATCAGGAATTCAAGGCCCATATCTAAACATAGTAAAAGCAATTTACAGCAAACCAGTAGCCAGCATCAATCTAAACGGAGAGAAACTTGAAGCAATCCCACTAAAATCAGGGACTAGACAAGGCTGCCCTCTCTCTCCATATCTTTTCAATATAGTACTTGAAGTTCTAGCTAGAGCAATTAGACAAGAAAAAGAGGTCAAAGGGATACAAATTGGAAAGGAAGAAGTCAAACTATCACTATTTGCAGACAATATGATAGTATACATAAGCGACCCAAAGAACTTCACCAGAGAACTCCTACAGCTGATAAACGACTTCAGCAAAGTGGCCGGATATAAAATCAACTCAAGCAAGTCAGAAGCCTTCCTATACTCAAAGGATAAGCAGGCTGAGAAAGAAGTAAGAGAAATAATACCCTTTACGATAACCACAAACCATATTAAGTATCTTGGCGTGACGCTAACCAAACAAGTGAAAGATCTGTATGACAAGAACTTCAAGTCTCTGAAGAAAGAAATTGAAGAAGACCTCGGAAGATGGAAAAATCTGCCATGCTCATGGATTGGCAGGATTAATATAGTAAAAATGAGCATCTTACCAAAAGTAATACACAGATTCAATGCAATCCCCATCAAAATCCCAACTCAATTCTTCATAGAGTTAGAAAGAGCAATTCAAAAATTCATCTGGAATAACAGAAAACCCAGAATAGCTAAAACTATTCTCAAGAGTAAAAGAACCTCTGGGGGAATCAGTATCCCGGACCTCAAGCTGTACTACAGAGCAATAGTGTTAAAAACTGCATGGTATTGGTACAGTAACAGACATGTAGATCAATGGAACAGAATTGAAGACCCAGAAATGAATCCACACTCCTATGGTCACTTGATCTTTGACAAAGGAGCTAAAACCATCCAGTGGAAAAAAGATAGCCTTTTCAACAAATGGTGCTGGCTCAGCTGGAGGTCAACATGCAGAAGAATGCAAATTGACCCATCCTTATCTCCTTGCACTAAGCTCAATTCTAAGTGGATCAAAGATCTCCACATAAAACCAGACACACTGAAACTAATAGAAGGGAAACTAGGGAAGAACCTTGAACATATGGGCACAGGGGAGAATTTCCTGAACAGAACTCCAATAGCTTATACTCTAAGATCAAGAATAGACAAATGGGACCTCATTAAATTACAAAGTTTTTGCAAGGCAAAAGACACCGTCAAAAAGACAAAGCGGCAACCAACTAACTGGGAAATGATCTTTACCAACCTTACATCCGACAGAGGGCTAATATCCAAGATATACAAAGAACTCAAGAAGTTAAACTCCAGAGAGGCAAGTAACCCTATTAAAAAATGGGGTACAGAGCTCCACAAAGAGTTCTCACCTGAAGAATATCTAATGGCTGAGAAGCACCTAAAGAGATGTTCATCATCCTTAGTCATTAGGGAAATGCAAATCAAAACAACCCTGAGATTCCATCTCACACCAGTCAGGATGGCTAAGATCAAAAACACAGGAGACAGCAGTTGTTGGCGAGGATGTGGAGAAAGAGGAACACTCCTCCACTGCTGGTGGAATTGCAGGCTGGTACAACCACTCTGGAAAGCAGTCTGGCGGCTCCTCAGAAAACTGGGCATGACACTTCCGGAGGATCCGGCTATACCACTCCTGGGCATATACCCAGAGACTTTACCTGCATGCAATAAGGACACATGCTCCACTATATTCATAGCAGCCTTATTTATAATAGCCAGAAGCTGGAAAGAACCCAAATGTCCCTCAATGGAGGAATGGATTCAGAAGATGTGGTATATTTACACAATGGAATACTACTCTGCAATTAAAAACAATGAATTCACGAAATTCCTAGGCAAATGGTCAGAACTTGAAAATATCATCCTTAGTGAGGTAACCCAATCACAAAAGATCACACATGGTATGAAGTCACTGATAAGGGGATATTGACCCAGAATCTCAGAATACCCTAGACACAATCAGCATATCAATAGATTTCTAAAAAGATGGAAGGAGAGACCCCTGGTCCTGGAAAGACTGGATGTAGGGGAACGCCAGGACAGAGTAATGAGAGGGGGTTGAACGGAGAAAAGAGGGAGGGAAGGGGGCTTATGGGACTTTCGGGGAGGGAGGAAACGGGAAAGGGGAAGTGATTTGGAATGTAAATTAAAAAAATAAAATAAAATTAAATTAAAAAAAAAAAAAAAAAGACTCATCTTCTCTAGCCAGAGGTTGAAAGCAGCTGGAAGTCAGGATAAATTCAACCATGAGGATGACAGAAGACAGAAACCTAACATGTCCTCTTAGAAACTCTACCAGCATCTGAAACAGATACAGACACTTACAACCATTGAACTCCTATGGAAGACTTAGGGGAAGGATTGAAGGAACTAAAGGTGATGGCAACACCACAGGAAGACAAAGAGTATCAACTAATCTGGACCTCTAGAAGCTCCCTGTAAACATCTGTAGCAGAGGACTTCCTTGTCTGGCCTCAGTGGGAGAGAATGTGTCTAATCCTGTAGAGACTTAATTCCCCAGGAAAGGGGAATGGGGGGCTAGGTGGGTATGGGTAGGGAGCAATGGGAGTGGGTGGGGAGAACCCTCTCATAGGCAAACAGGAGAGGGATGGGTTGAAGAACTCTTGGAGGGAGATCTGGGAAGGGGAGCAACATTTGGAATGTAAATAAATAAAACAATTTTTTTAAAAAGGAAAAGAAAGTGTCTTTGTACCTTTCTTTTACCAGCCATTTGACATAGGTTACCTATAAGGCCAGGATGGAATCTAATGTGAAGCATATCATTCTGTAAAAGTAATTTCTCAACGAAGTAGTGGGAATGTTGTATTTTGCAGATGACTCTAGGTAGTGTCAAACTGACACAGAAACTATGATATTCCTAAAGTTTAGGATTATAAAAAATGAACATTTATGTTTAGTTAAATTTAATCATAGTTCTAAAAAAAAAAAACCTGATACCTGAAAACAAGCCTATCACAGGGGACTGAACATATGCAGTGCTTTCCATAAATTATGGCAGAGAAATACTATTGAAACTACATTAGAGGTGATGGTGAGTTTCCTCTTAAGAATGACACTAAACTATATAAATGTATTTTAGAATTCTGTATATATAATATGCATTTTCTAAGAAATACGAAGTCCGAGTCATCAAATTTGTTTGATTCAAGATCCTTCTTTTGATGTCATTTACATTCCCTACTCTGGGAATGAAAATGAGGGTGGGTAACATACGTGTATTTACACAAATCATTTTCCTACATATATTTGCATAGTGCATTGTGTATTTTGAGTAACCCTCTGATTATCTAACATGACTTCTAATGGCTGCTAGATGATATGGCACTAAGTTAGATTACAACAGTATGCAGGCATAGATCATAACTGCAGCCTCTCTCACAAGTGCATACTATCAACAGTCTGGTACAAAACTCCTCATCTATTTACTGGATTGTTGTGCCAAGATCTTGCCTACTTCCTGTCTTCAATCCTCAAGAAGTCAGTCTGTATACCACTGTGGAAATATAAGTCATGATACCACTTTGTCAAAACCCTTCCCTTTTCCTCATTTTGCTCAGTCACAGCCAAAGTCCTTAAGATAGTCAGTTTCTCTTTCCTTATTTGCTCCCATTGTTCAGTTCTGGGCAAACTGCTACATGTGCCATTCCATCAGCATGCTTTACCAGTCCAACAAGGATTTTGAAATTGGTATTTTTCTCTATAGAAAACACCTTTTGCAGAAAAATTACTTGCTTGTTTTACCCTTTCCTGTAGTAATTTATTATTTTTTCACAGTGGTTTGTTTTATATATTTGATCAAAAATTTAAACATTTCTTTCTACCTCATTGTGTGTTTGACATTTTTCATTATTTAGTACTTCTTCCTTTTTATAATATGGTATTGTTTATTTATTACTCTTTCTTATTATCAATGGCTTTATTTTATAGAATAAAATTTATGTAATGATTGAAATTTTTGTCTACTTCATTTATTCCTTTGAGGAAAGTAATAAAAAATAGATAGCAGAGATTAGGATTTAAAGAAATCTTTGGTGAATGGAGGCAGACATAAGTAACAAATGTCTATATGTAGCTAATGCATTTACATGATTGATATGCTGTGCCATGTTGCTCTATGGTGCTGCTAACATCACATGGAAGAAGAGATACATTTTTATAGAGCCTGGTTTCTCTGCTTTCTCTAAAGATTAAGTGCTTTCTGCATCTTGGGACCCTTTGTTTAATTAGTGCTGTACACAGGGAGCTGAAAGAGTAGTGACTCTCCAGAGTCATGCTTGCTTCTTTGTGTTTAACTGAATCTATGAGATAATGATGTTATTCCCAGGAATATCAAGATATAGAAACAAAACATTCTTGGGTAAAATACAATGTCATATCAATTGTTAAGAAACTATGTTGTACTTTTTTGCTCTAAATTAATCATTCTATTAGCCCTTGTAAAGCAAGATAAAAAGTCCAATATGTATTTCAAAGAGATTAACTTTAGATTAATCTCAAAGTCTTCCTCCTATAAACTATTATATAAATTCAATGTCTGATAAATGTTTCAATGTCATTTGCAGCATGAATGCCCCAGTCATTATTTTTTATTGTTATTATTGAAAATAAATTCTTCACTCATAAAACACATCTTATGATGGTTTAAAAATGAGTGGTACCCAGAAACTCATCTGTTTGAATGATAGGTCCATAGGGAGTATTACTATTAGGAGGGGTGGCCTTCCTGGAGGAAGTATGTCACTGTGGGGGCAGGCTTTGAAGTCTCAAATACCAAATCTAGAAGCTCATCTCTAGTAGGTCAGTTCACTTCTGCTGTTTGCAGATGAATATGTAGAGGCCAGGTGTGTGTCAGGGTAGTCTCTGTCACACAGGGTAGTCTAGAGAGGCCATTCTATGAAGCTGTGAAGGTAATGCCTGGATTACTTTGGAGACCCTAAGTTGTTGAAGATGCCGGAGCCATGGGATAGCTACAAAGAAATGATGTTAAGAGGTAGTAGTACTTGATTTAATTTTGGGATTTGGTATCTATCTAGGAAATTGTCCATTTCCTCCAGATTATCTAGTTGTGTTGAATACAGGCTTTTGTAGTAGGATCTGATGATTTTTTGAATTTCCTCAGTTTCTGTTGTTATATCTTCCTTTCCGTTTCTGATTTTGTTAATTTGGATACCGTCTCTGTGCCCTCTGGCTAGTCTGGCTAAGGGCTTATCTATCTTGTTGATTTTCTCAAAAAACCAACTCCTGGTTTTGTTGATTCTTTGTATGGTTTTATTTGTTTCAACTTGATTGATTTCAGCCCTGAGTTTGATGATTTCCTGCCTTCTACTCCTCTTGGGTGTATTTGCTTCTTTTTGTTCCAGGGCTTTCAGGTGTGCCATTAAGCTCCTAGTATATGATCTCTACCAGTTCTTTTTGGAGGCAATAAGGGCTATGAATTTTCCTCTTAGCACTGCTTTCATTGTGTTCCATTAGAGTATGTTGTGCCTTCATTTTCATTAAATTTTAAAAAGTCTTTGATTTCTTTCTTTATTTCCTCCTTGATCAAGGTATCAGTGAGTAGAGCATTGTTCAGTTTCTACATGAATGTGGGTTTTCTGTTGTTTTTGTTGTTATTGATCTGATAGGAGGCATGGGATTAGTTCAATCTGCTTATATCTGTTGAGGTCGGTTTTATGACCAATTATACGGTCGATTTTGTAGAAGGTGCCATGAGGTTCTGAGAAGACGGTATATTCTTTTGCTTTAGGATGAAATGTTTTATACATATATATATATATATATATATGTATATATATATATATATGTTAGTTCCAAGCGTCCTATAACCCCTGAAGAAATAGAAGTGGTCATTGGCTTTTTCTGAATCTATTAATATGATCATGTGATTTTTTTGTCTAAGTTCATTTTTCTAATTTACATATATTTTTTTTAATTTTCTAAGTTTCTTTATTTACATTCCAAATCATTTCCCCTTTCCCATTTCCTCCCTCCCAGAAAGTCCCATAAGCCCTCTTCCCTACCTCTTTTCCCCATTCAACCCCCTCTTGCTTCTCTGTCCTGGCATTACCCTACATCCAGTCTTTCCAGGATCAGAGGTCTCTCCTTCCATCTTCTTGGAAATCTATTGATATGTGAATATGTCTAGGGTATTCCAAGATTCTGGGTTGATATCCCCTTATCAGTGCTTGCATACCATGTGTGTTCTTTTGTGATTGGGTTACCTCACTAAGGATGATATTTTCAAGTTCTGACCATTTGCCTAGGAATTTTGTGAATTCATTGTTTTTAATTGCAGAGTAGTATTCCATTGTGTAAATATACCACATCTTCTGAATCCATTCCTCTCTTGAGGGACATCTGGGTTCTTTCCAGCTTCTGGCTATTATAAATAAGGCTGCTATGAACATAGTGGAGCATGTGTCCTTATTGCATGCAGGGGAAACATCTGGGTATATGACCAGGAGTGGTATAGCAGGATCCTCTGGGAGTGTCATGCCCAGTTTTCTGAGGAACCGCCAGACTGCTTTCCAGAGTGGTTGTACCAGCTTGCTATCCCACCAGCAGTGGAGGAGTGTTTCTCTTTCTCCACATTCTTGCCAACAACTGCTGTCTCCTGTGTTTTTGATCTTAGCCATTCTGACTGGTGTGAGATGGAATCTCAGGGTTGTTTTGATTTGCATTTCCCTAATGACTAAGGATGATGAACATCTCTTTAGGTGCTTCTCAGCCATTAGATATTCTTCAGGTGAGAACTCTTTGTTTAGCTCTGTACTCCATTTTTTAATAGGGTTACTTGACTCTCTGGAGTCTAACTTCAACAACTAGAAAATCTGGAAGAAATGGACAATTTCCTAGATAGATGCCAAAATTAAATCAGGATCAAATAGACCATCTAATCCTTCCTATAACCCATGAAGAAATAGAAGTGGTCATTGGAAGTCTTCCAACCAAAAAAAGCACAGGCCCAGATGGTTTTAGTGCAGAATTCTATTAGACCTTCAAAGAAGACCTAACACCAATACTCTTCAAACTATTCCACAAAATAGAAACAGAAGGAACACTACCCAACTCGTTCTATGAAGCCACAATTACGCTAATACCAAAATCACAAAAAGATCCAACAAAGAAAGAGAATTGCAGGCCAATCTCTCTTATGAATATCGATGCAAAAATATTCAATAAAATTCTTGCCAACCGAATCCAAGAACACATCAAAATGATCATTCACCACGGTCAAGTAGGCTTCATCCCAGGGATGCAGGGATGGTTCAATATAAGGAAGTCCATCAATGTAATCCACTACATAAACAATCTCAAAGAAAAAAAACACATGGTCATTTCATTAGATGTTGAAAAAGCATTTGACAAAATTCAGCATCCTTTCATGTTAAAGGTCTTGGAAAGATCAGGAATTTGAGGCCCATATCTAAACATATTAAAAGTAATTTACAGCAAACTGGTAGCCAACATCAATCTAAATGGAGAGAAACTTGAAGCAATCCCACTAAAATCAGGGACTAGACAAGGCTGCCGTCTCTCTACATATCTTTTCAGTATAGTACTTGAAGTTCTAGCTAGAGCAATTAGACAACAAAAGGAGGTCAAAGGGATACAAATTGGAAAGGAAGAAGTCAAACTATAACTATTTGCAGATGATGTGATAGTATACTTCAGCGACCCAAAGAACATCACCAGATAACTCCTACATCTGATAAACAACTTCAGCAAAGTGGACGGATATAAAATCAACTAAAGCAAATTAGTAGCCTTCCTATACTCAAAGGATAAGCAGGCTGAGAAAGAAATAACGGAAATGATACACTTCATGATAGCTACAAACAATATAAAGTATCTTGGTGTTACTCTAACCAAACAAGTGAAAGATCTGTATGACTAGAACTTCAAGTCTCTGAAGAAAGAAATTGAAGAAGACCTCAGAAGATGGAAAAATCTGCCATGCTCATGGATTAGCAGGATTAATATAGTAAAAATGAACATCTTGCCAAAAGCAATATCCAGAATCAATGCAATCCCCAGCAAAATCCCAACTCAATTCTTCATAGAGTTAGAAAGAGCAATTCAAAAATACATCTGGAATAACAGAAAACCAAGGATAGCTAAAACTATTCTCAAGTGTAAAAGAACTTTTGGGGTAACCAGTATCCCGGACCTCAAGCTGTACTACAGAGCAATAGTGTTAAAAACTGCATGGTATTGGTACATTGACAGGCATGTAGACCAATGGAAGAGAATTGAAGACCCAGAAATGAATCCACACTCCTATGGTCACTTGATCTTTGTCAAAAGAGCTAAAACCATCCAGTGGAAAAAAGATAGCCTTTTCAACAAATGGTGCTGGTTCAACTGGAGGTCAACATGCAGAAGAATGCAAATCGATCCATTCTTATCTCCTTGCACTAAGTTCAATTCCAAGTGGATCAATGACCTCCACATAAAACCAGACACACTGAAACTAATAGAAAGGAAACTAGGTAAGAACCTTGAACATATGGGCACAGGGGAAAATTTCCTGAACAGAACACCAATAGCTTATGCTCTAATATCAAAATTGACAAATGGGACCTCATACAATTACAGTTTCTGTAAGGCAAAAGATACTGTCCAAAGGACAAAGCAGCAACCAACAAACTGGGAAATGATCTTTACCGACCCTACATCCGACAGAGGGCTAATATCCAATATATACAAAGAACTCAAGAAGTTAGACTCCAGAGAGTCAAGTAACCCTATTAAAAAATGGGGTACAGAGCTTAACAAAGAGTTCTCACTTGAAGATTATCTAATGGCCGCGAAGCACCTAAAGAAATATTTATCATCCTTAGGCATTAGGGAAATGCAAATCAAAACAACCCTGAGATTCCACCTCACACCAGTCAGAATGGCTAAGATCAAAAACACAGGAGACAGCAGTTGTTGGCAAGGATGTGGAGAAAGAGGAACAGTCTTCCACTGCTGGTGCGATTGCAAGCAGGTATCACCAATCTGGAAAGCAGTCTGTCAGTTCCTCAGAAAACTGGGCATGACACTCCCAGAGGATCCTGTTATACCACTCCTGGGCATATACCCAGAGGTTTCCGCTGCATGGAATAAGGACACCTGCTCCACTATGTTCATAGCAGCCTTATTTATAATAGCCAGAAGCTGGAAAGAACCCAGATGTCCCTCAACGGAGGAATGGATTCAGAAGATGTGGTATATTTACACAATGGAATACTACTCTGCAATTAAAAACAATGAATTCACGAAATTCCTAGGCAAATGGTTAGAACTGGAAAACATCATCCTTAGTGAGGTAACCCAATCACAAAAGATCACACATGGTATGCAGTCACTGATAAGGGGATATTATCCCAGAATCTCGGAATACCCAAGACACAATTCACATATCAATAGATTTCCAAGAAGATGGAAGGAGAGATTCTTGGTTCTGGAAAGACTGGATGTAGGGGAATACCAGGACAGGGAACTGAGAGGTGGTTGAATGGGGAACAGGCAGAGGGAAGGGGGTTTATGGGACTTTCGGGGAGGGAGGAAACGGGAAAGGGGAAATGATTTGGAATGTAAATAAAAAAATATAGAAAATAAATACAAAAAAAGAAAATGGAAAAAAATAGCTAGTAGAACCAGAGAGAGAAGTAGGTTGCAGTCAACAAAGCTGAAAGGAGTTAGAGATCTGAACAATACTTTAATATCAGATGTGCAAATGCAGAATTTAGAAATTTCTCAGATACTTTTCAGTATTAATTTGGTCTAGTATTTCCTCACTATGGTACCTTCCATTCTTCTTGAAATGATAATGTATATCCTGTGCCATTTTATGTTAGAAGTATATGATTTGCTTTTTCAGTTTGATTTTTACAGGCGATTGTGTTTGATATATTGCTGAAGCCTTAGAAAAGATTTTGATGTAATAGATATGGATCCTTTTGAAGTTGGACTGAATGCATTTCCATTATAATATGACTACAAGCCTATGGGCACTAGGGAGTAGAATGTGATAGTTTGAATCTAAAGAGTTCCATAGGTCCATAAGTATTGGCACTATTAGCAGTTGTGGACTTATTGGGATAGGTGTGACTTTATTAGAGGATGTATGTCACTAAAGGATGGTTTTGAGGTCTCAGAAGTTCAAAACTAGGCCTAGTGGTTCACCATTTATTTTTCTGTTATCTGCTGATCTGGATTTAAGCTCTCAGCTCCCTCTCCAGCCTCATGTCTGCCTACATGCTGCCATACATCGTGCCAAGTTTATAATGGATTAAATCTCTGAAATTGCAAGCCAGCCCCAATTAAAGCAAAGGAGAATTAAAATTCCATAGGAAGAACAATGTTGGCTGGCTGGACCAACCAGTGCTCCCAGGGACTAGTTTGTCCACAAAGGAATATACAAGGAGGGACCTATTGCTCCACATACATATACAGTAGAGGATAACCTTGTTTGACATCCATGGGAGGGGAGGCCCTTGGTCCTGTGGAGGTTTGATGCCCCAGCATAGTGGGGTGCTGGAGCAGTTGGGCAGGAGAGGGTGGGTGGGTGTGAGAGCACCCTCATAGAGGCAAAGGGGAGAGGGCAGATATGGGATGGAGGGGGATGTGGAGGGGTAACCAGGAGATGGGATATCATTTGAGATGTAAATAAATGGAATGATTAATTAAAGAAAAGGAAAAATGTTTTCCGTTTAAGTGTTGCTATGCTCATGGCATTTCTTCACAGCAATAAAACTCCAAATAAGACACATCCCAAACACAGTTTCATCTCCATATACTTCTCTTAGCTCCTGCCACAACTCCGGCATCCCCATGATTCTATCCAAAAAGAACAGGTCTCTAAGAGACTGTATAATGAACAGGACAAAGAGATAAAATAAGACAAGGCAAAACCCCTCATATCTGGGCTGGACAAGGTAACCCAATATTAGGAAAAGAGTTTCAAGAGTAGGCAAAAGAGTCAGAGATACACTCACACTTATTGTTAGGAGTCTCACAAAAACACCAAACTAACAGCTGTAACATATATGCAAAGAACCTAGTGCAGACCCATGCAGACACCAGGTTTGCCATTTCAGATTCTGAGTCTGTGATACAAGACTGAGCCCATGCATTGCCTGGATGGCCAGAAACTGGATTCTAGGTAGCATAGAGACTTAGAGTGGTACCACACATGACTGGAAAAAGTCAATGAAATGATTTCTAATGATATTCTGCTATACTCATAGATCAATGCCTTGTGCAGTCATCACCAGAGAGGCTTCCTTTTGCAGCAGATGAGAATGGGTACAGATGAGAGAGAGAGAGAGAGAGAGAGAGAGAGAGAGAGAGAGAGAGAGAGAGAGAGAGAGAGAGAGAGAGAGAGAGAGAGAGAGAGACTCTAATTTGAAGGTTTATACTATCAGGTCTCAGGTCTCTAGGAACCCCAGAAGAGAAGAGGACTGAAGACATCAAAGCAGATTGAAGACAACAGAAGAACACAGCCAAGTCATTCTTACGGTAACTAGAAGAGATATTTTGTAATGTCAACTAGATTATCAAAAGATGTTAAAGTTTGTTTTCAACTTGATTTAAAATACTCTTTTTTTATATCAGTATTCAGTGTCAAATACAAAAAAGCTTTATTACATTGCATCTGTTGCTTTTCTGAATTCCACATGATCTATTGGCCAAGATATATATATATATATCAGGGGGAAACCTATGTAACTGATGTTCCATCTTGAGGCATAATGGAAAAGTGAGTACAAAAATTAGCTGTTGAGTATACAAAACATGCATGATCCTGACTTTCTTTGATATTTACAACTGCCACAGCTGTAATAACATTAGGACTTCTGACTGTGAAGAACTCTGAGAGAGAGAGATGTGTCAAGAGCACAATAGGCATTCACCAGTCTTTGGTGTTACTTCATGACCACGTTGGGTGCCTTCTAAAGCTATCAAATACTCCCAGGTTCCTAGTCAAATGTACGCTGGCAGCAAGGCATGTGTAATGGCTTAGAGAACATTTTTATTCAGTCCAGAATTCAAATGATGGAGCACGCTGCTTATTTGCTTTGCTTTTATCAAAGCCTCTGAGGAACCAGAATAGCTTATGGCCCATTATGATGCAGGTGGTAGAAGATGCTAAGCACTTCATCGGTGTGCTGAAGTAGCTAAGAACAACATCATGATTTATACATTTTCCTGGCTTCATTGTTTGTGGAGTTTTGAAGTTTGAGGCTCAGTGGAGACTGGATTTCGATAAGCACAGGAGCAGACACAATATTCATATGCTTTCAAATGTTCATGTAGGCATGCAGTTTTTTGTATTAAGTAGACTGTATGAGAGACTTAGGAGAAAGATATTTTGTTTTAAAGGAAAGAAGAGGACTCATCAAAAGTTTATCTGTGTTTCTTAATAATGAGATTTATTAAACGGGTGTCTTAGTACTATATGTGTGGCATATATGTGCTCTTCTGCCTCCTTGTCATTTTCTGGAGCATATCCTTGTTTCTATATACTCCTGTGGCTTATGAATCATCTCTGTGGGTTGAGAACTTCCAGTGTCTGAGAGTAAGAATCTGTCTTTTCATGTCCAGGCACTCTCTTTTTGAGACTTTGTAAGTCCAACAGTTTATCAGGCAGACATATCACAATGAGAAACTAAGGAAGGTGGCCACTCCCTCTCTCCCTTTATTTTGTTCACCCATTAGCAGCTCATATGTAATGCCAACACACTCCAAAGGAAACAAAATACTTCAATCTAATCTTAAGGATCTATAGTCAACATAGGTCCTAAAGCCTCCAGTTTTAAATGATATGAATTCTTCATTTTTCTTTGAAGGGTTTGACAACACATAGACAAAAAATGCCAAAATCTTAAGAATTTGAGTATTAAACAAATGAGGTAAGATGCCATTTGTACCATTCGGAATTTTTCCTCCAAGAATCTCTAGACTGTATACATGGAAGCCTATTACTGCCTTTTTTAAAATCATAACCCCATGCATGCCAAAACATCAGTCTATAGCACCTTTTATTTTCTTTGGCAATATTTCACGTGTGAATCAGACAGGTGATTTGATGGCATAGAGAAGTAAGGCAAGAGATATCTGGCAACAAAAATCTAACTATGGATTCCATGTACTTTATACCAAAAATAAACCAAGAGATTGACAAGTCAGGGGTGTTATAAAGAAGAGGAAGGGTTTAAGTAAAGCTGGGTTTGAAGGGCCCTCTGGACAAGCAATTCTCTGCCTGATGTTATGAGCCCTGAAGATAAACGTGTAGGTTCTGAGACATCAACACTCTTTGTCTCGTATTTCCTTCTTATAGACTCCAAGAAATAATAGGAAAACTACCTGTTATTTTCCATCATTGGTTTCCATAAAGAAACAAAATTTTCTGCAATGAAGAGATTAGCTTGATGTAATTCAGCTGTTCCTTTCATATAGTAAGCTTGTTCTTTGTCACCATTGCTACCACGGATATGTCCAGATACATTCTAACTCTGCTCACAGCACATGTCACTGTAACCTCTGATAAAATTCACTGAAACAGACACACAAAGACACTCTCATAAAAATTGAAAGAACATTTTCTGCCTACCATAAAGGGGGTAGAACTTAAAGGCCTATACTTTGGCTTATCTTTGGGTCACTGGCTTATAAATGGTTCAATGTCAAACACTGAATCTGTATTGGTGTAAGTTGGGAATGCTCCCAGCACTGAGACATCACTTGACAAAGAGATATCATCCCACATTAAGAAAGAATGAGCATCCCTTGGAAGAATGCCAGGGAGAATATTGGAGCAATGCTTCATATAGATGATAGTTAACTCTTCATAATGACATAATTTGAATTATCTGGAGGCAGTGTAAAATTTTAGTTCTATAACAAATTGAATTTGTTTTGTTCTTTGTTCAAACTCAAATGTTGAATCAGAGTCTCTGATAGAAGATCATATGACTACTTTGATTATACCAAGGTAGTTCCATCCTTTTACATGGTCATAAGTTACGCTCACTTCTAGGTCCATGCTTCTATTGGGAGCATTATTAATTTCCTGGAAATATTATCCTAGTCCATTTCCCATACAGAATATTGCTGACTGCTGTCCTATATAGTATGATCCAGTAGTGTTACTAAATTGCTTTTATTAGTTTAATCTACCTTAACCTCAACCACAGACTTGTAAAGTTAATATTTCTACTACTCTTAGTTTATCAATAATTGACTTTGAGTTTGAAACCAATAACTTTTCTAACAATATTTAATTAGTGAATAGGGGAAAATTTTAATCTAGACTGTAACTAGGCTTGTTCATGCCATTAGTATCTATGCTGAACTATTTCCAAAAGTGCCAAATATCTTTACATATAACAGAACCTTTACCACTATACCTGTCTAAAACCACCTGCTTCTAAAAAATATCCAATTGCACACATTCTTATAACATTGATTCAAGCCTTGTTTTTATACTATCCTAATAATCAGTTTAAAATAAAAAATGAAAACAGTTTCTCACAAGATTATACATCATTTTAGATCTCTCTCTCTCTCTCTCTCTCTCTCTCTCTCTCTCTCTCTCTGTGTGTGTGTGTAGAGAGAGAGAGAGGGAGGGAGGGAGGGAGGGAGAGAGACAGACACACACACACACACACAGAGAGAGAGAGAGAGAGAGAGAGAGAGAGAGAGAGAGAGAGAGAGAGAGAGAGAGAGAGAGAATTTCCAATAGTGTGCTGAGCCAACAACAAACACTTAATATTATCTATTAATTCAACAAAGTTGGTTAATAATATAAATGCTATAAAATGATTATAGATGAAAGAGATATCCAACTCATTATTCTGTACTTCAATTTTACCAACTGTTATTGAATCAGATCTATAGAAACTTCCATTACAATTATATGGCCACCACTTTAAAGTGTCAATCTGATCAGTGCTATAGGTATTCAGCCCTATTGTGCAGGCAGGGCAAGAGAGTTCATTCCTGAACAACAATTCAATAATGAGTAGGTTAGAGGGCCATCAAACAAGACACTAAAGTGATGTGCTGTAAACAAGCCAAAAGCAATGCACAAATCAATACAGACATCTGAGAAAGAGCTAGCATTGACCAGACATTCTTGGTAGACCTGTCAGATAGATACAATGTAGTTCATCCACAAACCAACCACTCCTGAAGAGACAAAACAGAAGAAATCTAAGTGGGATTAGACTTTATTGAAGTTTAAGGGATGCATGACAGGATAAGCACATATCTAACTGATGTTTCAGAGAGTGCTAGGTACCAGTAAGCTTGCAAGTTGATTTGGGGTATCTTAGTTTGTATCCTTGGCAAAGAGCAATTAAGAGTAAAATTATAGATACCAAGAAGTCTACGTAGTAAAGTCATTAAGATGAGGTCAGAGTTGAAGCATCCTGCCTGACTATGGCTTATATATTTGGGAACTTGTACAGATCATACAATTTTGTATGATTACTTCACATCTGTAAAAGTATTATTGGTATTAGAATTCAAAAGATTAAGGTGTCAATGCTGGGAGTATTTTGCATCTCATAAAAATGAGTGCGAGCATTATCGACATGACAACCATTATGCTTATGACTGGTAAGCTTAAAAGTTCATAAGACTTCTAAGAGTTTTAATATTTTTAAAGAATATTTCCTCGAGGTATTTTAGAAGAAAAATGAGACCAGAAGAAATGTGAGAGTTTTTTAAAAAATCCCCGATTCTTACAGTGATAAGGCTGAAATTACAACTAAGAGCACTTACTTTAGAATGACTACTTTTCCACACTGTTTCTACCTCCAAACTTCTGTGAACAAACATATAGAGACTGATTATCATTGTGCCATAATTATTCTATATTTTTCATATGTGTAGATAGTCATGTAGGAAATCATTGTTGTTTCAAATAAGCACTCTCTAAAATGAAATTATCTTCAATATGGATATAAATAACAATGCATAAGTGTCTGTAAAATATTTGTTGTGGGAAATACATAAGGGAATATGTATTATATATTCATAGCAATAGGATACAAAATTATTAATTTCTTTAATAAATAGCTATCAAGAAGATTCATACTCTGAGAAGTGCTAGTTACAGAGCTTTGAAGAAAATCACCATAGTCTCTGCTAAAGCGGATATGGAGCTTAAACTCAAACCAGTGAATAGATGATTATATATTCAATTATGAAAGTGTTATTATGGAGTCAAATCTAAAAGAATAATGGGAAAGGACCTGTTTTCAATTGAATGAAAAGTCTCATCAAGTAAGTGACATTTAAGGTGGGACCTTAGGACAAAGAGAGCACAATAATGACAAGGTTGAATGAAACACCTTTAAGAAAGGAGTCAAGAAGTTAAAGTCCTGAGGAAGCTCTCACCTGAAAGAAGCTAAAATGATGAACCCAAGAGAGCCAGGGGAAGGATTGCTAAATACTGCTTAGGGTCAGGAAGGAAGACAGTCAGAGTAACACTGGCAAAGGGCAGGTTAAGGTCAAGAGTGAAGACAGCTGGGTCAGCCCAGCTCTTTGTAAGCAATATATGACAATAGTGAACTTGACTGTGAAATTATTAAAAGCTTCTAAAATGATAACTTTTGTGATTTATGATAAATGTATTGCATCATCAAGCATTGACTCTGAAAAACAAGTTGGGAATCTAATCTTAGCCCAAGCTAAAGATCACAATGTTTTGTGTTTTTGGTGGAGGTGAAGCAATGAATAAGAACAGAGGTAGCCAGAACTGAACTATATTTTGGAGGTAGTTTCTCTGGGTGGGCTACCCAGTAAACTCATATCTTCAGTCTATATAAGAAGAAATAAATGATCATACTATAGAATATTTGTTAGTTTTAAATTGTACTTTAGAAATACAGTTTTTAACACTTCGTTCTAAAGCCATTGTATTTGAAAGCTTTATTGATTTTAGGATACTTATGTAAAAATTAAATCTTTCTGTAATCAGAATTATTTTTATAATTGAAAACATATTAAATAACATATTTGTCATATTTTAAGTGGTATGACGTACATACATAGACACTCATATACCTCATATACATGTATACATTTGCATTAACATATATACACAAATACACACATGTGTACATATTACAACATCCTCCTGCTGCCCCTCCACAGTCTCTTTACTGAGATTTGAAATAACTTTAACAAATCCTCTGCTGAAGCTTGAGTGTAAATAAACTTTCTCTCTTAATACTGCTACAGTGGCTTACCTCCTATTACTCAGCCCCATGCAATATTTAAGGACCTGCAAATGCAGCTGCTTCCTACGAAGATTTGTTTTCAGGTTTCCTGGAACCTCTATACCATGCAAGCAGCCCCCACAAAAATACATTTCATGGCTCTTTTTGTTGTTCCCAGGTTCTGTCTTAAACTCTGATTTGCTTTCTGGTTCTGTACACTTTCATGTCTTATCATCTGATTTTAATTTTTTCTTTTAGATCCATGACTTAGACAAGAATAACTTTAGACATCTTGATAACCTAGATGATATGAAGAGTTTGAATTATTAAGCAACAAACGTTTTAGCCACAGTCAGTACATTTAAATGCAAGACACTAGTCAGGCAAAACAAACAACCAAACAAACACTTTCATAGAGGTAGAAGAGTTACTAACAATGAATTGTGAAGAAACTCATAACTTGAAACTAGGGAAAGTAGTAAATTTAAATACACATAGGCTCAGGTCTGTTTGGAGGAGAGGTTGCATAGTTTGTGAAAAATAGGGACAATATATATTTTCTTTATTCTTATTATAATTTACCTACATATTTGGATCACAGAAATATCTATTCAAATACCATAAACATATGTGTAAGAGCAAAGTCTTTGTTTTGAAAATGTCTTCTGGCTGGGCAGTGGTGACGCACGCCTTTAATCCCAGCACTTGGGAGGCAGAAGCAGGTGGATTTCTGAGTTTGAGGCCAGCCTGGTCTACAGAGTGAGTTCCAGGACAGCCAGGGCTATACAGAGAAACCCTGTCTCAAAAAACAAAAAAAAAATGTCTTCTGCTTTGTGTTATTATGGCCTCCCATTTCAAAAGTTCCCCCATGACTGATCCTTGGAAATTCACTAGACACATGATCCTCTTAGAAAACAGTGGATATCGATTTAAACAAAAACTAAATAAAATAAAATAAAATAAAAACATATTTTACTTATTTGAATTTTCTTTAAATGAAATACTGACTTTTGAGGAACTCTTTTTAATAATTTTTGTCTTCTATAATTTAAAGAAGTACAAAGAGTCTCTTTATAAATCTATATGCAAGTAACAATTTAATGTTTTAACAAAATATTACCCTCATTATGATCATATTTAAAACATACATTTAATATTTTTCTGTATCTCAATGTTTTTTGATAATTTCATAGTTTTGTATGTTACTGTGATCTCAATATTCTTAAAAGTAGGTCTGGAACTGAGGTACTATTATATAGTGATAGATAAGTTTTTAACTTTATTCTTCAGCATGTGTACAGCCAACATTTCCAGTATCAGTTGTTGCAGGTTCTGTCTTTTTGAGCATATGTTTTGGGGACCTTTGTCGAATATTTGATGGCTACAGTTATGCATACTTGTGATTGGGTCCTCAATTTTATTTCAATGATGTGCATGCCATTTTTTGTGCCAGTATCATATATTTAAATTCACCATGACTCCGTAATTTATCTTGAGGTTTGGAATGGTAATCTTGCCAGCCAGCATTATTATTTTCACTCAGGATTGTTTTGGCTATCTGTGGTCTTTTGTGAGCCAGCCTGACACAGTATCCCTGAGGGTACAACAGTGGCAACATAGCTCTAACCAACAGCTCTCCAATTGGTCTTTTTTTTAAGTGGGTATTTTTTTTCTAGTTGTTTTCTTTTTTTCCCAAATGGAGTCTAGCACATTTTTCAAAAGGACATCATAAATCTGCAAACTTTCAGACTTGACATGTGACCAACTAAAATCTACTTTATATAAATCAGATGATAGATATATTTAACATGTAACTGATCATAAAATTTTCAGGATGCTTTTCTCTTTTGCTGTCACTTTCCCAATTTATCTTGTATCTTAAATTTGCATCTTAGTTACTCAGATTATGCCATTTACAGTTATAATTCAGAGATTAAGAATTATTAGAAACTTTTGATCACAAATATTACCTATTTACTCTATTCATGTGTGTTGGGATTTTAAGTCGCTTTTTATTGCCTAAATCTAAATATTTCCTTGTAAAAGTTACCATCCTGAACTCATTATGAAAATAAGGAAGTTGAGCCAATAATAGATACCTACAGACTCCAGATCTTGGATTATTCTTCCTCTACAATAAGTTATTATGATCATTCTAAGGACTTTGGTAAGATAAATGTACAACTTCCCTAGCCAAGTGTAAACATTTATGGAAAAATCAAACAAAAGAAACAGATGTATTCCAAGATCAAATTTTATTGCAGTCTCTCTGTCAATGTAGGTAGCTGGGTATACCATTTTTGGCATATGTTTTATCCATGTACAACATTTAGATGAGCATGAATAAAAAATTGCATGTGTAATTATAGCTATATTATTGCTATTCATTATTGTTATCATCAATGCAGGAAAATTCTCCAATTGGTCTTAAGGAGAATTCAGCAATATGGAAATTATGCCTTTTACTGGAAACCTAGCCAATTGTCCAGTGATAGAGAAGTCATGGATCTTGGAGGAGAACCTACAACCATTTACTAAATCAGCAAAATTCTTAACTACATTCTATATACTTACACTTTTTCCCATAGATAATTATATGTCTTATTCCTCATCAAATAAATGACTATTTCAACAGACAGAGACAAATACAGACAACAACAATACAGAAAAGCCCGACTGATCAAAATGCAGAGATCACATTACTCCCAAGTACCAAGTCAGAATTAGCACATCTACCATGCAACTCCTCTGCCTAATGCTCAGGGCTCAAAGTAGAAGAGGGGGAAGAAAGATTCTAATAAGTAGAGGAAGAAGAAATTTTCAGTGAAATTTAGTTTCTTATAAATATCCAAGAAGCTATACTCATAATTTCTCATCAACATGGCTGTCTAAAATTAACCTGAACAAGGAAAACACTAATAGAAATATTAACGTGAAAGAGGAAAGCTTATGGAATATCATCCAAGTGGCTAATACTGAAAACATAGGCATAAGTAACATTATGCAGACTGATCTGCTCTTATTTGCTTATTTTGGAATTTGTGTATACCTACACATGTACACAAATACACACATATACATATCAATTAAAGAAAAAGAGATATGTATTTGAGAGAAAGAAAGGAAGAAGGGGGTGGAAGAAGGAGTGAAGTAGTCTAATCATATTTTAATCATCCCCAAATTAAAAGTGTAAGTATGCTTCAATGTACTATAGTGATTTTAATCTACAAGGAAAGACATAATTACAATGGAATATTAAATATTTTAACTTTTTTTTAAATTATTTATTTTATTTTTTTTTAAATTTACATTCCAAATCATTTCCCCTTTCCTGTTTCCTCCCTCCCCGAAAGTCCCATAAGCCCCCTTCCCTCCCTCTTTTCTCCATTCAACCCCCTCTTGTTACTCTGTCCTGGCGTTCCCCTACATCCAGTCTTTCCAGGACCAGGGGTAAGTAACCCTATTAAAAAATGGGGTACAGAGCTAAACAAAGTGTTCTCACCTGAAGAATATCTAATGGCTGAGAAGCACCTAAAGAGATGTTCATCATCCTTAGTCATTAGGGAAATGCAAATCAAAACAACCCTGAGATTCCATCTCACACAAGTCAGGATGGCTAAGATCAAAAACACAGGAGACAGCAGTTGTTGGCGAGGATGTGGAGAAAGAGGAACACTCCTCCACTGCTGGTGGAATTGCAAGCTGGTACAACCACTCTGGAAAGCAGTCTGGCGTTTCCTCAGAAAACTGGGCATGACACTCCCGGAGGATCCGGCTATACCACTCCTGGGCATACACCCAGAGGCTTTACCTGCATGCAATAAGGACACATGCTCCACTATGTTCATAGCAGCCTTATTTATAATAGCCAGAAGCTGGAAAGAACCCAGATGTCCCTCAACGGAGGAATGGATTCAGAAGATGTGGTATATCTACACAATGGAATACTACTCTGCAATTAAAAACAATGAATTCACGAAATTCCTAGGCAAATGGTCAGATCTTGAAAATATCATCCTTAGTGAGGTAACCCAATCACAAAAGAACACACATGGTATGCAGTCACTGATAAGGGGATATTGACCCAGAATCTCGGAATACCCTAGACACAATCCGCATATCAATATTTTAACTTTTATAAAGCTTAAAATTTCACCTTTCTTTAGTTCTTGCATCTGTCAATCAATCAATCTATCTATCTATCTATCTATCTATCTATCTATCTATCTATCTATCTATCTAATCTAATCTAATCTAATCTAATCTATTTATTTTGTGTGAAAAGGGCAGAATGAGGCAAGCTCATTCCACAACTTACATGTGGATATCAATTGAAAACTTATAAGAGCCAGTTCTCTCCTCTCATGTGTTGGTTCTAGGGACTGAATTCAGGCTTACCAATCATTAGGTTTCATAGCAAACATCTTTTGTCTGTTGAGACATCTTGCTGGGCCAAGTGTTTTATAAGAAAATTTGTAGAAATGAGTTAAAATATTATTTCTTGTTTTGCTTTTTGGATAAAATCATACATTTCCCTCTCCTCACTTCTCTTAACTGTATCTCTCTTCTCTTTTGAATGTGTAAAGTACTAGGTATAAGGGGTAGGCAATTCAGCTGCGGTTTGGGTCTTCCAGTTTTATGGTTTTAGACAATATACTTTCTAAGCCTAAATGATAAAAATGTGGGACAGGAATTTATAACTTCATGTGAACTTTTCCTCTGCATTTCTCTACTTAAACTGAGAGAAATATATTTGCATTAAGAAACAATAAATTTACAGTTCCCTGAGGTTAGGCTTTCATTTATATCACATTGTGGTGAGCACTTACTCTTTAACACATGTGACTCTGACAGGGCTCCAGGGTGGTTGGTTTCCACAGATTCATCTCCTCCTACTTGTGGCCTGTAGTTCAAGTTTGCCCAAGGATAGTTATGTGGCCCAATATAAAATTTTAAACCTACTTAAACCTGAGATTTTGTTGCAATGTTTTGGATAACTATAGGGCAAACTTTTTAGCATAAACTTTGAGAGAACAAAAGCTGTATCTTAATGTCAAAAGGTTGGAACACCTGGAGGATTTGTTTGTAGCCCTCAGTCAATGAATCATCAATCAATGAGAACCATATTGCTTTGAGCTTAAAGATCTATCTGTGAATGAGAACTTCAATTCTTTATATGTGCTGTTGTGAAGAAGAGGCAAAGATGGCACTATCTTTCCCCTGATTGCTTGAAAGGTATGGACCTTTTTATCAACACAGAACAAGATCTATGAGTTCTTCTTGTATAAGATTCTACCCACCAGTTTGAAAAGTATAGCTTCTACTACACTCACGAAAGTGAAAGTGAATCTATAACCTTTAAAAGCCTGTCATTTAAACTTTAGGGAAAACTCTAAATTTATTTGTCTGCTTGTGATACACAGTATATGTACTCTGTAGAATTGTATAGATGATTAGTTGTATAGGTGATTTTACTCAAAATTTCTCTCTCTCTCTCTCTCTCTCTCTCTCTCTCTCTCTCTCTCTCTCTCTCTCTCTCTCCATCTCTCCCTCTCCTTCTCCCTCTGTCTCTGGGCATGTTCTTTAGAAACAAAACCTTAGCATTTACTCTAAATTGGACCACAATTATTTAAGTTGAGATAGTTTTAAAGATTAAATCAAGAATCTACATGCTTAATAAATTTCTTGGAACTTTCACAATTATATTATTTAATAGACAAAAGTGTCAGCAATGTTTTAAGTAGTTGTATTATATAACCCTGGATGATATATCTCCTGTAGCCGTTTGCCAGCTAAGCAGCCAAATGTGTATTTATCAATTTTATTTATGGTTAGTTTGGATATTCATGATGCTAACAAATTTGAGAAATTTTATTTTCTTAGTGGTAATAGATGGGTATTGATCATATCACTGTGACATGGTAATAAAGGTGGAGCCCAGTGTTACAATGTGTAAAAGATACTACCCTGCACAATGAAAAGTCTGAGATAGGAACATGGAACTGAGTCATATGCTTGACCAGACAGGTGAGGAAGAAAGGAGCAGTCAAAGCCTCTTTGACTTTTCTCCTTTATTTAAAGCAAGGAGAACTGACTTTTTCTTAATGACATCATGGCTAAAGTCTCCACTTTTTGATAGTTCTTTTGCTTTAATTAGTTACCTACCTCCTTGGAAAATTAGAATTCAAAGTTTTGATTCTGTCATAAGGTTAGTGAAGAAAAAGTGATTTAAAAATTACTAATGAAAGTAACACACACACACACACACACACACACACACACATACACACACACACAGGCCCACACCAAAATCTTCTTACAGATCACTATAAATTTGCCTCTCAAGGCTGTTATGAAATTGGGCTGGACAGCATGAGTGCCTTGCTGAATGACTCATACCTACCCTTTCAGTAGTTGTAGTGAGCAGGCCTATATCACCAGATTGTGTTTCCTGGAAATTACAATGTGTGTGCATTGATAATTTAAGTGTCCACTTAAACAGACAAGAATGCAAAAAGGATACTGCTGAGTAATTATAATAATTAAAAAGTTGCAGGCAAGAATAATATATTCAGTAACACATACATAAGTGAAAAATATAGTAGACCCTTGAGAATGAAATAGAAATTTAAATTAAAGAAGTCTTTTATTTAAAAAAAGTTCAAACAATCTCTTGGGAGATGTAGAAAAGAGGGTGGGTAGTCTCATTAATGATCAAGGAAAAACATCATATATTGTCACTGAATAAAATTGTATTGATTTGCATCATGATAACCTGAGCTCAGTTATGGGTTTCTAACTTTTTCTTTATAGCTGCTGAATGATTCATACTTAGCAGATAAACATACTTTAAAGCAGTGGTCCTCAACCTTCCTAGTGCTGCAGCCCTTTAATACAGTTCCTCACATGGTGGTGACACCAACCATAAAATGATTTTCATTGCTACTTCATAACTGCAATTTTGCTATAGTTATGAATCATAATGCAAATATCAAATTTCCAATTGTCTTAGGTGACCCCTGTGATAGTGTTGTTGGATCCCCAAAAGGGTCATGTCCTGCAGGTTGAGGACTGCTGCAATAAAGGAAATGATTTAGTGATAAAATGTCTCATTGCTGGTCAAAAATGTCCCCACCTGGCATCATAGTCAGAGCCCCCTTTATTGTGAATCTCTAGGCATAATGAGTAAGAGTTTGCTGCATTATCTGAAAATAGGAAAGTGGAAGTTTAAGAACAGTGTCCTAGTGAAGGTTTTATAGCTGGGAAGAGATACCATGACCATCCCCACTCTTATAATGGAAAACATTTAATTGGGGCTGGCTGACATTAAGAGGTTTAGTCCATTATTATTGTGGCAGGAAACAGCATGCAGGCAGCATGGTACTGAACAGTTAGTTGAGAGTTGTACATCCACAACTATAAGCAAGAAGAAGGGCAAGAACCACTGGGTGTAGCTTGAACTTCTAAAAACTCAAAGCCCACTCTCAATAGCATACTTCCTCCAATGAGGTCATGCCTCCTAGTAGTGCCATTCCTTAAGGGCCTGTGGGACCATTTATTTTTTAATTTTTTATTAGGTATATTCTTTATTTACATTTCAAATGTTGTCCCCTTTCCTGGTTACTCCCCCACCCAAAATTCCCCTAACCCAGCCCCTCTCCCTCTGCTCACCAATCCATCCCCCTCCTGCTTCCCTGTCCTGGCATTCCCCTATACTGGGGCATCTAGCCTTCTTAGGACCAAGAACCTCTCCTCCCTTTGATGTCCAGCAAGACCATCCTCTGCTGCATATGCATCTAGAGCCATAGGTCCCTCCATGTGTATTCTGGTTGGTGGTTTAGTCTCTGGGAGCTCTGGGGGTACTGGGTGGTTCAAATTGTTGTTCCTCCTATGGTGCTGCAGACCCCTTCAGCTCCTTGGATCCTTTCTTTAGCTCCTCCATTGGGGACCCTGTGCTCAGTTCAATGGTTGACTGAGAGTGTCCCTGTGGAGTCATTTTTATTCAAACCATCACAAATGGAAAGGGGAAAAAATCAAAACCCCCCACACAGTGCTGGTGGGACTGAAGTTGCTCTCAAGTGTTTTGCAGAAACATTATAGATGTGCTGTATAAGTAGATAGAATTTCTGTCTATAGACAGGAAGGTCTGACTGACTCAGCTCTTCATTGCTTTTCTTGCATCTATCTCTCAGTATTATATGGAGACAGTACTTGAAGTGCCTCATCTTTTGATGAGGAGTAGCTATCAGAAACAGATTGGGTTCATTCTATCCCTCCTAGAAAATATGGCTTTCTGTGCCTCAGAGCTAGTCACATGACATCAGGCATATGAAAGTCCAGATGAGGCTATGCTGCTGTCCCTTTGCTGTCCTTGGAAGAATATGTGCTGATTAAGATTCCATTGTCACAGTCAGCTTTCCTGGGCCTTGAGGGATGAGCTTGCCATGCATCCTAGGCTTGTCTCATCCCTTGATGCCTATCTGAATGATAAAGTGACTTCCCTTAACATTGTGTGTGGGAGGTCAACCTCACCTGACTTGTTTAAGTGGTAGAAGTTACAAATTGGCAAGTGGTGCACAGTGAACATGTTTCATAGTCAGCAACTCCACTCAGGTTCATGCCCTACAGCACCATGATCATCTATAAGACAAAGAAGTATTCCCTAGAAGAGCCCAAAGCTAATGACACCTTGATCTTCAGCTATTCTCCAAATGTGATAATATAGATTCGTGTTGTCTAAGCCACATCTTCTATGTTATAGGAACAGGATGACTAAACACTGAAGTACATGGTTCCGTAGCTGTTGCCCATAAAAATAAAATGGTTCTCCTTTTCTTCCCCTTGAAAATCCTAAGGATATACTGTAATTTAGAACTATCCTAATGAAGGGTGTTCAATGTCAGTCTCAGGACAGAAGGCCGCCACATTGATGTGAGGACAGAAAGTGTCCTAGAACTGATTTAAAAATTTCAAAATTTTAGAATATATCAATGTTGAAAACCGGCATGTTTTAAAACCAAAACCTGTAAGAAAAATCCAAGTCTTTGTACTATTTTTATGTTTATGTCTAGGATGCAATGTGGATTCTAATTGTGGCATTTCTAAAGGTAGTCGGTAAGTAGCTAGACAAGAATGGGACAGTATGAGCAGCTCTAACAGATGCAGCTCCTGAATGAAGCTTTCTCTTTCAAGAGCATTCCCTGGAGAGTTTCAAGGAGTTCATAAGCAGAAGCAGCCATGTGGCTACATTCGTCAGATAGGTCCATGCAACTACACCTGTCAGCAGAGTTCAATAGTGTGGCACATGCAGCTGTGATGGCAGAAAACATTGTTTGAGATATGTACATGCATACATTATGTGCATTTAATTAAAGTTAATCAAAATGTGTGGTGCAAGTACATATTACAATTCTCAGCTGAAATTGAGACAATTTAAACACACATATATATAAAATAGACTGGATTGACCAATATTCATCATGGTGAGTGAGAAAAATATAGACCCTGGCAGACCAATGCTCAGTTGAAATTTTGCTGAAGACCCTTGTGTTGAGGGAAGCTGGTCTTTCTGTTATATTCAAACCTTCAGCTAATTATAGCTGATTGGATCGCATACTGAAATCATGCAGGAAAATCTGTTTTATTCTAGCCTTACTTATTTAAATGCTAATTCCATCCTCAAACCACTTATGTTGACTCATAACGTTAACCACTACAACTTCCTATAAAGGCAGTAGTAAAATTAATATTTATTTTAAATTTAAAATCACTATTCTATGTTGTCCTTGGATAAATAGGAAAAAAGATGTGTGTCTGAAATGGAAACTTCTAGTTCTTTGGAAAGTTAGTTATGTCAGTTAGTGTTTTGCTGAGGCACACAGGGGAAAGGATGTCTTGCTAAAGCAAACATGTGAATGACTTTTCCTGAAGCAGAAGGTGAAAGGATGAAAGGATGTTTGATGAAGGAGCATAAATATGACCCTACAGACAGTAGGAGACAAGCACTGAGTCTTAGTTTGGTTAGCTCTTCCTCATTATTCTTTGCTGAGGACATACATGTATTTGTTAGCCTTACATAGTGTTGTTGAGCTCAACTTGTGATAACACTGCCATTGAGAGAAACTCACCCAAGAACTTCTCTTGAGGTTTCTGTGGCAGCTTGCCTCTTCTATGGCCTGGCCTCAGGTTGGTTATTGAGTCTAGTGGTTTCTTTAGGATTGTAGTACAGACTGGTGTCTGCTTGTTGAAAGTACTGGACTGTAGCTGGTGGTTCACACCTGGTATCTACCTGCCTAGAAAACTGGTCTGTAGCTGCTGAATCGTATCTGGTGTTTGCAACAGGACTGAAGAGCTGTCTTAGAAGATGTAGCTTGCCCCCAAGGAACTATTGCTAAACAGGTCCACTTCCCCCATATCTTAATAACTTTTCTCTTTCATTACCTCTGCTTGGTGGTGGGCTAGAAGAGAGGTTGGACCCTTATTAAAGTTAGGGTGGAAAAAAATTATATCTACATGTGTCCCCCTTTCTGTGACTTTGCTTTTTAGTTTTGCTTCATCCTTCCATATTTTTGTAAGTATTGACAGCTCACTGCCCCACATACTAAAGTATACCCCAATGTCTTTCAGTCAATATTTATAGATCATAGTGTTCATCAACGGTTTAAACTTGCTGGCTATTCTCTGATAAGAACAGCCAAGCCGAGGCATGCTGGAGATAAACACTGTACAATTGCCGCTGCAGCCTCTTATTGCTGGAGTATGCCTGTTTCTTTTTCTGCCCGTGCTGTGATTGAGTGAGGCATTACCCATTACCGGATCTTGCTGCTGGATTGAAAGAAAACTGGCTCGCTGATGAGCTCAGGGATGACACAGGTCTCTTCTTTGTGCTCACTTCCTTTCCAAGGCATCAGGAATTCTGACTTGGTAGAGACAACATAACTTTTGTTCTTTTAGGGATCAGTCTTGCAATTTCCATTTAATTCCCCTTAAGAAGGAGTAAAATGATGTTGGAAGTCGGGGCAAATATTTATTATGTTCTTACGAGCTAGAAAAAAAAGGCTAACTGTGAACATAAATATGAGAAGTTACATATGATTGAACACTTGCAATCACAGGATTAGTTAGTTCATACTTGCTCTACATGTCTGGTTTACAATCAGGCCTTGGCCAGTCTGGCTATTGTGCATGTTTGGAAGAGAGCCAATCAGGAGTTTTCATTGGTAATAGTTCAGTAAAAGTATTCTGTTGGGTAAGCACAGATTTGGGGCAGTACTTTGAGAATGCTGCTTGTTTATGGAGTTTCCATAGAAGCACAGAGGATATAGGCTTACAGTAGGGTTAAAATCATGACCATCCCTAGGCTGCCAAGGTGGGCAGCCATGTGCAGAGAGTGAAACTCTGAAAATTTGTGAAGTAGGGGAATCTGGTGGTGACTTTACAATTTACATTCCAGATACTTTCTCTTTTATTATATGCATTTTAAACTAAGTACCCCATTTAATATATTCCAGAAAGAATATTTGTCTAAACAATAAACAACTGTGCTGCCCCCTCAAATATGTCACATCACCTTTGGGATGACAAAGATAGTAACCCCTGAGGGCAGTGCTGGCAGATGTGAATAAGAGTGGACTACAAGGCTTGAATCTATATAATTAGCATTATCTAACTCTAGTAAACTAATACCATATCTATAAATTCAGAAAAAAAATGTTCTTCCGCCTTAAAGAGAAATTAGCTATGGTCTAATGTGTAAAATACTTGCTATTTTTCCCCCTACACACACTAGAATCTGCCTGATGTATATTTATGTTTGCACATATTTAAGACGGTAATGTTTAACCAGCATATATAGTTATCCTCAGATGATTGGTTTAGTTATTTTCATTAACTTTAGAAAATAGTAAAATGTGTGGCCTTTTCAAATTATGGCAATAGCTAAAACTATTAATAATATCTTGAAGCTAATGCTGTTATTTTTAATTGATCAAATACAAGCTCCCCTCTTTAACTGGAAAATCAAATTGTTGTTATGTAACTTCAAGGCATACTTGATCAGCATTAGAATGTTTTGGTCTCAGAATGCTAACAATGCTGAAAACCATTTAAAAGTCAAATGAAGTGATGGAAAGAAATGTGTCATTTTCCACAGTGTTCTATGATTTCTTCTTTACAGTTATCTTCTTCAATAATACTGAATTTTTGGCTTGGATTCACAATCAAAACACAATTAAATTTTACTCTCTTGAGACCTGGGAGAACATGAATAGACACAATTGGTGTTTATGGTATAGAACTTTCTTGCTGGATTTGAAAGTGTTACAGACACTTGGCTCTGTGTCCCTCACTTTATGTTCATACATCCAGGATTGGTTTTCACGCATCTGTAGGGTTAAATTCTTGTGAAGAAAATCAGGTAACTTTTGTAGTTAAGGGTAGTTTCCTGTCTGTCCCCTTTACTATTCTATATCCCCCAAACTTTTGAGCAAGTGCTTCTGCAGTAAGCACTGACGTTATTGCATTAAGCTGATAGAACAATCATAAATTTCTTGTAATAAACCAAAAGGCCTGGTGCAAAATAAGGGACAAAATCTCAACTTTCCATCTATTGTGGACTTAAGAGATACTTAAAAGCTAAGCTCTACTCTTAACCCTTGCCTTTAAAAGGTTTTGGAAAACAGAGGATATCATGGATATGATTAAGGATTAAGAAATGTTATAACTCTGAATTTAAAGTGGACTGTTAATCCAACTGGAACCCTTGTAGGAAGAAGAACAGAGATCCACTGATGCGAAATCTCAGAAGGCAGAGATTACATTCATAAGAGTTCTTGTTGCTTATAGTAAAATGTAAAAAAGATAAACTTAAGGAAGAACAATCATGCACCTACTAATTTGGTTGGTTCTTAGCATAAGCAGTTTGCAAAGGGTGTTAAAGTTAAGAAATTCATTGTTGAGGAAAAAGTGGTATAGATGAAACCCGGTGGATGGTGGGAAACAGTCTTACAGAATGGATTAAGTGAGTGATAACAACAGATACTAGAGAATGAGATGAGTAATCCAGGAAAGATCTGTGGAAAAACCCTTGTATGTTGATTGCAGAACCTTGACCAAACAAACACATGATAGCAGATAAGATTATTGAGTATGTTGAATAAAGGAAGCACTGCCAATTTGGATTAAAAGATAAATAGAGGTACAGGGAAGGCTGTATGAAAATAGAAATGGGAATGTGTATTATGCAATGGAAGATTCTCCTTGAGCTCTCAGGGGCCTATGGCCTTGCTAAACACTCTTGTTTCACATACCTGGCATCCAGAACTGTAAAAGAATGTATATCTGATGTTCATGTAACTGAATTTGTGGTATTTGTTCATTCTCTGGGCAACAAACCATTTACTACTGATTGCTTGATTTGGGGCTGACAATACCAGTATATAATCTGTTCTTGTGTGCTCTAGTATAATCCTGACTACTCCCCTATATTCTATAATCTGCTTTTGTGAACAGTTATTTTAAGAATGCCAAAATCTCTAAAATTTACAAAGTACCCTTCTCAGCTGTAAATGATCAATACAAAACAAACTCAATGGTATTTTTGAAAGTTTTACTTTTCTTTGTAATCGTATAGATCTTTTGCTTATTACGGTTTTCAATTTTGCTAAGGGATTTCTGCACATGTGAATGTATGTGCTTTAGCATCTTTTTGTGCGTCTTAAGCTTTTTCTTTGGCTTTTTAGTTTTCCTGTTTTTTTCTGTCCTATTCTGTTTTTTGTTTTGATTTTATTTAATCTTTTTTCTTTTTTACACTCCAAATTTTATCCTCCTCCAGGTCAGCCCTCTGGCTGTTCCATATCACATATCCCTCATCCCTGTCTCCACCAGGATGTCCCCACCCCTCTACCTGCCACCCCACCAGACATCCCCACTCCCTGAGACCTCTAATCCCTTGAGGGTTAGGTGCGTCTTCTCTGACTGAACCCAGACCCGGCAGTCCTCTGCTATATATGTGTTGGGGGCCTTATATCAGCTGGTGTATGCTGCCTGGTTGGTGGTCCAGGGTCTGAGAGATTCTTCATCATCATCATCGTCATCGTCATCATCATTATTATTATTATTATTAATTATTATAGATGATTGTTTGAACTCTAGTTAGAGAAAGAAATAATGTGGATTTGGGTAGGTAAGGAAGGATGTGGAAGGATCTGGGAAGGACTGGAGGAAGGGAAACCATGATCAGAATATAGCAAGTGAAGATAATCTATTTTCTGTAAAAAATTAAAATGTTATTAGAAACATGTATAATACACATTAGGTTAAACTTTGATCAATTCAAGTTACATAAACATAAACTCTATACTAAGTGAAACATTTCACTGCATATTGATCACTTTTTTCCAGTTTTAAAACTTAACCTTTCTGTGTTTGACAGATGAGAGAGCAAGGGAACAGATGGACAAATGGGAGCAAAGCAGTGATTCTTTGAGTTATACTGATTAGAGGGTGGTGCAGTCCTTTTCCTCTCTACTTAATAACAATATGCTAAATTCATCCATGGTTAAATGATAAGTTTATTAGAGTAAATGTATGGAAATATAAAATATTTAATAACAGTTCCCTTTCTGAAGTCTATCATTTGTCTTATAATAATTTTAGTGATAATTATTTCTCTTTATATTTATCTTTAAAGTTTATAAAATATTTATTAATAGTTTTTTTGACAGGCTCTAAAAACTGATTCTTCCTGTAACTATACTATTTTAGAATTAAGGTAACTGAGATTCACATCCTTCCTTCTTAAAATTCCTTTTAATGAATAGATCAAATGAGTGTCAGGACATTGACTCGAGCCCAGATGTACTTTATTCTGGTTCATGATTCTGCTTGGGTTCTCTTTATTGATTATAAAGAATAAATATAGCCGAATAATAGATTTATATGTTTTTAACCATTTAAATTTTATTTTCTGTGACTTTGTTGATAAAATAGCAATATGAAAACCTTTTGATTTAGTGATTTCTTTGAATATATGCTTCGATAATTTTAAAAATAATTACATGAAACAAATGGAGGGTGTGAGGAATGTAATTCATTTCGTTTATTAGTAAAATATGTCATGTTACTATTCTTGTGTTATTAGGAGGTAATGCCTATGTTACAGTCACATGTAAAATTATATTTTACAAGTGAGTTAGAAATCATATTTTATTGTTTTATATGTTACATTATATTGCAAAGGGAGGTTTTCAGAGGTGGTCATAACTAAACAAACATTTGCAGAGGAAATAAAGATTGGGCACAGAGCTAAGTGCTTGGCCTAATATTCTGCAGTAGGCATTCCAGGAAGGGCTGGAAATGTTAAATATGTGAAATAATCATCATCTTTCCATGAGTCCTATTCAGAGCTTGCTGTCCACTGTTATTAATAAGCACTTGACTCTTTCTGGTTTGATTTAACCATGGCATAAAGTAATCAAGTAAAGTTACTTACCCAATTAAGGCCTTCTTGGAAGGAAAAGTGAGGACATTTTTAAGAACAACATTGGTCATGCAAACTTTAGTTTGGTACTCAATGTATACTTGATGAAATTAACACATTTTTTATTTTTCATTTTCTATATTTTTTATTTACATTCCCAATGATTTCCCCTTTCCTGGTTCCCCCCTCCCCGAAAGTCCCATAAGCCCTCTTCCCTCCCCCTGTGCCCCAGTCAACTCCCTCCCATTTCTCTGTCCTGGTATTCCCCTACACTGCTTCATCCAGTCTTTCCAGGACTAAGGGTCTCTCCTTCCTTCTTCTTGGAAATGAGAGACCTACTTTCTGACTGTCTCTGCCTTCATGATAAAACTAGAGTTTTATACACACTTGCCTGTAAGAATTGACATGGGAGAAGAAATGAGCTAGATAAGATATGTGTACATTGAGGTTACATATTTGCCAGAGTGGTCGAACTGAAGAGTAGTTTAAGTGAGTGCTGGTCATGCTAAAGGAAAGGAGAAAACAGAGTGAGGAAAGACTTAGCTCAGGGCACCTGCTGGTGTCTAAGTTATATATTGAGCATTCACCAAGCAGCATTTCTTAGGCCTCTGCTGGTTGCAGTTTTCTGGTTTTGTCACTGAATATTAAAGATTCAGATATGAAGCCACCAGTGATCATTGATTGCAGTAGTTTTTTCAGTATCTTACCACAAAACAGGAAACACTGTTTAATGTATCTAAGTCAGGGGTTCCCAAAGCTTAGAAATGCCTAGGGTTAACTTTTCAGTTTCTTTTCCAATAAAAACTGAGATACCAGTTTTAGTTGATGCTGACTTAGCATTGCTTATTTGTCTCATTTCTATCAGCTCTTTGCTTCATTTATTTTACTCTGCTCTCAACATATTGCTTAAGGTTTTTTCTTTTTCCTTATATTGATTCCAAAACTTATTTCCAAGGTCTGAGATTCCTATTTACTTTATTCAAGCCTGATGAGTTCATACTGTACATATAATGACAAGTAGCAGAAGGAAAGAGGTTGGTAGAAAGGTGTTTTTATTGTTTATCTTAGTGTGTGTGTGTGTGTGTGTGTGATTTATGCAAGTGTTCTTATATTTGTATATATTTTTGTGTACAAACATAGGAGGATATGGAATGGAGTCTTTATCATTCTCTATGTATATTTTTAGACAAAAATATTTCAATGAACCTATTGACGTTCACAGATTTAGCTTTTCTTCACGATCCAGTATAATCCTGGGATCCACCTGTCTCTCCCTAACTCCACCCATGTCATTCCCAGCATTTTCACGGATGTTTGGGATCCAAATTAACCTTCTGAGCCATCTCCTCAGCCTCCTCAAAAAAGAGTTTGCCATGAAAGTAACTAGTCAGGAAATAAATGCTCTATAGTATGATGTTGGGGAAACTGTCTCCATAATGTTCTAATAGAGGCACAAGGGCTCCTAGAAGTAACAACCACCTTCTCACCACTACAATAAGATCACTAATGGGTAGAACTTCAAGTACTATATTGAAAAGATATGGAGAAAGATGGCAGCCTTGTCTAGTCCCTGATTTTAGTGGGATTGCTTCAAGTTTCTCTCCATTTAGATTGATTCTGGCTACCGGTTTGCTGTAAATTGCTTTTACTATGTTTAGATATGGGCTTTGAATTCCTGATCTTTCCAAGACCTTTAGCATGAAAGGATGCTGAATTTTGTCAAATGCTTTCTCAGCATCTAATGAGATGACCATGTGGTTTTTTTCTTTGAGATTGTTTATGTAGTGGATTACATTGATGGATTTCCTTATATTGAACCATCCCTGCATCCCTGGGATGAAGCCTACTTGATCGTGGTGAATGATCGTTTTGATGTGTTCTTGGATTCGGTTGGCAAGAATTTTATTGAGTATTTTTGCATCAATATTTGTAAGAGAGATTGGCCTGAGATTCTCTTTCTTTGTCGGATCTTTGTGTGCTTTTGGTATTAGTATAATTGTGGCTTCATAGAACGAGTTGGGTAGTGTTCCTTCTGTTTCTATTTTGTAGAACAGTTTGAAGAGTATTGGTGTTAGGTCTTCTTTGAAGGTCTGATAGAATTCTGCACTAAAACCATCTGGACCTGTGCTTTTCTTGGTTGGAAGACTTCCAATGACAACTTTTATTTCTTCAGGGGTTATAGGACGGTTTAGATGGTCTATTTGATCCTGATTTAATTTTGGTATTTGGTATCTGTCAAGGAAATTGTCCATTTCCTCAAGATTTTCTAGTTGTGTTGAATACAGGTTTTTGCAGTAGGATCTGATGATTTTTTGAATTTCCTCAGTTTCTGTTGTTATATCTCCCTTTTCGTTTGTGATTTAATTAATTTGGATACTATCTCTGTGCCCTCTGGTTAGTCTGGCTAAGGGCTTATCTATCTTGTTGATTTTCTCAAAGAGCCAACTCCTCGTTTTGTTGATTCTTTGTATGGTTTTATTTGTTTCTACTTGATTGATTTCAGCCCTGAGTTTGATGATTTCCTGCCTTCTACCCCTCTTTGGTGTATTTGCTTCTTTTTGTTCCAGGGCTTTCAGGTGTGCCATTAAGCTGTTAGTGTATGCTGTCTCCCGTTTCTTTTTGGCGGCACTCAGGGCTATGAATTTTCCTCTTAGCACTGCTTTCATTGTGTCCCATAAATTAGGGTATATTGTGCCATCATTTTCATTAACTTTCAAAAAGTCTTTGATTTCTTTCTTTATTTCCACCTTGACCAAGTTATCATTGAGTAGAACATTGTTCTAGCTAGAGCAATTAGACAACAAAAAGAGGTCAAATGGATACAAATTGAAAAGGAAGAAGTCAAACTATCACTATTTGCAGATGATATGATAGTATACTTAAGCGACCCAAAGAACTCCACCAGAGAACTCCTACAACTGATAACGACTTCAGCAAAGTGGCCGGATATAAAATCAACTCAAGCAAGTCAGTAGGCTTCCTATACTCAAAGGATAAGCAGGCTGAGAAAGAAGAGATATGATACCCTTCACGATAGCCACAAACCATATAAAGTATCTTGGCGTGACTCTAACCAAACAAGTGAAAGATCTGTATGACAAGAACTTCAAGTCTCTGAAGAAAGAAATTGAAGAAGACCTCAGAAGATGGAAAAATCTGCCATGCTCATGGATTGGCAGAATTAATATAGTAAAAATGACCATCTTACCAAAAGTAATATACAGATTCAATGCAATCCCCATCAAAATCCCAACTCAATTCTTCATAGAGTTAGAAAGAGCATTTCAAAAATTCATCTGGAATAAAAGAAAACCCAGAATAGCTAAAACTATTCTCAAGAGTAAAAGAACCTCTGGGGGAATCACTATCCCGGACTTCAAGCTGTACTATAGAGCAATAGTGTTAAAAACCGCATGGTATTGGTACAGTGACAGGCATGTAGATCAATGGAACAGAATTGAAGACTCAGAAATGAATCCACACTCCTATGGTCACTTGATCTTTGACAAAGGAGCTAAAACCATCCAGTGGGAAAAAGATAGCCTTTTCAACAAATGGTGCTGGCTCAACTGGAGGTCAACATGCAGAAGAATGCAAATTGACCCATTCTTATCTCCTTGCACTAAGCTCAATTCCAAGTGGATCAAGGATCTCCACATAAAACCAGACACACTGAAACTAATAGAAAGGAAACTAGGGAAGAACCTTGAACATATGGGCACAGGGGAGCATTTTCTGAAAAGAACTCCAATAGCTTATGCTCTAAGATCAAGAATAGACAAATGGGACCTCATTAAATTAAATTTTTGCAAGTCAAAAGACACTGTCAAAAAGATAAAGCGGCAACCAACTAACTGGGAAATGATCTTTACCAACCCTACATCCGACAGAGGGCTAATATACAATATATACAAAGAACTCAAGAAGTTAAACTCCAGAGAGGCAAGCAACCCTATTAAAAAATGGGGTACAGAGCTAAACAAAGAGTTCTCACCTGAAGAATATCTAATGGCTGAGAAGCACCTAAAGAGATGTTCATCATCCTTAGTCATTAGGGAAATGCAAATCAAACAACCCTGAGATTCCATCTCACACCAGTCAGAATGGCTAAGATCAAAAACACAGGAGACAGCAGTTGTTGGCTAGGATGTGGAGAAAGAGGAACAATCCTCCACTGCTGGTGGAATTGCAAGCTGGTACAACCACTCTGGAAAGCAGTCTGGCGGTTCCTCCGAAAACTGGGCATGACACTCCTGGAGGATCCTGCTATACCACTCCTGGGCATATACCCAGAGGCTTTATCTGCATGCAATAAGAACACATGCTCCGCTATGTTCATAGCAGCCTTATTTATAATAGCCAGAAGCTGGAAAGAACCCAGATGTCCCTCAACGGAGGAATGGATTCAGAAGATGTGGTATATCTACACAATGGAATACTACTGTGCAATTGAAAACAATGAATTCATGAAATTCCTAGGCAAATGGTCAGAACTTGAAAATATCATCCTTAGTGAGGTAACCCAATCACAAAAGAACACACATGGTATGCAGTCACTGATAAGGGGATATTAATGCAGAATCTCGGACACAATTCGCATATCAATAGATTTCTAAGAAGATGGAAGGAGAGACCCCTGGTCCTGGAAAGACTGGATGTAGGGGAACGCCAGGACAGAGAAATGAGAGGGGATTGAATGGAGAAAAGAGGGAGGGAAGGGGGCTTATGGGACTTTCGGGGAGGGAGGAAACGGGAAAGGGGAAATGATTTGGAATGTAAATAAAAAAAACTTAGAAAATAAAAAAAAAGATGACTAATTGGGAACATTTAAAAGATTCCCATATTCTTTTGATATTCCTCATAGACCTCAATATCTCACTGATCCAACTCCAGAGGTGACATGATGAACTCGTTGTACCTACCCAAAGAATTTCTTCCTCACGCATCATTAGAAACTTACTTACCATCATAGACACAGTTGATATTAACCTCACTTTACATGTCTATCAGTCATAATAGATATTCAATGTGATGTTACATGGGTTATTAATCTTAAACAACTTACAATATCCTATCATTAGCCTAGGTTTTCTATGTCTTTCACTCCTGATGGTTTCTTCTTTATCATTTTAAGTATAAAGTCAATCATCAGAAAAAAAGTCTTTATATTCAAGTCCTTTGCAAAGTATTCCTCTTCTCTTCTTTATTAAAACACAGATTTCTTGAAGAAACTTTTAAAAGTCCTTTCCAAGAGTGATGCTTTTTCTCTTTATGTCATTTATACCTCTGTATTCAGAACAACTATATTTCCTGATAATTCATGTCTTTTTCAGACATTACTTTCTATTATCAAGCAGGGTGTTTCACAGTAACTATGATTTTAGGACCCAAGTGGAGCTTATAGTTCATTTTCTTCTACCTAACATAGGGAGATGCTCTTGTAAGAGAACTTTCATCTGGTAGACTCATTCATCCAAAGATTCTGTTTTATTTTCCTTTAGACATAGGAAGTCTTTTATTACTATTAATCTGAAAGCATTTGAACTTACTCTTACTACCTTTCCAACCTTGTTTCTCTAGCCAAGGTTAGAGCATTATAATAATTCACTCAAGATAAATGTCCGCAGATTTGAGGGACTAAGTTCTATTGTTACTTAGATTTAGTATCATAAAGAAAAATTACTACCATAAGTCTACTTACTGCTTGTTGAAGTCCGTCGATGTTTCTTACACTGATAATGAAATTCTACCATGACACATTTTTAAAAATGTATATCATGATGACCTTGTTGAAATGTGGCCTATTTTAATCTGCCCTATTGGGTTTTTTCATTCCTTTTAAAAATGTTTTAACTTTGATGGAACTATTTCCATAGATAACTAGAAACATTCATATTCTTACCACACAGATTATATAATAGTTCATAACTTATGCTATTGTAGACTATGTGTTAAGAGAAAAAAAAAATGTCATTGTGAAAAGAATAGCTTTCCTTAACCACTACTTCCAGTTGTATTCTTCTATCTAATCCTCACCACATATTATTCTTTGCCTATATTTCTTGAATGAAGGATGGCACTATTTTTTCTCACCCATAAAATGAGTTTTAGGCATCTGCCTTTATCAATCCTATAGCCAAGTGTATATCCAGCAATGCTCATAGCCTCGTATCTTCACATATTTTTTCATCTCCTTGTTCTCCAAATATATGTGAATTAAGGAGTTAACAGTGGAATGGGTGTCTAAGAAACGTGCAATGCTTCCAGTGCAGTAGGTGGTTCATTATCGAAGTGATATGATGTGCTGTTCATTCTTCATTCCTTTATTACACATGACACTAGTGGAACGCAATAAAGGGCTTTTAGCTCCTTGAAGTGCTCCCATAACCTACAGGAGTACCATTTGTCTTGGTGGCAGTTAGCAAAGGAGCAAAGAACAATTTGTCTTTTTTGCCTCATATTTCCACTTAAATGTGGAGAGATAAAAAGCAAGAGACAGCTTGTACTAATTAGGAGGGGAAAATTTAAGAGAATATTGCTCTTGGCAGTGTTCAAAATACCAAGGTCAAACATGTAACTTCTGTAATTCTGTGCTTCTCTGTAAAAGTGTATAATGGGTAAGAAAATTTTCATGGAGGCACTTTTAAACTTTTTTCATAACAAGGGCTTACTTACAGAGTCAAGGGGTTGCATATCCATTTCCTTAATGGTCATTTGGAAACCATAAGATCCTATTTATTCATTAAACTTAGGTTCTAAGAATTAAGCTTGAAAGATTAATACATCTGGATATTCTGCTCTCTTAGGTGCAGTTCAGTTGGTGTTTTGTAGAAGTAGTATGGACAATCATTCCTGAGGACATTCAAGGACTACCTGTTCTTCCACATTCTCCCATTGTATGCCACATACTTTGACAATGCGAAGCATTTTTGGTGACTTTTAAGTCACTGATATGGACGAACCAATCAACAGTCATATAGTTTCTTGTTCCCACAGTAATCAGTTTTTCATTCCTTTTGATCCTTTACCAGCAGATTAAGAAAGAACATATGTTTAATTACTAAGAATTCAATATTTCTTAACATATGTTTAATAAGAATTTAGTATTTCTTATTTTGTTAATCTTAAAGGCTGGTATGTTCATGCAATTGTCAACAATGCTATTCACTTCTTAGGAATGAATTAATACTCTAATTTCTTGAAAGGCAATCTAAGATTAGTAATAAAAAAAAACCTACCAAAATAACCTTAATTAATTGAAGCTGAATTCTCCTGTCATGATAAAAGATTAGAATACTTTTGGAGTACAGTTTCCATTATTTCTACTATACAACTGTACATATTCATTGAATATCTAATTTATACATTTTGATAACCCACAATGCATCTCTTTGCTTCATACTTTGAATTGTCAAATTCCTGCAGAGATTATTAAGGCTTTAGTAATATTTAACACAAGTTTGCATTTATCTCTAAAGTGTTGATGACACATTTTAGCTATCTTTGCTCAAAGAAAAGTTTTATACAATTGTGTTACTCTTTAATTTTGCTATTTGACATTGCAAAATAATTTAAATATGCTCTAGTGTGATCATAGTTCAGCAGAGCATATCTTTTAGCCACAAGTATAGTTTATTAGTCTTCTTAACAAAATCGAGCTAGTATGCAATGACACTGATAGAAAGGAAAAGTTAATTTTATGAAGAATATTTATTGTTCTTTATAAATTAGGTTTTTATACTGGTCTTTAAGATCCATGAGAATAATGATCACTTCCAATTGTTTTTTATAGTGTACTATTTCCTTGTACTATTTCTTAAGTGCATATTCATTAAAAATTTGAACACAAAATGATATTTCCATGTTGTTTTACTCAGGCTGAATTAAAAATATAGAAGTAAAATAGAAATCACAAAACTGCTCTGTTGTGTTCAGTGGAAAACTATTTCTTATGCTAACCTAGAATATCAACCTTATTACCTAATGGTATACTTTATATTTTTTACAATTCTGTTTAAATTTTTCTTTAACTCAGGAGTAAAATTACTCCATTAGACAGATGCTGTTTTTTTTCTCTTTCTTTTCTTTTTTATTTAAAAATATATTTATTTATTTTATGTATGGGAGTACACTGTAGCTGTTTTCAGACCTACCAAATGAGGGGACCAGATCCCATTTCAGATGGTTGTGAGCCACCATGTGGTTGTTGGGAATTGAACTCAGGACCTCTCTGGAAGAGCAGTCAGTGTTCATAACTGCTGAACCATCTCTTCAGCCCTTTTCTCTGTCTTAATTAGAAACCTTAGTTAAAAGTTCTTTGTGTGGTTCAACCATTAAAAGTAGTTTAACAAAATGAGTGTTAATGCTTTTCTTCACCTGCACTTGATTTGTTATTTGTGAGATATTGGGATTTGCCTGCTCCTTTCTTCCTGGCTTTTAGGTCTTCAAATCTTTATATTTGGTATGTTGTCCAACAGATCTGTCCTTTTTTTCCCCTTTAGGGCAAGAACTTTTGAGAATGCCACAGATTCTAGCTTTACATGCTATATTTAGAAGATAATTCTCTGCACCTTTATGGATCGATTTTGCCATCTAAGTTACTTTGTGAGAGATAATTGACATTCTTTGTTTTATGACACCTGTATGTGATGGATTGGTTCTAGTAATTGACATTGGTTAGCTTCCCATCAGTCGTAATATTTCACAACCAGCCTGATTCAAATCCTATGCAAGATACATGGCAGTTGTAGGAAAGCAGCCAGAATGAACCTAAGATAAAGAGCAAAGTTTCTCTCTGTAACAATCTTAAATTTTCTAAAGTCATGAAAAGGTGAAAACTCAGTAAACTACTAATATAACAATTTCTAAGAGTCAGCATAGGTTGTAATTGAAAAATTTAAGGGTGTGACTCTAGAAAGATACTGTGACACATTATATCAAAGCATTAAAGGTTTAAAATAAATTTGAACAATATTTTAGAATGATTAAGAATATAATTTTGCCCATGAGAAATCTGAGATTATATCAAAAGTTTGCAATAAATAACATAATCTATTTTGTGTGTAAAATAATGCACAATGATAATATATCTGACAGTTTAGTAATTTATTCCTTTTGGAGTATAGAAATAGTGAAAGAAATAATCTCAGAACACTGAATGACAGAAGACATGAAGTGGCAGGGCTGGGAGGCGGGGGCACATGGTTGGGATATAAAGTGAATAAGTAAATTAATGGAAAAAATATACATTTTATATGTGACCTGAAGTTTTTCTTTGTGATACATCTTTCCTTGGCCACCTTTTCTCTTGTTTTCCCTTCCTACAACACGTCATTATCATCAAATTCACAGGGCTAGCTCAAGATCCGTAGTTTTAGAAGTCACCAGTGCCACTTAAAGAGATCATCTACCAGCTTTCCTTTCCCAAGCACAAGTCATGTAGTTACTGTACTGATCTATTACCACATCATGAACACACACACAACCCCCCCCCCAAAAAAAAAGTCCCCATGCCCAGGCAAAATTGGAAAACAATGAAACAATGATGGTCAAGATAGTATATCTTTCACCAATTTACTTTCCTATTTAGGTGTTCTCTAATGAGAATTACACAAATGAAGCCCAGACATAGAATTTCAAAGACCAATCCTAAACTTTATTAAATAATTCAAAAATTAAGGTGGATATAACAGAACAAAGACTTCATTGAACTCCAGTAGGATAACAGTACATGCTTGGAAAATGTCCAAGAAATACAAATACGTGACTGAAAGAAATAATGTGACTAAGGAACTAAAACAAACAAACAGACCAAAAAAAAAAAAAAAACCAAATAAAAATAAATAAAGTGACATTGAAAACACTAGTTGAAGTGTAGGCAAAATTGAAATTGTTAGCATTCTAATTAGAAAACTCATGAAGAAGTCTTACAAGTAAAATTAGACAAACAGAAGATAGAATATCAGGACTCAATGATTTGGAAGAATAAGTAAAGAATATAAAAATCTTTAACATCACTGGGAAGGAACATACAGGAAATGTAGAAACCATACAAAAGATCAAATCTTCGAATTATAGGCATATATGAAAGAGAAGAATCTTAGATCAGTGGCATAGACCAGATCTTTAACAAGGCCAGAGAATAAAACTTTCACAAATCAAGGAAACACGTGGCCACATAGATACAAGTAATCCACAGTATCCTAACTAGACAAAGATACATCCCAAAATACATAATACCTAAAAGACTAGATATGAAGAACAAAGAGGAAATATTGAAATCTTCAGAAGAAAAAATAAATACAGGTTACATATAAAGAGAAACTTATTAGAATAGCGCCAGATTTCTAAATGGAAACTGATCTCCAGAGGATTCTGGAACAATGCATTCTGATTTCTAAAAGACCACACCTAAAAACCTACACTACTGTACCCAACAAAACTATCTGCCCATAATTGAAGCAGAAAGAAAAAAATTTCTGTAATACAAATAGCCTAAAAATTTCATATTCAATAAATAACTTCAGTCAGAATGCTGGACTTTATACTTCAAAATGAAGACAGGAACAAGCACAGCCAAAAACTCTGAAAGAAAACAAACAAAGATACAATTTAAAATGCAAAGGACAAATAATACAAACAAGCAAAACTACAAAATTGTTATAATATCTATGCAACTTTTCATAATAACTCCGAATATCAGTGACTTTGATTCTCCAACTGAAAGACATAGGCTAGCTGAATACATTAAGAAATAAAATCCATCTTTCTGTCTAGAAGAAACTCATTTTAGCTTATAGAGATTCTCCTTGAAATGAAAGGATGGAAAAAAGTATTCTAGCAAAAGGAATCAGGAAAGCAATAGGTATTGGCATCTTAGTTTCTGACAAAATAGACGTCAAGCTTAAATTATTCAGAAGAGAGGAGTATACTTCAATCTAATCAAGGGATGAGTCAATAAAGAAAATATTACAATATTAAGCATTTACACACCAAACTGTTGTACCTATTTTAACTAATGGAGTTAAAGATATAAATTGAGACAAATGCAATAATAGTAGATGATTTCAACACCACATTTCCTCAAATAAATAGGTCACCTTAACCGAACTATATAGAAAAATCTCATAATTAAATATTATCTTATATCAAATATACTTTAACGCTATATAGTGAATATTTCGCCCAAACCACCAAAAGATATACATGCTACTAGGCAACAAATAGAAGCATCCTTAAAAGAACCCCTCCCCAAAACTTACCGAAAACAAAAACAAAAACAAAAACAAAAACAAAATCTATGTATCTTATACAATCATGTAATAAGATCTAAAATAAAGAGCAAACAAAATACTAGTAAAGTTATAAAGTCAAGGAGGTTAAATACCTTGTTACTGAATAATGATTGTCTTAGTCAGGGTTTCTATTCCTGCACAAATATCATGATCAAGAAGCAAAGTTGGGGAGGAAAGGGTTTATTCAACTTACATTTCCACATTGCTGTTCATCACCAAAGGAAGTCAGTACTGGAACTCAAGCGGGTCAGAAAGTGGGGCTGATGTAGAGGCCATGGAGGGGTGTTACTGGCTTGCTTCCCCTGGCATTCTCAGCTTTCTTTCTTATAGAACACAAGACTACCAGCGCAGGGATGGCACCACCTACAATGGGCCCTCTCACCCTGATCACTAATTGAGAAAACGCCTTACAGCTGGATCTCATGGAGGCATTTCCTCAAGGGAGGCTCCTTTCTTTGTCATAGCTCCAGTATGTGTCAAGTTGACACACAAAACCAGCCAGTACAATGAATATGTAAAAAAAAAATGTAGTCAATCAATAAGGATATTCTGAAACTGAGTAAAAATTAAAACATAACCAAATCTTTGAGATATACTAGAAGGAATTCTAAGAGGAGAACCCTAAGTACCCACATTAAAAATATAAGAAAAAGCACAAATAAATTACTTAATGATAAAACTCAAGAATTTTTAAAACCAAGAATAAACCAAATACAAATGCAGTAGACAGCAAGATATAACAGATATCAAAGAAGATATTAATGAATGTATGTAATTAATATCAAAGCAGATATTAATGCCCAACTAACTACAAAGAAGAGATGATACAAATTAATTGATCAGAAATTAGCAGGTAAACATAACAGATAGCAAAGGAATACAGAATATTGTTAGGGAATAGTTTCAAAATTTGAAATTGGAGAGATGATTCAGCAGTTAAGAACACTGACAGCTCTTCCAGAGGTCCTGAGTTCAATTACCAGCAACCACATGGTCGCTCACAACCATCTGTAGTGGGATCCAATGTCCCCTTCTGGTGTGTCTGAAGACAGCTACAGTGTACTCATATACATAAAATAAGTAAATAAATCTTAAGAAAACAAAAAACTGTGATGTTGACTTTATTATTAAAAAAACCTTGTACTCTATTAAACTAGAAAGTTAAAAAACAAAACAAACAAAGAAAGAATTACTTGATACATCCAAACTACCAAAGATAAATCAAGATTAGGTCAAGAACCTAAGCAAATCCATCAGAAGGGAGAAGATGGAAACAATAATAAAAGCCTTCTGAATAAAAAATATTCAGGCACCAATGAATCCATATCAAAATTCTGCCTGATATTCAAAATCCAACTACAATAGGTGGAAAAGAGATTGAAGGAAAGGCCATCCAGAGACCAACCTTCCTAGGGATCCATCCCATCTATAGACACCAATTCCCCACACTATTGATGATGCCAAGAAGTACTTGCTTTCAGGAGCCTGATATGGCTGTTCCCCAAGAGGTTCTATCAGCACCTCACCAAACAGATGCAAATACTAACAGCCAACCATCAGATCGAGCCCAGGAACCCCAATTGAAGAGCTAGGGGAGGGACTGAAGGACCTGAAGGGGATCACAACCTCATGAGAAGAACATTATCAACTAACTGGATCACCCAGAGATCCCAGAGACTAAACCACCAAAGAGTGTACCTGGAGGGAGCCAGGACTCCATATACACATGTAGAAGAGGATGACCTTATCTGACTTCAATGGGAGGGGAGGGAGACTGGATGCTCCAGTGTAGGGGGATGCTAGAATGATGAGCCTGGAGTGGGTGAGTGGGTAGAGGAAAACCCTCATAGAGGCAAAGGAGACAGGGTAGAGGGAGGATGGAATGGGGAATTTTGTGGAGTGGTGACCGGGAAGGAGGATATCATTTGAAATGTAAGCGATTCAAAGCACTGTTTGCTGCTTTTTTTTCCACTTTTTTATTATTTTTATCTTCTCTATTCTTTATTTACATTCCAAATGATTTCCCCTTTCCCAGTTCCCCCTCTCTGAAAAGTGTATAATATTAAACTGAAATAAATCTTTAGAACTCAAAAAAGAAGAAATGTAAATGATTAAGATGATTAATAAAAAAAGAAACAGAATAATCACTTCTAAACTCATTCTGTGAAGTCCACATCCTCCTCTAATATGCAAACCATGTAAAGGCAGAATAACATCAGCAAGCAAAACTACAGACAAATATCCCTGATGAACACAGATGAGAAATACTTAATAAAGAAATAGCAAACTAAATATAGGAAAACCAAAAAGATCATTCACCATGATAAAATTGGTCTAATCACAGAAATGCAGGGTTGGTTCAACACATCATTAGTTAAAAAATATTATTTGTAAGATTTTTCCATCTTCTGAGGTCTTCAATTTCTTTCTTCAGAGAATTGAAGTTTTTGTCATACAGATCTTTCACTTGTTTGGTTAGAGTCACACCAAGATACTTTATATTGTTTGTGGTTATCGTGAAGGGTATCATTTCTCTTACTTCTTTCTCAGCCTGCTTATCCTTTGAGTATAGGAAGGCTACTGACTTGCTTGAGTTGATTTTATATCCGGCCACAGCTGTAGGAGTTCTCTGGCGGAGTTCTTTGGGTCACTTAAGTATACTATCATATCGTCTGCAAATAGTGATAGTTTGACTTCATCCTTTCCAATCTGAATCCCTTCGACCTCCTTTTGTTGTCTAACTGCTCTAGCTAGAACTTCAAGTACTATACTGAAAAGATATGGAGAGAGAGGGCAGCCTTGTCTAGTCCCTGATTTTAGTGGGATTGCTTCAAGTTTCTCTCCATTTAGATTGATGTTGAATACCGGTTTGCTATAAATTGCTTTTACTATGTTTAGATGTGGGCCTCGAATTCCTGATCTTTCCAAGACCTTTAACATGAAAGGATGCTGAATTTTGTCAATGCTTTCTCAACATCTAATGAAATGACCATGTGGTATTTTTCTTCAAGATTGTTTATGTAGTGGATTACATTGATGGACTTCCTTATATTGAACCACCCCTGCATCCCTGGGATGAAGCCTACTTGATCGTGGTGAATGATCATTTTGATGTGTTCTTGGATTCAGTTGGAAAGAATTATATTGAGTATTTTTGCATCGATATTTATACGAGAGATTGGCCTGAGATTCTCTTTCTTTGTTGGATCTTTGTGTGATTTTGGTATTAGCGTAATTGTGGCTTCATAGAACGAGTTGGGTAGTGTTCCTTCTGTTTCTATTTTGTGGAATAGTTTGAAGAGTATTGGTGTTAGGTCTTCTTTGAAGGTCTGATAGAATTCTGCACTAAAACCATCTGAACTTGTGCTATTTTTGGTTGGAAGACTTCTAAAGACCACTTCTATTTCTTCAGGGGTTATAGGATGGTTTAGATGGTCTATTTGATCCTGATTTAATTTTGGTATTTGGTATCTGTCTAGGAAATTGTCCATTTCCTCCAGATTTTCTAGTTGTTGAAGTTAGACTCCAGAGAGCCAAGTAACCCTATTAAAAATGGGGTACAGAGCTAAACAAAGAGTTCTCACCTGAAGAATATCTAATGGCTGAGAAACACCTAAAGAGAGGTTCAACATCCTTAGTCATTAGGGAAATGCAAATCAAAACAACCCTGAGATTCCATCTCACACCAATCAGAATGGCTAAGATCAAAAACACAGGAGACAGCAGTTGTTGGTGAGGATGTGGAGAAAGAGGAACACTCCTCCACTGCTGGTGGGATTGCAAGCTGGTACATCCACTCTGGAAAGCAGTCTGGCAGTTCCTCAGAAAGCTAGGCATGACACTCCTGGAGATTCCTGCTATACCACTCCTGGGCATATACCCAGAGGCTTTCCCTGCATGCAATAAGGACACATGCTCCACTATGTGCATAGCAGCCTTATTTATAATAGCCAGAAGCTGGAAAGAACCCAGATGTCCCTCAGCGGAGGAATGGATTCAGAAGATGTGGTATATTTACACAATGGAATACTACTCTGGAATTAAAAACAATGAATTCACAAAATTCCTAGGCAAATGGTCAGAACTTGAAAATATCATCCTTAGTGAGGTAACCCAATCACAAAAGAACACACATGGTATGTAAGCACTGATAAGGGGATATCAACCCAGAATCTCAGAATACCCAAGACACAATTCACATATCAATAGATTTCCAAGAAAATGGAAGGAGAGACCCCTGGTCCTGGAAAGACTGGATGTAGTGGAATGCCAGGACAGAGAAGTGAGAGGGGGTTGAATGGGGAACAGAGGGAGGGAAGGGGGCTTATTGCATTTTCGGGGAGGAAGGAAACAGGAAAAGGGAAATCATTTGGAATGCAAATAAAAAAGTTAGAAAATAAAAAAAGTATTATATGTAAATTATAAAAATGAACTTAGACAAAAAAATCTCATGATCATATTAATAGATTGAGAAAAGTCCTTTGACAAAATCTAACATATTTTGATCATACAAGTCTAGAAAGAGTTAAGACTGGAGGGAACATCCTCAGCATAACAAAATCTATATATAACAATTTCTATATATAATCCAGTCATCATTATCCTCTATGGAGAAAAACTTGAAATAATCTCATTAAAGTTAGGAATGAGACAGGGCTGTCGTCTGTTCCTAATTCTTTCTAGTATATGTTGGAAGCACTATATGGAAGAGAAGTAAAGTAAAAGGATGTAAAGAGGAAAAGAAGAGTCCGTGTTATCATTATTTCCAGATGATGTGATATTAAATCCATGAGATATCCCCACAATTCCAGCAGAAATCTAGAAACAATCAATAATTTTACCAAATTTCAGAATAAAAAGTTCAATTTTCTGTACACCACCAATGAACATGCTTTACATATTCTAATTTATAATAGCATTAAAGACAGTAAGGTAATTTTCAAATCTAACCAACATAACAATATACAATATCTCTAAAGTGAAGATTTCAAATCTTTGAAGAGATCAAAGAAATTAGAAAATAGACAGGCATCCTGCATTAATGAAGAGGTAGAATTAATATTCTAAAAATGACTATCCTACCCAAAGCAATTTACAGATTCCATGAAATCCCAATCAAAGTAGGAAAATAGAAAAAGAAATTCAAACTTTCATGAAAGCATAAAGATCTTAGTAGCCAAAGAAAATCTGAGCAAAATGAAGATTATCAGAGGAATTGTTTTTCCAGACTTCAAGAAATATTATAGAGCTTTAGTAATAAAAGCAACATGGTACTGGTACAAAATCAGGTGTGTAGACCAGTGGAATATAATACAAGATTCAAACAAGAATATTCATTACTAAAGCCACCTATGACAAAAAGCCAAAACAAAACAAAACAAAACAAAACAAAAAAACAAAATGGAGAAAAGATAATTTCTTCAGCAAATGGTACTGAGAAAACAGGATGTTCACAAGTAGAAAAATAAAGCTAGACTTCTCTCTGCCACCTTGCACAGAAATTGGATCCAACTGTATCAAATACCAGTTTAAAACTTAGGCAGTGCCTTAGATGATATAGGTGAAGGAAAGGACTTTCTCTAAAAGACTCAATTTGCCAAGAAATTAAAACCAACAATTGACAAGTGAACCTTGTAAAGCTAAAAAAAAGTCCCATTATAACAAAACAAACAAAAACAAACAAACAGCCCTCCAGAAAACAGAAAAGAGAAAAAAAATTGAAAACCCAAAAATCCAAAACCCAAAACTAACTGAAAACCAAAAACCCTAAAACAATTGAGTGAAGAAAAAGCCCATAAAATGAGAGAGAATATTTGAGGTTTGGTGTGTTGCTATGTATTGTAATGCTAAATACTGACCCCCCAAGGCCTGGTTGCCCCCAAGAATAAAGGAATCCATATGTATACCAAGTGATGCTATAAGACTGTGCTCCTGATACTATAAAAGTAGACAACACCTAGAAATAATCAGGTCACAGATCTTAAGAGAGAATAAACCATAGCCATTTAGATTGTAATTCCTAATTACAATCTACTTCTTGTTCTCCCACCCACAGATTGGTGTAGCTTTCATCCCTGATCAGAAAAGCTTCTCTTTGCAGAAAACCATTCCTTAACAGGAACCCATAGGTGGAAACAATACAGAGATCAAATGGTTGTGGGGAACCCATGCACATTGGATGCATGTACAGTACAAGTCCTCTATCTATGACTAAGTGAACATCAAGGAAAAGATAAGCGGAAAGATTATAAGAACCAGACTGCCCAGATGTCTGGTGTAAAACAGTGTCTCCAAGAAATGGATGCACAAACAAGACCCAAATAATGGCGATGTCAACAGATACGCTAATGCAGAATGTAAACAATCTCATAGGGTTTCATTCCTAGGCAAAGAACTGCAGGCAAATGATGGATTAGTTAAGGGATAAACCCTCTGATTTGTTATCCAGTACAAAGGGATTAGCTCTGAAACTATATACACCAACAAAAATGGATTAAGTAGGTTGTATTTATATATTTCTGAACACATACACACATATAATAGTGTATAATAATAATAAAACAAAAATTTCATATCTAATTGAACTAATAAAAATGGAGTTGTTAACTAACTAGAGCTTTCAACCCTGATGACTAGTTTTCCCAGTACTATAAATTATTCTGCATGTGACTAGAAGAGCTAGTTTAACCACCAACATACCTACAGTCCCTGTGATCTGCAAGTGTGACTTGCTGCATGAAATGCTGATGCAATCATGTTACAAACATTGTGGGAGTAACTGACTATTTTCTGATTAGATTTAAGGCATATTACATGAGATTGAATTCATGTCTGATATTTCTTGGTTTGCAAAGAACCTGAGACTTGATTGGCTATGGGACATAGGGAATAGTAAAATATTATCATCCCGCTAAAGGATCGTAACAATAAAATGACTCCTAATGACATTCTGCTCAGTCATCACTGAGGAGATTCTTCTTGGTGTAGATGTTGTCAACAGAGACAATTCTTGTAGTACATGAGAACTAACACAAACCCCAAAACTGAAAAATGGGCAGAGTGAGAGATTTTGGAACACTCACTCCTAAATGGAAGGTCTTCATCAAAGTTCTTCTCCCATGGCTCAGGAATTCATGTGGAAATGGGAGCAGAGAGATAACTCCAAGGAAACAGTATCTTCTAGACACAATATAACTGTTGCCACAAATGAATTCAAGTAGACTGTAACATTATGTATAAAGTAAGAATATGCTAAAACCAGATGGTTTCCCAGCACTGAGAGGAATTTGACATGAGCTCAAACCATTAAACACAAATCTGTTTCCTTTTGACATACCTTTGCAAAGGAAATATTAGTTTTTTCCAATGGAGGCTTACTGGGTATATTAATCATAATATAATCACCTACACATATCAGTAGATGATCAAAATAATGTTCAATGTTATTTTTGTAGACCTTTGTCTCGTATTGCTTTGATTGTCTTATTGACTCTATGTTTTCATATTATAGTTTCTGATTTTGTGCTTTTACATTTTGCTTTTGTTTTGTCATATTTTTAATTCAACAATTAGGTGAAAAGAAGGATTTGTAGGAAGGAGGTTTAAGTGTATGAAGAAATAATAGTATAATAATAGAGATTGCTATATATCTGCAACATTAATACACATATGTGTACATAAGGAAAGCCTAGAGGGTGAGTTTTCAGTTGTGACAAATAATATTTGCTTCAGGTTAAACACTAACATGTAAGAACAGCCAAATTTCTAAGATTCAGATTTATACATTTTTACATAATCTAGAAGTAGGCACTCGAATGAAAGTTTGGACCTCTTTTTCTATGCCTACTTTAGTTTCTCATCTAGAAAACTAGACAGAATACTGTATCCTAAACACAAGATCAATAAGTTAAAGTCTCTAGCTTACACCTAAGGTTAAGAGAATTAATTATCTCTTTATTTGGATTTTTAAAATACCCTTTGTTTATTCTTTGATCATTTTATACATGTAAAAATAATGCATCTTTATCATGCCTCAGCTTCCCCTTCAACTCCTCTAGGACTTTCTGGCATGTTTCTTTCTATACTTCATGTTGACTGATTTTGTTAGCTTAATCTTGTGCAGGTAACCATATTTGCAATGAGTTCATGAGTATAATGACCATGATCTAAAAGACTGAAGTTTTGAGACAGAGTCTCACTGTAGTGTCCAGATTGATCTGAATATTATAGCATTTCCCTTAACTAAGCCTCCTGAGTACTGGGATGACAGACAAGAACCACCATTAGAATTCTTTACTCCGTCTTTCACAATCTCGAAATTACTTATGTAGAAACTCTAGCACATAGATGCCATGCACAGATGGAGTATGTGATAAATCAGAAATTTGAAGAAGATAATTGCTAGGGTTCCGTGATTCTGTGTTGTGATAATTTTAAAATTGACTTTTATACACATTTCTAATGAACATCCAAAATCCAACTCAAGTGTTTGTGTGTACATGAGCATATGTGTGTGTGTGTGTGTGTGTGTGTGTGTGTGTGTAGGTGTTTCTTTGTGTGTCTGTGTGAGTCTGTGTTTCTGTGTCTGTCTACCCCATGAATTTTCACTGTTGGTAGTAGAGTTGAGTCTTCTCAGTCCAGGGATCGTATCTTCCACAACTAAGTAACTTTTTTTTTTCTACTTGCCATTTTTGTTGTTGAAGATAAAAAATATGCATTATTATTTAGAAATTCATCATCATTTCAGTGTGAATAAGACTCATTTGAAAGCTATGCTCTCACAGTTGGATAGTCGAGTTTGTTCAGATATCCCTGAGTAGTGGACACAGCATGACAACCCCTTTACCGTTAGCCCCTCTGACCTTCCTGTTCTCTAAATGGAGCATTCAGCTACTAATACTCTTCCTCTTTTCTAACCTTTGCTCATTGTGAGTCCTTCAAAATGAGTAAAATGTCCAGTGTTCCAAAGAGGAAATAATGAGTCCAAAATGTATCCATCAAATATAATGTAGTTGCCTGGCAAGCTACAGGATATAGAAAAAGAATAATTCCCTGCTGTGCTCTCTTGTTTGGGGAAAGAGAGCTGACATCTTTTAGTCTTTTCTCCATGGGAGCATATTTCCTTTTTCTCCATCCACGATATTTTTAAGATCCATATCTTTAGAGAAAGCAAAAGAGAAGAAAAAAATCAAGTGTGAAATGCGATCATGAGCTGCGTCTTGAAATCTATACTACAGAGAGGCTGACAAGGCAGCTGGTCCGTGTTCCTTTATCCAGGTTCAATTTCAAAAGGTGACTGTAAGTGCTTGAGAGGTTTGTTACAAACAAGAGGATCTTGCCCATCATTTCCAGCCTCAAAGCTTCAGATATTTGTGTAATATCAATAATAGATGAATGAGAGGCAGTTTATAAAAAGTAATTGGCTGGTTGGGCTGAGCCTGAATAGAGTAACTTATGTAGTCTTGAAGTTTATGAGTCCTTACCTTCTGTGGTGGACATCAGAAAAACATGGGTCGTGATTAAATATCATGAACTAAAAAGGTGAATTATATAGCTTAAAGAACATTTTTTTGGCCAGGATTATTATTCTCAGTTAAATTAAAATTAATCTTAACCTGGAAACCCACTAGGACTTCTCCCTATTCTGTGTTCTTTTACCCAAATCTCCAGATCATATCATGAATAACTAGATCATTATAGGTTATGAACTAGGTGTACAATAATGGTCCTAATTCATGAAGAAATTTATTTTACAATGTTTTGTATTAATATATTCTTACTATTTATTGAAGACAATGCAAATTCACATGCTAATAAGACAGATGTCCTTATTTTTACATGAAGGACTGAGTTTCAGTGGAACATTTGATAAGGAAAGACATCTAGAATCTTTAGTATTTCCTCAGAGTTGTTCATTGCTTTGACTTTATAATTATAACTGCTGACAATGAAGCTTTATATAAATGTGTAGTAAAAGTGGCACATGAATGTTTATGTATAGTTCAGAAAGTGTTGGAAATTCTGCCCTACTCTCATGCAAAATGATTTTTAAATGAAATTCAATTCAATAATTTAAATAGAAATTCTTAAAATAAAGCATTCTACCACAGTCATATCCAAAGATACAGTGCATGGATTATTACACTCAGAGGTATATGTTTCTCCTATGTTGAGATGTCCAGAGTTGACCACTTAGGATTGTAAAAACTATGCAAGATCTTCACCATGGATGAAATTGATTCTCCCTTTCTCAGAAGCTATTTACCACCTTTAACTCTTCATCTGGAGCTGAGATTTTATGGAAAAAATCCACATCAGCAAGTCAACTAGTGTTGCCACTGTGCCCAGCTATAAATCCTATGTACCACAATAAATACCAGGCTGCCAACATATCCTCAATGGTATAATAGTAGCACTTTTATATTGGAAATAAGTGACATCTGTATAACGGGATTTATAGTCCACTCGATGTGAAGGAATTCATGCCTGGTACTGTACACCTAACCAATTGCTGCCAAAGAGATTTAGAACTAAGAGGATAACTTGGTGCTACTATCATTTTCCTAAACTAATATAATTTCTAACTGTCTTCTACATAGGTGTTCTTATATACTTATCCTTTATCTGAGAAGCTTCTTTTTACAACAGATCTATTAAAAAGGTCCACAACTGGTCACAATGCAGAGAATAAGTGATTATGGGAGGCTCTGCACCAGTTGACACATCTACAAAATACAACTTATAAAACCAAGGCTCAGGGATTAATTACAAAGGAGGAGGTAAAATTATCATAAGGGTCAAACAATTATGACACTTGCTGCTAGATAGTGTCCACTGAAGATGACAGGGAGAGTGCATTCATGAGACAGTATGGTTGCCCGATCAAGGTCAGAATAATGACAGCGCTCTCTGGCACAGTAATTTGATTTTGAATTATACTTTATTGTATGCACAGAATCTGTTCTTTGCACACTGTATTCCAACACACATAATCAGCTGATGACATATGGGACCACAAACCATGGCATAAGAACTGGATTGTCACTTATGCCAGCAGCATATCTCAACTGAATTCTAAAAATAAAAAATGCCCTCCGAGTGATCTTTCTCTAATCTGAGTTGCTTGGAATGTTAGAGTGGTAGCATCTCAGACCCAAGGTCAGCCTGAGAGACTTGGCAAGACCTTGTCTAAAATAATAAAAACAAACAAAAAATGTTTCTAGCTCAAGTTTTGAGCTCTTCTAACATGCTGTTTATATTGAAGCCTGAATATCCTTTGGAAAGTAGAATTATTTATAATTCTCAGTGCTATTTCTGTTCAAAGACACAAGGTCCTTTCCATCAAATTAGAATGCATCTTGTCCTTATTCCCTAGGTATGCTCCTACTCTTATCTTTCTCCAAACTCTTTGCCATCTCTTGTCAGAAGGAAATCTCAGATTTTTCTACTTCTTCCCCCACTGATCTATATGCTCTTTTTCTACGACCTACCCCTGTCTTCTAGTTTTTCCCATTTACCTTTCTGATATTAGTTTTAGCCCATCCTTGGACGTGATTGGGCTTTGATTCCTGCCTTAACCATCATTTTGCAGAGCTACTTCATTGTTAATATGTTTTCATCATGAAAACAGGAGTTGCAAAATGACCTTGTCAGGGCAGGTGGGTGCTTTAGGTTTTGTTCAGTTATGCTCATATCACTGCTGTGTGGTACTTGTTGAATAATAGGATGGATTTCCTTTCCTGCAGCCTCTGAGATTCATGCGATGAATAGTTTTAGGCCTGAAAAATGGATTCACCTCTGCTGTTATACCTGGAAATGGAGGGAGTTATTGACAAGGGAAAAGAGCATAAGTGCATGTCTCTATGTACCAGGTCACATAGAAGTGTAGAGGGCACTGTACATACACAGAAAAGACTGAGCTGATGATTTAGGGAAGGTCTATTCCCGATTTTGCCCTCAAGATTTTAAATGAGGCAACCTGTGTGGAGTAAAAAATTTACTTGTAAACTTGCTGAAAACAAGAGGACATTGCAGATTTATATTATTTTATATTGCAAAATGCTGATATGGGTCTTACATTTTCAGGAATATGGAAGTTTGAAATAGTTTCTGTCCTACATGAATTTTTTTAAGTCCAGGAAACAATCTCCCTTCATATCAGGAACACACAATTATGGTATGCTTAGCATATACAGAGTGAATTCTGTTTGGGGAGGGTACAAAAGTGATGAGGTACAAGGTTATGATCACTGTACTTATGAAGCTCATGTCTTATTGCCGAAACTGACAGAAGAGAGGCTGACATGTGAGGTAGTAAACAGTTCCACAATGACAAATAAATCAGGGCAAGGATAGAGAATAACTAGAGGGCAACATAGAGAAAGGTGGGGGCTTTTTTTTTTTACATGAGGTCACCAGGTCACCAGAGTGTGCTTTATGAGACTGTAATAAGTAAAAATTCCACCAGAGAGAACTCAAAGGGCAAAGATTTTCTGTGATACTTGTCGTAAGACCAAGACCGTAAAAACAAGGCGTTGATACCAAATCCAATATACATGAAATAAAATCTTGAAAATCTTAAGTACTATGGAGAGCCATTTGAACTCTCTGAGAAGCAAGGGGTTATGGGTGGACAAGTTATTAGGTTGTTTATGTTTATTGATTACCTCTTGTCAACGTCAGGCTCCTCTTTTTCCATGGATAGAGTAATGACTTTCAGATCCCTGAGAAACACATTCTTGGATCTTTAAACTTAAAAGAGATTGTCATATTTGTCTAAAATTGGGTGAAAAAATACACACTAGCCATTTTTCTGAAGTAAATTCTCTAAGCAAAGGAAAGTCAAGGCTCCACAAAAAGGAAGAAATTGATCTAAAGCTGGCTCCATCCAATCTGATGGGGTGTTGAGACGTCATCAAAGATGGCAGGAAACTAAACTGAGAGTTGTGAATGGAATAGGAACACATGAGGCCATTTCAAAGCAATGGACTTACAGTTGCAGCAGCAGGTGGACAAACCAATAGGGCTTCAGGAAAGTGGCCAAAGAAGAGCTAAGTTGGAGGTGAGATCACAGAGCTTGGGAAAAACGAGGATAAGGAGTCCACCTAGGAAAGATGATGCTACTCAGTCTTGGGCTTAATCATCAGAATTCAAACAATGTACACCAAAAGGAATTTTGCGGATGTTGTGTAGAGAAACTAGTTTATGTCTTGGAGAGCCAAAGCAGAGAAAAATTATGGAAATTACTGAGGCAATCTTATCAATATATATTTTTGTATAAGGGGTTATATATACCTTATTGAAGAATGAATGTGTGTGGGGAAAAAAAAGGAAAGGACGGGGCCAAAGCAGCGTGCTTGCGCGGGAAAGAAGTACACTGGGAAGAGCAACGGCGTGGCATGTGGGTCTTGTCGGGCAGAGGCTGGCACAGCCCGCCTATGATACAGGAGGGCGCTGGGCCTGTGTGGGGTTTGGGGTAGCCGGCAGGACGTGCGTGCACCTGAGTGATAGCGAGCAAGCGATGGAGCCGCCACTCTGCTGGAGCTGTCTGGCTACGGAGGGCAGAGAAAGCTCGCTCAGGACGGGCAGTGGTGGCGCATGCCTTTAATCCCAGCACTTGGGAGGCAGAGGCAGGAGGATTTCTGAGTTTGTGGCCAGCCTGATCTACAGAGTGAGTTCCAGGACAGCCAGGGCTACACAGAGAAACCCTGTCTCAAAAAACAAACAAACATACAAAAAAAAAAATCTCGCTCAGAAGGCAGCGCTGTTCTGGCATAGATTTCCAGTGGTACCTGTTCCCGTTGGGTGTTTGGCTGTGTGGCTGAGTCTCTGGTGGCTTGGAACTCGATGCAGCTAGCTGAATAAGCTCACCCTTTCTAGTTCTTTCTGAACTCTGGCTGGCTGGTTCAAACAGCTCTTCTGGCTCAAACTACTCTCCAAGCTGACTGATTCAGTCTGATTTCTCTCAGTTTCTCACTGAATTGCTCTGCTTAACCTTAAACTAACTGTGACAATTTCTTCTAATCTTTTGGCTCCTTGTTATTCTCTGGCTTCAACTGAACTGCATAAACTCAGGAAGAAACTCAAATCTACTGCCCTGCACTCCTGTACTGACTACCAACTGACTGTTACTCAACTCAACCACACTAAACTCAAATGACTGAAAGACCTGTTTGAATTCCCCTCACTGAACTGCCCTCAATTAGACATCATTTTCAAACACTCAGCTCCCTTTTATAAACTAACCTTACTTTCATTGTTTGGGGCTAAAGATGTATTTTTTTTATGGAACAAAATCTTCATTTACATTTCAAATGCTAAAACCTTTCCCGGTTTCCCCCCTACCCATAAACTCCCAACCCCTCCTCCCAACCCCTGCCTCTAAGTATATGCCCCTCCACATGACCCACTCCCAACCCCCCCCCTTGTTGGGGCATCTATTGAGCCTTCACAGGACCAAGGACCTCTCCTCCCACTGATGCTCAACAAGCATTCCTCTGCCCCATTTTTGGCTGGAACCATGTGTACCCCTTGATTGATGGTTTAGCCCTGGGTGTCCTGGGGCATCTGGGTGGTCAACATGGTTGTGCTCCCCATGGGGCTGTAAACCCCTTCAGCTCCTCCAGTCCACCCTCCAACTCTTCCATTGGGGAATCCACACCCAGTCCAATGGTTGGCTGCTAGCATCTGCCTCTGTATGTGTAAGGCTCTGGCATGACCCCTCTGGAGACAACCATAACAGGCTCCTTTTGGTATGCACTTCTTGTTGTCCATAATAGTGTTGGGGTTTGGTGACTGTTTATAAGATGAATCCCTGGTAGGGCAGTCTCTGCGTGGCCTTTCCTTCAGTCTCTGCCCCACACTTTGTCTCCATTATTGCTCCCTTTTGTTCCCTTTCTCAGAGGAACGAAAGCACTCCCACTTCAGTCCTCCTTCTTGAGCTTCCTGTGGTCTGTGAATAGTAACTGGTTTCTTTTGAGCTTTTGGGCTAGCATCCACTTATCAGTGACTGCATACCATGTGTGTTCTTTTGTGATTGGGTTACATTTCTCAGGATGACACTTTCTAGTTCCATCCATTTGCCCAAGAATTTCATGAATTCATTGTTTTTAATAGCTGAGTAGTACTCCATTGTGTAAATATACCACAATTTTTTTGTATCCATTCCTCTGTTGAAGGACATCTGGGTTCTTTCCAGCTTCTGGTTATTATAAATAAGGTTGCTATGAACATAGTGGAGCGTGTGTCCTTATTACATGTAGGAGCATCTTTTGGGTATATGCCCACAAGTAGTATAGCTGGGTACTCAGGTAGTACTATGTCTAACTTTCTGAGGAACCACCAAACTGATTTCCAGAGTGGTTTTAAGAGTTTGCAATCCCACCAACAATGGAGAATTTGGACAGACTTCCTCGAAAAACTCAGGGGACAACAGATGCTGGAGAAGATGTGGGGAAAGAGGAACATTTCTCCAAAGATATGTTCTAAGGGTATGTCTGTGTTCCAGCCATATCATACTGTAATCCAGGGCATGTCTACATTCCAGCCAGATCACACAGACCTAGAAGGTATGTTGCCAGAGCAATCATGTTACTGGATTAAAATTCTTCTAAATTTCATATCAGTTTCTTCACAAGCACAGGAATAAGGAATTGTTAAACAGCTAAAACATCATTAGTTTACAGGAATCTTTCAGCTGTTACTAATCTTATGGGATCATCATTGTGGATGCAATACATTGTGGAGATGTAGAGTGATGCATAACAATATTGCCTCAAAGCTCAAGTGAGATGCAAAGAGAAAAAGAGGGATTTGAGAGTCCTTGGAGTATAGCCGGTACTTACAGCCTGGTTGCATGTTATTTAAGATTTGAAGATAAGAGGTGGCAAAATTTGTTTTTCATTTTTCTCATTTAAAAAGTGCCTAATTCCAAATTAACCCAGTGCTTTCAAAATTGCTTATTAATAACTACTCACATTTTCATCTTATAGGACATTACTTATGGTTAACCTGTACTGATTACAAAATGTGTGAGGAGAGTATAGGCATTGGATGTTTTTAAAATAATGTATTTGAGATTTCAAGATTAAAATATTAGTTACTAGTAACTGGGAAATACAAAATTTTGTTTGGCATTCTTAATTTATTGAGATATAAAAAAGTTTAAAAATATGCTCAAACAGAATAGAAGACACATTTCTTCCTTTTACATTTAATGCCTTTAATAAGCCTTGATCTAGATACTGGCCACTATGAGAAACAAATGTCTGCTTACCTTGTTCATTTATTTCATATGTTTTAAAATCTCCTTTAGCATTAAATAAAGCAAAAGAGACTATGCATAAATGAATACTGTCACTACATTAACTGGTAGTACTTTTTAGTTCTTTATTAACTTTAATCAGTGATGGGTGAAACTCAGGAGATTTTAAAATAAAACAAGCTCAGATGAGCTTCAAAACATAACATCTCCTACTGGAATTTTGGTATTTGGTCTTCAAAAACTAGTTTTATTTTTACGCTTTTATTTTAATAAGGAGAAGATATCAAATATAAGGTCAGATAGGGATAGTGAGTAGTCACTATGTGCTTAGAATATTTCTAAGTGCTAAGGTTATAGTAGTATATAAAACTAGATCAGGAGCACTTGCTTATATTTATTTATTTGTTGGTTTTTAATTTTAATTTAATTTAAAAGTTTTTTGAGACAGTGTTTCTGTCTAGGTCTGCCTGTCCTGGAAATAGCTCTGTAGACTAGGCTGGACTCTGGCCTCGAACTCACAAATATCCATTGATTCTGCCTTATATAGTACTTGAAGTTCAAGCTAGAGTAATTAGACAACATAAGGAGGTCAAAGGTATACAAATCAGAAAGGAAGAAGTCAAACTGTCACTATTTGCAGATAATATGATAGTGTACTTAAATGACCCAAAACACTCCACCAGAGAACTCCTATAGCTGATAAACAACTCCAGCAACGTGGATGGATATAAAATTAACTCAAGCAAATCAGTAGTCTTTCTATACTCAAAGGTACACAGCCTGAAAAAGAAATTATAAAAGTACACCTTTCACAATAGCCATGAACAATATAAGGTATCTTGCTGTGATTCTAACCAAACAAGTGAAAGATCTGTTTGAAAAGAACTTCGAGTCTCTGAAGAAAGAAATCAAAGAAGACCTCAGAAGATGGAAAAATCTTCCATGCACATGGATTGGCAGGATTAATATAGTAAAAATGGCCATCTTGCCTAAAGCAATATACAGATTCAATGCAATCCCGATCAAAATCCCAACTCATTTCTTCATAGAGTTAGAAAGAGCAATGCTCAAATTAATCTGGAATAACAAAATACCAAGGATAGCTAAAACTATTCTCAAGAGTAAAAGAACTTCTGGGGGAAACAGTATCCCAGACCTCAAGCAGTACTACAGAGCAATAGTGTTAAAAACTGCATGGTATTAGTACAGTGAGGGGCAGGAAGATCAACAGAATAGAATTGAAGACTCAGAAATGAACCTACACACCTATGGTAACTTGATCTTTGACAAAGGAGCTAAAACCATCCGGTGGAGAAAAGATAGCCTTTTCAACAAATGGTGCTGGTTCAACTGGAGGTCAGCATGCAGAAGAATGCAAATTGATTCATTCTTATGTCCTTGTACTAAGCTCAACTCTAAGTGGATCAAGGACCTCCACATAAAACCAGACATACTGGAACTAATAGAAAAGAAACTGGGTAAGAGCCTTGAACACATGGGCACAGGGGAAAATTTCCTGAAAAAATACCAATAGCTTATGCTCTAAGATCAAGAATTGACAAATGAGACCTCATAAAATTACAAAGTTTTCTTTTTTTAATTTTTATATTTTTATTTACTTTCAAAATCATTTCCCCTTTCCCCTTTCCTTCCTCCCCAAAAGTCCCATTGGCCCCCTTCCCTCCCTCTTTTCCCCATTCAACCCCCTCTCACTTCTCTGTCTCAGCATTCCCCTACATCCAGTCTTTCCAGGACCAGGGGTCTCTCCTTCCATCTTCTTGGAAATCTATTGATATGCAAATTGTGTCTAGGGTATTCCGAGATTCTGGGTTAATATCCCCTTATCAGTGACTGCATACTATGTGTGTTCATTTGTGATTGGGTTACCTCACTAAAGATGATATTTTCAAGTTCTGACCATTTGCCTAGGAATTTTTGAATTCATTGTTTTTAATTGCAGAGTAGTATTCGATTGTATAAATATACCACAACTTCTGAATCCATTCCTCCGTTGAGAGACATCTGGGTTCTTTCCAGCTTCTGGCTATTATAAATAAGGCTGCTATGAACATAGTGGAGCATGTGTCCTTATTGCATGCAGGTAAATCCTCTGGGTATATGCCCAGGAGTGGTATAGCTGGATGCTCCGGGAGTGTCTTGCCCAGTTTTCTGAGGAACCGCCAGACTGCTTTCCAGAGTGGTTGTACCAGCTTGCAATTCCACCAGCAGTGGAGGAGTGTTCCTCTTTCTCCACATCCTCGCCAATAACTGCTGTCTCCTGTGTTTTTGATCTTAGCCATTCTGACTGGTGTGAGATGGGATCTCAGGGTTGTTTTGATTTGCATTTCCCTAATGACTAAGGATGATGAGCATCTCTTTAGGTGCTTCTCAGCCATTAGATATTCTTCAGGTGAGAACTCTTTGTTTAGCTCTGTACCCTTATTTTTTAATAGGGTTACTTGCCTCTCTGGAGTCTAACTTCTTGAGTTCTTTGTATATATTGTATATTAGCCCTCTGTCGGATGTAGGGTTGGTAAAGATCATTTCCCAGTTAGTTGGTTGCCGCTTTGTCTTTTTGACAGTGTCTTTTGCCTTGCAAAAACTTTGTAATTTAATGAGGTCCCATTTGTCAATTCTTGATCTTAGAGTATAAGCTATTGGAGTTCTGTTCAGGAAATTCTCCCCTGTGCCCATATGTTCAAGGTTCTTCCCTAGTTTCCTTTCTATTAGTTTCAGTGTGTCTGGTTTTATGTGGAGATCCTTGATCCACTTGGAATTGAGCTTAGTGCAAGGAGATAACAATGGGTCAATTTGCATTCTTCTGCATGTTGACCTCCAGTTGAGCCTGCACCATTTGTTGAAAGGCTATCTTTTTTCCATTGGGTGGTTTTAGCTCCTTTGTCAAAGATCAAGTGACCATAGGAGTGTGGATTCATTTTTGGGTCTTCAATTCTGTTCCCTTGATCTGCTTGCCTGTCACTATACCAATACCATGCAGTTTTTAACACTATTGCTCTGTAGTACAGCTTGATGTCCGGGATACTGATTCCCCCAGAGGTTCTTTTACTCTTGAGAATAGTTTTAGCTATCCTGGGTTTTCTGTTATCCCAGATGAATTTTTGAATTGCTCTTTCTAACTCTATGAAGAATTGAGCTGGGATTTTGATGGGGATTGCATTGAATCTGTTAATTGCTTTTGGCAAGATGGTCATTTTTACTATATTAATCCTGCCAATCCATGAACATGGCAGATTTTTCCATCTTCTGAGGTCTTCTTCTTTCTTCAGAGACTTGAAGTTCTTGTCAGACAGATCTTTCACTTGTTTGGTTAGAGTAACACCAAGATACTTTATATGGTTTGTGGCTATCGTGAAGGGTATCATTTCTCTTACTTCTTTCTTAGCCTGCTTATCCTTTGAGTATAGGAAGGCTACTGACTTGCTCGAGTTGATTTTATATCCGGTTACTTTGCTGAAGTTGTTTATCAGCTGTTGGATTTCTCTGGTGGAGTTCTTTGGGTCGCTTAAGTATACTATCATATCGTCTGCAAATAGTGATAGTTTGGCTTCTTCCTTTCCAATTTATATCCCTTTGACTTCCTTTTGTTGTCTAATTGCTCTAGCTAGAGCTTCAAGTATTATACTGAAAAGATATGTAGAGAGAGGGCAGCTTTGTCTAGTCCCTGATTTTAGTGGGATTGCTTCAAGTTTCTCTCCATTTAGATTGATGCTGGCTACCGGTTTGCTGTAAATTGCTTTTACTATGTTTAGATATGGGCCTCGAATTCCTGATCTTTCCAAGACCTTTAGCATGAAAGGATGCTGAATTTTGTCAAATGCTTTCTCAGCATCTAATGAGATGACCATGTGGTTTTTTCTTTGATATTGTTTACATAGTGGATTAGTAAGGCAAAGAACACTGTCAATTGAACAAAATGGCAACCAATAAATTGAGAAAAGATCTTTACCAATCCTACATCCGACAGAGGGCTAATATCCAATATATACAAAGAACTCAAGAAGTTACACTCCAGAGAGCTAAATAACCCTATTAAAAATGGGGTGCAAAGCTAGACAAAGAATTTTCACGTGAAGAATATTGAATGGCTGAGAAGCACCTAAAGAAATGTTCAACATCCTTAGTCATTAGGCAAATGCAAATCAAACAACCCAGAAATTTCACCTCATACTAGTCAGAATGACTAAGATCCAAAAACTCAGGAGACAGCAAGTGTTGGTGAGGATGTGGAGAAAGAGGAACACTCCCCCACTGCTGGTGGGATTGCAAGCTAGTACAACCACTCTGGAAAGCAGTCTGGTGGTTCCTCAGAAAACTGGTCATGACATTTCTGGAGGACCATTATACCACTCCTGAGCATAGACCCAGAGGATTCTCCAGCATGCAATAAGGACACATGTTCCACTATGTTCAGAGAAGCCTTATTTATAGTAGCCAGAAGCTGGAAAGAACCCAGATATCCCTCAACAGAGGAATGGATACAGAAAATGTGGTATATTTACACAATGGAATACTACTCAGCAATTAAAAACAATGAATTCATGAAATCGTAGGCAAATGGTTGAAACTGGAAAATATCATCCTAAGCGAGGTAACCCAATCACAAAAGAACACACATGGTATGTAGTCACTGATATGTGGATATTAGCCCAGAAGCTCGGAATACCCAAGACACAATTCATATATCCAATGTTACCCAAGAAGAGGGAAGGAAAGGCCCCTGGTTCTGGAAAGACTCTATGCAGCAGTGTAGGGGAATACCAGGATAGAGAAGCAGGAGGTGGTTGATTGCGTTACAGGGGGAGGGAAGAGGGCTTATGGGACTTTTGGGTAGGGGGCAAGTGGGAAAGGGGAAATTATTTGGAATGTAAATAAAGAATAATAATAATAATAAAAGCATGTGCCACCATCTGTCTTGCACTTGCTTTTATTGAAGCATATAGAAAATTCATAAAATAAATAAGTATGACATGTTAATTGACAATAAGTACTATGGCTAACATAAAGCAAGTTTGTGGGGATACATAGTTCTATATTGAAGAAGTATCTGCAAACAGATTGAAACAGGATAATTAGGAAAGTGCACCTGAAAACAACTTTGAACAAAGATGTGCAGGAAGTGAGGGAATTAGCCATCTGCTAATAAGAGGAATGTACCTGAGGACCCAGCTATACCACTCCTGGACATATAACCAGAAGATGTTCCAACATTTACTAAGGACACATGCTCCACTATGTTCATAGTTGCCTTATTTATAATAGCCAGAACCTGAAAAGAACCCAGATGTCCTTCAACAGAGGAATGGATACATAAATTGTGGTATATATTCACAATGGGTTACTATTCAGCTATTAAAAAACAATAAATTTATGAAATTCTTAGGCAAATGGATGGAACTAGAAAGTGTCATCCTGAGAAATGTAACAAAAAACACACATGGTATGCAGTCACTGATAAGTGGATGTTAGCCCAAAAGCTCACAATAAACCAGTTACTATTCACAGACCACAGGAAGCTCAAGAAGAAGGACTGAAGTTGGAGTGGTTTGGTTCCTCTGAGAAAGGGAACAAAATACTCACAGGAGCAATTATGGAGATGAAGTGTGGAGCAGAGACTGATGGAAAGACCACCCAGAGACTGCCTTACCTGTGGATTCATCCCATAAACAGTCATCAAACCTCGACACTATTATGGACTACAAGAAGTGTACACCAAAAGGAGCCTGTTATGGTTGTCTCCAGAGGGTTCATGCCAGAGCCTTACACATACAGAGGCAGATGCTAGCAGCCAACCATTGAACTGGGTGTAGATTCCCCAGTGGAAGAACTGGAGGGTGGACTGGAAGAGCTGAAGGGGTTTACAGCCCCATGGGAAGCACAACCATGTTGGCCACCCAGATGCCCCAGGACACCCAGTGACAATCAAGGAGTACACATAATTCCAACCAAAAATGTGGCAGAGGAATGCCTTGTTGAGCATCAGTGGGAGGAGTGGTTCTGGGTCCTCTGAAGGCTCAATAGATACCCGAACAAAGTGGGTTGTGGGAGGTGGAGTGTGTTGAGTGGAGGGGCATATACTTGGTAGCAGGGTGTGAGAGGAGGGTTTGGGAGTTTTCAGGGAAGTGGGACACCGGGAAAGGTTTTAGCAATTGAAATGTAAATGAAGATTTTATTCAAAATAATAAGAAGCAGGGAGATCTGAAAATTGGGCTAAACCATTGTTGATGTGTTTGAGGAACAACTTGGAAAAAATCATTGTGTCTAGATATGCAGATTGCAGGCAGGCGGGCAGACAGACAGACAGACAGACTGACAGATATAAATGGATAGATAGAATATTAGAAGTTAGGACAAGAGATAAAATCAATATAGCAGAACAAAATTTAGACCTCCTTAAGCTATTGCAGAGCTTGACATTGGATTTAAAGTGGGAACTTTTGGAACTAGAGAAATATTAGGAGCAGAATAATTCAAAAGCAATATTCATGAGGCTGAAGAAATGTCTGCACACATTCTCCCCTTACACTAGTTCCAGAGCATGTACCACTTTCTTTAAGTGAAGACACTTGATGTCCACAGCACACATGCACCCATGAAGACAAAACCCTCATACATGTAAAATACAAATAAAATACTTATATATTATAGTGACATTATATGGGAAGAGGGAAATGTGGGAGAGTTTAGATGACAGGAAAGGAAGTTATGCAATTATATTTATCTTAAAAATAAAAAAATAAAAATAATAATAAAAATATTTTTAAAAGAAATACTTTTACTGGCATGAATAAAAGAAGGCAAGGAAAAACACAGATTATTGTAATGCCTACTGCAAATAGAAAGGTGTAGTGATAGTGATGATTAGAGATGAGAGTGGACTTTAAGGTTAGCTGTGCTGGGGATACAACTGAGCCAGAAAGATTTTGAAAGGATATTAGCTGTCACTGGCTAAACATGTTTTAAGTGGAATATGAGATAACCATGGTTGATTTCAACTTATATGGTCTCTAGAACAGGAAGAATAGAGGTGTCATTTAGGTGAGATGAGATAAAATGAACATATATTGAATGTTAAGCTAGAAACTAGAAACTTGTTTTAGGACATTTTTATTTGATATAACTACTAACTGTGCAAGTATAGTTAGATATATCACTTTGATCTCAAAGTTATGGTTAGAGGATAGAGATGTTAAGTTTATTGGCACACTATAGCCAATATATAGCCAAGAAAGGCCAAGGAAGACACTGAATTTAGAAGTATAGAGGAAACCCAGTAGGAATAAGTATGACAGAAATTTTGTGAGGAAATCATGTGAAACAAATCAATCAGCTTGTGAAAGGGTCTCACAAAAATGCAAGTTGTAAAATAATCAAATTAAGACATTATCACTCTTGCCCAGAAAATGAGTCTTAATTGTACTCTCAAATTCACTTTTACTGTTTCATAAATAATTTAATAATGAAAAGACTGCAGTAATTTTTTAATAACACTCATTGAGTGGCACTCTTTTCACACACAGATTCCATACAGCACCACTCAATTAAGACATAAGTTGATTTTTTTCTTTTATTTATTTATTTTCTACATTTTTTATTTACATTCCAGATGATTTCCCCTTTCCTGGTTGCCACTCCCTGAAAGTCCCATAAGTCCTCTTCCCTCCCCCTGTTCCCCATTTGCCAAAGAATTTCATGAATTCATTGTTTTTAATTGTTGAGTAGTATTCCATTGTGTAAATATACATGGAAAATATCTCTGATAGCGTTGAAGAAACATATAGAAAAGCACATTAGAACTGACTATTTCATGAAAAATTATACAGATAAGATGGTAGGCATAAAAATATTCCTAAGTTGATTGAAAGTAGAATTAAAAATATTTTCTGATAAAATTGAAGATTTACATGGAAACTATCTCTGATAAAATTGAAGAAATTTATGCAGATAAATTGGTAGGAATAAAAATATTCCTAAATTGATTGAAATTAGAATTATAACCATTTTCTCATAAAATTGAAGACTTACATGGAAAATATTTCTGATAAAATTGAAAAAATACATGGAAAAACATTAAAATTGAAGATTATCATGGAAAATGGTAGGCATAAAAATATTTCTAAGTTGGTTGGAAGTGAAATTATAACCATTTTCTGATAAAATTGAAGATTTACATAGAAAATATCTCTTATAAAATTGTAGAAATATATAAAAAACACATTAAGATTGAGTATTTCATGGCAAAATTATACAGATAAAATGGTGGGCATAAAAATATTCCTAAGTTTTTTGAAAGTGGAATTATAAACATTTTCCGATAAAATTGAAGATCTACAAGGAAAATATTTCTGATACAATTCAAGAAATATATAGAAAAACATGTTAAAACTATTTCATAGAAAATTATACAGATAAAATGGAAGGTATAAAAATGTTTCTAAGTTGATTGAAAGTAAAATTATAGACATTGTCTTATAAAATTGAAGATTTACATGGAAAATATTTCTGATAAAATTGAAGAAAAATATAGAAAAACATTAAATTTGAAGATTATCATGAACAATTATACTGATAGAATGGCAGGCATAAAAGTATTCCTAAATTGATTGAAAGTGGAATTATTAACATTTTCTGACAAAATTGAAGATTTGCATGTAAAATATTTCTGATAAAATTGAAGAAATATATAGATAAAATGTTAAAATTAAAGATTATCATAGAAAATAATACAATTAAAATGGTAGACATAAAACATTACTAAATTGAAAGAGGAATCACAAACATTTTCTGATAAAATTGAAGATTTACATGAAAAATATTTCTGTTAGACTATGTTTTTGGTTGGGGAATTGAGTCCCTTGATGTTATAAGATATTAAGGAATAGTGATTGTTGCTTCCTGTTATTTTTGATATTCTTTTTATGTTTGTGTGGTTACTTTCTTTTGGGTTTGTTGGAAAAAGATTACTTTCTTGCTTTTTCTAGGGTGTAGTTTCTCTCCTCGTGTTGGCGTTTTCCATCTATTATCCTTTGTAGGGCTGGATTTGTGGAAAGATATTATGTAAATTTGGTTTTATTGTGGAATATCTTGTTTTCTCCATCTATGGTAATTGAGAGTTTATAACACATTTTTTTTTCACAATTTACTACTGACTAGTTAACAGTTTATTCATCAACTTAGTTGGTATAAGTACCAAACAAAGGATAATATGATGTTCCCTGTGTGCTTTTGCCAACAAGTGATACTAAAGCCAAGAATTAGACAGATACTCCACTTATTTAGATTTTCATGTGTGTTATTGATGAACAGATGACAGATATATGGTGCCAAGCATTTTCTTGGTTGTTTCTTTTAAGAGGACCTGAATGATTAAAGGACTGCATAGTGTACTACATAGTACACAGGGCAAAATCTGCACATTGGCACTCAACTCCAAGGCGTTTTTTTTTTTAAACTTATTAGTCAGTAACTAAGGGTTATATTAGTTTCTGCATTTGCTTTTTCTATGGAATATATGCCAGTCATTAATCTAAACTTGAGCTATACCCATTGTAAAATACCTTAAACAAAACACTTTTCATATATAATATTATACTAAAATATCTGTGCTCATTTGTGTTTTCATTTAAGGGAATGTAGGAGGAATATGTTTAAATTAGTTTGGGATTCATCTTCATATATCTGATGTTCCTTTATATAAATGAAAATAAGCTCTTAAACATGAAATGTCCCCCACTGCTTTGTAGTTACCATAGGCTATAAAACATTTTACAGAATTCATTAGAAAAATGTCAATCAAATCTTTAATAACATACTTTCCTAAGAACTAATGAAAAAACATATTAGAGAGTGAGTTTTCATCTTTCTTTTTCCAAGGGTCACATTGGTTTTCTTCATATAAAAATGTTTACACTGGTTTATTATAAATATATTTAACTCATTAATTTTTCTCAGTATTCACTTAAAGTCCAGGGCTTTGTTGATTTTGTTCTTTTTTAATTCTAGACAAGTAATAAATAGACATCAAATTTTAAACTGTGGCACAATATATTCAATTTCTCGATATAATTCCTCCCCTGAAAGAGTTCAGCATTCCTGTGTATGTCACTGGTGAGCTTTAATAGAATTATCTCAATAAACTGGGACTTTTTTTTTCCATAGTCATGCAGTCTTCAGTATCTTGTTCATGTCCAAATTCCAAGAATCTAGGTTTTAGTAACTCACCTACAGTGATATTTTGTAGTTTTCTAGTTGTAGAAAATTGCTATATATCTGTCTTCCCTCAGTTACTTTAGACTCTGTGTTGGTATGGAAAATGTGCCAGGAAGAACAAAGACTCTCAACCAGCAATACTCCAGGTTGGGACATTTGGCTTAAACATCCCTACTTTTTTATCCCAGCTCCCTATGTCTCCTGATCTTGCCAGTTTGGATTGAAGGGAGAGAGATAATCTGTAGTCTTTCCTCTGCTTCAGAAGTTGTAACACTGGCCAACAGCATTCATCCAGTAAACTGAATGAAAACAAAGAGTAGGTTGAACTTCTATGCTTGACAGTGTCAATAAGGTTTGTTTCTTCCTTTTAAAAAAATGATTATATATATAAAATGTTATATTGTATATAATATATAAAGAATAAATATAATTATATAAATGTAATAACCATGACTGATGCTTCAATAGAAAATTATGTATTGATACTGCAGAGGGCATGAGAAGAGAGAATTCCTAGACTTCTATACTTGGGTAGAAAGGGTGGCCTGGGGTATTTCTCTCTATCTAAGATATGGGGTGGTGATCCTGTATTTCTTATTTGCTTCCATTACCAAACATTCTCTCTTTCTTCATTCTTCATTTCATCCTAACACCCTTCACCAATGATCTGAATGTTATTTAGGTTTCTTGAATATTTAAAAAGTACAGTCATATTAGAATTAGGACATGGGACAAAAGAAAGAAAATGGTTGAGAAAATTTTCTCATTATCTTAGAAAAAACATTTAATTTATTTTTTAAAGCAATCCCAAGATATTATTGATAGCTTTTTCTAATTTGGGCAAATTACTGTAGTTGGAGCTCTATTTTTTCAGTACTAGAATGAAGAGACGAGCCTGGATCTACTAAGATCCTTAAAACTTAAAATTCTATTCTAATTACGGAACAGTACTTAACATACTTTTCATTTTCAAAGTGCTTAACATAACTTGTTGGAAATATCTCATTTATTTGTTTGTTTGTTTTCATCCTAACCACAGTTTTCCTTCTCTCCTCTTTCCATTCCTTCCTCCAAATTTAACTTCTTCCTCTTACCCCAAAGCACTCTTCTTCTTTCTCCTTCTGCTCCCCTTTTTCATCCTCCCTTTTTATTCAGAAAAGGGAAGGCCTCCCATAAATATCAACTGGCCATCTCATATCAAGTTGCTGTAAGACAAGAAACCTCCCTTCTTTTTTTTTATTTATTTTATTTAATTTTTTTAAATTTACATTCCAAATCATTTCCCCTTTCCCGTTTCCTCCCTCCCCGAAAGTACCATAAGCCCCCTTCCCTCCCTCTTTTCTCCATTCAACCCCCTCTCGTTACTCTGTCCTGGCGTTCACCTACATCCAGTCTTTCCAGGACCAGGGGTCTCTCCTTCCATCTTCTTAGAAATCTATTGATATGCGGATTGTGTCTAGGGTATTCCGAGATTCTGGGTCAATATCCCCTTATCAGTGACCGCATACCATGTGTGTTCTTTTGTGATTGGATTACCTCACTAAGGATGATATTTTCAAGTTCTGACCATTTGCCTAGGAATTTCGTGAATTCCTTGTTTTTAATTGCAGAGTAGTATTCCATTGTGTAGATATACCACATCTTCTGAATCCATTCCTCCGCTGAGGGACATCTGGGTACTTTCCAGCTTCTGGCTATTATAAATAAGGCTGCTATGAACATAGTGGAGCGAAACCTCCCTTCTTTTTAACGCTGGGTTAGGCAAACCATTAGGAGGGAAGGGTCCTGTAAACATGCATTCAAGTAAGAGATATCATTCCTACTCTCACTGTAAAGAGTTCCCTAGGAAGACCAAGCTATACAACTTTAACATATGTGCAGAGGGCCTTGGTCAGTCCCTTGTAGGCATCGTGGTTGTCAATTCAGTCTCTGTTAGTTCCTGGGAGCCCAGGTGAGTTGATTCTGTGAATTTTCTTGTGGTTTCCCTGACTCCTCTGGCTCCTACAATCCTTCTTCCCCTCTACCTCAAGATTACCCAAGCTCAGCCTAATGTGGGCTTAGGTATTTTTGATTTGAATAATGTGGGTCTTTGCATGTGGTTCCATCAGTTACTAGATGAAACCTCTCTGATGACAAATGGGCTAGACACCAATCTGTAAGTATAGCAGAATAGCATTAGGAATTTCATAAATATTTTTGCCAGTTCATCTCATGGCATAAGTCTCAAACTGAACCAATCATTGGTTGGTCATTACAACCATTTCAGCACCAGTTTGACCCAAGCACATTGTAGGCAGGTCAAATTACACACCAAAGGCTTTGTGGCTGAACTGGTGTTTCAATTCTTCCACTGGAATTTGTGTATGATTGCAGGAGTTAGCCAGCTCCATATCACCCATTACATGGAGTTTTAGGGATACCCTTGTAGATTCCTGGGAGTTTCTATTGACCTAGGTTTCTATCTCATCCTAGAGATTGCCCCCGCCTGATTTCAGATGTTTCTTTCGATATTCTCTTCTTCCTTCCTCTCCCATTCCTAATGTCTGCTGTTTCCAACCCTACTCCTCATTCAGACCCTTCCCCCTCTATCTACTTGCTATGTCTCTTCTATTTCCCCTTCCCAGAGAGATTCATGTATTATCCCTTTAGTGGTCCTTATTTATGGATTATAGTATGGTTATCCTTTACTTTATGGCTAGCATGCACTTACAAGTGAGTACATACTGTTTTTGCTTTCTGAGTCTGTATTACTTCACTCAGAATGATCTTTTCTACTTCCATCCATTTGCTTGCAAATTTTATGATTTAATTGTTTGTTAACACCTGAGTAATTCTCCATTATGTCAGTGTACCACATTATTTATCTATTCTTTATTTGAGGGAAATCTAGGTTGTTTCAAGGTTCTGGCTATTACAATAAAGCTGCTATCAACATAGTTGTACAAGTGTCCTCGTGGTATGGTGGCTATGTGCCCAGGAGTGGTATAGCTGGATCATGGAACAGGTTGATTCCTAATTTGCTAAAAAAAATACCATATTTATTTGCAAAGTTGCTGTACTAGTTTGCACTCCCACTAGAAATTGGAGTGTTCTTATTCCACACCCTCTCCAGTATGAGCTGTCATTTGTGTTTTGATCTTAACCATTTTGATTAGCATTTCCTTGATGACTAAGGATGCAGACATTTCAAGTGCTTCTTGACCATTTGGCATTCCTTTGTTGAGAATTCTGTTTAGATGTGCACTCCATTTTTTTAATTGCATTATTTGATCTGTTGACGTTTCTTGTTCTAGATTCTTGGGTTCTTTTCATATTTAGAAATCATCCCTATCTCTCATATATCTCAGATGAGGAGTTGGTAAAAATCTTTTCCCATTCTCTAGGCTACCATTTTGTAATTTTTATGGTGTCCTTTGACTTACAGAAGTTTTTTAGATTCAGGAGGTTCCATTTATTAATTGTACCTGAGCTATTGGTGTTTTCTTCAGGAAGTTGTCTCCAGTACCAATGCATTCAAGGCTATCTTCCACTTTCTCTTCTTTCAGGTGTAGTATAGCTGGTTTTATGTTGAGCATTTTGATGCAGGTAGACTGTACAAGTTTTCACTCCCACCAGAAATGGAGGAGTGTTCTTGTTCCACGTCCTCTCCTTTATGAACTGTCACTTGTGTTTTTTATCTTAGTCATTCTTCTGTTGTATTGTTCTACATGGAAAAAATACAATTAGACCAGCACGATTTGTTGAAGATGCTCTCTTTTTTCCATTGTATAATTATGGCTTTGTTAAAAATCAGGTGCCCATAGGTGTATGTATTTACATTTGGACCTTCAATTTGATTCTCATTGTCTACCTGTCTGTTTTTAATGCCAATACTATGGGAGTTTTATTATGATTGCCATATAGTACAGCTTGAAATCTTGGATGGTGATAACTCTGGAAATTCTTTCATTGTACAGGTTTGTTTTAGCTATACTTTTTTGTTTTTTCATGTGAAGTTGTGTATTGGTTTTGCAAAGTCTGTAAAGAGCTGTATGAGAATTTGGGTAGGAATTGACTTAAAAATGTAGATTGTTTTTGGTAAGATGACAATTTTTATTATATTAATCCCACTGATCCATGAACACTGGAGATCTTTCATCTTCTAATATCTTCTCTAATTTCTTTTGTCAAAGACTTGAAGTTCTTGTCATAGAGGTCATTCACTTGCTTGGACAGAGAGTTACACCAACATATTTTTTATTATTTGTGGCTACTGTGAATGGTGTTGTTTGCCTGATTTTTTTTCTCAGCTCATTTATCATTTGTATGTAGGAGGGCTACTAATTTTTTTTCTCGTTAAATTTGGATCCAGCCACTCTAAATTTAGTTGGAAGAATTTAAATGGCTGCTTCTATTTCCATGAGCATTATGGGTCAAAGTTTATTTAAACTACTTAAATGGCTTATCTGATCTTGATTTACATATGGTGAGAGATATCACTCCAGAAAATTATCCATTTCTTTTAGATTTTCTAATTTTATAGAGTATACTCATTTGAAATATGATCTAATGATTTTTTGATTGCCTCAGAGTCTATTGTTATGTTCCTCTTTTCAATTCAGATTTTGTTAATATGGATATCTCTGCCTTTTAGTGAGTTTGGATAAGGGTTTGTCCATCTGGTTGATTTTCTCAAGGAACCAACTCTTTTACTTTGTGTTGTTAATTTTTTGTATTGTTCTCTTGGTTTATATCTTATTGCGTTCAGTCCTTAGTTTGATTATTTCCTGATGTCTACTCCTCTTGGGTGTGTTTGCCTCTTTTTGTTCTAAGAGCTTTGGGATGTGCTTTTAAGTCACTAATATGGGGTCTTTCTAATTTCTTTGTAAAGGCACTTAGTGTATTGAACTTTCCTTTTAGCACTGCTTTTATTGTGTCTCATAGGTTTGGGTATGCTGTGCATTAGTTTTCATTGAATTTTAGAAAGTTTATTTTGTCTTGACCTAGTAGTCATTTAGAACAGAGTCTTCCATTCCCTTAAGTTTGTAGACTTTCTGTTGTTTCTCTTGTTAAACTCAGCTTTAGTCTGTGGTAGTCTGATAAGACACAGGGTTTTTTGTTTTTGTTTTTTGTTTTTTTGTTTTGCTTTGTTTTTTGATTAACTCTTATCTTTTTCTTTTTACTGGATATTTTCTTTCTTTCTTTACATTTTAAATATTATCCCCTTTCTTGCCCCCTCCCCATAAAACCCCTGTCCCCTCACCCCTCCTTCTGCTTCTATGAGGGTGTCCCCCACACACCCACCCACTCCCACCTCCCCTCCCAGACATTCCCCTACACTGGGGAATTGAACCTTCACAGCACTAAGGGCCTCTACTTCCATTGATGTCCAATAAGGCCATCCTTTTCTACATATTTGGCTGGAGCCATGGGTCCCTCCGTGTGTACTCTTTGGTAGGTGGTTTAGTCTCTGGCAGCTCTGGTGAGTCTGGTCGATTGATATTGTTGTTCTTCCTATGGTGTTGCATACCATAGTATGCTCCTTCAGTCCTTTTGCTAAATCATACATGGTCAGTCCAATGGTTGGGTGCTAGCGTCCACCTCTGTATTTGTCAGGTTCTAGCAGAGCCTCTCAGGAGACAGCTATATCAGGCTCCTGTCAGCAAGCACTTCTTGGCATCCACAATTGTGTCTGGGTTTGGTGTCTGTATGGGTGCTGTATCCCCAGGTGGGGCAGTCTTTGGATAGCCTTTCTTTTAGTATCTGCTCAAAACTTTGTCTCTGTATATCCTCCCTTGAATATTTTGTTTCCCCTGTTAAGAAAGACTGAAGCATCCAAACTTTGTTCTTCTTTCTTCTTGAGCTTCATGTGGTGTGTGAATTATATATTGGGTGTTCTCAACTTTTGGGCTAATATCCACTTATCAGTGAGTGCAAACCATGTGTGTTCTTTTGTTTTCCCAGCAAAGAACACTGTCAACAGGACAAAATGGCAACCAACAGATTGGACAAAGATCTTTAGCAATCCTACATCCAATAAATATCTAATTTCCAATATATACAAAAAACTCAAGAAATTAGACTCTAGACAATCAAATAACTATTAAAAATGGTGTTCAGAGCTAAACAAAGAATTCTCAACTGAGGAAACTTGAAAGGTTGAGAAGCACCTAAAGAAATGTTCAACATCCTTAGTCATCAGGGAAATACAAATCAAAACAACCATGAGATTCCACCTCATACCAGTCAGAAAGGCTAAGATCAAAAACACAGGTGACAGCAGATGCTGTCTCAGATGTGGAGAAAGAGGAATACTTTTCCATTGCTTGTGAGATTGCAACCTGGTATAAGCACTCCGAAAATCAATTTGGTGGTTCCTCAGAAAATTGGACATAGCTTCTTGGCATATACCCAAAAGATGCTCCAACATATAACAAGGACACATGCTCCACTATGTTCATAGTAGCCTTATTTATAGTAGCCAGAAGCCAGAAAGAACCCAAAATGTCCTTCAACAGAGGAATAGATACAGAAATGGATGGAACTAGAAAATATTTCAACTTTCTTGTGTCTATTGAGACTTGTTTTGTGATGCGGCATGTGGCCAACATTGGAGAAATTTTTGTGAGGTACTAAAAAGAAATCATATTTGTTTTTGTATATTTGGGGGAAATAGAATTACCTTTTAGGTCTGTTTGAGTCATATATCTGTTAGTTCCATTACTTCTGCTTTTAGTTTCTGTCTGGATGACATGTCCATTTGTAAGAGTAGGGTGTTAAAGTCTGATTTAAGACTGTTTGGGGTTCACTGTCTGATTTAAGTTTTAGCAATTTTTTTTTGTTAGATTGAAGAATGTCTATACAAGTTTACTTCTTGGGTGAATTTGCTTGGAAAAATCTTTTTTCACCCCTTTACTCTGAAGCAATATCTATCTTTGATGTTGGGGTTTGTTTCTTGTATGTAGCCAAATATAGTTCTTATTATTGCAGCATTTTTTTCATCAATGTCTTTTTATTGTTCAATTGAGAACATTGATGATGAGACATATTAATGAGCAATGATTGTTAATCCCCGGTAGTTTGTTGTTGCTATTGCTGTTGGTGGTGGTTGTTTGTGTGCATGTTCAAGTGCATGTATGTGTGTGTGTTTGCATGTGTGTGTGTTCGCTTCCCTTCTTTTTGGTTTCTTGGTTTAAAATTATTGATTTTCTGTGTTTTCTTGTGTGTAATTAAAATCCTTGGATTGGTGTTTTCCTTCTAGTACCTTTTATAGGGCTGGATTTGTGGATAGATATTGTTTAAATTTGGTTTTGCATTGGAATATGTTGCTTTCTTCATCTATAATGAACGAAAGTTTTTCTGGGTATAGTAGTCGGGGCTGGCACAAGAGGTCTCTTGCTGTCTTTAAGACATTTTTGCAGGTCCTTCTATCTTTTAGGGTCTCTGTTTAGAAACCAGGTATAAATCTTATCCATCTGACTTTATATGTTACTTGGACTTTTTTCCTTGAAGCTTTTACTATTCTTTCTTTTTGCTGAACATTTAGTGTTCTGAGAGGGGTCTTTATATTTTTTCCAATCCATTTGGTGTTTTGTAAGATTCTATTATGTTTATAAGCATCTTTTTATGTTATGGAAATTTTCTTCTATGATTTGTTGAAAATATTTGATGGGTCTTTGAGCTAGGAATCTTCTTCTTTTGTTCTGACTACCTTGGGTTTCTTTTTTCAAAGTTCCCTGCATGTTTTGTATCATAAATTTTTTAGAGATAACATTTTCTTTGACTCATGTATGAAATTCTTCTATCATATCTTTTATGCTTAACATTTTCTCTTCAATCTCTTGTATTCTACTGATGCTTCCATCTGTAGTTCTTCTTCTCTTTCATTTTTCTATTTCTAGCATTTCCTTAGTTTGTGTTTTCTTTATTGTTTCTAGTTCTACTTGCAGATTTTGAACTGTTTAATCATTTCCTTCACCTGTTTCTTTGTATTTTACTGTATTACTTTAAAAGATTTCTTTATTTCCTCTTATTTATTATCTCTTTAAGTTACTCTATCATCTTCATAAAACTTGATTTAAGATTATTTTCTTGTATTTCACCTGTGTTGAAATATCCATAGATTGCTGTAATATAGCTGGGCTCTGTTGGTGCCATGCTTCCTTAGCTGTTATTGATTGTGTTCTCAGGCTTGTCTCTAGTCCATCTTGGTTTGGGGTTATTATAGGTCTAGGGCATGACTTCTGAGTTTATCTTTGTTAGATGGCTCTTTTCCATTTTGGTTTCTATTTCCTTCCCAATCTTCTGGCCTAAGTGGCCTGGGTGTTGATGACCAGAGAGTCTTCAGGTCCAGTAATATAGCTTCATTTTTTTTTTGTTTTTTTTTTTTTTTTTTTTGTAGCCTTCATGAGCTCTGGAGTTTTGGGTACCAATGTTATCTCTGGGGTTTCAAGCACTGTGTTACCTTTGGAATTCTGAGTACTTGCTTGGTCTCTGGGGTTTCTAGTATGGCTTGACCTACAGTAAAGCAGAAGTTTTCTGCACAATTTGTGGGGTGGAATTTGAAGACCAGGGAAGAGGAAGCAGTTGGGGACTGTTGGGAGAACTTTAAGGAGTATTAGTTGGAATTGGTTATTGTCTTACCTGGAGTCCTTGAAGGTGCCTGTCCTCGAGTAAAGCAGCAAGAATTTGGTATTTCTGATAGTCTATCATGACTTGACTTACCTATAATGATAAGACCACATAACTTTATACTGTGTTTAAAATGATTTATTGACTCCCCTACATTGTGGTAGCTCTAAAAACTATTTTCTTAAGTGCCTATGTCCTATTATCTTCCTTAATTTTCTTAGAAAATGAATTACTGTGTTTAATGGCTGATTCTGTTTCCTTGCTAAACAGAGGGAATGTGAATATTATTCATTGTGCTAAGGTTCTAGGGTAGAACAACTTTTACCATTTTTATCACTCTTCAGCTTTTAAAAATTGATTCCTCTGGAGACCTCTTCCTCCTTCACCATGCCCTATAATCAGCTTTAAATCTCTTTATTTTTTTACATAAACTTTAGCTTTCAATAAATGGTTTTAAAAAGTCACAACTGTCTTGATTTCCTTTGATCTGATACCTAAAATCTTTAATTATTTTATTTTATTGTTGACAATTCAATGTCAGATGTGATGACTGCTGACCATTCCTGAGCATTGTGTGTCTTTGGATATATTCTCTTATGTATGATTAGATGGGACAGTAATACCATTTATATGTGGACACTAAAAATGGTTGAACTTATGGAAGCAGAAATTACAATGATGGCTATCAGGGTTCAGGACTGAGCTATTCAGGGGAATGGGAAAGTGTTCATCTCAGGAAATCAAACTCATGGAGACAGGATAAACTAATGCATAGAAGAATTACAGTTAGAGGGGCATTTAAAAATTATTTATGTGTATACAAGTTTACCTTCATGAGTGTAGATATAGCATGCAGGCTAAAAGAAATAATGTATCCCTGACTACTAGAGTATTAGTTGTGAGCTAACAAGTGGATGCTGGGAACATAACCCTGTGTCCTTTAAAAGAGCTGCAAGTATTCTTAACCACAGAGCTCTGTGCAATTCATTTACGAACAAAGTTCAAAAAAACTCCTGATTGCTTTCCAACTTATTTTGATTTAATACAGGCCTGTTGAATATAAACAAATACATATACACACACGTATACATTCACACACATAATCTACCAATTTATACAAGAAAAATATAGTAGATTTTAAACAATGGGTCAAATAATCATGATAGATAGCCAGTGAGTCTTTGACTTGGAAGTAATCAGAGCAGCTTAAGTCCTCACAAGCTCATAGTAGTTAACTCCTGAAATAAATCTGGACAATTTTGTTTTTCAGGTCTATATAGATCAAGAATGATCATCCCCACACATTAGATTGATTTTTACAATGTGATATTAGTCATTCATTTAGGCTCAGTTATCTGTTGTGAAAGAAAAATTAACCCAATATAGGAAAAAGACTCCCCCTAAACTGTTTTAGTCCATCATTCACCACCTTCCTTTGCTGCTCTGTTCTTTCCTATTGATCTTTGCCTGGACTAACCCAGTGAGGCCTCTCTTTACACTTGATCTTAGCCAAAAGACTGAGAAGTGATGAGGGCTCTCTTTAAACTTGGACTTTTAATTCTTAGGATCATAGTTTCTTAGCTGTGCTCTTGGGCTTGTTATGTATAGGGTTCTCTAATTCTTTTTTTTTCTTTCTTATGGTACTATTTAAACTAGACCCTACATGTTACAAGAGTGGTTTTTGAAACAGGCCAGACATTTGCAAGAGCTATTAATATTTTAATTGATTTTCATTTTGACATATTTAGAATTTTGACTGTAATAGGATAAAAATTAAGTATGAAGAGAAATAAACCACTAAGTAGCTAAGATGAAGCTGTGCCCATGATGTAACTCATATTGGGTAGATAGAGCACAACATGATGCAGATTAATAATATGTTTGGCAACCATACAGTGTATCTCAGTTGCCTAAATTCTTAAAATCCATAGTATAGTTACAACTAAATATTGATAAGAATTTCCCTAAATGATCTCAGAAGTCAAATGTCTCAAGCAAGTATTACTCAGTTCTGAAGATGTGTAGCATTAACAGATGTATTGAAAAAAAATGACAGCAAATATTTACTATATTTTAAAAGACCACATAATATTTTGAAATTTATAGCACCCATAAATTAAATAATTTGTCCAATTTAAGTTGTAATTCAGTTTTAAAGCATCTATTCAAGATGCAGAAATAATTAATTTAATTTCTCGTATTTTATTTAAAATTATTTATTTACATTTCAAATGTTATCCCCTTTCCTGCAAACACCCTATCACATCCCCCTCCCCATGCTTCTATGAGGGTGTTCCCCCACCCACCCAATGACTCCTTCCTCACCACCCTGGCATTCCCCTACACTGGGAAATTGAGCCTTCACAGAACCAAGGACCTCTCTTCCCACTGATGCCAGATAAGACCATCCTCTTCTATATATGCCGCTGGGGCCATGGGTCCCTCCATGTGTACTCTTTGGTTGGTGATTTAGTCCCTGGGAGCTCTGGGTTACTAGTTGATTCATATTGTTGTTCTTCCTATGGGGTTGCAAACCCCTTCAACTCCTTCAGTCCTTCCCCAACTCCTCCACTAGGGACCCCATGTTCAATCCAATGGTTGGCTGCAAGCATCCACATATTTATCTGTTAGGCTCTGCCATAGCCTCTCTGGAGACAGCTACATCAGGCTTCTGTCATCAAGCATTTCTTGGCTACTGCAATAGTGCCTGGGTGTCTGTATATGTAATGGATACCCAGGTGGGGCAGTCTTTGAATGGCCTTTTCTTTAGTCTCTGCTCCATACTTTGTCCCTGTGTTTCTTTTCAGGAGCAATTTTGGGATAAAAATTTGGAGATGAGAGGATGGCCCCATCCTCCAACTGGGGGTCTTGTCTAACCTCTGGATAAGGTATCTACCTCCCATTTGTTGGGCATTTCAGCTAATCTATCCTCTCTTTCCTTTCTCCAGCCATGTAAAGGCTCCATCTCTTAAACTGATAGCCCCTTTTCTTTGATTATTGTTGTTACATGTATGTGTCTGTATAAATACATACACATATGCATTTATGCATATGTATATAATGTATATGACATTCATATGTGTGTATGTATATGTATATACCTCCATTCATGAATAAATAATTCAACTTGCTAGGCCTGTTTTGTTGTTTGTGTATACATGGCTTTAGAGCTGACCCTTTAGAGTTGGATAACCAATAAGAGGGCTTATCCCTTATGAAGAGTGATTTTCCTTCTCCTAACCATCATTAGTTACCTTAAGATCTTTGTCTAGGGTTGGGACACCATAAAATTTCCTCCTTACATTGATACTGCTATTACCCCTGACTTTATGCAGCCATTTCTAGGAAAGAGTGTTTCATAGCAGACTTCATGGTACATTAACTCTTACAGACATTTTACCTCTTCTTCCCTGAAGGCCCCCGAGCTATGGATGGAACAATTGTCCTCCTCATGTAGGCATTAGGGCTGTTCTGCTCTTAGGTCCTTGACCTCTGCAGTGTATCCTGTAGTGGTTTTCTGTTCTGGTCTCCATTTGTTGTAAAGAAAACCTTCTTTGATGAGGGATGGTAGCTACACTTATCTGTGGGTATAAGTATTAAATATAGAATGTAATAAGGAATTATGCTTGGTTAACAAAGTGGAGATATCCTGGCCCCCACCCAACTCCTCAGGGTCAAGCACCTCTCTGACTCCAGGTAGTTAGTTGACTGGGTATCTCGTACCAGACATGATTTCCCTCACATTATGTGGGTCTGATCTCTGGTTTCATATTTGCTGATTTGTACCAATATATCAGTGCACTTATTGCACTGTTATGCATGGGGTTCTACGGTGGTTATTGTGGTTTATATATATTGCAGTTATTTAGAACTATTAATTGCCTTCCTCTTTGGTAGAATGCATAGTATTTTCTGGTATTATGAAGGATATTCATAGGAAGGAAGGAAGGAAGGATGCTTTCAGATAGGATCCAAGCTAAATCATTTGAATCTGTATCCTAAGTGTATGGTGTTGTCAGCTATTAGGGCATGCCTTCATCCTCTGGGAGGAAATCAAGGGTTATAACAATATGCATCAGGATCTAGATGTGTCTCATTCACCAATGAATTTGCATTCATTCCACAGTACAAAAGTTAGAAATCTAGAAATGGTGTTTGGTTTTGGAGTAATTAGTCTTAAAGAAAGCTCTATCATCCTTAGTGAGGTAACCCAATCACGAAAGAACACACATGGTATGCAGTCACTGATAAGGGGATATTAACCCAGAATCTCGGAATACCCTAGACACAATTCACATATCAATAGATTTCCAAGAAGATGGAAGGAGAGACCCCCTGATCCTGGAAAGACTGGATGTAGGGGAATACCAGGATAGAGAAGCAAGAGGGGGTTGAATGGGGAAAAGAGGGAGGGAACGGGGCTTATGGGACTTTCGAGGAGGGAGGAAACGGGAAAGGGGAAATGATTTGGAATGTAAATAAAAAAACTTAGAAAAAAAAAGAAAGCTCTACATTTAGTAGGGTATCTGTCTAGTTTGATGTATTTGGCATGTAAAGGTGTCTTCTCTCATGTATCTGAAGGAAGCATCAGTAGCCTTATTCTATTTTAGCCAGGAAGAAGCTGAGCTCTTTACCCCTGTGTTTGGACACACTGCCTTTGTATTGAGAGTGCTTCTCCTTTGGCTGGAATCTAATTTACCCCATCTTCCAAATTTAACTGTTGTATCAGCTTGTCATGGAAGGATTCCTCATGCTCTCCATCTTGTACTCATTGTCCATAGGTATATCCCATTTCCAACTCACCAAGAAGTTCAGCCCATTATGCTTATTGGTTTCTCTTGTTCTTCACCATACATTAAGTCCTTTGTGGATAGAAACTTTGTGTTTGTTTCAACTCCAGCTCCATATTGCAGTTGGTGCACAGTAGGCATTCATTCCATAAATTAATAGAATTTCAAGTAAATCTAGGTCTGAGTGTCAAATAACAGTTTATTCTCTTTATTAAAATGACTATTTCTAAACACATATGTGAAAATATTCCAAAAGCAAAACCCAATTGCTGTGTAATTCAAATGAAGTAGCAATCCTACCCTCTCTCATTCGTAGCTATTACTAATGTCAGACCCATGAAGCACCATCAAATTCCATAATTCTCTTTTTTATCCCCTAAGAGCCCATTAACATAACTAAAATGTAGGCTTGCTGCCAGGCTCTGTCTTTGGGTGAGGAAAACACTTTGCTATCTAAATATTTTAAAAGGATTGAGCTAAATTAAAATGACAAGGCAGAATTTTTCTTTAATGGCTTTTACCCTTGTAATTGTTCAGGCTTGCTCATTCAGTTATGACCAAACAAGACAACTAGGGACTCTCCTGGTTGTTTAGGAGGGTCTTAAAAATATACAATGTACCCACCTGGCAATGGGCAAAGAGACACCTTGTTGATGGTGGCATTCTTATATCAGTCAGGGCAAAGCAAATGGCAGTTCTTTGTTCTTCCTAGCTTGATTCCCACCTCAGTGGTCAATGATGGTTTATGCCTAAGGACTCATTAAAATCACAGCACATCCAGGCAGCTTAGCTCAAAAGGAGGAAGACAGAGTTCTGCATTTCACATTGCCACTTGGTGAGGGTGGCAATGCAGGTGGAGAAAGAAGCCTACAGACTTGCCCTCTGTCTCATAGGCATACAGAGTCCTACCTACTACTATGTAAGCTTAGCACGGGAGGAAGAAGACAGATAAGAGACCCACAGACCTGCCTTCCATTGCAGGGCACAAGCAGGCCATGGACACTCACTTGCTGCCATACCAGGCAATATGGATGGAGGATATCACCTAGAGGCCCTCCAGTCATGTGGCCAACCTGTAGTGGAAGCATGTATGTGGTGGCTAAATGTGAGAGAATGAGAAGTGGGCTTATACATAATGAAGAGAGATGGAAATGGGGACTCAAGGGTGGAGAGGAGTAGCTTTTTGTTAGTGCCCAACCCTGCCACTTGGGGCCATGATGCTGAATCAGCTCGAGCTTCTGCTGAGGATCATGTCTGGGTCTGTGGCTATGCCTAGAAGCAGGGTTTGGTGTTGATATCTATGACTCATATTAACACTAGAGAACATGGGGATGACCCTGTTAGGGAAGCAGCTAGTGACCAAGTGGAAGTCAAGAGGCTATGCAAAACTGGCCCCACCCCTCAATGGATGCATCACTCTGGAGAGCTGGCTCTGTCTTTCAACCACAGCAGCACTCTGGAGAGCAGGCCCTGTAATTTGCCAAGGCAACACATCGGAGCTGGCCTTGTGTAGCAGTGGTGTGGATGAACTTGCCCCAAGTGTGTGAGAACTGACCCCCACCACTCATCTACTGTGGGGTAGAAGGGATTGCCCCGCCCTGCCATCAGGCAGTTGGGAAAGCTTGCACTGGGTAATGAGCGCCAAAAAGTGCACTCTGCACCTTTCCTGGACAGCACTGCAATGCTGAAACTGCTGGAGGAGAAGCAGGTGAGGTAGCACCAGTTATCTGCCATGAGGCTATAGGTATGGAGGCTTGGGCTTTTACCCCTTGCCCCTCCCCATCTGTGGCAGTCAGAAGAACTGGCCCTAGAGTTCTGAGGGAAAAGCTGGCCTTGCCCCTTGCTGGATGCAGCACTTGGGAGAGCAGGCCCTGTACCTCTCCTGAGCAGCACAGTAGAGCTGGCCCTGGTCTCAGGACATGGGTGAGCCAGCCCCAAAGGCAGTGAGGTGACTTGAGTGGGAGGCAGTGATACCCTCTGCTTTCTCTTCCCTTACCACCTGAGGCAGTCAGGACAGCTGACTCCCAGGTTCTGCACCACACCAGCTACAGCACTTGGGAAGGAGAGTGGGCCCTGCATCTTACGTGGGCAGCACAGTAGAGTTGGCCCTGGTGGAGGTGGCACAGGTGAGTCCACCCCATGAGGAAAAGCACAGGAGAGCACCACCCCTGCCAGTGAGGTAGGACGGGTACAGGAGTGATGTGCCCCCTCCCTCCCACCATGCTACCTGCAGGAGTCGGGGTTTGTGTGTGTTTTATTTTTTAAGGGGTTTGCATTAGCAAAGGATGGACATGAGGGGACAGAAGGATAAGCAGTACTGGGTGCATGGTGTGAAACTCATTGCTCAGATGCAGGTCGTGCTCGTCAGAATAGGAAATAAGCCTATTTGTACTTGGAACCCTCTAGTGCCCTTAGTTCTGATTCCAAAGAGCCACCTGCACACACCTTTTCCATGCTGTCCCTGTCTCTCACCATGCTCTGATCTCTATCCATGGAGAGTAGACACTGCTCAGGTACAGACCACAACAGCCATAATACGTAATAGCCGCATCTGCCCTTTGAAATCTTCTACTCCATTGATTCAGATCTGAAACACCCAAGCTGCGGACACCCTATAAAAACACCCACAACTCACTACCACTGCCAATCTTGCTGCCTTGCCCCTGCTACTACATTGGTGAATACCCACTGTCTAAATGTAGTCCACACCAGTCAGAAGAACAGAGGCCCCCTGCTGGAACAAAGGCCACGTTCACTACCAGAAGTACAGCTTGCAAATCTGATGGAGACTACCTCCTGAACCAGAGGTAATTCCCACAGACAGAAATATAGATCACAAAGACTAGAAGACAAAAGAAGGAAACAGAAACCAAGGAACAAAACCACGCATCCAACAGAAACACCCCTCCAAACAGAAATTGGCTCTCAGACCTATAGTCATCTTAAACCCCAATGTTTAGACAGCAGTGTAAGAGCAAATAAACATATTAGGCAATAGGGTACCACCAGAACCCAGCTACCCTATTACAGTAACCCAAGAATATTCATTTCAACATAGCTGAAGCAGAAGAAAACAACCTAAAAATCAACTTTATATTAGAGACAACTCTTCCCACTGTTAGGCTGTGGGTCTCTTAATATGTTTCCATAAGCAGCTGGCTGAAGCCTCTCTGATGAATATTGAACTAGGCAACCAACTGTGGGTATTGAAGAATGTCATTAGGAATCATTTCATTGACTTTTATTTTACTTTTGATTATTTATTTAATCCCCACCCCTTGTCTCCATGAGGATGTCTACATCCCTACCCCATCAGACCTCTAAATTCCCTGGTGCCTCCCGTATCTTGAGGGTTAGGTGCATCTTCTCTGACTAAATGTAGAATAGGCAGTCCTCTGCTGTGTATGTGTTAGGGGCCTCATATCAGCTGGTGTATGCTGCCTGGTTGGTGGCTCAGTGTCTAAGAGATCTCGGGGGTCCAGGTTAATTAAGATTGCTGGTTCTCCTACAGGGTTTCCCTCATGCTCAGCTTCTTCCAGCTTTCCCATAATTCAACCACAGGGGTCAGCAGCTTCTGTACATTGGTTGGATGCAAATATCTGCATCTGACTCTTTCAGTTGCTTGTTGGGTCTTTTGGAAGGCAGTCATGATATGTCCCTTTTTGAGAGCGTTTCGTAGCCTCAGTAACAGTGTCAGATCTTGGGGCCTCCCCTTGTGCTGGAGCCCACTTTGGGCCTGTCTCTGGAACTTCTTTTCCTCAGGCTTCTCTCCATTTCCATCCTTGCAGTTCTTTCAGATAGGAACAATTATGGGTCAGAGTTTTGACTGTGGGATGGCAACCCCATCTCTCACTTGATGCCCTGACTTTCTGCTGGAGGTGGTCTCTACAAGTTCCCTCTCCCCAACATAGGGCATTTCATCTAAGGTCCCTCTCTTTGACTCCTGAGAGTCTTTCACCTCCCATATCTCTGGTACATTCCTTCCATACCTCTGGTACATTCTGGAGGATCTCCCTATCCTCCTAACTCCTGAGGTTGCATGTTTCCATTCTTTCTGCTGACTCTCAGTGATTTCAGTCCTTTTCCCCTACCCAATACCAGATCATTGACTTTTTTATTTTTGCCATTCCATTCATGTTTGATTCTAAGCTAGGTCTTTTGGCTATCCAGTCACTAGGACCTGGACCGCCAAAGAATGTGAGGAATAGTCTTCTTTGGGGCGACTCTCTCTTATGGCACTCTTCCCAAACTGGTGCTTAGTATTAGTATAACTTCATATGCCATGGCTGGATGTTATTCATGATGCAATGTAAATAAATAGATAAATTAATGGGATAAAACGGATGCAGAGACCCACAGCCATTAGACAGAGATTGGGGAAGCCTGCAGATGAGGGAGGTGAAGCATTGAAGGAGCCAGAGGGGACAAAAACACCACATGAAAATCCACATAATTAATTAACCTCAGCCCTTCTTTTCTTACAGAAACTGAACCTACAATCAGGGAGTCCCCATGGGTCTAACCCAGGCTTTCTGCATAGATGTTATGATTGTGTAGCTTGATCTTTGTGTAGAAATCCTACAAGTGGGAGCAGTGGCTATCTCTGACTCTTGTGCCTGCTTTCAGATGCTTTCCTCATACAGGTTTGCCTAGTCTAGCTTTAATATAAGCGGGGGTCAGTGGTCTTATTACAACTTGATGTGCCTTGTTTGTCTTATCCCTGAAAGGCCTGCCCTTTTCTGAAGGGAAATGGATGATGGATTGATTTGTGAAGGTGAGTGGGGGAAGTGAGTTGGAGGAGAGGAATGAGGGGAAACTGTGGTGAATATGGAATACCTGATAAACAGTGATGAGAATATATCTTAATATAAGTCAAGTTTCCCCATTCATTTCAATCATTTAACCTAGGAAAAGATAACTAGTTAACTATTTGATGATATAGAAAGTATGTTTTTAAGTATTTCAAGTTATACATCATTAAAGGATAGATATAATAGTTAATATTATATTTTCTTCTGGGTAGCTCTTCTATATAGTTAGATTGAAGAAACTTGGAAACAGTAACAATTCTATGATGTAACAACTTCTTTTGGCTCTTGCTGGGTTGTGTTCTCCATCTGTACAACAAAAAACACAAACCTGATTCAGCATACTGTGCTTAATGTGTTGGCTCTTCATCTATGATTTCTAACCTACCACATATTTCTCTATGAGTTGTTCTGGGGATCATCCCATTGTTCAATAAATATGTATTCTTATATTTCTTCTGTCTCAAGAAATGCATCACATATTAGGGAACCAGTAGCAAAAGCTTTAGGCATTTAAATTTGGGCTTTATTGGATGAATTTAGAGAATTAAACAAGCAATTTAGATTTTAATCGATCTGTAAAAACAAATTGGCACTATTGTATGTCCATTTAACTGGGACTTAGAGGTACCAAAATATTTTAAGTAAACTTAGGAATCACAAATTCAAATCTAAACTTTGATATTAACCATACTTCACCTATGGATATTGTGAAAATTACATGTCTGATATTCAAGATTATTCCATATTTTTGTGTGTGAAAATAAGATTTTTGTTTATTTACTTTCTTTTTTTAATATAATTTAATTTTATTTTCTATATTCTTTATTTACATTCCAAATGATTCCCCCTTTCCCAGTCCCCCCTCCCCGAAAGTCCAATAAGCCCTCTTCCCTCCCCCTGTTCCCCATTTGCCTAAGAATTTCATGAATTCATTATTTTTAATTGCTGAGTAGTATTCCATTGTGTAAATATACATGGAAAATATCTCTGATAAAATTGAAGAAATATATAGAAAAACACCTTAAGATTGACTATTTCATGGAAAAATTATACAGATAAAATGGTAGGCATAAAAATATTCCTAAGTTAATTGAAAGTGGAATTATAAACATTTTCTGATAAAATTGAAAATCTACAAGGAAAATATTTCTGATAAAACTCAAGAAATATATAGATAAACATGTTAAAACTATTTCATGAACAATTATACAGATAAGATAGTAGGCATAAAAATGTTCCTAAATTGATTGAAAGTAGAAGTAAAAACATTTTCTGATAAAACTGAAGATTTACAGGGAAAATATTTCTGATAAAATTGAAGAAATTTATACAGATAAATTGGTAGGAATTAAAATATTCCTAAGTTGATTGAAAGTAGAATTATAACCATTTCTGATAAAATTGAAGATTTACATGGAAAATATTTCTGATAAAATTGAAAAAATATATGGAAAATATTAAAATTGAAGATTATCATGAAAAATTATACAGATAAAATGGTAGGCATAAAAATATTTCTAAGTTGATTGAAAGTGAAATTATAAACATTTTCTGATGAAATTGAAGATTTACCTGGAAAATATCTCTGATAAAATTGAAGAAATATATAAAAAAACACGTTAAGATTGAGTATTTCATGGAAAAATTATACAGATAAAATGGTAGGCATAAAAATATTCCTATGTTTTTTGAAAGTGGAATTATAGACACTTTTTGATAAAATTGAAGATCTACAAAGAAAATATTCCTGAAAAAATTCAAGAAATATATAGAGAAACATGTTAAAACTGACTATTACATGGAAAATTATACAGATAAAATGGAAGGTATAATAATGTTCCTAAGTTGATTGAAAGTAAAATTATAGACATTGTCTGATAAAACTGAAGATCCACACAGAAAATACTTCTGACAAAATTGAAGAAAAGTACAGAGAAACGTTAAAATTGAAGATTATCATGGACAATTATACTGACAAAATGGTAGGCACAAAAACATTCCTATATTGATTGAAAGTGGAACCACAAACACCCCCTCCCATGAAACCAAAGATCCACATGAAAAACACCTCTGACAAAATCGAAGAAATACACAGAAAAAATGTTAAAATTAAAGATTATGATGGAAAATAATACAGTCAAAATGGTAGACACAAAAAGCATTACTGAATTGAAAGAGGAGTCACAAACATTTTCTGATAAAATCGAAGATCCACATGAAAAATATCTCTGTTAGACTATGTTTTTTTTTTTGTTGGGGAATTGAGTCTATTGACATTATAAGATATTAAGGTATAGTGATTGTTGCTTCCTACTATTTTTGATGTTCTTTTTATGTTTGTGTAGTTACTTTGTTTTGGGTTTGTTGGAAAAAGATTACTTTCTTGCTTTTTCTCGGGTGTAGTTTCCCTCCTCATGTTGGCATTTTCCATCTATTATCCTTTGTAGGGCTGGATTTTTGGAAAGATATTGTGTAAATTTGGTTTTATCATGGAATATCTTGTTTTCTCCATCTATGGTAATTGAGAGTTTTGCTGTGTATAGTAGTTTGGGCTGGAATTTGTGTTCTCTTAGGGTCTGTATGAGATCTGTCCAGGATCTTCTGGTTTTCATCGTCTCAGGTGCGAAGTCTGGTATAATTCTGATAGGCCTAGGTTACTTGACCTTTTTCTCTTACTGCTTTTAATATTCTTTCTTTGTTTAGTGCATTTGATGTTATGATTATTATGTGCCGGGAGGACTTTCTGGTCTGGTCCAGTCTGTTTGGAGTTCTGTAGGCTTCTTGTATGTTCATGGACATCTCTTTCTTTAGGTTAGGGAAGTTTTCTTCTATAATTTTGTTGAAGATATTTACTGGCCCTTTAATTGGAAATCTTCACTCTCTTCTATACCTATAATTCTTAGGTTTGGTCTTCTCATTGTGTCCTGGATTTCCTGGATGTTTTGGCTCAGGAGCTTTTTCCATTTTTCATCTTCTTTAACTGTTGTGTCAATGTTTTCTATGGTATCTTCAGCCCCTGAGATTCTTTCTTCTATCTCTTGTATTCTGTTGTTGATGCTTGCATCTATGACTCCTGAATTCTTTCTAAGATATTCTATCTCCAGAGATGTCCCACTTTGTGATTTCTTTATTGTTTCTACTTCCATTTGTAGATCCTAGATGGTTTTGTTCATTTCTTTCACTTGTTTGTTTGTGTTCTCCTGTAATTCTTTCAGGGATTTTTGTGTTTCCTCTTTAAGGGTGTTTACCATTTGACCCATGTTCTCCTGTATTTCTTTAAGGGAGTTATTTATGTCCTTCTTGATGTCCTCTAACAGCATTGTGAGAAGAGACTGTAAATCCAACTCTTGCTTTTCAGGTGTGCTGGGGCATCCGGGACTTGCTGTGGTGGGAGAACTGGGCTCTGATGTTGCCAAGTAGCCTTGGTTTCTGTTGGTAGGGTTCTTGTGCTTGCCTTTCGCCATCTGGTTATCTCTGGTGTTAGTTGGTCTTCTTGTCTCTGGCTGGAGCTTGCCCCTCCTATGGGCCTGTAAACCTGTGTCTGTACTCCTGGGAGACCAACTCTCTTCTGGCAGGGTCTGTGCACAGAAGGCTGTGGAGCTGCCTGGTTCCCCGCTTCAAATGGTGGCCGGAAGGGAAGACTCCTGTCCCAGCTGCTCCACTGATCCCTGTGCGCTCTTAGCTGTACCCCTTCACAGAGAAAAGGTGGAGATCTCACTTGCCTGCTCAGAAGTGAAGTTGCTGCTGGGAGATCACTCTCTCCTGGTGGGCTAAGCACAGAAGGCTATGGAGCTGCCTGGTTCCCTGCTGCAAATGGAGGCTGGAAGGGAAGACTCCTGTCTCCGCTGCTCTGCTGATGGTATGCCCAGTGCGCTCCTAGCTGTACTGCTCCAGAGAGAAGGTGGAGATCTCACCTCTGTGCTCAGAGGTGAAATCGCTGCTGTCAAGATTATTCCTAATTAGGCTGAATAGAAGCAACGTTGTGTCTGATTTCCACGAGGCTGCAAAGGTTAAATGGAAGCCACAGAATTATAAATATACTTCCCCACCCCTTCTATTTATTTTAAAGTCCTATTAATGAGAACAACAATGTACCACAAATTACACAAAGTAGGAGAAAATAATGCTTGCATTACAGAAGAAACACTAACATAAGGTAAGTGGTAGGTCCCAGGTCATGATGGTAATAAGAAATATAAAGATAAGAAATGAAGTCATGTGATATAAGTTACAGTGTTAGCTTCTCTAAAATCAAGTAGAAAACATTACCATGTCACTTACAATTAATTTTATTAGAGATTGCCATGCATGGATCCCTAGTCCATTGCCTGTGTAAAGAGAACCTCAGAATACTATGGGTCACCACAGGACAATTTCTATCTACTTTCACCGCTCTTTACTGCTGTCATTCTTGCCTTAATATTATTAGTAAATCAAATAATTAATGAATAAATTAATGCCCATTCTATTAGACTGTTAAAAATTTGCAGGTATTTATAAGCTGGCTAATATTTTGTTCTAATAAAGGAAACTACAAAGAGTTACATAGTGATTTTCTAAAACTTGAAAAACATCCAAAAAAAGATCCTGATTAGTTTACTCGGTATTGTCTCCAAGGAGACTTTCTTTTTCTTTCCTTCCTTTTTTTTCTACTTCTTTGCCTGAGAATTACTGTGTAGGAGGGATTCTGTGAAAGGACCTGTTAAATTATGTTAAATATTCATCTGCTCATTTGAGCATCTGGATAAGGACTGTTTCACACGTTAGAAGATCCATCTGCAGAAGAAACTTTAACTGACTTGGAGAACCTTCTTTCAAAAGTAAAGTTAAGTAAATGACACTATATATTTTTGTCTATTATAAAGTCATAAAAATATCATAAAGGAAAATCGAAGTGGAAATGGATCATCGAAACTGTCTTGTTATAATATTTTTTCAAACACTTTAGAAGGCAATATTGATTTTTTTCTATACATAAGTATGCAAAAATATATAGGTGTTTATAATCTAGGTATAATTTGCAATGAATTTTAAAGATGTTAAACAACAGCAGCAAACCATGAATGATTAGCATTGCAAATCCAAGGTGGAAACAAAGGTGTGATGAAACAGCAAATTATATGTTTTAATAAAAGCATTGCTCTACTGAAAGAGATTATTGTTGTTACTGACAACCAATTCTGGAAAGATGGATTATTGTTTAAAAGCCTTTCCTGTGGTGTTTTGCATGCAGTTAACGAATAACTGCTCAGGTAATTCTCACGTACACATTTACAAATGTTTGCTTTAAATGTTGTACCAGCCTAATGAATAAATGGTTTTGAACACGTGTACACCTCCCATATCTTTTCTTGTAAAAGATCTTCTACGAAACATGTTTTCTAGCTATAAATTTGTATTGCAATATGAAGAAAAGGAGTAGCAGATGCGATGCAGTCTTTCATTTTGTCTCTTACATCTTTTCAGAAGAAAGAACAATTATCACCTGAACTAATCTGAGAATACAGCATCATTTACCAAAATTCTTCGTTGTGAGATCAACACAACCAAACTCCTACCTTTTTTCATACTTCTACTTTCAATTCTTTACTGAGCTATGGAAATGCCAGTAAAATTCCTCTGTCTTTACACATATCTGTTAGTTTTGGAGGTAGATAAAGCACAAGAGATAATTAGGTCCTTTATTATTATTCTGCAATATACTGAAATGTTTTATTTATATTAAAGGCTTGTGTTTAACCCTACCCTCCATCTACAGTGTTCTTATTAAAAAAGTATTAGTTCTGGAGAAACTTTTTGGTGATAATTGTCATTATTTTTATTGACTTAAATTTGTAAAATCAATCATAGAAGCACTATACATAAGATATTTATTGACAAACATATAATCTGCAATGAACTATTTGTTGAAAATTAAGGTGCACAGGAAGTGTATCCTTTAAATAAAACATCATTGAATAGCTCTTTCTTTGTGAGTTCAGCCAATAAGTATGTGTTCAGCACATATACTTATTTGTGAATACATTTGTAATTAAGCTGGTTCAACTGAGCAAAGAGCAAGTGCCCAGGTAGTAGGGCCAGGGTTGTGTTGCTCTTACACCCAGAAGGAGAGAAATGGATCAAGAGAAAGTAGAGTAGGAAGGAGGTAAACTGTTTCATCCTATAATTGTGCTTCCAAATTGTCTTGAAAGTTTGAAATATAATTTCCTGCTTTTGGCTAAATGATACCATCTTTGGTTTTATATCAAATTGCTTAATGTTAGTTTTATAGAATACTTTCTTGTACTTCCCTATTCACTTTTGATATTTTCTATCTTGAGGATGGCAGTAGTTAAGCTTTTAATTAAATTATCATTTCTTTCAGTCATGTAGCTTTAAACAATAGTGGCTACTGTTGGAATGGATGCTGAAACACTATGTTCCTCTTTAGATCATTACATTTATATATATTTACAACTCTTCACCCCCGAATTCCTATAACAAGGGATATTCTGTAGCTTTAGTAAATTAATGGTCTTGTATAGAATAAAAGAAGAATAAAAGGTACAATAGTCTTTTGTTATAAGTGCACACAGTCCAATTTTCTCTTGATGTTCTTTTATTCATTTAAATTCCAGTAAATTATTGCTAACATACAATGGAAGGGTAGCTGCAAAAGGCTTTTGCTTAGTCCTGCATAATAGTGCTTACTTCTAAAGATGTGAGACTTATGTGAAGATTAGTTATTTCCTGGCCAGTGAGCATTCTGCTTTTTGTCTTTTAGGAAGTTGTTTGAATTTGCTATTCTGTAGGATTTCATTCAAAAGGGGATGTGTTGGATGAAAGCTGACAGTTATGGTCTGTGATCTAGGCTTCCCTTGTATGCTGTGCTCTTCACACTGAAGAGCTTGTTCTGACCCTCCCTGGAAGAACCCATACTGAGTCCCAGTCAAGCCACTGACCTTTGAGAAGGCAAATTGAGGGTGTTCTACTTAAATAATCTCTGACTGAAAGAAGCCTGGCAGCACCAGATGAATAGTCTAGGTAGGCTCCAGCTGTTTAGCACACACAGTACTAGCACACCATTTCACATAATATACTTTTGTTATAGTTAAAACTCTGTCTTTCATAATGGAAAATATAAATTGTTAAGGACAAAGCTAAATAAGCAAGGAAAACTTTCTTTTGTCTGTTTGCAGTAGGAAAGGGAGATTGAACTCAGCTCAGCAGACACAGAAGGTGGGAGAATTTAAGCATGGGATGAGCTACTGGTAGAGTACTGATGAGTGTTAGGTTAAAAGTGATTGATAGAAGGTGTCCAGCACAGAGATACTTGTGAAATTGTAAATACTTTTCTTTGTAATTAGGGCAAATATGCTTGCTAACTTGTGCTCAAGAAATTATTCTCCAAGTCTCCTATAGAGATGGAAGATAAGATACTATCTCAATTGATGAATAAATTCAAAAATGTAGTTCTTGAAAAATAATATACGGGGTATAAAATTGGTTAGGAATATTACAAAGTGTATTTCAATAAACAGAAAAATGACTGATAAATTTGTTACCAGAGTGAAGAACAAAGTTTAAATTTAGTAAAATTGAGGGGAGCTATAATGTTTTCTCTATCAGCAATAAGCATGATTCCTGCTTGGACTTCAATAGGTCAGGAGTAACAATGACTCTCAACCACACTGAAAATCTGTTTTATAATAAATTTATTTTTCAATTTTTGAGAATTCTCCATACTGATTTCCACAGTAGCTACACCAATTTGCATTCTCACCAACAATGAATGAGGGAAACCTTTTTCCTGCATCCCCTCCACCATTTGTTGTAGTTTATTCCATTGATCTTTGCTATTCCAACCATGGTAAGCTAGAACCTCAAGGTGGTTTTGATTTGCTTTTCATATTTACTGGGGATGATGAACTTTTTTGTTTACTTTTGAGATTTTAATTGATTACAAAATTTCTCTCTTCTCTTTTCTCCCTCAAAAACTTCCCATGTGCTTATCCATGCTCTATTTCAAATTCATGGCCTCTTTTCATTAATTATTATTAAATACCTGTAATGTATTTAAATAGGCATATATATTGCTAAATGTACCATTTTGCAATATATATGCCTTAAATGAGTTACCATTAAATGGCATTAAATGCTATTAAATGAGTCCATTTAATGGTAATTGTATGCATGCTTTCAGGAGTGAACAATTGGCATTGAATGAATGTTTTTCAAGATATTATTAGATATTTTTCTTCTTTTGAGGACTGTCTTAGTTTGACTTTTATTGCTGTGATGAGACATCATGACCATGGTGACTCTTATGAAGGAAAATTTAATTGGTTCTGGCTCACAGTTCAGAGTCGGTTTAGTCTGTGGTCATTATAGTGAAGCAGCATTGGCACATGCGGGAAGATATGATGCTGCAAAGGTAGCTGAGATTTCTACATCAGGATCAGCAGGAAACAGGAAAAAAAGCCACATAGAGACTCATCTGAGGATCTGAGACCTCAAAGCTCACCCCAGTGACACACTTCCTCTAGCAATGCCACAACTCCTAAATAGTGCCACTTTCTGGTGATCAAATATTCAAACACATGAATCCACCTGAAGAACTTTTTATTTATGTCTCAGGAACAATTTTTTGTTGTTGTTGTTGAATTCACTGTTTTTAATTGCTGAGTAGTATTCCATTGTGTAAATATACATGGAAAATATCTCTGATAAAATTGAAGAAATATATTGAAAAACACGTTAAGATTGACTATTTCATGGAAAAATTATACAGATAAAATGGTAGGCATAAAAATATTCTTAAGTTGATTGAAAGTGGAATTATAAACATTTTCTGATAAAATTGAAAATCTACAAGGAAAATTTTTCTGATAAAACTCAAGAAATATATAGAAAAACACGTTAAAACTATTTCATGAAAAATTATACAGATAAGATAGGAGGCATAAAAATGTTCCTAAATTGATTGAAAGTATAAGTAAAAACATTTTCTGATAAAATTGAAGATTTACAGGGAAAATATCTCTGATAAATTGAAGAAATTTATACAGATAAATTGATAGGAATTAAAATATTCCTAAGTTGATTGAAAGTAGAATTATAACCATTTTCTGATACAATTGAAGATTTACACAGAAAATATTTTTGATAAAATTGAAAAAATATATGGAAAAACATTAAAATTGAAGATTATCATGGAAAATTATACAGATAAAATGGTAGGCATAAAAATATTTCTAAGTTGATTGAAAGTAAAATTATAAACATTTTCTGATAAAATTGAAGATTTACCTGGAAAATATCTCTGATAAAATTGAAGAAATATATAAAAAACGCGTTAAGATTGAGTATTTCATGGAAAAATTATACAGATAAAATGGTAGGCATAAAAATATTCCTATGTTTTTTGAAACTGGAATTCTGATAAAATTGAAGATCTACAAGGAAAATATTCCTGAAAAAAATTCAAGAAATATATAGAGAAACATGTTAAAACTGACTATTACATGGAAAATTATACAGATAAAATAGAAGGTATAAAAATGTTCCTAAGTTGATTGAAAGTAAAATTATAAACATTGTCTGATAAAACTGAAGATCCACATGGAAAATACTTCTGACAAAATTGAAGAAAAATACAGAGAAACATTAAAATTGAAGATTATTGTGGACAATTATACCGACAAAATGGTAGGCACAAAAGCATTCCTATATTGATTGAAAGTGGAACCACAAACACCCCCCCCCATGAAACCAAAGATCTACATGAAAAACACCTCTGACAAAATCGAAGAAATACACAGAAAAAATGTTAAAATTAAATATTGTCATGGAAAATAATACAGTCAAAATGGTAGGCACAAAAAGCATTACTGAATTGAAAGAGGAGTCACAAACATTTTCTGATAAAATTGAAGATCCACATGAAAAATATCTCTGTTAGACTGTTTTTTTTTTGTTGGGGAATTGAGTCTATTGACATTATAAGATATTAAGGTATAGTGATTGTTGCTTCCTACTATTTTTGATGTTCTTTTTATGTTTGTGTGGTTACTTTCTTTTGGGTTTGTTGGAAAAAGATTACTTTCTTGCTTTTTCTTGGGTGTAGTTTCCCTCCTCATGTTGGCGTTTTCCATCTATTATCCTTTGTAGGGCTGGATTTGTGGAAATATATTGTGTAAATTTGGTTTTATCATGGAATATCTTGTTTTCTCCATCTATGGTAATTGAGAGTTTTGCTGCGTATAGTAGTTTGGGCTGGCATTTGTGTTCTCTTAGGGTCTGTATGAGATCTGCCCAGGATCTTCTGGGAACATGTTTTTTTAAATGTCTATTTGCCCTATAATACTTTGTTTTTTTGAGACAAAGAATAAAAGTTAACTTTAAAAAAGCAGCCATGACCTTGAAAGAGAATGGGAAGAGGTATGGAGGGTTTGAAGAAAGGAATGAAAGGGAGAAAGGTTAACAATTATATTATAATCTCAAAATTCAAATAAAATGTTAATAAAATGAATATTTTAATCTAGAATAAAGTTGAATGGATATGTACATCTACCATCTGTTCATAAAATATAAACAAATCAAAGAAGCTAAATGTTTGAGAACATTATGCTTATTGAAAACCTTTTAAACTATATTCTAGTTTTTAAGTATTCTGACAACAGTCCTGATTATCTCCTTACTTAGCATTGCTATTTATTACCTTGACTCATAAAAAAACAAGAAAGATTTCCTAAGAAATAATTCTGTTTTATTTAAGATATATGTTATTTTTAATTATATGTATATTTGTCTCTACGTGTATGTGAGTACATGTGTCTAGGAGAGTTAATGATGTTGGATACCCTGTAGTTAATGCTGGTTGTGAGCTCTCTGACATGAGTTCTGGGAACTGAATTTGGATCTTATGGAAAAACAGCATGTGGCCTTACAACTGAGTAATCTCAGAACTCTTCTTTTTCATAATAACCTGTATAATTTTACCATTTCTAAATATAAACTAGAAATGTGATTTTGGCCATAAACTGATTTTAATCTTTATGTTTTAACTTGAAATACTAAGAGTTTAAAATTTAAAATGTGGAATAAGTGAATACATTGTCTATTATTAGAAAATATTAGTTTGTACATAAAGGAAAGACCAGAATGAAGTGTTGACACTTTTTATTCTACTAAAACTTTGCTTACCAAGCACTTAGAGTGTGCCATGGTTGATCAGGATCTGTGATAAATATAACTGACAATTGAGTTTCATGTTGCTCTTTAAGCAAGAGAAGCTTTTGGCTTATGTGACTTTCCCCTGTATCTTGTTTTATTTCCTGGAAGGAACTCATTCTATGGTACTGTTATGGAAAAGAAGTATCTTTCATTACCATCATAGTGTTGTGGCTGGGGCCTCATAACAAGAGATCAGCAAGAGAAAGACATTATATGTAAAAAATGCTTCGCAGTAAAAAGAGGATCCAAACAAACACGGGGGCCTGTTTATTTTTGTTGTCAGTTTTGATAAAGAAATAGGTTCTTGTGTAGAAATATGGTTGGATTAAGGCTTGTGAACTAATGGTATTGAGGGTTTATTTCTTCAGATTCTTATTCATGTTTCTGTGTCTTTGAGACCAGTATGCTCTTTTTATGTAGGTTTTAGGAAATACCTTTTAAATGGGGAATGATGAACTTCTTTGGGAGATATGAGTTGGAGAAGTTGGAGAATTAGCTACCTGATAACATGTTTTCTTACAGGAATTCAGTTTCAAGTATTCTGTATGACATAGCATGAACTCTGTCATTACACTTCTAATAAAGCAATACATGAGTACCTTTCAGTAGGATAAATTATTTGAATGATTGGGTCATCTGTGGTCATCAGATCCTACAGTTTTTATAAGATGTCCTCAACACAAACATGTTCATATTTCAGAGTCTATATGTTGACTACCGTGGTGGATATGAGGTTTATATTTATAGCTGATAAAGACAGTGTGTGTGTACTTTTTTCCTACTAGAGAACAAAGAGCAAGGTGATGTAATTGATATTAATCAGTCCTGGGAACATTGACTAAGGCATTTCGAAGGCAAGAGAAATTATATATATATATATATATATTTTATTTTTTTTTTATTTTATTTTTTTAATTTACATTCCAAATCACTTCCCCTTTCCCGTTTCCTCCCTCCCCGAAAGTCCCATAAGCCCCCTTCCCTCCCTCTTTTCTCCATTCAACCCCCTCTCGTTACTCTGTCCTGGCGTTCCCCTACATCCAGTCTTTCCAGGACCAGGGGTCTCTCCTTCCATCTTTTTAGAAATCTATTGATATGTGGATTGTGTCTAGGGTATTCCGAGATTCTGGGTCAATATCCCCTTATCAGTGACTGCATACCATGTGTGTTCTTTTGTGATTGGGTTACCTCACTAAGGATGATATTTTCAAGTTCTGACCATTTGCCTAGGAATTTCGTGAATTCTTTGTTTTTAATTGCAGAGTAGTATTCCATTGTGTAAATATACCACATCTTCTGAATCCATTCCTCCGTTGAGGGACATCTGGGTTCTTTCCAGCTTCTGGCTATTATAAATAAGGCTGCTATGAATATAGTGGAGCATGTGTCCTTATTGCATGCGGGTAAAGTCTCTGGGTATATGCCCAGGAGTGGTATAGCCGGATCCTCTGGGAGTGTCATGCCCAGTTTTCTGAGGAACCGCCAGCCTGCTTTCCAGAGTGGTTGTACCAGCTTGCAATTCCACCAGCAGTGGAGGAGTGTTCCTCTTTCTCCACATCCTCGCCAACAACTGCTGTCTCCTGTGTTTTTGATCTTAGCCATCCTGACTGGTGTGAGATGGAATCTCAGGGTTGTTTTGATTTGCATTTCCCTAATGACTAAGGATGATGAACATCTCTTTAGGTGCTTCTCAGCCATTAGATATTCTTCAGGTTTGACAAAGGAGCTAAAACCATCCAGTGGAAAAAAGATAGCCTTTTCAACAAATGGTGCTGGCTCAGCTGGAGGTCAACATGCAGAAGAGTGCAAATCTCCTTGCACTAAGCTCAATTCTAAGTGAATCAAAGATCTCAACATAAAACCAGACACACTGAAACTAATAGAAGGGAAACTAGGGAAGAACCTTGAATATATGGGCACAGGGGAGAATTTCCTGAACAGAACTCCAATAGCTTATGCTCTAAGATCAAGAATAGACAAATGGGACCTCATTAAATTACAAAGTTTTTGCAAGGCAAAAGACACTGTCAAAAAGACAAAGCGGCAACCAACTAACTGGGAAATGATCTTTACCAACCTTACATCCGACAGAGGGCTAATATCCAAGATATACAAAGAACTCAAGAAGTTAAACTCCAGAGAGGCAAGTAACCCTATTAAAAAATGGGGTACAGAGCTATATATATATTTTTAAATACAAGTAAAGAAATTGAATGAACTAATAAGTGCTAAGTCCAGTATTTCAACTGACACAATTTTACTCAACAGCTACATATTTATTAGGCACTATCACAAAACAATAAATCCACGGTAGTGAAAGAATGTATTATGCTATTAATGCTATAAGACCCAGAAAAACAAGCCTGATATGAATTCATTTATAGGTGGCTATTAACTGTTAAATAAAGGGTATCCTTGTTATGATCAACAGACCCAGAGAAGCTAAGTAACAAGGAGGCCTCTATAAGGAATGGATCCCATGGATCTCCCTGGGAGGAGAAAACAGAATAAATTATGCAGGTAGACTGGGTCACGTGTAGATGATAGTAGCAAGAATCAGGTGAGGGAGGGAGTGATGGAAGAAGAGTGTATAGGGAGAGAAGGCTGGGATTGGGGATATTTATGGGGTGGTATGGAAACCTAGAGCAGTGGAAACTTCCTGACATGTATGAGGGAGACAACATAGAACTCCTAGTAACAGATAATATGGAGACTGAAATAGTCATCTTCTGTAATCTGGTGAGACATCCAGTGGTGGGTTGGAGACATTAACCCAGACATAACACCTTCAACCCACAACCTGTCCTACCTTCAAGATGTGCTGGGGTAATAGTGGCTTAGAGCTTGTGGAAGTGGCCATCCAAGGACTGGTCTAACTTGAGACCCATGCCATCAGAGGAAGCCCAAACCTGACATACCTGGATGCCCAGGAACCAGAAGCTGGAAGGTCCAGAGACCCAGGGTAGAACTGAACATATATGGCAAAAAATGAAGAAAAAAATAGGCAATGAGCTGGGGTATTGCAATAAGAGAGTAGAAAGATAAAGAACTATAGGATCTCCAAGAACCCACCTTAAAGGAAGTGGAGTATAAATTCCTTAGGGCATTTATAAGAAGCTAATGTCTTGAACCACATAATGTAGAAATAACATTCAGACTATTTGGAGATGTCAGAACTTCAGTATAGAACAGCTAATGGACAACTCATTATGCACAGGCTAATACAGACAGATTCTATGAGTCAGTTATGGTATCTTTCCAACTTATATTGCTTGAACATATTTTTATTCAATCTAAATTGTATAAATTTTGGGTGGTATATGATCAGGAGTGATAAAGCTGGGTCCTCACGTAGTACTATGTCCAATTTTCTGAGGAATTGCCAGACTGATTTCCAGAGTGGTTGTACCAGCTTGCAATCCCACCAACAATGGAGTAGTGTTCCTTTTAAGATTAAAAACCTACTCCCGGAGGATCCGGCTATACTACTCCTGGGCATATACCCAGAGGCTTTACCTGCATGCAATAAGGACACATGCTCCACTATGTTCATAGCAGCCTTATTTATAATAGCCAGAAGCTGGAAAGAACCCAGATGTCCCTCAACGGAGGAATGGATTCAGAAGATGTGGTATATTTACACAATGGAATACTACTCTGCAATTAAAAACAAGGAGTTCACAAAATTCCTAGGCAAATGGTCAGAACTTGAAAATATCATCCTTAGTGAGGTAACCCAATCACAAAAGAACACACATGGTATGCAGTCACTGATAAGGGGATATTAAACCAGAATCTTGGAATACCCTAGACACAATTTGCATATCAATAGATATCCAAGAAGATGGAAGGAGAGACCCCTGGTCCTGGAAAGACTGGATGTAGGGGAATGCTGAGACAGAGAAGCGAGAGGGGGTTGAATGGGGAAAAGAGGGAGGGAAGGGGGCTTATGGGACTTTCGGGGAGGGAGGAAACGGGAAAGGGGAAATGATTTTGAATGTAAATAAAAAAGAAAAACTTAGAAAAAAAAAAACACCCGCTCCCAGTCCCACAACACTGAGAAGAAGCTTGAGTCCCAGGATCTCAGGATCACAGGATCCCAGAATCACAGGAACACAGAGACAGTAGGACTCTGAGGAACTCTGATGGATCCAGTATCTTAGGAGGGACAGGCTCCAGTTAGAGAGCAAAAGCAGATAGCACTAGAGATAACCAGATGGCAAGAGGCAGGCACAAGAACAAAAGCAACAAAAACCAAGGTTACTTGGCATCATTAGAAATCAGTTCTACCACCATAGCAAATGCTGGATACCCCATCATACCAGAAAAGCAAGAACTGTATTTAAAATCACTTCTCATGATGTTGATAGAGGACTTTAAGAAGGACTTAAAGAACTCCCTTAAAGAAATACAGGGGAACACAGGTAAACAGCTGGAAGCCCTTAAAGAGGAAACACAAAAATCCCTTAAAGTATTACAGGCAAACACAACCAAACAGGTGAAGGAATTGAACAAAACCAACCAGGATCTAAAAATGAAAATAAAAACAATAAAGTAATCACAAAGGGAGACAACCCTGGAGATGGAAAACCTAAGAAAGAGATCAGAAGTCACAGATGCAAGGATCACCAAAAGAAATCAAGACATAGGAGAGAGAATCTCACATGTAGAAGATACCATAGAAGACATTGACATAACACTCAATGAAAATACAAGAAGTAAAAACTCCAAATTCGAAATACCAAGAAATCCAGGACACAATGAAAATACCAAACCTAAGAATAATAGGTAAAGAAGAGAGTGAAGATTTCCTACTCAAAGGCCAGTAAACATCTTCAACAAAAGTATAGAAGATAACTTCTGTTACCTAAAGAAAGAGATGCTCATGAATATTCAAGAAGCCTACAGAACTCCAAATAGACTGGACAAGAAAAGAAATTCCTCCCATCACATAATAATAAAAACAACAAATGCACAGAACCAAGAAAGTATATCAAAAGCAGCAAGGGGAAAAGGTCAAGAAACATATAAAGGCAGACCTATCAGAATTACACCAGACTTCTCACCAGAGACTATGAAAGCTAGAAGATCCTGAGTAGATGTCATACAGATGCTAAGAAAATACAATAGCCAGCCCAGGTTACTATACCCAACAGAACTCTCAATTACCATAAATGGAAAAAACAAGATATACCATAACAAAACCAAATTGCACAATATTTCTCCACAAATCCAGTCCTACAAAGGAAAGTTGGAAAACTCCAATACAAGGAGGGAAACTACACTCTCAAAAAAGCAAGAGAGTAATATTTCAGCAAACATAAAAGAAGATAGCCACACAAAGATAAAAATAACTTCAAAAATAACAGGAAGGAACAATCACTTTTCCTTAATATCTCTTAACATCAATAGACTCAATTCCCCAATAAAAAGATATAGAGAAACAGAATGAATATATAAACAGGACCCAACATTTTGCTACATATAAGAAACATACCTCAGTGACAAAGACAGACACTACCTCAGAGTCAAAGACTGGAAAACAATTTTCCAAGTAAATGGTCCCAAGCAACAAGCTGGAGTATCAATTCTAAGATTGAATAAAATTGACTTTCAACAAAAAGTTATATCAAAAGTATATGGAAGAACACTTCATACTCATCAACAGAAATATCTAACAAGATGAACTCTAAATTGTGAACATCTATGCTACAAGTGCAAGGACACCCTAATTCATGAAAGCAACTTTAATAAAAAACAAAGCACGCATTGACCCTCACACAATAATTGTGGGAGACTTCAATACCCCATTCTCAGCAATGGACACATCATGGAAAGAGAAAATAAATAGAGACACTCTGAAACTAACAGAAGTTATGAACCAAATGGATTTAATATATATCTGTAACACATTTCTTTTGTTTTAGGAAGAAATGTGTTACAGATATATATTAAATTTACATGGAGGCTGAGCAATGCTCTACTCAATGATAACTTGGTCAAGGAAGAAATAAAGAAATTAAAGACTTTTTTGCATTTTATAAAAATGAAGGCACATCTTACCCACACTTAAAGGGACACAATGAAAGCAGTGCTAAAAGGAAAACTCTTAGCTCTAATTGCCTCCAATAAAGAAACTTGAGAGAGCATACACTAGCAACTTGACATCACACCTGAAAGCTCTAGTACAAAAAGAAGGAAATACACCAATGAGGAATAGACATCAGGATATAATCAAATTCAGAGATGAAATTAACAAAGTAGAAAAAAAAGGAACTATAAAAATAATCAACAAAACCAGGAGCCAGTTCTTTGTGAAAATCAACTAGATTGTTAAACCCTTAGCCAGATTAACCAGAGGGCATAGAGACAGTATTCATGTTAACAAAATCAGAAATTAAAAGGTAGAAATAACAACAGAAACCGAGGTTATTCAAAAAAAAATCATCAGATGCCTATACTCAACAAAACTGGAAAATCTGGATGAAATGTAAAATTTTCTAGACAGATTCCAGGTGCCAAAGTTAAATTGGAAAAACCATCTATACAGTCCCATGAACCTTAAAGAAATCAGAGCAATCATTAAAATTCTCCCAACCAAAAAAAAGTCAGGACTAGAAGATTTTAGTGGAGAATTCTATCAGACCTTCAATGAAGACCTAATACCAATACTCTTCAAACTATTCCACAAAACAGATGGAATATTACTCAATTAATTCTATGAAACCACAATAATGCTTATACCTAAACCACACAAAGACCTAACAAAAAAAAGAGAACTTCAGACCAATTTTTCTCATGAATATTGATACAAAATACTCAATAAAATTCTCAAACACTGAATCTAAGAACACATCAAAATGATCATTGACTATGATCAAGTAGGCTTCATCCCAGGGATGCAGGGATGGTTCAATATATGGAAATCCATCAATGTAATCTACTACATAAACAAACTGAAATTAAAAAAAACATATGAACATCTCTTTAGATGTTAAGAAAGCATTTGAATAAATTCTATAGCCCTTCATGGTAAAACCTTGGAAAGATCAGAATTTCAATACCCATACCTGAATGTATTATAAGCAATATAACACAAACCAGTAGCCAATATCAAATTAAATGGAGTGAAACTTGAAACAATCCCCCTAAAATCAGTAACTAGAACAGACTGCCCAATCTCTCCTTACCTATTCTGTAGAGTATTTGAAGTCCTAGCCAGGGCAATGAAACAAGAAAATGAGGTCAAAGGGATACAAATTGGAAAGTTAGAAGTCAATATATCACTACTTTCTTTTCTTTCCTTTCCTTTTCTTTTCTTTTCTCTTCTCTTCTCTTCTCTTCTCTTCTCTTCTCTTCTCTTCTCTTCTCTTCTCTTCTCTTCTCTTCTCTTCTTTTCTTTTCTCTTCTCTTCTCTTCTTTATTTTTCTTTTCTTTTTTTTATTAGATATTGGCTTTATTTAGATTTCAAATGGTATATCCCCTTTCTGAGTTCCCCCTCTGAAAATCCCCTATCCCAATCCCCCTTCCCCACACTCATACTTCCACCCCCGTCCCAATTTCCTGACTTGCATTCCCCTATTCTGGGGAATCTAGCCTTCACAGCACCAATGGTCTTTCCTCTCATTGATATCTGAAATGGTCATCTTCTGCTACACATGTAGTCAGAGCCATGGATCCCTCCATGAGTACTCTTTGGTTGGTGGTTTAGTCCTTGGGATCTCTGGGGTTACTGGTTGGTACATATTATTTTTCATTCTGTAGGCTTGCAAACCTCTTCAACTCCTTGGGGCCTTTCTCTAGCTGCTCCATTGGGGACCCCATGTTAATTCTATTGGTTGGCTGTGAGCCATGGATATTTTGATCCACTTTCCAATAAGGATCAAAGTGTCCACACTTTGCTCTTCCTTTGTCTTGAGCTTCATGTGGTCAGTGAGTTGTATCTTGGGTATTCCGAAATTTTGGACAAATAACCACTTATCAGCGAGTGCATACAGTGTGTGTTCTTTTGTGATGGGATTACCTCACTCAAGATGGTAGTTTCTAGCTCCATCCATTTGCCTAAGAATTTCATGAATTCATTGTTTTTAATAGCTGAGTGTATTCCATTGTGTATATGTACCACATTTTCTGTATCCATTCCTCTGTTGAGGGACATCTGGGTTCTTTCCAGCTTCTGGCTATTATAAATAAGGCTGCTATGAACATAGTGGAGCATATGTCCTTATTACATGTTGGAGCATCTTCCAGGTATATGCACAGGAGTGGTATAGCTGGGTCCTCAGATAGTACTGTGTCCAATTTTCTGAGGAACCAACAAACTGATTTCCAGAGTGGCTGTACCAGCTTGCAATCCCACCAGCAATGGAGGAGTGTTCTTTCTTCACATCCTTTCCAGCATTTGCTGTCCCCTGAGTTTTCCATCTTGGCACTTCTGACTTGTGTAAGTTGAAATCTCAGAGTAGTTTTGATTTGCATTTCCCTGATGATTAAGGATGTTGCACATTTCCTTAGGTGTTTCTCATCCATTTGGTATTCCTCAGTTGAGAATTCTCTGTTTAGTTCTGTACACCATTTTTTAATAGGGTTATTTGGTTCTCTGGAGTCTAACTTCTTGAGTGCTTTATATGTATTGGATATTAGCCCTCTGTCAGATGTAGGGTTAGTAAAGATCTTTTCCCTATTTGTTTGTTGTCATTTTGTCCTATTGACAGTGTCCTTTGGCTTACAGAAATTTTACAGTTTTATGAGGTCCCATTTGTCAATTCCTGATCTTCGAGCATATGCTATTAGTGTTCTATTCAGGAAATTTTCCCCTATGCCCACGTGCTCCAGGTTCTTCCCCACTTTCTCTTCTAATAGATTCAGAGTATGTGATTTATGTGGAGGTCCTTGATCCACTTGGACTTGAGCTGTGTACAGAGAGATGAGAATGGATCAATTTGCATCCTTCTACATGTTGACTGCCAGTTAACCCAGCACCATTCATTGAAAATGCTATCTTTTAACGACTGGATGGTTTTAGCTCTGTTGTCAAAGATCAAGTGACCACAGATGTGTGCATTCATTTCTAGGTCTTCAATTCTTTCAGATAAACCCTTAACCAAACTAACAAGAGGGCACAGAGACAGTATCCAAATCAGCAAAATCTAAAATTAAAAGGGAGACATAACAACAGATACTGAGGAAATCAAAAAATTCATCAGATCTTACTATAAAAGCCTATAGTCAACAACAGTGGAAAATCTACAGGAAATGGACAATTTTCTAGACAGATACTACATACCAAGGTTAAATCAGGATTAGATAAATGACCTAAACAGTCTCATAACCCCTAAAGAAATAGAAGCAGTCATTAACAGTCTCCCAACCAAAAAAAATCCCAGAATGAGATGGGTTCAGTGCAGAGTTCTACCAGATATTCAAAGAAGACTTAACACCAATACTCTTCAAACTTCCACAAAATAGAAACAGAAGGAACATTTGCCAACTCATTTTATGAATCCACAATAACTCTGATACCTATACCACACAAAGTCCCAACAAAGAAAGAGAACTTTAGACCAATTTCCCTTATGAATATCAACTCAAAAATAATCAATTAAATTATTGCCAACTGAATCTAAGATCACATCAAAACAATCATTCATCATAATCAAGTAGGCTTCATTCCAGGGATGCAGGGTTGGTTCAATATATGGGAATCCATCAATGTAATCCACTATTATAAACAAACTCAAAGAAAAAAATCACATGATCATTTCATGAAATGCTGAGAAAGCATATGACAAAATTCAATACCTCTTTGATCAGGAATTCAAGACCCATATCTAAACATAGAAAAAGAAATATACAGCAAACCACTAGCCAACATCAAATAAATGGAGAGGAACTTGAAGCAATCCCACTGAAGTCAGGGACTAGACAAGGCTGTCCACTCTCTCTGTACCTGTTCAATATAGTACTTGAAGTCCTAGCCAGAGCAATTAGACAATAAATGGAGGTCAAAGGGATTCAAATTGGAAAGGAAGAAGTCAAAGTATCACCATTGGCAAATGTTATGATAGTATAATTAAGTGACCCCAAAAATTCCACCAAAAGACTCCTAAACATGATAAACAACTTCAACAAATTGTCTGGATATACAATTAACTCAAACAAATCAGTAGCCTTCCTATACTCAAAGGATAAAGAGGATGAGAAAGAAATTAGGGAAATGACACCCTTCACAATAGTCACAAAAATATAAAATACCATTATGTGATTCTTACCAAGCAAGTGAAAGATCTGTATGACAAGAACTGCAAGTCTCTGAAGAAAGAAATTGAAGAAGATCTCAGAAGATGGAAAGATCTCACATACTCATGGATTGGCAGGGTTAATATAGTATAAATGACCACCTTGTGTAAAGCAATCTACATATGCAATGCAATCTCCATCAAAATTCGAACTCAATTCTTCATAGAGTTAAAAAGAGCAATTTCCAAACTTATCTGGTATAACAAAAAACCCAGGATAGCAAAAACTATTCTCAACAATAAAAGAACTTTTGGCAGAATCACCATCCCTGACCTCAAGCTCTACTACAGCAGCAGTAATAAAAACTATATGGCATTGGTACAGAGACAGGCATGAAGATCAATGGAATATCGCTACTTTCAAATGTTATGATAGTATACTTATGTGATCCCCATATTTCCAGCAGAGATCTCCTAAACCTCATAAACAATTTCATCAAAGTGGCTGGATATAAAATTAACTCAAACAAATGAGTAGCCTTCCTATACTCAAATGATAACAGGCTCAGAAAAATTAGGGAGGAGATACCCTTTAGAATAGTCACAAGCAATATAAAATATCTTGATGTAACTCTAACTAAACAAGTGAAAGATCTGTGTAACAAGAAATTTAAGTCTTTGAAGAAAGAAATCATAGATCTTATAAGATAGAAAGATCTCTCATATTCATGGATTGGCAGGGTTAATATAATAAAAATAGTCTTCTTGCTGAAAGCAATCCACAGATTCAATGCAATCCCTATAAAAATTCCAACTCAGTTCTTCAGAGTTAGAAAGAGCAATTTGCAAATTTATTTATTACAGCTACAATGTACTGACATATAATAAATAAATAAATGTTAAAAAAAAATTCTCAACTGAGGAAACTTGAATGCCTGAGAAGCACCTAAAGAAATGTTCAACATTCTTAGTCATCAGGGAAATGTAAATCAAAACAATCCCGAAATTCCATCTCACACCAGTCAGAATGTCTAAGATCAAAAAACAGCAGATGCTAGCAAGTATGTGGAGAAAGAGGAATACTCCTGTTGTTGATGGGATTACAAGCTGGTACAACCACTCTTGAAATCAGTCTGGCAGTTCCTTAGAAAATTGGCCATAATGTTACCTGAGGGCTCAGCTATACCACTCCTTGGGATATTCCCAAAAGATGTTTCAACATATAACATGGATACATGTTCCACTATGTTCATAGTAGCCTTATTTATAGTAGCAAGATGCTAGAAAGTGCCCAGATGTCCTTCAACAGAGGAATGTATATAGAAATTGTGATACATTGGCACAATGGTGTACTACTCAGTTGTTAAAAACAATTCATGAAATTCTTTTGCAAATGGATGGAACTAGAAAATTTTATCATGAGTGACATAACCCATTCACAAAAGAACACTCATAGTTTGGACTTATTGATAAGTGAATATTTGCCCCAAAGTCCTGAATACTGAAGATAGAATTCACAGATTACATGAAGATTAATAGAAGGAAGAACAACAAAGTGCAGGTGTTTCTGTCTTTCTAAGAAAGAGTAACAAAATTTTCATGGTAGCTAATAAAGAGACAAAGTGTGAAACAGAGACTGAAGAAAAGGGCATCCAGAGAGTGATCCTTGGGATCCATCCTATATACAGTCACCAAATGCAGATACTATTGTGGATGCCAAAATTATGCATGCTGACAGGAGCCTAATATATCTGTCTCCTGAGAAGCTCTGCCAGAACCCGACAAATACAGACGTGGATGCTCACAGCCAACCATTGGACTCACAGGGTCCCCAATAAATGAGTTAGCAAAAGTGCTGAAGAAGCTGAAGGGGTTTGCAAATCAATAGGAAGAACAACAATATCAACCATCTAGACCCCCGGGGCTGCCAGGGACTAAACCACCAACCAAATACTACACATGGAGGGACCCATGGATACTGCAGCATATGTAGCAGAGGATGGCCTTGTCAAGCATCAGTGGTAGAAGATGCTCTTGGACCTATAAAGGTTTGATGTCCCATTGTAGGGTTATGCTAGGGCAGTGAAGCAGGAATGGATGGGTGGGTGGGTGGGGCAACACCCTCAAAAAGCAGGAAGAGGGGGGATGTGATAGGATTTTTCAGGGGGGGTTGGGAAAGGGAATGTCATTTGAAATGCAAATAAAGAAAATATCCAATAAAAAATTAAAAGAAAACCATGTAAAATAATCATTTCTCCTCTTCGATTTTGTGGCGCTATAAACAAAATCCAGGCTGTTGTATACCCTAGGTATGGAATTTACTATTGAACTGAATGCCTAACCCTTTGTTTCATTACTAGCCTATACTAACTTTGTCTTATACTCTTCCTTCATCAACCTCTGTACTGCTAGTTAGGATTACAAACATTTACTACCACACCTGACATAAAGTAGTTATTGAAGAGAACATTAAGGGCTCTTCAGATAGTTTGTAACTGAATTTCAATTCTACCCTTTAAAGAGCAACTCTTTCAAGATTTTTTTTGACCCAAGAAAGCTATTAAAAAGATTTAAAAAATTGTGTTGTATATTTTCAAACAAGTTAGTTTTTGAAGGCAGGCTGGGAATTCATTTATCAAGTTAGTATAACAATAAATGCTATTAATTTACCTCTTAAATTTTACTATTCTAGGCCTGTATTTTTGTGAAATATGTAGATAAAAGACAGTAAAATGAAAAATTGGTTCACTCTTTATCTTGTATAAAAACTTGTGCATATTAAAAAATGAAGAGGAAATGACCTAGTTTCATCCTGTAACTTCACAACAGTGATAGAGGAAATATAATTGTATACTTCGTTCTATTTTTCATAATGATGCATGTTACTTGCAAAAGTTTTCCAATTTGATTTTATTAAATAATTAATAATATGGTAGCCTTCTGAAAAACATTGGTAATAGAAAAGTAACACTTTATTTAAGTAGTATTTTCTACTTTGCAATATAAGCATTTGATAATAAAACTCATTTCTTCTGAAGCAAATGTTTTTAATTTTATAGGATCATTTATATAGTATAATTTTCTGTATGATAAAAGTACATATAACACATAACTTTGCATTACACATACAGTCATAACTTTAAAGCTTTTATAATTTTAGTCTTTATCCTCTCTCTATTCTTAGAATATTATATTAAAATGTATCATTACAAAAATTAACATTTTCAAAGTACATATATGTTGAGAGAAATCTAAAAATAGAATTGTTAATAAAATATAAAAATAACACAATTAACACTTATTAGGTATTTCTCAGAGTATAGATGGACTTTGCACTACTTGAAAACTTCTAGAAGCCATTATTGTTTGAAGACAGAAAACAAAGTGATCTGTAGTAAAATTTAAAAATATATTCTTGCTAAAAATTAAAATAGCAAAATTTTATTTTTATTGCAATGCTATTGAAAATTATTTAGATTACCACTAAGTAATATATATGATACAATTGTTCAAAATTTCAACAATATGTTTGCCTGAACAAGACCTTAACAATTATAAGACCAGTTCACTTGCCAATGTGGATGGGAGAATTCTCAGGGAATCTTATCCACAAAGAGCACAAATGATTAAGAATTGCTGAGAGAAGAAGAGTTAGTTTTCCCCAGGGATGAATCTCCTAACTACTTATCCAATATCAGCTGATTAGACCTAAAACATGTATATATAAGTAACACTGAACAGATTCAGCAAGTGCATTTATATATTCATTCATTTGTGTGTGTGTGTGTGTGTGTGTGTGTGTATCTGTGTGTATGTGTATATGTTTGTGTGTAAATGTAACAATGATTAAGGAATAGGAAGTCATGAATTTGAGGTTTGGGGGAATAGGGCAATTGGAGGGAAAAGAGGAAGGAGAAGTGATGTAACTATATTTCAATGAATTTTTCCATTGTTTTAATTTCTCATCTCTTCAAAACTCATCAGAATATTATTATATGCAATACGTATAATACAAATGTACCTAGGAAAGTGTGCATGCACAAGTAACACACATATGTGCAGATGGGAACTAGGTAGGCACTTTCTTAAACTCCATCAACTTCAACAGAAGAGCCTCTAGTAGAATCATAGGGAAAATACGGTCAATATGAGGTAAGTAAGGGATACAGGCACTCTAGGGAAAGGAAAAGCTTCATATGAACATATGTATTCACTGTCAACTTGTCAGAATCCAAGACCTCCTGGAAGACAGGCCTCTAGGCAGGTCTGTGGACCTTTTTTGAGTAGGTAGATGGTTTGGATAAAGGGCACCATTTACTGTTTTAGATCCCAGACTGTCTAAATTGAAGAAAGAGAATTGAGCACAGGCAATGATAGCTGTCTGCTCTTCACTGTAAATACAATGTGACCAGATACCCTAAGTTTCTGCTGCTGTGGCTTTCCAACCTCGATTGAGAATAACTTTGAACTTTGAACCAAAATAAACCTGTTTCATCTTAGGTTGAATTTGTTATACTATTTTATTATAGCTGTGAAAAAGTCTCGAAGACAATAGATTAGAAGGCCTGAATATAAAAATTCACTCTCAAGGAAGAAAATGTGTTGGCACTATGCAATACATATGGAAGTCTGAAAGCACTTTGGATCTTGATGCAGATATATACACTTCCTGAATGCTGTTACTCTGTAAGAACTGAAATAAGAGCATACACATCAGTTTAGCAGTATTTTATAAAACTATATCTATCTATCATCTATCTATCTATCTATCTATCTATCTATCTATCTATCTATCTATCTATCTATCTATCTATCTATCTCTTCTGAATAGGCTTCAGAATATCTATAATGACTAACAAAATGCCAAAACCTAGAATTTCTGAAGGTAGGAGTAGCACAGGTTGATTTTTACAAAATAACAAAATATAAAATAAAATATTTCCTTGCTACACAGTGGCCATAACACATCTATCCATATGGCTTTGGGTCTGAGAAACATTTTTTTGTGTGAATTTTACATGGAAGAATGCATTTGGAGCTCTTGAGTGTGGCAATTGTCAAATATGATAAATGCCAAAGTAGATGTATTCTATGGATTGATAGGAAAAAAGTGATGGCAAAAATTATGCTGGTTGATGTCAAACATGTGGTGACGTCCTGCAAACAAGGACATTGTCCTGTCCTAACCTACTTTGTGTCTGGTCTGGATGATTACATATTATATTAATGCAAATAAATCATTAGTAACATACTTAGAAACACAAGATTAAATGTATTTGTTAGAAAAAATTGGAGGGTTTTATGTTAGGTAAAATTCTGCTGGAAATCCACTGATTTTGCCCTTTCTGCATTTCAAGCATTATATCCCATTATGACATTAATTACCAACCAATCATTTTAGGACAGTCTTTTAAATAACTACTGAAAAACCTTCCCTCCATTTTTAGTCACTTCCTTGATTTTTTTGTGAAGTGCTAAGAACTGGTGGATTTGATCAAAGTAGCATTTCCAATATTTGCAGTCATTCATGAGGTGATCCCTTGACAATCTCTTTAGGAAAAAAAATCACAGGCTTTTCACCAATGTCTCTGTATAGAATATATATATATTGTCCAATTTCTATGACTCATCTCTTGTTCTCTAAATAGTTTTTTAAAATGGTACTCCTATTATAAGATGTATTTCATGTACAGCATCTAGCAGGATGCCATACACATAGTATGCACCATACATAATAGCTGAATGAAAGTAGGCATAAAAACAGTAAAGGGAGAAAGGAAAAAGGGTGACAGCAGGGTATATGTGTTTGCTTTTGTTGTCTGATATGATGGTTTTTGAGTGAGAGCTCTACTAAAATACAACTTCCCTCTCTATAATAGAAAAATTATTATAGAGACTGACCTTTGAATTTAATGCATTATTCTGGTGGTCAAGTACATTTACATTTATTTCTAAGTGAGGCTTAATTAATGGGGACATTTTGATTTTTGTCTTATAGAAAAGACAAAAGTAATACAAGATTAATTCTATTTTTTATAATGATGCATTTGATATAATTTATATGAACATGATAAAAACTTAAAGGCAAAGTTGCATTAACAAAAGTGTATGTAGGAGATCTTGTATAGTATGAAAGTTCTATTAGTATATAGTCTATAATGAAGACAGTTTTCTTGCTCATACATAATATTCTAGCATACAATTAAAGAAAATTAAACCTTAACTCCAGCTTTCCACATTTGATGGAATATTTATTTTTCTATATCCAGAGTACCACTTTCATATGTATTGCCTATAAGCCTTCAGGTCATTAAAGACATGCTGTTGTTCACTGAGTATTGTGTTGCCTTTTAGATAGCATATGGATCCTGAGCATCTTCCTTGGTATGAAAATTCTCTTTGGAGGCACCAGTTATGTTTTTGGTTAGTGGCTCTCATTACCAAACTGTGTAGAATTTGAATGACCACCAGATCTTATTTTTCCCATGAATCTGCTTACATTTCAAATTTTTGAAATGAACATATTCAGTTAGAGTGAAATTATGCAAAATATTTCCAAGATATCAGTGTGGAGATATGAGGTGCTTAGAAGAGTATCATGGGAATGAGGAAAGCTGAGGGAACTAAAATGAAGACACAGTTGTGCTGTTCAAACTCTTCAGTATGTGGGAATCACTCTAATACCATAGTCAAATGCAGCTTCCCAGACTCAAAGGTGATGCCTGCAAGCTGCTCCTAGGATGACACCAAGGCAGCATTGGTAGAAACGGAGGTGCTGATGGGAAGAGTCACAGTGCAGAAATGACCTGTACATTATATATCATATTAGGCTGAGGTGTGCAATCTGATTCACAAACAGACCACTAGCAGCATTAAATGATGCAATTTGAAACTAATCAATAAGAAAAAACAGACTTAGTCAGGGTCCATGATCCTTTTGCTTTTGTCACATGTACATTTAGGAAGTCTGATTTATCAATATATTGGTAAAATACTTACATTCAGAAAGAAATTCTTTTTTTGATCCTGTCCTAAAAACAGTCTCCAAATGTCTCCAGAGCAGATGGAAGAGGCAGGAAATATAACCAAGTCCAATCACTTTCATTTACTAAACAAAGTAGGCTTTTGGTCACCTTTTATTTCTTGACATTTTACTTTTAGTCATCTGGCTTCACAATAACTATAATGAGACCTCAGTGACCTTCAAGTACACTCACATGTGCTGCAAATGGAAGGTAGAATTTTGAAAACAAAATGAGATGTGCAGGAGCCGAAAAATACTATATAACAAGAAATTTTGAAACAATTTAGCATATAGATAGATGTTTAATGGCTGTATGATTATACTGAATGAGATCCACTCTTGGCAAAAGACAAAATAATAATGTAAAATACAATAAAATATTTCATAGTTGCAATTTGTTGTGAGGTTTCTCACACAATATTTGATTCAGGGAACTTGGCATGGAGCTGCTGTTTATTAGCATTATTTCAAAGAAAAGAGAAACAAAGTTTGCAGAAGAGAAGTTACTCAATGTCACAGATACTGAGGGATAAGCCAAGATTTAAGCTCAGTCTTGCCTAAGTTCAAAATCTACATCATCACTAAGCTCCCTATCCATTTTGAGTCACTAATGTTTAAGTCTAAATTATAACTGATTTATACGTTATGACAAACAAAAAGAGCATGAAATTCTCTTTGGCATGCAGTCCTTCCTCTCTGGCAGTACCTATAGTCACTTTTGGAAGTAAGTGCTGTGTTATTTTAAATAAATAAAATATTCAGATGCCCTCTGACCACTTCAAAAACTTCTTAAGTACATTTTGTTTTTTAAACAAGCAAGTTGGTGCGGCCAGCCTTGATTCTTATACTCCTGGGTTAGAATACTACATGATCTTGGTAGTCTCTGTGTTGTGACTATTGAAAAACACATACAATCATGTTTTGTGGCTTCATCTATTCAGTTACTATATTCTGAATGTCTTTATTTCCTTGAACTGTCTCACACATTTTGGTAATCTGAATCATGGTGCAAAGGTAACATGTGGGGGATATATGTCTCTGGCCTGACAATGATAGGCAGTAACAGTACTACAGCTGACAATAAACACGTGTTAGAAGCAGAAAGCCTCAGAAGGGACTTGCTGTAGAGCATGTAATGGCTGCTTGCTTGCTCTAAGAACGGCTCATTGCTCCATTACACTCAGTTGTCAGAGCAAAGTAAAATAGGTAAACTGGAGCCATCTTTCCCTGAATTAATGTATTAAAGATTTCTGATGAAGTCCCTTCTCTGTCAATGGCATGTAGATACAGAATCCTGTATTTGAATGGAAGAACAGAGTGTATAATATTGCAGTAGGTTTTCTAACAATGTTAGAGCATTACATTTACCAGGATGCTTCATCATGGCTGTTTCTGTTTCTGTTCCTGCTCTGGTCACAAAGTGATAGGGTTGTCCCAATTCTATTTCTTCATAAAACCTGTGACATTTACTGCTTAGCTTTGCAGAAAATGAGATTGCTAGAGACATGTCTGTTCTATATGAAGCTGGGTTGAGTGAACAAATGAGAGCATCTTAGAAAACCATCATTTTCCTAGCAGGTACAAGGAAAACATGTGTACATGATTGGCAGGTGCTTCTCTCTATAGCAGTAAATGCTCTAAACACTTGTTTGACTGTCATCCAAGGCAATCCTAGGAAATGCAGTCAACTGGAAGACTTTATAATGTAAGGTATATATAGTAAAGGAGATGGTAACTTTTCATAAAGAATTTTCCTGATACCCTTTCTTTGACATTAAATTAAAATAATGGTATTTAAGTAGGAATTAAATGGAAGCCACTGCCAGGATAAGATACATAATGATAGACCCATAGATATATTATGCAAAATATTTTTAAAAGTGCAAATTTCCATGAATGGATTGGCAAACTTTGAAAGTTGATGAGCTCACCCATAGTGGAACTATTCTGATAGAAACAGGAAAACTCTTTGTGAAATCTTATGCCAATGGCTTCTATGCTGTATAGAAAGATGATGTAAAAACTGTCATTTCTAAGATTAATATAACATTATTATTTGTTAACTGTTGTACTGGACTATATAGCAATTTTGAATTTGATTTTCTTCATAGCACGTGACTACTTTATCCTCAGTAAAAAGGAAAAGAAAATGAGATTTAGAGAGGTTGAATAACTGACAATTACAGAGAATAACTTAGAAGCATCAGATTCAGGATGGTATTTTATATCAGGAAGCTTCAATTTTCCTATATTATTTATAGTTTACATAAAAGTCAATTTATATGCCCTAAGTAATGAATAAACTCTTGGAATAGCTTCTCCCTTGGTAAACAAATACAACTGAATGTAAGGTAAGTGTGTTTTACTCATCTATTACAAGAATTTAAATTTTAGGACTTTTAACAAAGGCATTATTAACATCCTTATTTTAGAAGACACAAAACATGTTCCACTGCCTGGTCCTTTCTTCTGGGGCAGACTCTTGTCTGGTCTGCTCCAGTGAAGACAACATCTCCTGGTCCATTTTAGAGAAACCTCTGCACTCAGTGCAGTTGAACCCTTTGAATTCAGAGCAGTTGAACCTGCTGCACTCAGAACAGTCGAGAACCTGCTGTACCCAGAGCAGTTGAGAACCCAGTGCACTCAGAGAATCTGAGGAGCCTCTGCACTCAGAGCAGCTGAGGATCCACTGTACTCATAGTAATTGAGGATCAGCTGCATGCAGAGCAGTTGGAAAATATCTTGATTGCTCCACTGAAGACCAAACAGTCTGAACAGCTCTCAAGAGATATACTGCAACCAGGGCAACAGATCAGCACCTTCCTTGCCCTTGTGAAGAACCCCCAGTTGGAAGGCCCCACAGGTGGTCTGCTACATCTAGGGCTGCAGGCCTACCAGGAGACCTGAAGCAACCCATGGACAAAAGAGGCAGACTCCAGACAGTTATCCAGACAAACAAACACCTTGGATATCCAGATGACCAAAGGCAAGCACAAGACCATAAGCAACAGAAGCCAATAGATGTGTGCATCAGAACCCAGTTTTCCCACCACAGCAAGCCCTGAATACAGCAACACACCTGATAAAACAGGAAGCTGACATAAAATCCTATCTCATGAAAATAATAGAGATCTTTAAAGAGGATATCAATAACTCACTGAAAGAAATACAGGAATACACAGGTAAACAGGTGAAGGAATTGAATAGTCATCCAAGACCTAAAAGTGAAAGTAGAAAAAATAAAGAAGACACAAATGGAGGCAAACCTGGAAATGGAAAACCTAGAAAGGAGGTGAGGAACTACAGATGTAAGTATCACCAAAACAATATAAGAGATAGAAGACAGACTCTAAGGTGCAGAAGATACTGTAGAGGAGATTGACACCATTGTCAAAGAAAATTCAAAACATGAAAAAACCCTAACTCAAAGCATTCAAGAAATTCAGCACACAATGAAAAGACCAAATCTAAGAATAATTGGAATAGAGGAGAACAAAGATTCTCAGCTCAAAGGTTCTGGGCTTTCAACAAAATCATAGAAGAAAACTTCCCCACCCTAAAGAAAGAGATGGCCATAAAGGTACAAGAAGTCTATAGAACATCAAATAAATGAAACAAGAAAAGAAAATGCTCTCATCATATGATGATCAAAAGATTAAATGCACAGAACAAAGAGAGAATATTAAAAGCTGCAAGGGATGGATGGTTTTCCAGACAGATACCACATATCAAAGTTAAATCAAGAGCAGGTAAACTAACTAAACAGGTCCATATCGCACAAGGAAATAGAAAGAGTCATGGCCAGACAGATTTAGTGCAGAATTCTACCAGACCTTCAAAGAAGACCAGATACTAATTTTTCTCAAACCATTCCATATAATAAAAGAGAAGGATCACTACCTAACTCATTTTATGAAGCCACAATTACTCTGATACCTAAACCATACAAGGACCCAACCAAAAAAAGAGAACTTTAGACCAATATCACTTATGGATATTGATGCAAAAATACTCAATAAAATTCTTACAAACCAATTCCAAGAACACATCAAAACCATCATTCACCAAGATCAAGTAGGCTTCATTCCAGGAATACAAGGATGGTTCCATATATGAAAATCTACTAACATAATACAATATATAAACAAATTCAAAGAAACAATCACATGATCATCTATTTAGATGCAGAAAAAAACATTTGAAAATATACAACACCCCTTCATGTTAAAAGTGTTGGAGAGATCAGGAATTCAAAGCCCATACCGAAGCATAATAAAAACAATTTACTACAAATCAACAGCCAATATCAAGTTAAATGGAGACATACTTGAAGCAATTTCACTGAAATCGAGGACAAGGATGGCCACTCTCCCCATATTTATTCAATATAGTACTTGAAGTGCTAGCTAGAACAATAAGAAAACAAAAACAGATCAAGGGGATACAAATTGGCAAAGAAAAAAATATAGGTACCACTATTTGCAGATGATATGATAATATTCGTAAGTGACTCCAAAAATTCTACCAGAGAACTTCTTCAGTCGATAAACAACTTCAGCAAAGTGGTTGTATATAAAATTAACTCAAATAAATCAGTAGCCTTCCTTTATAAAAATGATAAACACTCTCAGAAAGAAATTAGGGAAACAATTCCCTTTACAAATGCCACAAATCAAAAATATAAATATAAATATGAATATAAATATAAATATAAAATATCTTGTGTTAACTCTAACCAAACAAGTGAAAGACCTGTATTACAATAACTTCAAGTATCTCGAGAAAGAAATCGAGGAAGATCTCATAAAATGGAGAGATTTTCCATGCTCATGTATTGGCAGAATTAATATAGTATAAATGGTTATTCTACCAAAGGCAATCTGTAGATTCAATGCAATCCCCATCAAAATCCCAACACAATTCTTCAAAGACATGGAAAGAGCAATTCTTAAATTCATCTGGAAAGACAAAAAACCCATAATAGTGACAATTTTTTTTATGCTCCAAATGCAAGGGCACCCTCATTCGTAAAAGAAACTTTACTAAAGCTCAAAGCACACATCGCATCTCACACAATAATAGTGGGTGACTTCAACACCCCGCTCTCTGAAATGGATCATTCAGGAAAGCAGAAACTAAACATGGACACAGTGAATCTAATTGAAGCCTTGGACCAAATGGAACTAACATCTGTATATATATATATAATATATATAATATAATATATATATATATATATATATATATATATATATATATATATATATAACATTTTATCCTAGAGCAAAAGAATACACCTTCTTCTCAGCACCTCATGGTACCTTCTCCAAAATTGACCATATAATTGGTCACAAATCAGACCTCAACAGATATAAGAAGATCGAACTAATCCCATGCCTCCTATCAGATCACTATGGGATAAGGGTGGTCTTCAATGGCAACAAAAACAACAGAAAACCCACATACACATGGAGGCTGAACAATGCTCTACTCAATGATAACTTGGTCAAGGAGGAAATAAAGAAAGAAATCAAAGACTTGTTAAAATTTAATGAAAATGAAGGCACAACATACCCTAATTTATGGGACACAATGAAAGCAGTGCTAAGAGGAAAATTCATAGCCCTGAGTGCTGCCAAAAAGAAACGAGAGACAGCATACACTAGCAGCTTAATGGCACACCTGAAAGCCCTGGAACAAAAAGAAGCAAATACACCCAAGAGGAGTAGAAGGCAGGAAATCATCAAACTCAGGGCTGAAATCAATCAAGTAGAAACAAATAAAACCATACAAAGAATCAACAAAACTAGAAGTTGGTTCTTTGAGAAAATCAACAAGATAGATAAACCCTTAGCCAGACTAGCCAGAGGGCACAGAGACAGTATCCAAATTAACAAAATCAGAAACAAAAAGGGAGATATAACAACAGAAACTGAGGAAATTCAAAAAATCATCAGATCCTACTACAAAAGCCTGTATTCAACACAACTAGAAAATCTGGAGGAAATGAACAATTTCCTTGACAGATACCAAACACCAAAATTAAATCAGGATCAAATAGACCATCTAAACTGTCCTATAACCCCTAAAGAAATAGATGTCATCACTGGAAGTCTTCCAACCAAAAAAAGCACAGGTCCAGATGCTTTTAGTGCAGAATTCTATCAGATCTTCAAAGAAGACCTAACACCAATACTCTTCAAACTATTCCACAAAATAGAAACAGAAGAAACACTACCCAACTCGTTCTATGAAGCCACAATTACGCTAATACCAAAAGCACACAAAGATCCGACAAAGAAAGAGAATCTCAGGCCAATCTCTCTTATGAATATCGATGCAAAAATACTCAATAAAATTCTTGCCAACCGAATCCAAGAACACATCATAACGATCATTCACCACGATCAAGTAGGCTTCATCCCAGGGATGCAGGGATGGTTCAATATAAGGAAATCCATCAATGTAATCCACTACATAAACAATCTCAAAGAAAAAACCACATGGTCATCTCATTAGATGCTGAGAAAGCATTTGACAAAATTCAGCATCCTGTCATGCTAAAGGTCTTGGAAAGATCAGGAATTCGAGGCCCATATCTAAACATAGTAAAAGCAATTTACAGCAAACTGGTAGCCAACATCAATCTAAATGGAGAGAAACTTGAAGCAATCCCATTAAAATTAGGGACTAGACAAGGCTGCCCTCTCTCTCCATATCTTTTCAATATAGTACTTGAAGTTCTAGCTAGAGCAATTAGACAAAAAAAGGAGATCAAAGGGATACAAATTGGAAAGGAAGAAGTCAAACTATCACTATTTGCAGACGATATGATAGTATACTTAAGCGACCCAAAGAACTCCACCAGAGAACTCCTACAGTTGATAAACGACTTCAGCAAAGTGGACGGATATAAAATCAACTCAAGCAAGTCAGTAGCCTTCCTATACTCAAAGGGTAAGCAGGCTGAGATAGAAGTAAGAGAAATGATACCCTTCACGATAGCCACAAACCATATAATGTATCTTGGTGTGACTCTAACCAAACAAGTGAAAGATCTGTATGACAAGAACTTCAAGTCTCCGAAGAAAGAAATTGAAGAAGACCTCACAAGATGGAAAAATCTGCCATGCTCATGGATTGGCAGGATTAATATAGTAAAAATGACCATCTTGCCATAAGCAATATACAGATTCAATGAAATCCCCATCAAAATCCCAACTCAATTCTTCATAGAGTTAGAAAGAGCAATTCAAAAAGTCTTCTGGAATAACAATTCTTAACAATAAAAATACTTCAGGGGCAATTATCATCCCTGACTTCAAGCTTTACTACAGAGCAATAATTATAAAAACTGCAAGATATTGGTATAGAGACAGACATGTCGATCAATAAATAGAATTGAAGACCCAGAAATAAAACCACACACTTACGGACACTTGATCTTTGACAAAGTAAAAATATACAATGGAAAAGAGAAAGCATTTTTTTTTAATTTAATTTTATTTTATTTTTTTAATTTACATTCCAAATCACTTCCCCTTTCCCGTTTCCTCCCTCCCCGAAAGTCCCATAAGCCCCCTTCCCTCCCTCTTTTCTCCTTTCAACCCCCTCTCATTACTCTGTCCTGGCGTTCCCCTACATCCAGTCTTTCCAGGACCAGGGGTCTCTCCTTCCATCTTTTTAGAAATCTATTGATATGCTGATTGTGTCTAGGGTATTCTGAGATTCTGGGTCAATATCCCCTTATCAGTGACTTCATACCATGTGTGATCTTTTGTGATTGGGTTACCTCACTAAGGATGATATTTTCAAGTTCTGACCATTTGCCTAGGAATTTCGTGAATTCATTGTTTTTAATTGCAGAGTAGTATTCCATTGTGTAAATATACCACATCTTCTGAATCCATTCCTCCATTGAGGGACATCTGGGTTTTTTCCAGCTTCTGGCTATTGTAAATAAGGCTGCTATGAATATAGTGGAGCATGTGTCCTTATTGCATGCAGGTAAAGTCTCTGGGTATATGCCCAGGAGTGGTATAGCCGGATCCTCCGGAAGTGTCATGCCCAGTTTTCTGAGGAGCCGCCAGACTGCTTTCCAGAGTGGTTGTACCAGCCTGCAATTCCACCAGCAGTGGAGGAGTGTTCCTCTTTCTCCACATCCTCGCCAACAACTGCTGTCTCCTGTGTTTTTGATCTTAGCCATCCTGACTGGTGTGAGATGGAATCTCAGGGTTGTTTTGATTTGCATTTCCCTAATGACTAAGGATGATGAACATCTCTTTAGGTGCTTCTCAGCCATTAGATATTCTTCAGGTGAGAACTCTTTTTTTTTTTTTTTTTTTTTTTTTGTTTTTTTTTTTTTTTTTTATTTAATTTTATTTTATTTTTTTAATTTACATTCCAAATCACTTCCCCTTTCCCGTTTCCTCCCTCCCCGAAAGTCCCATAAGCCCCCTTCCCTCCCTCTTTTCTCCGTTCAACCCCCTCTCATTACTCTGTCCTGGCGTTCCCCTACATCCAGTCTTTCCAGGACCAGGGGTCTCTCCTTCCATCTTTTTAGAAATCTATTGATATGCTGATTGTGTCTAGGGTATTCTGAGATTCTGGGTCAATATCCCCTTATCAGTGACTTCATACCATGTGTGATCTTTTGTGATTGGGTTACCTCACTAAGGATGATATTTTCAAGTTCTGACCATTTGCCTAGGAATTTCGTGAATTCATTGTTTTTAATTGCAGAGTAGTATTCCATTGTGTAAATATACCACATCTTCTGAATCCATTCCTCCGTTGAGGGACATCTGGGTTCTTTCCAGCTTCTGGCTATTATAAATAAGGCTGCTATGAATATAGTGGAGCATGTGTCCTTATTGCATGCAGGTAAAGTCTCTGGGTATATGCCCAGGAGTGGTATAGCCGGATCCTCCGGAAGTGTCATGCCCAGTTTTCTGAGGAGCCGCCAGACTGCTTTCCAGAGTGGTTGTACCAGCCTGCAATTCCACCAGCAGTGGAGGAGTGTTCCTCTTTCTCCACATCCTCGCCAACAACTGCTGTCTCCTATGTTTTTAATCTTAGCCATCCTGACTGGTGTGAGATGGAATCTCAGGGTTGTTTTGATTTGCATTTCCCTAATGACTAAGGATGATGAACATCTCTTTAGGTGCTTCTCAGCCATTAGATATTCTTCAGGTGAGAACTCTTTGTGGAGCTCTGTACCCCATTTTTTAATAGGGTTACTTGCCTCTCTGGAGTTTAACTTCTTGAGTTCTTTGTATATCTTGGATATTAGCCCTCTGTCGGATGTAAGGTTGGTAAAGATCATTTCCCAGTTAGTTGGTTGCCGCTTTGTCTTTTTGACGGTGTCTTTTGCCTTGCAAAAACTTTGTAATTTAATGAGGTCCCATTTGTCTATTCTTGATCTTAGAGTATAAGCTATTGGAGTTCTGTTCAGGAAATTCTCCCCTGTGCCCATATGTTCAAGGTTCTTCCCTAGTTTCCCTTCTATTAGTTTCAGTGTGTCTGGTTTTATGTGGAGATCTTTGATCCACTTAGAATTGAGCTTAGTGCAAGGAGATAAGGATGGGTCAATTTGCATTCTTCTGCATGTTGACCTCCAGCTGAGCCAGCACCATTTGTTGAAAAGGCTATCTTTTTTCCACTGGATGGTTTTAGAGAACTCTTTATGTAGCTCTGTACCCCATTTTTTAATAGGGTTACTTGCCTCTCTGGAGTTTAACTTCTTGAGTTCTTTGTATATCTTGGATATTAGCCCTCTGTCGGATGTAAGGTTGGTAAAGATCATTTCCCAGTTAGTTGGTTGCCGCTTTGTCTTTTTGACGGTGTCTTTTGCCTTGCAAAAACTTTGTAATTTAATGAGGTCCCATTTGTCTATTCTTGATCTTAGAGTATAAGCTATTGGAGTTCTGTTCAGGAAATTCTCCCCTGTGCCCATATGTTCAAGGTTCTTCCCTAGTTTCCCTTCTATTAGTTTCAGTGTGTCTGGTTTTATGTGGAGATCTTTGATCCACTTAGAATTGAGCTTAGTGCAAGGAGATAAGGATGGGTCAATTTGCATTCTTCTGCATGTTGACCTCCAGCTGAGCCAGCACCATTTGTTGAAAAGGCTATCTTTTTTCCACTGGATGGTTTTAGCTCCTTTGTCAAAGATCAAGTGACCATAGGAGTGTGGATTCATTTCTGGGTCTTCAATTCTGTTCCATTGATCTACATGTCTGTTACTGTACCAATACCATGCAGTTTTTAACACTATTGCTCTGTAGTACAGCTTGAGGTCCGGGATACTGATTCCCCCAGAGGTTCTTTTACTCTTGAGAATAGTTTTAGCTATTCTGGGTTTTCTGTTATTCCAGATGAATTTTTGAATTGCTCTTTCTAACTCTATGAAGAATTGAGTTGGGATTTTGATGGGGATTGCATTGAATCTGTGTATTACTTTTGGTAAGATGCTCATTTTTACTATATTAATCCTGCCAATCCATGAGCATGGCAGATTTTTCCATCTTCTGAGGTCTTCTTCAATTTCTTTCTTCTCACCAGAGACTATGAAAGCCAGAAGATCCTGGGCAGATCTCATGCAGACACTAAGACAGCACAAATGCCAGCCTAGACTACTATACCCAGCAAAACTCTCAATCACCATAGATGGAGAGACCAAGATATTCCATGATAAAACCAAATTTTCACAATATCTTTCCACAAATCCAGCCCTGCAACGGATAATAGGTGGAAACCTCCAATACAGGGAGAGAAACAACACCCTGGAAAAAATGAGATAATAACCTTGAATCAAACCCAAAAGTAGATAACCACTCAAACATAAAGATAGCGTCAAGAATGGCAGATGGCAATAATCACTATGCCTTAATCTCTCTTAATATCAATGGTCTCAATTCCCCAATTAAAAGACATAGACTAGCAGACTGGATACGTAAACAGGACCCAGCATTTTGCTGCATGCAGGAAACGCACCTCAGTGTCAAAGACAAACACTACCTCAGAGTAAAAGGCTGGAAAACAATTTTACAAGCAAATGGCCCCAAGAAACGAGGTGGAGTAGCCATCCTAATATCGGATAAAATTGATTTTCAACCCAAAGTCATCAAAAAAGACACAGAAGGACACTACATACTGATCAAGGGAAAAATCCACCATCAAGAACTCTCAATCCTGAATATCTATGCTCCAAATGCAAGGGCACCCTCATTCGTAAAAGAAACTTTACTAAAACTCAAAGCACACATCGCACCGCACACAATAATAGTGGGTGACTTCAACACCCCGCTCTCTGAAATGGATCGTTCAGGAAAGCAGAAACTAAACAGGGACACAGTGAATCTAATTGAAGCCTTGGACCAAATGGAACTAACTGATATATATAGAACATTTCATCCTAGAGCTAAAGAATACACCTTCTTCTCAGCTCCTCATGGTACCTTCTCCAAAATTGACCATATAATTGGTCACAAATCAGACCTCAACAGATACAAGAAGATAGAAATAATCCCATGCCTCCTATCAGATCACTATGGAATAAGGGTGGTCTTCAATGGCAACAAAAACAAAAGAAAACCCACGTACACATGGAAGAGAAAGCATTTTTAATAAAGGGTTCTGGTCTAACTGGCTGTCTGTTTGTAGAAAAATGAAAATAGACCCATATTTGCCACCTTGCACAAAGCTCAAGTCCAAGTAGAACAAGGACCTCAACATAAAACTATATACACTGAATACAATAGAAAAGAAAGTGGGAAAGAGCCTTGAACTTGTCGACGCAGGGGAAAATTTCCTAAACAGAACTTTTAGAACTCATGCACTAAGATCAAGAATCGATAAATGGGACCTCATGAAACTGGAAAGCCTCTATAAAACAAAGGACCTAATCAATTAGACAAATCCACAACATACAGATTGGGAAAAACATCCTCACTAATCCCACATCTGATAGAGGCTTAATATCCAAACTATATAAAGAACTCAAGAAACTAATCACCAAAAATTCAAACAACCCAATCAAAGAATTGAGTATTGAACTAAACTGAAATTTCACAACTGAGGAATCTCTAATGGCTGAAAAGCACCTAAAGAAATGTTCAAAGTATTTAGTGATCAGAGAAATGCAAATCAAAATGACCCTGAGATTCCACCTTACACCAATCAGAATGGTTAAGATCAAAACCACAGGTGACAACACATGTTGGAGAGGATGTAGAGAAGGAGGGACACTCCTCCAATTGTTGGTGAGATTGCAAACTGGTACAACCCCTCAGGAAATCAATCTTGAAGTTCTACCGAAAATTGGAAATAGATCTACATGAGGATCCAGATATACCACTCTTGGGAATATATGCAAAAGATACCCCACCATACCACAGGGGCATGTGTTCCACTATGATCACAGCTGCCTTATTTGTGATAGCCAGAAGCTAGAAACAACCCAGATGACCCATGACAGAAGAATGTATACAGAAAGTTTGGTTCCTTTACACAATGGAATACTACTCAGCTATTAAGAACGAGGACATCCTGAGTTTTGCAGGCAAATGGATGGAACTAGAAAATATTATCCTGAGTGAGGTAACTCAGACACAAAATGACAAGCAAGGTATATTCTCACTAATAAGCTGATGTTCAAAAGTACAGAGCACCCAAGATACAGTTCACAGAACTCTAAAAGGTCAACAAGCTGAAGTGCCCAAGTGAGGATGCCGCAGTCTCATTTGGGAGGGAGAACAAAGCAATCACAATTGGAGAGGGAAGGAGGAACCTGGGAAGGAAAGTGGACAGGGGTTAGAGAGTGAGGGGAGAGGGGAATATGATCTGGTTTTGGGTGAGGGATAAGGACTGAAGCCCTGAGGGCCAACAGAAAGAATGGAAAAAGGAAACCTTAGGAGTTAGGAGGTTGGGGAACCCTCCAAAATATACCAGAGTCCTGGGAGGTGAGAGACTCTCAGGATTCAAGGGAGGGACCTTAGATGAAATGGCTGACAGTAGGGAGAGGGAACTTTTAGAGCCCAACTCCAGCAAGGGAGACAGGGCATCAAATGAGGGAGAGGGGGCCATCCCAAGTCACAACTCTGACCCATAATTGTGGCTCTGTGAAAGAAGTACGGGGATGGAAATGGAGAGGAGTCTGAGGAAAAGAAAGTCCAGTGACAGGCCCAAAGTCACTGCTCAAGCAAAGTCACTGCTCAAAGTTCCCAGCTCAAGGGGAAGTCCCAAGTCCTGATACTATTACTGAGGTTATGGAGCATTCACAGAAAGGGACAGAGCATGACCGCACTCCAGAAGACCCAACAAGTAGCTGAACGAGTCAAATGCAGATATTTGCACCCAAGCAATGGACAGAAGCAACTAATCCCTGTTGTTAGGTTAGGGACAGCTAAAAGAAGCTGAAGAGAAGGGCAATCCTGTAGGAGGACCAGCAGTCTCATTTAATCAGGACTCCCGATATCTGTTGAGCACAGGACCACCAAACAGGCAACATAGAGCTGGTGCTGATATGAAGCCCCCAACACACATACAGTAGAGGACTGCCAGGTCTGTGTTCATTCAGAGATGATGCACATAGCCCTCAAGAGATTGGAGGCCCCAGGGAGTTTAGAGGTCAGATGGAGTGAGGGGTGAGGACATTCACATGGAGATGGGGTTGGGAGGAGGTACGGGATGTGGAACAGTCAGAGGGTGGACGGCAGAGGGCAGTCATGGGGGGAATAAAATATGGAGCGTAAAAAATAAATAAATTTATTAATTAATAGAAAACGAAAATTGACACAAAACATTTGGTAGGATTATAAGGTAAAAGAAACAAAATCAGACAGTGCTTTCAACTTCTTTCATGGTATAAATAATGATTTCAGGTCTAAATAAAATGGTATTTTAGGTCAGTTCTTTATGAATATGCTTGACATATTCTTATACTAAACATGTTATAGAACTTCAGTGTCATTAGAATCACCATTCCATATCTCATCAGCTTTCCTTTTCTGTGGTTTCTGAATACGACATTGCTAATGCAGTCCTCAGCATCATGTGCTCTCTAACAAGTGAATGAGCTCCATTTTTCCTTAAATTATTCCCTTGCCTCTGTTTATTTATCTTTTCATTTATTGTATTGTATAGTGGTCAGTTTGGCACACAGGGGCTCTGTTAACCTCAGGAAATATACTAAGCCTTGAGTAAAAAATAATTGTCAAGTTTATTTTCTGAGGATCGTAATTGATTTTATGACAGTTTGTTCAATGGAGGTGAAGCCCACACGTGAGCTAGGAACATCTTGGAATATATAAATACTGTGTCACACATACATCAACTTTGATTCTGAACATCAATATTTATGATGATAAAATAGCTAAGTAGAATTGGAATTTTTCCTAGAACATGAAAATCAATGATATAGATTGATAAAATTTACAGCGTCATTTGCCGTAAAGCAGTTACATCACTTATTTAAATTAGCAAAATGCAAAAGATAAATTTTTAATTGTGTAAAAGTGTTACATAAGAGTTACTGAGAGTACAAAGAGTACTGAAAGTTTTTACCCATAGTCATTAGACAGTTAGTTATCAAATGAGACTGTCAAACCTGCAGATTTTGACTTAACTTGTGGTAGAGCCAGAAGAAGATTCCAGCAAACATCCAGGGGATGCCAGTAACACTGTCCTGCAAACCACAATTTAAAAAGAAAGTTTGAAAAGAATAAAACCTTGTCCAACCTTTGACATTGGAAAAAGCAGAAGCATTGAGCTCACTTACAAAAGTGAGAAACAAAATCATGTAACATTTAACATAGATTACAATATTGTCTTGGCCCACATTCAGAGTGATCCCATGCTGTAGGAGGCTTGTGAGAGGCTGAGTGGGCCTATGTGTAAGATAACTAGACATCTCTCAGACAGGATCAAGGAATGACTAATAATGAGTAGGGAAGTAAAATACAAATTACACTGAGACAAAATGATACCAGGAATAATACTTAATTCATCACAAACTCAATCTTTGTAAGTAATCCAGCAGCTGATTGAAGATACAACAGCACATATGATTTTAGTTTATGAAATCATAAAATGAGCTTTAAGGAGGTAAACTATTAAAATAAGTATTCTTTATTACAAATGGCAATAAGGGTCACATATACAGAGAAATATTACTTTTTGAAGGATATTGTAGTTTTTATTATCAGATCACAATTGTCAGCCACAGATAATCTTAAGTAGTTAAGGGCACTTGCTGCCCTTGCTTAGGAACTAGATTTGGTTTCCAGTACTCACCCATCTCATAACTACCTGAAAATTCAGTTCCAGAGGATCAGATCCAATCTTCTGATCTTTTGGGTACCAGGTATACACGTGGTGCACATACATACACAAAACATTCATGCACATAAAAAAATTAATAAAATATAAAATAAGTCACTAAATTTCATTACTTACTGATTTTTGTACCCATTGATACTGTGTATTACTCTTACACATATTTTTGCCTTATGAAGACAAAAATGTGCACCTCCAAGAATTTGTCTTATTTGGTAAACAAAAACAGTCACGTATTATATAAAAGTAAACTATAGCAACTGGAATACTGGTAGAATGAATGTCTTTAACAGTATAACAGTTCATTAGGGCTTCTGATGAAATGATACTGGTTATAAAAATTTATCAAATTAACCAGTCGTGGGTGCCATTGGTTCAGATTTCAACCTCACAGGCTTCCTGGTAAGCATGTTAAGGGTATCTCATTCTTCAGTGTTTAACTTTGTTAAAAATTTTAAATATACAGAGAATGTGTGTAATCAATTCTTAAATAATTTTGATTTTGGAGTAGTGGATGCTTATGGAAAAATGGTTGGATACTGGAAAAAGTGACACTATTATAAGCAGAAATATGAAGACAGGCTAGTTTTCACATATAATTAATTTTTGTAATTTTAGCTATCTCATTGACAAAAAATAACATTTTAATGTGTATTTTACAAAGGAATATATTTCAACTTATTTTGTAGTTTACTCTTGTGAAAGACATTTTTCCTTAAGTGAGTTGAAAATGCACCTGGATTTAGAAATTCATAACTGCTAAGATGCAGAAGCAAGTGAGTTATCTCTCTACAAATGAGTGGCTAAAAACCTATGGTGCATGAAGAAGCTGGAGTTTCATTTAGCAATTATGAAGTAATGTGTTAAATAATGAAAAGACATGGAGGTGAGGGTGCCTGAAGTCTATTACTAAATGAGAGAGCCCAGTCCCCAAAAGATGCAAGTATGATTAAAACTATGGGACAGAGAAGACAGATCCATGGAAACAGCAAAAGTAGAACACTGAAGTTTATAGGAAAAAATAAAGGAGAAAGGAACATGTAGACAGATCCTTGGAGATTTTCTGTCCTCTTTTCCCCTTTGCCCTTTGTATTCCTTCCCTCTATCCCTCAATTCCTCCTCCCTCCCTTCTTCTCTCCCTCCTAATCTTCCTCAGTCCTTCCCTCTCTCCCTTTATCTCTTCCATCCTTTCTTCTCTGTCTCTGCCTCTCTCTCTCTCTCTCTCTCTCTCTCTCTCTCTCTCTCTCTCTCTCTCTCTCTCTTTCTCTCTCTCTCTCTCTCTCTCTCTCTCTCTGTGTGTGTGTGTGTGTGTGTGGTGTTTATGTGATATATATCAGGCCTGTTAGGAGGTCTTCTTCAATCATTCTGTATCTTTTTGGGGAGAGGGGTGTTTCTTATTGGATCTGGAGCCATTTGTTTAAAGGAGGTTAAACACAAGAATGGTGGCCTCTTTAGAGTAGGAGGAAAGCTAGGATAATGACCCTGGAATCTGCTACCTCTGCTTCCCATAAGTAGAGCTATGGGGCAATATGACTGAGATCTCAGGCAATCTGAAAACAGGTCTTCATATTTGCCTGTCATTTCCCTAGTCCCTGTTCAGGATGTTTTCTAGGCAATAAAGTTTCTATATGATGCTATAATAAATAATATAAGTGTTTTGACAAGTTTATGACAACATTCATGACTTTATATTATCATATAACTCAAAAGATAAGGTTTTACAAAAGCAAGGAATGTTACTTACCACTTGATATTGACTGATCAATCCTAACAAAGGTATCACCCTTCCAAAAGATATTAATAATGTATTTGTGGTACATCTTTTTTCTAGCTAAAACTGCTCTAATAATAAGGTCTATTTACTTATAAAAATCAGGAAACAAAATATTCTTAAACCATTATATCATTTCAAGGGATAGGTAATTTAATAAATCATATGCTAATTTGGCAGTGGAAATGAAAAATAATAGAAATATAAGATTCGAACATTCATAGGATACTTAATTAGACAATTTATATCATATTTTTTATTGTATGTGGGTTTTATTATCATATCTATTTTCTGTTTGTAAAAAGAGATTTATACAACTGTCCTTTAGTAAGAATATATTCTCTCCATCCATTAAAAAGAGAACAATTTACTTAAAAATTGAAAGCTATATTGATTTGTTTTATAGGGATATGTATGGAAATTATGACTACAACATCAATTTAGAGACACATTGAGAGCTTTAAAAATGTAAATTCAGATACCCAGGGGATGCATATCTGCTGTATTAGCTTAAATTTGCTGGCATCGTGAAAAATGACAAAAAGTAATTTAAAAATATTTAGTATAGGAGTGACTGAGAGAAATAGTTGGAAAAAGTTAGAAAAACTAAAAATATTCTGTGTCTTAACTGAGTATAGTCTGTATAGCTTATTTACAATGAAAATTGCAATTAAATTTATAATGCTGATGGTTCTGGACGCTAGAGGTCTGTGATCAGCAAACTGGCATAAGTGGATTCTCGAAGTATTTGTTTTGTAGGCTTCAATCTTTCTATTCCTTTGTGCTCCTCATATTTCTGAGAGGGGTGAGGGACGGACAGTGAAGAGAGAAGTTTGTTCAGGCTTATGGTTGCAGAGGGATAAGTGTCCATCCTAGCAGGGTAACAGGAAGCTGAGAGCTCTCATCTCAACCACACAGAGCAGGCAAACTGGAAGTGGGGCACAGTTCCATACAGCACCACCAACTGTGGACCAAGTGTTCAAAAGCAAGACACATTGTCCATTTTCTACTCAGTTCGCCACAGCATCCTTTTCCTGAAGGTATTAGTCCCTGCTAAGTAAATCCTCATATTCAGAACATAATCACCTCCAGTTGCTCTATCTTCTCATATGAGCACAGAAGGAGTAGCTCTTCTGTGTAAGGTTTTGTAGGTAATGCAAACATTTTTCTTTGCATACTCCTGTAAATCACTAATCCATGTATTCATCTTTAATGTTTGAAGGTTCAGTTCCTAATTCCAAAAAATTCATTTATACATGCCTTGTTTACATATGAAAACTAAACATAAAATATTTACTACATTTGCATTACATCTCTCATTGCCTCTTGTATTTTTAATACTGTCATTACTTTAATTCTTATTTTAAATATAGATGGTTATCTCTTTAATTTTAAATAGGATATGAAATATAATTCCCTCAATTGATAGTTTGGATTTTGACCATTTTTTCTGAGTTTCTTAGTATCAAAATTTTATCTAAAGGTGCAAAGGATAAAAACAACAAAAACTTCTTCATTGGAGTCACTGTGATTTGTTGTCTCCATTTCTGAATGCTAAACTGAGTGACTAAAAGAGTGTCACTATGTATATATACATACATGCATATATATGTGTGTATATATCAAATCTGGTGTTATTTAGAGTAACAAGAAATAGTTATCTTCTTATGCCTGTGCCTTTGCTTTTAACCTGTCATAATATCACATGTCATTTTATTTCTGGAAAACTTTATGGAATACTCAGTAAGATTTATAGGACAAATGACAACTGGGGATCTAACTCAGTCATAAAGTGAGTGTTAGTATGTATAAGGCCCTGGATTCTATCTAAGACTCCATAAAAAGTTACATAATATTTTATTATTATAGAAATGGATTTGACATTGCAAATAAACATGCAAATTTTTCTCATATTTATTTGGAGGAAGCAGTGGTACCATGCCAATCATGGAAACTATAGTTTAGAAGATGACAACAGTATTTGAGCTTGTCCTAGAAGCTGATAGAATATTAAATCTTCTAAAATACATTTGCTTATCTCATAGTAAGTAATAGCACATTAGAGAATGAATAGAAACAACATTCAGTCCCTTGGGAATCTATGGAATCTACATTGTCTACCAGACAGCACTTAATGTTTTTGACAATTGAGATGTCATCTCTATTGTAATAAATATAATATAATTTTCTGCAGTAAGTGCAGTATTCTGGCTAAGATAGCTATCTAGAGTCATTATTGAATGATGATAAAAAGAGATTGCTTTGTAATAATAAGGGGCATTGCCAATTCATTGGTTTCTTTTTTCTCTCAAGTCATAATGAATGTACTCAGAGTCATTTATGCCTGAGGCCAATTTTTCTCTGGATTTGAGTTCTGGCATACAGTGTGACTAAATGGTTTTCTTTGTCACTGGCTTTATCTTATTTAGTGACCCAGACCTTCCTTATTTTGTGATCCAACGTCAAGTCATCGATTTCCCATTGGGTCAGATAACACATCAGATAGAGGTAGACATTATCAGGAAACTGGAGGAACAAACCTGCCTTTACATTTAGGAGATTAACTATCTGCACTTTCTTTGCAGTCTGTTTATTCCTTCTTGGATCTTAGCCAGCTGAGGTTTTTCATATAGACATATATCACAGTGCCTGGGATTAGTGACAAAAGAGCCTGCTTTTCAAAGCTCCTTGCAAGAAATTTTACATAAAAAATAGACAATAAATTTTGAATGAGACTCAATATGAAATCTTGGTGATCTTGGAGTTGCTCCAAGGGAGTCATGGAAATGAAATGAGATTATCCTTCTCTTGACTGTCAACATTTTTAGCATGACCGTCTCACATCCCAGCTGCCATCTGTTCTTCACCCTACTTACCAATTGTCTCATTTTTCATTTTGTCATTATATCTTCAGTCATACCTAGGTTCTTAAGACAAAAGACTACAAATGTATTTGTAAATGCCAGCTTAGGTTTTTATGTTATCTATTCACTCTAGCAGTATGCACTGAACACTTTTGTGTACTAGACTCTGCCATGGTATCTCAGAAGATAAAACAGGGTGTAACACATATGCTGTTTACCTAAGGATGGCTTATTTCAGACTTAAATATGATTGCCACCTAGAAGGAAATTTAGATCAGAAGAGATCAACATCTTAATTGTGAGCTCTTGGTATCAAAACTAATTCCTGAGTAATTATAATATATATATATATTTCTTCAAATGGTTTTCTTCTGTTTGATACTTAATACATGTAGTACTCTAGAATTATTTTAGTGTATTCATATTTGTCACACAGTCTGCAAAATTCTATATACTATACTACAAAGTAAAGAATTATGTAGATGTTATGTAAACTCCCTAAGTTATTTCTGTCTTTATTTTTTCTTATATAATATGTCCCAATCATAGTTTCCCCTCCCTCCCTCCCTCCCTCCACTCCCCCCCGACAAATCCCTTCTTCACCTCTCCTCCTGTCCAGATCCAACCTTCCTCAATTTCCCTTCAGAAAAGTGTAGGCCTCCTAGACATATCAACTGAACATGGCACAACAAATTTCAATAAGACTAGAACAAATGAAGGTACATAGCAAGGCTGGATAAAGCAACCTTCATCCAGTAGGAGGACAAGGGTCAAAAGAGTTGTCAAAAAAGTAAGGCTCCAGTTCACTCCTTTCTAGCACTCCTTCCTTGTAGTAACTGTGTGAAGAAATTCTTAGATGTCAGTGTTCCAATATTACTGCCTATGGTAAGATTTGCCAATTCAATTTCTTTTTCTTTTATAATGTTGGAGCATTCCCTTTATTTCTGTATTTTAGAATTTGGAATAATTTATCATTATCTATTTGAAGTTTTCCAAATCATTAGAAAGTGAGTTCCTAAGGACATGGGTTATATTAAAAGAAGCAGGTTCATTATCTCAGTATTTTTACAGAGTCTAAGAACCACCATGTGCTCAATGTTTGTCAAATGAGTAAGCAAATTAGTGAATGAATCTGACCCAGAGTCCATGCTTGCTGGAGTCTATTACCAACACATCATGAATATCTATAAATAAGTTCTTGGCAATAGAATGGAACTATCTGGCATGACCTGAGAGAAAATGTAGCCATAAGCAAAACTTATAAGAAAGAAGAGACTCATCCTTCCAGATACTTATGACCTACATAAATGCTTATGAAGGCTAACACCTTAAAATGAGAGGTGTGAGAAGGATACCCCAGCATTACAGTATTCTGTTTAGTATGATTTCTTTATTTTACAGGCAGTATCAGTGTCATAATCTGTTGAGGATATTTTTAATCTTGGTTTTTAAACATATGGATGTGGGAAATTCATTTCCAAAATCATGTGAGTCTGATCCTAACTTAGCCTGCATTTCAGACAGTAGACTTTCCTAAGACTAGAAATGATCTTTGAACTCTGAAAGGTTCAGAAGCACTGTGAAGTGACTCTAAGCTCATTTTTCAGTGCCAGAGGTCAGCAAAATAGGGATATAAGTTTGAGAAGAATTGACAGACTCTCAAGGGTTTTCTTATGCATTGCAATAGATTATAGATATAATATTGAAACCAACAGTTTCATAATTTGGTAGACTCAACATGTATCACCCAATGATTTCTTTTAGCAGATTCTGTAATAGAGCAGAATCCTATCCCTAATCAAGAACTCAAGTTATGTGGCCAAGTGTGACCCAGTACATCTGTTCTACGGCAATGAAGATCCTGTTGTTTCTCAACAGCTTTCGAGTTGATTTTAATTGGTATTGCCATTTTGATTTATCTTTCTTATTTTCTTCCTTCCCTCCTTTCCTTCCTTTCTTTTTCCTTCTTTTCTTCTTTCCTTTTTTTGCTTTGTTCATTCATTCATTCATTCATTCATTCATTCTTTCCTTTCCTTAAAACTTACAGCAATATATTATAAGAGTATCTTATTTTCTGTTTATTCTGACAAATTCCAAATTAACTTTTTGTTATTAGGAATGATATAAAAGTATTGAAAGGATTTTAAATGCTAAATCTATGTGTATTTGAGCTAAGATACAATCTAGTAGAATACATGGAATAGAATAGCAAAATAAATAACGTGAGTCCTTATAAAAACCAGACTTCCTCCAGTAAATAAACATGGCCCTCAGTGAAGGGATGGGATCACCCACTCATCTAAAAACATTTTAACCCAGAATTTTCCCCATATAAAGGAAATGCAGGGACAAAATTGGAGCAGAGGCCGAAGGAAAGGCCATGCAGAGACTGCCCCACCATGGTCTCCATTCCATCCCTAGATGCCAAACCCTGACACTATTGCAGATGCCAAGGTGTGCTTGCATAAGTAGCCTTGTATCCTTTGAGAGGATCTGCCAGCACCTGATCAAGACAGATGCAGATACTCACAGTCAACCATTGGATTGAGCCCGGGAATGGAAGAGTTAGCAGAAGGGTTGGAGGAACTGAAGGGTATTGCAACCCCATAGAAAGAACAACAGTATCAATTAATCAAACCCCTCAGATCTCACAGGGATTAATTAACCAACCAAAGAGTTTACATGGATGAGTCCAGGGTGCCAGTTACATATGTATCAGAGGACTGCTTTATTTGGTCTCAGTGGACAGGGAGGCACTTGGTCCTGTGGAGACTTTAGGCCCAAGAGAAGGGGATGCTAGAGGGGTCATGTAGGAGTGGGAAGGTGGGTAGAGGAGCACCCTCTTAGAGGCAAAGGGGAGGGGGATGAGGAGGGGGTTTCCTGGAGGCAAGATAGGGAAGGGGGATAACATTTAAAATGTAAACAAATAAAATAAAAAAGAACCACACCAATGAGAAAGTAAAGGGAAAGCAATCATATTTAGAATGAACTAGTAAGAACAGAAAATAAAATGAGATATAGAATCACGGGTTACTTTTAGTGGGATAAATTTAGACTTATAATTAGGATTGAATAATATGATTTTGAAAGTTAAATGAAAAATATGTAGTTTATCTCATTATTTAAAATATCAGTTTACTGAATGTCTTTCCATGTCTATCTTCTATCTATACACACATTTGTGTATGCACACACACAGACACACACACACACACACACACACATACATACACACACACACAGACAAACGGCCTCACAAGTATATAAATTAATTAATTGTTGGCTACAGATTCAGCTTTGAGCTCATAAAAATTTTAGATACAATGATAAAATTTTCTGTTTTGTATGTATAAATGTAAAAAGGACTCAGTGATTTTAGAAGTACTAGATACAATGCTATAAACACATAAAAACAGGACAAAATATGTTATTTTTTCCACTTTTGACACATCTCTGTTCACATTTATTTTTATACTTTACAGAACTCCCTGTGATGCTTTATTCATTTGACAGCAATCATTAACATTTTCCACAGATGAAAGAAAAATAATACATTTTCTCTTAAATGTTGGTTAAATTTTTGAAATTTCTGATGATAGTTGATAAAAGTTTATTTCAGCTTCATAACTTGTTAAGTAATATTGCTTCAAACATTAGTAATATTGTCAAGAGGAGATAAACTATTGGGTGTATTACGGATGCACTGTAATACTATGTTTGATTTTTTTCTCATGCTAGATCTTAGTTTTAAGCATCATATATTATCTTCTTCAAGGTCCAAGACTCATAAAACAATTCATATTGTTGGGTTACTTCTAGCTTTATGTTACTAGGTTTCAACTTGAAAGATTACTTGCACATTAGATTTCAATTGAAAGCTGGATTATATATGAAATCAATTACTAATCACATCATATATGGCTTTCCCTGTGTACAAACCAAATGCATCTCTAACTAAACTACAAATTTCCAAGACTTCAAAATGTCTAAACCCACTTTAAAGTTTGTTTGTGATGCAGGGACATCTGACTAGAAAAGGATAACATCAGAAGTTAATGACAAAGCCCCTTCCTGTAGAAAACTTTTTAAGTCTTATTTGCATGAAAGTAATCACAGAGAGATTTTAATATGTAAAAACTACAAATACCCCCCCACACACATACATATATATAGTTTAAAATGTAAATATATTTGCACCAGGGAGACAGGGGGCTCCACCTCACTCTGTGCACTATCCTCCAGGAGAAAGTAGTCTCCCAGCATCACTTTCACTTCTGAATGTGGAAGTGAGAGCTTCACTTTCTCTCCAATAGCTGTCCAGAGGAGAACAGCTAGGAGTGCACAGGGCATATGATCAGTGGAGGAGCTGGGACAGGAACCATCGGCCACCATGTGCACCTGGAAGACAGACAGCTCTACAGCCATCTGCACACAGATCCCGCCATAAGAAAGTTGGACTCCCAGGAGTACTGACACAAGCTTACAGATCCACAAGGGACAAACTCCAGTCAGAGACAGCAAGACCAACTAACACAAGAGATAACTAGATGGCGAAAGAACCCGACCAACAGAAATCAAGGCTACATGGCAACACCAGAACCCAGTTCTCCCACCACAGCAAGTCCAGGGTACCCCAAAACACCAGAAAAGCAAGAGTTGGATTAAAAATCACATCTCATGATGCTGTTAGAGGACCTTAAGAAGAATATAAATAACTCCCTTAAAGAAATACATGTGAACACAGGTAAAAAGGTAGAAGCCCTTAAAGAGGAAACAGAAAAATCCACTAAAGAATTACAGGAAAACAGAGCAAATCTGGGGAAGGAACTGAACAAAACCATGAAGGATCTAAAAATGGAAGTTGAAACAATAAAGAAATCACAAAGGGAAACAACACTGGAGATAGAAAACCTAGGAAAGAAATCAAGAGTCATAAATGCAATCATCAACAACAGAATACAAAAATAGAAGAGAGAATCTTAGATGCAGAAGATATCATAGAAAACATTGACAGTCAAAGAAAATGCAAAATGCAAATAGATCCTGACCCAAAACATCCAGGAAATCCAGGACAAAATGAGAAGACCAAACATAAGGATAATAGGGATAGAAGACTTCCAACGTTAAGGGCCAATAAATCTCTTCAACAGAATTATAGAAGAAAACTTCCCTAACCCAAAGAAAGAGATACCCATACAAGATGCCTACAGAAATCCAAATAGATTAGACCAGAAAAGAAATTCCTCTCGTCAGATAATAATAAAATCACCAAATGCACAAAACAAAGAGAATGCTAAAAGCAGTAAGGGAAAAATGTCAAGTAACATATAAAGGCAGACATATAAGAATTATACCAGACTTCTCAGCAGAGACTATGAAAGCTAGAAGATCCTAGGCAGATCTCATACAGACCCTAAGAGAACACAAATGCCAGCCCAAGCTACTGTTCCCAGCAAAACTCGCAATTACTATAGATGGAGAAACAAAGATATTCCATGACAAAACCAAATTTATACAACATCTTTTCACAAATCCAGTCTTTCAAAGGATAATAAATGGAAAAAACCAACACAAGGAGGGAAACTATACCCTAGAAAAAGCAAGAAAGTCAGGAATGGTGATTCCAGCAGAGAGAGGTTCTTTTATTTTTGAGAATAGTTTTCGCTATTCTGGGTTTTTTGTTATTCCAGATAAATTTGGAAATTGCTCTTTGTAACTCTATGAAAAATTGAGTTGGAATTTTGATGGGAATTGCATTGAATCTATAGATTGGTTGAGGTGAGATTGCCACTTTACTAAATTAACCCTGCCAATCAATGAGCATGGGATATCTTTTCATCTCTGAGATCTTCTTCAATTTATTTCTTTAGAGACTTGAAGTTCTTGTCATACAGATCTTTTACTTGCTTGGTTAGAGTAACACCAAGGTATTTTATATTATTTGTGACTACTGTGAAGGGAGGTGTTTCTATAATTTCTTTCTCAACCTTTTGATCCTTTGAGTATAGGAAGGCTACTGATTTGTTTGAGTTAATTTTATATCTGGCCACTTTGCTAAAGTTGTTTATCCAGTTTAGGAATTCTCTGGTGGAATTTTTGGGGTCACTTGTCTATGCTATCATATCATCTGCAAATAGTGATAGTTTGACTTCTTCCTTTCCAATTTGTATCCCTTTGACCTCTGTTTGTTGTCTAATTGCTATGGCTCGGGCATTGAGTACTATTGAACTGGTAGGGAGAGTGTGGACAGCCTTGTCTGGTCCCTGATTTTAGCAGGATTGCTTCATGTTTCTCTCCTTTTAGTTGATGTTGGCTACTGCTTTGCTGTATATTGCTTTTAGTACTGTTTATATACCTCAAGTTATATTACAGAGCAATAGTGATAAAACTGCATGGTATTGATACAATGACAGGCAGGTAGATCAGTAGAATAGAACTGAAGATCCAGAAATGAACCCACACACCTCTGGTTACATGATCTTTGACAAAGGAGTTAAAACCATCCAGTAGAAAAAAGACAACATTTTCAACAAATGGTGCTGGTTCAACTGGCAGCCAACATGTAGAAGGATGCAAATTGATCCATTCTTATCTCCCTATACAAAGCTCAAGTTCAAGTGGATCAAGGACCTCCACATAAAACCAGATGCACTGAATCTAATAGAAGAGAAAGTGGGGAAGATCCTGGACCACATGGGCACAGGAGAAAATTTCCTGAATGGAACACCAATAGCTTATGCTCTAAGATCAAGAACTGAAAAATGGGACCTCATAAAATTGGAAAGTTTCTGTAAGGCTAAGGACACTGTCATTAGGACAAAACGACAACCAACAGAATGGGAAAAGATCTTTACCAATCCTGTATCCGATAGTGGACTAACATCCAAAATATACAAAGAACTCAAGAAGATAGACTCCAGAGATCCAAATAACCCCATTAAAAATGGGGTACAGAACTAAACAAAGAATTCTCAACTGAAGAATAACAGAGGGCTGAGAAACTCCTAAAGAAATGTTCAACATCCTTAATCAACAGGGAAATGCAAATCAAAACAACTCTGAGATTGTACCTCACACCAGTCAGAATGGCTAAGTTCAAAAACTCAGGGGAAAGCAGATGCTGTAGAGGATATGGAGAAAGAGGAAACCTCCCCTACTGCTGGTGGGATTGCAAGCTTGTAAAGCAACTCTGAAAATGAGTTTGGTGGTACATCAGAAAATTTGACATAATATTACTGGAGGACCCAGCTATTCCACTCCTGGGCATATACCCAGAAGATACTCCAACATATAATAAGGACAAATGCTCCACTATTTTCATAGCAGCTTTATTTATAATAGCCAGAAACTTGAAAGAACACAGATGTCCTCTACAGAGGAATGGATACAGAAAACATGGTACATTTATTCAATGGAATACTACTCAACTATTAAAAACAATAAATTCATGAAATTCTTAGGGAAATGGATGGAACTAGAAATTATCTTCCTGAATGAGGTAATCCAATCACAATGTACACACACGGTATGCACTAACTGATTAGTGGTTATTAGCCCAACAGTTTGGAATACCCAAGATAAAATTCACAGCCCAGCCTGATATACCTGTTTCAAAGGAGGCTTTGCCAGTGCCTGACAATTACAGAGGAGTTTACTCTCAGCTAACCATTGAACTGAGCCCTAGGTCCCCAATGGAGGAGCTAGAGAAAGGAACCAAGGAGCTGAAGGTGTTTGCAGCCCCATAGGAGGAACAACAATATGAACCACCCAGTACCCCCAGGAGTCCCAGCGACTTATCCACCAACCAAAGGGATATAGTATATGATTATTTTGAGCACAATGAGATAGAATCTGAAGAAAATCCTGAAATGGGATTTAATATATGGAAGGATTTGCTGTGATATGAAGGGACCCATGGCTCCAGTCACATGGGTAGCAAGAGAATGGCCTGGTTGGACATCAATGAGAAGAGAGGCCCTTGGACCAGTGAAGGCTCATTGCCCCAGTGTAGGAGAAAGCCAGGTTAGGCAAGTAGGAGTGGGTGGGTTAGTGAGCAGTGAGAGGGGGATGGGATCGGGGGTTTTCGGAGGGGAAATGAGGAAAGGGGTAGCTTTTGAAATGTAAATAAAGAAAATATCTAATAAAAATATAAGTATAAAATTACTGATATAAATATACATGGATATATTAAAGTATATGTTTGTAAATATTATAAAGTAATAGAGTAATAATAAACATTAGAATAATGACAACTCATGCTATAATACTACATATTGTAAAATAGCATGATTTTTTTCATGATTATGACCATTAGAATATATGTTTTTCTTTTTTTTTTTTTTGTTTTGTTTTGTTTCTTTTTGGGAGGGGTTCTTTTTTTTTTAATTTTCTAATTTTTTTTTATTTACATTCCAAATGATTTCCCCTTTCCCGTTTCCTCCATCCCTGAAAGTCCCATAAGCCCCCTTCCCTCCCTTTTTTCCCCATTCAACCCCCTCTTACTTCTCTGTCCTGACATTCCCCTATATCCAGTCTTTCCAGGACCAGGGATCTCTCCTTCCATCTTCTTTGAAATCTATTGATATGCGAACTGTGTCTTGGGTATTCTGAGATTCTGTGTTAATATCCTCTTATCAGTGACTGCATACCATGTGTGTTCTTTTGTGATTGGGTTACCTCACTAAGGATGATATTTTCCAGTTCTGACCATTTGCCTAGGAATTTCATGAGTTCCTTGTTTTTAATTGCAGAGTAGTATTCCATTGTGTAAATATAACACATCTTCTGAATCCATTCCTCCATTGAGAGACATCTGGGTTCTTTCCAGCTTCTGGCTATTATAAATAAGGCTGCTATGAACATAGTGGAGCATGTGTCCTTATTCCATGCAGGGGAAGCCTCTGGGTATAAGCCAAGGAGTGGTATAGCCGGATCCTCCGGGAGTGTCATGCCCAGTTTTCTGAGGAACCGTCAGGCTACTTTCCAGAGTGGTTGTACCAGCTTGCAATTCCACCAGCAGTGGAGGAGTGTTCTTCTTTCTCCACATCCTCGCCAACCACTGTTTTCTCCTGTGTTTTTGATCTTAGCCATTCTGACTGGTGTGAGATGGAATCTCAGGGTTGTTTTGATTTGCATTTCCCTAATGGCTAAGGATGTTGAACATCTCTTTAGGTGCTTCTCAGCCATTAGATATTCTTCAGGTGAGAACTATTTGTTTAGCTCTGTACCCCATTTTTTAATAGGGTTACTTGGCTCTCTGGAGTCTAACTTCTTGAATTCTTTGTATTTATTGGATATTAGCCCTCTGTCAGATGTATGGTTGGTAAAGATCATTTCCCAGTTTGTTGGTTGCTGCTTTGTCCTTTTGACAGTGTCCTTTGCCTTACAGAAACTTTGTAATTTTATGAGGTCCCATTTGTCAATTCTTTTTTTTTGTTGTTTTTTTTTTCTAAGTTTTTTTTATTTACATTCAAAATCATTTCCCCTTTCCCGTTTCCTCCCTCCCCGAAAGTCCCATAAGCCCCCTTCCCTCCCTCTTTCCCCTTTGTCAATTCTTGATCTTAGAGCATAAGCTATTGGTGTTCTGTTCAGGAAATTCTCCCCTGTGCCCATATGTTCAAGGTTCTTCCCTAGTTTCCTTTCTATTAGTTTCAGTGTGTGTGGTTTTATGTGGAGATCCTTGATCCACTTGGAATTGAGCTTAGTACAAGGAGATAAGAATGGATCAATTTGCATTCTTCTGCATGTTGACCTCCAGTTGAACCAGCACCATTTGTTGAAAGGCTATCTTTTTTCTTTAATCCTAGTATTTATTGTTTATACTAACTTAATTGGCCATAAGAAAATGCAAGATAATGAAAAATATATATAAAAATCATAAATAACTGTAGTGTACATACAATTATTTACAATTTACACAGAAAGAAATAAACATGAGTTGCAATTTAATATATGTACTTCATGCCGATGACTTTGATTATACTGAAGTCATAGCTTATTGGATTTTGGCTGCTTAATGATTAACAGTGATCTTTATCTGATTACCCTATATAGATTTTAAATTGTAAGAGGAATACGAGAGCATATTGCTCTATCTCACTCTTCCATTTTGCTGATTTTGCAGAATAAATTAGTAGAATTGAAGTCAGACCTTAGAAATATGAAGTGATTTTTATTTAGAGAAGTAAATGCTCACACCTGTGTCATGATGTTGTCAAACTTCTCTCCTCACCTTGATTATCTTATTTTGTTTTCTTGAAACAAAATCTCATATTGCATGGAATTCAAGCTCATCTTAAAAACATGCCATTTCTTCTGTCTCAGCATCCTGATTGCTGAGATTATAGGATACAGTCATTATACACTGCATTTTGACAAATTTTTGAGTAAAATTATAATGTTATAGTAAGATTTTTTTAATTTTGATCACCAATGAGAAAAATTTGTACTTTTTAGTAACTCATATTTCTATAAAGTGTCTAACCACTTGACTTGCTTGCTTTTATATTGAGATGTACTTGAGAAAAAATATGTTTTGAAATATCCAAAAAATTAAAAATGCATTACTTATAGAATTATTAGATTGTGAATCACAATATAATTAATGTAATAATTTATGTGTATATTTATGTGTAAGAAGGTATGGAGCTTACTGGCTTGAGTAAGAGAAGCTTAGATAACAGTGCAAAGGGACATAAAGGTAGAAACAAAATTATGTTAAACTAAGCTTCAGTGTGTAAGAAATACTATTGTATAATTAGGGAAATAGTGAGAAATAAAGCAGCGACTATTAATTTTGACACACAATGAAACCACTCTATTTGGTGTTTTCAGAAATAGAGGTAGCATATGATTATTTTGAGCATAAGATAGAATCTGAAGAAAAGCCTGTTGTGTGCTTTAACAAATGGAAGGATTTGCTGTGATATATATGTTTTACAAATCCATAGAGCAAAGATGTCTTATATATTACATGCTGTTGGAACAATTGGATAACTTTCTAGAAAATGAAAATAAAATTCAATTGTTCTACCATCCTTTCATAAACCAAATATATGTATCAGAGCGATTCAGAAAAATGAGGTCATAGAGCATTAAAATTGAATACTTGTGATAATATATTTATAAACCATGAAAAGAATTTTGTTGTAAGTACAATTTCTAATGTAACTCTCAAAAAAATCATATATTAAAACTTTTAGTTACATGGACTATTTAAAAATGTTCTTGAGAAAGGTCTAACATAGAAAAATAACAAGTGGTGAAAATAATATTTCTTGCAACACATATATTCATGTGGACCTCCGTGCAGAGGCCGCGCCGAAAGCAGGTGTGAGTGTTCTGGAAGAGGGGGAAGGCAGGGGGGCCCACTTCCGCCATCTTACCACTGTTGCTGCTACCATCTTGATTGCCCACGCTACTCTCTGCCCGATCCGGTATGAGACTGGTGAAGGCCACCTAGCCGTGGAAGGTTATGACGGAGAGGCTGGCAGTGTTTTGGGAGAGAGAACCTCTTCCCATGTGTTATAGCTCTTTGTGAAACACAAAATCTCCCAGATGACAGAGTAATTTTCAAACACCCTTTATTGTTCTATAGGATCCAGGATAGGGTTTATATACAATTTGGGGGTACTCGGGGTTTGGCAGCAGGTACTTCTCATTGGCTTGGATTGAGAGCTTGGGGAAACATTATTTACATGAAGGGAAGGCTTGGTGCTGCAACTATGTGACTGATAGCCACACATCTCTCCTGGGGGGCTGCAACTGTGGCAGGACCTAGGCTCCAGGGGGCGGTGACTGAACTCCTCCCAACCCATGCAGGTGGAAGCTCTGCCCACAAGGTTTTAGGTGGGTGCCACCCCCTACTCGGTCCCGGGGTTCAAAGTCTTTGCTCCACCTGAGAACCAGGCTGCCTGTGCTCAGATCACCTCCTAACACAAACACACATACAGACACACAGACACACACACACACACATACAGACAAACACATGCACACAAATCTGCAAAGGACCCCATACTCTATGGAAATCTGATAGAATGTATAAAAAATAAATTCAAACCAAACCTACATCTAACAGAGGGCTAATACCCAATATATAGAAAAAACTCAAGAAGTTCTACTCCATAGAACCCAATAACTCTATTAAAAATGGTGTACAGATATTAGCTCTCTGTTGGATGTAGGGTTGGTAAAGATCATTTCCCAGTTAGTTGGTTGCCGCTTTGTCTTTTTGACAGTGTCTTTTGCCTTGCAAAAACTTTGTAATTTTATGAGGTCCCATTTGTCAATTCTTGATCTTAGAGCATAAGCTTTTGGAGTTCTATTCAGGAAATTCTCCCCTGTGCCCATATATTCAAGGTTCTTCCCTAGTTTCTTTTCTATTAGTTTCAGTGTGTCTGGTTTTATGTGGAGGTCCTTGATCCACTTGGAATTGAGCTTAGTGCAAGGAGATAACAATGGGTCAATTTGCATTCTTTTGCATGTTGACCTCCAGTTGAGCTAGCACCATTTGTTGAAAAGGCTATCTTTTTTCCACTGGATGGTTTTAGCTCCTTTGTCAAAGATCAAGTGACCATTGATTTCTGGGTCTTCAATTCTGTTCCATTGATCTACATGCCTGTCACTGTACCAATACCATGCAGTTTTTAACACTATTGCTCTGTAGTACAGCTTGAGGTCCGGCATACTGATTCCCCCAGAGGTTCTTTTACTCTTGAGAATAGTTTTAGCTATCCTGGGTTTTCTGTTATTCCAGATGAATTTTTGAATTGCTCTTTCTAACTCTGTGAAGAATTGAGTTCGGATTTTGATGGGGATTGCATTGAATCTGTATATTGTTTTTGGCAAGATGGTCATTTTTACTATATTAATCCTGCCAATCCATGAGCATGGCAGATTTCCAGAGAGGCAATTAACCCTATTAAAAAATGGGGTACAGAGCTAAACAAAGAGTTCTCACCTGAAGAATATCTAATGGCTGAAAAGCACCTAAAGCGATGTTCATCATCCTTAGTCATTAGGGAAATGCAAATCAAAACAACCCTGAGATTCCATCTCACACCAGTCAGAATGGCTAAGATCAAAAACACAGGAGACAGCAGTTGTTGGCAAGGATGTGGAGAAAGAGGAACACTCCTCCACTGCTGGTGGGATTGCAAGCTGGTACAACCACTCTGGAAAGCAGTCTGGCGGTTCCTCAGAAAACTGGGCATGACACTCCCGGAGGATCCGGCTATACCACTCCTGGGCATATACCCAGAGGCTTTACCTGCATGCAATAAGGACACATGCTCCACTATGTTCATAGCAGCCTTATTTATAATAGCCAGAAGCTGGAGAGAACCCAGATGTCCCTCAACGGAGAAATAGATTCAGAAGATGTGTTATATTTACACAATGGAATACTACTCTGCAATTAAAAACAATGAATTCACGAAATTCCTAGGTAAATGGTCAGAACTTGAAAATATCATCCTTAGTGAGGTAATCCAATCACAAAAGAACACACATAGTATGCAGTCACTGATAAGGGGGTATTGACCCAGAATCTCGGAATGCCCTAGACACAATACACATATCAATAGATTTCAAAGAAGATGGAAGGAGAGACCCCCTGGTCCTGGAAAGACTGGATGTAGGGGAATGCCAAGACAGAGAAGTGAGAGGGGGTTGAATGGGGAAAAGAGGGAGGGAAGTGGGCTTATGGGACTTTCGGGGAGGGAGGAAACGGGAAAGGGGAAATGATTTTGAATGTAAATTAAAATATAAAAAAAAATGGTTTTAGGAGCAAACTAAAGAATTCTCAACTGAGGAATACCGAATAGCTGAGAAGTATCTAAAGAAAAGTTCAACAACCTTAGTCAACAGGGAAATGCAAATCAAAATAATTCTGAGATTTCACCTCACACCAGTCAGAATGGCTAAGATAAAAACTTTCGGGGAGGGAGGAAACGGGAAAGGGAAAGTGATTTGGAATGTAAATTAAAAAAAAAAAAAACTCAGGTGACTGCAGTTTCTCGAGAGGATGTGGAGAAAGGAAAATCCTCCACTGCTGGCGGGATTGCAAGCTGGTACAACCACTCTGGAAATCAGTTTGTTCGTTCCTCAGAAAATTGGACACAGCACTATCTGAGGACCCAGCTATACCACTTCTGGGCATATACCCAGAAGATGCTCCAACATGTAATAAGGACACATGCTCCACTATATTCATAGCAGCCTTATTTATAATAGCCAGAAGCTGGAAAGAACCCAGATGTCCCTCAATAGAGTAATGGATACAGAAACTGTGGTAGATTTACACAATGAAATACTACTTAGCTATTAAAAACAATGAATTCATTAAATTCTTAGGAAAATTGATGGAACTAGATAATATCATCCTGAGTGAGTTAACCCAATCACAAAAGAACACACATAGGATGCACTCACTGACAAGTGGATATTAGCCCAGAAACTTGGAGTACCCTTAATACAATTCATAGACCAATTGAAGCTCAAGAAGAAGGAAGACCAAAGTATGGATAATTTGATCCTTCTTAGAAGGGGGAACAAAACAGACATGGGAGGAGATACATAGACAAAGTGTGGAGCAGAGACTGAAGAACTGTCCACCCAGAGACTGCCCTACCTGTGGATCTACCCCATATACTGTCACCAAACCCATTTACTAATGTGGATGCCAACAAGGACTTGCTGATGGGAGCCTGGTATAGCTGTCTTTTGAGAGACTTTGCCAGTACCTGACAAATACAGAGGTGGGTGCTCCCAGCCAACCATTGGACTGAGCACAAAGTCTCCAATGGAAGAGCTAGAGAAAGGACCCAAGGATCCAAGGGAGCTGTCAGCTCCATAGGAGGAACTACATTTTGAACCAACCAGTACCCCCAGAGCTCCTAGGGACTAAACTACCAACCAAATAGTACATGGAGGGACCCATGGCTCCAGTTGCATATGTAGCATAGGATGGCCTTGTTGGACATCAAAGGAAGGAGAGTTCCTTGGCCCTGAGAAAGCTTCATACCCCAGTATAGGGGAATACCAGGACAGGGAAGCAGGAGTGGTTGAGTTGAAGAGCAGGGGGAAGGGGGAGATGCGGTAGGGTGTCTTTGGAGGGAAAACCAGAAAGGGGATAACACTTGAAATATAAATAAAGAAAATATCTAATAAAAATGAGAAAAAATTCAAGTGTATTTATGTACTTGAAGTGCTATTTGTAAAAGAATAATATAAATTACTAATAAATTATAAGTATGATATTGATAAATATTGATATATTTACCATAATTTATGCAATATAATTTGTTTATATAATATAATGAAAAAAATAATGCTATAATATAATGAAATAATGAAAATAAAATAAATACAAAATAATGAAAAATAAATAAAATAAAATAATAAATTAAAACTAAAGTTCTTTATTTTTCATTAACATAATCAAAAATAGACAATCTAGGGTTTGAATGTGTTGAGATTCAGGTGCTCTTATATTTGCACAAGCTCATTAGATCTACATTTACAGTAAAGTGATGAATAAATCCATAACTAATGTGTTTCAGGAATCGATGTGATGATGTTCTTGCTTTACTATAAGGAATATCAGATTAGAGATGCTGGGTTCGAACTTGCTATTATAAGACAAAGGAGAAAAAAAGACAAGATAATTATTAGTGCTCTGTGTTTCTGTAGAAGGAGAGTTGAATATAAACAAAAATTAAGTAATTATACTGGTTGTTTTAAAAAAGCAACCAGTAGTGGCTGCCATGTGATATTCATTGTAGCCCCAAACAACAGTATCTATTAGGACGTTGCTCTCTTTTTCTGGACTGCAGCACCACAAAACTGTAATAAATTGGGCTGCAGAGATGTGAGCAAGACTCGAATGCATCATCAGGCAAAGATGGCAGGGACATCACAGGCTGTGGGGGGAGAGAGGCAGGATGGTTTATGGAGAGTCGTAGTCTAAGATTCTCCAAGAGCGTCCTGGAGTGTAAAACCTAAGAAGGAGCCAGTTCTACCACATCCTACATTATGTATCTTGTTAATTTTTACATCTTGGCTTAATTTTTTTGTCATAAATTCATCCATTTAGTATAGGTTTCCATATTAGTGGAACATTAATTTTCAAAGAAAAGCATTGTGATTTTTTATGTTTATTAATATGTATCATAATTTCTCCATATATATGTTAATTTTTGCTTTCAAGCTATTTCTTTTCTCAGCTTTATACTCCTGTAAATCCTTTTGTTTAGTTTGATACTCTTGTAAATTCATGATTTCTGTTTTAAAATATCATTTGTTAATATGTGTGTGTGTTTGTAAACTGATATAATTAATCACCAGAATATATATAGTCCTGAACACAGGTCCAGGAGAGAAAAATGACACCTCAGTCCTAATATAACTTAGTGTTTCTTGAACATTGCAAACAAATCCACTAAAATAATTAAAAACAACAACTTAACTTTAAAACAATTTCTAAAACTAAAACACAAGATTCATGAAAAAATGAAATATGAATCTTTCAAAAATTACTAATCCCACAGTAATTTCCTCAAATGGGAGTGAATTACTAAAAAATCCATAAAATAATTAAAAAGAATGGTTTTAAGTATATCCTAAGAAATGGAAATAGACACAAATAAGCTCCTAAATGAATCACTACTGAACATACACAAATGGTAGGGTAAAATAAAGTAGTGAGTTCAGGGTATGGGAGTGGAAATCAATACAGAGGAATTGGTACAGAAAACTGATAAAAGGTGAAGTTCTAGAAATGAAAAATTTATTAAATCAAATATAACCTTTTACAAAAGAATAGTCTGAGGGGGGGCAGGGATACAGTATGAGGGCTTGTAAACAATGCAGAAGAGTTTAGGTGGTAGACAATGACAAATCTGCATGAATAAGAAGGCCTGAAATTTTAAATATGTATGAATTATAGGCACTGAAGAATTATTCTAAAATCTCACTGTCACATTTCTAGTTAAATTACAGCTGAGAGGGATAGAGTACTTTAAAAGTGGGTACTTTATAAGGCTTCTAATGGGTTTTATGCAGGTTGCCATTTAATTTGGTTAACTAAAAATATAAACACTTTTGTGTTAGACTTGTTTCTTTTCACATAACTTGAAATGTTCAGTATGAAGTTAGGTTTTATAATTTCAGTCATATTGAGTGTCTCTTTTGTTATGAGTCACTTCATAATAATAATAGTACATGGCAATGGATTGATGTAAAATGAATTTAAGAATTTTCCAGAAATGCATTGTTTTTACCTAAGATATGTTTAGCTTACACCCAAGCATATACCAGCAAATAGATACAAGACTCTTCCCAATGAGCAAAGTATTTAGGAAGCATGTTTTAAATGATCAAGAGAAATTTTACTGAACCTGATTAGGTCAGACAAGACACATTTCTGCATTTTAGTTTTTATCTGTCACCTCAGTGTTGGGAACAAATTTTCAAAAAGAGTCTGAGGAAATTATTCCATAAAGGTTTTTTTTTTTTTTTTTTTTTTTTGCCTTTGCTGATATTCTTAGTTATTTTGAGACTCTGAACAGGGAAGGGAAATCTGGGAGAATCAATTAAAGCAATTGTTGAGGTTGTCAGAGGTCTATCTGTGTCAAGTCTCTTCAAAAGAACTATCTCTTGTATTCACCAATGTAATGTTCTTCAAACATTAATTTTTACATTTCCATTTATTGTGTGTGGGAGAATCTGAAGCTCAGGTTCTAAGGCACTCTTATGGAGGACCTAAGAAGACCTCTTACTATTACTTCTCGCCTCTCATGTGTGCTTCAGGGACTGAAGGCATTTTGTCATGCTTAACCAGAAGTAGTTCTACTGGTTGAGACATACTCCAATCCCCAGGCTCCATTTTTTTGGCTACTGAACAACTGGAGTCGGAGCTATCTCAAAAGCTGTTGCCTGTCCATGGGATATGTTTGTGTAGATAAGCTGCCTTGTCTGACCTTAGTGGGACAGGATGTACCTAGTCTCACAGAGACTTGATGTGCCAGGGTTGGAGTAGTATCCAGGAAGGTGCCCTACCTCTCAGAGGAAAAGGGGAGGGAGGATTGGAGTAGGATTGTGGGGAGGAAGGGATGGTAGGGAGGGGGAGGGGCAGCAGTGAGTAGGATGTAAAATACATTTTAATTTTTCCCAGAGAACAATTTGGGTGTGTTTATAAATTTTTAGGCATAGCCTTAGCTACTTTCTGAATTACCTATGTTTATGCTTTTATCCTGTAATATGTTTTATCCTATATTATATCCTTTATTATGTTTTCCACAATGCTTTAGAGGAGCTTTAATTTTCAAGTTTTTAATTTGCCTGAAGTATGTCTTTATATATGTGGAATTTTTGATTGTTAATTGCCCTGTTTCATAAAAATTTTAATATTTCTCTCATCAAATCCTCCCTCATTTTTTCCTGTAACTTTTATTGTTAAAATATTAAAAATATTTCCTGGGCCCTTTAAAATAATTCATGGTCTGGTCTAAGACCAAGTATTTCACCCATCAATTACACACTTTTTAAAGAATGTAATAACTTTTTCTTTTTTGTGTTTTAGGTTTCCATTGATTTCCAACCTCATACTGACAGAGTTATATGGGGCAGATCTTTTATTAATATATAATAGATGTGCACTATTCGACATTTTGAAGTCTTCTGAGATAATAATGGTGAAGTTTTCAATATTAAGGAAACAAAGGAGCCATGAATACACTTTTGGGTTCTGGTAGAAATAGATGTGTACAAAACAATGGTTTGTGTAACTATTGCTCTGTTTCCGCATAAGGTGAGAAGTGTTAAGTGGCATTCAGTTCTATGTTCTCATGAAATAACAAAAATATTAAGAAAATATTGACTATTGGGAGATATTTAAATAGAATTATGAGACAGAATATAAAAGAGTAATAATTTTCAACTTTTGACATTAAGAAAGAAATTCAAATGTGCTTTACTTTAATAATCTCTACTCATTGTGTCTCAGGCTTCTTTCGGTTTTAGGTTTATATATGTTTTTAGAAACTTCCAATTTTTCTCTTATTTGGCTGTTTTTTCCTAAAGGAGAACCATCCACATGCCTTTTCTTTATACAACCTAAACTCTCTATACTCTTATATGTGTCGTCAAGGTATTGACTACCAACATCCCAAAGGCCATGAGGCTGCCCTTGTCTGTTGTAAGGAGACTATGTCGAGGTAGAAAGGCTTGGGAAAGTTGTTCACAGGAATTTAACACCCAGACAAATCTTATCACGAGGGAAACTGTCACGAATTAGACAAAGTTTATGACATAATAGTTTAGATTGGTGAAGCAAGAAACTTGTCAGTCTCCAAGTCACTTCTAATAAATAAAACGCCTGGATGACTCACAGTCTTGGTTTCAGGAAATAGTTAGCAAACTAGGTTATTTTGTTCAGTGTCAGTATTAGCAGAGGAACAGGGGTGTTTGCCAATTCCACTGATGTTAAAGCCATGAAGGTCTAATTGAACAGGTTTTTGATCTCATAGTCAATAATCAAAACTGCCAACATCTCCTTGTGCCCAACAAGCAATCTCTAATCTTATTTCACTCTCAAGATTCTTTAAATCTGTCATTATATCCCCTTATTTCAGGAAGAGAATACACATTAGAACAGTAACTGCCTAATCTCACAAATAGACAAGTGGGTTATTCTGTTCATTTGTTGCCAGAGTTGTTTACTTTCCTTTGATTACATATGCTAATTTGTTAATCTCCGATATCAATTTAAATATCCCTACTTCTATACAATATTCTAATTTATTTAACTCTGAATTAAATATCAGGAGATATTTAAATAAAACTATAAGACAAAACTACATGAAGAATATATGAGTCAACATTTAGGAAGAAGTATTAATGCCCATTGATATTTTTAATTGATTTTTACTTTTTATGATGGATAGATGGTTCTTTGTTCTTTACTTTTATAATTTGAAGGCTTTTTGTTATACAATAATTCAAACTATTTTATATACTATTATATATACAAAATGTATATATATATATGTATGACATTATCTCTATACAATAGCTTTGTACAATTATTATTTGTGTATTAAAATTTAAAATATTATAAGGACACTGGAAGGAGTGATATTCAAAAATATTAATTTTAAATTATCTGAGAAAATTATCAAAATGTTTTTAATAAAATGGTTCAAGGCCAAAACTAAGGCCTGAATGAGAAGCTCTGTGATAGGACTGAAGCAGAGAAAACTATCACTCTGATCAGTCTATGGAACCATTTTAAAGGAACATTTGGAGGGAAAGAAATAAAGTGGAAAATATTGCTTTATTTGTATTTTTCTGACATTATTTCTGATTCCCCCTCCCCGATTTTTATGTTTTTTCTTTTATTGAATATTTTCTTTATTTGCATTTCAAATGTAATCCCCTTTCCAGGTCTCCCATCTGGAAACCCCCATCCCATCCATCCTTCCTCCCTGTGCCACTATGAGGGTACTCCCCCACCCACCCACCATCCCTCTCCCCATGACTCTACGAGGGTGCTACCTCACCCACTCACCCACCCACTCTTGTCTTCTTGCCCTGGCATTCCCCTATACTGGGGCATCGAAATCCCTCAATCTCAAGGGCTGCTCCTCCCACTGATGTCCAACAAGGCCCTCCTCTGCCAAATATGCGGCCGGAGCCACGGTCCCTCCATGTGTACTCTTTGTCTGATTCCCCCTTTAAAGATTCTAAAGTTGCCATACTCATGTAAAACAGACAGTAATATAATGGGCATTGGTATGCCATCCAGCTGTGTTCAACAATTTAAACATATTTTGTAGGATAGTAATTTTGAATCAGCACATATTTCACAAAACCATTTAGAGCCTTCTATATAATTATAACTTTTCCACCATTAGCATTTTGATTGGTTAGTTGGTGTGTACAGAAGTTTGTTACATCTTCGGGATTGCAGTTCTGTTTCACCTTTAGGATGTCATAATAATGAAAAGTAGAGTACTGTATACTTAAATAAATGAATGAGTGAATAAATAAATAAATGTAATGAGAATTTAATTGATTTTTCTCTTGAGTATTTTTTCAACTTTTTAAAGAAGCATAATTTAAGAATACTTTGTAGGATTGAGAATTGTCTCAGTGGTTAAGAACACTTTTGTTTTCTCAATGGAAGAAGATTCAGGTTTGAGTCCCAGCACCCCCATAACAGCTCACAAACATCTGTAACTCCAGTATCAGGGCATTACATGTCTTATTCTCACCTCTGAGGTAGCTATACAAGTGCATAGTGCACATACATATATGCATTTAAAACACTCATACACTTATAACTATAAGATGAATAAAAATAATTCAATAATTTGTAAATGAGTTTAATATTTGTTTCTTGTATTGAAAGGTAGAAGCGGAATCATACAATCCATTATTTTTCCCTTGTTTTTTCTCATATAGCATTGGTATTCAAAACATCCATGGCAGAAATTTTTGTTTTCCAGGACTGGTGATAACTAAAATAATGGCTATGTGGAAGAGAGGCAATAATGAGCCTTCTATGGGTAATAGTGGTTAAATCTCTTAGAGGTACTATGATAGAATTTAGCAAAGTATCAAGGACTTTAAAAAAAATAGCTACATCTGAAAGGTTCATATTTGACCTCAAAGAAGTAAAGTTTTATCAGAAATAAAAAAATATACATTTATGATAGTTAAATAAATGGAATGCTCTTGAGAATATCATTTCTTTCTTAAAACATTAACCTTCAAGTTCAATTTTTCACATTAATGTCCAAAGTATTTAAAATTTCTCAATAAGTGGATTCCTCCTCTTGTGTGTGTGTGTGTGTGTGTGTGTGTGTGTTAGTGCATGAACATATGTGTACATGAGCATACATGAGTGTAAATGGGTGTATATTGAGACCCTGAAAAGGACATAGGCTCTTTTTCTCTGTATTCTTTTGAGAATACATTTTTCATTTAACCTGAAGCTCACTATTTTCCTACTAGGCAGGTTGGTTTGAAATCCCAGTGATGGATGCTCCTGTGTCTTCAGTTGCCAGATCTAGGGTTTAAGAAATACATGAGTATTCTTAGCTATTTACTTGTGTTCTTAGGCCCTAACACAGGTCCTCATTATGGCTGTACTGTCATTCTTTTATAATAAGTCATCTACCCAGACCAAATATTGCAGGGTTTTTTTGAAGCTTGGAATTAGATAATATTCTTTCTTTATAAAATGATAGCTGTGAGTAGATACTTGCTGCTTTTGTGAGTAAGAAATAAAGTTGAGATAAAATTACTTTAGTGACAATATAAGTATTTGATGAATACGTTTATAAACCAAAATTGAAGTTCTGTTTTATATAATCAGTGTAGTTCCTATTAAATTTAGTCTATAGTCCCAAGTAACAGTTTCTAATGTATGGTCTTTCCCATTTTATGTAAATCTAAATGGTACAAAGTCTTTGATATATGAAGATATGAAATGACTGATTTTCACACTGAAACACAAAGTCTTTTAAATTTGAATTTGACTAGAATAGACATTACCATCCTTAAAAATAAGCACGGATGTTGTCATAAAAATTAGAGCAGACTCTTCCACAAGACGCTCCAAGTTCCATCTATTGGTAGGTTGTGGGTCTCTGTTTCAGTCATTTGTTGGGTAAGAGCCCCATAGAGGTCAGTTACGCTAAGATCCTGTCTGCAAGCATAACAGAGTATTATTGATAGTGTCAGATATTGCTTCTTGCCCATGAGATGGGTTTCAATTTGGGCCAGTCATTATTTGGACATTCCTTCAGTCTCTGCTCTATCTTTGTCCTTAACCATCTTCTAGATAGAACACATTTTAGATTGAAACTTTTGGGGTGGTTTGTTGTCCTTATCTCTCCACTGGAAGTCTTGGCTGGCCCTAGGAAATGGTCACCACTGGATATATATGCCCCACTTCTAGGAGTTTCAGCAAGAGTTACCCCAATAGATACTCTGGGGCTTACCCCCATACCCAGTCTTCTCTCACATTTCCTAGAAATGCCTCCTGCCTGCCCATCACTGATTTCCATTCTTTCTTCCCTATACCTGATTTCCCCTCCCTGCCCCACTCTCTTACCCATCTTCCTGTCCCTACCTTCTATCTCTTCATCTACCTACAATATGTCTTTTGAAGTCTCTTTTATTTCCCCTTTTGAGAGATTCAACCATCTTCCCTTGGCTCCTTCTTGATATGTGGGTAGTAGTATGGTTATCCTGTACTTTATAAGTGAGTACATATCATGCACCTTTTAGGTGTGGGTTATGTCACTCAAGAGGAATGTTTTCTAATTCACCCATTTGGCTGCAAAATTCATGGTGTCCTCATTTTTAATAGCTGAGTAATATTCTATTTTGTAAATGAACCATATTTTCTTTATCCATTCTTCAGTTGAGAACCATTTAGGTTGTTTCCAGTTCCTGGCTATTACAAATAAAACTGCTATGAACAGAGTTGAGCAGGTGTTCTTGTGGGATAGTGGGGCATTATTTTTGGTATATGCCCAGGAGTGGTATAGCTGGGTCTTGAGTTAGAACTATTTCCAATTTTCTGAAAAACTACCAATTTGATTTCCAGTGTGGTTGTGTAAGTTTGCACTCCCACCAGCAATGTGTAGCGTTCCCCTTGCTCCACATCCTGGCCAACAAGCATGTGCTGTCTTTTGAGTTTTTGATTTTAGTCACTCTGATAGGTCTTAGGTGGAATCTCAGAATTGTTTTGATATGCATTTTCTGATAACTAAGGATGTTGACAACTTCTTTTAGTGTTTCTTGGCCATTTGAGATTTCTAAGTTGAAAATTCTGTTTAACCCTGTAACCCATTTTTAATTGGGTCTTTTGGGTTGTTGGTGTCTAACATTTTTAATTGTTTACTTATTTTGGATATTAGTCCTCTTTCAGATGTAGGGTTGGAGAACACTACAGACATTCATTATGTGCTTTTGATTAAAGGAGATTTTCAGTTTCATGAGGTTCCATTTATTAATTGTTCATCTTCGTTGTTGAGGCATTGGTATTCAGGAACATGGTCTTCATGAGTGTCATCGCATTTGTTGCCTGCCTGTGGATCTAGTTCCTCTAACTGGGCTGCCTTGTCTGGCCTCATAGAGAAAGGAAGAACTTATTCCTGCAGTGAGTGATAGGATAGTGTGCCAGTGTGTGTGTGTGTGTGTGTGTGTGTGTGTGTGTGTGTGTGTGATGACGGGGAGGCTACTCCTCAGAGAAGAAAGGGAGTGGGAAGCAGGGGGAGAAACTGTGAGAGAGGAGGAGGGAAGCAGAGGGCAGCTGATATTTGGATGTACAGTGAATAAATAAATACACAAATTTAACAAAAGTAAAGCTGACTTAATGATGGTCTTCCCAGTGGTCCATAGAATTCTCTACAGAAAGTGCTGTCAATTAATTAGAGTAGGCAACATATCACCAGACACCAAATTATTATTGATATTTACTTGATTTTCCTAGGAGTGTGAATGTTGGGTAGACTGGTCTCTATATGATCAGAGCCATGCCATATGTTATCTATCCCCTATACTTTATCATCAGCATCCAACTGGAAAGCAAAGAGGGGAAATAGAGAAGCCCATTAAAGGTTTTACATTCCAGGAACAAATATTATAACTAATCATGACCTGTACTGACAATGACTCAGTCACACAATTGAAGAATACATGGAAGACAACCCAGCACTGTTTCCATGAGTGAACAGCTTACTGTTTGTGAGCTGCCTTCAGTCTTTTAGATTAATGAAGGAGATCATAACCATGGAAAACATGGGTAGAATTTTGTTTATAGGAAACGTAAGAGGTACAAATGAAGTGCTAGTGACTTCTGGCTTTTAAAACTATAAATGTTTAAGCAGGAGGAAGGGAGTCTGGGTAAGGGCGAATTTTGTTGCTAATTTACTTATACTCAAATTCTCAGAGTAGGAGAGAACTTATGTGGTTTCAAGTGATTAAATGCCATACGGAACTCCTGTTAGTTGCATTTTTGGTCACACTGACAAACCACCTGAGAAAGAAACCTAGGTCAGAATTTATTTGGGTTCATGGTTGAAGGAGATACAAAAAGAAACACAGCAATGAAAACATGGCAGTTATGACATAAAGTGGATTTTCACATAGTGCTTATAGTAAGAATGCAGAGACACAGAGAGATGAATGTCCATGCTCTACTTGCTTTCTCATTTACTTTTTATTTAGTTTGCAATTCCAGACCATGGATGCTACTGCTCACATTCAGGGTGGGTTAACACACTTCAGTTCAATCACCTTAGAAGAACGTTTACAAATATGCCCAACAGTATGTCTCCTATGTGATTCCAATTCAAAACAACAACAAAATAAACAGAAATAAGTTGCAAACTTCAAATATCAAATGCCACAGAGTAGTTTTCCATTCCAACAATGGAATGGTGTTTATTTTGTGACATTGTGTACTGGGAGTTTGCTACTTTTTTTGTTTTCCAATCTTGTTTTGTCCTTCTCTTTTATTGTTCATGGAAACCCAGTGGGGAAACTCAAATCTTAAAGCTCTGTCTCAAGCATCTGCCTTGAAATGGAGAATATGTGCTCTGATGGTATTACATAGTCTTGCCCTTCTAGCTCTGCTAGCTGTAACATGTAACATCTCCTGGGCTACCTCTGTTTGGTGGCTAGAGACTTCATTGGTGAATAATCCTTGGGCCTTGGCTTGCAAAATAACTCTCCCCTTAACAGTTTCATGCAATATCCTTACCAGAACCTTCTTACAGATAGTTTTACCCTACCCAATCCTTCTTGATCTCAGAGACTTTCAAGAACTTTGGTTCAAGGCCCTTCAAGACAATAGCCCTTGTATTTGCAAGCTTACACAAGTAGCATCATGTGAACAATCCTGCCAGTGTCTCCTGTGAGTTCAGATAGTACTTTGGCACCTTTCTTCTTCTGCCTAGTTGGATTTTGTCTATTTTTGGATGAACCTGGGACAATAATGTCTAGATAGATGTTTCAGAACAAGGAAACTCCTTCATTGGCATTCCCATTCTGGGTTCTTTTCTCTCAATTCAACTGCAACTTCATAAGCTGAAGTCTTTGATTGGTGCAGGTTTTATCCTTAGAGTGCTTTCCCTACTGTACCAGTGGAGAGCCCAGCCTATGAAATGGTGGAGGCCATATTCAGGTTGGGCCACCTTTCTCAGTTAAATACTTTTGGAAACACCATTACAAACATGCACAGCTGTCCATAATCTAGATGATTCTAAATCTATCTAGGTTCAGATTGGAAATTAACCATCAAAGAAGCGAATACATTGACATTCTGAATTTGGGCATTGTTTGTCTGTATATTCTGAGTACCTTTGTGTGTATGTAAATATTGCAAGTGGGAGTGACTATGTGTGCACGTATAGATTATGAGTATGAGTGACTATGTGTGGATATTATGTGGGCATGTGTATATTGTGAGTGGGAGTGACTTGGTGTGTATGTGCATGTTTTACTCTGATACAGACTCTAACATACAGTCTGCATGTAGTTTAGCATACTCAGAAAATGTTAATCATAAAATGCCATTATGGTATGTATTCTAGGACAAACACTAGCTTAAAGTTTTTAAGAACTAAAATTTAAAAATACAATTAATGTTTTCATAGTACTAACATAATTATTCACTTACTGGAAATAAAAGAATTTCTATTTCCCTCCAATTGTGCATAGGACAACTGCCATACCTTTACCCCTGTAATATTTGATGTAATTTCTCCTCAGGCAAAGATGAGTCTCCTCTTTAGCTTTTGGGGCATTATTTTGGTGTATTCTATTTTTCAGCTCAGATATAAATTAATACCCAGTTCAAACAATCAATATACTATAAAATACTCTTTAGAAATACAAATTCATAAAATTTGACTGTTTAAAGGTTTGTGATTCATAGATCTGTATACTAAGATTTTCCTAGATTATCTTAATGATTATAATTTCTGACTAAAGCATCCTGGTACTAACAGATTATTCTTCACATTCTCTAGCGTAACTATCCATAAAGAGTTCAGTACTAAATCCTGCCACAGATGGATACTGATTATCTCCATCAATAAGCTTTACTTCTCTGCTTGTGGGTATTGTAGATTGAGGGGGAGGGAAGTATACTCGTGATCCTATGGTTTAGACTGAGAATAGAAAATAGAATGTTTAAGAATTTGCATGTTTATATTATATAATTAAATCTACAGTAGACTTTTTGCTTTGATGCTTTTCCAGGTGGAGCTTGGCATCTGTTATAGCTGAGTATAAAGGAATATTAAACTTCAATAGCATATTCTAGACCCAGTAACAATTTTACTAGTTTCAAAGAACTCTACAGAATCTTTATTTACTGGAAAAAGCAAAGGTTTACACAATCAAATGGTGTTTCAGGTAATGTACCCCTTTTAACAATGAATGGGAATGTGATGCGCACATAGTGATGATTCATATTCATGAGACTAATTAGATACTTTTCTCACTTTAAACATGAGGGTTTTCTCATGCAAGAAAAGTGGACAAACATTTAAATCCTTTCCCATTGCTACTCAACTGTAGGAAAACAAATTACAAATTGAGCAGTCAAGGATATTCAAGTCTTCTACCAGAAAAGTATTCTTTCTAAAAGAACAGGTTAAGCTTTATTTAAAGAAGTTGGAGTTTCATAACCTGATAGTGAGACAGATGATACATGTTGAAACACAAACAGAATTTTTACTGTATAGGGCTAGTAGATGTTCAGGAATATTTGACCTTTATAACAATAACACTTCATGACTGAATGCATGTTTACAATGTTCTATTTTGTAAACTATAAAACAAACTGAGGACATAAAAGTTCTAAAACATTTTCCTGAGTGTTCCTAAAATATTTTCCAAAGAACAAAACAACTCAGCATATACACACTATTACAGCATCATGGGTATCAAATGTAGATGCAAAAGCAGTATGAGAACACATGTGATTTTCCTGAGTTTTCATTCTGTGTGCATGAGCACAGCCAGAAACAGGCCATTCTTTGTAGTCAGAATAAGCTACTGCTTCATGGATGTCAAATGTCCTATATGCAACGTAATTTACACAATACATACTCAGTTTAAATTTTTATGAAAGATTTTAAGAAAGGTATCAGGCCTATTGGATTTCATGTAGCTTTCTGGAAGATTGTTTAGGATTCTTTCTGAGTCAGTGAATAAATTCAAATAGAATGAATGGTCATATTTACTGAGTGTCATATAATTTGCTTTTATATTTCAGAATTATGTTTTGGAGGTTTGCATATATGGACACATAATTTCATTTAAATTTCTGTAATCAATATGGCTGGCTCACTGTTAGAAAATGTCCATTCTTCTGCTCATGCACAGTCTTTGTATGATGCAGTGAGATGATGAAAGTCTTAAAGAGGGTTTATATTATTTTATTTTTTTGTAGATGGTATAATGATCTGCATTCTGCACTCAGAAATAGAATTGAATTGTCTAAGGATGTACTAATGTATTAACACTTACTGAATACATTTCTGTCTCTATGTTCTATGTGTCATCCCAATTTGTAGACAAGAACCTCAATTCCAGAACTCATCTGAAACATTGTTTTGTCAGACTATAATATTTTTAATAAGTTGTACATTAAGCTATTTGTGTGTGTGAATGTACTTTATGTCTATGATAATTCATGTGTTATTTTTAGTTCTCTAATGAAACTGGAATAATATAAATGCATATTCCTAGATTTACTAATGTGTTGTTTTCCCTTGTCCTTTCATTGATTTCAGGAGTCACATGTTTTGAATGCCAATACTTTGACAGTTATGTGATGATAAATATATTCTCACAGACCAAGGCTTTAACTCACCTTTTTTGTGATAGGTGTTTTAGAATTAAGGTTTATTTTATATTTATTAATCATCACCAAGTAGAATTTTTAGTCTCTATGATATTGTTCAGGAAGTTTTCTACTTAAAGCTCATAAAATACACTCTTGCAATACCTTCCATAGTTATGATGGTGGTTTTCCACATTTGACTTAATTCACTGAAATTTACCTTTTACTAATAGTGTAATAATGAACTCTGAAACCCTTTTTGTTCATACAACTAATTAGCAGCTATCATGCTTTGAAGCCAGCTCTTCTAATCCATGACTTGTAATGCAATGTCTACCACACAGTAGCCTGTTTTACCTCTTCATGAATTGCACAACTCTGTTTCTGGGCTCCCTGATGTGTTCTACAATGTTTCTTCCTTCTAGCAGGAGTACTATGGGCCCTGAAGGAACATCTTATATAAAGTCCAAGTCTTGGTATCAGACAGGCATTGTCCTGTTCCTCAGCTTCAGGCATGTTTTAACTTTCTCTCTCTCTCTCTCTCTCTCTCTCTCTCTCTCTCTCTCTCTCTCTCTCTCTCTCTCTCTCTCTCCCTCCTCTCCCTCTAACATCTACATTAATTGAAGGATTTATTTATAAATGGTAACTGTTGAAAATAGTATTAACCTATGATTATCTAACATTTATAGTAATGCCTTAAATTCTGGAATTACTATTACACTTTCCATTTTTCCAGCATTTCACCATTTCTTTTCTGTCTTTATAAAATATTTATAATGTTCATATGAGACAACAAGTACTTAGATTCAGGATTCGTTAGTTAATACCGAGACTAATAAATATTTTGAAAATCAAATGTTGCATGTGTTCTCTATGAATTAGATTGCAACTTTATCATCAAGGAATAAGGAAAACCCTATTTTTAAAGTTATTATTTTAAGAAGAAGTTAAACAGCTGGCTTTATTACCTTGTCCCAATTTTTTAAATGGAATGGAATAGTTTAATATTAAAAGAGTCATATATTTTTCTACAAAACACATTTTACATTAACAACCTCTTCCTGGGTCTAGAAAGATAGCTCCTCAGTTAAGAACATTGGTTTCTTTTCAAGAATACAAGGGCTCATTTCTCAGCACCCACATTGTGACTCGCAATTGTCTGTAAGTTCAGTCCCAGGGGATCTGATGTCCTATTTTGGACTCTGTAGCCACTGAACCTATATGGTTGGCAGTCATACGTACATGCAAGACATTCTTGTATAAGACACATAAACAAATTTTTAAAAAAAAATAGGCAACGTCCTCTATGTTCTTTTTTTCCTTACAGTTTTTCATGTGAATAAAGATTGAAGTGAGGTAAATGCAGTTATTGGTATTTATATTATAACACAAAATAAATGCAGTTGTATTAAAAACATAAATCCCTTTTTCCATCTATCTCTAGTACTATAGCTTTTCAGCTTGATTTGGAAGTCATCAGAGCTTATAACATGCAGTAATAAGAAAGAACATCCAAGGAACTCTCTAGCCTTTATTAACTCAGCCTCATAGCATCACCATCCACATTATAGAACAGCATTTCACCCAAGAATTTAATATTGAAACAATGTACTTATATTTTGCCATATTTTTATGCACTCATTTGAGTTTGTATTGTATATACTCCATTTTGTTACTTGTGTATCACTGTATAACTAAACCAAGATAAAACAATTCCACCACAAAAAAATCTGTGTTACACTCTCTTAGTTCTATGCTCTTCCTGTATGTCTTCTAACCCCTTGCAATGATCAATGTTATTAATCCATCTCTGCAATTTCATCAGTTTAAGAATTCACACAAGTGGAATTATGAAATATGTGACCTTTCAAAACTGGCTTCCTTTGTAACAGTGTAATTTGAAATTCATGCAAGTTGTTCATAATAATAGTTCATTATTGAGTACCCTTCTACAGTAAGCATAGAGCTCAAATTGTTAAACAATTCATCTGGAAGGGAAATTTTCTGTTAGTTAAGTTCATTCTTGTTGCAACAGAATACCTAATATAACACAAAGTAAAGAACACTTACTTGGTTCCTGGTTTCAGGGCTTTCAATCTATCATGTTGGGTGGGTGTGGTGGAGCAGAACAGCTCACACCATAGAGGCCAGAAAGCAAAAATTGGGACAAAGGGACTACAGAAAGATATGCTACATCTCTGTTTCACTAATCTGTTACTTCTACTTAGATGTTATCCAAGAACAACATCACAAGCTAAGAATCAAGCTGCCAGCTCATGTGTCCTAAGTGGTGGGGGAATTCATGTCCAAATTAGTACATGGACAGTTTACATTTTGCTACTATAAATAAAGCTGCTACAGATGCTGATCTAAGGCTGCCATTCCATAAATACACCTTATCTTGTTAAAAGGGCTGCTCTTGGTTAATAGTTACATGGTTCAGAGAAATGTTTTAAAATCAGTTTCTGTTAGTTTATGCAAGTTGTTATATTAAAATGGTTTCACACCTTCATTGTATATATAACATAATCATTGTTCCTGAAATACTTAGTGATAAACCTTTGGTTTTCATTTTATTTTCTCATTAGCAAATATCAACTCCTCCCTGTGAATAGCATTTCTTTTAGTGAAAAGCCCAAATTCTCCCTCAAAAAGACAATTATCTCATGTGAAAGAGTTCTTAGGTGATTTTTAAGTTTTTTAAAAAAATAATGTTGATTTTTGTTTTTAAAAGAATATATTTACTGTATTTTACATTTTACTAAATAATAAAGTATTCATATAAGAATATATGTAAATGGGTAATTATAGATGCCAGATAAAGAAAACAGCTAGAAGTAATGTGTTCTCAATAAAGAGAAAATATAAGGACAACTGAACATAAAAGTGGAAAATGGAGAAAATGCAGAAGACATCAACTCAGACTTAGCAAGTGTCAGACAAGAATGACAGCAAAGAAAAGAAACTGCAGTGACAGGGGTGGGAGAGACAGAAAATGTGTGGTGTGGTTTGGCTGACATCATTGTGACACTGGAAATCAGCAGTCTCTCCATCTTTGGATAGGTTTTTGACAGCCAACACCATCTGGAATGATGGAGGCAGGGCACAAGTATAGTTGTGAGCATTCCAGAGTATAGCAGGCACTGCTGTGTGTAGGCAGGAGTGAGAGAAGACACTGGGTAAGAACATCTGTAAGAGCCAGATAATTACTGAAAATATAGCTATGAAAGGCAGAGTTATAAAAACAATTAAAGGCAAATTTAGTGTTGGAGACAGAATTGGAGACAGTTTGGTAAAATAGCCAAAAGTCAGATCTTAGGGAAATTATAATTCTATCAGTTTACAGAAGGGCATTCTCAATCATTGCGGAGATCAAAGGCATAATTAGGCCAAGAGAATATGCTATTTTTGTTATTTCTTACTCCATGTGAATTCTGAAGTGTGATCCATCATAAAGAATGCTGATAACTAAGATGATGCATTCAAAGTGTCTTGTCCATTTTGAGGATTGACTTTGAGTTCCAGTGATTTACAGCATCTCATATGTACAATCATATGTTACCTGTAGTTAGGTGTCTGTTTATAACTGTAAAGGTGTTGTTCTGGACAGGATGATGAAGTAAAGAAAGCCCTTGGTGTAAATGGTCAGATGAGAAGCAAGACATTAAGGCCTGGGGAAACATGGCTTCTGCTCTCAATGCTGCTTTGCTTTTATTTGTTGCTGTAAGGAAACATCTTAAAACAAACAATAAAAGCAACACAGAGGGAGAAGCCTTTAGTTTAGCTCACAGTTTCAGGTTATAGTTTGTCATTGTAGGGATGTCACCGAAGTAGCTGGTCACACCATAGACACAGTCAAAAGCGAGAGAAATGAAAACATTCTTACTGTCTGCTTGCTTCCTGCTTAGCTGTCTTACTTCTTTCATTTTTAATTTTTTAACATTAGATACTTTCTTATTTACCTTTCAAATATTATCCCCCTTTCTGGTTTCCCCTACCTATACACATATATGAATGCATACACACAGAGTGAGATAAAATTAAAGAAACTAAAGTTTAAAATAAATTCCACTGAATATCTTCCTACCTCATCATGTTTGCTTCCTCCTGAGAGTGTTTAGAATAGTACCAGAGCTATGACCCTCTGTGAGCATCTGGGGCCTGTGTGGTACAAAAATCTTAGACTTGTGTGTTAAGTAAGGAACAATCCATCTTCTGTTGCTGATGCTTGTGCAGATCATGATTTTCAAGAATGGTAACTCATACTGCAAAATCTGAATGAAACTAGAAATTTCCATCATTAGTAGGTCTTCTACATTATATTCCCACAGTGTAATTTTGTACTTTTAATTTACTAAATTATTTAACAGTTTTGTCTGACATAATTTAAATTATTTTAATGAAATTGAATATCTATAATAGAATAATGCATGTCAATAATGACTGTATCCATTGGCTTGAAATAGGGCAATAATCAATAAGCCAATGAATGTATATTATCAGAAATAATTCTCCATAAAAATATTTTATATCAATAAATAAGAATTCCTGGAAAGTAATAGTGACAACGCACTGAGTAAGTAACATATTCAATTGAAATATTTAGAAAACTATACTGACACCACCTTTCGGCTCTGTATTCCCAAACTATATGTCTCAGTTTGAGGAGATCAGCTTGGGGAAACCTCAATTTATGTTTATGAAAATAAACATGGGTCTGTAGTTTTAGTTTGGATAGAAAAATAATTTTCTATTCTGTTCTGTTACCAAAAACACCCCTAAGATGATGGAAAAAGAAAAGATTAAAAAAAAAAACCTCAGTTTTTATTTACACGTGTGTGTGTGTGTGTGTGTGTTCATGTGTGTGTTACCTATGTCTGAGAGTAACCACATACTCTGTTAGTATGCAGAGTATGTAGAACAAAGGACAGCTACACTGTTGTGGGCATAGTGAAACTGATCAACTTGTTTGCTTTTATGACAATACCATATGTTTTTTACTACAACAGTTCTGTAGTACAGCTTGAAATCAGGGGTTGTTTTTCTAATTTCTTTCTCATCTCATTACTTATTTGTATACAGAGGGCTACTGATTTTTCTTTTTTACTCAATCTTATATCCAGTCATTTTACTGAAGGTGTTTATGAGTTGAAGTAGGTCCCTGCTGTAATTGTTGGTGTAGCTTATACATACTATGATATCATATGCAAATATTGATATTTTCACTTCTTTCCAATTTGCACCTCCTTGATATGCTTCAGTTGTCTTATTCTCTAGCTAAGACTTCAAGTACTATATACAACAGTCTTGGAAAGAGTAGAAAACCTTGTCTTGGTCTTGATTTTAGTGGAATTGTTTATCTTCCTTTTTGTTGATGTTGGCTGTAGGCTTGCTGTAAACTGCCTTTATTATGTTGAGGTATGTCTCTTGTATACTTAATCACTCTGGGACTTTATCAGGAAGGGGTGTTTGATATTCTCAATGATCTTTTGGGAATCTAATGAGATGATCATGTGTTTTTTGTCTGTGTGTTTGTTTATATGGTAGATTACATTTATTAATTTATGTATGTTGAGCCATTCCTGCTTCTCAGGAATGAAGCCTATATGATCATGGTCAATGACCCTTTTGATGTATTTTTGAATTAGGTTTCAAGTATTTTCTTTCAGTATTTTGTTTCTATGTTCATAAAAGAAAATTTTCAATAAGCTTTCTTTCTTGGATTTTTATGTGGTTTGTATATGAGGGTAACTATGGCTATGAGGTAAAACAAATAGTACAATGTCCCCTCTTTTTCTATTTTCTAGAATTATTTGAGTTATTGCCCTGAGGGTTTTTGGTGGTGGTGGTGGTGGGAGGTTTTAACGTCTGCTTCTAGTACACTAATGCTCATAGGTCTGTGTAAATTGCCTAGCTGATCCTTTGCTTAAATTTGATCAGCAGGATATATCAAGAAATTTATCCATTTCTTTCAGATTTTCCAAATTGTTTGAGCACATGTTTTTAAATTTTATCATTATGATTCTCTAGATTTCCTCAGTATTTTTTATATTCATCTTTTCATTTCTAATTTTGTTAATTTGGATATTCTCTCTCTGCTGTGTTTGCTACCAAAAAAATGAATCTATAAAAAATAATTCACAGTTGGACAGCTGGGACAGAAGCCGTCAGGTAGCCATTTGCCAGGGAGCCAGGTGGCTCCACAGCCTTCTGTGCACATACCCTGCCAGGAGAGAGTGATCTCCAAGCAGCAGTTTCACTTCTGAGCATGGAGGTGAGATCTCCACTTTCTCTCCAATATCTCTCTGGAGGAAAGCAGCTAGGAGCGCACAGGGCACATGATCAGTAGAGCAGCTGGGACAGGAGCCTTCATGTCTCCATTTGCACCAGGTAACCAGGTGGCTTCACAGCCTTCTGTGAAAACCCCCCAGGAGAGAGTAATCTCCCAGCAGTGCCTCCACTTCTGAGTGTGGAGGTGAGATCTCCACCTTCTCTCTGGAGGGGAAAAGCTAGGAGCACACAGGGCATAAGATCAGTGGACCAGCTGGGACTGGAGCCTTCCAGGAGCCATTTATATCAGGGAGCAAGGCAACTCCACAGCCTTTTGTGCACAGACCCTGCCAGAAGAGAATTGGTCTCCCAGGAGTATGGACACAGGCTTAGAGGCCCACAGGAGGGACAAGGTCCAGCCAGAGACAGCAAGACCAACTAACACTGGAGATAACCAGATGGTGAAAGGCAAGCACAAGAACCCTACCAACTGAAACCAAGGCTACACGGCAACAACAGAACCCAGTTCTCCTACCTAAGCAAGTCTCACATATCACAACACACCAGAAAAGCAAGAGTTGGATTTAAAATCAAATCTCATGATGCTGATAGATAACTTCAAGAAGGACATAAATACCTCCCTTAAAGAAATACAGGAGAACATGGGTCAAGCCATTAAAAAGAAGTCCTTAAAAAGAAAACACAAAAATCCCTTAAAGAAATACAGGAGAACATGGATCAACAGGTAGAATAAGTCCTTAAAGAGGAAACACAAAAATTCCTTAAAGAATTACAGGAAAACACAAATAAACACATGAAGGTACTGAACAAAACCATTCAGGATCTAAAAATGGAAGTAGAATCAAGGAAGAAATCACAGAGGGAGACAACTCTTGAGATAGAAAACCTTGGAAAGAAATCAGGAGACATAGATGTCAACAACAGAATATGAGAGATAAAAGAATCCCAGTGCTGAAGATACCACAGAAAACATTGACTCAACAATCAAAGAAATGCAAAATGTGAAAAGCTTGTAACCCAAAACATCCAGTAAATCCAAGACACAAAGAGAAAATAAACCTAAGGATTATAGGTATAGAAAAGAGCAAAGATTTACAACTTAAAAGGGCCAGTAAATACTTTCAACAAAATTATAGAAGCTAGAGTATGTCAGTAGATGATGGACAGATAGAACCAGGAACAGCTACAAGAATAGGAACAAGTGGACACATTCACAACAAGAAATTTTTCCTCTAACATTGACACCTTATTAGAAGATTCTCACTAACCTGAGAGAGGATCTTTCTCTTTTTCAGTGAATATTTTACAGACTCCAAAAAGGTGTGCCTCTTAGTTGATTCCAGATTTAGTCAAACTGACAAGATGAATCTTCATGAGGGATATTTTATTTCCCAAAATGACGAATAAGGGTTTTATGAAACATTTTGTATTCAGTCAACCATTTCTTATTGTTCAGCTGTAAAATTCTTAGTTCAATGGCAAAAAATTAGCACAAGTAAGACCTCACAATACTCATGAGGTATACAGATGATGTTATGCAGCCATATGATTATTTTTCCTGTAAGTAATAAATCCATTCTAGTCAAATATACTTTATATTCACTGTGCATAGTACTGTGACAGCTAACAGAGAAATGTCTGTCAAACTAACTAATGCTGATGAGTAAGACTCCTAATGATTAAATAAGAGCAAAATTTATCCAAGAAAGACAAGCTCAAGGAGGCAGGCTTCCAGGATCCCATCAAGGAGGATAACTTGAGGCTGAGTTATAGCTTAGTGTTTCAGAATTGGTAGAATTCAAGTATGGTAGAAGCAGACATTAACATTCATAGCTTTGTTTTAGACTGCATCATGCTTTTACATTTATAAGTCAATGTGCTCATTCTTATTATCCAAAATTTTTGTTTATTCAGCTCATTATATAATCAACATACATTCATAAATAATTCCATTTTATTTGAGAATTTATTTTGTTGCAATCATAATTTTTGCATATCTTTGGAGTCAGATTCTTATTTATCTTCTACTTTAATAATACAGAAATTAAATAAGGATTTTGCTTCTACCTGATTTTTGTGGGAGCAGAAAAAAACATTAAATTCTGAGTCATTAAGATCTTAGGAGTATTGTGAAGATATACGTGAAGCTCCGAGTCTCTAAGAAACAAGAAGTATTGTGAAGACATACACAAGCTAGAGATATACTTTGTCCTTCTTTGTATTCCTTATTTTCTGGTAGCAGTTTGATGCAGATAAAATATTTCTTATTCTAAGAGTGTTTAAGTACTGCATTGAGTTGAATATATGAATAATAACCTCAGAGTCACCAATAATGTATCAATAGCATACTAAGTAAAGGAATTAAAGTATATCCCCTTAATACCATTTTACCAAGAAGGCACCCAGATTTGAATTCTCTATTTTGTTCTCCCTGTTTCCACCACCATTACTGCTACTCTGTTGTATGGCTCTGAATTTGTGCTTTCTCTCTAGGCTGGCCTCAAATGCTTAGTCATCACCTGCCTCATTTTCCCAGAGCTAGAGTTGCAGGCATGAGCCATAATGTCTGGTGCTGAACATGGCTTTAAAGATAATGTCGACATTTTTCAGGTTTGAATCATTGCACCCAAATGGGAAGAATGTATTAAGAAATTCTAATAGTAACTGAAATGGGTTTAAATTATTTTCTCTTAATTTACCAAAAGCATAAGTTAGACTTAAACTTGTCTAGAGAGACATGCATATAAATCTCAGTTCTATGATATTTATTATTTCAGACCATATTTCAGTGAATAATGTGATTCAGGAAAGTCAGTCCTCAAAGTTCACAATTATAGAAGTGAATGATAGTGGAAGTCAGTGGTGCACTGAGGTGCCTTGTGCTGAACTACATTACTTACATCATGTTGGACCTCCATATAGTAGAAGAATTTACAACAGAGGAGTAAAATTCAATTCCACAAACAAGGTATTTGATTTAACTTTTTTGGGGGGAGAAAACAGGGCTGGTTTTAGCAGTGAGAGCTTGCTTCTAAATGTTCGCTAGCACAGTGATCTTTTCTCTTGCACATACCTGCTGGTCATCAGCCATCCTTGTGGTCTAGGTAGGTCTTTGTGTAATTACAACAGCACACATTTACCTTATCATGCTGAAGAGTGGAAACTAAATAGTATTAAGAGAGAACCATGAGTATTAGTAACTCCAATTCCAGGGAGTGATTTATTTATTACCAGCAGTGAGAAGTGATTTCATTGTAAAAGCTGCCCCTGCTTTCCCTTCCTTTTAGTAACATACCTGTAGAGTATCAACTAATCTAGTCTCTTCAGTACCAAACCCCTAAGCCAGAATGTTTACTTCACAAACAGTTGATTTCGTCATTAAATGGTAATATGTTATTTTTTCGTGGCAAAACGTCACACACAAAAGTCCTCCAGATCACCTAACGTGCTTGTCGATAGAATGCTATATATCAGAAAACAATATGCATTTGAGTCACACTTGATCATGGCACAGTTGAGATAGGGCCTGTTAGATCAAGGAACCATATTTTAATTTCAATTCAGTTTCAAATACAAAGTGCTTGAGTGGCAACAATCTTATACAACTCTGTTGAGCTTCAGATTCTATCTTTTTTTTTCTAAAAGTTGGATTTACATTGATTACTTGAGCACTCTATTTTTTTCATTAAAGTATTTTGTTTCTAACAGACTATGTGGGTACTTGAAATTGTGATGTCAACATTATCAATTTTTAGGCGAGTTTAGACTTTCAGTTCTGTGATCTTGATTCAGAATACTCTTCAACAATTAGCTGAAATACACTGGAAATGTGTCTTTGCCAATTGAAATCAATGCCTTAAAACTTGAAAGTTCTAAAACGATATTTGAATTGAGCATAGATTTTTAGTGCACTCGTACACAGTCCAAGCTGGCATATTCATTAGGTTTTGATTCTAAGTTTTATTAGTAGTCAAGAGTTTCAGAACAATATGATCTATGAAATGGATTTAAAATCCACTTAAATATGTAAAAATAAATTTAAAGAACAAACTAACAAATATAAGAAAATTGAATTTTATATGCCACCCATTGTATATCATACGTGCTAAATGATTTCACATCTATAACATTAATCTATAAACCTGTAACTGAATTTTGCTACTTCATGGATTCTGCTTTTCCCACCTACCGTTTTATTAACCCCCATCCCCCCAGTGGTTTCTTCTCATATGACTAGATAGGAGAGAAATAAGGGTAGAAGGAGAGAGAGAAAGGCAGAGATCTCTGAATCTAACTTTTTCTTCTTGTTTCTACCTTGAGCACAACTACTAATAAACTGCAACCAACTCCACTGAACCAACAAGAACCACGTGCACCACATATTGGAGCTCTAGCATTTATATACCTTCTGAAAAATTCCAAGAATTCCCAATATCACACAATTACAAAAGCTATCTGCAGCTAGCAAAACCATGCCTCTGCTAGAGCATGAAGCAGCCCCTGGGATTACAATGAAAACATTCTTATAATATTTCTGTGTTCTTTAAAGAAACCAAAATTCCAGAGTTCTCATGACATAAACCTCTGTAAGGAATCACAAATTTTGATGTGGATGATAAGTGATGATTGAATGGAATTTGGTTATAGAGAAACAGATTGAAGAGAAAGAAGAGGACTGGTTAGTGTGTACTCTTTCATGTATTAAAGAGTTGCATGTTAAATGACATACTATCTAAACTTGGTAATTTAGAAAATGTTTCTATTATAGAACAAACTACAAATCTTAATGTAGATCACATTAAAATCAATTTGGCGATTCCTCAGAAAATTGGAAATAGTACCTGAAGATCCAGCTATAACGCTTATACTCAAAAGATGCCCCATCATACCATAAGGACACTTGCTCCACTATGTTCATAGCAGACTTATTTGTAATAGCCAGAAACTAGAAGCAATCCAGATGTTCCTAAACCAAAGAATGGATACAGAAAATATGGTTCGTTTGTACAATGGAATACTATTCAGCTATTAGAAAAAAAGACATAATGGATTTTTCAGCAAATAAATGGAACTAGGAAATGTTATCCTGAGTGAAGTAACCCAGACTCCAAAAGACATGCATAATATATAGTCACTGATAAGTAAATATTAAATGCACTGATAAAAATAGAGCAAAGAATGAATGACCTGCCATCCAGTGACCAGCCCATCTTGGAATCTATCTCCTGGCACTACTTCTGAAGCCATGTTGTGCTTGCAAACAGGAGCCTAACATGTCTGTTCTCTGAAAGGTTCTACCAGAAGCTGACTAAGACAGATGCTGATACTCACAGCCAAACATTGGACGGAAGTCAGGGACCACTATGGACGACTTAGGGGAAGGACTGAAAGAATTAAAGAGGATAGCAACTTCATAGGAAGACCAATAGTGCCAACTAACCTGTATCCTTAGGAGTTAACACAGACTAAGCCAACAGAGCATACACATGATCAAAGGCCTCTAGCACATGTGTAGCTGAGGGCTGCCTTGTCTGGTGTCAGTGAGAGAAGATGTGTCTAATCAGGTAGACACTTGATGCCCCAAGGAGGGAGTATACCCTGGGGGGAGGACCCTCTCAGAGGTGGACTAAAGGGGGGATGGGAGAAGAACTCTGCCAGAGGGACTGTAAGAAAAGCAACATTTGGGATGTAAATAAATAAAATACTAATACTAATAATAAAAACTTTAACATCAGTTTTTATTAAAATTTTGATTGACTTTTAAATTTTTGCTTTATTGTATAGTAATGATATGCTTTCTGATAGACAGTCACTAGTTCACTCATAGAGGAAGTAACAATAATAGATATTTCAAATAAGGTCAGTGGATGAGCCTGGAGGCCCCAGCAATCTTAGAGATCTGGTTGGGTGGTGGGGACATGGGGGTGAGTAGGAGGTATGGGATGTAGAACAGTTGGAGGGTGGATGAGGGGATGGGAATAAATCACATCAGGAGTGTGAAAATAAATAAATAAATAAATAAATAAATAAATAAATAAATAAATAAATAAATCGATCATTAAAAAAGAAAAATTTGGAGTCTTATGTTTTAGTAAAATAGTTGTAATTATTCTAATATTAATATCAAGCTCAAAACTTCTTTCTTTTGTCATTTCTTCTCGTTCTTAATCTTAGTGGCACGTATCTTTGTATCCTTTATATATCCTTATTAGTGTGTCTTGAGAAATTTATTAAAATGACTGCTACAACTATTCAAATGCTAGAATGGTAGGACTATTCTATAGAGAAAGGTTGTACTAGATTCTGGAGAGATGAATTGTAAGATGCTGCTTATTTGGGAACACCTAAAGTAAGGAGGGCTTCTGTCCTTGACTATTCACCACATGAATAGTTGTGCTACATTAGGACTCGATTACTTTTAGTATTTTTCATGAAATCATAATTGCCTTGTAAGAAAGTGTTCTTTTCAGCATGGAATTGTAATAGTTAATTTCTGGGGGGGGAGGTTCAGGCAGAGCAAATTATATTACAGCAACTATACATATTCATTTATAAGGTAATATTTTAAACAAAATTTTAATATGAAAAGTATATTGAACAAGTGTTGGAGAACTAAAACTATAAAGAAACAGACATGGCAACCACATTGTGTGGCAGAGTCTGAGGAACCAGTCATCAGGCTGGAAGATCCCAAAGATATGACACTAGGCACATGGGGCTAACATTATTCCACGGAAGAGCCAAAGGAAGTGAAGAGCCAGCCACGGCTGACCAGGGGTAGAGCATCTGTAGGCCCATAATATATGACAGCAGAATAGATGTGAAGAGTTAGTAGTGGTGTGTTGATCCTGGATAGATATTGAGGGTAGAGTCTGGACATTAGATAAAGAGTACAAATAGAGCTTAAGACCCTTAATTCCAGTCCCCAAACTTTAATGCTACCAAGACAATTCTAAAAAACCTCCACTAAAAGAAGAAATGTGATTTGAATTATTGTTAATGTTCTGTCCTTTTTTATTCCTTTATTGAAAATAGAATTTTTCACATATTCTGACTATAGTTTTTTCTTTATTTACTTCTCTCAGTTCTATGCTTTATTAGTTGTTTGAGATTTTTCACGCAATGCATTTTGATCATTTTCTTTCTTTCTTTTTTTTTTAGTATAGAATAAAGTTTATTCAGGGCATGGGGAGGGGAGTTAAGGGTGTAGTAGAGGCAGAGAATGGCAGTGAGAGGGAGAGAGTAGAGAAGCAGAGGCTTCTCCACCATGACCATGTGGAGAGAAGGGGAAGGAGAGGAGAGCCCAAGAGGGCAAGAAGGAAGCTCAGAGTGTGAGAGAATAAGAAGGATCATTTTCATCTTCTCACAGCAAGCTCCTCCCAGTTCTCTTACAATAATTTTCCCATCCAACTTATCCAACTTTGTGGGGTTTTTTCCCCCTACAGTGGATAATTTGTGAAGACCAAATATCCTGAATGTATGATCTTCCACTAGAGTGTGGTTGACTTATTAGATATTACACTGTTGATGAAACTGACCTTTCCTTTCCCTGAGGCAAAGAATTGTCAATAGTTTCTTTATTGGTGGTAGAACTTCATGCCCAACCCCTCTGTTCATGCTGGCATTGGTTTTGCCTTGGGTTTTCACAGGTATTGTACATGCTATCACAAACAGTTTGATTTATATGTGCAGCTGCCTTGCTGTGCTCAGAAGACAGTTCTCTTTTAAAAATGTTTAAAATATTTTATTTTTCTTTTACTTTATGGTAATTGTATAATTACATCATTTCCTCCTTCTCTTTCCTCCCTCCCACATATAGACATTGTTTTCTTCAAAATTTATAACCTCTTTTTCCCTGTTATTGCATTCATATATATATATATATGCATATTCAGTAATAAATATAACATATTCAGTCTATGCAAGGTTTTTAAAAGAAAGAAAAGATAAAAAAAACCATAAAATTCAACAAATAAACTAACTCTGTGTGTAAAAGTATCACTGAAGAAACAAAAACATGAAAAGACAAAACAGCATGACTCATCCAAAGACTGTCTGTGCCATAGTGATGTTCTGTTAGGAAAGTTTCATAACTGAAATTTAAAACAGAGAATTCAAATATTATAGTTATGTAATTGTGATATATTTTAAATTAAAAATATATTCCTAGAATTCCAAAGGATAGGACTGTATTCCAAGAAATCATGAACAACTAAATAAAATAATTCAATTCGGGATATTAAAAAAACTTAAATAAAATCCACAAATGCTAAAGAAAACTTAAACTGAAATGATGTTGGGAATTAAAATATAAAGAAAAATAAAAAGCTTGGTGGAATGCTTCACCAATAGAATGGCTCATGTAGCAATCAAAATAGTAGGGCTTGAATAAATGGCACAAGAATTGATCAGTTAGTCAAGTCAATGATAAATTAAATTAAATATATATGAACAGTACATGAAAAAACTTTTGGACACCATGACCACAAGAGAGAAGATGGATTCCATGCTAAAGATGTTAAATATTTTCAAAAGTCATAAGAAAATTAAAACTTTAAAGGATAATCTACTATAAATTGTGAATATGTTCTTGTACCCACATATAAGTGTAGCTCTCAGAAACAGAGATCTTTTGAGAAAGCTACAACAGGTCAAAAGGAAGTCAACACTGACCCTGGAGTATATAGTCACTTATGATATGTCGAGAACTCCTGCATATACTGAAGGCCAAGGGAATATCACAAGAGAGGGAGTTGTAAGAACTAGAATACCAGTACTTCTGCTACAAGGTTGTTTCTCTATATATGATAGGAGAGAGGTAATCATGAAACCTCAAGAATGTGTCTACCTGAACAATGACACCAGCAGTTGACATCCCAATATGGATGTGGGGAAATCTTATAGGACATAATTTCTAGATGAAAACCTATAGACAACCAATGACTGTTAAGAAAGTGTTAATCTGCCAGGCAGTGGTGGCGCACGCCTTTAATCCCAGCACTTGGGAGGCAGAGGCAGGAGGATATCTGAGTTCGAGGCCAGCCTGGTCTACAGAGTGAGTTCCAGGACAGCCAGGGCTACACAGAAAAACCCTGTCTCGAAAAACAAACAAACAAACAAACAAACCAACAAACAAAGTGATAATCTGTTTCCCCAGGGATGAATCCCTAATTGGTTATTCATTACTAAGTGGTTGCATTTAAAATATATTGTATGAGCCACATTTAATTGGCCTACTATTTGTATATCTATATTGTTTATATATATATATGTGTATATATATATATGTAATATTAATAGTTAAACATAGTATGGTCACAATTTAGAGAGAGAACATGAGTTGAAAAAGGAGCACTTGAGGAGTATGTAAATATAATACATTGATACATACCTTTTTTATTTAAAAAAATCAAGTGGCATACAGAACAGTAAATATCAGAAAAAAGGAATATTTCTCCATTGTATTATAATTATAACATTAAAAACATATAATTTTAAAATTGGTATTCAAAAATGCAAGAGAGAAAGGCCAAATTACATATCAAATTATGTTAATCAGGATTACAATGGGATGATTTATTCTATGTAAACTATTAAATCAGAGGAGCATGAAAAGTATTATTCAATTTTTGAAGGACAACAAATTTTGCAAGACTACAACCTAGACTATTGTAGCTAGGAAAACTATCTATTGCAATTGAAGGAGAAAAAAAATGTCAGATTGTTTGAATATTTTATTACTAAGTCATATTCACCAAGGATTCCTGAAGAGATCTAAGGCTGAAGGGTTGAATAAACACACTCAGGATGCCACACAGAAAAACAAATAATGCTAGAGATGTTAAGTGTACCAAATCTAAGGAAAAGGAATGAACAAAATGATGGGACTGTTAAAAATATTTCAAAAAGAATACTGAATATCAGTGATCTTAATTGCAAAATAAAAAGATGCAAAATAGTAGACTAGATTAGAAAATAGACTTTTGCTATTTACACATATCACTTTCAAAGATAGAGACTCCTTTATGAAAAAAAGCAATTCTTTGCTTATGGGTTAGGAAATAGGTAGTTGTAAGTTTCTAATATCGAATAAATTACAAATCAAAACTAAAATCGAGTTAGAATCACTTTAAACTAATTCAGAGAGTATGTCAAGAGTATATTATAATTTTAAACATGTATACATCAAACACAGGTGCACAAAATTTTATAAAGCAAATGCTACTTGATAATGCCACAGATTACCCCATCACAGAAATAGTGGATGTGTATGAAAGCTTCACAATAGATGATTCATCCAGATGAAAGAATAAACAAGAGGCAGGAAGATAATGTTGAATTTGAGGACAGTTTGGTCTACACAGAGAATACAGGGCAGTCAGGGCTATATATGGAGGCCTTATTTCGTTAGATAGATAGGAAAGTCTTGATTTGGGTTCATGGATTCAGAGGACTAGAGTCCACAATTTTGGAACAAAGGCATGATAGCAAGAAAAGATGAGACTTCACATCTTGACATGAAATCAGGTGGTAGAGAGAACACATTGAGAACAATGATTGGTAAGTTTTTGATACCTCAAATCCTGCTTTATGACACACCTCCTGTAACAAAGGCATAATTACTAATATTTCTAGAACACTTTCACCAATGGTGGATCAAGTATTCAAAATATAGAAGTCTATCAGGGTTATTTAAACAAATGGGGAAAGAAGTCATGGTACCTTTCTTTCAGATGAAGGACTCTATTTAGAAGAAACCATAAAGAATGCCTCAAAAACTCTCAGAGATGATAAACATTTTCAATAAGTTTGAAGAGACAAAACTGTAATGTGAAAATCAATTGTGTCACAATAACATTTATCTCCCATGTTCATGGACTGAATGATATGAAAGTCAACAGTACACCAAAAGGAATCTAAATCTTCACTGTAATCCTAATGAAAATTCCATGATCACCATTTGCAGAGAGAGAAAAAAAGTCAAATTTACAAGGAAGTACAAAAGACCAAGGAAATCCAAAACAATCCTGAACAAAAATCTAGTGTAAGAGGTATCACTGTACCTGACTTCAAGTGGAATTATGATAATAAAACAGCATGTACTTGGCACAGAAAACAGATATGTTTATCAATGAGCTGAAGAGTACAAACACATATAATTACAGCTATCTGATGTTTGAAACATTGCCAAAAGATATACATTGGAGAAAAGAAAAAATCTGTAATGATACTAGGAGAACAGGGTATCAACATGAAAAACGAAGATACATTCTTATTATCTTGCATGAAATTGAACTCCAGCTGGAACAAGTACCCTAATATATTACTGTAAACTGCAATTCTAGAAGACAAAACAAAGGACTGCCCTTCAAAATATAGACATTAAAAAGGATTTTCTTAAGCTAAGTAACAAGGAGGAGTAAAGGGGAGGGGGTGATGCATCAATCTCCCTGGTAAGATGAAATACATACCATAGGTAGGTGGGCCATGTGTGTGGGGAGGGTTATGGTTAGGGGGCTGGGTATGGGATGAGGTTGGGATTAGTATGGAGGGAGAGAACACTGGTAGAGTCATCTGAAATCTGGAGACACATTTGTATGATGAACTAAAAACCTAATGCAATGCAAACTCCCAGCAATTTATGAGTGTGATCCTGTCTATGACTTCTAGTAATGGGGGTTACAGAGGCTGAACTAGCTATCTCCTGTTAACAGGCAAGACTTTCAATGGAGGTACTGGGACACCAACTCAGTCACAAAACCTTTGATCTACAATTTGTCCTGCTTATAAGATTTGCTGGGGTAAAATTTGTGCAGAACTTCTGGGAGTGGCCAACCAATGACTGGTCCAGCTTGTGACCGACCCATTACATGGGAGGGATATGATCCCTCACACTGCTGAATAGCCCAGAGATCTAGGAATGAAAATGATTCCTATTGATATTCAGATATACTCATAGATTGGTGCTTAGTTCAATTACAGTTAGAGAGGCTTTGCCCAGCAACTAGTGGAAATAGATGCAGAGACACAGAGCCAAATATTAAACAGAGCTTGGGGAATCCTGCAGAAGAGGAGAGGAAGGATTCTAGAACCAGAGGAGTTTAAGGACACAGTAAGGAAACACACAGAACCAACTAGCCTGGGCTCATAGAGACTGATCCAACAGCCAAAGAGCCTGCATCTGTCTGAGCTAGGCCCTCTACATATCTGCTATAGATGTGTTGCTTAGTCTATTTTGTGGGACTACTAACAGAGGTAGTAGGGGTAGTTTCTGACTCTTGCCTGCTTTTGGGATCACTTCCCCCTACTGGGTTGCCTAATATATGTGTCTAATGGAATTTTATTTAGCTATACAGAAGAGAGAAAATTATAAAATGTGTGAAAGTATGGCTGGAATAAAAAATTATTATCCTGAGAACTAAACCAGTTTCATAAAGTCAGACACCACATTTTTAATCTTATTTGTGGGTGATAGCTTCATAAATTTAGATTTGTTAACTTGAAATGTCTGCAAAGACCTAGAAGGGACAAAGAGATCACAGCAAAATGTAAAGAACTCTCTATCAACACCAAACATTATAAACATGGTGCCAGCAGGTGACAGGCTGTGCCCTCTTCCCTTCACTCTCCCTTGCTAAACTGTTAGATTACATGCTTTAAACTAGCCTCCAAGGTATATTCCTTATTTGGCCAGTGATTCATTACTGACAAAACACCAAAGTCAAACAATCAAAATTCATTACTTAGCTACACTGGCCACATCTGTCCAATCAGGACAATTCACCCAGAAGCAAACTTCCCTCTTTTTTTTTCTTTTTCTTTTTTTTTCCTCTTTTTTTTATTTATTTATTTTCTAAGTTTTTTTTTATTTACATTCCAAATCATTTCCCCTTTCCCGTTTCCTCCCTCCCCGAAAGTCCCATAAGCCCCCTTCCCTCCCTCTTTTCCCCATTCAACCCCCTCTTGCTTCTCTGTCCTGGCGTTCCCCTACATCCAGTCTTTCCAGGAGCAGGGGTCTCTCCTTCCATCTTCTTGGAAATCTATTGATATGTGAATTGTGTCTAGGGTATTCCAAGATTCTGGGTTAATATCCCCTTATTAGTGACTGCATACCATGTGTGTTCTTTTGTGATTGGGTTACCTCACTAAAGATGATATTTTCAAGTTCTGACCATTTGCCTAGGAATTTCATGAATTCATTGTTTTTAATTGCAGAGTAGTATTCCATTGTGTAAATATACCACATCTTCTGAATCCATTCCTCCGTTGAGGGACATCTGGGTTCTTTCCAGCCTCTGGCTATTATAAATAAGACTGCTATGAACATAGTGGAACATGTGTCCTTATTGCATGCAGGGAAAACCTCTGGGTATATGCCCAGGAGTGGTATAGCAGGATCCTCCGGGGGTGTCATGCCCAGTTTTCTGAGGAACTGCCAGACCGCTTTCCAGAGTGGTTGTACCAGCTTGCAATCCCACCAGCAGTGGAGAAGTATTCCTCTTTCTCCACATCCTCGCCAACAGCTGCTGTCTCCTGTGTTTTTGATCTTAGCCATTCTGACTGGTGTGAGATGGAATCTCAGGGTTGTTTTGATTTGCATTTCCCTAATGACTAAGGATGATGAACATCTCTTTAGGTGCTTCTCAGCCATTAGATATTCTTCAGGTGAGAACTCTTTGTTTAGCTCTGTACCCCATTTTTTAATAGGGTTACTTGCCTCTCTGGAGTTTAACTTCTTGAGTTCTTTGTATATATTGAATATTAGCACTCTGTCGGATGTAGGGTTGGTAAAGATCATTTCCCAGTTAGTTGGTTGCCGCTTTGTCCTTTTGACAGTGTCTTTTGCCTTACAGAAACTTTGTAATTTTATGAGGTCCCATTTGTCAATTCTTTATCTTAGAGCATAAGCTATTGGAGTTGAAAACATCTGCTGCTTGTATTTTTTGGAATCAGAGGAAGCCGCCTCCTCTTGCTTGCTCCTCACTGGTAATAAATCTTCTTTGTACTGAGAACTTGGTATCTAGGTGTGTTCTGAACTGGCCTTCTTACAAGGTGAGGATTTGGGGTGACTGTATAATATGTATGATGCCAATGTAAAAAGAATATGTACAAGAGACGAGGTTTATGCTGGGGTGAGGAAGGGGAGTGTAGAAAAGGAGGTTTGTGTGAACCCAAATTAAAGATGTATGAGGAAGTCACATAGAAACATGCTATTTCATAAGCTAATTAGAAAACATAATTTAAAAAGATACTTATTAATACCAAAAAGAGGTAGCTACCACTGATCCCAGAAGCCATTAAATGAGAATCTCAATAAAAGATATGGGACATCTCCTCCAGGTGTTATTGGACAGGAATGCTCCAGAAGCCCTTAAAACACTACAAGTTATGGACACTGACAATCATTTCCCAACAGAACTGGATTTGAAAGCCCTATTCCTGAAGATAAGAAGACAAACATTGGATGCAGACTTCCAAGTCTATGTTGGAATTCAGCTTTCTTTATATTTACTAGCTTTCATATTTCTGCTATTTGAAAAGTACTGGAACCTCTGAATTCTGCAGTGGCACTGTTCTGGAACTGTCAGCAAAAAAGAAATAAAATAATAAAATAGCCACATTCTTGCTGTATACAGGTGACCATCCAATAACAATTTATTCATAGGGTTAATTTGCCAGAACCACAAACAATCTCAAAGAAATGAACTCATTTTTGGATCTTCTTACTTTTCAATTTTTTCAAGTATTTTTGCTAGGTAGAACCACATATGTATTCAGTAAGCTCAGGATAAACAACTGCAGATTTCCAGACTCAGCATAAAAAGGCAGAGAGCATGGTCAGAGTTGGGTTACAGAGATGGGATTAGCCTGTCTACCTCCAGCTAGTCTACAACCTTGTCTCACAGTTGAGCTAGACCACAAAGCTTGCAGCTGTTACTTTAGGCTGAAAGTGCCACAGCTTACTTACTGCTTAAGATCTTCATTTAAGGGAAGAGGGCTTATGGATCTTTCGGTGTGTGTGGGGGGGAAACCAGGAAAGGGGAAATCATTTGGAATGTAAATAAAGAATATAGAAAATAAATTTAAAAAATTTCTTCATTCATACCATCAAATTTTTTTACTTTTCCTGAATTTTTTTCCAGTAACTCTTGTCCTGTGTGTCCCATCTTTGAAGTAACCTTAACAATATTTCAATGAATTTCAGATTTTTTCCTGTGTTGGTTGATTCTAATTCCTTCATACAGATAATGTGTTTGTGTTTGACAATTTACACTAAGTAAGGAAATTTGTGGTTGTATTTGCTTATAACTTAGATTACCTGATATCATCATACAGAAAATATCTTATAAATAACTCTATATGAATTTTTAAATAGTTCAACTTACTTAATTTTCTGAATGATAAAATTACATGCTAAAGAAATGTGATTGTCAATGTTTGCTTTCTTCATTTCACATCTTGTTGGCAGCTCATTCTGTTCTTACAAGAAAGTTCTATAGAAGATGTTTAGTAACATTGCCAGAACAGTTTATTGAGTTGTATCAATTAAGATAGGAAGAGAAAGAAATGTATTGCATGACTTCATGTGGGATCCAAGAAAGTGTGTGTCTTTGAAATTTGAGAGTAGAATGTTGATCTGAGGCTGGCAGATGTTGGCAGATATGAGTGAGTTGGGAAAAGTTCATCAATGTATACTAAGCTTCAGTTTAGCTTAGATACTAAGCTTCAAGAAACAAAAGTTTCTGGAGTGATATGGCTAATGCAGTGTTTATGGATAAAGATAACTGTGGATTTGCAAAGAGTAGAAAAGGATTTGAAGTGTGTTCACTGGAAGGAAAGGATGCAATGTAAGAAGAAATATTTTATATGACTTAAACATGAAAATGATTAAATATTTCATATTAGTTTATTACCAAGATTTAAAATTTTGAAATATATGCATATTTCAGTATATTATATATTTGAAGTTTATTGGAATACACACACACACACACACACACACACACACACACACACATATATATATATATATATATATATATATATATATATATATATATACTTGAAGTTTCTTATGAACCTTTTCATTTCTCTGGAATGTAATATAATGTGCCAATTTTCATTTCATTTATATTTTGGGTCTTCTTTTTGCTTAACTTTGAAAGAGGTAAGTAAATATCATTATGTTCCAAATTAAAAGCACTAAGTTTTATGCATATTTATTTGTTATTTGTTTTTTCTTTCCTTGTTACTCCTTCACACTAATTTTGAGCTTAGTTTATCCTTTTGGTATATTTATTTTGTTTGTGTAAAATAATTCTTGTTCTTTTAATTTACTTTCTTCTTAGCTATTTCTACTTGGCATTATTTTGCCTTATCAAACTGTTTCTAATGTTTTCTTTGTTTTTAGTCATTCACCTCAAAGTACTTGATGTTTGGATTTCTGAATTGCAGAATTCCTTTGGTGCAGTTGTATGAAATACGGTATTTAATTTCAACATGATTGTCACTTTATCAAATATTTCTTTCTCATAATCTTTTAAATACTTTTTGTGGCACAAATGATCAATCCTGGAGGACGTTCCATGTGTGCTTGAAAAAATATGAATATAGTAGAGGTTGCATAGAATGTTTTTAACATATCCATTATATTCATTTAATCTAAAGCACATGTCAAGGCCAGTGTTTCTTAATTCCTTGTGTGTCTAGATGTCCTATACATTGTTGAGTATAGCATTTTAGCCATTACTATAGTTCTTCTTTCATATTTTTGATGTTTGTTTATATATTTATGGTTTGGATGTTGGTTATTGCATATATCAGCAAAATTATATAGTGTTGATTATTGGATACTTTTGTCATTGTGTAATGATAGTCTTTGACTTTTATAATTTTTACATTAAACCTAATTTTTCTTGTCAATATTAACTGTGCTTGCTATCTTTTGGTTTTACAGCATGGCATATTCTCCCTTCCATTTGTTCTCAATTTGTCTGTGTTCTAAGTGAGTTCCTTCTGTTTAGTATTTAGTTGAGTCTTTTTTTTTCAACCACTTGATAGCTGCAGATCATAAAATTTAATCCAAGGTAATTGATATTCAAATTAATTTCTACTAATGCTATTTTTCTTCTGATTGTTTTGTAGATATTATTTTCTTTATTAGTATCTATTTGTTACAGTTGTATAATTTTCTGTAATGATCTATTTTTTTCTATGGTAGAGATTAAACTATTTATACATGAGATACAGGGCTATATATGCCACCTTAATTTCTTTCTTTAACATTTTAACATTACCATAGATTGTTTCTTTTTCGTTACCATAAACTCCTTACATATATTACTTATAAAATATTATTTTAATATGACAACAATTTACTTTGGATTTTTGACAACATTCTGGAGTTTTCTCTTATCCTCTCTCTATTATTTTATGATGAAATATTTTCTTTTAGTTGTTCATCTCTAATAAATTAGATTGTGTTCTAAATTATTTTAATTGTCTTTTCAACGTTTATGCTACAGATAAAAGTAGGTATAACAGAACCACAATATTTTGAATATTCTTTATTTTATTACTTTTTATGTACGATAGGAATTTTGTGCAAATTTTCATGTTAATTACCATAATTATCAAATAGTTCAATATTTTCCTTTAGTATTTTTTAAAATACAGGTCCCTCAGCTTTGATGATTTTTTTTTTTGAGAACTGTTTCCCTTGTTTTTTTCAGTGGCTGCACTGTGTATCATTCAAGGTAACAAAATATTTTAAATACAGAATTCCTGAATCTACTAATGGTCTTATTAGAAGGTGAGAATATCACTTTAGGTGATTTTCACCTTTTCTCTTGCTATGTTCAGTACTTTCTTTGTCTTAAGTTTTGAAATTTTTATGATGTTATGCTCTGTGTGTCTTTGAGTTAACCTTTGATTTGTTCATGATTTTAGAATGATGACATTATGAATCTAGGTTTCCCTATTTTTTGCAAAATTTGGGAAGTTTTCAATAGTATTTCTGTATAAAAGCTTCTCACACTCTCCCTCCTCTGTCTCTCTGTCTCTCTCCTTCTCCCTTCCCCCTCCCCCAACCCCCATCTCTCTCATCTCATGCCCTTACACAAATTCTGAGATACCCAGAAGTCACATATTTGAATGCTTTCTCATTTTTTTATTTTTGTTTCATATTTGTTCTTTGAGCTGGTTTTATTTCAAATGAGCAGCTTCTGAAATTTCTGCATGATCAAGTCTCTGACACAATGTTCTATTCTGCTACTATTTTCTTTGGTACCAGATTTATGTTTTCTGTGTTCTTATTAAATATTTCACTTTGTTCATTTATAATTTTATATAACTTCTGTGTTTTTCTCATATTTCTAAAGTTTCCAACAATAATAGCCTTGAAATCTTTGATTGAAAAATGTGTAGTCTTTTGTTATGTTGCAGTTAGTAGCCATACAATTATATTCTTTCACTGATGTCATAGAATTTTCAGACTTTGTTTTGTTTTGTTTTGTTTTGTTTTGTTTTGTGGGGCACTGTAATTGCTTTCATTCTTGTCTTTGCCATATGAAAAGAAAGATTTTATTGACTGCATTTATGTATTCCACAGACAGCCCTGCTAGTGATTCTCAGCTCTCCTCACATTTTCTGTTAATACTATCTCCACATCATCTATTTTATTTGTAGTTATTTCCTATGATCGTGAATACTGTTTGAATCTCACAAAAACACTAAGGGTTCTGAGAGTCTCCCACTCATTTTCTCTAGAAAAGTCTCTTGACATACTCAATTTTCTGTGTATTGACCTAATTTTACATAATCTCACTTGCTTTCTGTATGAGATTCTTCTGCTAATCTTTTTGGAGATCTGCCTAAAGAATTGACATGGAAGAGGGAACAGTGAGCTGTGCATAATTCCAGTGCTATGGGTCAGTGAAGAATCTTTGAGACTAGTATCCAGTCTTGAGAACAAACTTACTGACTTTCTTGAAGTGTTTCTAGTGTTTATGTTTTTTTTTTTTAATTTCTTCTATGCTCTCAGTTTCTTTTGCTGATCATCTCAATAATCTGGATGAGAAAAGAATTAAATGGATGTCTTAGGCAGCACTTCACATGTTTTTAGGGTTGAGTACTCTCTTAATCAGTGTTCTATTACTGTGAAGAGACATTGTGACTGTAACAAGTCTTACAAAAGAAAGCATTTATTTGGGCCTTGCTTATGGTTTCAGAGATTTAGTCCATGATCATCATGGCAGAAACATGGATACAGGCAGTCAGCCATGATGCTAGAAATGTAGCTGAGTTCTACACCTGGATCTGCAGGCAGCAGGGAGAGAAAGATGCTGGGGCTGGCTTGGGCTTTTAAAACCCTAAAGCCAACCCCCAGTAACATACTTCCTTCAACAAGTTCACACCTGATAACTCTTTCAAATAATGCCACTTCTGGTGACCAAGCATTGAAATCTATGACCTATCTGGCCATTTTCATTCAAACCACCATAAGTACATACTTGACTTTACCATTCAGACGCTTACTCACTATGCTTTGAAAGAGATTGTAGACTAAACGAATATGGTACTAAATTGTATTGTCTTGTGCATGAAACTCTGTTTTTCTCTTTTGAATGTGCATTTTCTAAGATATTTGCTACAGTGACTGTGGGATTTCTTTGTTGAAATCTTAGACTACTACAAAGCTATTATGTGTGTATAATTGCTAAAATTGATTCTTTTGTATGTATGTGGGTGGTGGTCATAGTAGAAAATATTTTTCCTTCTGCTTTATAATTCCTATCTTTTCTGAATCTTTTCAATATATGGCATTGTGGCTAATATTATAGTTTTATTATTTCAAAAATATTTTAATGTCATATTTGCTTTTGTTTTCATGCCTATTTACATGCTTTTTGTCTTATTTCTGGTACTGAGTAGCTTATGTAGAAATAGCATATAGATCTACAAAACTGGCAACAAGAGAATGGAAGAATATAATCTATCACAGAGTTGATTTCTGGTCTATTTTTTCCCTGTATTTCTTTTCCTTCTTATTGTTCTCTTAAATTTGTGCCATCAAGCATGACAGACTGATAGATTTTTGAAGAGGAAGTAAAAATATTCTATCAAACTATGTATGAAGCATTGATAATTTAACAACTGCCAAAGAAACATTTTCCCTTCAGTTGATAATAGTACAGGCCTCTTGGATTTGCCTCTGTGGATGAATAACTGAGAGGTTGACAAACATGAACAGTTCCCTCAGGACCATGGTTACCTGGCTAGATAATTTTATTTCTATCTCTCTTGTCTTTGAAATTAATGTAGGTAATTTTTTTTCATCCTGAAAATTTGCCTATTGGGAAGAATATACTTTTAAGTAGCCTGACACAACCGAGTGAAAAACATAGGACAGTGTTACCTCTGCCCTTATTCTCTCACACATGTATGACACCCTAAAATCTTCACCATGTGTAAGTGTTGGTTGGAAATCGAGGGCTGGGATAGAGAGAACTCTGTTCACATAAACTGTACTTAATATCATAAAATAAAATAGAAAAAGGAGATATGAAGCAGTTTCTGCTACTGCAACTATCTCGAACACTACATTGTGTGTGTTCTCTCAAGTACCTGATTCTAAAAGAGTTTTTAGCATTTCTTCTTTTTGCTGCTAACAATTTGTTAACTTTGCCTACTATAATTCGGGAGCTGTTTTGATTTGCATTCCATTTAGGCAATCTTTAAGCTAATCTTCTACCAGGAACATAGCCCAGACTCTTATTAAAAAAATTGTCTTGTTGGTTGTTTAATGGAAAGGAAAAGGAGTAGAGTTTTAATATGTAGCAAAATCTTCTCTTTTCTTCTTTATGAGATTATGGTTATTATTTTCATATAAGCAGACATTGGCTTATGACTGTTGTAAACAACATACACTTTGGGCATGTAAAAATGGCTGAAATGCAAAAAGGCAAGTTTGTGGTTACTAATATAGTAGTAATGATAACTCTATATAAGAGTAATCTTTTTTCTCTATAACAAGTAATTGGAATCAACCTAGTTTACATTAACAAATAAATGGATAATAAAAACCTGGCACATTTATAAAATGTGATACTATTTGGCTCTAAATAAAAATTTAATAACAAAATTTGCCATAAATTGGATGGGCTTAGGACACATAACCTTAAGTGACAGTCTCAGAATGGAACAGAATGTTCTCACTCATATTCAGATCATAGCATATTACATATGTTTACATATATGTATGTATGTGGATATAGGTTAAATGCTGATGATGACAAGGAGGAATAAAAAACAGGTAATGGACACATCAACCATGGAAGAGAGTGTAATGATAATTGCTTTCCCAGTTTTTCCTCTTAGTGATTTTTCAGTTATTTTTGAGGTACATAAATGGGTACAATAAAATTGACAATGAATATGTAGAATCTAACATGAAGTTCCACAGCTTTAGAAGACCTGTTGTATAGAAGTTTCATGAGATTATATAGATTTTGGATCTGGCTTATTATATTAAATAATGCTTTTCATTTATAAAATTTTTATTATAAAACTTTAATTACTCTTGCAAGAATGCTAAATGCAGCATTGTGTTCATGTGACAACTACCTCTGGTTCTGTCATAAGCATCTGTTTTTCCATCCATCAGTAATGATTAAGTCTCTTGGAGCAGAAGTGCCTCAGTACAATTACTTGCTGAAATTACTGAATGAAATATTCTGACTCCATCTACAAAAGGACTTTCAAATTCTAAAGACCACTTCTTAGAACCTGAATTTATTAGCTAGGAAAAGCTTTTTTTACTGAATTAATTCTATTTGAAGCATTTGAACTATAAAGTACAGCAAGCATGTATCTTCCATGCTTTCATCATGAATGTTAGTGATTTAGCTAAAAATAATTGGTGGGGGTAGAAATTAGGCTAAAGTTAGAATTTTTCAGTGTTGAGAACAGGGGACAGAGAGAGGTGAGAAGCAGAGGGAGAGTGGGAGGGGGAAGGGGAGGAGGGTGGGGAGGGAGGGAGGAAGAGATAGAAGGAGGAAGAGAAGGAGGGAGGAGGGATATACCTTTATTTTTGAGACTAATTCTCTTATTTGGCCTGCAACTCACAGATTAGGCAAAGCTGGCTGGCCTATAATCCCCAGGGATCTGTTATTCTCTGCCTCCCCAGTGCTGAAATTTTATTATTTTATAACTATACCCAACTGTTTTTTCCACATGAACTTTAAAGTACAAAGTCAAGTATTTATGATTTTGCTGAAAGCAACTTACCATTTCATCTATGTCACAAGCTCCATGGTATATAAATTTAGTGGCCTGAATTTTTACTGTTGACATATGTGAGTTATGAGAATTAGGTAGTTTGGCAAAATATAACTTCAACTTTTTGGTGCTTGTCTCTTAGAATTTATATTTTAAATGCTTTATCTCTGACTTTTGAGACAAGATATCACTGTATAGTTCTAACTAGAAAATGGAACACCCTATATTACTTGACTGGTTTTAGCTCATCGAGATTGGCAACTTCTGCTTCAAGAGCACTGGAATTAAAAATATGTCCAGAAATCTTCAACAATTTATAAAATTTCATGTACGAAAACAGGAATCATATCAAATAGCTTCCTGGTAAATTATCAAATTTAATTGATATTGCAGTTCTTTCCTTGTATTTGGGCTGGGTATAATTTTGAAGGCATTATAAGACGGAATATCTTTTATGGGACTTTCGGGGAGGGAGGAAACAGGAAAGGGGAAATGATTTGGAATGTAAATAAAAAAACTTAGAAAATTAAAAAAATAAAGAAGTAATATCTTAATATGATCCAGAACAGGAAGGCTTTAATTTCCTATGGATCAAATACAAATGGTAAGAATGGGAAGTGTTCTACAATATTACTTGGCTGCTTTATAAATGTTGGCAAATAATTAGTGGTCTGGCTTGATAGTAAGCCTAAAAGTCGTGTATTAGAAATTTCAATCATATCCTCCTAGATTGATGGTTCTTAATGATGGTGGATACAGAAGGAAATTACAGAGTTAGAAGTTAACTCTTGTGCAGATGACCTCTGTGAGCTTGTAAGAATTAAAACAAGCTTCCCATTGACAAGATTAATTTATCTCCAAATGATGTCCATCATGTCTGATGGTGTGAACAGCCCCTCAACATGTGTTCTTTAGATATCACCTGTTTTGTGCAGTCTCAAGAATATTAGCTGAATAATCTTCTTTATAAACCATTTAATTTCAGGAATTTTCCTAGAGCAATGGAAAACAAACTAAAGCAATTATCTTTTCTTGAAGATTAGGAGAGGTAGTATTAACTTCCAGGTTTATTATGCAAATAACTCATAGTACTGTCAAATAGAAAGTCTTTACTGATCTGATTTTAGAGGTCTGTTTGCTACCCAGTGATAGTACATTTTGAAAATTAAATTTATTTTTAAACTACATAAGCCCACAATTTTTGTACATATCAACACACTAGTATATGTTATTTTGATACCCAAATATGTTGTACAACCTCATTAAACACATACAGAGATCAGAAAGAGAGAAGAAGGAGGAAGGAAGGAAGGAGGGAAGGAAGGAAGAAGGAAGGAAGGAAGGAAGGAAGGGAGGAGGGAGGGAAGGAAGAAGGGAAGGAAGGAGGGAAGGAAGGAAGGAGGGAAGGAAGGAAGGAAAGAAGACATTTGTCAGCATTGTTGCTGTATGAAACTGAGAATGATTTACATGGGGTCATGCATTTAATGGAAAACACGATGCTGAATACTTTTTATCGCCTTGCCTCCTGATTATAAAGGATTTTAGAAAAATGATATTTGTACTTTGTTGGACTGAGAGTTTAGTTTATCAAAGCTAAATCAGTGGGCACTATCACAGGCACATTTAACAGAAGACAAAAACAAGCTGAGGGTACTATAACTCAAAATCTCTGTCATTTGTAGTTTATATCATGAAACATATTTTGGTTAACTAATAGACTTAGACCTTTAAGATACAACCCTGTTACTCATAAGTTTGCTTTTTACTTACTGTGTTCGCAAATAATAATAGAAAATTATTTCCTTAGTTTCTACATTGGGTTATAGTACTAAATATAAAATTAATGAGAAGGTCCATGAATGAATTGTAATTTTCTGCCTTGTAAACAAACTGACAATAGACTTGATTGACAGTTTCTGAAGCTTATGCAGATAACTATAAATCTCCACTCTTGAGTCACTAAGAGCTTTTTTCAACTAGGCCAGGTTTAGCTCTTTTTCATGCTTGGAAGGAAGGCCTGTTATAATGCTGTATCTTCCTCCTTATGGCCTCCTTATGGTTGCACTAGTTGTGCAAGATTCTTTGAAGCTGATTTATTTATGCTTTTACCAGCACTATATTTCCCCATAAAAGTAAACTTTATTTTAATTTGTTCTATTAGGTAAAACAAAATACTTCTAGCTGGTTTATAAAAAAAAGATGCATTTTTCACATTTCTGGTGTGTGGGAATTTCAAGAGCAGGATTCCATGAATAGTGAAGGCTGTTGTGCTTTTGTAATGATGCCAGTCTCCTGGCCTGTGCCCTCACATGGTAGAAAGGATAGAGAGAGTACAGTGTCTAGATATATTACTCCAAAACTTTCAAAGGTACTGAACTCATCCTTAAGATAAGTGCAATTTCCCAGGAAAGAATCCATCTCTTTACACTGCTTAAAGTGGAATAAAACATTAAAAGGCTACAGACATCAAGTTATTTTCAGGTCTATGTCTTAGGCCAGATTAAACAGTGAAGAAACAATGTGATCTGGCACAATTATTGAGAAGAGGAGTTACTGTTGGAACAAACACTTGAAGAAGTGAGATGTGAAAGAGAAGAAACACTTCTACATAATCATAACAGAGGCCTTCAGTAATCACATGGGACACATTGAGCCAGTAACATTCTTGAACTGTGACATTTTGAACTCGTATAGTGAGTTGAGGCTCCTTTAATACTATTTATTATGGAGGGTTCATAGTTGGTTTTGAGGATAACTTGGTAGCACATACAAATTGTTTAGTAGTCACTAAGTACCATAAAATAACAATTAGAATTCAAGTGTTTATTCTTTTTAAAACTCAATTTCTAATAGTGAAGTTACTAAAGCAGGAGATCCAGACATTTACCCTCATGAGTCTGATATAAGTAGACAGAGTTATACACAGAAAAGTCTTTCATATCAAATAAAGCATCAAAATATTTATTTCTCTTCAGGTGTTACAATAGCTTTGTCTGACGAAGAACATTAAACAGAGAATGGAGCTGAGCCCCTATTTCAGTCTTAACAATCCCATGCATTATTTATAACCTATTTATTTCTGCTGATTATTATATAATACAGAACATGTTATATAACATGGTTTAATTTAAAAGACAGATAAAAACATGTATGTCGAGGGTGGGAGCAATGATAAGTGTAGCCGAAGCACTGAATTTTTTTCACAGGTCAGTTAATTGGCTTTGATTTATTTCTAGTGAATACAATATTTTAACAACATTCTCAGGAAACTCTTTTGACTTGAGGTGAAGCATCTCAAAATAATCTAAGAAAGACATTGTATAAGCACAAGCTAATGATATCCTAGCAGCAAATAATAAAAATATTTCTGAAAATAACTATAGCCTTTTTCACTAAGCCATTCAACATTTATTCTAGACACTATCAAACCCATCCTTGCATTTGTATCTTCTCTGAGTATATGGCAATTACAATCTCTTAATTAAAGCCTATAGAATACATGAGGAAGAATTATAATGAGGCTTTTCCTAAACATTGTGTTCTATTGAGTAGAATAACTTGTAAATCTGGTGGTCCTGTGTGTGAAGGGTTGTTGGAGTGGTGTAAATGCCTTTCAGACAAAGCTATTGTAACACCTGAAGAGAAATAAATATTTTGATGCTTTATTTGATATGAAAGACTTTTCTGTGTATAACTCTGCCTACTTATATCAGACTCATGAGGGTAAATGTCTGGATCTCCTGCTTTAGTAACTTCACCTTAATAACATCAAATGGATTTCTGTTAGAAAGGAGCTTACCTTAAAGAAGGGTTTTGCTTTACTAGGTGAGAAAAATATGTAATGTCACTGTGTCTTTACAACATGTACTTAGGTTTGTGGTTTGTGCTTTGATAATGAGTGAATACAGGACTTTTCATTCTCGGTAAGCTTCACTTAATTTGACTTCCCACAAGTTAGAAATGGTATGTACCAAGGGCAAGGAATGCTGTAAAATCAAAACAAAACTGTACAAATGGATAGACAAACCAGCCTGAGAGCAGGATAAGACTGGTGTTGACTGATGAAATACATGTGCTTTTGCTAGCAAACTTGGCACACAGGTCTGGGCATCACAGGATAGTTTGAGTGCATTTTCTACCTTTCCTCCTCATAAGAGATGTGTGAATTATTCACAGTAAAGTGTATCCAAGGTAATTTACTTGAGACTGACTATAATTCAAGTAATGCTTGTATTTGTGAATAATGTGTGACAGTTTTCTTTTAACCAGGGACCCCAATTATGGTTCAGCTCTGACATACATGAAGAAGGGTGTAGAAGCAATCTGTCTGAAGTAGCTTCTGGGTTTGTATACCAATGAACACAGTGTTTGTGGAGACATATTGTTTCATAATGTTGTTAAGAAAGGCAAAAAGCTTTTCAGAGTTACAATGTTCTAAAAGTGACTGTGTTTAAGGAAATTATATGTACTATATTTCTTAGTACAAAATAAGTGGAGTGTGAATTTATGGTTTTCCCTCACCATAGGTAAAATAAGTATTGAATATGATTCTAAAAGAATTGATTCTGGGAAAAAAAACAGGGTAAATTAACTAATGATTTATTTATATTGCTTTTGATAAGAATTTACTAAACTCTGCAATGTGTATTTGAGAACTTTATTTACTCTTGGTGTATTTTGCTTTCCTATCTGATATTAAACGATACAATAAAGTCACAATGGCAGGGTTTACTTATACTTTTTATTGCCAGTAAAGACAGGCAGAAAATAAAAATTCCATATGAAAATTCAGAATTATGGAATGCTCACACTATAATTCTGGTATTTTTGAAAGCAAATTACTTCCTAGCTATTTGTTTCTCTAGCAGGTTAGCATTGACATTTACATAAATATGTACACACTATTTTCTGAATGCAACCCTGTGGGCGTAATATTGGAGGAATAAGACAGGAATTGTTTGATTCTGCGAGTATATGATATACACTGTAGTTCAATAGAATATTACTAAAAAACTAGTTCTTTTTATTATAATTCATCACTGTGATGCTACAAATGAAAAGAAATAAGAAATACAGATGCAAGAATAACCTTCTCATAATCCATGGCAAATCAAACAGATTAAATACTGAGTGATAATCAACTTTTTATTCAACCAGCTACAACTTGTATGGAACTATATAGAGCTGAACATTTTTTTTTTGCTAAAACAAAAGGCTACAAATACTCATGAGGAACAACAAATCTTTTCTCAAGTAACTTGCTTTTTCAATAAAAAGATACAAGGCAAATATAAGTACCTATTATGTATGATAGACTATGGTAAATTCAGTAGAAATATTAATAAAGGAAGTATATAACCCCAAGAACTGAGTGACCCCTATTTGAAATAGTTGATAAAAGACTAGATTGGGAAAAGTTTCCCAGAGTAAAGAAGGACAGGGAGATGACATCATCAGGGGGAAAACTGGTGTGTAATAGAGTATAATGAGCACAGCCATCAGTTTTGGCTAGTACCTATTTGTGAAGGAGGAATGTAGACTCAGTTACAGACGTGGAATGAGGAAACCACTGGGCTGACCATTTTGAAAACTTTAACTTTTCTGTAATCTGGCTTTCTGATAAGCAAAACCAGTGAGCCCAGGATAAAGACTGTATGGTGGTAAGAAAAATGGGGTAAAGTGACACGTGCATTGCACTGATCTACAGTATTGGCAAAATTCAGGAAGTGCTTGAGTCAGGACATGTCCTTAGTGGAAATTGGTAGACAAAGGGTGGGTCGACAGTTAAGAATAAGGTAAAAACTGGCCTTCATTTTGGTGTAGCAAATGACCAGAGAGATCATGTGTTATGCTACAGAAAATCTGGCTTCTTTTTGAACCAGTATTTTAGAATGGTAATGTTGGGAAGATAGGACATGCTTCAACCCTCTGTGATGTTAGAGACTTAACCCAGGCCTTGAACCTGATAGGTGAGTTTCTCCTCAGTACTTGGCTTTTTGAGATCAAATTTTGCTATGTAGCCCAGACTGGCCTCATTCAAACTGACAACCCAATTCTCTTGCTTTAGCCATTTTTGTCATGCTGCAGTTAGAGATATTTACTCCACTATTTGACCCTGAATTATTATTTCTGAATAAGAGCTATGCAGGGAATCCTGTCTTAGGGAGACTAGAAGGAAAGATTGGGTAGAAAAAACAGCACACATTATTTATTAAATATTTAAATTGCATTTTGAAGAAAATGGTGTGGTGAGACTTAATTTTATTTAATAATTTTTTTCCATTTAAAATTCTTTATAGTAAAGTGCATCATTTTCTCCTTCTCTTTCATCCTTCCAACTCATCTCATCTCATGCATCACCGTACCACTCAATTTTTCTGTGTTAGTGTGCCTGTGTGTCTTCATGAGCAATTTAGAAATTACACTCCATAAGAAGAGTCTCTTCTGTTAAGATACTATTTTGGGCTTTATCGAACTAAGAGTAACTAATAAGGAGTTTGTAGAGTTCTTATGTTACTTCTCTGACAGATATCTTATCAAGCAAGAAACAGCACTTCATACATCTGGTTTATACATAAATAAGAAAAAAACTATTCATGAATGTGAGTGAATATAGGAAAATCAAGATTTTAATCATTTAGATGTTTATAAAAATGACAGAATTTCTTGAAGAAAATGAATTCATTATTTTGCTAGTTGTATCATGATATTTTTCAGTTAAGATTAATTTATACTCTCAATTAGAAACAAAATAAAATATCAAACAATTTCCTAAGTAAGGAAGATGCCTTATATTCTTGGTTTGACTGGAATACTCCAAACATGATGGATCATGACTTATACATTAACCTTGGCACACAAAAATTTCAAAAAAATATTTATTCAATTGAGCCACATGTATATATGTATATAGCATTTATGTGTATACACATATACTTATGAATATATCATTACATGACTTTTTATGTTATTATAAGATTAATGTTTTGACTTTGTGTGAAACTCCTTTGGAATCATGGCAAATAATAATCAGCCTGTGACATTGGACTCCAGAAAGTCCTCAGACATTGAGGATGTCTGTGTGACAGACCTGCTCTGCTGAGAAATTCAAGCCACCATGCAGCTGTCTGGATAGAGCTAGCCAAAATGCCCACTGTCCCTGCTGGGAACCACTGTTATGCATCTGGGCCTGGAGTGCTCTGGGTTTGAAAGATAGATGTGGAAATGGCAGAAGTACTGCTTAACCTTGAGGTACTCAGATGGGCTGACAGAGGTTAGCAAAGCCTGGGGAGAGTGCAGAACGAGGCAGCTGGAGACAATTACCAGCTAACTGTACATCTGAGAATTAAAAGAATATTATCAAGTTTTAAGTTTGCTTTTACAAAGCTATCTTTATTAGTCATTCCTATTTGCATCCAAATGTAAAATCTGACATGGATTCTGTTTTTCACCTCACAAAAAAAGGCATTCCCTTATTTTTCTTCACTTTCTCTTTTTCTTTGTATAATTAAAAAAATCTTTTCAAATAATTAATAAATAGGAAATACAGACTATGATGTACCAGGATGGTCAAAATTATAGTTATACTAGGAAATCCCTCTAGGTTTGATTTTCTTTATACATTATCTTCCTTCTTCCTTCCTTTCTTCTTTTATCTTTTTTCTTATAATTAGGCAGGAATAGGCATGTTACATTTGTAAATAAGTTTCAGAACTTCTAAAAATATTACTGCAAAGCATTCAGCCATACATTTAGCTACCATCATGCCATAGTGTAATCTTTGCATTGCATTCCCAACTCATCTTGGTTTTGCCACAAAAATACAATTAGAACTGTTCCTGCAGAAGAAGTGTATACCAGGGAGTATAGAAGTAGCACAAGTTAGTGAATATTTAAGCTTTATTGATAAGCAGTTCATATAATATGGGTAAAGTGAAATTTCATATTTACTTCTATAAGTAGAGACTCATCTTTTAATTTCAGTGATTTAAAAAATAATCTTGCTCAAAACATAAATTCTATAATTTGTATGAAATTGTTGTGAATTGGCAATCATTTGACACCATCTTCTATGTTAGCTCCAAGAACTGTCGATTTTTTCAATGCATGTATTTGTTTTATTTTCATTCTTAGCTTTGTATTACATTATTTTGGCTGAAATATTATTCACCACACTAGGAAAGTTAGACAAGAGTCAACTGTAGCAGGCTGTATAGCAGTTTTGTACTGTCAGCCTGAAATTCTAAGAGCCAGAGAGAGAGTTCCCAGTTGTCAGCTCCGGCTAAACATTCTGAATCCTGCAATATGTCAGGCTGCAAAAGAGGGACAGACCACACCCATGTATGCCTGTCTCTTTATTCCTCAGACAGAGAAAATGTAGACACTTCTGTTTGCCTTCCTGTCCAAATCTTCATGCATATTTCATGGTCAATGCCATTCATTTATTAATACATCATTCGTGTGTGCCCCAGTAACTAATACAAATAAAAAAACCTTAAGTGTCATACAACATTAAGTAATTTTCTTATTAATATTTTTCTTTCTCAAATGATAATTGAGTATTTGGAAATTTTAGTATATATATGTTAAATGCTGGATACCGTAGACAGTGTCTCATAGAGAATATTCAAATTGTTCAATACCACACAGAAAAATGTTTGATTTATATCTCTGCACATTCTTGAATTGTTGTACCCATGATAACAGCTAAGTTTAGTTTGATAGTTTTTATTTGTTTTGTTTGATTTTGTTGTTCTTGATGCCTCTATAAAGCTTGCTTGAGAACTGTCTTTTTGCCTTGTAACCTTGAATATCCTGATGGGAGCTGACTTGACCAAATCTAAGAGTCCTAGACTGCTGGAGAATGCGTAGGCTAACAGAGCTCTTCTATATCTCTAATTCATAATGTTTGAAATATGCTTAGTTAACATGGTCAAAAACATGGAGCTTTAGATTTTAGTTCGCTTCAGTTGTTACAGTATATGTGACTCCTAGTTCCCATCATGAACATGACAGGGTTTTCACCTTTTGAATGGATGTTTTCTGTGCATTTTAGTATATCCTTGTACCTGAAATTAATTTACACTTTATTATTCTGATCTTAGTACAAGTCCTAACATCTCTCTCCTGTACAACTTGCTATATCTTTCCTTTCACCATGATTTACTGATTCATGGTAATATGATATCTGACTTTCATTACAAACAGGACATCGTTCTTCGCTTACAACATGTATTATTTTCTTTATCCCCTGTATTTTTTGCAGTCCCTCTTTCTAGGATTTTGTCTTCAGCTAACAAATTTGAATACATAATTTTTCCTCAGGTGCTGTAGGTGATTTTCATATCTGCACTCCAGAAGACCCAAAATATAGGCATGAATAGGTACTATGCAAATGTTACTTTCTTTTTTCTTTTTTCTTTTTTATATTTTTATTTACATTCAAAATCATTTCCCCTTTCCCGTTTCCTCACTCCCTGAAAGTCCCATAAGCACCCTTCCCTCCCTCTTTTCCCCATTCAACCCCCTCTCGCTTCTCTGTCTTGGCATTCCCCTACATCCATTCTTTCCAGGACCAGGGGTCTCTCCTTCCACCTTCTTGGAAATCTATTGATATGTGTATTGTGTCTAGGGTATTCCAAGATTCTGGGTTAATATCCCCTTATCAGTGACTGCATACCATGTGTGTTCTTTTGTGATTGGATTACCTCACTAAGGATGATATTTTCAAGTTCTGACCATTTGCCTAGGAATTTCATGAATTCATAGTTTTTAATTGCAGAATAGTATTCCACTGTGTAAATATACCACATCTTCTGAATCCATTCCTCCATTGAGGGACATCTGGGTTCTTTCCAGCTTCTGGCTATTATAAATAAGGCTGCTATGAACATAGTGGAGCATGTGTCCTTATTGCATGCAGGTAAAGCCTCTGGGTATATGCCCAAGAGTGGTATAGCTGGATCCTCCGGGAGTGTCATGCCCAGTTTTCTGAGGAACCGCCAGACTGCTTTCCAGAGTAGTTGTACCAGCTTGCAATCCCACCAACAGTGGAGGAGTGTTCCTCTTTCTCCACATCCTTGCCAACAACTGCTGTCTCCTGTGTTTTTGATCTTAGCCATTCTGACTGGTGTGAGATGGAATCTCAGGGTTGTTTTGATTTGCATTTCCCTAATGACTAAGGATGATGAACATCTCTTTAGGTGCTTCTCAGCCATTAGGTATTCTTCAGGTGAGAACTCTTTGTTTAGCTCTGTACTCCATTTTTAATAGGGTTACTTGCCTCTCTGGAGTTTAACTTCTTGAGTTCTTTGTTACTTTCAATCACCTGTTTTCCAGCTTGTTACAAAGACATTCCCTAGCAGCATGAAGGAAAGAAAAGAAGTGAAGTCAATTTGATAGAAGACCTGTTTCTTCAGGGCAGAGTTTAGTCTGTTTTATTAACCACTATTGAAGGTACTTAGAATAGAACTATACACAAATTCAAAGCTTAGTAAAAATTGATCAAACTATATTTTCATATTTGGTTTTATTATTTCCAGTGCTTGATGAAAATTTTAATTTGTTTTCATATAATATATAATGAGAAAATATATTAAAAACAGCCATAACTCTTCAGATCCACCTAACCTTTTATAGTTTCTTTACTCAGACAAAGAAAATGATTGCTTTAGGTCAAAACACATACATTAAACTCTTAATAGTCAACTACTGAGATTATAACTCAACAGTGTTTGTCAAAATACCCTTCCTCTGTGCCCCAACCCTCTTACTCCGCTGTAATACACAATCATGTAGAATATTGCTTTGCATAAAGCTCAGAGCAGTGTATCTGTCAGTCATTTTAATATAGTTAAAACGTATAATTAAAACTCATTTTTTACCAGTGTGTAAGTACTCAACTAAATGCTATGTTTACCATTAAACTCAACATCTTCCAATGCAGAAATTCACAGCTATTTGAGCTGATTGGAGCGTCATCCAATGAGTTACATTAATATTAATTTGCAGTTAACTTTGGTTTAATCAAAAAATCAGTCTCCTATCTACATGATTGCGTGAATATCCAAACCAATTTGTATTAATTTTGGAAGTCAGCTATCAGGGGACATTATGTCAAAACCATTACTGAAACCTTCATAGAAAACATCTATTAAATTCTATTCATACTCACTTCTTTCAATGAGATAATGCTATTAATAAAAAGAAATCTATTAAGTGTGGCTGTGTCATATTACTGGTTTATTGCCTTTGATTTCATTAATCACTCTCCAGAATCTCACATCTATCATTTCAGGATTATTTGTTCTACTTGGTTGAATAGCCATTTACACAAATAGGTATCTTACCTCTTGACAGAAACAGTAGCTTTTGTAAAATACACAAAAATTTGTTGGCATATTCTTTAAAATACAAATAAAATAGGTATGTTGTTGTAGTTATTATTCAAGTACTCCATATCAATTTGGTGAATGGTATTTATGACTTAAAATTTGAAGTGCTTTTCTGCTATCTATTAGTATTTCTTTCTCCTGCTTTACATAGTTTAGAAATTGAGTTCACTGAGATATTTAAAGAATGGAGTTTAAGAGTTTTTCACTTTCATATTTACTGAGAAACTTGTTTATGTTATACCTGGTTATGCTACTTTAGTTCTAATGTTGATTTTTACTGCCTGAATATTTCTCATCCTGGTATTTTATAATGAAAGCATAAACCCACTAAGGAATTTTTCTGAGTTTGCTGTCATTGAGTGTCATTGTGTATGCTTGTCACTGAACAAGGGAAGCTGTGATCTTTCACTTATAGTTATCATACAGGCTCAGTTAGGATTGACATAGAATTGGCATACTTTTTGAATGCTCACTGTTCCCGACCCCAGCTTTAGCTATTTCAAATGTGTATTGAACCCTGAGGTGGTTGTGTTTGTTCATTTATTTTAAACTATTGAAAACTTGTATTTCCCTTCTCTGTGTCTTTCAGTATATTCAGATTTCATTACTAACATTACTAATGATTCTACCTTTTTCTTTCTTTCTTTCTTTCTTTCTTTCTTTCTTTCTTTCTTTCTCTCTTTCTTTCTTTTTAAAGATTTAGTTATTTTATCTTATGTATATGAGTACACTGTAGCTGTCTTCAGACATAATATAAGAGGGCATCAGATCTTATTACAGAAAGTTGTGAGCCACCATGTAATTGGTGAGAATTGAACTCAGGATCTGGAAGAGCAGTCAGTGCTCTTAACCTCTGTGCCATCTGTCCAACCCTACTACGTTTTCTTTCTTTCTTTTTTTTTTCTTTTCTAAGTTTTTTTTTATTTACATTCAAAATCATTTCCCCTTTCCCGTTTCCTCCCTCCCTGAAAGTCCCATAAGCCCCCTTCCCTCCCTCTTTTCCCCATTCAACCCCCTCTCGCTTCTCTGTCCTGGCGTTCCCCTACATCCAGTCTTTCCAGGACCAGGGGTCTCTCCTTCCCTTTTCTTAGAAATCTATTGATATGCGAATTGTGTCTAGGGTATTCCGAGATTCTGGGTTAATATCCCCTTATCAGTGACTGCATACCATGTGTGTTCTTTCTGTTCCAGTAGACTGCACTGAAGAGACAGGTACCCAGGTCACCCAATATAACATCGCTTGGGACACGGCCTATTGGGGCTTCCATCTGCTCCCAAGAACGGGACAACTCTGTGGTCCTCTGGGTGCCAGCTCTGCTGTAGGCCATCCCCTCTGCAGGGTGACCTGCGCCACCGAGAGAGTGCAGAGTGCACTCCGCCATCTTTGCTCCAGTGGCCAGGTAGTTGGGACTGCCAGGCTCGGAGACAGACAGGCATAATATCGCTTGGGTCTCGGGCAGCTTGTGTGTACCCTGCTCCCAAGAGCTGGGCAGATCTGCAGTAACTAGCGCTCTAGCTCTGCTGTGGGACTTCTGCCTGGCAGAGGGACCCCTGCACTGGGCGGGAGCCTACCAGCTTCCCTTCGGCGACCTCTGTTCCGGTAGACTGCACTGAAGAGACAGGTACCCAGGTTCTCCCCAATATAACATCGCTTGGGACAAGGCCTGTTGGGGCTTCCATCTGCTCTCAAGAACGGGACAGCGCTGTGGTCGTCTGGGCGCCAGATCTGCTGTAGGTCATCCCCTCTGCAGGGTGACCTGCGTCACCCAGAGAGTGCAGAGTGCACTCCGCCATCTTTGCTCCAGTGACCAGGTAGTTGGGACTGCCAGGCTCGGAGACAGACAAGCATAATATCGCTTGGGTCTTGGGCAGCTTGTGTGTACCCTGCTCCCAAGAGCTGGGAAGATCTGCAGTAACCAGCGCACCAGCTCTGCTGTGGGACTTCTACCTTGCAGAGGGACGCCCCCTCCCCCCAACTCTGGGAGAGATCACACACCCCTGCACAGGGCAGGAGCCTACCAGCCTCCCTTTAGTGACCTCTGCTCCGGGAATCCACTACGTTTTCTTTCTAAGCAGTGTTTAAAAGTTGAAATTGGGTATACAGTTTATTATTTGATAACCATTAGTTTTAAACTGACCTTTGCTTTAAACATTTTCTTTAGCTTCATTCTGGTAGGGAAAGCAGAAACCATTTTAAATACTAAAAAATATTCATCCACACTTTGTTTTCTTAGCTGAGATTAATAGTCTCTCTACAATGCTTATGGAAATAGAAAGTGAGCCATCTTGGCTATTATATATAATTCTGAGATTGGGGAATAGGCTGAAATGTGGGTCTGTTAAAAATTTCTCACATGCTTTCTCTGTATAACAAAGAAACTATTCAAATTTGGACAAGATCCACATCATGTTCTTAGAAAAAAAAAACATGGGAGCAAATTTTAAATGAAAAATGCCTTGGAAGTATGAATCAAAGGGAGATTCACACTGATATTTTGACAAAGTTTAAAATTTGTTTTATGTGTTTACCTCTATTAGTTTAATCATTTGTCCTCAAATATATATTGAACACTGGCTATGGCCTGGATGTGGTCTAAGCATAGAGATGCTAAAAGAAGATACTAAAATTACTTTTCAGATAGAAGGAATGTGGTTAGATGTATATGGGAGGGTTTGGAATAAAGAAAGGGAAGGGATGGGAAGGGTGTGGTTATATTACAATTTCAATACAAGATGTGAACTTACTTTCTGAATTTTTTTAATAATTAATTAAAAATAATTATATTATCTCTTTCCTTCCTCTCCTCCATTCTGACCCTCCATGTCAGGACACCATCTCCTCTAACCATTATTCTAAATACATATGTTATAAAAAAAGGATCAACCTTCCCCTGGAGGTATTACAGGCATGGCTATTATGTCCGATGTGCATCAGTAGATGACAGAGAGGAGAGAGGCTACGTCTTTGCTCAATGTTGTGAATTGTGAACATCTAAATGATTAGTAGCCTATCATTCCCTGAACAAAGCAATCCTAAATGGACCTCTAGTCTAGCGCCAGGTATGCCCAGATGGGATGCCAAGATTAGAAAACTGTGGTCCACCTGGGACCACAGGCCATAGGTAGGAGTGAGTCTCATACAGATGACTCTTAAAAAGGACTACTAGGGTGCACCAGACAAGACCACATCCAGACAGGTACCATGGGGCCAGAACAGGGAGCTAGACTGAGATGACCACCACTCCTGTTACATATAGGACTTGGGAGGGCAGACCATACTTAAGATGACCCCTTCCCAGTGCCATGATACATTAGTGTAGCATAGCAGTACTGAGACTAGTCCTGAGATGACCCCAGAACAAGTAAATGGTGAAGAAATGGAAGAGAAAAAGAAAAAGAAGTGGCAGAACTTGAAACTTACAGGTAGTGAGGAATGGAATGGCCTGACTTGAGTAGCTGCTGATACTTCCTTGGACCACAGTGAGGCCTTAGACTGTGCTGTCACTGGGGTGTGGGTGTATCTGAGTACATAGCCCTTTAGTAGCAGGGGTCTGTTACCACCAAAAGCCAGGTGGGGATCTCTGTTCTGGTCTGCTGCCTGGGAATATGTTGATGTCTAAGAATTGTGAAGAATGGTCCCACCCTCACTTGGGCATCATTAGAGAACTGGCCCTGGGGGCATGACAGCAAGAGAGCTGACTAGACCCTAGCTCACTGGAGTCCTCAAGGAAAGCTGGCTCTGTATGGTGCAAGAGTTGGGGGTGAGCTATCTTTGAGGATATAAACATGGAATTACTGACACTACCACTTGTCTCCCAAGCCCTGGCATGGATAACGGAGAGATAGCCTCCTCTCCCTTTGTTCCTCACCACTTGAGGCAGGTCTTGGGGTCATGAGAGCAGAAGAATTGGGCCTGCCTCTCACTTGCTACAGTGCTTGGGAGAACAGGCCCTGGATATCACCTGGACAGCATAGTAGAGCTGACCTTGATGGTGGAGGCATGGGTGAGCTGGTCCTGAGGGTGTAAGTGTGAGAGAGCTAGCCCTACAAGTTGTTGGACTTGTGGCAGCATAGGCAAGGGAGAAAAGTTCTTTCACACCCTTACCGCTTGCTACCTACAACAGGTAGGAGAGATGGCTCTGAGGTCATGAAAGCAGGAGATCTGATCTTGCCCCTCACCTCCTGCAACACTTGGTAGAGTGGGCCCTATACCTAGCCTGGGCACCACAGTACAGCTGGCTCTGGATGTGTGTTGCTGGTGTGATGTCCCTGCCTCTTGTTGGCTGGGTGGGGGCAAGGATGAGGAAGAGATGCCATCTTCCCGTCACTCTTTCCTTGGCATAAGGTGGGAGAGCTGGTCCCAGGGTCATGAGACTGGGAAAACTGACCATGTCTCTCACTAGATGCAACATTCAGGAGAGCAACACTCTGTACCACACCTGGGAGCAGGACAGAGCTGAGCCTGGTTACAGACCTTGTTGCTGAGCCATCCCTGGGAGCAGGACAGAGCTGAGCCTGGTTACAGACCTTGTTGCTGAGCCATCCCTGGGGTCTTGATATTGGGAGAGCCAGAAGGCTGACCAGCTCAGGTACTTATTACACCCAGATCCAGGACTTTGAATTGGTTCACCCCAATATCTGCCCTATTAATGAACTGCTGTGCTCCAGAGTTGGTCAGGGCTCAAAGTAGAGGAGATAAGATAAGAAAAGTCAGAGAAAGAGGACTGAGTCAAGCACAGTGGTCTGTGGAAAATCTTGCAGCCTGACTGACTGACAGAGTGCTTCTTCTTCTTCTTTTTTTAATCCAGAACTCACTAGGCAGGGATAGATTGACATTGTTCTAAAACATAGCTCATACAATTATTTGTCCCTGGACCTCTGTTTTAACTTCTTTGTTGTAAGTTTAGTCATCATTGATAAACAGTGGCAAAACAGAGTTATCTTTTACAATCACTTTTCTCATCAACCCCATAACTCAATATTTATGAATCTTGTGGTTTCAAGAGCATTAGACAGAAAGTAAATATCCAAGCCAGCTTAGGCAGACAGTCATGTCCTGAGCAGTATATTATTAACTCTTAATGGCTAGAGCACCAATTGTCATTAGGCCCAAGAAAAATTTCCAGGACAAAGCTGTTGCAGTTATTATTTATTCTGCCATAATCTGAAGTTTATATTTTATATTTTTGTAGAATTTATTTATATGTCTCATCCTAATATTCTTTTGAATATGATGCCACAATGGTTGTGCACATACCAACTTTTCTAAGAAGGGAAGTCTAACTGCTTCATTCTTTTATCTTTCATCCACACCATTCTTTGTCAATAAATATACCCCCTGTTGGGTAGAGATAAGTTCAGCCAATCTAAATTCATTACTGTATCTTTTTTTAATGTTTTTTATTACGTATTTGCTTTATTTACATAGTAAATGGTATCCCCTTTCCTCGTTACCCCTCTGAAAACCCCATATCGCATCCCCCCTCCACCTACTTAACAACTCCCCCCACCCCACCATTCTTCACATTCTTGACCTGGCATTCCCCTACCCTGGGGTGTGAAGCCTTCATAGGAACAATGGCCTCTCCTCTCATTGATGTCTGAAATGGCCATCTTCTGATACATATGTAGCTGGACACATGGATCTCTCCATGTGTACTCTTTGTTTGGTGGTTTAGTCCCTGGAAGCTCTGGGGGTACTGGTTGGTACATATTATTGTTCATCCTGTGGGGCTGCAAAACTCTTCAGCTCCTTGGGTCCTTTCTCTACCTGCTCCATTGAAGACCATATATTCAGTCTAATGGTTAGCTGTGGGCCATGGATATTTTGACCCACCTTCCAATTATAATTAGTATCCCCACTTTGCTCTTCATTCTTCTTGAGCATCATGTGGTCTGTGAGTTGTATCTTGGTTATTCTGAGCTTTTGGGCTATTATCCACTTATCAGCGAGTGCTTACCATGTGTGTTCTTTTTGTGATTGGGTTACCTCGCTCAGGATGGTATTTTCTAGCTCCATCCACTTACCTAAGAATTTTAGGAATTCATTATTTTTTAATAACTAATACTCCATTGCATAAATGTACCACATTTTCTGTATCTATTCCTCTGTTGAGGGACATCTGGGTTCTTTCCAGTTTCTGACTATTATAAATAAGGCTGCTATGAACATAGTGGAACATGTGTCCTTATTACATGTTGGAGCAGCTTCCGGGTATATGCCCAGGAATGGTATAGCTGGGTCCTCTGGTAGTATTATGTCCAATTTTCTGAGGAACTGACAATCTGATTTGCAGAATGGTGTTACCAGTTTGCAATCCCACCAGCAATAGAAGAGTGTTCCTCTTTCTCCACATCCTGTCTGGCATTTGCTGTCCCCTGAGTTTTGATCTTAGCCATTCTGACTGGTCTGAGGTAGAATCTCAGGATTGTTTTCATTTGCATTTCCCTGGTGATTAAGGATGTTGAACATTTCTTTAGGTATTCCTCAGCTGAGAATTCTTTGTTTAGCTCTATACCCCATTTTTAATAGGGTTTTTTGTTTCTCTAGAATCTAACTTGAGTTCTTTATATGTATTGTATTTTAGCTCTCTATTGGATGTAGGATTGGTAAAGATCTTTGCCCAATATTTTGGTTGCCGTTTTGTCCTATTAACAGTGTCCTTTGCCTTACAGAAACTTTGTAATTTTATGAGGTCCCATTTGTCAATTCTTGATCTTAGACCATAAGCTATTGATGTTCTGTTCAGGAAATTTTCGTTTGTGCCCATGTACTCAATGCTCTTCCCCACTTTCTTTTCTATTAGTTTCAGTGTATCTGGTTTTAAGTGGAGGTCTTTGATCCACTTGGACTTGAGCTTTCTACATGTAGATAAGAATGGATCAATTTGTATCCTTGTACATATTGACTGTCAGTTGACCCATTTGTTGAAAATGCTGTTTTTTTTCCCACTGGATGGTTTCAGTTCCTTTATCAAAGATCAAGTGACCAGAGGTATGTGGGTTCGTTTCTGGGTCTTCAATTCTATGCCATTAATCTACCTGCCTATCATGTACCAATACCAGTCTGTCTAGAAAATTGAGCATTTCATCCAGATTTTCAAGTTTTGATGAGTATAGGATTTTGTTGTAGGATCTGATGATTTTTTGGATTTCCTCAGTATCTGTTGTTATATCTCCATTTTCATTTCTGATTTTGTTAATTTGGATACTGTCTCTATAACCTCTGGTTAGTTTGGATAAGCGTTTATCTATCTTGTTTTTTTCAAAGAACCAGCACCTGGTTTGGTTAATTCTTTGTAAAGTTCATTTTGTTTCTATTTGTTTGATTTCAGCCCTGAGTTTGATCATTTCCTGCCTTCTATTTATGTTGGGTGTATTTGCTTCTCTTTGTTCTAGAGCCTTTAGATGGGCTATCAAGCTGTCGCTGTATGCTGTTTCCAGTTTCTTTTTGGAGGAACGTGAATGAGTTTTCCTCTTAGCACTACTTTCATTGTGTCACATAAGTTTGGGTATGTTGTGCCTTTGTTTTCATTAAATTCTAAAAGGTCTTTAGTTTCTTTCTTTATTTCTTCTTTGACCAGGTTATGGTTGCATAGAATGTTGTTCAGTTTCCATGAGTATATGGACTTTCTCTTTTGTTGTTGTTGCTGCTGCTGTTGTTGTTATTGAAGACCAGCCTTAGTCCCTGGTGATCTGATAAGGTGCGTGGAATTATTTCAGTCTTCTTATATCTGTTGAGGTCTGTTTTGTGACAGAGTATATGGTCAATATTGGAGAAGGTAAGATGACATGCTGAGAAGAAAGTATATTCTTTTGTTTTAGAATAAAATGTTCAACAGATATCTGTTAAATCCATTTGGTTCATAACTTCTGTTAGTTTCACTGTTTTTCTGTTTAGCTTGTATTTCTCTTATCTGTCAATTGATGAGAGTGGGGTGTTGAAGTCTCCCACTATTATTGTGTGAGGTTCAATGTATGCTTTGAGCTTTAATAATTTTTTTTCCAAATGTGGGTGCCCTTTTATTTGAAGCATAGATGTTCAGAATTGAGAGTTCAGCTTGGTAGATTTTTCCTTTGATGAGTAAGAAGTGTCTTTCCTTATCTTTTTTGATTACTTTAGGTTGAAAGTCGATTACATTAGATATTAGAATGACTACACCAGCTTTTTTCTTGGAACCATTTGCTTGGAAATTTTTTTTCCAGCCTTTACTGAGGTAGTGTCTGTCTTTGTGTCTGAAGTGAGTTTCCTGTATGCAGCAAAATGTTGGGTCCTGTTTACATATCCAGTCTGTCTATATATTTTTATTGGAGAATTGATTTCATTGATATTAAGAGATATTAAGGAGAAATGATTGTTGCTTCCTGTTGTTTTTGTTATTAGAAGTGGAGTTATGCTTGTACGGCTCTCTTCTTTTTGGTTTGCTAAGAGAAGATTACTTTTTTGTTTTTTCTAGTGTGTAGTTTCCTGCCATTTTGGGTGTTTTCCATTCATTATCCTTTGAAGGACTGGATTTGTGGAAAGATATTGTGTAAATTTGTTTTTGTCATGGAATACCTTGGTTTCTCCATCTATGGTATATATAATTTTGGTGGGTATAGTACCCTGGGTTGGCATTTGTGTTCTCTTAGGATCTGTATGAGATCTGCCCAGCATCTTCTTGCTTTCATCGTCTCTGGTGAAAAGTCTGGTGTAATTCTGATTAAATGTTACTTGACTTTTCCCTTTACTGCTTTTAATATTCTTTCTTTGTTTAGTGCATTTGGTATTTTAATTATTATGTGTCAGGAGAAATTTCTTTTCTGGGCCAATCTATTTGGAGTTCTGTAGGCTTCTTGTATGTTCATGGCATCTCTTTCTTTAGGTTAAGGAAGTTTTCTTCTATAAATTTGTTGAAGTCATTTACTGGCCCTTTAATCTGGAAATCTTCACTCTCTTCTATACCTGTAATTCTTAGGTTTGGTCTTCTCATTTTGTCCAGGATTTCCTGGATGTTATTGCATTTCTATGATATCTTCTGCACCTGAGATTCTTCTATCTCTTGTATTCTGTTGTTGATGCTTACATCTATGACTCCTGACTTCTTTCCTAGGTTTTCTATGTCCAGAGTTGTTTCCCTGTGTAATTTCTTTATTGTTTCTTCCTCCATTTTTAGATCCTGTTTGGTTTTGTCCAATTCCTTTACCTGTTTGTTTGTGTTTTCCTGTAATTCTTTAAGGGCTTCTACCTGTTTAACCTGTGTTCTCCTGTGTTTCTTTAAGGAAGTTTTTTATGTCCTTCTTAAAGTCCTCCATCAGCATCATGAGCTGTGATTTTAAATCCAGTTCTTGCTTTTCTGGTGTGTTGTGGTATCCTGGACTTGTTGTTGTGGGAGAACTGGGTTCTGATGGTGTCATATTGACTTGGTTTCTGTTGGTAATGTTTTTGTGCTTCCCTTTTGCCATCTGGTTATCTCTGTTGTTAACTGCTCTTGCTGTGTCTGGCTGGAGTTTATCCTTCCTGTGGGCCTGCAAGCCTGTCTCAGCACCCCTGGGTGAACAGCTCTCCCCTGGCACAGAGTCCTGTGGTTCAGCCCATCTCCTGGGTGCTGATGGAGCCTGGAAGGACCCTGTCCCAGCTGTTCTGCCACCCCTGTGTTCCCTGTGCTCCTGACTGTAGCCACCTACAAAGTTGCTGGAGAGAAAATTTTGATCGCTCTCCAAACTCGGGAGTCAAAGTACTCCTTACAGACCAGTTCTCCCCTGGCAGGACCTGTGCTCAGACAGCTGCAGAGTAGCCCATCTCCTGAGTGCAGATAGAGCTAGGAAGGACCCTGTCCCAGATACTCTGCCACTCCTGAGATCCCAGTGCTCCTGGCTGTATCTTCCTGCACAATTGTTGGTGAGAAAATGACTGTCTCACCTCCAAACCTGGGAGTCAAATACTCCCTGCAGGGCAGTTCTCCCCTGGTAGGACTTATGCTCAGAAGGCTGTAGAGTAGCCCAGTTATTGGGTGCAGGTAGAGTAAGGAAGTTCTGTATCTTTTTCTAGAGGAGAATACCATAAGCAGCCCCCAATCTTATACACCACATAATTGTCTGAGTGCATAGTAAGAAGATGTTTGTAATCTGGTCTGCTGCCAACTTCTCTAGCACATCAAATCATGTTTTACCTTTTTAATTTTACTTTGTTCTGATTATCTTATTTTTGAGTAAGTACAAGGACAGATATTCAAATGGAGTCAGAACCTCGTAAGGAGACCTCTGATATCTTTGTTTTTAAGTCACAACCTTTAGTACATAAGGAAGACCTTCAAGTAGTCCAGATAAGGGTATTTCCCTATAAATGGAAGGGGAAATATTCTCAGGAATATTCTCAATTCAATTCAATTCAGTTTGGAGTAATTGAGTTTGGTGCAGTTGTGCTCAGTTCAGTACAGAACTGAGCAGTTTGGTTTGGAGCAGTTCAGTTTGTAGAGTTCAGAGGCAGTCTTTCCAAGCAGAACATTTCAGTCTGAAGTCAAAAGAAGTCAATTTGAATTTGTTAGTTTGGAGAAGAGTTTGAGCTAGAACAGCAGAGTTAAAGCAGCCAGAGTTCAGAAAGAGCTAGAAAGCGTGAGTTTATCCAGCTGTAAGTCTTGGATGCTTAAACTTTCTGGGCCTAAGTTAATAAACAAAGGCTGGAAACTAAAGTCTCCCAGTTTAAGATTTCCAGATTAGATTGCATGGAGAGTAGAGGTTTCAAGCCTAGGCCTAAGAATGGATGGGTAGATAGATGGATGGTTGGATAGATAGATAGATAGATAGATAGATAGATAGATAGATAGATAGTGTCTTAAGGTTTTATTGCTGTAAACAGACACAATGACCAAGTCAAGTCTTATAAAGGACAGCATTTAATTGGGCTGGCTTACAGGTTCAGAGCTTCAGCCCACCATCATCAAGGTAGGAGCAGGGAAGCATGATTCAGCAGAGATGAGTGTTCTACATCTTCGTCTGAAGACTGTTAGTGGAAGACTGATGGCTTTCAGAGAGCTAGGACTAGGGTATTAAAGCCCACACCCACAGTGACATACCTATTCCAACAAGGCCATACCTACTCTAATAGGGTCACACCTTCTAATAGTTCCAGTCCTTGAGCCAAGCATATACAAACTATAACAGATATATATATATATATATATATATATAGATAGATAGATAGATAGATAGATAGATAGATAGATAGACAGACAGACAGATAGATGGACAATTGGATGGACAGACAGACAGATAGATAGAAATAAATAGAAATGGTCTGAGCTCAGCCTACAATGCATATTCACTCAGCTTAGCAATAGCTCTCATTTCATTCTATCATCAGAGGAAATAAAAGTGACATTGACATTTACAATAAAATTATACCATCTGCAATGAAGAATACTTTGACTCCTTCCTTCACTATTTTTATCCCCTTTATATCATTCACTTGTCTTCTTGCTCTAGCCAAGACTAACAAGTACTATGCTGAACAGGAGGAGGAAAGTGCATATCATTGTCTTATTTCTGAATTTATTGGAAATATTTTGAGTTTTAGCAAGATATTGGCTGTGGCTTCCTGAAAATTGCATCTATTATGTTGATATATGTCCTCTATACTCAGGACACTTATCCTGAAAGGATGTTAGCTGTTGTCAAAATGTTTTTTTGGACCTAATGAGATTATCATGAGAAAGGCTTCTTTCTGTGGTGGATAAAAATTAACACAATGACTCACAACTGGCCAAGGTACAGAGAATAAGTGACTTAAGAGTGCACAGCACTAATGGATGCATCCATATCACCCTTCTTCTCCTGAAGGTTCCATAATCATGTGGAAGAAGGGATGGAAAAATGAAGAGCAAAAGGCTGTGGGTGGCCAGAATGAGAAAATGTTTTTCAATACAATAGACCAGTTATATATATGAACTCACAGTGTCTCAGAGCAATATGTACAAGATCTTTGAAATCTTAAAACAGATAAATCCTAGCACTGATGGCTTAGTTGTTTGTAAGGTAGCACCTTTATGGGCATTATTGTAATTGATACCTACCAGGAACAGTAGTATTACTTTTCATTAATGATGTGGCTCCTGGTAGGTCTAATATGCTATAGTGAATGTCCACACACCTAATAGGCAGCATTAATGGGAATCAATGGATTTACAGTAATGGGGAAAATTGAGTGTGTGTAAGATGGTGTAGGATTTGGGAAGAGGTATGAAGAAAATTGAAATGTTCAAAATAAAATGTATTAAATTTTCAAAAAAATATTAATTAATTAATTAAGACATTTTAAAAGTGACTGTTCTGTGGTCTATTTCAAGAAGGCACTCCAATGGGTCAATCCAAGGGAGTAGATACTAGAGAAAAGACCTTACTCATTTTCTGAAAGAAGAATGAACTTGGGAGGCAATAAAAGGTCTCTACATGTGTGCAAGAAAAATAAAAGGACAGTGTAACATTCCGTAAGCAAATTCGTAGGGATTATCTGTAATGGTTAGGTGGGAAACTAGATACCTGCTACAAAAGAGGCCTTATGTTACAAATATGAATAAATCTCTTGATGGTTTTGAAGAGTAAATTGCTATGTCATGCTTTACTTTGAAGATGTAAAAAGTAAAAATATAATCACACACTGCTTTGGTGATTGGGATATCAACCACGGGCATGAATAGAACTTTTGACATTTACATAAGCTCAAGATGATATGTAGAGATGCTTAGTATATTACATTTAAATGACAAATCAGGTTAGACTTTTTCATGGCTTCTCAGCACACCTCCAGAGGTATCATCAATAGAGCCTAGTCAGCTCTTTGTTGTAGAGACTGTTATGTACATTGAGGGTTTTGTTTCTTCTTCTATGAATTGCTACCCTCTATTCATATCAGATGTCAGTGGTATTTCTCTGCCTCTATGATTGGCTACTTGTCTCCAAGGAGGCAAAATCATCTTTTTTTTTGTCCAATAGGACAGGTCCTACTCGGTTAAGTAAGGTTGTGGTCACACAGCCATGAAATTTCATAGATTTAACATGTATTTATTTCTTACTCAATGTATAAATCCATAGGTTCTTAGCTGTGAGGTCCAAATTTTGTTCTGTAGGAAAGTCATCTGGCATTCAGATGAAGTTAGCTGGTAAATTCACACCAGTTTGTTAATGCTTTTGTTTTGAGAGACTCCTGTCAGTGTTGCTCATGACTAAGTAGAACTCAAAACTATTAAATGTAAAGAGGCTGAGAAATAGGGATCACATGTGTGTTGTGACCATCAGTGTTTGTGCTCCTCTTGTAGCACAATATATTGTAGGCTTAAAGCAATTTTGAAATTCTGCTAGATAGCTTCTGTTACAACAACTGACCTTAGTTATCCAATATCAAATGGTCTGCCCACAAAACATACATACTAGAAACATTACACAAATTAAGCAGGTAGTATTTAGTGAAAGGAGGAGAGATAAAAATTTGAAAGAGCACAAGGAAGAGTATATTGAAATAATTAGAGGGGATAAATGATGTGATTTTGTTATGAGCTCAAGAAATAAAAGACATAACTTTAAAGCAATCAACCAACCAACCAGAAAACAAAAAAAAAAAAAAAAAAAAACAAAAAACTCATCCCTAGGGGAAATATTGTAATGAAGACCAAAACTGGAACACTATCTTGGTTTTCTTCTGTCTGATGCTCCCATGGTAAACATCTAATCATTGAGAACCCCCGCTCTCATTTACCTTCCCTCCCTCCCTCCCTCTCTCCCTCCCTCCATCCATCCCTCCCTCCCTTCCTCCCTCCTTCCCTCCCTCCCACATAAACACTCTTTCCTTTTTGTCTTTCTTCTGTACATTAGAAGTATCATGTATTGGTACCCAGTAGAGCCTCCTCACTATCAGAGGAGAAGGAAATGTGCCATGGAAGGATAAGGAGGCTGATATTGGGATGTAAAATGAATAAATTGATTAAATAATAAAAGGTAGAATTGTCACATAGACCTCAAGTTTCATACATTCAACATGTATTCATTTCTCAGTCAGTTCATGCTGTCTTTTTATGGGTTTTGTTTTTCGGTGTGTCTTTCTATGTGTGCCTGTGTTTCTATGGATTGTTTTTCGATGTTTTAAAAAATTCTCTGGACCTTCCAGTTTCTGTTGGCTGCTGGAGAAGATCCTCTGCCACAGGACTCCATACCCAGGTGGCAGGGGGTGATAACTAGACTCCCAGGAGTGTGGACAGGCCTGTGAGTACAGGTAGGAACAACCCAGCTACTCAGAGGAATCCACCTTGAACACTCAAGACACAGGAACCCAGGGGCAGTCTGAGACTAGAGGCTTCTGGTTTCTGTCTCCGATGAAAGCTGATCCTGGACCCAAGAGCTACATATACAAATACCACCAGGAGAGAGCTGATCTCCCAGGAGTGCGTACAAACCTGTGAGCACAGTCAACAAGCACAGCTAAAACCAGAGATGACTAGATGGTGAAAGGCAAGCACAAGAACACAAGCAACAGAAACGAAGGCTACTTGCTGTCATCAGAAACCTGTTCTCCCACCACAGTGAGCATTGGTTACTCCAATACACCAGAAAAGCAAGATTCTGATTTAAAAATCACATCTCATAATGGTGATGGAGGACTTCAAGAAAGACATAATAATTCCTTTTAAGAAATACAGGAGAACACAGGTAAACAGGTAGAAGCCTTTAAAAAGGAAACACACACACACACACACACACACACACACAAAACTTAAAGAAATAAAGGAAAACAAACCCAAAGAGGTAAAGGAATTGAAAAAAAAAAACATCCAGAATCTAAAAATGGAAGTAGAAACAATAAAAATAAAATCACAAAGGGAGACAACTCTGGAGATAGAAAACCTAGGAAAGAAATTAGGAGTCATAGATCCAAGCATCAACAACAGAATACAAGAGATAGAAAAGCTAATCTCAGGTGCAGAAGATACCATAGAAAACATTGACACAACAGTCGAAGAAACTGAAAAATGAAAAATCTTCTAACCCAAAACATCCAGGAAATGCAGGACACAGTTAGAAGACCAAACATGAGGATAATAGGTATAGAAAAAAGTAAAGATTCTCAATTTAAAGGACAAGTAAATATCTTCAACAAAATTATAGAAGAAAACTTCCTTAACTTAAAGAAAGAGATGCCCATGAACATACAAGAAGCCTACAGAACTCCAAATAGATTAGACCAGAAAAGAAATTCCGCCTGTCATCTAATAATCAAAACACAATATGTACTAAACAAAGAAAGAATATTAAAAGCAATAAGGGAAAAAGATCAAGTAACATATAAGAATTACACCAGACTTCTCACCAGAAACTATGAAAGCTATAAGATCCTGGACAGATCTTGTGTAAGAAACACATATGCCAGCCCAGACTACTATACCCAGCAAAACTCTAAATTACCATGGATGGACAAACCAAGATATTCCATTACAAAACCAAATTTACACAGTATCTATCCACAAAGCCAGCCCTAAAAATGATAATAGATAGAAAAAAACCACACAAGGAGGAACACTACACCCTAGAAAAAACAAGAAAGTAATCGTCTTTAACAACCCCAAAAGAAGATACACACACACATACCCAACACACACACACAAATAATGTCAAAAAACCAGGAAGCAGCAATCACTATTCCTTAATATTTCTTTTTTATTATTATTTATTTTACTTTATTTTTTAATTTACATTCCAAATCACTTCCCCTTTCCTGTTTCCTCCCTCCCCGAAAGTCCCATAAGCCCCCTTCCCTCCCTCTTTTCTCCATTCAACCCCCTCTAGTTACTCTGTCCTGGTGTTCCCCTACATCCAGTCTTTCTAGGACCAGGGGTCTCTCCTACCATCTTTTTAGAAATCTATTGATATGCGGATTGTGTCTAGGGTATTCCGAGATTCTGGGTCAATATCCCCTTATCAGTGACTGCATACCATGTGTGTTCTTTTGTGATTGGGTTACCTCACTAAGGATGATATTTTCAAGATCTGACCATTTGCCTAGGAATTTCGTGAATTCATTGTTTTTAATTGCAGAGTAGTATTCCATTGTGTAGATATACCACATCTTCTGAATCCATTCCTCCGTTGAGGGACATCTGGGTTCTTTCCAGCTTCTGGCTATTATAAATAAGGCTGCTTGTACCAGCCTGCAATTCCACCAGCAGTGGAGGAGTGTTCCTCTTTCTCCACATCCTCGCCAACAACTGCTGTCTCCTGTGTTTTTGATCTTAGCCATCCTGACTGGTGTGAGATGGAATCTCAGGGTTGTTTTGATTTGCATTTCCCTAATGACTAAGGATGATGAACATCTCTTTAGGTGCTTCTCAGCCATTAGATATTCTTCAGGTGAGAACTCTTTGTGTAGCTCTGTACCCCATTTTTTAATAGGGTTACTTGCCTCTCTGGAGTTTAACTTCTTGAGTTCTTTGTATATCTTGGATATTAGCCCTCTGTCGGATGTAAGGTTGGTAAAGATCATTTCCCAGTTAGTTGGTTGCCGCTTTGTCTTTTTGACGGTGTCTTTTGCCTTGCAAAAACTTTGTAATTTAATGAGGTCCCATTTGTCTATTCTTGATCTTAGAGCATAAGCTATTGGAGTTCTGTTCAGGAAATTCTCCCCTGTGCCCATATGTTCAAGGTTCTTCCCTAGTTTCCCTTCTATTAGTTTCAGTGTGTCTGGTTTTATGTGGAGATCTTTGATCCACTTAGAATTGAGCTTAGTGCAAGGAGATAAGGATGGGTCAATTTGCATTCTTCTGCATGTTGACCTCCAGCTGAGCCAGCACCATTTGTTGAAAAGGCTATCTTTTTTCCACTGGATGGTTGGATTCAGAAGATGTGGTATATTTACACAATGGAATACTACTCTGCAATTAAAAACAATGAATTCACGAAATTCCTAGGCAAATGGTCAGAACTTGAAAATATCATCCTTAGTGAGGTAACCCAATCACAAAAGATCACACATGGTATGAAGTCACTGATAAGGGGATATTGATCCAGAATCTCAGAATACCCTAGACACAATCAGCATATCAATAGATTTCTAAAAAGATGGAAGGAGAGACCCCTGGTCCTGGAAAGACTGGATGTAGGGGAACGCCAGGACAGAGTAATGAGAGGGGGTTGAACGGAGAAAAGAGGGAGGGAAGGGGGCTTATGGGACTTTCGGGGAGGGAGGAAACGGGAAAGGGGAAGTGATTTGGAATGTAAATTAAAAAAATAAAATAAAATTAAATTAAAAAAAAAAAATAAATAAATAAGGCTGCTATGAACATAGTGGAGCATGTGTCCTTATTGCATGCAGGTAAAGTCCTTAATATTTCTTAATGTGAATGTTCTTAATTACCCAATAAAAAGACATAGACTAACAGACTGAATACATAAACAGGACCCAGTAGTTTTCTGCATACAGGAAACATACCTCAGTATGAAACATGAACACTACCTCAGAATAAATGTCTGGAAAACAATTTTCCCAGCAAATGGTCCCAGGAAACACACTGGAGTAGCCATTCTAATATTGGACAAAATTGACTTTCAACCAAAAGTCATCAAAAAAGATAATGAAGGACACTTCATACTCATCAAAGGAAAAATCTACCAAGAAGAACTCAAAATTCTGAACATCTATCCTCCAAATACAAGGGCATCCACATTCATAAAAGAAACTTTACTAAAGCTCAAAATACACATTGAACCTCACACAATAATTGTGGGAGACTTTGACACCCTATTCTCACCAATGGACAGATCAGGGAAACACAAAATAAACAGAGACAGTCAAACTGACAGAAGTTATGGACCAAATGGAGTTAACAGATATCTATAGAACATTTCATCCTAAATCAAAAGAATATACCTTCTTCTCAGCACCTTATGGAACCTTCTCCAAAACTGACCATATAATTGGTCACAAATCAGATCTCAACCGATATAAGAAGATTGAAATAATCACATGCCTCCTATCAGATCAATAAGGATTAAGGCTGGTCTTCAACAGCACAAATCTAAGAGAAAGCCCACAAACACATGGAAACAGCAAAACCCTGCTCAATGATAACTTGGTCAAGGAAGAAATAAAGAAAAAAATTAACGACTTTTTAGAATTTAATGGAAATGAAACTATAACATACCCAAACTTGTGGGACAAAATGAAAGTAGTTCTAAGAGGAAAACTCAGAGCTCTGAGTGTCTCCAAAACGAAACTGGAGAGAGCATACACTAGCAGCTTGATAGCACAAATGAAAACTCTAGAACAAAAAGAAGCAAATATACCCAAGAGCAGTAGATGGTAGGAAATAATCAAACTCAGGGCTGAAGACAACTAAGTAAAACAAACTATACAAAGCATCAACAAATCTAACAGCTGGTTCTTTGAGAAAATCTACAAGATAGCTAAACTGTTAGCCAGATTAACCAGGGAGCACAAAGAGAGTATCCAAATTAACAAAATCAAAAATGAAAAGGGAGACACAACAACAGAAACTGAGGAAATTCAAAAAAATTTTCAAATCCTACTACAACAGCATTTACTCAACAAAACTGGAAAATCTGGATGAAATAGACAATTTCCTATAGAGATACCAGGTACCAAAGTTAAACCAGAATCAGATAAGCAATCTAATCTGTCCCATAAGCCCAAATGAAATAAAAGCAGTCATTAATAGTCTTTCAACCAAGAAAAGTCAAGGACCAGATGGGTTTAGCCATGAGTTCTATCAGACCTTCAAAGAAGACCTTCCAATACTCTCCAAACTATTCCACAAAATAGAAAGGGAAGGAACACTACCAATTCATTTTATGAAGCCACAAGTACTCTGATTCTTAAAGCAGGCAAAAAAACCCTACAAAATAGGAGAACTTCAGATCAATTTCCCTTATTAATATTGATGCAAAAATACTCAATAAAATCCTCGCAAACCTAATCCAAGAACACATCAATAAGACATCCAACATGATCAAGTAGACTTCATCCCAGGGATGCAAGGATGGTTCAATATAAGGAAATCTATCAATGTAATCTACATATAAACAAACTCAAAGAAAAGTACCACATGATCATTTCATTAGATACCGAGAAAGCATTTGACAAAATCCAACACTCCTTCATGATAACAGTCTTAGAACGATCAGGAATTCAAAACTTGTACCTAAACATAGTAAAAGCAATATACAGCAAACCATTAGCCAACATCAAACTAGATGGAGAGAAACTTGAAGTAATCCCACTAAAATCAGGGGCTAGACAAGGCTGCCCACTCTCTCCCTACCTATTCAATATAGGACTCAAAGTCCTAGCCAGAGCAATTAGACAACAAAAAGCAGTCACCAGTATACAAATTGGAAAGGAAGGATTCAAAGTATCACTATTTGCAGATGATATGATACTATACTTAAGTGACCTCAAAAATTTCCCCAGAGAACTCATAAACCTCATAAACAACTTCAGCAAAGTGACTGGATATAAAATTAACTTAAACAAATCAGTAGCCTTCCTATATTAAAGGATAAAAAGACTGAGAAAGAAATTAGAGAAACAAATCTCTTCACTATCATCACGAATAATATGAAATACCTTGGTGTGGTTCTACCTAAACAAGTGAAAGATCTGTATGACAAGAACTGCAAGTCTCTGAAGAAAGAAATTGAAGAAGATCTCAGGAGAAGGAAAGATGCCCCATGCTCATAGATTGGCAGGATTAATATAGTAAAAATGGCCATCTTACCAAAAGTAATCTACAAATTCAATGCAATCCCCATCAAAATTATAACTCAATTCTTCATAGAGTTAGAAAGAGCAATTCTCAAATTCATTTGGAATTATTAAAAAAAAAACCCAGGATATCGAAAACTATTCTCAACAATATAAGAACATCTGGGGGAATAAGTATCCTGGACCTCAAGTAGTTCTACAGAGAAATAGTGATAAAAACTGCATAATATTGGTACAGTAACAGGCAGGTAGATCAATGAAATAGAACTAAATCCCAGAAATGAACCCACAAACCTAAGGCCACTTGATCTTTGACAAAGAAGCTAAAATCATCCAGTGGGAAAATGATAGCCTTTTAAACAAATGATGCTTGTTCAATTGGCAGTTAGCATGCAAAAGAATGCAAGTTGATCCATACTTACCTTCTTGTACAAAGTTCAAGTCAAAGTGGATTAAGGACCTCCACATAAAACCAGATACACTGAAACTAATAGAAAAGATAGTAGGGAAAAGCATTGAGCACATGGGCACAAGTGAAAATTTCCTGAACAGAACATCAATAGCTTATGTTCTAAGATCAAGAATTGGCAAATGGGACCTCATAAAATTAGAAAGCTTCTGTAAGGCAAAGGACACTGTCAATGGGACAAAATGGCAACCAACAAATTGGGAAAAGATCTTTACCAACCCTACATCCAATAGAGGGCTAATATCTAATATATATAAAGAACTCAAGAAGCTAGAATCCAGAGAACCAAATAACCCTATTAAAAATGGGGTACAGAGGTAAAAATAATTTTCAACTCAGGAATATTGAATGGCTTAGAAGCACTTAAAAAATGTTTAATACCCTTAGTCATCAGGGAAATACAAATCAAAATAACTCTGAGATTCTACCTCAGATCAGTCAGAATGGCTAAGATCAAAAATTAAGTTGACAACAACTCCTGGCAAGGATGTAGAGAAAGAAGAACACTCGTCCACTGATGGTGGGATTGCATGCTGGTACAACCACTCTGGAAATCAGTTTGATGGTTCCTCAGAAAATTGGGCATAGTGCTACCAGATAACCCTGCTGTCCCACTCCTGGGCATATACCCAGATGATTCTTCAACATATAATAAAGAAGCATGCTCCATTATGTTCATAGCAGTGTTATTTATAACAGCCAGAAGCTAGAAAGAACCCAGATGTTCCTCAACAGCGTAATGGATACAGAAAATGTGGTACATTTATACAATGGAATACTACTCAGCTACTAAAAACAATGAATCATGAAATTCTTAAGCAAATGGATGGAACTAGGTAATATCGTACTGAGGGAGGTAACCCAATCACAAAAAACTACAAATGGTTTGCACTCACTGGTAAATGGATATTAGCCCAGAAGCTTGGAATACCCAAGATTTAATTCACAGATCAAATGAGGCTCAAGAAAAGTGAAGATCAAAGTATGGATGCTCTAGTCCTTCTTAGAAGGGGAAACAAAATACCCACAGGAGGAGATGCAGGAGGAGATACAGAGACAAAAGTCTTGAGCAGAGACTGAAGCAAAGGCCATCCAGAGACTGCCCCACCGGGGGATTTATCCCGTATACAGTTACCAAACTCACACACTATTGTGGATGCCAAGAAGTGCTTGCTGACAGGAGTCTGATATAGCTGTCCCTGAGAGGCTCTGACAGTGCATGAAAAATACAGAGGGGGACACTCTCAGCTACCTTTCAACTGAGCACAAGTTCCCCAATGGAGGAGTTACAGAAAGGACCCAAGGAGGTGAAGGGGTTTGCAGCCCCATAAGAGGAACAACAATATGAACCACCCAGTACCCCCAGAACTCCCAGGGACTAAACTACCAACCAAATAGTATACATGGAGGGACCCATGGCTCCAGTTGCATATGTAGCAGAGCATGGCCTTGTTAGACATCAAAGGGAGGAGAGGTCCTTGTTCCTGAGAAGGCTTGATGCCCCAGTCTACAGGCATACCAGGACAGGGAAGCAGGAGTGGTTGGATTGGTGAGCAGGGGGAAGGGGGATGGGTTAGGGAGTTTTCATGGGGTAACCAGGAAAGGGGCAACATTTGAAATGTAATTCAAGAATATATCTAATTAAAAAAGGAAAAAAACATTTCTCTGAAGATTCCAGTGCCAAAAATAGGTTATATCTAACTGAATTGTTCACCAAATAAGCCCCATGGGAACTCCCAAATATCTTAGAAATTTGTGAAATGTATTGATTGTTCTCCAAAAACTGATGGTAAGGTCCTGTTCCTGAAGACTATGGTAGCATATCCCATTCAATGTGGAGAAGCTGGTGCATAACCAGCTAGAGCCCTCACCCATACTGAGCAATGGTCATTATACTGGAAAGTACTCTGTATGCTACCAGAGGTAAATATCAAACCTGCTCCAAACCCTTCAATCTAAAATGGCAACCTGCCTGCATAATATGCTGGTCTAATAGTAGCACAAAAATTGTGTTCCCACTCTGTGAGATTCAATTCATATCCTAACTGTTTGGATTGCTATGAACCAGTGACTATATACTGCTAAGGAAATAGAGCAATAAAATGACTCCTAGCAACATTGTATTATACACATAATACACATAGATAAGTGTCTTGCTCAGCCATCATCAGAGAATACATACTCCCCTCTGTAGTAGATGAGAATAAATAAAGATCCACAACTAGATAATGTACAGAGATTGAGAGACCTTGGAACACTCCATCCTAAATTGGATGTCTTTATCCAACCCCCACCTTCAAAGCTCAGGAAACAATGCAGAAGAGAGGCAGAAAATATTCTAAGAGCATGAGGGAAAGGGATAGGACGTGAACCCCCCCCCCATGGACTCTCCTGTTTATATAACCATATGTAAAGGTAGGCACATGTCTGGCAGTAGCTGGACAACACAAAACAAGCTCATTCGCATTTTTGTCTATATATGTTGTTTTCCTTTTGCTTTGTTTGAACAATTTTTTCATTTTTGGTATATATATTAGTTTTTGATTTTGTTTTTATGATTTTTATGTGTGTACATGATTCTTGGACACTTTCTTTGGGAATTTTTTATTCTAATTCTGTTTTTGTTTGTTTGTTTTTAATTTGTCTATTTGTTTTATAAAGAAAGAAAATGAAGGCATGGAGTTCCATACATCAGGAGGTGGGGAGAATATTGGAAGTGATAAGGTGGCAGGGTCATGGTCTAAATATATAGGATGAATAAAGTTATTATTTTCAATAAAAAATAAAATGCTACCTCTTTCAATTAAAACAACAACAACAACAGTAACCATTGACTTAGAACTTTGTCCTCTTTGATGTATTCACGGCTTGTGGAAGGTAATACACTTTTGGTTTTGTAGTCTAAAAAGGCTTTTCTTCTTTCAAATTACTTTATTTATATGTGACAAACTGCTTACCCATCATTTCTGTCCAAGCATAGTCCTTGTCTGTTGTATATAGCTTTTCACTACCTTGTCTAAGCTCTGGGAATGGGTCATGTTACCAGTACCTACCCTGCTTTCCTTGAATACACGGATAAAAGACACACACACAGTTGTTCATTTTCAACTTGCCTTCTCCCACCTGGCAAAGCATGCACTTAACAATATTATCTCCACACCTCCAACCTGCACTAAACTCTAGTTGCTAAGATACATTTAGTTCCTACTAGATATCCCTGACCACCTGCCTGTAGGAGTGGCCACTCCCCAAAGCAAGATGAATTCTCCCTCCCTTGCATCTGTCCCTCCTTCCTCCAGGGACCTGAAAGTCCTGCCTATTCCTTCCACCCAACAATTGGCTCATGGCTTTCTTTACTGACAGATAAAGAACTAATTGGGGAACAGGACCTTAGCATCAGAACTGCCGCTATACTTGTCACTGTTTTATTTCATTCCTTCTTGTCTTCAAAGGTCTTCTTCTTTAAATGTAGTCTTAGCAAATTTGAGACATGCATACTTAGATTTTTAATATTTGGACTTTTCTACATCATTCTGAAAACAGGTACAAGATTCCTTGGGACTGAGCATACTGCTATCTATAAAAATAGCTGTATTGACTCATTCCACCTGTAAATAACAAGATGAAAGCCAGAAAAAATGTCAGTGTACATGGACCCTCATTTTTATTCTGGATAGGAATCCCTACATTTCACAATGAAGGATGACTGTTTTGCTTTTCCTCCCAAGAAAGCAAGAACTATGCACCATCATACTAACAAACTGTACTTGGAAAGAGATGGTTGTTATCTTTATCCTTACCCTGTAGAATATAAATAAACAGCAGGATCAGTTGAATTAGAACATGGCAGACTACATCTAGAATACATTCATGTTTCCTGATCTCATTTTCCCTAAAGGATGACAATTAAAACCTCTAAGAAGGAAAATCACTAGTTCTGTTAGGGATGCTTTATATTTCCTGTTAGTTTTAATTTCCAACTCTTGTCCTCAGTCCAGGTTTCAGTAACATGTGTTTCAAAAACCACTTTCTGAGTTACCCCTAATCTAAGCTTAGCCCTAAACTTTTCTGTCTTTGATACTTCACTGACTATTTTAAACTCAATTTCCTTCAGAAAACTTATGTAAATAACAGCATTTTTTTAATTGAGGGTCAATTCAGTTACAAATGTTAGAGCAATTTGTGTTTTTCTAGGAAATAATAGCAGAAAAGGGTTTTAGAATTACAGTTTAAATTTCTAAAATGTTTTCTAATTTCCATTGCATGTTATATCATACTGCTGGTATTAGTGTAGACAATCTTAATAAGTATATTCTAGTTCAATACTTACTGTATTAATTTCATAGTTGGGATAACAAGTAAATATTTCTCTATATTTTCAGTTATGTAAATTATTTTAAAATATGTAGGGATCGAGGACTGGTTTAGTGGGTAAAAGCATTTATCACACAAACCTATGGAGCTCTATACACATAAACACACACACACACACACAAACACACACACACAAACAAACACACACACTTAAAATGCCAGGCATAACCATGCAGATACTTGTAACCCAAGTATTGTTAAGATAAGGGAGATACAGGTGAATCTTTGGGGCTTGCTGGATAGGCAGCCTAACCCCAAGTTTAGTGAGAGAACCTGTGTTTAAAGAGGAAGCACCAGATATTCCCTTCCTATCCTCCATGCATGTCCCCCTCCATGTACATGTGCATATGCTGCATACACACATACAAGAAATAGTTGTGCATAATTAGTATATACTATAGTATCTTTAAATCCTTCAGTGTTTTAGATGACATATTGCATAGTGACAATACCTTTTATTAAAAATAGTCCATTATATTTTCTTTCCAAAGTTCTACATCCAACTCAAAAATGATTTATAACATAAAATTTTATTTAGGAGTAAAAAAAATATTTTCCTATAATTCCATGTTTGATTAGATTTATTAAACAAAATTTTAATGCATGCTTTGATTAATTAATTTGTGAGCACCTTCATAGTTTCTGCTGTCCACAGTGGTCGACTTTGTCTTTTGATCACAAAAGCTATCATTGATTTTGTACATTCATAGGTTATATTTAAAGCATGATGGAATCTCCATGGCCAGTGTTGTGCTCACATCAAAATCACACTGATTTTTAAAATTGGTGAGATGATGTTACATGTTTTTGAGTGCAATCAAGTTTTTACTTCCAGTCTTGTCTAATATATTGAATTAATGCTGTATAATGTGTTTCTTGCTTTCTGATTTCTACAGGATAAATGGCATGCTCATCCAGACTCCAGTGATGGTCTTAGAAAAATCAGAGAAAATTATGAAATGTGGATATGCAGAACATGCTTGGGAAGAGATGCTCCAGGTTTTGGTTGGATCCTTATTTAGGTTCTAGAGATAGAGGTTCTTACATGGAGATCCAAGTGACTCTTCAAACAAGAATACAAGATTTGGCCCCTAAAGTTGTTATTGACATGAAGTGCTAGATAAGGAATGGTATAAATTTTTATACAGGCATTTCCACTCTTACTGCTTTTATCAATTTCACCCACATGTTGTCTCATGTACAGTTGCATACTCAAAACTGTTCCATTTATAAAACTTACCTATTTGCAATGAAGGTTGTGATTAGTTCCTTGCAGATGTTTCATATAGGTGTATTTGTCGAGTTCCCCACAATTCCCCACTGTGTTCTGTCATGTGTTCTGTACTTCTTTTTTTTTTTAAATTTTGTAACCTGTGTGGCAAGTGGACTTGACTCTAGCCAGAACTAGTAAGTTTGAGTGGGCTCAGACCCACTCAGACTTGAGAATGGCAGGAATGGAGCCAGCTCCCTACCAAACTACCTGATCTGGAACACATTACCATGACACCCCACTGAGAGGACCCAGTAATCAGTCACTTACCATAAAAACCTGAAATTCTCCACATGGGGAATCTAGATAGCCCCCTAGTGTTCAGTCAATGAGCTTCCCTTCCTGGGTATTCCTTCCTACAAAAGGTATTTAATCCCTAGTTCACTCTGAGTAAGGTGTATGAATTCACATTCGCTATCAAATAAAACTGGACAAGCAAGGATCATCTCCATCATTAAGGATCACTTTGTCCTAAAAAGCTGAGCTTAAATCTCCCAGAGAAGGCCTTCTCTCTCCCTACTCCTCTGTACTGTCAGCATTCACTTGGAACCAAACCAGAGTCCACTCCTGTCCTTGGCTCTGCCTTGCCCTAGTGCGTGAACACACTGAAGGGCAGTGTTGCTACATTGGGCAGCACCTGGGTACACAGGAGACTGTGAACCACAGCAACCAACCGTCCCTGATCCCTCTGTTTCCCTCCCTGCAAAAAACAATACAAAACAAAACAAAACAAACAAACAAAAACAACAACAACAACAACAAAAAAAACCATAGACTGATGACCTCCATTATGGACTGTGGTCTGCCTCCCCTGAGCAGCTTGCTTGCAAGACTCTGGCATCCCAGCAGTGAGGCAGATGCACAGCCCAGCAGTAGCCACAGATTGGGGCTTCAGAAACTGGTCTAACAAGGTTGATCCACTGAATATCAACAGAAGGTACAGACGTTTTATGATTTCAGGATAATTCATGTTGTTCAGCCACAAGTACAGTCTGCCTGAGAATCTGTTGGCAATTACTGCAAGGGAGTAATGAAGCTGTTTCTGAAAGAGCAGAAGGAACCTGGAGATGGGTACCAGTTGCTGATACTGCTGAGAGGTGCTATATTAACAAGCTCAGAGACAAGGAGGTGCCTTTTCACCTTTCTCCAGACCTGTCTGAATGCTGTATTTATCAGTATACACAGCAACAAGCTGACAAAAAAGTACAGATCGAAATGAAAGTTCCAGAGATCTAGCTCCAAATCATAAAAGAGGGCAGAGAAGGGGAAGACTGGGCTGAGTTACCAAACCAGAATAAATAACCACTTTTAGTTTATTTATAGGTGTTTGGTCCAATATGGATTTTTTTTTTACATTGTGAATAAATTATTGATTTCCTAGATAAATTAACCTCAGCATAACTTTGGTTGTTTTGAAAGGTTTTCCTTTGTAAACAACGATTTTAAATTATATTTTTAAGCTCTGTATAAACTTGATCTAGAATCTATTTTAAAAGAGCTTTATACCAAGATAAATCTCTGGTGTCTTCATCACCATTTTTCAAATAATTTTTAAAAATTTATTTGACATCCTAATTAAATCTTTCCCTCCTTATACTTTGCCCTCTCATTTCACCCTCCCTATCCTCCTGTCCTGCTTTTATCCTCAAGAAGGGGAAGCCCCCCATGAATATCAACCTGCCTTGGCATATCAAGGACTAGAGTCATCTCCTACTGTGGCTAGTCAAGGCAGCCCAGTTAGGGAAAAGTGATCCAAAGGCAGGCAACAAAGTCAGATACAGTCCCTTTCCTTTTGTTAGGAGTCCCACATGGAGAACCAGATACAGAACTGTTACATACGTGCCAAGGGCCTAGGTCCCTTCCATGCATGTACTCTGGTGACTACCATATGGGCCAAAGTTTAATCAATTCTGTAGATTTTCATGTGGTATCCTTGGCCTTTCTGGCTCCTTCAATTGCTCAACTCCCAACCCCTTTCATAGGATACCCCAAGCTACTCCCAAAATTTGACTATGGGTCTCTGTAACTGTTTCTATTGACTGCTGGGTGAAGCTTTTCAGATGACAGTTATTCTAGGCTCCTGTCTGCAAGTATAGTAGAATACCATTAATAGTGTGAGGGTTGAGCTATCTCCCATGGCATAGATCTCAAGTTGGTATTGGGTCATTATTTGGTCATTCCCTTAATTTCTTCTCCATCTTTACCCTGCACATCTTATAGATAGGACAAATTGTGAGTCTAAGATTTTGTGGCTGTGTTGGTGTCCCAGTCCCTTGATTGGAAGTACCTTTCTGGACTTATAGGAGATTCAGTTTCGATATTCACCACTGTCAGGAGTCTTAGCTAGGGAAACCCTCATAGATTTCTGGAGTTTCCATTCTAGGTTCTAGGTTTCTAGATTGTCCCAGAGATATCCCCATCCCAGTTCTTTTTCCCCCTGTCCTTCCCCAACTTGATCCATTCAACTTCTTTCCCTAACCACTCGCTCCCCCCTTGTTCCCTCTATCTATTCACTCCTGATGTATATTCTATTTTACCTTCTCAGAAGTATTTGAACACTCTCTTGGTCCCTTCTTGTTACTTAGCTTCTTTGGGTTGGTTGATTGTAGCATGGTTATCCTGTCCTTTAATGCTAATATTCACTTATAAGTGAGTAGATACAATGTTAATCTTTCTGAATCTGGGTTAGCAAGCTCAGTCCCATCCATTTGCATGCAAATTCCATGAAGTCATTGTTTTTAACAGCTGAGAAATAGTCCATTGTTTAAATGTACCACATTTTCTTTATCCATTCTTTGGTTGAGGGACATATAGGTTGTTTCCAGTTTCAGTATACTGAATAAAGCTGCTATGAACATAGTTGAACAAGTGTCCTTGTGATATGGTGGAGTTGTTCTTTTATCGTTAAATTTCTATTCATGGCCTTTACTCAAGTTGTTGCCTTCTAGTGAGAACTTGTCTCATTTCACAGCTCCAAGATTCAATGGTGAAGATTCTTATTTCATAGTCATCCTATTCTGTTCTTTCTGTCCCTCCCTTATGGAAGGTTAGATACTTTGGTTCTAAAATTGATATTTTTTATTCTGTCTCAGATTTTAACCTTAGTCTCTTCTATGGGTAAGAAAAAAAATTAACAATCTCCCAGGTTGCCCTCAGCCATAAAGTCTAGTTCAGTTTTGACTTATGAGACAAAATATTTTTATAATCTATATACTGTGTAAAGATGGCCTGTAAATAACTGTAAGTTATTTAGCTAAAATCTAAATGCCAGAACAAATCCATATTATGTCAGTCCCTGATATGTTTTTGATGACAATATTTCATTGATACTAAAAGGTTTTAAATATCTAAAATACATTTAACACAAATAAAAGCTTGAAGTATTTTTATTATTTCAGTTAAATAGTATGAAAATTTCACTTTTACTTATTAAAAGTAAAAAATATATGAAAGTTTCTAGTTATCAGAGCTTTAATAAAATGCAATAAGAAACTTAAAAAAATGAAGGTATTTGATGTCAGAATAATTTTAAAAGTCATTGTATTATAATAAATTCATAATTGAAAGCATACCATAGCCAGATTAAAATAGTCACACAAATCTTTCCCCATCTGCTCAAATTACTTGTATATAAGAATATTTTAAAAATGTTTTTGGATAAACTTTTCCAAAAGTCATATACTTTGAATAAAATTCATGGAGGAGCCAATCTGGTTCCTACCTAAAAGTTTCCTTCCTGAGATCTAGCTTTTGTGGTACCAGAAAATGCCATACAAGTTTCCAAAGTAGGAAAACAACCCATACTCTTATGCATATATAATGCCTATGAAGCTAAACAGCTACCATGAAACACGGAACAATATTCCTAAATGTACAATAGTGACAGACATTCATTCCTGGGTGGTAACCAATATCACTTTAATGGGACTCAAGGACAGCTCAATTAGACCATGCCTAATATTGCCTAATAATAATGCCCGCTTTGTGACCTCAAATATTCTATTTCTATTACTTATTTCTATTACTTAACAATATAGACAATTGTTTTTGCAAGACCAAAGGAAAAATGTAGAGTTGAGTATTATTTTGATGTTTGAATTTTATTATGACTAGTATAATGATGAATAATCTCTGAAATAAATCAAATGAGATACAGCATTTTCACAATTCAAATAAGTAGAAAGATACTATGTGTTTCATGTAGGTGCATCATCTCCAAATATTAATTTGTAGATAGCATAATCTATCTACTTTTTTTCAGAGAAAAAATAACGACAATAACTTCAAAATTTATAACATTTTGATTTGTTTTCCTTATGTATTGTGATTGTTTTTACCAGGCCTAATTGTTATAGGATTTTTTTGTACATATAAGAACCCATTCTATTTCCACATATTTTAAATGATGTATAACATACACCAAGTGGGTTAGCTGAATTTTTAGGAAAAATGACTTTTTATTTAATATATTATAAAAATACATATTGATAAGAAACATCAAATAAGCCACCTTCAGAAAAATTACATGCTTCCTTATTCTATGGGACATAAGTTTGTGTGATTATATTGAGTTTAAGATACTTTCAGTCACTCGTATTCTGTTATAATAAAATTGTTTTCAGATATTCTATTTTACTTAATGTTGACTTACTTCATCTTCATATGGGACAATATATATGTGATCAAACATGGAAGTTCATCTTTTTATATTTCATGACATTTTGTAGACTCAGAGACCATGACATCTTTACCAGGGGTGCTTTTATATTCTTTTACTTGAAAGAGGTATTATTTTCTTAGTTAAGATATATAGGATGGATTCTAAAGATGTACATTTAAAATAACTCTTTCTGATAAAATTATAGATACAAAAGGCGTATATAAACATAATAAAAGTGAGTAACAGCAAGCTTGAGGCCACCATCAAATTAAATGGGGAGAATCATAAAATAATTACATTAAAATGAGGGACAAGACAAACTTGTCCACTATCTCCATAGCCATTCAATATAATACTTGAAGTTTTAGCTATAGCATTAAGACAACAGAAGAAATCAAAGCGATAAAAATCGGAGAGGCCAAAGTCAAAGTAATGTTGCTTGCAGATAATATAACAGAATACATAAATGATCCTAAAAATTCCACCAGGTAACTACTACAGTTGATAAACATTCTGCAAAATGGGTGGATACAAGATTAAATAAAAGCATATCAGTAGCCTTCCTATATACAAGTGACAAACAGACTGAGAAAGAAATCAGGGAAACACTTTCAAAATTTATCTTGTGGTTAAATCTAATCAAATAAGTAAAAGACTTGTACGCAAACAGTTCAAGTTTTTGAAAAAAGAAATTGGAAAAAATATGAAAAGATGGAAAGATCTCCCATACTCATGGACTAGTAGAATTAAACTAGTAAAAATAGCTATCCTACAAAAAGCAATCTACTGATTCAGTGAAATGCCCATCAAGATGTCAGTACAACATAGACCTTGAAAGTGGAATTCTCAACATCACATCAAAAACAAAAAACCTGGGGCTAGAACACTCCTGGACAATAAAAAACCTGCTGAAGGTATCAACATCTCTGCTTTCAAGTTTTACTGCAGAACTGTAGGAATAAAAAGCTTATGATATTATCATAAAAGCAGACATGTTCAATCAAATTATAGACCCAGCCACAAATTCATGTACCTATATATACGTAAAGAAGCCAGAAATACACACTGGAAAAAATAACATCTTCAACAAATGGTTCTAATCAAATTATGTAGAATAATGCAAATAAATCCATATTTATCATCCTGCACAAAACTGAAGTTCAAATGGATCAAAGTTCTTACCATGAAACTATATACCCTGAACCTGATTGAAGAGAAACTGGAGAATAATCTTGGATACTCTGACATAGGAGATGACTTTCTGAACACAGAATTGATAGCCCAGCCACTAAGTTTAAAAAATAATAAAAAGGACCTCAGGAAATTGAAAATTTTCCATAGTCAAAGGACACTATCAATTGGACAAATGAGCTTACTATAAAATGAGAAATTATTTTTACCCACTCTATATCCAAAAGAAGACTAATATCCAAAATAAATAAAGAATTCAAGAAACTAGATATCAAAAACCAAACAATCCAATAAAAAATTGTTGTAGAAGTAGAAACAGAGAAATCTTTAGCCATCAGGAAAATACAAATCAAAACTATTTTAGGGATTCCATCTTTTACTTGTCAGAATGGTTAATATCAATAACACAAGTGACAGCTAATGTTGGCAAGTATTTGGAACAAGATGAACAGTTCTCCACTACCAGTGAGAGTGCAGACATGTATAGCCACCATGGAAATCAATATTGTGGTGCCTCAGAAAATTGGGAATTGATCTACCTACGATCCAGCTATACTACTCTTTGGCATATATCCAAAGGATACTCCACCCTAACAGAAGAACATTTGTTCAACTATGTTCATTGTAACTTTATTCATAAGAGACAGAAACTGGAAGCAAGCTAGATGTTCGTTGACCATAAAATGGATAAAGAAAAAAGGTGGGTGGGGTGGTATCAGTCAAATGATGTCTAATGATACTCTGCTATACTTATAGACCAGGGACTTGATCAATTATCAGAGAGGCTTCCTCCTGTAGCCCATAGGAGCTGATACAGAGACTAGTAGCCAGACATTATGGGGAGAGAGAGAGAGAGAGAGAGAGAGAGAGAGAGAGAGAGAGAGAGAGAGAGAGAGAGAGAGACAGAGAGAGAGACAGAGACAGAGAGACAGAGACAGAGACAGAGAGAGACAGAGACAGAAACTGAGACTGAATCTTAATTGGCAGTCTCTATCTGGTCTCTCCCCTCAGAGCTCAAGAAACCCCAGGAAAGTTGGGGCAGAAAGGTTTAGGAGTCAAAAAGGATGGAGGATATCAAAAAAACACAGATCAGTGAATCAATTAAGAAGGGAGAATACGTCCTCTCAGAGATCAAAGAAGGAAGCACAAAGCCTTCATGACTCTGCACAAAGTCCTCAGTAGATATGCTTTGGTTGTTATCTTGGTTTTTTGTGAGATTCCTACCAATGGCCCTGGTACTGGGTGCATGTCTAACTCTTTTGCCTTCTCTTATGACTCCTTTCCTCCTATTGCCTTATTGTATTTTGTTTTGTAGTGTTTTCTAGTTGTCTCTTGGTGGTCTGATATGTTTTGAAGGGATGGATAGGGAGTTGATCCAGGGAAGGGGAATGGTGAAGAGAGGGGAGAAAGTAGCAGAGGGGAGAAAACTGTATCTGGTATATATCATAAAAGAGAAGAATATATTTTTAATATTTTTTAAAAATACTTAAGTTTAAGATGAGCAAAATGATAATTGATAATTAAGACAAAAATGAGAAAAAGAAATAACATTTCTTAATTAAGCCTCATAAACCCAAGCCTTTGACCTATTTTGAACACATCAGGGATTATATGGCTTTTGGGGAAAAAGCTTTGTGGATAAAGGAGCAAAAATAAAGGTTCTGAATATATGGTGACCTACCTGTGTAAATGTATATACTCCCACAGTGAATTGCAATCCAGCCACAAGCATAGCTTGCAAGGCCATCAAACAGGTGGACTCTGAATGGATGCAGTGGCCTTTTTCTTATATCATAAAGATGGAACTGGGACTTAGAACTCACTTTTTCTTTTCAACCTAACTAGGTAATAGCAAAGGAGGATTCTAATGAAGGGTAAGAAGTCTCTGGAGCTTGGGGAAATTTTACTGTATTGTATAAATCCTCTTCCCTTCAGAGGAAGGTCAATTCTGACTTGCATGAGTGGTCATGAGAGGAGAACTTGCTAGTCTTTTTGGTCTTTAAGGGCTTACAGAATGAAAACATTGATAACTTTAACCCTGCAGCTTGCAGATCACTGATTTCAGCTCAGGAGAGACAAGACATGATGTCTCTTTCCAGTTTTACTACAGGAAAATCATCATTTACTAGCTGTCAGCTTGCAGTCCTCTAGAAACAGAAGTGGTAAGGCAATGAACAAAAGGAAAGAAATATGATGATGACTATGTGCTGTCATAAGTGGTTTCCAATTAGGGACATGGACACATAAGAACATACACACACATATATTCAAAAGTGTATACACTTTGGGCCAAATATATAATACCTCAAATATCTTGTGCAAAAAAAGAATTTCACATTCGTATTTATCTTTACTTACTTCTAAAGAACTCAAGCTAGTAGGATAAATCAAAACATGAGCAAAATCACAGGCAACAAAACATTTTCAACTACAGTAATTGTTAATGTGTACAGATACTGTCAAAATAAAAATGGGAGGGCTGATAAAATAATAGTTTTTCTAAAGCTGAGGTTATTTTACTTATTATAAAAAGATTTTAACATGGGTTTCTGGACAGGTATTGTAGTAGATGGCTAGTGAGCTTGGTGCTCAGGAAAATGGTAATATCCACAATAACAGGAATTATCAAGAGAGTTGCTCTTAAGTGCCTAAGTGTCATAGCAACAGTAGTCATATATACAATTTTGGTGAGTTCTGAACTAACATTGTTTAATGGATTTTTTAGTGCAGTTTTTGCTTCTTTTTTCTTCTATATGAAATGATAGGATCATTTGCTGTGCAAGATTTCAATATGACTAATATAAAAACATGGGTCACAGGTGTTAAAATAATCCTACAGTGGTTTGAATAATAATGGTACCCATATGCTCATACATTTGAATGCTCAGTCATAAGGGAATGCACTATTTGAGAAGTATTAGAAGGATTAAGAGGTCTGGCCTTGTTGGAGTACGTGTACTCTTTTTGGAGCAAGTATGTCATTGGGGATGAGCTTTGAGGATTCAAATGCCCATTCCTGGCACATGTTTTCACTTTTTTTGTTTTTTTTTTGATTTTTCAAGACAGGGTTTCTCTGTATAGCTCTGACTGTCCTGGAACTCACTCTGTAGACCAGACTGTCCTCGAACTCAGAAATTCACTTGCCTCTGCCTCCCAAGTTCTGGGATTAAAGGCGTGTGCCACGACTGCTCGGCTTATGTTTTCACTTTTTTGAGTTGAAGATCAAGACATAAATCCATGCAGCTGGGAATATCTGGGTTTTTTATATTTAAAAGCAAAGCTGAAAATATACACAATAAAAAGGACAGAATCTTTAAAATGTGGGTTTGATTAAACTAAATATCTGCAGGTAGAATAATGCAAAACAAAACTCAAGTCCAAATGTATCAAAACTCAACATAAAACCAGATATGTTGAAACTGGTAGAAGAGAAAGTGGGAATAGCTTTGAATGTATTGGCTCTAGAGAAGACTTCCTGAACAGAACATAATTATGACATGAAGATTGACAATCAATATATAGAACCTAATGAAATTTAAAACTAATGTAAGACAATGGATACTGTGATTAGGACAAAGTAGCGGCCTACAGAGTTGAAATCAAAGTTACCAAATTGAAAATAGATGAAGGACTAATATCCAAATCATATAAAGAATTCAAACTAGATATCAAAACAATCAATATTCCAATAAGATCAAGAATTGATAAATGGGACCGCATGAAACTGAAAAGCTTCTATAAGGCAAAGGATATAGTCAAAAGGACAAATCGACAATATACAGATTGGGGAAAAAAAGAAAGAAACTTCACTAATTCCACATCCTGTAAAGGGCTAATATCCAAATATATAAAGAACCCAAGAGGCTAAACAACCTAAACAGAAAATGAGGCTAAACAGAGCTAAACAGAGAATTCATAACAGAGTAATCTTGAATAGTCGAGAAGCATTTAAAAATCATTCAAAGTCCTTGGTAGTCAGGGAAAATGTAAAAATGCAAATCAAAATGATTCTAAGATTCTAACTTATACCAATCAGATTGGCTAAGATAAAAACTCAGGTGATAGCACATGTTGGAGAATATGTGGAGAAAAAGGAACACTCCTTCATTGCTGGTGGGATTGTAAACTGGTACAACTACTCTGGAAATCAATCTACATATTCCTCAGAAAATTGGAAATAGATCTACCTGAAGACCCAGCTATACCACTCTTGATACCACTCTTGGGCATATACCTAAAAGATATCCTACCATACCACAGGGGCACATGTTTCACTATATTTATAGTGGTCTTTTCTGTGATAACCAGAAGCTGGAAACAACTCAGATGTCCCACAACAAAAGAATGGATACTGAAAATGTAGTTCATTTACACAATGGAATACTACTCAGCTATTAAGAACAAGGACATCCTGGGTTTTGCAGGCAAATGGATGGAACTGGAAAATATCATCCTGAGTGAGGCAACTCAGACCCAAAAGGATATGCATGGAAAGTGGATATTAACCAAAACATACAAAATACCTAGGATGCAATCCACAGAACTCAAGAAGTTTAGCAAGCAGAAAGGCCCAAGTGAGGATACTTCAATCCAACTTGGGAGGGAGAAGTAACTTATCATTAGAGGCAGAGGAAGGGAGGGACCTGGATGAGAGAGGGGAGAGGGAATGGGGAACATGATCAGGTATGGGGTGGAGGGAACAGAAAAGAAACCCTCATGGCCAGCAGAATGAACAGAAATATGCAACCTCAGAGGGGTGGTCAGAGGGGGGATTGTCTAGAAAGTGCCAGAGACCTTGGAGGTGAGAGACTTTCAGAACTCAAAGGAAGGACCTTAGATGAAATGCCAACAGTAGGGAAAAGGAAATTATAAAGTCTACCTCCAGTAGAAAGACAAGGCATCAAGTGGAGAGAGAGAGTTGCCATCCCACAGTCAAAAACTCTGACACAGAATTGTTCCTGTCTAAAAGAACAGGGGGAACAAAAATGGAGAAGAGACTGAGGGAAAGGTAGTCCAGTGACTAGCACAACTTGAGATCCATCTCAAGGGGAATCTCCAAGGCCTGACACTATTACTAATGTTATGGTGTACTTACAGACAGAACATATTATGGCTGTTCTCAGAGGCCCAACAAGCAGCTGACTGAGAGAGATGAAGATACTTACACCCAAATATTGAACTGAAGTCAGGGATCCCTGCAGTTGAATTAAGGAAAGGCTGGAAGAAGCTGAAGAGGAGGGTGACCCCATAGGAAGACCAGCAGTCTCAACTAACCTCGACCCCTGAGATCTCTCTGACATAGGAGATGGTCCGAGGCCCCAGGCACATTAAATAACAGAGGACTGCCTGGTCTGGCAATGGGAGAAGATTTGCCTAACTTGAGACCCCAAGGAGTGAGGAGGTCTGGTGGTGGTGGGGACATCCTCTTGGAGACATGGGGGAAAATGTATGATATGAGGAACTGTGGAATAGCAGATATGGAGGGGGTAATGACTAGACTGTAAAAAAATAAAGGCAATAAAAACATGGAATGCAGATCTAAACAAAGAATTGTCAATGGAGCAAATTCAGATGGGTGAGAAACATTTAAAGAAATGTTCAAAATCTTAGAGAAATGCAAATCAAAACTACATTGAGATTCTATCATACAACAATCAGGATGGTTGATATCAACAGCACAAGTGACAGCTCATGCTGGCATGGATGTGAAACAAGAACAACACTCATCCATTGCTAGTGAGAGTGCAAACTTGTACAGCCACTATGGGAATCAGTGTGGGATTTTCTCAGGTAGATGAGAATTGATTTCCTTCAAGATTCAGTTATACTAATCTTGAGCATATGCCCAAAGGATGCTTTATCCTACCACAAGGAGATTCGTTTAACCATGTTCATTGTTACTCTATTCATAATAGCCAGAAATTGGAAGTAAATGAGATGTTCCTCAACAGAAGAATGAAAAATGTAGTATATTTACACCATGGAGTATTACTCAGCTGTGAAAAAAAAATGACATTATAAAATTTGCAAGTGAATGTATGGAAGTAGAAAACAAAAATTGCCCCAAGTGAGATAACTCAGACCCATAAAGACAAATATAGTTTGTGTTTGCTTATATGTGGATATTAGTGGTTAAATAATGACCAAACCACAATCCATAGATGCTGACAGGTTTAGCATAGAGAACACAACTATGGAGTGGTGTAGGAACATGGATCTTCTTGGAAGGAAGAAATAGAATAGATTTAATGGGTGAACTGGGGTTGGGGGAAGATGGGAACAGGAAAATCAAGTGGGGAGGTAGAGGTAGAAGGCTTTGAGAAAGGAAACGACAGGGAGTTAAATCGAGAATTGAGGAGCATTTTAGGGTAGTATGAAAAGCTAATGCAGTGAAAATTTACTAAATTTTTAAAAAGCAATCTCAATGAAGTCTCCAAATAATGGAGAAGACAGAGTCCCAACTGACCATTTCCTCTCACCAAAGCTTCTAGCACCAGGACTTGGTTACATCCAGTTGAGTGGCTGGCCAAAGGGTTCTCATGAAAATCATCCCCTCAAAACTCCAGGATGTTGGTTGCCAAGACAAGAGATTGCTCTCCACACACTTACAGCAAGGTCCCACTGCTGGAAACAACACCCACACAACTCTTTGCACATAGAGAGATTGAGCTGGTACTTGCATTAAACCTAGACTCTACATTTTAGTATCTTTGATGTTGAAAGGTACTCTGTGTGCTACAGAAAGAGAAACTTAAACATCAACTTAGCCACAAGATGTTTTTCTACAATTCTGCCATGCCTAAAAATATTTCTAGGGCAGCGGTGGCACATAAGATGTGGGAGTAACCAACCAATATCTGATTTGACTTAAGGCTTACTACATGAAAGGGAACCTATAAGAGATATGGCTGGGGTGATCAAGAACCAGAGACAAGATAGTCTAGAGAAATAGGGAAAAAACAAATACTTCATGTTTTTTAAAAAGTAATAATAAATGACTCCTATAACATTGTGCTATATTCAAATGAGTCCCTTATTCAGTCAGTTTTAAAGAAGAGTCCTCCTGTACCAAACGGAAATAAAGAGAGAAAACTACCAACAGTTATCACAGAGACATATTGAGGCCTTAGAACACACAGCTCTAAATGGACGTCTTTCCAAATCTCCTCCCTACCTACTACCATGGAGTTCAGGGAAAGCTGTTGCAAAGGAGATAAGAGACAGAATTTAAGAGCCAGAAAGTATGGAAGATGCCAGGAGAACAAGACACTTTCAATCAACTGAGCAAAGCTTATATGAGTCCCCTGACCACTAGGAATGGGACTTTAAAGTGCTGTTTGTATCAGATAACCACCTGATATAACCACCAAATTGGTTTAGCCACCAAGTCATATTTCAAACTAAAATGGTTTCACGTACCTCTCTTAATTCACATCACCATCAACATTTAGTCAAAACATTATCAATATGTGTCTTAGAGTTACTATAGCTGTTATGAAACATCATGACCAAAGAAACTTGTAGAGAAAAGGATTTATTCAGCTTACACTTGCACATCACAGTTCTTCATCCAAGGAAGTCTGGTCAGAGACTCAAACAGGGCAGGAACCTGGAGCCAGGAGCTGATGTGAAAGTCAAGGAAGAGAACTGCTTATTGGTTTTATCTTCCTAGATTTTGAAGCCTGCTTTCTTATAGAACCCCAGACCACCAGCCCAGAGATGGTACTAACCACAATGGGACAGGGCATCTTCCATCAGTCACTAATTACAGAAATGCCCCTCAAATGGGCATTATGGAGGTATTTTCTCAATGGGTGTCCTCTCCATTCAGATAACTTAAGCTTGTCTCAAGTTGACAAAAACAAAACAAAACAAACAAAAGAACCTAGCCAAAACACTCACTGTTCTACCTCTATGAAGAAACATTATGACTAAGGCAACTCTGATAAAAGAAAGCATTTAATTGAGACTTGCTTACTATGTCAGAACTTTTGTCCATTTTTACCACAGTGGAATTATGACTACAAGGCAGTTGAGGGCTTCATCCTGAACCACAGGATCTTCAACTCTATTCCACTGATCAGTGTGTCTGTTTTTATGCCAGTACCATTCTGTTTCGGTTACTTTGTAGTATGTCTTGAAATCAGGAAAAGTCATACCTCTATCAGTTATTTTATTGTTAAGGGTTGTTTTAATTATCCTGGGTTTCAGCTAATACATGAAATATTTGTTTTGAAAGAGGACAAATAAATTACAGATATCTTAGGAATCAGAATGAATGAATAAATGTGAAATATTTATGTCTCAATTTGACTATCTTAGGATGGTGGGAAACTTGAAATGAAACAGTAGGAATAGCAGCACAAATGGAAGTTTTAAAAAATTAGTTCCTCTTCAAAGTATTTCATACTCATTTTTTTTAAGGCAGGGGATATGATACAATGAAGAAACTGTTCACTTGAATGAAAATATTCTACATATTCTTTATTATTTGAGCTCCTGTTTCTTCATTTCTGGTACTGTTTTGGTAGATTTCAGAGGCATGGACTTCCTTTAGAAGGTATGTCACTAGAGGTATTAGCTTCAAGTTTTAGAAACTATCTCTGTTTCCTGTATGCACCTAGAAATGTTACCTCTCAGACATTCCTGTAGTCATGACTGCCACCTGCTGCCACAATTCCCTCCACGAATTCTTATCTCTGTTGAACTTTAAGCTCTAATAAACTCTTCTGTAGGTTCCTTTAGTCTCTATGCTTTATCACAGCAATAGAAAAGTAACTAATACAAATTGATTATGTATCACAGGATAAAGAGATGATTTAAAAGATACCACACAGACATTGAACATGGAATGCCCTGTGGAGGAGGGGTCCAGACTGGGATGGTGAGCTTCATGTCTTCCTGCAATGTCCTTCCAAAATTTGAGTTCCAAGGGAACTAGCATTTGAGTGCCTTCTTCATCATTCCACCAGCAGAAAATAAAGCCTCCATGAATCTAGCCAGGCCTGGTAAATAAAACATGCTGGAGAAATTCAATAATGGGTCAGGTGAAATATACCTGAAACAGATGGCCACTGGCATCTAAGAGTAATGAGCCAGGATTTGTTCTAAATTGTCTTGCTGTAGAAAAGATGGTGAATTACATAAAAGAAGAACATGTTTAGGAATTTAAGAGGAATCTAACCATATGCAGAAGGAGAAATAGGCAGATATTTACTATGTAACAGCTGGAAAGATCAATCTTGACACTAGGGAAAAGTACCCCTTAGAAATTGAGAGTCTGTTCTTCATTGTGAAAGTCTGAGATCTAAAATTTTCTACCATCTCCAACTGGTAACATTAACATTTAAATATTTCCTGATGCCCCATGTAGAAATTTCCATACAATGGAACTTTGGCTTATGCAATTATTTAAAATGTTATACAAAGGGCTGTAAACATGGCCCAAAAGTTAATGGTACTTACTGCTTTTCAATAGAAACTCGGTATTCTCTTCATCTGAATGATAACTCTCTCAACGTTGTCTAATTCCAATTCCTCATGCTTTCTTCTAGTTTCCTAGGTGCATGTGATGCATAGAAACTTGGAAAAACTCACACATATACATAATAAAATTCAACTTAAAAATGAAATACTATACAAACCTCACTAAACTTCACATGATATCCCATTATATATGGAAAATTTTCAAAATCATATAGTCTGAATTCCAAAATGCTACTCATTAGAAGGATTGTGGATCAAAGAAATTCAACATTCTTTCTTTATTAGTACCAGTACCCTGCTTTGCATTTGGATGCCAACATGACCAAATTGACTCCCACTCAGGCAATGGGGGTCTATTGCTACTTCTCCTTTCTTTCCCTCTGGTCATTTTCTTCCATTTGCTCACACTTAATTTGGAAATACTTTGTTTCTTGTTGAAGCTCCAAGAGCAATCTCTTGTAGTGTGCTTCCATAGTGTTGAGTGATTATGGGTTCTGAGACTTACTCAGGGAACTAGTGGGTTGCATCAGTGCCAGAGGGTACTATCTTTAGTGAATAGTTATTCCTTACAGGCATTATCATAGATTTCTCATTTTTGTCTGATTCAATGCTCTTATTCTTGGTATCTTGTATATACTATAGAATAACCACTTAAAAATAACAGATCTCACAGGAAGACAGCATTGCTTAATTGATGTAGACTTTTTTATTTAAACAGTATGATGGTTCACTTTTCATTAGTAAAGTGGAGAATAAAACATGATGACTTAAGTTCCCATTCTACCTGCCGGTACTGAAATACAATAAGGACTCTGCCAAATGGAACATATTTTCAAGCAAAAAGCCAAAGTATAAAAAGGACATTATGAGGGTAGTTAATCCCTATGGACTGAAACATATGGGAAGGCAGGAAATCACTACTTAGAAAAATATAAAACACACCTTCCCCTCATAATTGTTATGAATTATTGTGACACATTTGTAAGGCAAGCAGCAGCCTAGAAGAAAAAGCACTTTTACTGAGTGACTACTGTGTGCTTGCTGCTAGTCTAATTTTGGGATAATTTATTTACTCTTCATGGCACCCAACCTACGCAGGTGACTTAAAGGAATGAAAATAAAGCAAAGATTTCTCATGTCCTTGCTACCTGTCACTCTGAGCCAGTAGTGAGGGTACAGAAGCTTGGGTGTCTAGAGGAAGACTTGGCTGAAATGAAAGATTGAAGAAGGAGATGACACAAAGTAACTGACTTTGCTACTTCAAAAGGCTTTTAAGGCCAACTAATGGAAAAATGTGTAAATTACAGTTATGGAAAGAGTTCTTTGATTTTGTTAAAAGGGGATAAAGAATAAAACATGAGTACTTGCAAAATGTGGAGCCTTTCCACTAGAAAAATGTATAAATATATGAATACGCAATTGTCTCAACAGCCCTAAAAGCAAAGCTGTTGTACAACAAAGGAAGATAAGAAATATTGCAACTAAGCAGTAAAATCAATTCTAAGTTGGATCAGTCACAGATATCTCTAGATTTTTGAAGTATTTTTTTTAATTTATCTATCTATTCATTATTTATCTATTTACTTATTTATTTATTTATTTAATCACTGCAGAACTTATTTCACCCTCTCTGGTCCACCTGTTGACTGTTCCATATCCCATACCTCCTCCCCAGGGCCCTGTCTCCACGAGGATGTTCCCACCCCTGCCACCCACTCCACCAGACCTTTAAACACCATGGGGCCTCCAGTCTCTTGAGGGTTAGGTGCATCTTCTCTGACTGAACCCAGACCCAACAGTCCTCTGCCGTATATATTTTGGGGGCCTTATAAGCTGGTGTATGCTGCCTGTTTGTTGATCCAGTGTTTGAGATATTTTGGGGCTCCAGGTTAATTAGGACTGCTGGTCCTCTTACAGGGTTGCTCTTCTCCTCAGCTTCTTCCAACTTTTCCCAAATTCAACCACAGTGGTCAGCAGTTTCTGACCCTTGGTTGGGTGCGAATATCTGCATCTGATTCTTTCAGCTGATTGTTGGGTCTTTTGGAGGGCAGTCATGATAGGCCCCTTTTTGTGCATAGTGGGGTATATTCTGGGTATATTCCTAAGAGTGGTATTGCTGGGTCTTCAGGTAGATCTACTTCCAATTTTCAGAGGAACCTCCAGATTGACTTCCAGAGTGGTTGTACCAACTTGCCATCTCACCAGCAATGGAGAAGTGTTCCTCTTTCTCTACATCCTCACCAATATGTGTTGGCACCTGAGGTTTTGATCTTAGCCATTCTGATTGGTGTAATCTCAGAGTCATTTTGATTTGCATTTCTCTGATCACTAAAGAATTTGAACATTTCTTTAGGTGCTTCTCAGCCATTTGAGATTCCTCTGTTGTTAATTCTTGGTTTAGTTCTGTACCCCATTTTTTGATTTGGTTGTTTGATTTTTTTTTGGTGGTTAGCTTCCTGAGTTCTTTATATATTTTGGATATTTTGGTATTAGCCCTCTGACAGATGTGGGGTTAGTGAAGATATTTTCCCAATGTGTAGGTTGCTGATTTGTCTTATTGACTATGTCCTTCGCCTTACAGAGCTCTCAGTTTCCCTAGGTCCCATGTATTAATTCTTGATCTTAGAGTGTGAGCCATCAGAGTTCTGTTTAGAAAATTTCCCTCAGTGCCAATGAGTTAAAGGCTCTTTCATACTTTCTCTTCTATTAGAGTCAGTGTATCAGATTTTATGTTGAGGTCCTTGATCCACTTGGATTTGAGATTTGTGCAAGGTGATAAGTATAGGTCTATTTTCATTTTTCTACTTACAAACAGCCAGTTAGACTAGCACCATTCTTTGAAGATGCTTTCTCTTTCTTTTCTTTTTTTTTTTTTTGTTTTTTGTTTTTGTTGTTTGAGACAGGGTTTCTCTGTGTAGCCCTGGCTGTCCTGGAACTCACTTTGTAGACCAGGCTGGCCTCGAACTCAGAAATCCTCCTGCCTCTGCCTCCCAAGTGCTGGGATTAAAGGCGTGTGCCACCACCGCCCGGCCTGCTTTCTCTTTCCATTGTATATTTTTGGCTTCTTTGCCAAAGAGCAAGTGTCCATAAATGTTTAGTTTTACTTCTGGTACTTCAATTCTATTTCATATTTCAGCATGTCTGTATCTGTACCAATACTATGCAGTTTTTATCACTATTGCTCTGTAGTAAAGCTTGAGGTCAAGGTGATTCCCCCAGCCATTCTTATTGTTAAGAATTGTTTTGTTTTGTTTTTTTGGCTTTTCCAGATGAATTTGAGAATTGCCTTTCCAAGTCTTTGAAGAATTGTATTGAGATTTTGATAGGGATTGCATTGAAATCTGTACATTGCCCTTGGTAGGATTGATATTTTTGCTATATTAATTCTACCAATTCATGAGCATGGGAGATCTCTCCATTTTCTGAGATCCTCTTCAATTTCTTTCTTGGGTGATTTGAAGTTATTGTTATACAGGTCTTTCACTAGTTTGGTTAGAGTTACCCCAAGATATTTTATATTATTTGTGGCTATTGTGAATTGAATTGTTTCCCTAATTTCTTTCTCAACCTGTTTACTATTTGTATAAAGGAAGGCTACTGATTTAATTGAGTTAATTTTTATCCAGCCACTTTGCTGAATTTGTTTATCAGCTGGAGAAGTTCTCTGGTAGAAATTTTCAGGTTGTTTATGTATACTATTATACCACCTGCAAATAGTGATATTTTGACTTCTTACTTTCCATTTTGTATCCCTTTGATCTCCTTTTGTTGTCTAATTGCTCTGGCTAGGACTTCAAGTACTTTATTGAATAGAATTCTTGTCTTGTCCCTGATTTTAGTGGGATTACTTGAAGTATGTCTCCATTTAAATTGATATTGGCTGAGTCTTAAGGAAGATCTATTTCCAATTTTCTGAGGAACCTCCAGATTGATTTCCAGAGTGGCTGTACCAGTTGACAATCCCACCAGCAATGGAGGAGTGTTCCTCTTTTCCACATCCTCTCCAGCATGTGTTGTCACCTGATGCTTTGATCTTAGCCATTCTGATTGGTGTATGCACAAGAGACCTGGAAAGTGAGAGACTCATAGGACTAAAAGGGAGGAACCTTAGATGAAATGCCTGACAGTAGGGTGAGGGAACTTAAAGAATCTACCTTCAACAGGAAGACAGGGCTTCAAATGAGGGAGAGGGGGGCCATCTCATAATCATAACTCAGACTCATAACTGTTCCTGACTGAAAGAATTACAGGGATGGAAATGGAGTGGAGTCCAAGGAAAAGAAGGTCCAGTGACAGGCTCATAGTGGGATTCAGTGCAAGGGGAGGACCCAAGGCATGACACTGTTACTGAGGCTATGAAGTGCTCACAAAAAGGGATGTATCATGACTGCCTACAAAAGACCCAACAAGCAGCTGAAAGAGTCAGATGCAGATATTTGCACCCAACCCATGGACAAAAGCAGCTGACTCCTGCTGTTGAATTGGGGAAGGCTGAATGAAACTGAGGGTGACCCTCTAGGGGAACCAGCAATCTCAATTAATCTGGAAGCTCAAGATCTCTTAAACACTGGACCACCAAACAGGCAGCATACACCAGCTGATAGGAGGCCCCTAGCACACAAACAATAGAGGACTGCCAGATCTGTGTTCATTCAAAGATAATGAACCTAACCCTCAACTGGAGGAGGCCCCAGGGAGTTTAGAGGTCAATTGGGGTGGGGGGTAGGGACATCCATGTGTGGAGACTGTGTGAGGGGAGGTATGAGATGTGGAACAGTTGGTTGGTTGACAGAGGTTGGTGGGGTGGGGAATAAAATATGGAGTGTATAAAATAATTAATAAAATATATTTTAAAAGTTGATATTGGCTGTTGGTTTTCCCTAAATTGCTTTTATTATGTTTAGGTATTGGCCTTGAATGCCTGATCTCTCCAATAATTTTAACATGAAAGGGTGTTGTATTTTGTCAAATGCTTTTTCTCCAGCTAAGGAATGATCATGTGATTTTTTCTTTGAGTTTTTATATATAGTGAATTACATTAGTGAATTTTTGTATATTAAACCAACCTTGCATCCCTTTGATACAGCCTGTTTGTGGGGAATGATGCTTTTGATGCATTCTTGGTTTTGGTTTGCAAGAATTAATTATTGAGCATTTTTGCATCGATATTCATAAGCGAGATTGGTCTGAAGTTTTCTTTTTTCGTTGGGTCCTTGTATGGTTTAGGTATTAGAGTAATTGTGGCTTCATAGAATGAATTGTGTGTATTCCTTCTGTTTCTATTTTATGGAATAATTTGAGGAATATTTGTATCATGTCTTCTTTGAAGGTCTGGTAGAATTCTGCACTAAATCCATCTCTCCACTGGGAGATTTTTAATGACTTCTTCTATTTCCTTATTCAATATGGATCTGTTTAGATAGTTTACCTGCTTTTTATTTAACTTTGGTATGTGGTGTCTGTCTAGATAACCATCCATTGCATCTTGATTTTCCAGTTTTGTTGAGTATAGGCTTTTATAGTAGGATCTGATGATTTTTTTGAATTTCCTCTATTTCTGTTGTTATGTCTCCCTTTTTATTCCTGATTTGGTTAATTTGGATACTGTCACTGTGCCTTCTAGTTAGTCTTGCTAAGGATTTATCTATCTTGTTGATTTTCTCAAAGAACCAGTTCCTTGTTTTGTTGATTCTCTGTATTTTTCTCTTTGTTTTCATTGGGTTGATTTCAGCCCTGAGTTTGAGTATTTCCTGCCTTCTACTCTTCTTGGGTGAGTTTGCTCTTTTTTGTTCTAGAACTCTCAGATGTGATGGTAAGGTGCTAGTGTAAGATATGTCCAGTTTCTTTATCATGACACTTAGTGCTATAAATTTTCCTCTTAACACTGATTTCATTGTGTCCCATAAGTTTGGGTATGATGGGCCAATATTTTCATTAAGTTCCAGGAAGTCTTTCATTTCTTTATTACTTCCCTGACCAAGTTATCATTGAATAGAGAGTTGTTCAGTTTCCAAGTGCCTTTGGGCTTTCTGTTGTTTTTGCTGTTATTGAAGACCAGCCTTAGGCCATGGTGATCTGACATGATGCATGGGATTATTTCAATCTTCATGTATTGGTTGAGAGTTGTTTTGTGACTAATTATATGGTAAGTTTTGGAGAAGGTACCATGAGGTACTGAGAAGAAACTGTATTCTTTTGTTTTAGGGTAAAATTTTCTGTAGATATTTGTTAAATCCATTTGGTTCATAACCTCTATTAGTTTCACTGTTTCTGATTAGTTTCTGTTTTGATGACCTATCCATTGTTGAGAGTGGAGTACTGAAGTCTCCCACTATTATTGTGTGGAGTTCAAGGTCTGTTTTGAGCTTTAGTAAAGTCTCTTTTATAAATGAAGGTGTCCTTGCATTTGGATCATAGATGTTAAGAATTGAGACTTTCTCTTAGTGGATTTTCCCTTTGATGATTATGAAGTGTCTTTCCTCATAACATTTGATAACTTTTGGTTGAAAGTCTATTTTATTGGATATTAGGATGGCAACTCCAGCTTGTTTCCTGGAACTATTTGCTTAGAAGAGCTTTTCCCCACATTTTACTCTGAGATAGTATCTGTCTTTGTTACTGAACTTTGTTATTTGCAGCAAAATGCTGGATCTTATTTGCATATCCAGTCTGTTAGCTTATGTCTTTTTATAGGTGAATTGAGTCTATTAATATTGAGAGATATTAAAGATAAATAACTGTTGATTCCTCTTATGTTGGTTTTGTACATGACTTTGTGTGCTTGTGGTTCTCTCCTTTTGTGTTTTTTGTGAGATGCTTAATATCTGACTTTTTTTTTCAATTTTTCATAGCTTTTTTTTTATTTTCTAAGGTTTTTTATTTACATTCCAAATCATTTCCCCTTTCCCGTTTCCTCCCTCCCAGAAAGTCCCATAAACACCCTTCCCTCTCTCTTTTCCCCATTCAACCCCCTCTCGCTTCTCTGTCTTGGCATTCCCCTACATCCATTCTTTCCAGGACCAGGGGTCTCTCCTTCCATCTTCTTGGAGATTTATTAATATGCGAATTGTGTCTAGAGTATTCCGAGATTCTGGGTTAATATCCCCTTATCAGTGACTGCATACCATGTGTGTTCTTTTGTGATTGGATTACCTCACTAAGGATGATATTTTCTAGTTCTGACCATTTGCCTAGGAATTTCGTAAATTCATTGTTTTTAATTGCAGAGTAGTATTCCACTGTGTAAATATACCACATCTTCTGAATCCATTCCTCCATTGAGGGGCATCTGGGTTCTTTCCAGCTTCTGGTTATTATAAATAAGGCTGCTATGAACATAGTGGAGCATGTGTCCTTATTGCATGCAGGTAAAGCCTCTGGGTATATGCCCAGGAGTGGGATAGCAGGATCCTCCACGAGTGTCATGCCCATTTTTCTGAGGAACTGCCAGACTGCTTTCCAGAGTGGTTGTACCAGCTTGCAATCCCACCAGCAGTGGAGGAGTGTTCCTCTTTCTCCACATCCTTGCCAACAACTGCTGTCTCCTGTGTTTTTGATCTTAGCCATTCTGACTGGTGTGAGATGGAATCTCAGGGTCGTTTTGATTTGCATTTCCCTAATGACTAAGGATGATGAACATCTCTTTAGGTGTTTCTCAGCCATTAGATATTCTTCAAGTGAGAACTCTTTGTTTAACTCTGTACCCCATTTTTTAATAGGGTTACTTGGCTCTCTGGAGTCTAACTTCTTGAGTTCTTTGTATATATCTTTGGATATTAGTCCTCTGTTGGATGTAGGGTTGGTAAAGATCATTTCCCAGTTAGTTGGTTGCCGCTTTGTTCTTTTGATACTGTCTTTTGCCTTACAGAAACTTTGTAATCTTATGAGATCCCATTTGAGGTCCGGGATATTGATTCCCCCAGAAGTTCTTTTAATCTTGAAAAATAGTTTTAGCTATCCTGGGTTTTCTGTTATTCCAGATGAATTTTTGAATTGCTCTTTCTAACTCTATGAAGAATTAAGTTGAGATTTTGATGGGGATTACATTGAATCTGTATATTGCATTTGGCAAGATGGTCATTTTTTTTGTTTTTTGTTTTTTGTTTTTTTTTGATGGAGGTACCCTCCTTGTGCTGGAGTTTTTCTCTTAGGATCCTCTGTAGGACTGGATTGGTAGATAGATAATCTTTGAATTTGGTTTTGTCCTGGAATATTTTGGTTTTTCCATCTTTGTTGATTGAGACTTTTGCAGGTTATAGTAGCCTGGGCTGGCATTTGTGTTCTTTTAGAGTCTCCATGACCTCTGACCAGGCTCTTCTGGCTTTCATAGTCTCTGTTGAAAAGTCTGATGTAATTGTGATAGGTCTACCTTTGTATGTTCCTTGGCCATTTTCCCTTGCAGTTTTTAATATTCTTTCTTTGTTCTGGGCATTTAGTGTTTGGATTATTATGTGATGAGAGGATTTTCTTTTCTGGTCCCATTTATTTGGTGATCTATAGGCTTCTTGTACCTTTATGGCCATCTCTTTCTTTAGATTGGGGAAGTTTTCTTCTATGATTTTGTTGAAGATGTTTTCAGGACCTTTGAACTGGGAATCTTCATTCTCTTCCATTTTGATTATTCCTAGATTTGGACTTTTCATTGTGTGCAGAATTTCCTGGATGTTTTAGGTTAAGACTTTTTATGTTTTGAATTTTCTTTGACAGTTGTGTCAATCAGTCTCTTCTATGGATTCTTCTACACCTGAAATTCTCTCTTCTATCTCTTGTATTCTGTTGGTGATATTTACATGTTTCCTAGTTTGCCTCCATTTGTCTTTGTTATTTCTACTTCCACTAGGTCTTGGACTGCTTTATTCAATTTCTTCACCTATTTCATTGTGTTTTCCTCTATTTCTTTAAGGGATTCATTTGTTTTCTCTTTAAGGGCTTCAACCTATTTACCTTTGTTTTCCTGTATTTCTTTCAGTGAGTTATTTATATCCTCTTTAAAGGACTCTATTATCTTCATGAAATAGGATTTTAGGTCACTTTCCTGATTTTCATGTATGTTGGTGCATTCAGGACTGGGTTCTGATGATGTCCACGTATATTGACTTCTGTTGCTTATGGTCTTCTGCTTGCTTTTTGCTGTCTGGTTTTGGTATTTGCTGGTCTGGGTGACTCTGGAGTGGCCTCTTTTGTCCCTGGGTTACTTCAGGTCTCCCAGTAGATTGAGGTCCTGGCTGTAGCAGACCACTGGTGGAGTCTTCCATCTAGGGGCTCTTTAGAGGATCAGAGAAAATGCTGAGCTGTTGCCCTGCCTGCAATAGATCTCCTGGGAGGCCTTCAGACTTTTGGGTCTTCAGAGGAAAAGTCAAGTTGTTGTCCTGTGTGAAGATGTTTTCCAATTGGGGGGAAGGGTGTGGATATGGACTGTGGTTTCTGTTTCCCTGTGTGCAGAAGAACTTTTGGGAGGCTTTCAGTCTGTTGGTTCAGTTACCCTGCATGACACAGAGCCCCCCAGGAGATCTTAGGACTGGTTTATGTTGCCCAGTTGCCAAGTGTACAGAGGAGCTCCTGGGATGCCTTCTTACTGTGGTGTTTTCAGGGGAACAGACAAGCTGATGATCAGTTGCTCAGTTGCCCTGTGTGCAACAGATCTCTTGGGATGCCTCAGTCTGTGGTATCAGTTACTGAACTGCTCTGAGTGCAGTAGATCTTTTGGGATGGCTCAGAATATGGTATCCTCAGGCAAGCAGACTGGCTAGCAGTCTGCCCCAGCTTATAGGACTGGATAGAAAGAGAGTGGTATTTCAGGGGTGGGGGTTAGTGTGTAATGGGTCCCAAATCAATTGGGCTCCCAGTGGCAGCTCTGGGACTTCAGGGTGGGGTGGGAGTTTGGACTTCGGGAGTAGGTGGGTTCATATCAACTGCTCTGAGTGCAGCAGATCCTCTAGGATCGCTCAGGATATGGTGTCTTCAGGGGAGCAGTCTGTCCCAGCATAATTGCCTGAAGGGGCAGAAGGAGCTGAAGTATTTATCTTTATTGGAGAATTATTAATATGTACTATATGCAAATCAATTTGATAACATGTAAAGATCAAATGAATTCAATAGAAACATAATACAAAGCAATTTCTAGTATGCTACTATCCCTTTGAGCAGCAGACTCCATTCTCTCCAAATTGTTAAAATTCTTAAATGTCAACATCTCTTGACTGATTTCTTCATCTCACGAAGACAGAAACTGTGAAAAAAACCCTTCATGTTTTAGATTTTTTTAAAAAAATGTATTTCATATCTACTAATATATTCACTTATGCATTCAATATATTCTGTCAGATAATTTTGCTAAGTATATTTTATGTCAAATAGTAAGAAACTGATTCTGTACAGTATTAATATAGTGCTTAAGCTATATGTCAAAATGTGGTGAGCTTTTTGAGACAGCTTGGCAGAAATTTGACATTGGGCAAGGACAAGGAAGTAGACTTCAGGCAGGAATCTGATAATGGGCCAGAACTGGAAAGTAAGCTTAGGCAGGAATCTGATTTTGGGCTACAACAAAGAAGTAGGCTTTAGGCAAGAATATGTCTTTGGGCTAGGACCCTGAAGTAGGATCAGATATCTTGGTTATCCTGATAAGCCCTTAGAAATAGTGATCATGGAACATTTTTGTTGCCTTGCTTCTTCCTTGACTGTGTTCAGTCTCTTGCTTGTTCCTTAACTAGCAGATTGAAAAAAAAAAATAAACCCCTATCAGCTTCAGAACTGGCTGGGGTCATGCTATAGTATTGTCTAATTATCTTTTTTCTTTTTAATTCTCATTCTTGCCCTGGAGAACCTGTTGACTGGTTGAACTGGCTTGGTCATCAAAATTCATATAAAAAGTGGAGAAATATTCTTAGTACCTAGAACTTTAACCTGTTTAGTACCTAGGTGGATATTATCTACTATACCTATGAACTAATTAGTAGTTATATGTTTATTGGTTTATATAGCTGTCTTTTCCTTGTATTCCATGAATATTCTTGGTCTACAGTGGCAGAATAGTATTTGACTTTAATATACCTCATTTCTAAACTGTATGCATGCTAATTGAAACATAAATATTTGCATCTGATCATCTGAATTAAAATAATAATCTTAATTATTAGAAATGACAAGAAATCAGCTGGCCATGAGCTGCAATATGTAAAGTATTTGCCACTCAAGGACAATATTCACAACTCACAGAGAGCCAACTCCAAATATTGTTCTCTTCCCTCCACATGCATGCTCTCTCTCTCTCTCTCTCTCTCTCTCTCTCTCTCTCTCTCTCTCTCTCTCTCATACACACACACACTCACACACACACACACACACACACAAAGAGAGACACATACTCAGTATGCATGCACAATAATAAGCAGAATTTGAAAAAACAACAAGGAACTACTTAATGTTTCTACCATTAAATATTTTGTTTTCAAACGTACTGTTTTAATCTTAGGGAAATATTTGAGTACTAACTTTTTACCTTAACTTCATGATGTAATGTTTATGTGGGTGGTAAAGGTAGGAGTTCATGTTTTATGCAGAGCTAAATATCTGGCCCTAATCAGGAGTCTTCTGTAAGAATATTCTACATTGGTCTATTAGGAAACACAAAGGTATTTTGACAAACATGTCCTCAGGAATCCTTAGATTTTTCTGACCTCCTTAAAAGTTCTCAAGACATTCTGTTCAAATTGCAGTCTTGAAGTGCTTTTAGAACTCAGTTTGACATTGCTTTTCTGGCCTTGAGGCTCATTGCAAAAAGGACAGTATTTTACAGCCATATCAATTTAAATATGTTTTTGAAGGACTTCTACATATAAAGGAGAAAAATTATTTCTTCTATATTTCAAAACACAAGGATTGCTTGTTTCTTACCATACACTGATGTTTGTCTCACCAATGATAAGGACAGAACAATATTATAATTGTGCAAATTATTATTCTCTTTTATTGACTCTACTTGTGATATTATGTAAAATGCTCTTGCAGTCATTATGCTAACACAGGAAAAATGTATATAATTGTTAATGACCAGCTCAGAAATTAACTTTCTTTTAATTTCTAGTGTAGTAAGAAGCAAATTACAGAGTCCACGTGTTATAGAAATTAACTAATTGAAGTCATACTTAACAAAAATAATTAAATAAGCATTAATTTTTTTAACTATTTAAGAAAGTGTAAAACTACTTCTCAAAGTAGAGATGTTTATTTGTATTACATAGGTACAAATGATGATTTTGACTTCCTCTGAGGTTGCCAGCACTGCGTAATTAAATAAAATACTAAAGCTATTTAATTTAACCATTCAAATAGGTGTTTTGGGACATATAACTATTATTCTATTTGTCTATCTATCTATCTATCTATCTATCTATCTATCTATCTATCTATCTATCTATCATCTATCTATCTACTTATTTATTTTAGGCATTTTTTACTTAGAAGTCTTACTGAGGTAGTCAGCATCTAAAAATCAAAAATATTAAATGTGAACATTTTGCTGAGTTAATGTGTACACAACCACTGCAAAAGTCAGCTCAGGGCCTTTGGAAAATTCTACCAGGTCCCAGAACATGAAGACCCCTCCCCTACTGGAAGAGAGATGTTGATGGAGTACTTAGGCACCACTCCCTTCCAGAAGGGAGAGCCTGATTACATTCCTCAGACCTTTGGCCTCCTGCAGATATGGGAAGCCCCTACTATCTCATTCCCTAAAGACCAATCAGTTTAAAGGGCCCACTGTTTCTCTGAACATATTGGTCTAGTTGCTCGTGCTCTATTCTGCCCCTGGAAACTGTATAAAAACTCGCCAAATGGGCCACCTGGGTTCGTTGCCTCTCATTCTGGTGCTTCAATCCCCAGCTCTGCATAGTTTACTCAGGGGGTTGTCAGTAGTTAAGGCTTGTCAGAGTCTTAACACCATGATATGATTACCACTATCAAGGTCCTGCACACTTCACTGTCTTAAACTTACCTGATGTTCTTTTTATGGTTTAGGGATGTCCTAACTTTGTCTTCTATACCACTCCTGGGCATATACCCAGAGACTTTACCTGCATGCAATAAGGACACATGCTCCACTATATTCATAGCAGCCTTATTTATAATAGCCAGAAGCTGGAAAGAACCCAGATGTCCCTCAACGGAGGAATGGATTCAGAAGATGTGGTATATTTACACAATGGAATACTACTCTGCAATTAAAAACAATGAATTCACGAAATTCCTAGGCAAATGGTCAGAACTTGAAAATATCATCCTTAGTGAGGTAACCCAATCACAAAAGATCACACATGGTATGCAGTCACTGATAAGGGGATATTGACCCAGAATCTCAGAATACCCTAGACACAATCAGCATATCAATAGATTTCTAAAAAGATGGAAGGAGAGACCCCTGGTCCTGGAAAGACTGGATGTAGGGGAACGCCAGGACAGAGTAATGAGAGGGGGTTGAACGGAGAAAAGAGGGAGGGAAGGGGGCTTATGGGACTTTCGGGGAGGGAGGAAACGGGAAAGGGGAAGTGATTTGGAATGTAAATTAAAAAAATAAAATTAAATTAAATTAAAAAAAAAAAAGAAAGGTTTATTCGGTTTGCATGGCCCTACCATATTCCATTATTGAGGGAAGTCAGAGAAGGAAGCATAGCATGAACCTGGAGCAACTAAAGTAGAGGCAATGGATGAGTGCTGCTTATATGCTTTCTCTCCAAAGTTTTCACAGTTTGTTTTCTTACACAATTCAGGACCACTAGCCACTTCAAAGAGAAAAGGATTCCAGGTCAACTATTCAAGGTCTTTCCTCTTTAGCATATTTCTTGTTGTCCTCCTTTAGCTCACGAGTAGGCAGTCATTCTAGTGAGACTTAATGAATGTAGCTTTTGACTTTATAAGGAGACAGTTTCATAGAAAACTCTTTGATTCTGTGGCTCTTTCAATCTTTCTATCAAGTTTCTCTGCAAAGCTCCCTATGCCTTGGGAGTGGCAGTTATTTTGTAGGTGCATGCACTGGGACTGGGCTCTACAACTCTACATTTTGATTAGTTGACATTTGCAGTAATGGTTCTTATTTGTTTAAAAGAGAAATTTCCTTGATGAATGATGAGGACCATACTAATTTGTGAATATAAGGACAAATATTTAGAATGTGACTAGGGATCTGGGTGTTTATTGTTGATTCTTTTCCAAGAGGCATGTCTTCTTATGCTTTGGGTAGTTAGTTAGGTTTCTAGTACAAGGCATGGTTTACCTTTTAAGTAGCTATTGGTAGGGCCATGATATCCATTTCATCACTGCATGCTTAGGACTGTCATGCCATGCTTGTCACTGTTAAAAACTTAAGTGTTATTTTTTGAGACTATCATAAGTGTACATGCTATATTTTGATCATATTCACTTCTCTACCCACTCCTATAACTTCTCTGACATACAGTTCCCAATCATTTGCAACTTAATGTTTGTTTATTTATTTATTTATCTATTTATTTATTTATAACCGACTGAGTAAAACTTGTGCTGCTAATAGGAGCATGCATATGAAGCCATCCACTGGAGCAAGATAAACCCTTTAAGGGCCATGCTCTTTGAAGAACTGACTCTTCTTCCCCTGAGGATCAATTACTATTAGTATTGCCTTGGCTAATGCTGGGATAGCATGAGTCTCCTCTGCATTCTTTCCAGTAGATTTGTACTGATATTGTGAAGGGAATTTTAAATTATTAGTTTTTCATTCAGTGTAGTTTATTTATATTCTTTCTCCTCCTTAACTGCTCCCATATCTTCCTCTGCCCCCCCACCTACACAATTTTATGCTCTCTCTGATTCAACAAGCAAACAAAAATTAAACTAAACTAAACTAAAAAGAAAGAAGACAAAAAGAAACACACACACACACACACACACACACACACACACACAACATAGAGTCCATAACTCTATATATTGTGTCATAACTAAGCTTGGAGCCCGTACTGGACCATGATTGACATTTTTAGTGATGCTCCTTTAGCCATATCTGATATTCACAGGTATCAATTGCAACTTCTCAGTTAGGGGTGGGGCTTTATATAAACTCCTTATTTTAGGGTTGTGATTTTCTCTGTTTTTTTAACCCAGGCACATGTCTTCTCTGTCCTGTCACAGTCTCTTTAAGTTCATATATTCATCAGTTCTGTTGTGTCTGCAAGACACTGTTTCTTTGGAATCATTCACCCTTTCTGACTCAACCAATTTTCTGCCTCCTCTTCCATATAGATCTTTGAGCTTTAAGGGCAGAAGTTTGACAAATACTTCTCTTTTAAGTCTGAGTGCCTCAAAGTCTCTAATTCCTTGCATATTGCATTTGTGGATTTCCTTAATTATATTCTACTGGCAGAATAAGCTTCTCTGATGGTTGAGTGATGCTGATCTGTAAGTATGTCATTATGAGTAATTTTATTACCATTTTCCTTTAGCAGAATAATAGTACTAGATTTTTTAACTAAGCTTCATTACCAATCAAATTTTCAGTTCTTGTGCATTTTATCAGTGCCAGGTATAAGTGCTGTCTCATGGAGTGGGCCTTAAATCCAATCAAAACGATTTGGATATTCTCATAATGTTTTTGCCAGTAGTATACAAGTCTATTTTGTAGGTTGATTTACGTTGTAGTTCAAGGAGTTTATAGTTGGGTGTTATTGATGATTACTTTCTCTTCAGGTAGTGTGCAAAGTATCTTGTAGCAAAATGAACACTAGCCAGTATGTAAAGTATCTAGATGGACACCAGCTCGTTTCTTGTGTTTTATGGCATAAATAAGTTTGTCTTAATCAATACAGCCTTACCATAATGTTGTGGAGAGCACCTAATAACAATGCTCTACAATATAGATATAATAATAGTTTGTGATATTGAGCAGATTCTAAGTGATCCTTTGGGTAATAACTCAAAAAAGAATGCAACCCATTCCTGAAACTGGAAGTTTAGAAGGTGAAGTAAGATATCTGGCAGGGACATTGTGCCCCCTATTATTTTGTGACTCCACTTAAATTATTTTTATATACGCATACATTTTAGGAAACTTCCATGGTGATGTTTCCATATGGATTTTCAAAAGTCCTTGAGTATTAGTTGTCCCTCTCCATACGATTTCTTTTAGAATGCCCTCTTATCCACATCTTTGTTTAGTTCTACTCTAATTTCCCCATTATACCCAATACTTGATAGCATTGTGCTCAATTTCTGCTTTTGTGGAAGAGACCTCCAGCCAGTGTTATTCCCAACTTCTGTGGTTAGTGAAATCAAAACACACATATCTAAAGATTAAAAGCTAACATCCATATCTAAGAGAAAACTTGCAACATTTGTCATCTGGGGTCTAAGTTACCTCACTTGGGAAGATTGCTTCTAATTTTACTCATTTATCTGCAAATTTTCTTTTTTCTTAAGAGCTGAGCAGTATCCTATTGTGAGCATCTTGGTCGCTTCTAGTTTCAGGCTTTTATGAATAGTGCAGCAATGAACATCGATGAGCAAGCCTCTCTTTAGAAACATGTAGAGTTCTTTGGGTATGCTTGATCTTGTGTTAAATCTATTTTCAGCCTTTAAAGGGACCTCCAAACTGATTTCCACAGTAGTTTTTCCAGATTATATCCACACCAGCAATGAATAAAATAGGGATATTTGTTTTCTTGTTATTTAGGGATTTAAAAATTTTCTTTATGTGTTTTAAATACTAACCATTTACATATGTTTAATTGGTGAATATTTTCCAATTTAGTATGTTGCCTTTTCTTCAAATGATAGTGTTTTTTTTCTCTACAGAAGCCTTTCAGCTTCATAAGATTCTATTTAATAATTGTTAATCTTAATGCCTGTGCTTTTAGTATTCAGTTAAGAAAGATTTTTATTGTTACAGTGAGTTTCAAGACTATTCCCTACTCTATCTATCAAATTCTGAGTATAAGGTCTTTACTTGAGGTTCTTGGAGTTGAGTTGTCTACAGGCTTATATATTCTCATATTTCTAAGTGTTTAAAACTCTAATATTAAACAATATCAAAAATATTATGTATGAGTTACAATGATGCCTGAAATTATATACCTGTGTACAAAACTGTATGCATATTTTCACAAGACCACTGCTATAGCAGTATCTATAGGTTAATGATTAAACACTCAATCCAGTCAATGAAGAAACATTCAGTATTAGAAATAACAGCTGATATATACAGCAATATGAATCAAATGATATGTTAATGAAGGAAGGTTAGCAGGCAAAAAATTTGTATGATTTCATTTACTTAAAAAATTAATGTGACATACATATAGACATTTCTGTTTTCTATGTGTATATATATCCCAATAAATGGAGATACCAGTAATTGTGATTAGGATAATTTGGAAAGAGATCTCTTGGTAATATACACACACAATACATACATATATATGTATCATATATATTACATAAAATATTATTTTCATTATATGCAACTATATTTATGCTTAGCAAATAATTATTCTTTTCATGCATGTAGGATTTTGTGGAGAAAGTGTCAGTTATATGAGAATAAAGTGACTTAGGAGATAATAAAGTAATTCTTTTATAACAAAGACACCTAAAGCATAATAATCATTTCCTAATGCAAACTTCCTGCCATTAAGGTTTTTACTAAAACTTTGATTGACATATAGATAAAATTTTCATTTGTGAGATGTCTGTCTTGGTACCTACATCCCAATGTCCTTTTGGCTGTCTAGTTCTGTGTTTATTTTACCTATAGAACTGAACCATGGCACCTTCAGATACTTTACAACCTAGTCAACCTGGATGTTATCATGACCTTACAGCCTTCAGTTCAAACACACAACGTCTGTCTTTTATTCCTTTGGAAAGCTCCCCCTGTCCATTTGACATATGTACAGTTCTTATTTACCCTATAAGAGACTTTATGAGCCCTAGCTGGAGTCACGATCTAAGTCTGTAGAACAAGGTCTCTTGGATTTTCTGGATTTTCTTATGAAATTCTATGGTGGAAGCAGAGTTTTGATTTTTTTTTAACTCAGCTAGACATTTAAGTTATACTAGAATTTAAACAAATTTAAATTGATGCATAGTTTGATTTAAATCTATTCTTTCAAACACCTGAAAAATAATTGTTATGGATTGCAATAACACATATTCTTGCTATTCTGTTAATAATTACTTGCAATTAAATATCCACAGCTGAAAGCAGTTCATCATAATACTTAAAGATGTCTTTTGAGGGGTATATAGAGAGTATCTTAGAACTTTCCAGGGAGAAAGAATAAGAAGTCATCACTTGGATATGTTTAAATATTTAAGTAAGTGTCCCAAGACCCTTATATAAATTATTAGCAATATTTCTTTGGCTGATGCTAAGCCAGAGTTGACTTTCTTGTGCCTGACAGTTTGTCTTATCTGTGTTACCAATAATCTATGTATATTTGTTATCTGGTGAAAGCATAGTACTTTCTGAAAAATGAGGTACCAGTTTAATTCAGAAATTTACATAACACTGAATAAATTTTGGAGGTTTTGTATTGAAAATGATATTACTTGCAGTACTCAAATTTTACCACATAAAAAGCACATTAAATGAGTTTGGCACCTAAGGACATATTTTTATATTTGATATATTTTATACTTTTAAGTTTGTTTAGGAAAATTTTATTTTTAATTTATTTAGATGTGTGTGTGTGTGTGTGTGTGTGTCTGTGTGTGTGTGTGTGTGTGTGTGAATCTATCCTATCTATTGTGTGTTCTCAGGGAAGTAAAAAGAGGATGTCACATCCCTTAAATTTTAAATGATAGGCTCTTGTAAAATGATACTGTTCTGGAAACCAAACTCAGATCTCCTAAAAGAGCAGTAAGTGCTGTTAAACATTGGGCCATTTACCTCCCAATTTGGGTGGAAATTTCAATAATATCAACTACACTTTGTCATAAACATAATATTTGTACATGTTATGTAATAACGTGTGATATTTTGAATAGTCTGTCAGACTAGAAAAGAAAATCTGTACAATCAAAACAATTACCCATATTGTTTAATAACACTCATGTATCTATTTGCTTAGGTATCACAACTACAGTACATACATACATATGATGAAAAAGCAAATATAACTGTGTTTATCATTGCAAGTCAATAATTTCAAGAATACTTTATGTGACAGAAAATTTTCATCTTTGATAAGTAAAACTATTCATAGATAATTCAAGATTGTTTCTGATTTATGACTATATTAGTGATGATTTTTTTCACTGTTTTAGAAAGAAACTGATTTAAATTCAGAAACAAAATATAGACACTAATAAAACAAATTATATTTATGAATAATATTCACTTTGACAGAGCTATTGGCTAAGGAGAGAACTATGATCTAATCTTAGTAGAGTAAGATGTCTTAAAATCTATGATTTTGCAGCATTCTTATGCTTTGGGGAGTATATAAAGACACTTCCAGGAAAAAAGCACTTTGGCAATAGTTTGAATATTTTTCATTTACATTTATATATTTTGCTTGTGGGGTGGGGCTGTGAAGAGGATATATATGGGCTCATTTGTAAAGGGTAGAGAAGAACCTGAGAGAGTTGGTATGATTTTCACCATGTGGGTTCTGGGGACCACACTTGGGTTATTGGGCTTGTTGAGTCTTTTCACTGGCCCTGATTTGCCATTTTAATGACCTATTGGGAACTGTATTAATCACTGATATACATTTTCCTGGCATTTAGGACAACAGGGCAATTTACTTTCTTCCTTATATATTTAGTTTTTTCTAAGAAAGGAAAAGCTGCTTAGAGCATTAGCTCACTTTTGATATTATCCCACTTAAAAATCTTTTACAGATGTTTTATTTTTCTCATTTTTACTGTACTGTGAACTCCAAATATATGAATATGTACATTTAAAGTATAAAATGCAATATGACAATATGTCATTTATACACCTACACCCTGAATGGTATCTTTATTTTTTCTCATTATAATGATTATGAATGATCTTAAGTTTCTTTCTTTTTAATTTTTTTCTTTTTTCCCCTGTGAGTACAGTTCTTGCAGCCAACCTTGATTAAAGAGAAAAGTTTATTTTTCATTTTTATCTGTTAGCTTTTCTCATTGGAATTAGATACAAAAATATAAGTGGCAGAGTTAATAGAAAATGTCCTTGTAAACATATATAAATATGGTTGATCCACAAATTATCACATTATATAGTAGTCAGGTGAGAAATACTATAGTGAATAAAATATTCTTATATCCATTTTACAATTATAAAACTTCAAAATAGAATTTTTAACATTTCTCAATGTTTAGAAATATTGTCATCATTTTAAAGTTCAGAAAATACAATAAAAGAGGATGCTAAAATACCAATTCTAGCAAGTCAACGATGTTAGTAAACAGAGTACCCTGAAAATCAGCACGTAGTGTGGAGATCTATTGATGCAGAAGAACAGAGAAATGCTCCAATTGTTCTGCTATTTGTGTTCAGCACGTCCTGAAGAACACATTATGTAATGGTTAGATTTTGCTCAAGCTATTATTATTAATGAAGCAAAATTATTTTCCTGCAGTGGCTTTTAGTGAAACCAACCTTAGGGTCCATGTCCTCCCTGGGTAAAACTGACAGAGAATAATTTAAATTCACTCAGCACTTCCATGGTGCTGACTGTAGAGAAGAAGGTGGTAGTCATAACTCTTCTGTAGTCTGAAATATTCTAACCTTAATTGCTTTCCCAGCTATGAATGGATGATGTCACCATGGATTGGCATTCAAGGTATGTACTGGTAAGTGAAATTCTAAAACAAAGATAGAATAATTTGACAGTGGAAATTTAAAATCAAAGTGCATGGGAGAATAGCACCTAACCCTCAAGATTCTTGAGGCCCCAGAGAGGGGGATGGTTTGGTGGCGTGTGTGTATTTGTGTGTGTGTGTGTGGGGGCGATGCAGACAAGCTCTTGGAGTCAGGGAGGAGGAATAGGATGAGGAAAAGTGGGAAGGCAAATTGGGAGGGAGTAAAAACTAGACTGCAAAAAATAATAATTAAAAAAAAAATAAAATAAACCTAAAGCCCATAGCAGTGACTCTCGATAAGAGAGTGTGTGCATCTAATTCCTACTCAATTGTTTCCTTTCTTTTTCTGTTTTCTTTCTCCCCTTTCTGTTCCTTCCCACCATCAACTTCCACTTCCCTTTACTTTCCTTCCTTTCACTTCAAATCACCAGTTTATTCTTTATTGTATAATTGATTTATTTTTGCAAACAGTATGCAAAAAATATTTTAAATGTAAAGCAACTGCAGTTTTAAAGCCAAAGAAACACATAACCTTTAGACAACACATTAAGAAACTGCATTCTATTTTTCACATAAGGAAACGTTATTTTCTTTAACATTGAATCTCAGCCATTTATTAAACAAATTTGTAAAGTAGTTTAGGTCTGCTCTTTTGCTTGCTTAATACACTTCTTTCACAACATCTGGACTTTCATCTCAGGCACTAAATACTTAAGGCCTTGTCATGCTTGTCCACATTTCGAGTTTTTGAATACAGTTTACTCTGTAGGATAAACATTGATTCCCTTCTTATTTAAGAATTCATTCAGTCAGAGTAGAGATGGGCCAACTCTTTAAGGCTTCTGATTTGTTTTTGTAAGACTTGAGTTTCTTTCCTAGCTTATATGGAACTCCAATTCCATGGGATTTGACATTTTCTTCTGGCCTCCTTGGAACACCCACACAAACTTGTACAGACCTAAATATACTCAACTATTAATTCATTCAGTTGCATGTTCACAGGATTGTTCCACAATGGTTTTCATAAAAGATGTAATTTTTGTCATTAAAATGTTGTAGTCAACATACACATATCAGATCTTCCCATGTCAAGTGTGGGTTTGGAAATAAGCATAACCTGAGTGGAAGTTGTGAGTGTATTTTATTTGCTTTGTGAGCAAGAGTTGGTTAACTGATGCCTCAGTGCCTCATTTGTTTCAATTAAAATCTGAAGGTTTAGTTCTATCACCTAGCAGTTTGTCCCACAGGACTGTGTTGGTTGGGAAGTAGTCAACATTTAAGAGCCATTTCAGGTCTCAACAACATGCACCAGTCTTCAGATGACTACTTTATACCAGTGCGTATTTTCTCCATTCTGATTTTTACTAAATACTCTGCATATGCAACATAGATGTTCACATACAAACACATAAATTCATCAAAAATATCAGTTTTGGCCATAGAATATCATACTCAATAATGTCCAGTCACATACTCTGTTAGCCTATTTTGGGGGGATCTTTTGGAATGTGAGAGTTAAACAGAGGTTGCTGCCTCTATCACATGCTGTGTTCATGCATTTTTAAGTGCTTGATATGAGGGTTTCTTATTTATTTTGTGTTGTGAATGTGCTGTCTCATTCCGTAACATTTTCAGATGCATTTGGAATGAATATATTATAATCATATATCTGCAAAATGGTTTAGCTCTCTGAAATATGATCATCTGGTCTTTAATGTCTCTATTTTCTTCATTAGTCTGATTAATTTGGACCTTTCTTTAGCAACTTCTTTCACTTCTACTTCAACTCTGTATCATTCTGACAGTTAGCTTTTATAATAATGTTTAATGCTCACAGTTTTTTATTTGTAAATTAGAAATATTTTGATTGAGATAATATGCATTATTGTATTTTTCTATTAAAACTAATATCTGTGCATCTAAAGGCAACTAATTCAATGAACACATTCAAATCAACCCAAAAAGGGAGTACAAATATTCCTCTACAAATCTATAAATAAGCTCTATCACCCTGAACACTACCATATTCCTCCAGAATGCCCTGCCCAAAGGTTCCCCAAGTTAGCCCTGAAGACAGACTTATTTATTCGGTAGCCTTCATTACACAGTTACAGCTGGCTTCTAAATGGCCTATGATCATTCTTTGCATCTTATTTAAAGCCGTAGATCTTTCTCCTAGTTCTGATCACAATATGACTTATCATAAATGTTTGTTCTAGGGATGAAATTGTAAAACTCATACAATACTATACTGCACAGTTCATAGTGATAGTCTGGAGACAGCATCTGAGTTAATTCATTAGATGTCAATATGTGAGAATTTAACCATCTCTGTATTTGTTAAATAAATACTAAAAAATCAGTTTTATAACTAGAATATGGTAAACATGGGTTTCTGTATTTGATCTCTTCAATTCTATTTCATTAGTGAAGAACATTGCTGAGTTTCTCAGATACACAGTCTCAAATTAAATCCACTTGATGACAGTTACCCTGGGTTCGTTGCCTAGCTTAGGTAATCTTGATTTCATTGTTGGGGTTGCAGAGCCTTGGCTTAGTTGCAAGGGTTGACAGAACTTGGTTCAATTGTCTGAGTTACATGATTACGGAAAACTAATTTGGGTTGCTTATATTTCAACTTTGTATTTTGTAAAGTACTCAGTTGTCATACTTATGGTATATAGAATATGATTTGGCAAAGTGAAGTTCTATGAAATCTTCACTATTTATTATTTAATCATTTATTTATTTTGAGGTTTTGAGATATGACTTCTGTAGCACTGACTAGCCTTGTATTTGCTATATAGGTGAAGATAAACTTAAACTCTTCATTTTACTACTTTTACCTCCAAAACGCTTGAATTACAGGTGCCAACTGCCACACACAGAATAAAATAAGGCATTAAAATGATTAACATTTAACATCCCTTTGAGAAAAAAATTAGGTGAAATCAGTTTGGATTTTGAAGAACTTACCTATCTTGAGTTTTCAATCTCAAGTGTTGAGCTTGTTTGTTTGTTTATTTATTTATTTATTCATTCATTCATTCATTTTACTTATTCACTTTACATCCCACTCAGTGCCTCACTCACTTCTAGTCGCCCCCTCCCATAATCCTCTTTCCCCCATGCCCTTCTCCTTCTTACCTGCTAGGGTGGTAGATATCTGCACACCCTGGCACATCAAGTCTCTTCGGGGCTAGGCACATCCTCTCCCACTGAAGCCAAACAAGGAAGCCTAGGTAGATGCACATATCCCATGGACAGGCAATACCTTTTGGGATATCATCTGCTCTAGGTATTTGTGATTCACATGAACACCAAACTGGACATTTGTTACATATGTGTGAGAAGGCCTAGATCCAGGCAATGTATGTTGTTTGGTTGGTGATTCAGTCTCTGAGAGACACAAGGGTCCAGGTGTGTTGAGTCTTTCTGTGTAGTTTGTGTCCTCTTCAGGGCCTTAATCCCCCATTCTTACATAAGAGTCTCTCAGCTCCAGCCAATGCTTGGCTGTGGGGTTCTGTCTAGCATGGCTGCTGGGTGAAGCCTCTCAGAGGACAGCCATGCTAGACTTCTGTCTGCAAGCATAATAAAGTATCATTAATAGTGTCAGGCATTGTTGCCTGTCCATGGTATGGCTCTCAAGTTGGGCTGGTTACTGGTTGGCCATTCCTTCCATTTCTGTTCCATCCCATGCTTCTGCCTTTCTTGTAGACAGGATAAATTTTAGGGAGAAAGTTTTGTGGTTATGGAGTGATGGGTCTCAAGTTGGACTGGTTATTTGTTGGCCATTATTTCCATTTCTGTTCCATTCTATGCTTCTGCATTTCTTATAAACAGGATATATTTTTAAGGAGAAAAATTTGTGGTTGTGGAGTGATAGCATTTGTGTCCCTATCACTCTATTGGGGCCCCTGACTGGCTGCAGGATGTGTCCTCCTTGGTCTCCATATCTCCAATGCTGTGAGTCACAGCTAAGTTCACCCCCATCGATTCTTTGGCACCTCCCTATCTCACGTTTCTGTCATGTCCTACAGACACTCTCAAGCCCCCCACCCCTGTCAAATGCAAATTTCCATTAAATATCACAGACATCTCTTCTGTCCTTCCCTACACCTGATCCTAAATTCCCCTATTCCCCTTCCCAGCCCCTTTCCACCCAGTTTTCTACCTCTATATGTCTCTTATAACTATTTTATTCTACCTTCTAAGTGAGATTCAAGCATTCTTGCTTGTGACATCCTTCTTGTTTAGCTTCTTTGAGTATGTGGAGTATAGCATGAATATCCTCTATTCTGGCTAATATCCACTTATAATATATCATGCATGTACTTTTGTGATGGGATTACCTCACTCAGGATGATATTTTCAGGTTCCATGCATTTGTTTGCAAAATTCATTATATCATTGTTTATATTTATGGCTATTGTAAAGGTTTTGTTCACAATACCCTTTATTATTTGTAAAAGAGAAGCCTACTGATTTATTTGAGTTAATTTTGTATCCAGCTACTTTGCTGAAGGTGTTTATCAGCTCTAGGAGTTCTCTGGTGGAACTGTCATCACTTATGTATACAATTAAATCATCTGCAAATAGTGATACTTTAACTTCTTTCTTTCTAAGTTGTATTCCTTTGATGTTCTTTAGTTGTCTTATTTCTCTGACTAGAAATTTAAGTAAAATATTGACTAGATAGGGAGAGAATGGCAGTCTTGTCCTGGTTTTAGTGGAATTGTTTTAAATTTCATTCCACTTTGTTTGATGTTGGTTAGTGGCTTGGTATATATTTAGATATGTGCCTTGTACCCTTGATCTCTCGAATACTTTTAACATGAAGGGATGTTGGATTTTGTCAGAGGCTTTTTCAACATCTAATGAAATTATTATGCATTTTTTCTTTCAGTTTGTTTATATGGTGGATTACGTTGATGGATTTCCATATATTGTACTATGCCTGCATACCTGAGCTGAAGCCAACTTGATCATGATGGATGATATTTTTCATGTGTTCCTGGATTCTGTTTGCGAGTATTTTATTGAGTATTTTTGCATCAGTATTTGCAAGAAAAATTGATGTGAAGTTCCCTTTCTTTTTGGGGTTTTTGTATGGTTTCACTATCAGGTTGACTGTTGCTTTATAGAATAAATTTGACCAAATTCCTTCTGTTTCTATTTAGTGGAATAGTTGGATGAGTATTGGTAGTAGCTCTTCTTTGAAAGTCTGGTAGAATTTTGTATTAAAACCATCTGTTCCTAGGTTTCTAATTGTTGGAAGACTTTTAATGATTTATGACTACTTCTACTTCTTGAGGTATTATAGGGCAGTTTAAATAGTTTATCTAATCTTGATTTATCATTTGTAAGTGGTATCTGTCTAAGAAATCATTCATTTCATTAAAGATTTTCCAATTTTGTGGAGTACAGACATGGAATAAACTAATAATTCTTTGAATTTCTTCAGTATCTGTTTTCATATTTCCCTTTTAAATTCTGATTTTGTTTATTTGGATACTGTCTGTCTTTTGGTTAGTTTGTCTAAGGGTTTGTCTATCTTGTTGATTATCTCAAAGAAGCAACTGTGGGTTTCGTTGAGTATTTATATTGTTTACCTCCTTTAATTGATTAATTTCAGGCCTGACTTGGATTTTTCCTGCTTTCTCTCCTCTTTGATGAGCTTGAATCTTTATTCTAGAGCATTTATTTGTAGTTTTGAATTGCTGGTTTGAGAAATTCCTAATTTTTTTAATGGAGGCACTCAGTGCTATATACTTTCCTGTTAGCACTGCTTTCATTGTGTCCGTTAAATTTGGTTATGTTTTGGATTCATTTCATTTGAATTCTAGAAAGTCTTTAATTTCTTTCTTTCTTTATTCCCCTACACAGAGATCATTGAATAGAGAGTTGTTCAGTTTCCATGAGTGTTTAAGCTTGCTGGTATTTCTGTTGTTGAAGTCCTGCTTTAACCCATGGTATTCTTAGTAGTAACAAGGTGTTATTTCAATATTCTTTTATCTGTTGAGGTCAATTTTGGAGAAAAATCTATGAGGTGCTAAGAAGAAGGTATATTCTTTGTGTTTAGGTGAAATATTCTGTATATGTTAGGCCCTTTTATTCATAATGCCTGTTAGTTTCATTCTTTATCCTTTCAGCTTTTGTCTGGATGACCTTTCATTTGATGAGAGTGAGGTAGACTAGTCTTCTACTATTAATGTGTGGGATTTGGTGTCTGATTTCAGCTTTAACAATATTTCTTTTACAAATGTGGGTGCCTTCAGTTTAGTTTTTGTCTGAATGACCTTTCAATTGGTAAGAATGGAATGTTGACTCTCCCACTATCAATATGTTAGGTTCAATGTACGATTTAAGCTGTATCAATGTTTCTTTTACAAATTTGGATACCCTCATGTTTGGGACATAGATGTTAACCATTGAAATAGAATCTTGGTAGATTTTTTTCTTTACATGAGGATAAAGTGTCCTTCCTTGTCTCTTTTGATTAATTTTGGTCTATTTTATTGAATATTAGAACTCCAGCTTGCTTCTTTGGTTCATTTGCTTGAAATATTTTTCCCAGTGTCTATCTTTATGCATGAGGTATATTTCTTGTATGCATCAGAATGATGGCTCCTCTTTGCACACCCATTTTGTTAGCACTATCTTTTGAATGGGATTGAGTCTGTTGATGTTGAGAAATATTAGTGGCCAGTGATTGCTATTTCCTGTTATTTTGATATTGGTGTGTGTGTGTGTGTGTGTGTGTGTGTGTGTGTGTGTGTGTGTGTGTTTATGTATGCTTCCCTCCTTTTTGCTGGTATGGAATTACCTATTTCCTCTGTGTTCAAGGAGGCAGTTATCCTCATTGGATTTGTGTATAGATATTGTTTGAATGTTGATTTGTCTTGAAATATTTTATTTTCTCCATCTATTTGTGATTGAGAGTTTTGCTGGGTATAGTAATCTATGTTGGCACTTGTGTTTTTTCAGAGGTGGCAGAATATCTGTCCAGGCCCTTCTAGGTTTCAGAGTCTCTATTGAGAAGTCAGGAGTGATTCTGATAGTTCTGCCTTTGTATGTTACTTGGCCTTTTTCCATTGGCATTTTTAATATTCTTTCTTTGTTCTGTAGATTTTGTGTTTTGATTATTACGTGCTAGGAGGATTTTTCTTTCTGGTACAGTCTAATTGGTGTTCTATAAGCTTCTTGTATGTTTATAGGCATCTCTTTCTTAAGATGGGGAATTTTTTAAATAAATATTTCCTTTATTTACATTTCAAATGTTAACCCATTTCTTGGTTTCCCCTCCAAAAAGTCCTTATCCCATTCCCCTCCCCCTGTTCAATAACCTACACACTCCCATTTCCTTGTCCTGGAATTTCCCTATACTGGGGCATCAAGCTTTATCATAACCAATGACCTTTCCTCCCTTTGATGTCCAACAAGGCCATCCTCTGCTACATATGCAGATGGAGACATGGGTCCCTCCATGTGTACTCTTTGGTTAGTGGTTTAGTCCCTGGAAGCTCTGGTCATACTGGTTGGTTCATATTGTTGTTCCTCCCATAGGACTGTAAGCTCGTTCTGCTCCTTCAGTCCTTTCTCTAGCTCCTCCATTGGGGACCTTGTGCTCAGTCCAATGGTTGACTTCACTTACTCACCTCTGTATTTGTCAGGCTCTGGTAGAGCCTCTGAGGAGACAGCTATATCAGGCTCCTGTCAGCAAGTACTTGTTGGCATCCACAATAGTGTCTGGGTTTGGTGACTGTATATGGAATGGATCCCCAGGTGGGGCAGTCTCAGAACTTGCTGACAGGGAAAATTTTATTCTATGATTTTGTTGCGAATATTTTCTGGGCCTTGGAACTTGGACTATTGACCTTCTATTACTATGTTTTATTAGATATTTTCTTTATTTATATTTCAAATGTTATACCCTTTCCTTGATTCCCCTCAAAAAATCCCCTATTCCATCAACTTCCCCCTGCTCACTAACCCACTCACATCTGCTTCCCTCTCCTGGCATTCCCCTACACAGAGCCTTCATAGGTTCAAGGGCCTTTCCTCTCATTACTGCTTCTATTTCTACTTTCAGATCTTGCACAGTTTTATTAAATTCCTTTATCCATTTAATTATATTTTCCTCCATTTCTTTTATGAATTTATCCATTTCCTATTTAAAGGCCTCTATCATCTTTATAAGATTGGATTTAATCTTTAATCATTTTCTTGTGTTTCAGTTGTCTTAGATGTGTAGGGGAAGGGAAACAAACCTGTAGGATTCAGGAGTCTCAGGGCTAATGAACATAGGTCGAAAGATGGGGTAAGAATGGAGGTCCAAAGGGGATAGCAGGCTGCTTAGAGCACCTTGTGTTGGCCCAGAGGACTCAATGAGCAGGATAGATTGGTGGAGAAGGGGGAGTTAACATGCATGGTTTAGTATCAATAGGTCTGATGAAAATGAGTGAAGAGATAGTAGGAGAATGGAGGTTCAAGTGGGTTAGTAGGCTGTTCAGGGCAGCTTGGCTTGGCCCAGAAGACTCATCCTGCAGAGAAGATGATTGGGGATAGGAAGCTTAGATTTATGGTCAGGATCCACAGGTCTTATGGAGGTAGGCAAAGAGGTAGCAGAAGAATGTAGGTACCCCTGGGATAGCAGGCTGCTATATATTTTGGTTTTTAATTTTTCTCTCATAGTTTAAATTTTGACTGCAAGTTCTCCTCCCCTGCTCTTCTCCTATTACTTTTACTGCTCTGTTATCTCTTCCCCAGATTCTCTCCTCTGTTTCCCTTCAGAAAAGACAGTCCTTTCTGGATAGCAACTAAACATGACATATCAAGTTACAATAAAACTAGGCATCTCCCCTCATATTAAGGTTGGATGAAGCAACTCAGTAGGAGGAAAGGGTATCCAAAAGCAGGCAAGATGAATATACCAGAAATATGAAGGCTTCTCATATTTAAATCATTTCATGTTGCATAGGACATTTTTGCTGCTGAATTGGAAATAAAACAATCATATAACTTGACGTGCTAATTGTACTGTGAAATTCAAATGAGATTAAAGAAGTGTGCAGGATTTCTGAATATATAGCATACATCATTACTTTCATATTCATATTTATAAATAGCTTGCCCAGTTTCTACTAGCAATAAAGACAATTTATGGTCTATGAAATGCCCAAAGACTATTTGCAATGTTGCTACTTTTTGACATTTATGGGCACCATAGCATCTGGTTTCAAAATATTCAGGGATCTGAAATAAAGTAGTAATGTGAACAGGGAGCTTTATGATAAAAAGTCATGACTGTAGGTCATGAAGAAGCATAGGGTTGGGTAAGAATACCAAGAAGAGGCCAAGAAATCATCATGAACATGAAACTGCAGATAAAGGACAAAAGATGTGGCAATTGATGTGGACAGAGATAGAAACCATAAAAATAACATAGGACCTGATATCAAAAAGCTAGCAAGACATAGAATAATATCAATAAAAATGAAATAAGGAATGAAGGAAGGAAGGGAGAGAGAAAGGGTGGAAGTGTAGTAACAAACCTACAAGAAACAGAAAGAATGACAGCAACAGTTGTGAGTGAAGCTCAGGGTAAGCTTAGGCACAGACAGAAAATTTCAGACTCTTTGGCCTTTAAGTCTGGTAGGTCAACCATAAGCAGAACAGAAGAAGAGGAAAGAAATCTTTAAGATGGTTGTGAGAAATGGAAAGGTGTAGAAGGTGAGAAAGAGATAGAGAAGTTAAATATTTTCAAAATTCATTTTATTTATGAAAATTTTAAAGAATATGTAAAATACTTTAAAACAATTTAAAAATATTATGAAAGGACCCAGAGACATCAGAACACAGGAACCGAGGTGTAGCGCGGGACAGAATTCTTCCAGTTTCTGTCTGCACTAGGAGCTGATCCTGTGCCACAGCTCTGAGAGCTGATCCTGTACCACAGAGCTCCATATCAAATACTGCCTGGAGAGAACTGGTCTCCAAGAAGTGCTGACACACCTGTGAGCACAGGTAAGACCACCACTTCTGCTCAAATTCCTGGACTAAGAGGGACTCTCACAGAACAAACAGGACACAGAAACCAAGGAACAGCTGGGAACAGGATCCTTCCAGTTTCTTTCTGTACCCCAGAGCTGACCCTATGCCAAAATTCTCCATACCCAAATTTCTCTCAGAGTGAACTAGTCTTCCAGGAGTACTGACACACAGGCTTTAAGGAGGGACAAGCCACAATTAGAGACAGCAACACCAGCTAAAACCAGAAATAACCAGATGGCAAGAGAGGCAAGATCAAGGACATAAGCAACAGAAACCAAGGCTTTGTGGCATCATCAGTACCCAGTTCTCCCACTACAGAGAGCCCTGGATAACTCAACACACCAGAAAAACAAGACTCTTATTTAAAATCACATCTCATGAAGATGATAGAGGACTTTATTTTTTTTTCTTTTCTAAGTTTTTTTATTTACATTCCAAATCATTACCCCTTTCCCGTTTCCTCCCTCTCTGAAAGTCTCATAAGCCCCCTTCCCCCCTACTTTTCCACATTCAACCCCCTCTCGATTCTCTGTCCTGGCATACCCAACATCCAGTCTTTCCAGGACTAAGGGTCTCTCCTTCCATCTTCTTGGAAATCTAATGATATGCGAATTCTGTCTAGGGTATTCCAAGATACTGGGTTAATATCCCCTTATCAGTGACTGCATACCATGTGTGTTCTTTTGTGATTGGGTTACCTCACTAAGGATGATATTTTCAAGTCTGACCATGTGTCTAGGAATTTCGTGGGTTCATTGTTTTTAATTGCAGAGTAGTATTCCATTGTGTAAATATACCACATCTTCTGAATCCATTCCTCCATTGAGGGACATCTGGGTTCTTTCCAGCTTCTGGCTATTATAAATAAGGCTGCTATGAACATAGTGGAGCATGTGTCCTTATTGCATGCAGGTAAAGCTCTGGGTATATGCCCAGGAGTGCTATAGCCGGATCCTCCAGGAGTGTCATGCCCAGTTTTCTGAGGAATCGCCAGACTGCTTTCCAGAGTGGTTGCACCAGCTTGCAATACCAGCAGCAGTGGAGGAGTGTTCCTCTTTCTCTACATCCATGCCAACAACTGCTGTCTCCTGTGTTTTTGATCTTAGCCATTCTGGCTGGTGTGAGATGGAATCTCAGGGTTGTTTTGATTTGCATTTCCCTAATGACTAAGGATGATGAACATCTCTTTAGGTGCTTCTCAGCCATTAGATATTCTTCATGTGAGAACTATTTGTTTAGCTCTGTACCCCAGTTTTTAATAGGGTTACTTGCCTCTCTGGAGTTTAACTTCTTGAGTTCTTTGTATATATTGGATATTAGCCCTCTGTCAGATGTAGGGTTGGTAAAGATCTTTTCCCAGTTGGTTGGTTGCCGCTTTGTCTTTTTGACAGTGTCTTTTGCCTTGCAAAAACTTTGTAATTTAATGAGGTCCCATTTGTCAATTTTTGATCTTAGAGCATAAGCTATTGGAGTTCCGTTCTGGAAATTCTCCCCTGTGCCCATATGTTCAAGGTTCTTCCCTAGTTTCCTTTCTATTAGTTTCAGTGTGTCTGGTTTTACGTGGAGGTCCTTGATCTACTTGGAATTGCGCTTAGTGCAAGGTGATAAGAATGGGGATCCGGCTATACCACTCCTGGGCATATACCCAGAGACTTTACCTGCATGCAATAAGGACACATGCTCCACTATATTCATAGCAGCCTTATTTATAATAGCCAGAAACTGGAAAGAACCCAGATGTCCCTCAACGGAGGAATGGATTCAGAAGATGTGGTATATTTACACAATGGAATACTACTCTGCAATTAAAAACAATGAATTCACGAAATTCCTAGGCAAATGGTCAGAACTTGAAAATATCATCATTAGTGAGGTAACCCAATCACAAAAGAACACACATGGTATGCAGTCACTGATAAGGGGATATTGACCCAGAATCTCAGAATACCCTAGACACAATCAGCATATCAATAGATTTCTAAAAAGATGGAAGGAGAGACCCCTGGTCCTGGAAAGACTGGATGTAGGGGAACGCCAGGACAGAGTAAGGAGAGGGGGTTGAATGGAGAAAAGAGGGAGGGAAGGGGGCTTATGGGACTTTCGGGGAGGGAGGAAACGGGAAAGGGGAGGTGATTTGGAATGTAAATTAAAAAAATAAAAAAAAAAAGAATGGGTCAATTTGCATTCTTCTGCATGCTGACCTCCAGTTGAGCCAGCACCATTTGTTGAAAAGGCTATCTTTTTTCCACTGGATGGTTTTAGCTCCTTTGTCAAAGATCAAGTGACCATAGGAGTGTGGATTCATTTCTGGGTCTTCAATTCTGTTCCCTTGATCTGCATGCCTGTCACTGTACCAAAACCATGCAATTTTTAACACTATTGCTCTGTAGTACAGCTTGAGGTCCAGGATACTGATTCTCCCAGAGGTTCTTTTACTTTTGAGAATAGTTCTAGCTATCCTGGGTTTTCTGTTATTCCAGATGTATTTTGGAATTGCTCTTTCTAACTCTATAAAGAATTGAGTTGATCTTTGCTCCAGTGACTGGGAAGTTGGGACAGCCAGGTTCTGAGACAGACAGGCATAATATCGCTTGGGTCTCGGGCGGCTTGTGTGTATGCGGCTCCCAAGTGCGGGGCTGATCTGCAGTAACCAGCGCTCCAGCTCTGCTGTGGGACTTCTGCCTGGCAGAGGGACCCCGCACTGGGCGGGAGCCTACCAGCTTTCCTTCCGCGACCTCTGTTCCCGCAGACTACGCTGAAGAGACAGGTACCCGAAGCTCCCTATCCCCAATATAACATCACTTGGGACACGGCCTGTTGGGGCTTCCATCTGTGCCCGAGAACGGGTCAGCGCTGTGGTCGTCTGAGTGCCAGATCTGCAGGCCATCGCGTCTGCAGGTGAGCTGCACCACAGGGAGTGTGCAGATTGCACTCCACCATCTTTGCTCCAATGACTGGGAAGTTGGGACAGCCAGGTTCTGAGACAGACAGGCATAATATCGCTTGGGTCTCGGGCGGCTTGTGTGTATGCGGCTCCCAAGTGCGGGGCTGATCTGCAGTAACCAGCTCACCAGCTCTGCTGTGGGACTTCTGCCTGGCAGAGGGACGCCCCCTCCCTCCCCTAGGAGAAATCACTCATCCCTGCACAGGGCAGGAGCCTACCAGCCTCCCTTTGGCGACCTCTGCTCCAGGCATCCACTAGGCTGAGCCTTTGGATGTGCAAGGCCTCCCCAATATAAGATCACTTGGGGCAAGGCACATTAGGGCTCCAAAGTCACTCAGGAGCAGGCAGGCCCCAGAAATCGGTGCCAGGGGGATCCTGGTAATCCAGGGGGGGCAGAAATAGCTTTGCAGGCTCACAGGAGGTCCATCCAACAGCCAGTGACAGCAGGACCAACTAACATCAGAGGTATCCAGATGGCAAAAGGCAAACGTAGGAATGTTACTAACAGAAATCAAAGTAATGTGGGACCATCCGAACCCAACTCTCCAACAGCAGCAAGTCCTGGATACCCCACCACACCCGAAAGACAAGATCTGGATTTAAAATCACTTCTCATGATGCTATTAGAGGATCACAAGAAGGACACAAATAAATCTCATAAAGAGTTACAGGAGACCATGAATCAATGGTTAGAAGCCCTTACAAAGGAAACACAAAAATCGCTTAGAGAAATGCGGGAGAACATGGATCAAAAGATGGAGGCGCACAAGGAGACAACACAAAAATCGCTTAACGAGATGAATCAAAGGGTAGATGCACTCACAAAGGAATCACAAAATTGGCATAAAGAAATGCGGAAGAATATGGGTCAACAGACGGATGCCCATAAGGAGGCAACACAAAAATTGCTTAAAGAAATGAATCAAAGGTTAGATGCCCTTACAAAGGAAACACGAGAACTGCTTAAAGAAATGCAGGAGACAATGGATCAACAGATGGATTCCCATGAGGAGGAAACACAAAAATCACTCAGAGAAATGCAGGAGAACGTGGGTCATCAGGAAGAAATCCTGAAAGAGGCAATGCAAAAATACCTTAAAGAGATACAGGAAAATACAAACAAACAAGTGAAGGATCTCAGCAAATCCATCCAGGAACTAAAAAAGGAAGTAGAAACAACTAAGAAATCACAAAGGGAGACAACTTTGGAGATAGAAAACCTTGGGAAGAAATCAGGAGTCATAGATGCAAACACAAACAATAGAATACAAGAGATGGAAGAAAGAATCTCAGGTGCTGAAGACTCCATAGAAAGCATCGACTCAACAGTCAAAGAAAATGCAAAATGCAAAAAACGTGTAACCCAAAACATCCAGGAAATCCAGGACACAATGAGAAGACCAAACCTAAGGATTATAGGTATAGATGAGAGTGAAGATTTGCAACTTAAAGGGCCAGTAAACATCTTCAACAAAATTATGGAGGAAAACTTCCCTAACTTAAAGAGAGAGATGCCGATGAACGTACAAGAAGCCTACAGAACTCCAAACAGACTGGACCAGAAGAAAAATACCTCCCATCACATAATAATCAAAACATCGAATGTTCTAAACAAAGAAAGAATACTAAAAGCAGTAAGAGAAAAGGGCCAAGTAACATACAAAGGAAGACCTATCCGAATCACATCAGACTTCTCACCGAGACTATGAAAGCCAGAAGATCCTGGGCAGATCTCATGCAGACACTAAGACAGCACAAATGCCAGCCTAGACTACTATACCCAGCAAAACTCTCAATCACCATAGATGGAGAGACCAAGATATTCCATGATAAAACCAAATTTTCACAATATCTTTCCACAAATCCAGTCCTGCAACGGATAATAGGTGGAAACCTCCAATACAGGGAGAGAAACAACACCCTGGAAAAAATGAGATAATAACCTTCTTGAATCAAACCCAAAAGTAGATAACCACTCAAACATAAAGATAGCGTCAAGAATGGCAGATGGCAATAATCACTATGCCTTAATCTCTCTTAATATCAATGGTCTCAATTCCCCAATTAAAAGACATAGACTAGCAGACTGGATAAGTAAACAGGACCCAGCATTTTGCTGCATGCAGGAAACGCACCTCAGTGTCAAAGACAAACACTACCTCAGAGTAAAAAGCTGGAAAACAATTTTACAAGCAAATGGCCCCAAGAAAGAAGGTGGAGTAGCCATCCTAATATCGGATAAAATTGATTTTCAACCTAAAGTCATCAAAAAAGACACAGAAGGACACTACATACTGATCAAGGGAAAAATCCACCATCAAGAACTCTCAATTCTGAATATCTATGCTCCAAATGCAAGGGCACCCTCATTCGTAAAAGAAACTTTACTAAAACTCAAAGCACACATCGCACCACACACAATAATAGTGGGTGACTTCAACACCCCGCTCTCTGAAATGGATCGTTCAGGAAAGCAGAAACTAAACAGGGACACAGTGAATCAAATTGAAGCCTTGGATCCAATGGAACTAACATATATATATATATATATATATATATATATATATATATATATATATATATATAAAACATTTCATCCTAGAGCTAAAGAATACACCTTCTTCTCAGCACCTCATGGTACCTTTTCCAAAATCGACCATATAATTGGTCACAAATCAGACCTCAACAGATATAAGAAGATAGAACTAATCCCATGCCTCCTATCAGATCACTATGGAATAAGGGTGGTCTTCAATGGCAACAAAAACAACAGAAAACCCACGTACACATGGAGGCTGAACAATGCTCTACTCAATGATAACTTGGTCAATATGGAAATAAAGAAAGAAATCAAAGACTCTTTAAAATTTAATGAAAATGAAGGCACAACATACCCTAATTTATGGGACACAATGAAAGCAGTGCTAAGAGGAAAATTCATAGCCCTGAGTGCCGCCAAAAAGAAACGGGAGACAGCATACACTAACAGCTTAATGGCACACCTGAAAGCCCTGGAACAAAAAGAAGCAAATACACCAAAGAGGAGTAGAAGGCAGGAAATCATCAAACTCAGGGCTGAAATCAATCAAGTAGAAACAAATAAAACCATACAAAGAATCAACAAAACGAGGAGTTGGTTCTTTGAGAAAATCAACAAGATAGATAAGCCCTTAGCCAGACTAACCAGAGAGCACAGAGATAGTATCCAAATTAATAAAATCAGAAACGAAAAGGGAGAGATAACAACAGAAACTGAGGAAATTCAAAAAATCATCAGATCCTACTACAAAAACCTGTATTCAACACAACTAGAAAATCTTGAAGAAATGGACAATTTCCTTGACAGATACCAAGTACCAAAATTAAATCAGGATCAAACAGACCATCTAAACCGTCCTATAACCCCTGAAGAAATAGAAGTTGCCATTGGAAGTCTTCCAACCAAAAAAAGCACAGGTCCAGACGGTTTTAGCGCAGAATTCTATCAGACCTTCAAAGAAGACCTAACACCAATACTCTTCAAATTGTTCCACAAAATAGAAACAGAAGGAACACTACCCAACTCGTTCTATGAAGCCACAATTACACTAATACCAAAAGCACACAAAGATCCGACAAAGAAAGAGAATCTCAGGCCAATCTCTCTTATGAATATCGATGCAAAAATACTCAATAAAATTCTTGCCAACCGAATCCAAGAACACATCAAAACGATCATCCACCACGATCAAGTAGGCTTCATCCCAGGGATGCAGGGATGGTTCAATATAAGGAAATCCATCAATGTAATCCACTACATAAACAATCTCAAAGAAAAAAACCACATGGTCATCTCATTAGATGCTGAGAAAGCATTTGACAAAATTCAGCATCCTTTCACGCTAAAGGTCTTGGAAAGATCAGGAATTCAAGGCCCATATCTAAACATAGTAAAAGCAACTTACAGCAAACCGGTAGCCAGCATCAATCTAAATGGAGAGAAACTTGAAGCAATCCCACTAAAATCAGGGACTAGACAAGGCTGCCCTCTCTCTCCATATCTTTTCAATATAGTACTTGAAATTCTAGCTAGAGCAATTAGACAACAAAAAGAGGTCAAAGGGATACAAATTGGTAAGGAAGAAGTCAAACTATCACTATTTGCAGACGATATGATAGTATACTTAAGCGACCCAAAGAACTCCACCAGAGAACTCTTACAGCTGATAAACGACTTCAGCAAAGTGGCCGGATATAAAATCAACTCAAGCAAGTCAGAAGCCTTCCTATACTCAAAGGATAAGCAGGCTGAGAAAGAAGTAAGAGAAATAATACCCTTCACGATAGCCGCAAACCATATTAAGTATCTTGACGTGACTCTAACCAAATAAGTGAAAGATCTGTATGACAAGAACTTCAAGACTCTGAAGAAAGAAATTGAAGAAGACCTCAGAAGATGGAAAAATCTGCCATGCTCATGGATTGGCAGGATTAATATAGTAAAAATGAGCATCTTACCAAAAGTAATACACAGATTCAATGCAATCCCCATCAAAATCCCAACTCAATTCTTCATAGAGTTAGAAAGAGCAATTCAAAAATTCATCTGGAATAACAGAAAACCCAGAATAGCTAAAACTATTCTCAAGAGTAAAAGAACCTCTGGGGGAATCAGTATCCCAGACCTCAAGCTGTACTAGAGAGCAATAGTGTTAAAAGCTGCATGGTATTGGTACAGTAACAGACATGTAGATCAATGGAACAGAATTGAAGACCCAGAAACGAATCCACACTCCTATGGTCACTTGATCTTTGACAAAGGAGCTAAAACCATCCAGTGGAAAAAAGATAGCCTTTTCAACAAATGGTGCTGGCTCAGCTGGAGGTCAACATGCAGAAGAATGCAAATTGACCCATCCTTATCTCCTTGCACTAAGCTCAATTCTAAGTGGATCAAAGATCTCCACATAAAACCAGACACACTGAAACTAATAGAAGGGAAACTAGGGAAGAACCTTGAACATATGGGCACAGGGGAGAATTTCCTGAACAGAACTCCAATAGCTTATGCTCTAAGATCAAGAATAGACAAATGGGACCTCATTAAATTACAAAGTTTTTGCAAGGCCAAAGACACTGTCAAAAAGACAAAGTGGCAACCAACTAACTGGGAAATGATCTTTACCAACCTTACATCCAACAGACGGCTAATATCCAATATATACAAAGAACTCAAGAAGTTATACTCCAGAGAGGCAAATAACCCTATTAAAAAATGGGGTACAGAGCTACACAAAGAGTTCTTACCTGAAGAATATCTAATGACTGAGAAGCACCTAAAGAGATGTTCATCATCCTTAGTCATTAGGGAAATGCAAATCAAAACAACCCTGAGATTCCATCTCACACCAGTCAGGATGGCTAAGATCAAAAACACAGGAGACAGCAGTTGTTGGTGAGGATGTGGAGAAAGTGGAACACTCCTCCACTGCTGGTGGTATTGCAAGCTGGTACAACCACTCTGGAAAGCAGTCTGGCGGTTCCTCAGAAAACTGGGCATGACACTCCCGGAGGATCCGGCTATACCACTCCTGGGCATATACCCAGAGACTTTACCTGCATGCAATAAGGACACATGCTCCACTATGTTCATAGCAGCCTTATTTATAATAGCCAGAAGCTGGAAAGAACCCAGATGTCCCTCAACGGAGGAATGGATTCAGAAGATGTGGTATATCTACACAATGGAATACTACTCTGCAATTAAAAACAATGAATTCTCGAAATTCCTAGGCAAATGGTCAGATCTTGAAAATATCATCCTTAGTGAGGTAACCCAATCACAAAAGAACACACTTGGTATGCAGTCACTGATAAGGGGATATTGACCCAGAATCTCGGATTACCCTAGACACAATCCGCATATCAATAGATTTCTAAAAAGATGGTAGGAAAGACCCCTGGTCTTGGAAAGACTGGATGTAGGGGAACGCCAGGACAGAGTAACGAGAGGGGGTTGAATGGAGAAAAGAGGGAAGGAAGGGGGCTTATGGGACTTTCGGGGAAGGAGGAAACGGGAAAGGGGAAGTGATTTGTAATGTAAATTAAAAAAATAAAATAAAATAAATAAAAAAAAAAGAATTGAGTTGGGATTTTAATGGGGACTGCATTGAATCTGTATATTGCCTTTGGCAAGATGGTCATTTTTAGTATATTAATCCTGACAATCCATGAGCATGGAAGATTTTTCCATCTTCTGAGGTCTTCTTCAATTTCTTTCTTCAGAGACTTGAAGTTCTTGTCATACAGATCTTTCACTTGTTTGGTTAGAGTCACGCCAAGATACTTTCTATGGTTTGTTGCTATCGTGAAGAGTATCATTTCTTTTACTTCTTTTTCAGCCTGCTTATCCTTTGAGTATAGGAAGGCTACTGACTTGCTTTAGTTTATTTTCTATCCAGACACTTTGCTGAAGTTGCTTATCAGCTGTAGGAGTTCTCTGGTGGAGTTCTTTGGGTCGCTTAAGTGCACTATCATACCGTCTGCAAATAGTGATAGTTTGACTTCTTCCTTTCCAATTTGTATCCCTTTGACCTCCTTTTGTTGTCTAATTGCTCTAGCTAGAACTTCAAGTACAATATTGAAAAGATATGGAGAGAGAGGGCAGCCTTGTCTACTCCCTGATTTTAGTGGGATTGCTTCAAGTTTCTCTCCATTTAGATTGATGTTGGCTACCGGTTCACTGTAAATTTCTTTTACTATGTTTAGATATGGGCTGATAGAGGACTTTACTAAGGACAAAAATAACTCTCTTAAAGAAATACAGGAGAACACAGACAAACAATTAGAAGCCCTTAAAATAGAAACCAAAAATATCATTAAAAATTACAGGATAACACAAGCAAACAGGTGAAGGAATTGAACAAAACCATACACGATCTAAAAATGAAAGTAGAAACAAAAAGAATTCACAAAGAGAAACAACCCTGGAGATAGAATCCTAAGAAAGAGATCAGGAGTCATAGATGCAAGCATCACCAACACAATAAAAGAGATAGAAGAGAGAATCTCAGGAGCAGAAAATACCATAGAAAACATTGACACAACAGACAAAGTAAATGCAAAATGCAAAATCTTCTGACACAAAACACCTAGGAAATCCAAGACACAATGAGAATACCAAACCTAAGGATAGTAGGTATAGAAGACAGTGAAGGCTCCCAAGTAAAAGGTCCAGTAAATATCTTCAACAGAATTATAGAAAAAAAACTTCCCTAAACTAAAGAAAGTGATGCCCATGAACAAACAAGAAGCCTACAGAACTCCAAATAGTTTGGACCAGAAAAGAAATTCCTCTTGTCACACAATAATGAAAACAGCAAATGTTCAAAACAAAGAAATAATATTAAAAGCAATAAGGGAAAATGTCAAGTACCATATAAAGCAGACCTTTCATAATTACACTAGAATTCTTGCCAGAGATTATAAAAGCCAGAGGATCCTGGGAAGATGTCATACAGACACTAAGAGAACACAAATGTCAGATCAGGCTACTATACCCAGCAAAACCCACAATTACCAAGATATTCCATGACAAGACCAAATTTATACAATATTGTTCCACAAATTAGTCCTAAAATGAATAATAGGTGGAAAACTGCAACACAAGGAGGGAAAGTACACCCTTGAAAAAGGAAGAGCATAATGTTTCAATGAACCCAAATAGAAGATAGCCACAGAAACATAAAAATAGCATCAAAAATAACAGGCAGCAACAATCTCTATTACTTAATATCTCTTAATATTAATGGACTGAATTCCTCAATAAAAAGACAGAGTAAGAGACTGTCTATGTGAACAAGGAACTAGCATCTTGCTGTAAACAGGAAAGAAACATCAGTGTCAAAGACAGACACAAACTTAGAGTATAGGGCTGGAAAACAATTTTCCAAGCATATGGTCCCAAGAAACAATCTGGAGTAGCCATTTTAATGTTAATCCAGTCCAAACAAACAAAACAAAACAAAAAACAACTAAGAAGACTGTTAGGAAGAGGAAAGGGTTGCAATTAAATGAAACATTTTATATTTTAAAAAAAACTGAATAAAATCAACTTTCAAACAAAAGTTATCAAATGGATAAGGAAGGACAGTTCATACTCATCAAAGGAAAAAAATCTACCAAGAAGAACTCTCAATTTTGAACATCTACACTCCAAGAGTAAGGGCACCCACATTCATAAAAGAAAGTTTACTAAAGTTCCAAGCACACATTGAACCACATACATTATAGTAGGAGTCTTACACACCCCTCTCTCATCAATGAACAGATCATGGAAACAGAAATTAGACAGAGACACAGTAAAACATATTAAAGTTATGGATCAAATGCATTTAACAAATATCTATAGAACATTTCATCCTAAAACAAAAGAATATGCCTTCTCAGCACTTCATGGTACCTTCTCCAAAACTGACCGTATAATCAGTCAGAAAACAGAACTCAACAGATACAAGAAGATTGAAATAATTTTATCAGAAAACCATGGACTAAGATCTTCAATAGCAACAAAAACAACAGAAAACCCATGTACACGTGGATGTGGATTAATGCTCTACTCAATGATAACTTGGTAAAGGAAAAAATAAAGAAAGAAATAAACGACTTTTTAGAATTTTATAAAAATGAATGCACAACAAACCCAAAGGTATTGGACACATTGAAAGCAGTGCTAAGAGGAAAACTCATAGATCTGAATGCCTCCAAAAAGAAACTGGAGAGAGCATACACTAGTAGCTTGACAGCACACCTGAAAGCTCTTGAACAAAAAGAAGCAAATACACCCAAGAGAAGTAGACAATAGGAAATAATCAAACTCGGGGATGAAATCAATCAAGTAGGAACAAAAAGAACTATAGAAAGAATCAGCAAACATAGCACCTGGTTCTTTGAGAAAATCAACAAGATGGATAATTCCTTAGCCAGAGTAACCAGAGGGCACAGATCAGTATCTAACCTAACAAAATCAGAAATGACAAGCAAGATATAACAGAAACAGAGGAAATTAAAAAAATCATCAGCTCCTACTTCAAAGGCCTGTATTCAACAATACTGGGTAGTCTGGATGAAGTGGACAAGTTTATAGACAGATACCAAATACCAAAGTTAAATCAGGATCAGAGAAACCATCTAAATAGTCCCATAACCCCTAGAGTAATAGAAGCAGTCATTAAAAGAATACCAACCAAAAGAAGCCCAGGACCATATGGGTTTAGTGCAGAATTCTATCTGACCTTCAAAGAAGACCTAATACCAATACTCTTCAAATTATTCCACAAAATAGAAATAGAAGAAACACTATCCAATTCATTCTATGAAGCCACAGTTACACTGATACCAAAACCACACAAAGACCCAATGAAGAAAGAGAACTTCAGACCAGTTTCGCTTATGACTATCAATGCACAAATATGCAATAAAATTCTTGCAAACTGAAGCAGATGAAAATGATCATTCATGATGAAGAAGTAGGCTTTATTTCAGGGATGAAGGGATGATTCACTATAAGGAAAATCATTAATGTAATTCACTACATAAACAAGCTCAAAGAAAAAGAACCACATGTTCATTTCATTAGATGTTGAAAAGCATTTGACAAAATTCAGCATCCCTTCATGTTAAAAGTCTTGGAAAGATTAGGAATTCAAGGCCCATACCTAAACATAGTAAAAGCAATCTACAGCAAAATAATAAACATCAAACTAACTGGAGAGAAACTTGAAACAATCCCACTAAAATCAGGGATTAGCCAAGGTTGCCATCTCTTTCCCTATCTATTTTAGACAACAAAAGAAGGTTAAAGGGATACAAATTAGAAAGGAGGAAGTAAAAATATCACTATTTGCAGATGATATAATAGTATACTTAAGTGATCCCAAAAATTCTACCAGAGAACTCCTACAGCTGATAAACAACTTCAGCAAAGTGACTGGATGCAAATTAATGCAAAGAAATCAGTTGTCTTCCTATACTCAAAGGATAAACAGGCTGAGAAAGGAATTAGGGAAATGACACCCTTCACAATAGTCATAAACAATATAAAATATCTTGTTATGGCTCTAATCAAACAAGTGAAAGATTTGTAGGAGAACTTCAAGTCTCTGAAGAAAGAAATCAAAGAAGACCTCAGAAGATGGAAGATCTCCCATGCTCATGGATTGACAGGATTAATATAATAAAAACGGCCATCTTGCTGAAAGCAAACTTCAGATTCAATGCAATCCCCATCAAAATTCTAACTTAAATCTTCATAAAGTTAGAAAGAGGAATTCTCAAATGCATTTGGAATAACAAAACACCCAGGATACCAAAAACTATTCTCAACAATAAAAGAACTTCTGGGGGAATCATCATTCCTGAACTTAAACTGTACTAAAGAGCAAATGTGATAGGATAATGGTACAGTGACAGACACGTACATCAATGTAATAGAACTGAAGACTCAGAAATGAACCCACATACCTCTGGTTACTTGATCTTTGACAAAGGAGTTAAAACTATCCAATGGAAAAAAAGACAGAACTTACATTCTTTTATTTTAATTTTTTAATATAGTAACTTCATATTAGGAGACTACTATTTTTTCATAATTTTGCAGAAGTAGATTCTCTTACCTGTTTCACACTGAAACTCTCCTGTCACAAAGCTAGCCAGCTTCATACAAATACATCCTTCTCAGAAAATAGTCAATATTTTCTTTTGGTTCCATCTCAGAAACTCAAAACAGGATAATAGTTTCCTAGAGATGTGTGGCAACATGAAATCTAGAATTTTTCTCAGACACTTTCTACTTCCTCTGTCTCATTCCAATCCATTTCCTGGCCTTCCACTTCAAATAGATTGGTGAAAATGTAGGACTTTGAAACTTATTTTCAACAAATGGTGCTGATTCAATTTGTGGTCAACATGTAGAAGAATGCAAATTGATCCATTTTCATCTTCCTGCACAAAGTTCAAGTGGATCAAGGACCTCCACATAAAACCAGGTACACTAAACCTAATCGAAGAGAAAGTAGGAAAAAGTCTCAAACACATGGGCACAGGGGAAAATTTCCTGAACAGAACACCAATGGATTATACTCTTAGATCAAGAATCGACAAATGAGACCTCATAAAATTGAAAAGCTTCTGTGAGGCAAGGACACTGTCAATAGGACAAAATGGCAACCAACAGATTGGGAATAGGTCTTTACACCTGATAGGGGCCTAATTTTTGGGGTCCAGCCTTGACACAGGATCAGAGTTCTCAACTGGGAGCAGAGATATCTGGAAGGCACAATAAATACACACAGAATACTTTGGAGGTACAAACTGACAGGTAATTTTTCAAGGCTTAATGCTTCTCTTCTCTCTCACTCTGCTCTCTTTCTCTTTTCCTCATTCGCTCACAGCTTGAGGCTGCCTACACTGCATTTTCCTGTGCACTCTGCTTATCTCCTGTGTGCTTTTCTTTTCTCAAAGTCCCACACTCCAACACACCTCTGTGTATTCCCCTTTCACTCTCACACACTCTTCACACACAGCTCACACACACCACATGCACTCTCCTTTCATTCACACACTCTCCATACACACCTCACATTCTCTCTTCACTCACTCTTCATATGTTCTTCTCATTCTCTCACTCTTTACTCTCTCCACATTCATCTCATATGCTTTCTCATTCTTTCTTGCCTTTTCTTGCCCCAGTCTTTTATTGATATTCCAATAGCAGGTAGAAAAAAAGGCATTGTATAATCATTGCCAAATCAAATTCAGAAGGATAACCACTTCCCACAGTCTCAAGAATTATAATTGTTCTTCAGTGTTTCAAGTTTCCCTATTTTCAGGCCTGTAATCAAAATAATAATAATTGCAAACTTATCATTACTTAAACTTTAACTTCTGACTTATTCTTCATAACTCAGAACTCTGAGACCAGCTAGCTACATTTTCTTGTGAAGCTCTAATGATAAATGAGATGGGCAAAGCTGCCAGGCAGTGGCCAGAAAGAATCAAATTAACCCTTAACTCAATAGTTCCACTAGCTTTCTGTTTCTTTATATTGCACACAGTGACTTGTCTAAGAGTCCCAGTGTTTTGAATTAGTATTACTAGTATAAGATTTTATATGTTCTAACTTCTTTATCCAGGAACCACTCTCAAATTTTATGCAAAACTTCTCATAACTTCAATAGTTTTATTTTCCTTTTTTTGGGGGGCAATGTTGGCTCTAATTCATTTTCTAATAATTTCTTCAAACTATCTATGCAAGTCAAACATTAATCTGGAACTACCATTGTGCAGTTATTACATTGTTTTCAAGATGATAACACACAGCATGCACCTAGGTGATTAGGAATGTGCTGTGCCCCCATGCCTCAATATTTAATTGGTTAAGAATCATTACATCCCTAGTTTCCCTTCTATTAGTTTCAGTGTGTCTGGTTTTATGTGGAGATCTTTGATCCACTTAGAATTGAGCTTAGTGCAAGGAGATAAGGATGGGTCAATTTGCATTCTTCTGCATATTGACCTCCAGCTGAGCCAGCACCATTTGTTGAAAAGGCTATCTTTTTTCCACTGGATGGTTTTAGCTCCTTTGTCAAAGATCAAGTGACCATAGGAGTGTGGATTCATTTCTGGGTCTTCAATTCTGTTCCATTGATCTACATGTCTGTTACTGTACCAATACCATGCAGTTTTTAACACTATTGCTCTGTAGTACAGCTTGAGGTCCGGGATACTGATTCCCCCAGAGGATCTTTTACTCTTGAGAATAGTTTTAGCTATTCTGGGTTTTCTGTTATTCCAGATGAATTTTTGAATTGCTCTTTCTAACTCTATGAAGAATTGAGTTGGGATTTTGATGGGGATTGCATTGAATCTGTGTATTACTTTTGGTAAGATGCTCATTTTTACTATATTAATCCTGCCAATCCATGAGCATGGCAGATTTTTCCATCTTCTGAGGTCTTCTTCAATTTCTTTCTTCAGAGACTTGAAGTTCTTGTCATACAGATCTTTCACTTGTTTGGTTAGCGTCACGCCAAGATACTTAATATGGTTTGTGGCTATCGTAAAGGGTATTATTTCTCTTACTTCTTTCTCAGCCTGCTTATCCTTTGAGTATAGGAAGGCTTCTGACTTGCTTGAGTTGATTTTATATCCGGCCACTTTGCTGAAACTAATAGAAGGGAAACTAGGGAAGAACCTTGAACATATGGGCACAGGGGAGAATTTCCTGAACAGAACTCCAATAGCTTATACTCTAAGATCAAGAATAGACAAATGGGACCTCATTAAATTACAAAGTTTTTGCAAGGCAAAAGACACCGTCAAAAAGACAAAGCGGCAACCAACTAACTGGGAAATGATCTTTACCAACCTTACATCCGACAGAGGGCTAATATCCAAGATATACAAAGAACTCAAGAAGTTAAACTCCAGAGAGGCAAGTAACCCTATTAAAAAATGGGATACAGAGCTACACAAAGAGTTCTCACCTGAAGAATATCTAATGGCTGAGAAGCAACTAAAGAGATGTTCATCATCCTTAGTCATTAGGGAAATGCAAATCAAAACAACCCTGAGATTCCATCTCACACCAGTCAGGATGGCTAAGATCAAAAACACAGGAGACAGCAGTTGTTGGCGAGGATGTGGAGAAAGAGGAACACTCCTCCACTGCTGGTGGAATTGCAGGCTGGTACAACCACTCTGGAAAGCAGTCTGGCGGCTCCTCAGAAAACTGGGCATGACACTTCCGGAGGATCCGGCTATACCACTCCTGGGCATATACCCAGAGACTTTACCTGCATGCAATAAGGACACATGCTCCACTATATTCATAGCAGCCTTATTTATAATAGCCAGAAGCTGGAAAGAACCCAGATGTCCCTCAACGGAGGAATGGATTCAGAAGATGTGGTATATTTACACAATGGAATACTACTCTGCAATTAAAAACAATGAATTCACGAAATTCCTAGGCAAATGGTCAGAACTTGAAAATATCATCCTTAGTGAGGTAACCCAATCACAAAAGATCACACATGGTATGAAGTCACTGATAAGGGGATATTGACCCAGAATCTCAGAATACCCTAGACACAATCAGCATATCAATAGATTTCTAAAAAGATGGAAGGAGAGACCCCTGGTCCTGGAAAGACTGGATGTATGGGAACGCCAGGACAGAGCAATGAGAGGGGGTTGAACAGAGAAAAGAGGGAGGGAAGGGGGCTTATGGGACTTTCGGGGAGGGAGGAAACGGGAAAGGGGAAGTGATTTGGAATGTAATTAAAAAAAAATAAAATTAAATTAAATTAAAAAAAAAAAGAATCATTACATCAAGGAACATCTAGTTTTACAGAGTTCTCTAGAGTAGAAGGACAGAGAAGTAAGAAAGTCTGATATAATAGAATAATTATGCACATCAAGGACATCTGAAAAGTAGTCAGGTACAAATGAAATCTAAACAGCCTTTGTACAGGAATAAGATTAGGAGAAATGGGAGCAACTGTTGTTACAAAGAGCTGCAGCAGGCTACTGAGATATCTCCATCCCAGCCTATTGCAGGTCATCCCTTATTTCAGATGGCAGATCCCCTGAAAGGATGTGTCTCCTGCTTCTCAGGGTCCCAGATGCCATCCTTTTTGACAAAGAGCTGACACGGGCTTCTGAGATGTCTCCATCCAGGCTTGCTGCGGGTAGTACCTGTCACAGTATTCTGTCTCCAGCAGTTGATATCCAATACATACAAAGAATTAAAAAAGTTAGACTCCACAGAACCAAATAACCCTATTAAAAATGGGGAACAAATCTAAACAAAGAATCCTCAACTGAAGAAACTTGAATGGACAATTAGCACCTAAAGAAATGTTCAACATTCTTAGTCATCAGGGAAATGCAAATCAAAATAACCCTGAGATTCTACCTTACAACAGCTAGAATGGCTAAGATCAGAAACTCAGGTGGCAGTAGTTGCTGGTGAGGATGTGAAGAAAGAGGAATAACCCTCCATTGCTCGTGGGATTGCAATCTGGTACAACCACTCTGGAAATCAGTTGGATGGTTCCTCAGAAAATTGGACATAGTATTGCCTGAGGACCCAGCTATACCACTCTTGGGCATATACCCAGAAGATGCTTCAGCATTTAAAAAGGACACATGCTCCACTATGTTCATAGCAGCCTTATTTATAATAGCCAGAAGCTAGAAAGAACACAGATGTACTTCAACAGAGGAATTGATACAGAACATGTGGTACATTTACACAATAGAATACTACTCAACTAATAAAAGCAATGACTTCATGAAATTCACAGGCAAATGGATGAAACTTGAAAATATCATCTTGAGAAGGGTAATTCAGTCACAAAAGAACACATGAGGTATGCACTCACTGATAAGTAGATATTAACCCAAAAGTTCGGAATACCCAAGATTCAATTCACAGATCATATGAAGCTCAAGAAGAAGGAAGACCAACATGTAGATGCTTCAGTCCTTCTTAGAAGGGGGAGAAAGATTCTCAGAGGAGAAAATATGGAGACAAAGTGTGGAGCAGAGACTGAAGGAAAGGCCATCCAGAGCCTGCTCTACCTGGGGATCCATCCCATATGTGTTCCCCAACCCAGATGCTATTGTGGATGCATGAAAGTGTTTGTTTACAGGAGCCTGATATGGTTGTCTCCTGAGAGGTTCTGCCAGAGCCTGACAAATACAGAGCCCCACCATTGGACTGAATACAGGTTCCCTGATGGAGGAGTTGGAGAAGGGACTGAAAGGAGCTGAGGGGCTCTGCAGCCCCATGTGGGGAGCAACGGTGTCAAACAGCCAGACTCTATCTGGACATCCAGGGGACTGGACCATCAACCCAAGAGCATACAGGGAGGGAGCCTTGGCTCTTGGCAGCATATGTGGCCAAGGATGGCCTTGTTGGACATCAGTTGGAGGAGCAGCCCTTGGACATGAGGGTTTTCAACGTCCCAGTATAGGGGAATGCCAGGGCGGGAAGATGGGAGTTGGTGGTGGGTGGCAGAGCACCCTAGCAGAGGCAAGGGGAGGGGGATGGTATAGGGGGGTTCTGAAGGGGAGACCTGAAAAGGGGAAAACATTTGAAATGTAAATAAAAAAATATTTAACAAAAATATTATGAAAGAAAAAAGCAGAGTGCTTTATTGGAAGCAGCTAGTAAATGGTTTTCCGTTTCAACCTGAATTTTAGAGTCTATTAATATTTTAGCAAATTTTTTCTTGTTCTTTGAAAATATGTCATGCATTAGCATTATCTACTATTTTTCAAGGCTGAAAGACAACCCTTCTATGTTAATCTATTTATTTGTTCAAACACATTACTAATAAAGAAGTAATTATTCCATTATTCTAAACAAATATGCTAATCACTTCCTAAGGTCACCTTTTCCAATATTACTAGGAGTGATTACAAGATTAAAGCATAAGAACAGTTAGCCAAGAATATGCAAATGAAATTTACATTAATTACCTTGCAATGACAAGGATTAATGGTCTTATTTTAAATCAGAAATCATTCTTGGACTAGTAATCTACCATCAAAACTAACGGTACTTCTAAAGTGACATTTAAAATCCTGCCAGGTATTGTATATAGACATTCTAGAAGAGCAATCTGTAGTAAACTTGACCCAAACTTTTTGAAAAAATTAACCATTCAGTTAAAAATATCTCATGTGTGAGATGGCTTGTATGTTCATTAGTAAACAACATTAAAGCGACAATAACTGAATTTAAAAAATTGAAAAAATTTCCATTCTAGTAATATTACAGTTTGTTGCTTAAAGTAAACTTACTCTAGATAGTTTAGGGTATTAATTCAAACTTTTAATATGTTCATGCTTAAATCAAATTATGTGCTAATTGCATATGAATTGACCAATTTTCTAGACTAGTTATTAATTGGAGGCTTCAAGACCACAAAAACAAGACAAAAAATAACCCCCCACACACATATATAACAAGCTCCTGGATTTATAAAAAAGATATCTGGTCAAACTCTGCCAAGTATGCATACACATGATCATGATCTGGTGTAGATGCATCAAAGGAAGAAGATAGAGAATTACAAAAGTATATTGGAGTGTATTTTAAACAAAATGTTCAGATATACCCACGGATTACCTGAATTGTTCTTACAGGCATTGGGAAAGCAGAGACAATTAAAGATAGGGAAGATATTAGTATACTCTGAGCAAGTGCTTGTCTAAACACAAATGCATGTCTTGGGATGGATTTTCAAGTTGCTTGTTACATCGTAAATGCATGTATTTAGTTTTATGTCATAACTGAACTAGAAAGATAAAGGATACAAATTCATTAGTAGCAACAGACTTTAAACCCTGAATTAAGAAGTATTTTCCTATCTTTTTAAAAGTTACTGGCATCTTCCTTAACCATTAGCATAAACACCTCTGCATTTAACCAAGACCCATGCACACTAAATTTTACAAAATTACAAGTACCGCAACAATAGACATACAAAAGTGGACAAGGGAAAGAAAGCACAGGAAAATTCACGTCTATGCAAAGAACTAATGGCAACTGAAAGTGGGATACTCTTCCATAAAGGAAAACATATAGACTGGTATCCAATATCAAAGGATCATCCCTGAGAATATAAGCAAATACCATTATACAGACCAAAAATATTGTATTTAGGAGTAAATATATATAAATATATACATATATGCATGTAACAACTATTAATAAAAAAGATGACATGAATTTGAAGGAGAAGTAAGAGTATATGGGAGGGTTTGGAGGGAGGATGAGGAATGAGAAAATTATGTAATTATATCATGAATAAAATATAGATAATAGATAATTTTTATAAAATAGATATTTTCTTTAAAAGAAATAAACATATAGCATTGCATTAACAAAGGAATAAAAATTAAGCTTACCACATTTGATCTGAGGGTTAATCAATAACATACATAACACAAGAGATATTTTGACTGAAAAGTAAACATCTCCCACATTAGTTTTGTTCAACATAGAACGTACAAAATCTGTCATGTGTTCTTGAAAATGGATAGTGCTCAAACAGATATACAAACTCAGATAAAATGTGTTGTTTCATATGCTACCAGGTACAGACAAACACAAACAGGCATGCAGGCATGAGAGAGAGAGAGAGAGAGAGAGAGAGAGAGAGAGAGAGAGAGAGAGAGAGAGAGAGAGAGAGAGAGAGAGAGAGAAGAGAGAGAGAAGAGAGAAAGGAAAGCAAGTAAGAGTTGCTTTTAGTTGAGGATTCAAGTGTAATGGATAGAGAGCTTGCTTAGAGTTCAACCATTTTCTTTCTATCTAATCCTGAGGTATTTGGAAAGATGGGTAAGAAGGAAAAAGCACATAAAAATCACTGGTACAAAGTACAAAATAAGCAATGGTTCTGCAGACTCTCAATATAACACATTTTAACTCTCTCACTCCTTTAGACTTGGGTCCTATATGGAATCATCCCAGTGGTTATCCAACTGCCAAATCAGAGTTTGTGTTACAAAACACAGAGCTCAAAGATGCACACATACATTCATGCATCCATCCACCCATGCATACATAAAACCAGTTAACCTAAGAAGCTGAAGCACTGATGTAGAATGTTAGAGATCTTTTCATAAATATATCCCATGGAAACAGGACAGAGCAAGTTATGTTTGATATGTTCACTGATAAGAAGCAAAGAAAGATTTTCAATTACTTTAGATTTTGATAGCACCCTAGTCTCATTTCCAGATTCAATGGTATGTAACTGTGTTTTGGCCCCATATTCTCTGCCGTTTCAATAAACCCCCTGCATTTGAACAAGCTTGAGTTGGTTTCAGTTCCTTGAGGTCATATAGTATTGAGAAAGATATTATAATAAAATTATGAGTCTAGTTTGATTAGTACCCAGAGCACCCAAAATGACTCAGCCAATATTGTTTATTAGGGTAAATGGGACTGACATCTTAAATTGTGTGATTTTGTCAGTTTTCCTGATCTGTGAAAAGGAGAGTTTCTGATCAGGGTAACAGAAACATGATCAAAATGTTGTCTCTACAATACAATTTAGCTCAAATTTGAGTAATAAATTGAGAGGAATCCAACGTTAAATTAAGACACTGAATAAGCAAAGGGCATTGTGAAATAAAGTGGTTACAGTAGGGGAGAAAATGTTCCTAAAAGCAGAATTATTCAAGCACAAAGCTGCTTTGACAGCAAAGTTAGAAGAGGGACAGATGAAGAATCCTGAATGAAATGAGGCAAAAAGAACTGCTAGAAAAAACGAGCCACTTTTTGTAATAAACGTAGGAATTGGGTCATATTATACATTGGTTCATATTTGAATTACAGGCTAAGACCATTACAGGGTCTGCATATAAAGTTTTCAGCAATGCCATAGATTTTCACAAATGCCTATGTACTAGACAGGATCAGAAACATCTCCAAGTTTAAGGAAGTGAATGATGTGAGCTCTATGTAACTCTAGTCTTTGTTGTTGTTGTTTTTTATCACAGCATGCCTTTTAAAATTTAATTTGTTTTAGGTTTTCAGATATGAGTACAGAGGGGGTTGAACGGAGAAAAGAGGGAGGGAAGGGGGCTTATGGGACTTTCGGGGAGGGAGGAAACGGGAAAGGGGAAGTGATTTGGAATGTAAATTAAAAAAATAAAATAAAATTAAATTAAAAAAAAAACAGATATGAGTACTGTATTTTCGTTATTTTTGCCCTATACTCATGTCCCACTCACTCCTTATCAATTATGAAATCTTCTAAAATTATTATTATTATTTGTGTGTGTGTGTGTGTGTGTGTGTGTGTGTGTGTGTGTGTGTGTATCCTGCTCAATCCATTTAGCATTGGTCATATGTGATATATGAATTTAGGGATGACCACGTGGGATTAAATAACCAACAGGGGCCTTACTCCTAGAAAAGAATGATATTCTCTCTCTCTCTCTCTCTCTCTCTCTCTCTCTCTCTCTCTCTCTCCCTCTGTGTGTGTGTGTGCACATGCATTCATTAATTGTCTGTTTCTCTCAAAATGATCTCAGGAAATTATTAAATTTGATTGAGTAGGACACACACACACACACACACACACACACACACTCACACACGCACTATTAAAGTCTGAGGCAATTGTAAAAGTTTTCTTTGTTTCTCAGCAGTGAACAGAGATTTAGGTTTATGTGTTTTATCAGTATCCTTATCCATATTGGTATGCCAACAAATATGTGTTTAAGTGACAAAAATGTTTAGGTTCTATGGGTGCAACTTTTTCTGTCAGATATAGAAGATAGTATCTTAGAGCATAAATTCTGTTCTTCTTTTCAGAATTTTTTCATTTCTTTTTTTTCTAGACCCTTGTCTCCAGTGGTTGTGTTGTAGCTGTATCAACTGGGGATTTGGTATCTTACATTTTTTGCTACATTATGACCAGTTATGTCTTTCTGTAATGGTCTGTATCTGCTGTAAAAATAAAGTTCTATTTGATGAGAGTAAAAGCTACACTTTTGTACAAAGATTAAGTAGTTAGAAATTATACTGGTTAGGGGAAGTGGCAGTAGAAGATTCTCTTCTAGGGTTTATGACCTCACTAGCCTGGGATAGTTGGCTTAGTTTACATTGCCACACATGAATTCTCTTACACTGAGTTGGTAATAAGTTCCAATTAGACAGCTGTTGGCTATCTCCAAGATAGAAGTGCAACTCTTCCTCCACTGATATTATCTTCTCTAGCTAGGAATATTGGTTTGTAGGCCTTACAACTTGGTAAGACTATTGATTGTTTTTTTCTCTCTTAGAAACTTTTTAATCCTTTTTAGAAACTATGAAAGCTAGCTCTCAAGGAAGAAGCTTCTGGTAAGTTACTGTTCATTGACTAAAAGTCCTTTATCTGAAGTATGTGGTTTCATAAAGTCTAGAGCTGTAATTTCAAGTTCTGAGAGGCAACCAAAACCAATGGCAATGACCTATGTTATGTTGGGAGTCTCTTGGACTCGCCTGATATACAACTTGAAGAGGTGTAACATATATTATATAAGTATTTTAAAATAAATATGGAATGTCTCTCTTTGGTTTTTCAAATATATTTAGTTTTATCGATCCCTCCTCTCATGGTCATCCTCAGTCTTAACCCTCCTGTTGCCTTACTGGTTAAATCCCCATCCCATTATTACAGTTTCTCCTTTCATAGACCTTGTATGCTCCTGCAACCTTCTCTAGTATTCCTTCTCTCTTTACTCATGGTCTCTTTGTAATCTCTTAATTTACTACTGACTCTGGGTTCTATATTCACATCTAAATATCCCAAGGTAGAATCCACAAATGTGAAATAATGCATGATATTTGCTTTTCTCAGTCTTGGTTACATCACTCAGTATAATATGAACATCCATTTACCTATAAATATCATGATTTCTTTTTCTCAATGGCTGAATGAATTTATTGTACCATTTATCCATGGATGTACATCTAGGGTATTTCCATGCACTATCTATTGTGAATTGGGGACATGAACAGATACCTGTTGAACAGGATAGCAAGTCATTTGGGCATATATCAAGGATTGTATATAGATCTACTTTTAGCATTTTGAAAGGACCCCATGCATCTGTCCATAATATATATAGTAGTTCTACCAACAATATATGAAGGTGGTATGTGTAAATACAGAACTTGTTTAAGAAAATTCTTAAGGAATTATATTATTTTTATTAACCGAAACTATATATAATGTATGAAGTTATAGGTGGTTTAAATGAACTTATACCACATGGGATGAACATGTTTCTCCTAATAGAGATAAATCATGTCTTCCTTTCTTATTGCCATCACAAAAACTCTGACCAAGCAACTCATACATGAAAACATTTTACTATGTGCATTTTTAGAGCTTCAGGAGTGAGTCATGATATCAATTTTGGCAAGGAACATAGTAGTATGCATGCATGACATTAAATCAGTAACTGAGACTCAATATCATTTAGGGTAGGAGGTGAGACAGAGTTTCTCTATGTAGCTCTGGCTGTCCTGCAACTTTTTCTGTAGACCAGGCTGGCCTCGAACTCACAGAGATCCACCTGCTTCTGACTCCCAAGTGCTGAGATTAAACATTTGTATTGCTGTTATGAATTGGTGAAAACTTGTTTCTTACATAAGTTGGAAGTGTGTGTGTGTGTGTGTGTATGAGAGAGAGAGAGAGAGAGAGAGAGAGAGAGAGAGAGAGAGAGAGAGAGAGAGAGAGAGAGAGAGAAAGAGAGAGAGAGAGAGAGAGAAACTGGTAGGAAACTCATGGGAGACAAAGAGCTACCAGGTAACAATGATTCCTGAGAGTGATATCTAAAATCAAATTTTTCTGAAATCATGTAATTATAAGCAATACTAAATGTATTCAGAAAGTTGTTTTTATATATTTATACATATATATATGTGTATATATGAATAGTTAAGGAAAAAGTAGTCATGAATTTGAGTAGAAGCAAGAAGGGATTAATAGGAGGAGGGAGGAAAGGGAAATGATCTGTTGTATTTTAATTTTTAAAAATTCCATATATATATATATTATGTTCACTATGATAAAAACAAAAATATACTTGAAATTACCAAGAAGACAGAAAGCAAAGAATTTAAAAATATAAAAGAAATACATATTTTAAAATTCAAATGAATAAGCATTTTCCTTTAATCTTGTACTGAGTGGGGTGACCCAGAAACAGAAAACACAAATATCCCATGGTTTCTCTCTGCAGCTCATAGCTCCAAATATTCAGATGCGGGTATGCAACATGTAGAATGCAGTAAAATATATAATAACCATAGATTGGGTGTGGGTGTGGGTGTGAGAAGGAAATAGGAGTATATAGGTGATGTGAAATGGGATAGAGCAAAATGGATGGGGAGGATAGAAGAGGGGTAACACATAAGGAGAAGTAGAGCTGTTAGCCATACAATCTTAATTATTTGATAAAGTCTCAAGGACATATACTACCAGAAAGTCTCCCTCCTGAAATCTAGCTTTCCTAGTACCACAAATTATTATGAAAACTACTAAAAGAATGAAACAATAAATAGGCAAATACATCTTTGTAAATTAAAGAAAACTTTTGATGTGTAATAATGTATGTGACAAAAGAAAGGGTGAGTTAGCCGTAAAGTATGAGTGGAAATTATCTGATCCCACACAATCAGAAATGCAAATAACCATTGATTCTATTGAATACCAAACTAATGACATAGTCGCACAATTGAATCATAAGTAGAGATGGAAAATACAGATACATAAGCACAATAGATTAATTTTCCAAACAAAATACTGAACTAAAGAAAAATATACTAAACAGTAAGTGCATGGATTTTTATTATGTAAATGCAATAATATGCTAATATGTAGAGAGTCATATTGAAGTGCTTTATCGCATGGCAGCTATCATTCAGCTCCAGATGCCAGGGAGCTACACCTCCCCCTACTTGGCAGAGCTCTGGGAACAAGCCTTTTGTCACACCTCAGCCTCCCGCAGAGCAACAGATCCTATGGGGTCAACTTCCTCGAGCAACTGTGGAGCCAAGGGCCTGCTGAGAAGCGCTGAAAAGACTCTGCAACCCTGGGAGGGAGGGTCACGCCCACAGCACATATATTGTCGCTCTGCTCTTATCCCCCAAGTAAAGAGAGATTTTGTACAGACGTGCACTAGTGTCTCTGTGTGTTCTCTTTCTCTCGACCCCCGTCGTTTCATTTTCCAGCTCTCCATTCACAGAAAACCCTCTTGTGTACAATTCCCGGGAAGCTTCACTAATACTTAGTTAATATCACCGAAAGAACTCTTTAGCGCTGGTTTCAGTGTAAACAGCTTCACTAGTTCAGTGTAAGTTCTAGAAACAACTTCACTCATCTGGGTTGTGGTGAAGCCCAATACTAAAAGAGGTCACTATTTCTTACAGCCAAACCTGACCAACCATCTGTCATTCTGGCTTTCATTGTTGCAGCCCATGATGTGACAAAGTAAGGACAAGAGATCAGAATATCTTACACCCAAGTCTGATCCACGATTGTCAGTCTGGATGTCACAGTTCTGGGGCATAGTGGGAGAAAGTACAGATAAGAGACCATAACAACTTAGGGTCAAATCTGACAAGCCATCTGTCAGTCTGGATGTCACTGTTCTGGGTCAGGGTGGGGCAAAGTGAGGACACTATATTTTATAGCCATCTGTCAATCTTGATGAAAGCTAAAAGTAATTAATTCATCTTTAAATATATGAAGAAATTATAAAGAACATAAATGTTTTATGATGTAAAAATTAGAGTTTAAACCATTATATATAAATGTTGGATTGTTATTAGAGAAATCATAACGATTTCTTCTCACTTTTTATATAATGCATAGATAATAGTCCTTTAGCTTCAAAACATGAAATATTCACATTTTTGTTAATCATAAAATTGGTACAGTCTCTGTATGTTTTGTCTATACATGCATAGGATGAATTTTGATTATCTGGTCACTGCATGATACACAGTTGAAACTCATTTTGGGATCCATTTATAATGTATTTCTTAAGTAAATTACACCTGTTTATATATATTTTTAAGTCAAAGAAATCAAATAAAATTTTAAAGTAAATGGAAGAGATTGTGCTATTTGGTTTTAGGACTTAGACATGAGATTCTTTGCAGTACTTAGATTTATAAAAGTAGTATCTGTGTATTTGTTATCATCTCTGGGGGTAGAAATTGATGAGGAAGGTTACAGACAGACATCCTAAAAGTAATACTGACAGACGATAGTATGCAGGCTACTGACAGCATGGTAGGTGCTATCAATGCTCCTAACAATCTGTAAACCCTGCTAGCTCTAACACTTACCTGTCAGAGAAAAAGAGCACGTTGGTTCCATAGTGGTGTAACTTAAGTTATGGTTGTAACCAGACACTCCCTGAGTGTGTTTCAAGCTTTTCCACCAGTTTGAAACTATTTCTGCTTCTGTATTTCAGTCAGAAAATTCTTTCTTTGCAACCCTTATTTCAATAGGAATTTGAAATCACTGTGTAGCTAAATTTCATAGCTCCAAGCTCCCTCCTAAGTATTTACGTTTGCATGTATATACAAATTCTACTATCAACCTCAATTAGAGAAACTTGAATTTGCAACAAGTAGCACTGAGTGTCGGGCCTCAGAGCTGCTCATCATGCTGAGACCAGGTGATGACTGAAGCCTCAGCCCTAAGTAAGACACTTAACTTCTAGAGCTCAGGGAACATCACAGAAGAGGAGACAGAAAAAAAATGTGAGAACTACAGGGAGGCGATAAAGGAGTGAGAGTATATTTTGTCTTCCCATGCCAGGTTAATAGCTTGTTTCTTCAGGAAAGTCAAGGCAAGAACTTCAAACAGTTTGTCACATCACCCACCATCAAAAGCAGAAAAACAAACAAACAAATAAGGAAACAAACAAAAAGAAATGAATACATAATGTTCACTTGCTTATACTCACTCAGCATTACTTCTCTATTTTTATGAATTTAGAACTCTCATCCCAGTGACTTGACTGGTGCTATCCAGAACAGGCTGTGTCTTTCCACATTACTCAACCAATCACCCATTCACCAAGTAACTTGTCTACATGCCAACCCAACTTTGACAATCCATCATTTAGACTCTTTACAAGTAATTCTAACTTGTTTCAAGTTGATAATTAAAGGTAACTATCATACCATCCTTACTAGAGTGTTCCCTGATACTACGTTCTAGGAGAAGGTCTGTCATAAATTTTATACCCAGACATTACCCCACTTGATTCCAATGGGTAGTTCCAAACCCATAGTCACACAGATAGTCCTGGTTAAATGCAGCACACACACACACGCACACACACACACACACACACACACACACACACATTCACAAAATGCATGAATATAAAAGATGGAGTTGTAGGAAGGAAGGAAGATTGACAGAATGAGAAGTAAATAGGAGAGGAATGGTGAGGATAAATAGATATTATTAATTTCACATTATATAATACTTTTCTAGTTATAACATTAGACAGATATTTTTGCTTGATTTGTATTAAAATAATTTTATTTCTTGGTCACATAGAAACATAATCTGTCTTAAAAACCTATCTCTGTTTATGTGTGATAAATATTTCTTCCCTAAAGTAAATTTAATTTAAAAATATTGACATACACCCTCACAAAACATATGTATGATATACTATGCAGAAGGGACTATGAGACAAATAAGATACTGATCGAAATGCTAGTTTAAAACTTCTTCTTTCTTCAACTTAATAGAAATTACATGAGGTTTAGTCCCTATGAAAAGCTGTAACAGATATATGTAACAAGTTATACTCCTCCTACTCTAAGAAAACTATCCTAAAAATAATTTCAAATTCATAACACTTGTCTAAAACATGAGAATTCTTCCATTCTTTAAGTGATAAACACATTGATACCAATTAATATTGATATCTTAAAATAAGTATTTTTCTAATCATAAAAAAATGTTGAGAGTTTAAAGTGTTGAACCTCTGTCTTCAGGGACACCAATAATCTTCTCTGTCTCTTAACTGAAGCCTCACTGTGCTTCCCCTTGGCCTCTGTTAGAACAGTCAGAAGAGTGTTCTGAGGGATTTGAAGGGAAATCTAATTATGGTTCTATTTTGCATCAAATTTTATAAAGTTTTCCACATAAACATATTCATTAGTGGACCACAGTCTTTTTAAATCTGAACTTCAAATGGCTTAGAAACATCTATTAAAGGGAATAAGTGTTACTATTCTAAATGTAGTGTGCTGTGCACTAGAAACACCAAAGCGGTAAGGTATGAGATAAATGGATAGGTGACAAAGTAGTATGTTAACTGCATTCTAAGGTGTTAGTACGTTTCTCTTTCAGTCCAGGTAAAGCAATCTTCTATAAAATACAGGTAGAGATTGTATTGTTTCATTTCCATAATCAAAGGCAAGACTGTGGCCTTGGAGTTTGCTAGCTCCACTTCACTTAGGTACCTTTATAAAATATGAACCATAGAAAAATGTTCAGAGAGTTCTAATTTTATTGAATTCATATTACAGACAAAAGGAAAGTAGACTAAAATAAACAAACGTTGTACTGATTTGCTGGTATAGATTTCCTCCTAGTTGCTATATGGAAATCTGTTCGTTAATATTTATCTCTGAACCATGTATATAAGATATTTTCTCAGCTTTTTACAATTCAGTTAGCATATGATGAATAAAACATTTTCCCTATCTTCAGTTTTATCCAGCACTGTACCTCTAATAGGATAACTAATTTGAATTTTCTTCTTAAGTCAAGGCTCCCTTTTCATGATTTAAAATCCCTTATACTTTGCTTAATAATTTCCAGTCCTTTCATGTTTTAAGGATACTTTATCCTGCTCTTCATTTTGCTTGCTCCTTAGACTTATGAAGAACATGAGTCTTATCCCGTCTTTTAATAAGAACTTCTCTTATGAGCATTTTTATTTAAAAAGAGTAACTTTAACTTGGTAGCCTAAAATCTAACTATGGTATGGCAAAATTTAAGAAATGCTTAAGGTATAAACTTAGCTATAAACTTCTCATAAATAAAACCAACTACACATACATTTTACAAGAACATTAAGAGCAGTTATGGGTAAGGCTTTCATGACCAAATATTAATTATTATAATAGAAAATATATTGGACTTTCAGAACCTGAACTATTATTAGGTCCATTTTTTATATTTGAAGGTTTTAAATGATCTCATTTTGTTGTTACTCTCCACTTTGTAATATCTTTATCCATATTTTAATTAGGTAACCTGTGGTTGTCAAGTAGCCTTCCTTTAAATAATACTTTCATAGAGTAGGCTGCATATTACAGTAGAAGGTTGCTGTCTTACTATTCTATGAGAACTTTGTTACCTATGATTATTGACCTGCAATTAATTTGAGACATTTTATTCAGTTACAATTACCTTTTCCAACTATAGCAACTATTAGTAAAGTTATTTCTAGAATCCAAGATATAAAACAAGTCTCTGAGATACTGGGGATGTAGGGAAGGGTCTGCCATATCTGCAAGTAGAAAATGACATGGTCTGTAAGAGTTGCTTCAGGGTAGGGTAAGAAAAGAATGGCAAAATTCCAGTTAGAAACTTATCAATTTCAATACACATCACTTTTACAACTATGTGAAATCTAGAATATCTCCCTCCCTTGTTACTATAATATAAAACTGCAGAAAGCTACAGATATGTGGTGCATAATATAGAGGAGAATTTTCTAAAGCAGGAGACTGAGGAGTAAGGTGGGTTCATGCTTTTTCTAAGACAGTAGCTAAGGATAAGATTGAGAATATTGCATGTAGGTAGAAGAGGAAGTGGCAGAGAAACCTGGTAGAAAATACTGCTCAAGTAGATAGACTGTGTTCAACTGAGAAGGAGGTTGAGGCTGTCAGTTCATATCCCACCAGCAAATATACTTCAAACAACTGGACTTAAGTGGCCTGTATTCACAGTCCCTCAAATAAGACTGCATTTCAATCAATTCTAAATAGCTCATACTTTTTCTCAGAGTTAAAAATTTTAAGGCAAAATTGGCAAAGAACGAAATTTGTGTTGGTTCTCCTCTGCTCTCACCAACATTTATAATTTCTTTAGTTACTTGTGTGTGCTTTTATGTGCTTGATCTAAAATTCACTCTTTTTATGTTAACATGAAAGTCATTATCTCTTCCTTTCTGACATACTTTCTATGGCAACTTAACTATATATTTCATATCAGTACCAAGAATGCACTTGACCGGTTGGTATATTTCTAGGGTTGTTTGCACCTGAACCCTCAAAATATTGAATACTACAGTATACTTCAATGCTTGCTTTAAACCTTAAGAAATTACATACTGATCATCTATTATTTACTAAGATAGTTTTTATTCTAAAGATATTTATTTCAAGTAAAAATTTGGTAAGTACATTTTTTATTTGACTTTAACCTTTCAAATCATTATCATGTGATAAATATTTTGATGCAGCTCCCAAATCATTAGAAAAAAATCCTTTCCAAATGAGTCAAGGCTGAACCTTTTCTTTGGATAACTGTGAGTCTAGATAAACCATTTTCAATTTTTCAAATTTTGTTTTTGGACAGGATTGTAATTTCAATAATTGAACTTGATTACAGCTGACAGATAATTATCAGTTAGAATTGGTATGTTTTTTTCCTCCTAAAACTTTGGTCTAACTTGTTTTCTCAATTGTTCTATGGGTGAATCATATCTTCTGGTAAATTCTCTGTTTTTTTATTTACATTTTATTTTTGTGGAAGTCTTTGGTAGCACAGTGAATAAAACTAAATTATGAATATTTCAAAGAAATTGATGGCTTCAGGTCCTATTTTATTTAGTGTAGCTCATATGTATATGTGTTACAGCTAACTACCTGAAATTGAATATCTATCAGGGGCTTGTCCTTAAGGAATACTGATTCTCTCTAACTCAGCAACCATTAAACACAAATACCTATAGCTATTCTTTTAGGAATAAGACCGTGTGAGATTTTCCTCACTCATGTGGCTATGTTGTCACTGTGAAGGTTTTGATTAGGTGACCATCTTGGTGAGATTTTATGGGTACAGTTAATCTTTCATATAGAGGGCAGTGGTGAACAGCAAAGTCTTAGTTCACTGGCTCCAATTATCCTTCTACTCTCTTTTCCAAAATGCATTTGGCATAGGGAATGCATTGTGGATGAAACCCTATTTGTTTCCATTCACTTGCAGAGCATAGAAAATGGCTTCTTGATATAATGTGTCATAATCTCTCTCTCTCTCTCTGTCTTTCTGTCTCTGTCTCTGTCTCTGTCTCTCTCTCTCTCTCTCTCTCTCTCTCTCTCTCTCTCTCTCTCTCTCTCTCTCTGTGTGTGTGTGTGTGTGTGTGTGTGTGTATGTTTGTGTGTGCATGCAGGCATGTGTTGAGAAAGGAAAAGGAGGTTTTTAAAGCAGTCATCCAATTATATATAAACAGTCGCATTAGGAAGTTCTTAGAAAGAACATGTAACTTCTAAATCAGTATTTATTCCTAAGCCTCTGGGAAGGCAGTAGGCAGTGGCAACTTATACTCTGATTGACTGCTCTTCCAGAGGTCCTGAGTTCAATTCCCAGCAACTACATGGTGGCTCACAACCATGTGTAACAGGATACAATGGTCTCAGAGCAACAGTGAACTCATATACATAACATAAACAAATAAATATTTAAAAAATAAAAATATACAATAATACTTCAAGGATTTGTTTTATTTACTAGTTTCACTCGCATTTTTGTCTTTCACTTATTAGAGTCTCTTTTTTTTTTTTTTTTTTTTTTTTTTGGTTTTTCGAGACAGCATTTCTCTGTGTAGCCATGGCTGTCCTGGAACTCACTCTGTAGACCAGGTTGGCCTCGAACACAGAAATCCACCTGCCTAGGCCTCCCAAGTGCTGGGATTAAAGGCGTGCGCCACCACCGCCCAGCAAAATAATTCTGGCAGCAGTTTGTGTGGTGGCAGTTAGGCAGTGCAGCTCTGGCGATGCTCTCAGCTCCCAAGTCGAGCCACCACGAAGCCCTAGAGTCTCCTTAGATTTTCTTTTTATACTAATCTTTACTTCATTATTCAGATAATATGATTAGCTCAAAATTCTCAAATGTTAACTAGGTCAATAACAGGTAGTTGATCTAACTATTAACCAAGCCAGTAAAGATGATATGTTTCATAAACATTTACCTGATTTCCATTCTGACGATGTCTTAATTCAAGTAATAGTTACTATATGTACATAATTTTATATATGTTCTATCCTCTTATAGCTCAATTCTTGAAGCAATAACATATCAGGGATATTTTAAAGGGAGATGTATATGTTTGTGTAAATTGTGCCTATCAATATACGTTATGTATCCCAGTGTAACTCAAACCAATAAACAAATGAACAATGGCAAAGCAGAGTTCTATTCTGCCTCATATATTGGCCGCTAGTGTCTGTTTGAGAAGTAAATCTGAGGCTAGAACATTTATAATATATTTGTTTTGAAATACTCTTGTAAAAATGATATTGACATACAATGACTTTGAATAGCCTTTCCTAATGTATGACAGAACAAAGTAAAATTTTGTGATCAACATGGAAAAATATTGCAGATTTTGTTGTTTACTCTCTGACCTTAGAATACTCTATTTCTGAGCACATAAAATAACTTTAAGTGGGTATCTTACATTTTTATTGCACTTTCACAGTACTGCTTGTTCCAATAATTTAAAAAGGAGAACAACATTTAGAGAAGGCTAGTTTGTGAAAAATAAAGGAAAGAAATGTGCTTAGTAGGATATGTAACCTATAATACCAAAGCAGTCTGATTGCTCTGTCCACATTAACTACCATTGTCTAGATGTCAAGAAAATGTTTATGAATTTCTTGGTTTTACCTGTGTCATCAATGTACACTTGAACTCCTTGTACTATAGAGCTGTCATGAGTAATGCTCATTCATATTATGGACACATGCATGAGTGGGTTCTTAGGTTTTTGTTTTTCAAGACAGTTTTTCAAGCTCTTTTAGCTTGACTGTCGGGCAACTTACTTTGTGCGGTCCTGAACTTATATAAATCTGTCTTACTCTGCTTCCTGAATGTTGGGATTAAAGGCATGTGCCATCATTGCCCAGCTTTGTATCTGTGCTTACTTATGGAACAAATAGATATAATTATGCAAACCTTAAATTATATCTGTGAAGGATGACATATTTCAAGACCAAGTTACCTTTCTCCATGTTTTGTTTCACAAATCACTCTCCCTACTAATCATTTGGCACTGGTAGTTTACTATGAAAATTAACTGCTAGTATGATAATGATATATCTTTAAGACAAAAAAAATGCATTTCTTCTCACACCAGTCAGAATGGCTAAGATCAAAAACACAGGAGACAGCAGTTGTTGGCGAGGATGTGGAGAAAGAGGAACACTCCTCCACTGCTGGTGGGATTGCAAGCTGATGCAACCACTCTGGAAAGCAGTCTGGCAGTTCCTCAGAAAAATGGGCATGACACTCCCAGAGGATCCTGCTATACCACTCCTGGGCATATACCCAGAGGCTTTCCCTGTATGCAATAAGGACACATAAGGAACATATGTTCATAGCAGCCTTATTTATAATAGCCAGAAGCTGGAAAGAACCCAGATGTTCCTCAATGGAGGAAGGGAGTCAGAAGATGTGGTATATTTACATAATGGAATACTACTCTGCAATTAAAAACAATGAACTCACAAAATTCCTAGGCAAATGGTCAGAACTTGAAAAGATCATCCTTAGTGAGGTAACCCAATCACAAAAGAATACACATGGTATGCAGTCACTGATAAGGGGATACTAACTCAGAATCTCTGAATACCCTAGACACAATTCACATATCAATAGATTTCCAAGAAGATAGAAGGAGAGACCCCTGGTCCTGGAAAGACTGGATGTAGGGGAATGCCAAGACAGGGAAGCGAGAGGGGGTTGAATGGGGAAAAGAGGGAGGGAAGGGGGCTTATGGGACTTTCGGGGAGGGAGGAAACGGGAAAGGGGAAATGATTTGGAATGTAAATAAAAAACTTAGAAAATAAAAAAAAATCAAATGTAAATAAGAATAAAAAAAAAAAAGAATCACAAAAAAATGCATTCGTAAGAAGCACAGTGCACAACCCCTTAAACTCCAGAGAGGCAAGTAACCCTATTAAAAAATGGGGTACAGAGCTACACAAAGAGTTCTCACCTGAAGAATATCTAATGGCTGAGAAGCACCTAAAGAGATGTTCATCATCCTTAGTCATTAGGGAAATGCAAATCAAAACAACCCTGAGATTCCATCTCACACCAGTCAGGATGGCTAAGATCAAAAACACAGGAGACAGCAGTTGTTGGCGAGGATGTGGAGAAAGAGGAACACTCCTCCACTGCTGGTGGAATTGCAGGCTGGTACAACCACTCTGGAAAGCAGTCTGGCGGCTCCTCAGAAAACTGGGCATGACACTCCCGGAGGATCCGGCTATACCACTCCTGGGCATATACCCAGAGACTTTACCTGCATGCAATAAGGACACATGCTCCACTATATTCATAGCAGCCTTATTTATAATAGCCAGAAGCTGGAAAGAACCCAGATGTCCCTCAACGGAGGAATGGATTCAGAAGATGTGGTATATTTACACAATGGAATACTACTCTGCAATTAAAAACAATGAATTCACGAAATTCCTAGGCAAATGGTCAGAACTTGAAAATATCATCCTTAGTGAGGTAACCCAATCACAAAAGAATACACATGGTATGCAGTCACTGATAAGGGGATATTGACCCAGAATCTAGGAATACCCTAGACACAATCCGCATATCAATAGATTTCTAAAAAGATGGAAGGAGAGACCCCTGGTCCTGGAAAGACTGGATGTAGGGGAAGGCCAGGACAGAGTAACGAGAGGGAGTTGAATGGAGAAAAGAGGGAGGGAAGGGGGCTTATGGGACTTTCGGGGAGGGAGGAAACGGGAAAGGAGAAGTGATTTGGAATGTAAATTAAAAAAAAAACAAAAAAAAAACCAAAACACCTAATGCATAAATAAAAAAAAAGACCTGGAAACTGTTTTAGTTGGAAATTTAACTTTTAATTTATTTTAACTTTTAATTTGCATTATTTATCCTTATTATACTGAATAGCATGCAATTTCCTATTATATTAATAAGGTAGTCTTTGATTATTTTCCTGTGGTTAGACGGATGGCCGCCTTATATATAGTGCCTTTAGTTATTAGTATTTTTAATATTAAAAATCTTAAAATTTGAAATGTCTTCGACCCTGATAAGCTTAAATAAATGATTGTATTCTGATAAGGGCTGGCCACAAAATTCAGCAGCTTACTAGTGCTGAACACTAGTTTATCTGACATGAATCCTCAATGGGATCAAGTTTAAGTCATTTTTTTCGTTGTATTTCTGTTCTTCTCAATCCATAATCAATAATATATCATCAAAAATATGGCAAAATCTTTTGCCAAGTTCAGCATAAATGTAGCCTAGATCATTCTCCAGAGAACATATTATTTTCCCATTATTTCTCCTTTTATACTGTATTGCAAAATATAATTTATAATTCGAAGAGTGTCTATTGCAATAGAATATGTTTTGATATCAAAATGGATTGAAGTTTGTGTCCCACAAAGAAAACAGAGTAAAAGTTACTTGATGCAAAGTGTGTTCAAGTTAGTTTCACCAGGATTCATAAAACCCAATAGACCTTTGATTTAGAAATGTGAATTTGTCTACATGCAACTTTTTGTGCACTTGAAAGAAATTAGTCTGACTCCATTGTTATCAGACCTTCCATGTAACTGGGGAATAGCCTTAGTCCTATGTTATCCTACAGATGATGCAAGGGATTAGTACAGGCATATAGTCCACTGTAGCAGAGAGTACAACTTGACAAATTTCTTGAATACAATACAAAAAGTTTTATGATAAACACAAGTATTAAAAGATTTTGTATTATATAGCAAGATAAAACTCTCTTTATAAAAGAAAATCTTCCTAGAAATCATATTAGGAAATAATCAGAAAAGGGATATGATAAATGGACTGTAGTCTAGAGGAGGCAAGAGAATAGTCAGACTGAGTAACACTGGGCATTCTGTGAGACACAATGAGCTACATTTATATAGATAGATAGATATCCTTTTCTCTGTAAGGTCTTAGATATGGAGCTGGTAACACTATCTTTGTTGTTATTATGCCTACTATTCTGTCTCAGTGACAAGAAGCACATAAATGTACTAGTGTTTCATTAAAATAGTGCCTCTAAAATATATTTAACTACCTATTTTATACTATAATTAAAAAGTGGACAAATGCCTACTATATTCTTAAAGTAATTTCAAATTTATTTTAAAATTTAATTGATGACTGTTGCTGTTGTGATGTTTTATGAGAGGGAAAATATCAAGCTTACGTTTAATATAGCATAGCTATATCTCTGGAGATAGATGCTCAAATTTTGTCCATAGTGTTCCAGACTGGAAAAGAACTATCCCTGGTAGTATTACACATTCAAAAGAGGATATATGTAGGAATATATACATATAGGTATGCATATATACATATGTACGTGCAATAGCAATTAGTGACAAAGGAGGACTTTGAAGAAGAGCAGGAGGGGTTTGGACAGAGAGGGAGAATAATAAAGGAAGAAATGTTGAAATTCAATTACAATATCGAAAAGAAAAGGAAGGAAGGAAGGAAGGAAGGAAGGAAGGAAGGAAGGAAGGAAGGAAGGAAGGAAGGAGAGACAGAAAAAGGAGGGAAAAATTTCACCATTCCCACATCGATAGACTTTCCCTAGAAAATTCTTATTCATTCTTTTAAATTCAGTTTATCCTCAAAACTTTTTGTAATTCCTTCAGACCACCTCAAATGAAATTAAATGTTCCCATTTAGCATTCAGTGAGCATAATTATTTGACTACAGATGGGCACATTTTACTGGAGTCTATGCTCCTTGAGGGTAGGGCATTCCCCATTCACAGTTATATCTCTATCAGATATTAGTGCCTACAGGAACTTTTTGTAGTGTCTTTTCTTCTTGATATTTATTCCCAAGTATCCCCCCAAAAACCTGGAAAGTTGTAATATGTTCAAAATAGGTTGTATGTCCATATAAAGTTTCAAAGACTCAATAAACATCTATTAAATGTTTTATATCTTATAACTTTGGTTTTGTGATTCATATAATGGTATATTAATATCTATTCATATTAAGTGTTTATAATTTTAGACACATAAATATTGTAACATGAAATATTCATTTATCATTGACTTTTCAAAAAATAATTTCCTTTTTCTGGAAACATATTAAGAAACACATTAAAAGGAAACTTCCACAGAAAGATTATACCTACAGATTTTCCTAGGACAGATATTATTTCAGTTTTATTTTTGTAGGAAGGAATTACAAAACAGTCAATGTATGTGACTGATAATTAGTTGTGTTACATCATACATACATTAAAAAATCTGGATTTGAATCATAAAAGTGATGACAAGTGTGATCTATGACTTGATGAGTTTTGAATGAAGAAATGACTTATTTTTTTTCTAGTACTATATAACATAATTCTTCTGAGACAGAAGATGAATTGGAAAAAGAGGAACATAAAAAATTTCATTACTTGACCTAAAACTTCTACAATAAGAGCAGAATTTGTCAATGGGCTGGTCTTAAATTAACTCAACTCTATTTACATATCCAAAAGTCATTTAGGCTCTTTTTACTATGTTCTCCATCATCTTTTTAATTTGTTTTTATATAAATATATGTGAAATTTTCAGATGATAAACTATTCATAGAATTAATCTCATAAGGTTATTATAATGGATTAAATAAAGCAAATGTTATCAATAAAATTTTAAAATAAATTTGAAATTACTTTAAGAATATAGTAGGCATTTGTCCACTTTTTAATTATAGTATAAAATAGGTAGTTAAATATATTTTAGGAGGAAATTATTTTGAAAACTTTGGGGATTTCTATTTTCATGGTTCCAATAATGAGGTCTACATTGTTTATCTTCAGCAAATATTTTGCTTATATTATTTCTATGAATTTACATTAACAAATGAAATAATACTAGAATTTGCCCATTTGGTTTAGGAGGAACAGTCTGAAAGTCATGATCATCCAATTTATTTGTATTTTCAAAGATTGCGTGCTAAGGGTGGTAAAATCTTTAACAAGTTCTATATTAATGAAAAAGTTCTCAAAATATTCCAAAGCAATTTTCTCAGTATGAGGATAAGCTAGTTCTGACTTTGCTGTTCTGCCATTCAAAAGGCACAGGTCTTCCTAAGAAAGGACAAAGAATCCTCTCCTCACTCACTGAAGCAGCTCTTTTTATTGTGCAATCTTTTCTGTCTGTAATAAAACTTCACAGTGAAACAGGAACAGATAAAGAAAGGAGAAAGGTAGAGAAAGAGGAAAGAACTAACGAAGTGAACAGACTCAGAGAACAAGTCGTACCTGGCACGATCAAACCTCAAAAACAAAACAAAACAAAACAAAACAAAAACCTACAAGATTTACATACTGTCATTCACCTGAATCAATAAAAGTGATTGCTAAGAAAGATGCAGCTTAGCATTATGCTGCTGCTTGTATATTGTGTAAGCCTACCTCTAGTACCAATTTTGTCACAAGCATATTTTTTTCCTCATGTAAATATATAAGTGTGTAGAAACAACCTCACTATCCTGTTTGCTACAAAACGTTTAATTTCCATTCCAACACTCTCATCCTTATCGTAATTAGAATGTAGGCATGCTCGCCTGCTTGAGTAGCTGAAGAGAGCGATGCACTTAAAGTGCACTTGTATGTTTTAAGTGAATTTCAGTGCTTTGGTAGCTAAACTAGATACCACACTGAGCATTGTTACTCTACTGGACAAGATGGATCACTCCAAGAGAGACAGTGCTGTAAACAGTAGTAAAATAAGCTTAAATGCACAGGGCCATAACTACTTTTCTGTAGTTGAAATTCTCACTCCTCCAAGCAGAAGCAGTTCTAATGACGCCGGCAAACAACTGCATTTGCTTTGAAACAGCATTTCATAATTTTTCCTTTTCGCTGAAGATCACAAGGTACCCTCCAAATATTACCTGTTAGCTACTTGTTCCTGCACAAGGTTACATTGCTCGGAATCTATTTCTCATGCTGCTCTGTTATTGACTTGATTCAGGAAATGGTCTTTCCGCAATCACACAGTCTGAGCTCTCAAGGAGTCCCTGGTGCCTTTTCAATTATTTCTGTTAAAAATAAGGCTCTGCTTCTTATGTGAAACAGTTTTAAAATATATCTGAGGAGCACATGGTAGCTGATAAACCACTGCAAGTAAAAACAACCATACAGAAACAGTGACTTCGAAGTCAAGCAATCTTTTGAAAATTCAAAAAAGAATCACAAAAAAATATAATCCTTCAAAAGAGTTGAATTTTTAAGTCACTTTTATTAAGAAAATGAAAGGAAATGAAATAGATCCTTTCTACAAAGTCAAGAATAATCTTTCCAATTTGATTACTACTGATGACCTTCTCTGAAGGCTATCCGGAAACCTGGAAGGATTAAAGGTACTATGTCCTGAGAACTTATCTCCGCTTTGCAGAGTTGTCGTTCTACAATTGAGTTACCACAAGCAAAGCTATTTCATGAGCAAATCTTTCTTAAGGCATTTCTTTCTATATCTGCAAATCTTCAAGTACCAAAGCCCTTCCCACTTCCTGTGGCATTAGTAGGACTCACTTTGGGCACTGAAATATGGAGATAGGACTGTTGGACATTTTGGGACACAGGGTCTAATTTCTGGTGTTTTCACATTTTACTGTTTTCCATGCTTGTGTGACATACAAATGCTAATATTGATAAGATATAAATGTGTTAACAGTTGAACAGTGCTTGCTGATTTGAAGTGTCTGCTTCTATAAATGCATGAGACTGGTCCAATGGGGTTGGGAAGTCATCACTTTTGCAGAGCAAGATGGAGTAAACGTTGCCTAAAATATTTTGATACCACATATTCTATCTTATTTTAAGACTACTTTTTTTTTACTTTAAAAAGAGTTAAGATGTTTGTATACATCCTCTTGTCTTGGTGTTATTGGTTGATGCATTTGATGTTGAATTTAACAGGAAAATGAAAACATTGAAGTAGATTTATGTTTTTTAAAAAGATTCATTCATTTTATGTATATGAGTACACCCATATGAGAAACACCAGAAGAGGGCATCAAATCCCATTACAGATGGTTGTGAGTCACCATGTGGTTGCTGGGAACTGAACTGAGGACCTCTGGAATAGTAGTCAGTGCTCTTAACTGCTGGGCCATCTCTCCAGTCCCTGAGTAGATTTTTTAATTTCAACCATAGTTATTTTTTATCTGCTTTTATATTTTTAATTGGAAATTTTATTTATTTACTTTTCAAATGTTATTCCTTTTCCTGGTTTCCCTTGCAGAAACCCCCTATTTCATTCCCTCTCCCCCTAATTCTATGAGGATGCTCTCCCACCCACCCACCCACATACTCCTGCATCCCTGCCCTGGCATTCCCCTACACTAGTGCATAGAGCCTTCTAAGGACCAAAGGCTTCTCTTCCCTTTGATGACCAACAAGTCCATCCTTTGATACATATGCTACTGGAGCCCTGGGACCCTTCACGTGTACTATTTGGTTGGTTCAAACTAATTCTGTAGTGTGATGATAAAAACAGCAGAGGTCTTCAATTCTGTTCCATTGATCTACATGTCTGTTACTGTACCAATACCATGCAGTTTTTAACACTATTGCTCTGTAGTACAGCTTGAGGTCCGGGATACTGATTCCCCCAGAGGTTCTTTTACTCTTGAGAATAGTTTTAGCTATTCTGGGTTTTCTGTTATTCCAGATGAATTTTTGAATTGCTCTTTCTAACTCTATGAAGAATTGAGTTGGGATTTTGATGGGGATTGCATTGAATCTGTGTATTACTTTTGGTAAGATGCTCATTTTTACTATATTAATCCTGCCAATCCATGAGCATGGCAGATTTTTCCATCTTCCGAGGTCTTCTTCAATTTCTTTCTTCAGAGACTTGAAGTTCTTGTCATACAGATCTTTCACTTGTTTGGTTAGCGTCACGCCAAGACCCAGAAATGAATCCACACTCCTATGGTCACTTGATCTTTGACAAAGGAGCTAAAACCATCCAGTGGAAAAAAGATAGCCTTTTCAACAAATGGTGCTGGCTCAGCTGGAGGTCAACATGCAGAAGAATGCAAATTGACCCATCCTTATCTCCTTGCACTAAGCTCAATTCTAAGTGGATCAAAGATCTCCACATAAAACCAGACACACTGAAACTAATAGAAGGGAAACTAGGGAAGAACCTTGAACATATGGGCACAGGGGAGAATTTCCTGAACAGAACTCCAATAGCTTATACTCTAAGATCAAGAATAGACAAATGGGACCTCATTAAATTACAAAGTTTTTGCAAGGCAAAAGACACCGTCAAAAAGACAAAGCGGCAACCAACTAACTGCGAAATGATCTTTACCAACCTTACATCCGACAGAGGGCTAATATCCAAGATATACAAAGAACTCAAGAAGTTAAACTCCAGAGAGGCAAGTAACCCTATTAAAAAATGGGGTACAGAGCTCCACAAAGAGTTCTCACCTGAAGAATATCTAATGGCTGAGAAGCACCTAAAGAGATGTTCATCATCCTTAGTCATTAGGGAAATGCAAATCAAAACAACCCTGAGATTCCATCTCACACCAGTCAGGATGGCTAAGATCAAAAACACAGGAGACAGCAGTTGTTGGCGAGGATGTGGAGAAAGAGGAACACTCCTCCACTGCTGGTGGAATTGCAGGCTGGTACAACCACTCTGGAAAGCAGTCTGGCGGCTCCTCAGAAAACTGGGCATGACACTCCCGGAGGATCCGGCTATACCACTCCTGGGCATATACCCAGAGACTTTACCTGCATGCAATAAGGACACATGCTCCACTATATTCATAGCAGCCTTATTTATAATAGCCAGAAGCTGGAAAGAACCCAGATGTCCCTCAACGGAGGAATGGATTCAGAAGATGTGGTATATTTACACAATGGAATACTACTCTGCAATTAAAAACAATGAATTCACGAAATTCCTAGGCAAATGGTCAGAACTTGAAAATATCATCCTTAGTGAGGTAACCCAATCACAAAAGATCACACATGGTATGAAGTCACTGATAAGGGGATATTGACCCAGAATCTCAGAATACCCTAGACACAATCAGCATATCAATAGATTTCTAAAAAGATGGAAGGAGAGACCCCTGGTCCTGGAAAGACTGGATGTAGGGGAACGCCAGGACAGAGTAATGAGAGGGGGTTGAACGGAGAAAAGAGGGAGGGAAGGGGGCTTATGGGACTTTCGGGGAGGGAGGAAACGGGAAAGGGGAAGTGATTTGGAATGTAAATTAAAAAAATAAAATAAAATTAAATTAAAAAAAAAAATAAACATTTTCTGACAAAAAAAAAAAACAGCAGAGGAAGATTACTATGCTATTCTTTATTCTTTTAACTCTGTACAGAACTGTTTGTAAGCAGCAGTGAGGTAATTAGTAATTTAAATGGTTGCCTTATCAAAGTAAATTTTAAAAATAGTATAAACTATTTTCTTCACTATCTAAAGGAAAAATAATTGAAGATACTTTAATTTCAACCAGACTCACTTGTAAATCTTAGTTATCTTTAAATCCCAACAGTATATGCTTATGTATTGGGATCCAAACTATTCATCTATTTAGATAGTTAAGATAGATAATTGGACCACCTGTTGTTTATGGGCCAGCATATTTTATTAAGCTTAAAATGAAAGTGAATCTTTCTGATTCCCAAACATTATAACATTTACATAAAGATATTAAACAAAGAAAATATAAGATATTAATAAGCAATAAGTTCTATTGCCATTAAATCTCAACACAAAATGCAAATGACTATGTGAACTGACATGAGATATTCCTGTATCCTTCATTCTACCCTATTCATGGCTCAAAATAAAGCAAGATAGGGAAGGACCGAATAAAGGAGGGATAACTATCACTAAAGTCTTTCTGAAAAGATCATCGAAGCTTCATAAATATACACATACATGTATAGAAAAATAATTTAAATGATAATGGGACATCAAAGATCTGTGAGTCATCCGAGGCTAACACAGAACCTGATGTCAGAAATGGGCTGCCTACATTTGAGTTTCATCACTTAAATTTCAAGACAAGTCCTTTCTCTTATGCAAACATCTAGAGCTGTAAATACTTACCTATTATAGTGGAAAACCACAAGATGTATTTCTTTGCCTTCTCTGAATAGCCAAATCAAAGTGAAAGCTAAAAATCTGGTTTCATAAGTAGTTATCAGAACAATGTGCTGAAATATTGTTTACTATTTGTTCTGATCATCCTGGGAAGCATAGCAAGGAATTTTTATGTCATGCTGTTTGCCATATGGTGATTATTAAGATGCTGTTCTCCCCTTTTTACTTCCATTATTATTAAATAATCTTTTTATCCAAACTATTGTTCCTCTAGAAATCAGTTTCCCTCAGTTGAGATAACAGTGCATCTGCAGTTCCAGGACATGCCGGTGTTACTTGGCACTGTTTTGGTCCATCACACAGATCCTTCCTTTTGAACAAGCCTTTCACTTGCAAAGGCATCTGGAGATGCCTGACATATCTCTAATGGATTCTGCAGAAGTCTGTCATTTACTTTACAAGTTCTCTAGGGAGTTACTCTCAGTCTTCTCATATGTTGTCTCTGAATTGAGTGTTCTATCTACATCTGTGACAGTGTCCAGCTTGATTTAATATTTTATCTTGTACAAAAATAGTAAGGTAATAAATGTATGCAGTGCTCACAGGTTCTACGATAGGAATGTAAGTTACACGTTTCTAATTGTGAGTCTTTGTCAGAATGCACTCACAGTCATGTAAAATCATTTCAATATCAATAATCTCTGTAATTTGGAAAGTCTAAATTATGAGTTTTTGGCTTATGTTGCAGAGGTTTTTATTGGTCTTGTTTTCTAAATCAATTTTCAGTAAGTCATTCTACATGTAGATAAACCCACACATACCTTATTTTCATCACTGTGCATTTTAACTATTAACTAGGTGATCAGGAGAATACTTATCTTCTGTAATAATAATAATAATAATAATAATAATAATAATAATAATAATAACAGTAAGTGATGAATAATGTTACATATAAAGAGGACTAAAATGATCTTAAATATCAATAATTTTCTCTACTCTCAGAGTAGAGTCACAGGATCCACTGAAAGCTGACATTACTTCTTTTTCTTTCTTTTTTCTTCCTAGGAAGCCTTTCCTTATGTGCCTTTTCCTTTGGATTCACACTGTTCCTTTAATCAAGTGAATTGAAACTTTGTTACTAAATATTTCTTTATTGTTACAGCACTATAATAGTTCTTTAGATTTTAATTATAAACTTATTGCTATTTATCACAATTCATCTTTCCCATGCTTTTTGAATACGTTTCTCAAAAAATTCAGAAATGGCCATATTTACATACTTATTAATTATGTAATTCATTCACAGATTTCCTAAGCTAGTACTCTTAGTATGTGCTTTGTATTTATGTCATTGTGGGTAGTTTTTATACTTTGTTATGTGGTATCATACAGTATGTATTATTTTCTGTCACATATTTCCTTGCTGTTTATCAAGGAATTTGTATGATTTAGTAAATTTCAATACTTGAATTTATAACTATGCTTTTTCTTTATTTTGTCCTCTCTCTCTCTCTCTCTCTCTCTCTCTCTCTCTCTCTCTCTCTCTCTCTCTCTTTATGTCTTTCTAATATGTATGTAAAATACCATCCTTAATGTCCTTATCTATTTGTTCATTTTGGGTGTTTTTACTGATTTTTATCTCTTCTCTCGCATAAATAATGCTTCTAAGAAATCGTTAGACAAGTATCTGTTTTTATTTCTTTGGAATATTTATCTGGAAATGAACTCATTGAGCTACATAATAATAATATGTCTAAATTTTTAAGGAACTGTCAAAACCTCATCATCATATTTTACATTCCTACTAGCAGTGTATGAATGTTTGTACAACCCGGCTAGCACATTTTATTAATTAATTCAATTACGTTAGTGAATCGATTCATTGGCACCTTAGTGCTTATGAAGTATCATATCATTGTGACTTTAATTTGAATTTCTTAATGCAAATTATATGTTTAATGATGCCAACTATTTTTCTTGTATATTTTAGCTATTTGCAAGCATTCTTATGAAAAGTGTTTGTCTTTTCATCACTTCTTTTTTGATGAAAAGCTTATCTCTCTAGGTGCAGATTTCTTTATGTATCCTGAATGAAAGAACTTTATATACTATTTATGATTCATAATTAAACTCTCCAGTTCTATAGATTGCCTTTTCAGTGTCTTGATGGTGTCTCAGGATACATAAAATCACCAGTTTTTTCATTGATTTTTGTGAACCATTTTACTGGTAAATCTGAGATTCCACGACCATAAAAATGTAACCCTGTGTTTTCTCTGAGAATTTATGGTTTTACCCTTATATTAAGGTTGTTAATCTATGAGTAAATGTTTATAGGTGTTATGAGTTATGAATCCTATATCATAGATTAGGGTAGGTTTTAATCTTCATCACAGAAAGTTCCTTATAGAGACACTTGGAACTGGTAAAAGGACAGAGAATAAGTGATAATGGAGTGCTAACTCTCAACATCTAACAGTCCTTCCATAAAAGGTTTAGGGAACTTCACAGAAGAGAATTGCAAAGATGTAAATAAAGAACATAGAAAATAAAAAAAAAAGAAAGAAAAAGAAAAAAAGTAAAAGCAAGAGGCTCAAGAAGACTAGCGCAAGCACTGCTTTCTGAGCATGAAAGGACTGACAAATTCATGAACTTACCTTAGCTTTAGCTGCCTGTAGAATATTTGCAGGATATCAAGTCATTTCAAATTCCAGCATGGAAGAGAAATGTGCTCATGAAGTGCTACCTTTAATGAAGCAATGATTGGCAGTTGATGGTTGCTAGAGGAAAGAGAACCAGTTTTACTGAAGGATGTTGTCCTTGGTAGGTTACTCATACTTCAGTGTATTGCTTTACAGCATGCGCATATAGTTATATATTATAGTTAGCAGCACTAACTAAACTCAGTGGGTTTAAAGAGGACATGCAATTAAGTGTGATGTGTGAAGGAGAACAATGGGAGCTGGGTATGATAATAATACATTACATATGTATATTGCATCCTCAATATATAAATAAATATATGTTTAAAGAAAAGGATGTGAGGGAAAGAAACCCTGTTTAACTGTAAGGAGGAATGTAAATCGGTGCAGCACTATGGAAACAGGTGTGAAGTATTTTAAAAATGAAAAAAAAAAACAACAACAACAAAAACTACTGTATAGGGCTGGAGAGATGGCTCAATGATTAAGAGCATGTACTGCTCAGACAGAGGATATGGGCTCATTTCTGAGCACTCAGGTTCTCAACAGTCTATGACTTCTGCTCCAGGAGGAACTAATTTCTCTGTACTCCTCAGGAATTTGTACTCTCATGAGCATATCAGCACATGTTCACCCACACGCACATGCACACGCATATGTGTGCACATGCGCGCGTGTACACACACACACACAGACACACACACACACACACACACAAAGAGGAAGAGACAGTGAGAGACATAGAAAGCAGTGGGTGACAGAGAGAAAGGGGGAGAGGGAGAGTGACAGACAGAGAGATAGAGACAGAGAGACTGAGAAAGTGACAGAAGCAGAGATAGAGACAGAAAGATGGAGAAATAGAGATAGAGAAAGATACAGAGAGACAGAGACTAAAAAAATGAAATATTTAAAAAGTAAAAACAGGACAGCTAAGAAATGGCCTAACCTAAACATATACCTAAAGGTGTCAAAGTCAATAAACCACAGGGATAGTTGAGCTTCCATATTTATTGCTGCTTTATGACAAAGTGACAGAAACTGGAACTAGCCTAGATGTCAATCACAGAATAATGGATAATAAAAATGTGTCTCATATATACTATGGAATTTTATTCAGCAATAAAGAAAATGCAAATTATGAATCTTGAAGGAAAAGTGGGGTGACCTCTAAAATTATATATGTAGTAAGATAATCAAGGTTCAGAAGGACAGATACTGCTTGCTCTTTCATATGAAGATACAAACTTTTTATTTTAATGTATGCATTTATGTGGGAGAAACAGTGGGTAGCAATCAAAGAAATGGATAGGGTCTATGAGAAAAAATAGTACTTTTAAAAGAAGATTTGGGGAATATGTTGGAATATATGGTGGGAAATTATAAGGAAGTATATTGAGAGAAGAGGGATACAAATCAGATGCTCTATGAGATGAATGAAAGGTTCAGGTGGAAGGTAGGATATACTAATAACAACTATGTATGAAATACCATAGAAATCCATTTCCTTGTGTGCTTATTAAAAATGAAATAAAATTTAATGATGGGCGGAAAAATAAAAATTCTTTGAGAGGAAAACACATACTAATTCTGAAGATCTATCAAGCTAAAGTTGTAAGATACTCCATGCTCTCAGACTCAACTAGAGATAAAATTCTGTTAACAAGCATTTTGAGTATAATAGTGGCCTATTAAAAACCTAAGTATTAACATCAACTTCTCCATTGCTGGTATGATTGCAAGCTAGTAAAACCGCTCTGGAAATCAGTATGGCAGTTCCTCAGAAAATTGGACATAGTACTAACTGAAGATCCAGCTATACCACTTCTGGGCATATACTCAGAAGATGCTCCAACATGCAATAAGGACATATGCTCCACTATGTTCATAGCAGCCTTATTTATAAGAGCCAGAAACTGGAAAGAACCCCAGATGTCCTTCAACAGAGGAATGGATACAGAAATTGTGGTATATATACACAACGGAGTACTGCTCAGCTGTTAAAAACAATGAATTCATGAAATTCTTAGGCAACTGGATGGAACTAGAAAGTGTCATCCTGAGTGAAGTAACTCAATCACAAAAGAACACACATGGTATGCACTCACTGATAAGTGGATATTAGCCCAAAAGCTCAAAATAAACATGTTACAATTCACAGACCACAGGAAGCTCAAGAAGGTAGACCAAAGTTGGGGTGATTTGGTTCCTCTGAGAAAGGGAACAAAATAATCACAGGAACAACTATGGAGACAAAGTGTGAAGCAGAGAATGAAGGGAAGTCCACCCAGACAGAGACTGTCCTGCCTGGGGATTCATCCTATAAACAATCACCAAACTCCAAAACTGCTATGGATGACAAGAAGTGCATACCAAAAGGAGCCTGTTATAGTTGTCTTTTGGAGGGGCCCTGCCAGAGCCTTACAGATACAGAGGTGAATACTAGCAGCCAATCATTGGACTGAGCGTGGATTTCACAATAGAGGAGTTGGAGGCCAGACTGGAGGAGCTGGGGGTGGGCGATTTGTAACCCCATGGGAAGAACGACAATGTCGGCCAACCAGACAACCCAGGGCTCCCAGGGACTAAGCCGTCAACCAATGGGTACACATGGTTCCAGCCAAAAGATTGGCAGAGGAATGTCTCATTGGGCATCAGTGGGAGGAGAGGTCTTTGGTCCTGTGAAGGCTCAATAGAGGCCCCAGTGTGGGGAAATCTAGTAGGGGTCATGGGAGTAGATTGGGTAGAGGAGCATATTCTTGGAGGCAGGGGGTAGGCGGATGGGTTAAGGGTTTTCAAGGATGGAGTAAACCGGGAAGGGGTATAACATTTGAAATGTAAATGAAGAAAATAGTCAATAAAAAAGATAAAATAATACTGTTAACAATCATTATGAGTATAATAGTGGCCTATTAAAAACCTAAATATTAACATCAACTGTTTCAAAATTGTCCAGTCCTTCTCTGTCAGAAGTTAGCTTAATAGTATTAAAAGAAGAGTGTTGCAACGATTATCTTTGAAAGTTACCATGCCAATTGTTGTCAGTTTAATAGTGAATAGTCAATAGGTTAATGAGATTGCTAGTGGTTAAAGCACTTGCTGCCTGGCCTAAGCACCTGAGTCCAGTTCCTAGGAATTGGGCATTTGGATGAGAAGGCCAGTTTTGACGAGTTTGCACCTGACCTTGATGTGCATGGCCGGATATCCACTCCCAACAAAATAATAATAAAATAAAGATATAAAATATTTTCACAGACTCACCAGGCTTACAATTAAATGGGTTCAAAAACATCCAAGATGCAGAAGAAGAAAAAACATAATAGAAAAGCAACATAAATATTGAAGTTATCATTAGAATACACTATAAACTATGATAAATATCTTATGGAAATGGTGCAAGAATTTGCCAGACAATAACCAATAAAATACTGAATGCTTGTATGAAAATAAACTTAAGATAAAATATTCTTTTAAACAGAAAATCAGTTAATTATAAATATCTCTAAATTGAAATAATGACAGAAAAATGATATTAAAAAAGGAAACTGAAAATATATCACAGCATAGGATATGGTGAATAGTTTTCCATTTATGCAAATGCAAAATGTATATTAAAATTATCAATGAAGGTGATCATAGTTTGTGATGATACATTGAGAATAGCCTTCCCACATCAATCAACCAACATAATCTCTCTCAGACATTGAAGACAGCCAATCTAATGGGGACATGCCCTCAATTCAGGGACCCTAAGATGACTTTCAGCTCTGAAATGCTGACTGCTGAAGCTAATTACAACATTCTTGTGGAATCTCAATCCCCAACCATAACTTTAAAATGTTGTGTCCATATAACACTCAGTATCTGAGACAGGAGATACATTCTTTCTAGAATTTGTTAGTTAAACATTCCCAGAAATGTGTAGAAAACAAGGATATTAACTTTTATAAAGAGAGGAATTTTTCATTCTCTGACAACATTTATCAGCCTTCTACTCTAACTTGTGAAGAGTGATTTTTTTACTCTAGTTCATGACTCTTTGGAGGAACTCTGATATTGAAATGATGTCACTTCTGAATGACTTGCTATACCTCTCTCTCTTCTTAGTTCCTTGCAAAGCAGCAACAGCATGGGAACACATACCACAGTGGTTCCACATTTTTTCACACTCACCCATCTGCTCCATGCCCTTGGTAACCTGTGTTTAAATCTTGCAAAGTGTTAGTTCTTTCATTTGTCTTCCCTGCTCTACCTTCCAGGGAACCATATCTAAGACACTTACCTTTCAAAATGATCTTCTTTTCCCTACTTCTTTACACAACAGAAAATAACATTAGAAGGTAAGCAGATCCACTTGGAATTGAGCTTAGTGCAAGGAGATAAGAATGGACCAATTTGCATTCTTCTGCATGTTGACCTCCAGTTGAACCAGCACCATTTGTTGAAAAGGTTATCTTTTTTCCACTGGATAGTTTTACCTCCTTTGTCAAAGATCAAGTGACCAAAGGAGTGTGGATTCATTTCTGGGTCTTCAATTCTGTTCCATTGATCTACATGCCTGTCATTGTACCAATACCATGCAGTTTTTAACACTATTGCTCTGTATTACAGCTTGAGGTCCAGGATACTGATTCCCCAGAAGTTCTTTTACTGTTGAGAAAAGTGTTGGCTTTCCTGGGTTTTCTGTTATTTCTGATGAATTTTTGAATTGTTCTTTCTAACTCTATGAAGAATTGCATTGGGATTGTGATGGGGATTGCATTGAATCTGTATATTGCTTTTGGCAAGATAGTTATTTTTACTATATTAATCCTGCCAATCCATGAGCATGGCAGATTTTTCCATCTTCTGAGGTCTTCTTCAATTTCTTTCTTCAGAGACTTGAAGTTCTTGTGATACAGATCTTTCACTTGTTTGGTTAGAGTCACACCAAGATACTTTATATTGTTTGTGGCTATCGTGAAGGGTATCATTTCTCTTATTTCTTTCTCAGCCTGCTTATCCTTTGAGTATAGGAAGGCTACTGACTTGCTTGAGTTGATTTTATATCCGGCCACTTTGCTGAAGTTGCTTATCAGCTGTAGGAGTTCTCTGGTGGAGTTCTTTGGGTCGCTTAAGTATACTATCATATCAATTCCAAGTGGATCAAGGACCTCCACATAAAACCAGACACACTGAAACTAATAGAAAGGAAACTAGGGAAGAACCTTGAACATATGGGCACAGAGGAGAATTTCCTGAACAAAACTCCAATAGCTTATGCTCTAAGATCAAGAATTGACAAATGGGACCTCATAAAATTACCAAGTTTCTATAAGGCAAAGGACACTGTCAAAAGTACTAAGCAGCAACCAACTAACTGGTAAATGATCTTTACCAACCCTACATCTGACAGAGGGCTAATATCCAATATATACAAAGAACTCAAGAAGTTAGACTCCAGAGAGCCAAGTAACTCTATTTAAAAATGGGGTACAGAGCTAAACAAAGAGTTCTCACCTGAAGAATATCTAATGGCTGAGAAGCACCTAAAGAGATGTTCAACATCCTTAGTCATTAGGGAAATACAAATCAAAACAACCCTGAGATTCCATCTCACACCAGTCAGAATGGCTAAGATCAAAAACACAGGAGATAGCAGTTGTTGGTGAGGATGTGGAGAAAGAGGAACATTCCTCCACTGCTGGTGGGACTGCCAGCTGGTACAATCACTCTGGAAAGCAGTCTGGCGGTTCCTCAGAAAACTGGGCATGACACTCCCAGTGGATTCTGCTATACCACTCCTGGGTATATACCCAGAGGCTTCCCCTGCATGTAATAAGGACATATGCTCCACTATGTTCATAGCAGTCTTATTTATAGTAGCCAGAAGCTAGAAAGAACCCAGATGTCCCTCAACGGAGGAATGGATTCAGAAGATGTGGTATATTTACACAATGGAATACTACTCTGCAATTAAAAACAATGAATTCACGAAATTCCTAGGCAAATGGTCAGAACTTGAAAATATCATCCTTAATGAGGTAACCCAATCACCAAAGAACACACATGGTATGCAGTCACTGATAAGGGGATATTAACCCAGAATCTCGGAATACCCAAGACACAATTCACATATCAATAAATTTCCAAGAAGATGGAAGGAGAGACCCCTGATCCTGGAAAGACTGGATGTAGAGGAATGCCAGGATAGAGATGTGAGAGGGGGTTGAATAGGGAACAGAGGGAGGGAAGAGGGCTTATGGGACTTTCGGGGAGGGAGGAAACGGGAAAGGGCAAATCATTTGGAATGTAAATAAAAAAACTTAGAAAATAAAAAAGTAAAAAAAAAATAGAAAAAAAGGTAGGCAGATTTTTAATACTAATTAGAAAAATATCTTCTGAATTTGGATGTATGGTTTATATATTGCATAATACACATTTCAGTTTGTAGGCTTCCTGACTGAGAATTGTAAAGGGGGTTTGGGTGATTTAGTTTGAATTGCAGCTAATAAAATGTGCAGAATAAGGCCTTTTCATGTGAACTACACTGCATATTATCTTCCATCCATGTATTATGGAACCCTACTAATATATGAAATCTAACTCCGATGACATCAAGTCATAGTCATACATAAATCCACCTTCTCTTTAGTATCACCCAGAGGAATGTTTTTTCTGAGCCCAGGGGCCTGCCTCATAACAGTTCCAAAGGCAAAATAATGCCACAAACTACACTTAGAAATAAGAAATTTGGAATCAATGCACTGTAGTGAAAAATCTACTAGATGACTATTTAGAATGCCTAGCATTTTTATTTGAGCATTTGAATAGCAGCATGTTCTTGAAATTCTTGTTTGGCTTATAGAATTTTCTCTAAATTATGATGAATGTAGGCTTCCAAAATAGTCATCCCTGCTGTGTTCCCCACTGTGAGAGCATTCATCAGCTCTGCATGCAGATATGTGCTATCATGCTCTTTTTGTCAAGGTGCATACAAGTTTATTAAAAATCTTAAAATGAGTATTTAGTGACAATTTGCATAACTATCCTGTTTTTCTTCCTAGAGTAATCCAGTTCTCTCTTCAATTCCCTTATTGTATATCTAGCCTCTGTGCTATGTGGATCATAGCCTTCTTACCAAAATGTAATGGATAACATTCACATATAAACTAAACAGGCAACATTTGTCTTTTGGGGTCTGAGTTATCTCACTCAGGATGACAATTTTTATAACTCCATTCATTTTTCTGAAAATCTCATTATTTCATTTTTTAATGGCTGGGTGAAATTGTATTGAGTAAATTATGCCATGGTAGTGGTAAACTAGTTAATCCAATCTGGCTCCAAGTAGATTGCATGTGTGCACCTGCCCAAGTGTTCTCTGGATTCATGAGTCAAAGACACATAGCTAATTTTGATATGTCTTGACCGGCTCAATGGCTGGCATTTCTAATCCTCCTCCTGTGGCTAGTATACATTCCCCCTTCCAACTTTTCTGGGTCAACTTGTTAAATCAACATTTCAACATTTCAGATCTGATTAGGGAAGTGGCCGCTGGTGCCCTTTTCCCAATTATACTACCTGGCTCCTTGCTTTCTTTCCTGCAGCTCTTACAACTGATCCTTCTTCCTCCAAGTTGGATTGATTCTTTCTCTCTCTGTCTCTCTCTGTCTGTCTCTTTCCCTCTCTCTCTCTCTCTCTCTCTCTCTCTCTCTCTCTCTCTCTCTCTCTCTCTCTCTCTCTCTCTCTCTCTCTCTTGCTCTCTCATTAGATATATTCTTTATTTACATTTCAAATGATTACACTTTTCCTGGTTGCCCCCTCCTGGAAATTCCCATAAGCCCTCTTCCCTCACTCTGTTCCCCATCAATCCCTTCCTGCTTCCCTGTGCTGGTACTCCCCTACACTGCTGCATTGAGCCTTTCCAGGACCAGGGAACTCTCCTTCCTTCATCTTGGACATCATTTGATATGTGATTTGTGTCTTGAGTATTCCGAGCTTCTGGGCTAATATCCACTTATCAGTGACTGCATACCATGTGTGTTCTTTTGTGATTGGGTTGCCTCACTTATTAAGATATTTTCCAGTTCCACCATTTGCCTAAGAATTTCATGAATTCATTGTTTTTAATAGCTGAGTAGTATCCCATTGTGTAAATATACCACATTTTCTATATCCATTCCTCTGTTGAGGGACATCTGTGTTCTTTCCAGCTTCTGGCTATTATAAATAGGGCTGCTATGAGCATAGTGGAGTATGTGTTCTTATTACATGCTGGAGAATCCTCTGGATATATGCCCATGAGTGGTAGAATGGGGTTCTCTGGTAGTATCATGCCCAGTTTTCTGAGGAACTGCCAGACTGATTTCCAGAGTGGTTGTACCAGCTTGCAATCCCACCAGCAGTGGGAATGTTCCTCTTTCTCCACATCCTCACCAATACTTGCTGTCTCCGGAGTTTTTGATCCATTCTGACTGGTGTGAGGTGAAATCTCAGGGTTGTTTTGATTTGCATTTTCCTAATGACTAAGGATGTTGAACATTTCTTTAGGTGCTTCTCAGCCATTGGATATTCCTCAGATGAAAATTCTTTGTTTAGCTCTGTGCCCCATTTTTTTTAATAGAGTTATTTGACTTCTGTGGTCTAGCTTCTTGAGTTTTTTGTATATCTTGGATGTTAACCCTCTGTCGGATGTAGGGTTGATAAAGATCTTTTCCCAATTTGTTGGTTGCCGTTTTGTCCTTTTGACAGTGTTCTTTGCCTTACAGAAACTCTGTAATTTTATGAAGTCCCATTTGTCAATTCTTGATCTTAGAGCATAAGCTATTGGTGTTCTGTTCAGGAAATTTTCCCCTGTGCCCATGTGTTCAAGGCTCTTCCCCAGCTTCTTTTCTATTAACTTCAGTGTGTCTGGTTTTATGTGGAGGTCCTTGATTCACTTGGATTTGAGCTTAGTACAAGGAGACAAGAATAAATCAATTTGCATTCTTCTGCATGCTGACCTCCAATTGAACCAGCACCATTTGTTGAAAAGGCTATCTGTTTTCCACTGGATGGTTTTAGCTCATTTGTCAAAGATCAAGTGACCATAGGAGTGTGGATTCATTTCTGGGTCTTCAATTCTATTCCATTGACCTACCTGCCTGTCAGTGTACCAATACCATGCAGTTTTTAACACTTGCTCTGTAGTACTGCTTTAGGTCTGGAGGTTGATTCTCTATCTCTCCTCTCTCTCCCAGCCCCTCACCTACACAATCTAAATGTCCCACTTCTGTCTTTCTGCCCAGCCATTGGCTGTATGGCAATTCTTTACTATCAATCAAAGCCAGCTTGGGGTACGGACCCTCAGATCTGGAAGAACAGCTTTTTGGGAGCTGAAATAAGAGAAAATAAGCTGAAATAAGAAGAACCAGTCCCAAATACCACCTTTTCATTATCCATTCATCCATAGTTGGACATCTAGTCCATTTCCAATTTCTGGCTATTGTATACCAAGTAGCAATGAAGATGGTTGGGCAAGTGTCTTTGAATTTATTTCCGAGTATGGTATAGCAGGATCATAAGGTAGATCTATTTTCATCTTTCTGGTGTAATCGCCCCACCGATTTCTAAAGTGGCTGTATGAATTTTCACTCCCACCAGCAGTGGATGAGTCTTCCCCTTTACAGCAAATTCTTGATGGCATGAGATGTCATTTGCTTTATTGATCATAGCTATTTTGGCCAGTATAAGAGAAAAATCTCAAAACAGTTTTGTGCTTCTCTGATGACTACAGATATTGAACATTTCTTTAAAAATACTTCTCAACCATTTGTGTTTCCTCTTTTGAGAATAGTCTTTAGTACTCCATTTTTTTATTGGTTCCTTTGTTTTCTAGATGGCCAGTTGGTTTTGTGTCTGTCTCTCTATGTGTTTTTTGGGGGAAGGAGGTTGAGTTCTTTATATGATTTAGATAATAGCCCTCTATCTGATGAGTAGTTGGAAAAAAAACCCCTCTTTTCTCATCTCTATACTACCACTTTTACTGAATGGTTTGACTGAATCTTTGTATGGCTTGAACAAGGATTTGTGACAGACTTTAGACAAAATCTGTTGTGCAAAACCTTTTGAAAGTTGGTGATATATGTCTTTTTTTCATAAAAAAAATCATCACTTTCCATTACAGTATTACCTGTTTTTACTTTCTGAGAACTTGTGTAGAGTCTTGAAGGAAAAATGTAGCTCTTTTCTGTTTAGTACTATGCCTATGACTAAGCTACATAAATTTATGAATACTAATATTTGCTGTGAATATAGCATAGAGATTTATTATCATTTGCCTAAAGTTTTTGGATACTGAAAGGTATTTCTGGAAACTTGTTACAATGGTTTCAGAGATAAAAGCCCTAAAGCCTTCTCCCATTTCCAGTTTTCTCTCTGTTCTGCAATTGGAGCTGAGGATATGATCCTCCTGTTCCAGCCAACCTACATGCCTACTGCAGTGCCTCCACACCATGAAAGACTCTTCTTCCTGTGATACCAAAAATCAGATGTGCTTTGTTTCATAAGTTGCTTTTGGTCATGATGTTTTATCACAGTAACAGAAATGTAACTAATACTTAGCATATAAAGCAAAACAGAGGCAGGTAAGAAGCCTCCATGGGCTGTCAATATCCTTCTTGATCTCTGACCTGTCGTTAAGATACCACTCTTAGCTGCATTAAAGTTAGAAAAAATAGTCATGTTGCTCACCTCTTAGAGCAGATAAAGATAACACTGTGGGTGTGTCTATAAGTATGTGTGTTTGTGTGCATGTATACACTTACATGCATAAGCATATGTATATACATATATAATATTAAATCCTTATCATTTCCTTTAAATATAAAACAGATTATATAAGTCTAAAGTGGTAAAATATATTCATTGTTAAAACTCCAAATAAACAAAATAACTGTTTCCCCCTTGATTTTCTTTTACACTTTTAATAAGTATTGGTAGGGCACTATTGAAAAGAGTTTCTTTATATCTGGACAACACTGAGCAGTGATTTAATCAAATCTCTAACTATAAGTCTTGATTAATTTTGCTACTTTTTGGTAAAACTGGAAGGATGCCAGATGTTCAGTAGTTTTTTTCTGCTTGTTTGCAAGATTATAATAAATCATTTTTCACTTTTATAAAGGATTATTTTAATGACACAATGCCTCCTGGGTCCAAGAAGAATGCTTCTTCCTATTCATCCATAAACAATTACTCAATTAGGAAAATATTCAAATTCAAATAAGTTAACAGAAGTCTTCCCCAGTGACTGAAAGTGTTGTAGCTGTCACTACATGAGGCCCCATGCTAGGTAATCCCGAAGGACTCTAGGGAGTAGGGATAAATGTCTGCACATTTATCTCTTTGCCCTGATAATTCCATAGACAGTACATGCTCTAAACATTTCTTTGTATTAATTGTTACTTAGGGCTATCAAAATTAAGTGATTGTGTGAATATCTGTTTAATGGTTATTTTCCTATTAGATACTATAAAGTCTCTCAGCTTATTATTTCCTTACGTAAAGTCTACTCGGAAGACCTACAAAATCACACATGTGTGATAAAAGCCAACAACACATGTCATCAATTAGACTAACAAGTAATATGTCATATTTTGAAGTTGTAACCCATGTACTGCTATCTGCATATGATTGTCAGTAGACTGTTGGGAAACAATGCTGCAAGCTGGGAAGCTTGAGAATACATATCATTCCCTAGGCAGCCTTTCCTGGAGTTTTTTAAATTCAAGGAGAATGAAATTTTCAGATATCCGCAGATGCTAAAGGTATTATATATCATTTTCAAAAAAATCAAATAGCACTTTGAAAAATCTTGGTAGTAAAGTTTATTATTCTACTCTTTTGTTCAACATTGCAACTTTTTCTTATATGCTGTAGGATGAAATGATGGGCAGTAGCAAGTGTCACATGGAATGGCAACATGTCAGTTCAGGTTTTGATAATACTGTGATACTAGAAGACATTCTGACTGTGCATTAAAGCTGATAATTACAGTCCTTCTATAAAATCAAATAGCTTTGGAGAAATCATACTACACTGAAATTTTGCCTCATTTGTCATAAAAATGGGCATATTTATTTAGAGATATATTATTTATTTCTAGACAGATATGTATGTGTGTTGAAATCTCTATGAAATTGTGTGTCTATCTATGTCTATTTATCTGTGTCTAAATCAAATCCATGTGAGTATCTTCAACTTTGAATTCTCCTAAATTTTATGCTTTGAAATCTGGTAATCACAATTGATGAATTCAAACATCACGTAGATACTTACAAGATAAATAATCAGATAGCATTTGCTAGCCACATTTTTTTTTTTTTGTAACTTGGGTTGTTTATACTCACTTTTAGAAAAAGAAGCCATTCAAAGCAAAGTTGTAATTCTTAGATATCCCTTTAAAACTATATTCATTTAAAAACTCAATTGTGTAAGTTCATTGTAGATATTTGCCGAAGGGCACTGTAAAATAAGTATATTGAACACATTATTCCACAAAACCTTCCTTATCTCCCCTTTCACAGACCTCATCACTCCGGCTAGCCTTTTTTGTTTTATTGCCACAGACAATTTGATGTTTACTGTCATTTTATATATAATCATGCAACTTTGTCAACATAAAATCTAGGAATCACAAATGTGGAGAAAACATGCCTTCTTTGTCAGTTGGCTTAATTTTCTATATATGGTTATTTGAATCTACATTTGTTTCCCTGCAAGAGGTATAACTTTTTTCTTTATGGTTTATAATTTTCCACTGTGCAGATGAATTCCTTTACTGTTAGTCACCAGTGTTGGTTTCATAGCTTAGGTATTATGTGTGTGTGTGTGTGTGTGTGTGTGTGTATGTGTGTATGTATAAACATTTGTATGTATGTCTATATGTACGTCTGCATGTATGTATGTTTGTATGTATGTATATAATCTATTATACTGACTTCCACAATAGCCATATAAGTTTACATTCTCACACATAGTTTTTCAGGCTTGGCTTTTGTCCACTTTCCTGCCAGTATTTATTTGTTTTCTTAGTGACTGCAATTCGAACTGAATGAAACAGGATTTTAATATCATTGTAATTTAATTCCCTTATAAGTGTATATAAGTGTATATAAGTGCACCCTTGTAAGTGCACCTGGTGCTAATATGTAGTCTTGATAATGACAGCAATTGCACTAAGATTGGGAGATTTCCAATGTGGTCACCCAGGTGAATATGTAGGTGATGAAGGATGATGAATAAGCTGCTGTTGAAGGACATATAGGAAGTATTAATATATTTACTGACTGTCATACAGACAAATATTTAAGGTGTTAGAATAAGTCAGGGAACACATTTGACAGCCCAAATATAGGGTGGTATACCAAAGTTTCAATTTATTCTGGGGTGAGGTAAAGAGTTGGCTTCTCACTCCTAATAGGTAAAGTTATACTTATCATTAAGAAAGGATAGAAATGCTCTCTCCAGTTTCTTTTTGGATACACTCAGAGCTTTGAGATTTCCTCTTAGCACTGCTTTCCTTGTGTCCCATAAGTTTGGGTATGTTGTGCCTTCACTGTCATTCAGTTCTAAAGTCTTTATTTTTTTATTTTTTTCATTGACCAAGTTATCATTGAGTAGAGCCTTGTTCAGCTTCCAGATGTATGTGAGCTTTCTATTATATTTGTTGTTATTGAACACCAGCCAAAGTTTCTGGTGATCTGATAGGATGCACGGAATTATTTCAGTCTTAGCCTATCTTTTGAGGCTTGTTTTGTGACCAATTATATGGTTAATTTTTGAGATGGTACCATGAGGCGCTGAGAAGAAGGCATTTTCTTGTTTGAGGATGAACTGTTCAGTAGACATCTGTTAAATCCATTTGGTTCACAACTTCTGCTAGATTCACTGTGTCTCTGTTTAGTTACTGTTTTCATGATCTGTCCATTCGTGAGAGTGAGGTGTTGAAGTCTCCCACTATTATTGTGTGAGGTACAATGTGTGCTTTGACTTTTAGTAAATTTTCTTTTATGAATGTGGGTGCCCTTGCATTTGGAGCATATATGTTCATAACTGAGAGATCATCTTAGTAGATTTTTCTTTTGACCAGTAAGAAGTGTGCTACCTTATCTTTTTTGATAACTTTTGGTTGAAAGTAGATTTTATTCAATATTAGAGTGGCCATTCCAGCTTGTTTCTTAGGACCATTTGCTTGGAAAATTAATTTCCAGCCCTTTACTCTGAGTTGGTGTTTGTCTTTGTCACAGAGGCACATTTTCTGTATGCAGCAAAATGTTGGGTCCTGTTTACATATTCAGTCGATTAGTTTATGTCTTTTTTGGGGGAATTGAGTCCATTGATATTAAGAGATATTAAGAAAAAGTGATTGTTGCTTCCTGTTATTTTGGTTGTTAGAGGTGAAATTATGTTTCTGTGGCTATCTTCTCTTCTGGTTTGTTAAAAGGAGTTATTTTCTTGTTTTTTTCTAGGGTGTAGTTTACCACAATGTGTTGGAGTTTTCCATCTAGTATCTTTTCTAGAGCTGGATTTTTGGAAGGATACTGTGAAAATTTGATTTTGTTATGGAATATCTTAGTTTCTCCATTTTTGGTGATTGAGAGTTTTCCTGGGTACAGTAGCCTGGGATGGCATTTTTGTTCTCTTAGGGTCTGTATGACATCTGCCCAGGATCTTCTGGCCTTTGTAGTTTCTGGTGAGAAGTCTGGTGTAATTCTGATAGGTCTGCCTTTATATGTTGCTTGACTTTTTCTCTCACGGCTTTTACTATTCTTTCTTTGTTTTGTGCATTTGTTGTTTTGATTATTAGGTTACTGGATTAATTTCTTCTCTGATCACATCTGTTTGGTATTTGGTAGGCTTCTTGTATGTTCATGGGCAACTCTTTCTTTAGGTTAGAAGAGGTTTCTTCTATAATTTTGTTGAAGATATTTACTGGTCCTTTAAGTTGGGAATCTTTGCTCTCTTCTATACCTATTATGCTTAAATTTGGTCTTCTCTTTCTATCTTGGTTTTCCTGGATATTTTGTGTTAGAAGCTTTTTGCATTTTGTATTTTCTTTGACTGTTGTGTCAAAGTTTTCTGGGGTATCTAAAGCAAATACACCCAAGAGGAGTAGACAGCAGGAAATAAACAAACTCAGGGCTAAAGTCAACCAAATAGAAACAAAAGAAACTATAAAATAATCACCAAATCAGGAGCTGGTTCTTTGAGAAAACCACAAAATATAGAAACCCTTAGCGAGATTAACCAGAGGGCACAGAGACAATATTCAAATTAACAAAATCAGAAATGAAAATGGAGATATATCCACAAAAACCAAGGAAATTCAAAATATCATCAGATCCTACAATAAAAGACTATACTCAACACAACTGGAAAATTTGTATGAAATGGACATTTTTATAAGCAGATACCAGGTACCAAAGTTAAATCGGGATCAGATAAACCATTTAAACAGTCCCACAACACCTAAAGAAATAGAAGCAGTCATTAACAGTCTCTCAACCATAAAACAAAACAAAACAAAAAAACAATACAAAGCAAAACAAAACAGGATATGGTGTGTTTAGTACAGAATTCTATCAGACCTTCAAAGATGACTTTATATCAATATTCTTCAAATTATTTCACAAAATAGAAATGGAAGGAACACTTCCCAATTCGTTCTATAAATCCACAATTACTCGAATACCTAAACAACACAAAGACCCAAAGAAGAAAGAGAACTTCAGACGAATTTTGTTTATGGACATCAATGCAAAAATAATAAAATTTTCACAAACTGAATCCACATCAAAATGATCATCCATCATGATCAAGTAGGCTTCATCATAGGCATGCAGGGATGGTTCAACCTACAGATCCATCAATGTAACCCACTACAGAAACAAACTCAAAGAAAAAAAAAACACATGATCATTTTATTAGATGCTAAGAAAGTCATGATAAAGGTCTTGGAAAGATCAGGAATTCAAAGCCCATACCTAACCATAGTTAAAACAATATATGGCATATCAGTAGCCAACATCAAATCAAATGGAGAGAAGCTTGAAGCAATCCCACTAAAATCAGGGGCTAGAAAAGGCTCCTCACTCTCTCCCTACCTATTCAATATTGTACTTGAAGTCCTAGCCAGAGCAATTAGACAACAAAAGACGATCAAAGGGATATAAATTGGAAAGGAAGAAGTCAAAATATCACTATTTGCAGATGATATGATAGTATACTTAAGTGACCCCAAAAATTCTACCAGAGAACTCCTAAACCTGATAAGCAACTTAAAAAATTAACTCAAACAAATCTGTAACCTTCCTCTACTCAAAGGATAAATAGGCTAAGAAAGAAATTAGGGAAATGACACACTTCTCAATAATCACAAATAATATAAAATACCTTGGTGTGTCTCTAATAAAGCAAGTGAAAGAGCTGTATGACAAGAACTTCAAATCTCCGAAGAAAGAAACTGAATCAATGCAATCCCATCATAATTCCAAGTTAATTCTTCATAGAGTTAGAAAAAGCAATTCTCAAATTCCTTTGGAATAACAAAAAGCACAGGATTGCAAAAACTACTATCAACAATGAAAGAACTTGTGGGTGATTCACCATCCTGACCTTACACTGTATTGCAGAGCAATAGTAATAAAATTTGTATATTATTCATACAGAGACAGGCAGGTACATCAATGGAACAGAACGGAAGACCCAGAAATTAACCTAGATACCTGTGATCACTTGATCTTCGACAAAAGGGCTAAAACCATCCAGTGGAAAAAAAAATTTCAACAAATGGTACTAGTATAACTGGAGGTCAGCATGTAGAAGAATGCAAATTGATCCATTCTTATCTCCTTGTACAGAGCTCAAGTCCAAATGGATCAAGGACCTCCACATAAAACCAGAGAGACTGAAACTAACAGAAAAGAAATTGGGGAAGACCCTCGAACACAAGGACACATGGGAAAACTTCCTGAACAGAACACCAATGGCTCATGCTTTAAGGTCAAGATTGACAAAGAAACCCTCATAAAATTACAAAGCTTCAGTAAGGCAAAAGACACTGTCAACAGGACAAAATGGAACCCAACAGAATAGAAAAGATCTTTACTAACCCTACATCCTATAGAGGGCTAATATTCAATATATACAATGACCTCAAGATGTTAGACTGCAGAGAACCAAGTAACCATATTATAAATGAGGTACAGAGGTAAACAAAGAATTCTCGACTGAGGAATGTGAAGTGGCTAAGAAGCACCTAAAGAAATGTTCAACATCCTTAGTCATCAGGCAAGTGCAAATCAAACAACCCTGAGATTCCACCTCACAACTGTCAGAATGACTAAAATGAAAAATTCAGGTAACAGAAGATGCTGGTGTGGATGTGGAGAAAGAGGAACACTATTAACACCCCTCCACTGCTGGTGGTATTCCACATTGGTACAACCACTCTGGAAATCAGTTTGGCGGTTCCTCAGAAAATTGGACATAGTACTACCAGAGGATCCAGCTATAGCATTTCTGAGCATATACCCAGAAGATTCTCCCACATGTAATAAGGACCCATGCTCTGTTATGTTCACAGTAGCCTTATTTATAATAGCCAGAAGCTGTAAAGAACCCAGATGCCCCTCAACAGAGGAATGGATACAGAAAATGTGGTACATTTACACAATGGAGTACAACTCAGCTATTAAATACAATGAATTCATGAAATTCTTAGCCAAATGGATGGAACTAGAAAATATCATACTGAGTGAGGTAACCCAGTCACAAAAGAGCACACATGGTATACACTCACTGATAAGTGGATCTTAGCCCAGAAGCTTGGAATACCCAAGATACAATTCACAGACAAAACAAAGGATGGCCTTGTTGGTCATCGAAGGGAGGACCAGTCATTGATCCTGAGAAGACTGGAAGCCCCAGTATAGGGGAATGCCAGGAAACTGAAGAGGGAGTGGGTGTGATGTTGAGTAGGAGAAGGAGGGGTGCAATAAGGTGTTTTTTGGGGGGAAATCAGGAAAGGGGATAACGTTTAAAATGTAATTTAAGAAAGTATGTAATAATAAAAGATAGAAAGCTGACAACCATTCTGGAAATCAGTCTGACTGTTCATCAGAAAATTGGACATATTATTACCTGAGAACCCAGTGATACTACTCCTGTGCTTATACTCAAAAGATGCTCCAACATATAACAAGGACACATGATCCACTATGTTCATATCAGTCTTATTTATAAAAGCTAGAAGTTGGAAAAAATGTCCTTCAACAGAGGAATGGTTACAGAAAATGTGTTACAATTATACAATGGAGTACGACTCAGCTATTAAAAACTATGAGTTCACGAATTTTGCAGGCAAATGGATGGAACTAGAAAATATCATCCTGAGTGAGGTAACCCAATCACAAAAGATCACTGATAAGTGGATATTAGCCCAAAACTCAGAATACTCAAGATACAATTCAAAGACCACATGAAGCTCAAGAAGAAGGAATACAAAAGCGTGGGTTCTTTGGTCCTTCTTAGAAGGGGGGACAAAATATCCACAGGAGGTGATACAGAGATAAAGCATGGAGCAGGGACTGAAAGAAAGGCCATCCAGAGACTGCCCCACCTGGGAATTCATCCCATATACATTTCTCAAACCCAAACACTATTGTGGATGTCAACAAGTGCTTGCTGACAGGAGCCTGGTATAGCTTTCTCCTTAGAGGCTTTGCCAGAGCCTGACAAATACAGAGGTAGATCCTGTCAGCCCACCATTGAACTAAGCATGGAGTCCCCAATGGAGGAGTTAGAGAAAGGACTGAAAGAACTGAAGAGGTTTGCAACCCGATAAGAGGAACAATAATATCAACCATCTAGACAACCCCCAAGCCAGAGCTCCCAAGAATTAAACCACCAACCAAAGTGTATACTTGGAGCAAACCATGGTTCCAACTGCATAAGTAGCATAGGATGGCCTTGTTGGATATTAATGGGAGGAGAGGCCCTTGGTCCTGTGAAAGCTCAATGCTCCAGTGTAGGGGAATGCCAGTATAGGGAATCAGGAGTGGGTGACTTGGTTGGAGGAACACCCTCATAGAAGCAGGGGGAGGGGAAGTGAATAGGTGGTGTAGGGGGAGAAACCAAGTATGGGAATAACATTTGCAATGTAAATAAGAAAATATCTTTAAAAAAAAGAAAGTATAAAAAGAGCATTTGCTTATTCCCCAACCCCCAACTCCACCCCTCAATTATTGTAAAAGAGGCTAAGTCCTGGAACCTCATATTTGTTATCTCAAATCCTTCCTGGTGGGTGGAGAAAGCACAGACAGGACTTCTTAAGAATTGACATACAAATGTTATTTGCCTGCCCTGGAAGTTGCAGATTGGTTATACTTAGGAAGCATCACAGCTAAGTCTCAAGCACACCGATCCCACTCAATGCTGAGTGACCTGTACCCAATCTCATCATGAATTTAGCATGGATTAGATCAATAGTGATCTACTGCTGAAGGAATGGCAAGAGCAATTATGAGGCACTTCTGTGAGATGTAGCTTTCCAGGGACTGGAAAATATATTAGAAGGAATAAAATTATAAACTTGGTTAAATGAGAAGAACACCATAAAGAATTACTTTATCAGAAGATACCCCAAGTAAACAAATTCATAAGTTGTATTTAAAGTGAAGTAAAAAGTGGTAGGAATGAGGAACATGGACATGCTAGAGAACACAGGTAAATGCTCTAAGAGGTTCCCCATTAAATACACAGGAGTAAGGGTATGCCAGAAAAAAATGATTGATGAAATAGTGGATCAAATAGTTCCAAAACCATTAATATTAGTCTCCAAAATACAGTCATATAGATCATTCCTTGGCCTTTGGCTAAGACAAAATGTAGCATTGAAAAGCATAGAAAAAAAAATTCAAGTAAATGCACTTAAAAAAAAAACACTTGTAGAGAGTTTTAAATTTTTAAATAGTGAATCCATAGTAAAATTGTTAAAGTTATTTAGAGAGGAATAAATTACAATGCATAATATGCAAAGGTAATTGAATGGGAGAGGAATACAGAAACTGCAAAGAATGGTGACTAAGACCTTGAAAGTGTTGCAGCTCACATGAAGAATTGGAGGCTGGTGAGGGGCAAGACGCTGTGATTATCCAAACCAAGCCTCTTTGCTCCAAGTCAGCAAGAGGTAAAAAGAAGAACATTTGTATTTAGATCATTGAATAAGATGGTGATGATGATATATCACTCTCTTGCTCTTCTAGCTACAATGTTTGAAATTTATGAATTCTTACCCCTGCTTTAAGTTAGGAGCTGCTGGTTTTTCACTTACATCAGCACTTCAAGTGGCTTCAGAACTTAACACTTCTTCAACAATCTCCAAACTCTAGTCATTTCTTCTGGTTTTTTTGTCATCATTATTGTTAGAGTTTTGACTATTTCTTCTTTTTCACACAATACTCTGATGATTAGCCTCCTGAGTTCTTCCTAATATTAACTGGTCTGGTTATTTCTTCTTATATTTTTTAAATATTCTTTTCTCACATACTATAACCTGATTACACGTTCCACTCCTTCTGCTTCTTCCAGCTCCTCCCTAACCCTCTACCAGTCTCACCCACCTCTTTTCTATCTCTCATCAAAAAAAATAGCATTCTTAACGATAATAATAAAATAAAGTAAGGTAAAAACAAATATCCAGACATGAGAATAGAATAAGATGAATGAACATAAGGAAAATATCTCAAGAAAAGGCACAAGAAACAGAGATAGAGACACTTGTTCACACAAATGGGATTCCCATAACAACACTAAACTAGAAGCTTTGATATGTATCCAAAGGAACTGTAAACAGAGAGGGAAATAAATAAAATTAAGTTTGAAAATTAAAATACAATAAAAATTAGTAAAAATGAGACAGCCCTGACATGATATTACAAGAAAATATACCTCCAAAAATGCCATTGAGTTCCTTTTCTTTTTTTTAATTGAATATATTCTTCATTTACGTTTCAAATGTTATACCCTTTCCTAGTTTTCTACTTCCCAGAAAACCCCCAATCCATCCCCCCACACCCTACCTCCAAGAATATGCCCCTCCATCCAACACATTCCCACCTACTCCCCTAGATTTCCTCATGATGGGGCATCTATTGAGCCTTCATAGGATGAAGGACCTCTCCTCCCTCTGCTACCTGACAAGGCAATCCTCTGCCACACTTTGACTGGAACCATGTGTACCCCTTGGTTGATGGTTTAGTCCCTGGGAACCCTGGGGCATCTGGTTGGCCAACCTCTTCGATTTTCCCATGGGGCTGCAAAACCCTTCAGCTCCTCCAGTCCACCCTCCAACTCCTCAATTTAGGACCCCACGCTCAGTCCAATGGCTGGCTGCTAGCATCTGCCTCTCTATCTGTAAGACTCTGGCAGGGCCCCCCCCAGAGACAACCATAACAGGCTCCTTTTGGCATGCACTTCTTGTCATCCATAATAGTATAAGAGTTTGGTGACTGTTTATAAAATGAATCCCCAGGTAGGAGAGTCTCTGGTGGCCTTTCCTTCAGTCTCTGCTCCACACTTTGTCTCCATAATTGCACCTGTGAGTATTTTATTCCCTTTCTCAGAAAAACCAAAGCACTCCCACTTGGTCTTCATTCTTCTTGAGCTTCCTGTGGTCTGTGAAATGCAACTTGTTTATTTTGAGCTTTTGGGCTAATATCCACTTATCAGTGAGTGCATACAATGTGTGTTCTTTTGTGATTGAGTTACTTCACTCAGGATGACATTTTCTAGTTCCATCCATTTGCCTACGAATTTCATGAATTCATTGTTTTTAATAGCTGAATAGTACTCCATTGTGTATATATACCACAATTTCTGTATCCATTCCTCTGTGAAGGACATCTAGGTTCTTTCCAGCTTCTAGCTATTATAAATAAGGTTGCTATGAACATAGTAAAGCATGTGTCCTTATTACATGTTGGAGCATCTTGTGGGTATATGCCCAGGAATGGTATAGCTAGGTCCTCAGGTAGTACTATATCTAATTTTCTGAGGAACCACCAAACTGATTTCCAGAGTGGTTTGACCAACTTGTAATTCCACCAGCAATGGGGAAGTGTTCCTTTTTCTCCACATCCTCTCCAGCATCTGCTGTCCCCTGAGTTTTTCATCTTAGCTATTCTGACTGATGTGAGGTAAAATCTCAGGGTTGTTTTGATTTGCATTTCCCTGATACCTAAGAATGCTGAACAATTCTTTAGGTGCTTCAGAGCCATTTGAGTTTCCTCAGTAGAGAGTTCTCTGTTTAGCTCTGTACCCCATTTTTAATAGGGTTATTTGACACTCTAGAGTCTAACTACTTGAGTTGTTTGTATACATTGGATATTAGCTCTCTGTTGGATGTAGGGTTGGTAAAGATCTTTTCCCAATCTGTTGGTTGCCATTTTGTCCTATTGACAGTATACTTTGCCTTACAGAAGCTTTGCAGTTTTATGAGGTCCCATATGTCAATTCTTGTTCTTAGAGTAAACCATTGGTGTTCTATTCAGGAAATTTTCCTCTGTGCCCACGTGTCAAGGCTCTTCCCCACTTTCTCCTCTATAAGCTTAAGTGTATCTGATTTTATGTGGAGGTCCTTGATCCACTTGGAGTTGAGATTAGTACAAGGAGATCAGAATGGGTCGTTTTCCATTTTTCTGCATGCTGACCTCCAGTTTATCCAGCACCATTTGTTAAAAAAGTTGTCTTTTTTTCCACTGGATGCTTTTATCTCCTTTGTCTAATATCAAGAGACCATAGGTGTGTGGGTTCATTTCTGGGTCTTCAATTCTATTCTATTGATCTTCCTGCCTGTTTCTATACCAATATCATACAGTTTTTTTTTTTAATCACTATTGTTCTGTAGTAAAGCTTGAGTTTTCCCAGGAGATCTTTTGTTGTAGAGAATAGTTTTCACTATCCTGGGTTTTTGTTATTCCAAGTGAATTTGCAGATTGGTCTTTCTAGCTCTATGAAGAATTGATTTGGAACTCTGATGGGAATTGCACTGAATCTCTAGATTGCTTTTGGCAAGATGGCCATTTTTACTATATTAATCTTGCCAATCCATGAGCATAGGAGATCTTTACATCTTCTGAGTTCTTCAATTTCTTTCTTCAGAGGCTTGAAGTTCTTATCATACAGATCTTTTACATGTTTCGTTAGAGTCACTCCAAGGTATGTAATATTATTTGTGACTATTTCGAAGGGTGTCATTTTCCTAACTTCTTTCTCAGCTTGTTTATCCTCTGAGTAGAAGAAAGCTACTGATTTGTTTGAGTTAATTTTATATCCAGCCACTTTGCCTAAGTTGTTTATCAGCTTTAGGAGTTCTCTGGTTGAATTTTTGAATTTTTGGTTTGAATTTCACTTAAGTATACAATCATATGATCTGCAAATAGTGATATTTTGCCTTTTCTCTTTCTAATTTGCATATGTTTGACCTCCTTTTGTTGTCTAATTGCTCTGGCTAGTACTTCAAGTACTATAATGAATAGATAGAGAGAGAGTGGGCAACCTTGTTTGGTCCCCGATTTTAGTGGTATTCAAGTTTCTCTCCATTTAGTTTGTTAGTTACTGGTTTTCAGTATATTGCTTTCACTATGTTTAGGTATGGGACTTGAATTCCTGATCCCTCCAATGATTCAGCATGTAGGGATGCTGAATTTTGTCAAAAGATTTTTCAGTATCTAATGAAATGACCATGTGTTTATTTTCCTTGAGTTTGTTTGTGCAGTGGATTACATTGATACATTTCCATATATTGAACCATACCTGCATCCCTGAGATAAAGCCTCCTTGGCCATGGTGAATTATCATTTTGATGCATTCTTGGATTCGGTTGGCCAAAATTTTGTTAAGTATTTTGCATCGATATTCATAACGGAAATTGGTCTGAAGTTCTCTTTCCTTGTTTGGTGTTTGTTTAGTTAAGGTATAAGCATTATTGTGGCTTCATAGAATGAATTGAGTAGTGTTCCTTGTGTTTCTATTTTCTGGAATAATTTGAAGAGAACAGGTATTATCTCTTCTTTGAAGATCTGACAGAATTCTCCACTAAATCAATCTGGTCCTGGGCTTTTGTTGTTGTTGTTATTGTTGTTGTTGTTGTTGGAAGACTATTAACAGCTGCTTTTCTTTCCTCAGGACTTGTGGCACTATTTAGATGGTTTATATGATCTTGTTTTGACATTAGCCTCTGGTATGTGTCTAGAAAATTGTGCATTTTTATCCAGATTTTCCAATTTTGTTGAGAATAAGTTCTTGTAGTAGGATCTAATGAGTTTTTTGAATTTCCACAGTTTCTGTTGTTATGTCTTACTTTTCATTTCTGAATTTATTAATTTGGGTAGTGCCTCTGTGCCCTCAGGTTAGTATGGCTAAGGGTTTATCTGTCTTGTTGATTTTCTCAAAGAACTGGCTTGTGGCTTTGTTGATTGACTGTATAGTTCTTTTAGCTTCTATTTGGTTGATTTTAGCCCTGAGTTTTATTATTTCCTGCCATCTACTCCTCTTTGGTGCATTTGCTTTTTTGTGTGTTCTAGAGCTTTCAGGTGTGTTGTCAAGGGAGGAGATTTTGAGGGTTGCTGTCTATCAAGTCCCTCTGGACCCATGGCAGCAGCTCTCGACCTCCAGAGGTGGGAGGGAGTTCTTACCAAATGCCCTGAATGGGGCTGGTTTTCTAGGAAGTATCAGGAGATACTTCTACAACTCATTGGTCAGAGTTGGGCCACATTTCCATTTCACTCTCTTCAGGCCAATTAGGTTCAATTATGGAGATATATGCTTTTTCAAGTTCCTGTAAAAGAACATGGAAATTGAGTGACCTGGCAAGTGTCTGCCACATCAGAAAGGGTAGGCGGTAGAGGAAGGGGCCAAGTTCCTTTTCTGTACCCTTTAGAGTAGTTAGTTTCTCCAGTGAGATTTTCTTGGAAGAAAATAATTTTGAAATTCTGGGTAAGGAAGAAGAGCATGTGTTCACGTTTTAGCTCTAGGGCTTGTATTAGTATAAAAAGAAGTACTACGTTCTCCCTCACATGTGAAGATAAAACAAATTGACCTCCAAACAAAATAATGTTTGTGTGGTGCGTTTGGAAGAGGTGATTGAATTTGACCAATATACATTGTATAGTTATATCAAAATATGCTGAACTCCATAAATATGTAAAACTAACGTATATTAATGAAAACAAATAAATAGAAACAAATACTAAGAATATTTATTATAAACCAAAGTAATATACCAATAACACTCCTTCAAGATTGGTTAATTTAGCTTTCACAGTTATTATGAAGGATCAACATTTTACATCTCTCTTTGACAATTTTAATTTGCTTTTATGTTTATATCATCCTTGATGTCCAAGAATTAGATTCAGATATGACATTTTTAAGAGGATAAATGTGATGATTTTTTTCCTTCAGTATTCTATTAGAGATTCTAGTTATTTTTCAGAATCCCCTCATTAAGTCTTGTTTCTACAACTCATTGGTCAGAGTTGGGCCACATTTCCATTTCACTCTCTTCAGGCCAATTAGGTTCAATTATGGAGATATATGCTTTTTCAAGTTCCTGTAAAAGAACATGGAAATTGAGTGAGTGATTTCATAACAAGCTAGAATTCTAAAAATAAGATAAGGGAAATAACAATATTAAATATTAAATGTAATAGGGAATTGTGTTTTCTACATCTGGAAGACTCTTGACTTACATTAGATGGTGTGCTTCTACTAATTTTTCAATATTTAGGTTACATAACACTCTGTGTGTGCTGTTTTTGTTTTCCTACTTTTTTTTGCACTTAGATCAGCCAGGAATTGGTGATTACACACAATAAATTACTTACACATTGCCTTTGCATCTATAAGCTTTCAGTTTCACATATAAAATACCTATGTTTTCAGAAGGAGATTGAAATATAGAACTGTAATTTTTCACACTTCAATAGCATGTATTGTAATATGAGAGTTTTGTACAAATATCCCTTGATTGTGCATCCAAATTTTATGTTTTATGTTATTGGCTTTAACACAAGATAATTTACTCATCATATAATAACTCAAACCTTGAAAATAGCTAGATGGCCATATGGATGTTAAAATATTTCATTCATCTGGCTTAGATAATAACTTGACAGAGAAAATGTCAGATAAAATTATCCTTAACTGATCCTGAGGCCCCTATGGAAATCATGCAACTCTACTTCACCTCCTTTTACAAATTCAGTGCCTGACTTAGATGAAATTTCTATTACTAAGTAAACATTTCATAAAGTGTATCACTGAGAGTCATTGAGTGTATCATTCAAATTCTGTCCAAAACAGAAACAGCTTCTCAGATGACAATTCTAATAGAAATCTTAACAATATTAAATTTTAGCTCAACAAACTACCCAAAACATTAATTTGTAGTTGTTTGCAATTGATATTTCACAGACTTTTAGGAGGTATGAATATTTCACTTCAAATGTCAGTATCTCTAAGTCCTTGCAGTAAATAAAATGTAAAATGTCAGAGGTAGCAGCATCAGTGACCAGGACAATGTGAGGACATCAGTAAGTTCCTTTCTTCACAAAATAGCAACAAACTTGAACAAACTTGATCAATGTTCATAATTCATTTACAGATAATCCTGGAATTTATTTGTAGCCTTAAGGTACCTTGGGACAGCATTTCTTCAAGGAAACTTCCTGGCTTTGGCAAAATCAGTGACACAACTTTTTTTTTTCTTTTATTGTTGTTGTAGTTTTTCAGTCCAATTGCTAGCATTTCAGCTCCACAGCATACTTAGAAAGTGAAAGTTCCTTCCTCCTTGAGGTAGGAAAAGGAATGCAGGTTAAGTTCTCCCAGTGTCTTACTTTGAAAGGAATACCTTACTTGACCTGTGCTATCATGTTCCACCCAATTGAAATCATATTTGAAAAACATATAGACACAATAAAATTGGTTCAGTAGTAATTATAACCAGAATTAACCTTTGGATGTGTGATTATTGATTGAATAGTTTTGGTCAACAATATATTTTCCTTAAAAAAGAAGTCTAAATTTCAGGGCTGGTGGGTAAGAACAGTTTCTTTTCTTGCAGAAGACTCAGGTTTTCTTCCCAGCATCCAGAAGGTGGCTTACAACCATCTGTAACAGCAGTTCCAGTGCCTCACATACCCTCTTCTGAACTCTAAAGCTACCAGCAACACATACTGTAAAATATAAACATTACAGGTAAAATAATGATATATATAAAATGGAATACATAATTAAAAAGTTAAAAATAAGATGCCTGATTTTCAAAGAAATGGGAGTGAGATATTCTGATCCAGAGACAGATCAGAGAACAGACAAAACATGCTATGTATTCTTCACAAAGAATGGACTCTGTTCTTTTGATTGCAGTCTGGAGGAGGAAGCACCAAACTGAAGGATCCCTGTTTTATAGCATTAATCCATCCATGAAGGAAGGGCTCTCATGATCTATATGCTTCCTGTTTCACCCCAACTTGTATTATGATATTTGGGAGCTACCAACACATTCAAAAAAAGTCACAAGTTAGTGCTTTCCACTGAAGACATGAATCAATATATATCTTATAAAATATGCATGTCTTTATGACTTTGTATTATACAAAGCTTTGTTAGATTTGCTACACTGCTGTTTCAAACCTCTATAAATATAAGAAAACTAATGTTTGGTTCTTAGAAAGAGTTAATTTTATGGCATGTATACTGTAGCACAATGGAAATGTAAGTTGTAAAGACTTCATCTCTCAAAACAGTAGAAAATAAATTATAGAACATTCTTTTCTGACACTTTGATAAGGTAATTTATTCCCTTGATAATATAATCAAGAACCTTGTCCCAAGACAATTTGGTAAAAATATATATTACTGAATGAGGAATTCACCAAATGTTTAATGATAAGCATCCTAAATTTGTATTGAGATAGTGGATAGCTAACTACAGATATCCTATTGCAAATTAAGGGACAAAAAGTCAGGTTCTCTCAAGTATAGGTATCTCCTGAGAGGCTCTACTAGAGCCTGACAAATGCAGCTAGCCATTGGACTAAACACAGGGTCCCCAGTTAGAGATAGGACTGAAGATGCTCAAGGAGTTTGCCACCCCATTGGAAGAACAATATCAACCAGCCAGACCCTCCAGAGCTCCCAGGGACTAAACCACCAACCAAAGAACACACACGGAGGGACCCATGGCTCCAGTCGCATATGTAGCAGATGATGGCCTTGCTGGGCATCAATGGGAGAAGATGCCCTTGGTCCTATGAAGGCTTGATGTCCCCTGGTAGGGGAATGCAAGGGTGGGAAGGCAGCAGTGGTTGAATGGGAAGAACACCCTCTTAGAAGCAGGGGGAGGGGAGATGGGGTAGTGAGTTTCTGGAGGGGAAACCTGATAAGGGAATAATATTTGAAATGTAAATAAGTAAAATATCCAATAAAAAATAAAAAATAATATATAAAACACACACACAAAAAGAAAGTCAAGTACTTTAATATAGAGAGAACACAAGTATTTTCAAAACAAGTCCCATCTATTCAAATATCAAGCATTGAATATCTGAGAAAACTTTACATCATAGGGTGTGAATGCATATAAAATTAAAGTTGAAACTAAAAGATTCTGTTGAATGTGTTTGGTGATACAGAGGTAGCTGAGAGATAAAAAGGAACTTAGTCATTTAGAGATTTTCTCTCTAGATTGTAATCCAAATTTGATTGTGTGGAAAGGATTAGGTTTATATCTGTCATATGTTAGAATATGATTCGACTGGTTTGGACTGTGACAGATCTGAGATTTAATCAAGTTTTAATTTCTGTGAGAAAAAAAAAAGAGAGAGAGAGAGAAGGGTGTTTGAGCACACTCCAGAGTATCAGAAGAAGTAATGAAGATCTCTTTCAGAGTTAAACCCCAGAGGACTGTGTCTATTTGCACTTGTTACAGAATTTCACAGTGACTTATTTGGATTTGTCTAACATAATTTCACAAACTCTAAAATTAAAAATAATCTACATTAAGGCAACAATATTCATAAGTAGAGGTATGTACTGTCAGTTACAAGAAGCTTGAAGTTATCACATAATAAACTGTCCCCAGAACCTCTGAGGCACTTTGGGTTTCCTTGTCAAGTTGCAGTAAGAAGTATGTTAGCCTCTGTAAACTTGGGTAAACAGAGGTCCAGAGACTCAAATTGAGAAGAAGCTTCTCCTTAGAAGAAAGTGTCTGGAAAGCTCTTTGTATAGGAGATAAGACAGAGACATTGTATCTTGGCATAAAGGTGGTATATAGTGTATGAATTTATGGCACAGTGTAAAGCAAGTCAAGAATTATTGTGCACTTTGTTTATATGAATCAATAGGATTTGATAAACTCGTATGTTCTCTCCTCTCAAAGTATGTAAAGCTATTGAAATCTTTTAGGTATTTTGAAAGTTGATGTTTTCTGCTGAGAAAATGTAGAAGAAAGGCAAATACTACAAAATATTTTCCACCAATTTGTAGATAAAATGGTGTGTTTTTCACACTCTACTATTTTCTTAAATCATTAATAACAAAACACAGTGACAATTCGAGCTTTTTAAAATGTAATTTAGCCACACCGTCTGAAAAAGATGCAAATTATAAAAAACAGGCAATCATTGTGATTCTGGGACTCTTTTACATTGCTTTAAACAAGAACAAATGGCTTTGTGCTGTTCTCTAAACTTTGTGTTTTCACCCTTTGATGAATCTTCTCAAATCCTTTTTACAAAAGGATAATCAAAAACATTCTATTCAGCATGAGGATTTGAACTACCGAAGAAGTATCAGGGATTCAATGAGTATTTTTCCTCCACTAAACACGGAAACAACATTTTATATGTTTTTTTAATAAAAAATGATAAATAATTTTCCTGATGTCCAAGCAAGCTCTTATGGTCAGAGGATTTGAATAGGAACTGTCCTTTAGAACAGAACCTTGTCAGAGATCTTCAAACATCAAGCTCTGTCTTATTGTCCATGTTTTCAGGGTCTATGTTATACAATTACAACAAGAATGCTACTGCTAAGTTTACTGAAAATCCCCCACTCTCAATATCTGATCAGATTCAGTAGGTGATCACAATATTTGTGCCTGTGTGGTAGCTAATAAGCATATCTTTAGCAAAATCTTAGGTCTAGTTAGATCCCATGGCACTTGTTTAATTTACTTAATTTTCCACAGTATTTCCCTCCAGTCTCCCTGCTTTATCTTTAGACACAAATCTTAATTTTTCTGTAGTATATTTGGGATCAGTCTTGTTCTCATTTATTTTCTCCACCTGCAACAATTCCTGCATGTAAACCAGAGTTCATTTTTTTATTCCCTAGTTCTGTTCTTATTTTTATTATTTTTATCTTTCAATACTGTAAATTAGTCTGCCCTGATATGTATTCTATTATCTTCATCTACACATTTCTGTTTTACATTTAGTTTTACTAATCCATATACTTATGGTAAGAAATGTTTGACATGGTGTATATCAAGTATATGTAACTGCAAGTTTTTCCCCCCAGCCCCTTTGAGGACTCTTAGACTTCTTAAATAGGAATAAATGCCTAGGTCAATAGCTTTGCCTCATTTCCAAGAGCTCATAACTTAGTTATCCCATTTAAACTAGTCTAAGACATGCTACATGGTTATTAATATCTCCTTAGGTTTATGTGTCTGTCTTCCTTTGTGTCCAGGTGAATCTCCCTGTGTCTGACTCTAACGGAGAATTCCTCTCTCTCTGCCAGATGTCCCACCTTCTAATTGCCATTTGCCAATAAGCATTTTATTGGCAGGTGAATTCTTTTTAACACCATACTAAAGAGATTATCTCTTCAGTTAAAATTACAATATGATTTTCTGTTTTTCCAAGTCAGAATGATTGTAGCAGTAAACCACATATTGCAATTGAATAGAGGGAGATTTTCATCATTATTAGTAACTATATAACCTTGTCTCAGGTAATGTGGTTCCTGTGTTAAAAATAATTAACATTCTTATATTATTAACATTGTTCTTTAAGTAATACTATTTCTCTTTCCCATGAGAACAATAACCTCACTTTTTAAAATCTCTTATTTTTCATTCCTATGCTATTAAAAAGTAATAGGGAAGTTTTTCTCTCTGATACAGTTATGACATAATTAAGCTTATTATTGTTTTCCAAGATATGCACCACCTTAACCCAACTCCTAGAACTGACACTTCCTTTGCTTCTTCAGATGGCTTTTCATTCTTGCCCTTAGTCTTAATTGTAATTTTTTATTGAAAGCTAGATGTATTCTCTTGGGTAGAAGGAAATTTTGGACTTCCATTGCTTATAACCAGTATCTGAGAATAAACATAAAAGGAAGAATGATTCAGATTGATTCAGCACTAAGGACAGCTGGCTCTGTTACTCCAATGGAATTGAGACAAACATAATGATGACATGAGCATGAGGAGAGGAGGCTGCTCAACTGATGTATACTGCGGGGCATAACCAGGGACCTGGGACAAGGTATGGATATGCCTCCTGTGATCTATGTCTTTCAGCTGGTTTCTACTTCCTACTTCCAGTAAAGCCATTGCATCATAGTTCAAAACAGGGATAAATCTATTGATTTTCCCTTACACGGTTCAGGGTATCTGTACATGGTAGATGCAAATTACATTATAAATTCATTCATTTGCTGATGTTTAATTTTTACTGTCACTTTTGATTTTCCCTGATAATTTCTTCATAAAAGGAATTATTAATTTTATCTTCAAAGATACCTGGATAACAGTTATACTGGCAAAGTATATGTATAGTGTGTGCGGGTGGGGGTGGGAGGGTGTATATGTATGGCATGTGGGGGGCACTAGGTTTGGAGGTTGGGGAAATGGAGGATAGAATAAGATGAATTACGAGTAGAAGTTTATGGTGTATATGATCAGAATATATTGTATGAATGAATGAAATTCCCAAAGAATTAATAAAAATACACTTTAAAAAGTGCTTTTAAAAGCAGAAAAATATAGCTAAATGATAGTTATAGCTAGTACAATTGGGTGGAATTATTGAAATCAATTTGCCATTCATTTTTCTCAACTGTTCTATATAGATTTTATTTTGCAAAGCACCAAACTAGTAGGTTATCTGTAGCATGTAATTTTGTCCACACTGCTTTTTTCTCCTGGCCTGTCACTTGAGCACACTAGCCCAAGAGCACGTACACATACACATGCACACACACACACACACACACACACACACACACACACACACACACACACACACCAGTTATTCTTAAAATGCCTTGGCTATCTCAAAGACTGGGCACTCCTTAATCTTCTTCTGCTACCCCAGTGCTAATCAGGAAATTAGCCAGAGGCCATATACCTGAAAACTCACATGGCTGGTTGGCTTAATTTTCCCACTACTGTGACTCCTTCTCCTCCCTCAGTTCTCCGAACTTTCCCTGCTTCCTATCATGCAACTCCTTATGTCCTGCCCTATGCTCATCCGTTGGCTACTGGTAGATCAAAAACTAGCTAGGGGTAAGGATCTTCTGTGTCAGTAAATACAGATTCTCAATTAAATCAAAGCATTAGAACCATCTCCCTACTGTATCTTCTCTGAATGAAAAAGATTTGGTGTTGTTCACATTGTATTTTGTTTAATCTTACTTGTTTTCTATCTTGGTAATTAGTTCGCAGCAGACTTGAGTGGTCACCTAAAGGAGCATTCTCTCTCTGGGCTATTCTCAGAAATAGTGTGCTGTTTTGTTTTTTGTTTTTGTTTTAATTTTTGAACTATCATACTCATATAAATGCCTTTTCTGTTCATTTTCACTAATTTCCCATTGTTCAAGTCATGTGACTTAAGATTGTACTTAATGGGGAGGGGAAGAATATACCTGTTATATGAGACAGAATAAGGAAGACTGAAGCAGTTCAAGGATAGCTTGTCCACACTTAGAGTTCCTACAAACTGGGGAAACAAACTGAGATTCTGCCTCAAAAACACCAAAGCAACAAAGTAGCTATGCCATAGAGAATTTATAATCTCTGCAGAGCTGTACTTCTTTGCCCTACCACAAGACCAATATTCGAATTCATATGTACAGACTTGCAAGATTATTTCTGTCCTTGGGGGTGGAATAAACTCATTATTTTACTTTACTTAATATGACAATAATTTAAAATATATTTATGACAATTTTTATTATAAAATACTGTGATATTAATAGTGTGTCTTTAATATTTATATCACATTCCCAATGTCCACATAAACATTCAAAACCAGGAGGAGTGCAATGAAATTTGGAATCATGTTGGGCAGGTGAATCTTACAATTTATTAGCAGCTCTCTAACACAGAAGTCAATTTTAGAAATTTTATTATCAAAATAGCTAGTACCACTCATTTTAAATTGAGTGTGATAATTATTTATACATGGAACAAATCCATAAAATATTTTCAAATCAATTTTCATTATTAAGCAGTTGTTCATTATGTTTTCTTCAATGAGCACTCTGCTCAGAGTGAAACAGAATGTAGGGTGTTTGTGGATGTTTCCTTGCTTGTTTGTTTACACTGGGAGCAGTAAATTATGTCATTTTTATAAGACATATTGGGCAATCTTATCTGTGATTGCTTTTGTTTCAACATAAGGCAAGCCTGGAGCACTGTTAGTTCTTGCTAACAGCACTTTGCAGCCTTGTTGAATCTGTCAGTAGAAGGCCAATATGATTCACTTGTCATTTATGACAATTCTCTTGTACATGTAAAATGTTTTATAAGTGGCTGCATTCTTGTTGACACTGAAGAAAGCTCCTTTTTCATTTTCTATAACTGTGTCACTTCTTTTCCTAGAATAAGCATTCATATTCTTGCTCCATTGTTTGAGATAGGTAGCTAACTTCAAAGGATTTATTATCACACTGTCTATCATAGTTAGCATCAAGGAGTTGGTGATGCCTCTGGTCTGTGTTCATGATGTCTCCACTTCTTTGGGATGGATATACTCTTGATATCTCTATGGTGGAATATGACGTAAACTTCTGGCTTATTCAGCTCCTGATTTTATTGCTGTAGCAACTGTTTCTCAAAGATGGAAGCCACTTGAGGCTTGCTTATTAATCCAAATGAATCTTCTCAACAGATTTTATGGTAAGAAGAATCATTGAATCAATTAATTTTAAAACCTGTTGCCAATAACTATGTATCAAATTTCCTATTGGTTTATTTGCTATGATATCCTAAAATTATTCATTATTCTCATAGAATTTAATGAACATTTAGGTGGGTATTCTGCTTTGATTTAGATTTATCAGTGATGTTACTATATGAGTAAATCTAACATATTCCCAGGTAGGCGAAGGAAACTGACATTTCTAAGAATAAGAAAAATTATTATTATTATTATTATTATTATTATTATTATTTAGTTCGGTACTGCACATTCAGGATTTTTTAAGTCTAACCATTTATTAGGCTACTTGAAAAATATAGGCAGATTTTTGTTCCTCTTTAAAACTTCCATTTCATATGCCATATCAATAAATACAAATGTTTATTGAACACATAATTTTTACTAGGCAATCTTTTTGGCCTCAACATTGCATACATCAATAAAAAATCCAAATGTCTGCTCTTAAGATTAAATATTACACTGGAATAAGGACATAATTAAAATCAATATCATTTTAATTTTTAAAAGTGAGGCACAGAGTTCTGAGAAGGATCAGGGTCACCAACTCACTAATAAGCTTGGATATATGCATGCTACTCTCTAGTTCTTGTATTGTCTCATCAAGAATCTTCTCCATTATTCTCTGGACTTAGAGTAACTTTGTTTTTTTTATTTAAATGCCTAAATTGAATATAATTCATATAAATCTTGTGTTTTAATTTTCTAATTCTGTGTATATTTTATATAATTTATTTTTTTTCCACAGAGACCACATCTGTAGCAAGAGTGTGTTTATATTTAGTTTAAATGGTTCTTTGAAGGTATTGTATGTTTCTATTATCTCATGAATTTCTGTGACATCCTAATATTTAGATTGCAGTTTCTTCTTGGTTTTTCCTCTGTGGTGAGTGGGGGTAATGTTGGTAGAAGCATGGCAGAATCCTTTCATCTAGCCATCATTTAGACGGCTGCTTCCTTCAATCATTGTCAATTCTATGTGATTTTTTCCCCCAAGACTATCACTTTGCTTCACAGAAGCAGGGAACCCAGAGAATCTGCTGTCCCTAAGTTATACTTCTCTAGCTGTGATAAATAGAGGGGCTCACTTTGTTCTTCAAGTTGTACATTTAACTTTGGAGACATATAATTTTCTACTTTTTGCTGATATATTTATTTTTAAATCCTTACTGTGTTTTTGCTTCATTCCCACATATGCTGCTTCCTATATTCTCCTCACTCTGTGAATGCATTCTGTGTTTGACAGTTAATTTTCTACCTTTATTAAGGCCACAATCTACATTTCTAATTTATTCTTCTTATGTATATGATTTCTGAGAAAATAGATGATATTTGACTTTATTGGATCTTTTTCAAAGTTTATACTACTAGCATACTTTTTCAAGAATTAAATTTAACAGCAAAATTAAAATATTTTTGCAGAATAATTGTACTATTATGTTCTATCAACATACAATAGAAATTACAGAAAATACCTATTTGTTAAAAAACTAAGGATATGAGCCATAATTTCCTCTTTTCCTAATGAGAATTTGAGCAAATATAAGACATAATTAAATTATATTGAATTTAATAATAAACTCCATGCATGATTTAGTGATACATTTCATTCACAAATATTAAAACATTAAATCATATTATTTTATCTATTTAAGAAAATTTCTCTTGGAAGATAACATGCTCAGAAAGGTTAAATGATTTAATAATATAATTGGAGTGATTAAATAAACTTACAAAAGAGCTAGGATTAGATTGAGCCCTGCATTTAATTTTTTAAAGCTAAGAGTTAATACTTACCATCTGCAAGCTAAATGATAACAAAAATGTTCTAAGAATGAAGACATATTCAGTACAAAGTCAAAGCCAAAGCTCAATGCTCATTGAGACTTTTGATAAATACAAATGCCCTTCTCCATCCTCTGAGGACTGATCACAGAATAGCTTCCTCTCTAAGAGAGCTGCGTTTGTGAGTGACCAAATCATTCTATAAAATGCTGAGCACAGATGGATATATGGCTACAATATTTTATGTGTGAATTTAGCCATGGATGATTCAAATTTTAATAAAAGAATAGCAAAGTGTTTGAAAGTCACAAATTTACATATTCCTATATACTTTCGAGAAATCTGGAGTACTTCTAATACATAATACAGAATAAAATTTATGCCAAAAGTAGCATTGTTTCAGGAAGGCTTATCAGATGAAATTCTGTGTACAGTCAGTACTGATGAAACGTTTTTCCATGTTTTGAGTTCAAATGTGGTCAAATTCATACATGTAATACTGTAGCCATGTATCAACCTGTGCTCAGCATGTTATAGAATGATTTAGTTATTCACAAATGCAACTGCCTTGGGCAAGGGAGGTAGGCTGTGAACAGTTCTATACAGGAGCCTAACATAACTGTCTCTTAAGAGGCTTCATCCAGAAGTGGATTGAAACAGATGTATAGATCCACAGCCAAACATCAGGTCGTGCTAGAGGAGTATCATGGAAGAGTGGGGCATAGAATTGGATACGTTGGAGAGTTGGAGGACACTGCAAGGAGACCTCGAGTCACCAACCAAGGAACATGCTGGGTTTCTACTTAGGTTCCCTATTATATGTAGCTGATGTTGAGCTTGGTATTCATGTGGGTCTCCTAATAATTGGAGTAGAGGCTGTCTCTGACTGTTTCTGGCCATTGGAATCCTTTCCCTTAGCTGGGCTGCTTGATTGAGCCACAGTGGGAGGGAATGTTCTTTGGCCTACTACAACTGGATGACTAGGGTGGTACTTGAAGGGAGGCATTTCCCTTCTCTGAGGAGAAAGGGTTAATGGGGAAGGGATTCTTAAGTGTGGGACTAGGAGTTGAGAAAGTGTGTGACTGTGATGAGAAGTGAATGGAAAACATAAGTGAATCACTAGAGTGTCCAAGGAATGACTGTTTATTGAAAATTATGCCTATTATCTCATATATTTTAAGTCATCACTAAATTAATTATAATACGTAGCACAAGAATCTATGCAAATATGTTGCTTATGTTATATTATTTAAGGAAAATATCACAAAAATACTTATGCATTTAGGTTTGAGTAGGTTCTTTTCTAGCTAATTTTAAACATTTGGGTTAAATTCGTGAATGTATAAATATAGAACTGGCTATATGATTTCAGAGTCTGTATTCTCTGATATATAGTGTTGTAGGGAGATGTATGATAAAGAAAAAAATAAGGTGCAGAGGTAGGAAAATAGAGAGGTGAACATTTCATTAAGTAATCTTTATTTTAGTAAATAGATAAATAAAATAAATATTTGTTCTCTTATATGTACTCAATAAATGAGCAACACATTTATTTCATAAAAGCATTTTAATGTCTTCAAAATATTTCCAAGTTGGAGTGGAAAAAAAAGAAATCCTAGCAGCAGAGTGGGGTCAAGAGATTGATTCCCATGTTTACTGATACATCTGAAAGGGCCAATATCTGCCTACCTAAGAGCTAATAAGGAACAATCTCTAAGGAGGAGATCACAAGGATTAGATCATCCTTAACAGTTCTCACGGATTTGCCTTGTTACCTGAATCCAAAAGCAAAGCCATGCTTTGAAAGAGAATTAGTAAAAGGTGCATGAGATGTGTGTGTATGTATGGAGGTTATGGCATCTTTGAAATATTTATTATCTATAACATTAATTTTACAATCTCATCTTTTAAAATATTTATCTCTCACATAAATATTATATGCTAAAATCCACATAATTAGCCAGTTACAAATGACTTGACTTAATTTTCAATATGTTATAAATTTGTTGTAGAACACTGATATTGAAAATGGGATTAATTTTAGTCAGTAAAAATTAGTTTGTGTTGCTTGTACTGACATTACAGAGGAATGTGGAGTCCTCTCAATAAACAAAACCAAGAATCTATAAAGATTGTCCTATGATTAAGGGCACCAGCTTTTTTCCAGAGGACCTGGGTTTAATTCCCAAATATGCACTTGTCAGCTTGCAACTATCTATAACTCCAATTCCAGGAATCTAATATCCTTTTTGGCAAAGGAAGGCACTGTGTACACATGGTGAATAGATACTCATTCAAACAAAACACTCATTCACAGTAATGTAATAGATTACAATAAAAAGCAAATGAACAGACAAAATATTAAAATCATCAATATAAAAATCTATATCTATATATTTAAATTTATGAAAGACCCAAGTTAACAATGAATGCCATCTTTACAGACTTCTCAATTTGTCTTCCAGATGACTGGCTTGTCTCTTTGTCCTTGCATGGTATAGCCACAGAATGGGTCTTTACTTTTATCTACTTTGCTTGGAAGAATAACAGTCATGTTGAATCTCATTTTTTTTTATGTTACAGTAACTTTAGAGAACTGGTAAGATAAGGCTATGCTCTCGCCTATCCTATTATTCCATATTGTTCTTTTCAGGCTGTTTTGCCTTAAGAGACTCCGTTTAACAATCAGCTTTTGACTCCATCTTGAGAATGGAAAACACCAAGGTGAGCCAATTCTATCTATGTGTTAGACTGAAAAATGAGTTATTCTTAGGAGCAGAAAGGGTGTCACTTTATAAAATCATTATGGTGAATTAATACTACAAAAGCGTAAGGACATAATAAAATTATATCAGAGAAAACAGGCCTTGGCTTATATACTATAGAACAAGGAAAGGATTTAGTTCCCTTGTCTGTACACAAAAAATGATGTATACTTGTCCCTGTGGTAACAACAGGCCCTATACCAACCCTACAATGTTATACCCAGTATGAGTGGCCTGTTGATGTTACATACCTGTTTGTCATCTGCCTATATGCCTGCTATCCTGCTCAGACCTGAACCTACTGTTTCTGCTTCAGACCTGATCTTATCCTTTCATCTTTGCAGCTGGTTATAATTTTATTCTTCACCTTGACTGTCCTTTGTCCTGATCCCTATAGTAACTATTTCTTTCCTGAGTCTGGCTTTGATTTTGATTTTTTTGTCTTATCAATGCAGATTTATATACCATAATATCAGTGTATATCTAAAAACACTTCATCTCCATTGTAGCCTCTTACATATTTATTTATCCTTTATACATATGTATATATATATATATATATATTCATCATTTATGTACACACACACACACACACACACATATATATATATGTAAAGGTACCTGTACTGTGTATTGTATGATATGTTTAAATGATCTCTCATTTTCTCTGAACTTTCTCCATCTGATTTTATGTCTTAAGTAGACTGCTTGGATTGAATCTAATTGAAAACATTTACCCATGCCTTTTTATATATTTCCATAGGTTAGGAAGTTTTTCTCTGCTATTACAATAAATTATTTTTCTGTGTCTTTGTCACTGTGTACATCTTTCTGAACATGATAGCATGTATTTTTACTCTTCAATTTAATTGCACATATCATGAAAACTTCCTTGGTTTTCATTCTTTCCTTTGTGTTTTCAAATAACCTTCTTTCACATCTACAGATAACTTTGTTCTGTGTTATCAGGTTAGCTGTTGGTGTTTCCTATTGCATTTTTTTTCACTTCTAAGAATGGTTTGTTTCATCTTCATCATCATCTACAGCTACTTTAGGATCCCCTGGCAAGCCTAGAAGCTGTGAGGTGTTTTGTGTTCCCTCTGTGCTCCATCTTCTTGTCAGCACATCTGCCTGCTATCCCAAGACATTCAACCAACTTAGACCACCAGGTGAGACAGACTACTTTATTTCTCTGCCTGCCAGCCCCTCTGGGAAAATCCAATAACAACAAGCTTTGCTCTGATTTTTATGCATTCCATTTTCCAGGCCACAGCTCTGCCTGCATTTAGAAAAGCAAGCCTGATGCCACAGGGGACAATAAGTTCTACCTGTAATCCCAGAAGTCTGCTGCCCTCAAGTACTTCCTCCTCTAGTTGCAGTCCCAGAGGTATGGTGCAATTTCAGACTAGCAGGCTTGCCAACAACAGGGACAACAAGATAGAATCCAGAATAAGAACACAATCAACAACATCCAGCGCAATATGACACAACCAGAAGTTAGCTATCATGTGAAAGCAAGCCCTGGATACCCTAACATAGCTGAAGCACAAGAAAATGACCTTAAATCTAATCTTATGAAGATAATAGAAGCCTTTGAAGAGAAACCATATAAGTCCCTTAAAGAAAATATCGTCAAAAAAGTAAAGGCTGTTAAAGAGGAGATAAATAAACATAAAGAAATATAGATAAATACAATCAAATAGGTGAAGCAAATGAGTAAAATGTTTCAAGACCTGAAAATCAAAATAGAAGCAATAAAGAAAACAAAAACTGAGGCAATCCTGGAGATGGAAAATCTACAAAAGTGAACATAAAAACAGACACAAGCATCACCAGGACAATGCAAGAGATGCAAGAGAGAATCTCAGGAGAAGAAGATATATAGAATAAATTGATACATCAGTGAAAGAAAATAAAAAATACAACAAGTTTCTAACTTACATATCCAGAAAAATTGGGACACCATGAAAAGACCAAACTTAAGAATAATAGTAATAGAAGAGGAAAAATATTTCCAGCTCAAAGGCCCAGAAAATATTTTCAACCAAATAATAGAAGAAAACTTTCCATTCTTATGAAAGAGATGGATATAAATGTACAAGAAGCTTACAGAACAGCAAACAGATTGGACCAGTAAAGAAAATCCTCCAGACACATAATAATAAAGACAATAAATCTACACAAGAAAGAAGAATATTAAAAGGTGAAAGTGAAAAGACAAAATAACATATAAAGACAGACTTATCAGAATTATACCTGAGTTCTCAACAGAGACCCTAAAAGCAAGAAAAGTCTGGAACGATGTGTTGCCAACACTAACTGACCACAGATGTCAACGCAGACTACTATACCCAGCAAAATTTTCAATCATCACAGATGGAGAAACAAAGATATTCCATGACTAATATCCAAACTTAAACAATATCTTCCTACTAATCAAGTCCTACATACTAGAAGGAAAATACCAACACAGGGAGGGTAAGTATGCCCAAGAACACAAGAAATTAAAGATCTACAAAAACCAAGAGAAAATCTCTCTCTCTCTCTCTCCCTCACACACACACACACACACACACACACACACACACACACACACACACACTACCACCACCATGACCACCACCACCAACATCAAAGTATTAGGAAGTAGCTAACAATCAATTGTCATTAATATCTCTCAACATCAATGGACTCAATTCACCAATAGAAAGTCATAGGCTATGAGAGTGGCTGTATAAACAGGATCCATCATTCTGCTGCCTAAAGGAAGCACAGCTCAGCAACGAAAATAGAGAGTACCTCAATATAAAGGACTAGAAATAGGTCTTCCATGTGAATGGACCCAAGAAAAAAAAAACTGGAGTATTCATTATAATATATAATAAAACAGACTTTCAACCAAAAACAATCAAAAGATACAGGGAATGCAACTTATCAAGGGAAAAATCTACCAATACTAAGTCTCAATTCTCAACATCTATGACCTAAATTCAAGGACAACTAGATTCATAAAAGAAACATTACTAAAACTTAAATCACAGATTGAACCCCAAATATTAATAGTTGGGGACTTCAACAATACCTTCTTACCGTGGACAGGTCATTGAAACAGAAACTAAACAGAGAAATAATGAAAATAATAGATGTTATGAACCAAGTAGATCTAACTGATATTTATAGAACACTTCATCCAAACACAGAAGAATATACTTTCTTCTCAGCACATCATAGAACCTTCTCCAAAATTAACCAGGCACAAAGCAAGGCTTAACAGTTCCAAGAACATTGAAATAACCTCTTGCTTTGTTTCAGATCACCATGGATTAAAGCTGGACTTAAACAACAACAAAAGCTACAGATATCCAACAATCTTATGGAAACCAAACAGCTTTTTGCTCAATGACAACTGGGTCAATGAAGCAATAAAGAAATAAATCCTAGACTTAACTAGAATTTAATGAAAGTAAAGGCACAACATACAAACTTATGGTACATAAGGAAAGCAGTGCTAAGAAGAATTTTATACTACTAAGTTCTTTCATAAAGAAATTAAAAAATTCTCATACTAGCATCTTAGCACACCTGAAATTTCTAGAACAAAAAGAAGCAAATACATCTAAGAGAATTTGAAAACAGGAAATAATCAAACTCAGAGCTGAAATCAATTAGAACAAAGAAAACAACACAAAGAATCAAGAAAAATCAAAAGATGATACTTTGAGAAAATTATCATGAAAGACAAACCCTTAGTTTAGTTTTTAGTCAATCTGACTAAAATCCAGAGAGATCGTATCCAAATTAGCAAAATCATAAATGGAAAGGAAAATATAACAACGGATGCTGAGAAAAAAATCAATATGTCTTACTTCAAAAAACTGTACTCCACAAAAATGGGTAAATCTAAATGAAATGGATGTTTTTCCTGACAGATACCACTTAACAAATGTAAAACAAAGACCAGATACATTATTTAAAATGTTCTGTAACTCCTAAAGAAATAGAAGCAATCATCGAAATCTCCCAAAAAGCAGTTGTTGGCGAGGATGTGGAGAAAGAGGAACACTCCTCCACTGCTGGTGGAATTGCAGGCTGGTACAACCACTCTGGAAAGCAGTCTGGCGGTTCCTCAGAAAACTGGGCATGACACTCCCGGAGGATCCGGCTATACCACTCCTGGGCATATACCCAGAGGCTTTACCGGCATGCAATAAGGACACATGCTCCACTATGTTCATAGCAGCCTTATTTATAATAGCCAGAAGCTGGAAAGAACCCAGATGTCCCTCAACGGAGGAATGGATTCAGAAGATGTGGTATATCTACACAATGGAATACTACTGTGCAATTAAAAACAATGAATTCACGAAATTCCTAGGCAAATGGTCAGAACTTGAAAATATCATCCTTAGTGAGGTAGCCCAATCACAAAAGAACACACATGGTATGCAGTCACTGATAAGGGGATATTGACCCAGAATCTCGGAATACCCTAGACACAATCCGCATATCAATAGATTTCTAAAAAGATGGAAGGAGAGACCCATGGTCCTGGAAAGACTGGATGTAGGGGAACGCCAGGACAGAGTAATGAGAGGGGGTTGAATGGAGAAAAGAGGGAAGGAAGGGGGCTTATGGGACTTTCGGGGAGGGAGGAAACGGGAAAGGGGAAGTGATTTGGAATGTAAATTAAAAAAAATAAAATAAAAAAAAAAAAAGAAAAGCCCAGGACCAGAGAGTTTTACACACACTGCCTTCTTGTGTTTCTCTCCTCCTTGTAGTATTTTTACTTTTTATTTTTCACCATCCCAAATGAGGATATGATACACTATTTATTCTCTTATGGTTGGTATGAAAGTCATCGCAGTTCCTAATCATTATTACAGAGACAATAGGGAACGTGTTTATCATAAAGTGGGAAAGGAGAAAATAAAAGCATGGAAGTTATACATATTTACACTCAATCCCTTAAAATTAATATCATGGGTAACAATACTTATTTTAGATTTTTGAGGTTATTTTTACTCTAATTAATCTGCATTTAGTCTTTGTTAATTAGGACTTAGACCATTTATTCTTTAGAAATTCATACACTCTCACTTTACTTATGAGAAAATTAAGATTCTAAAAAGACTGAAATTAAATGTAGAGACTCATAGTATTAATATGTGACTATTGTATGCTCATCCCTAAACAGGAGATTATATATATAAAACCCTCCCCAATTACATTGTTGAAGAAAGTATGTAAAGATTGTAAGAGGCAGAGGGTGGAAGGAATAATATATGAAATGTTGTCTTTTGGACATTGCATAGCTGTTACACATGAATCAAAGCAGCTAGAGTTATAAACACAAGCCTGAAATCAAGAAAGTCAGCATTCCAAGATGCATAGTTGAGTGTTCATGTGACTTTACACTACAACCAAAAATGTTCTGGCAATTGATGGTGTCTGAGGCATGAGAAGGCATTCTTGTTTGGGTATAGGTCACTGTTGGGTCACATGCTCTAGTGACAGATGCTCCCAACCCTATCCACTCATAGGTAGACAGGAATAGTTGGTGTAGCAGGTTTAAAAGCAAATAAGAAAGAAACAAAAGGACATAAAAATAGGAGAGATGTATTAGAATAGAGAGTGGTATCCAGGGCTTGTAGGAGGTTGAGCTTGTACTGGATATACCTGCTCACATTATATACATGTACAAAATTGTTAAAAATAAATGAAAAATTCATATAACATTTGAAAGTACATATATAGCCTTATTCTTGATAAACAGTTGAAAACTAAATTCAAATATGTAGGAATACTCATCTAAGTTCATTTTGTTGTTTTTTTCCATAGCATATTATACACTGGATATGACAATATAGCTCTAATTAAAAAATAAGTCCTATCTTAGCAATCTTTATTTTCCCAGAAGAATATTTTTCTTCTTTTACAGGTGTGTGTCCTCATGTGTATGCACACACATGTGGGTAGGTGTCAGTGTTTGTGTGTGTGTGTTTCTGTGTGTGTATTTATAGGAATGGAAGTAGACTGAAAGAATATCAAAGATAATTTTCAGTGTTTAAATTTCATATTAGTTTAATTAAAATAAATGACCATTTTGAAGATGTTAAGGGGAATCAGGAAGCAAATTCCCAACAAGTTTATAATCAGAGTACAAAACTGATCAAATTTTATTGGCAATATTTATAAACAAATTAGAAAATTACAAAAACAAATTTTATTGTAGACCTTGATTAACTGGATTATTTTGAATAATAAGTTGTAAATTCAAACCATACAATTGATTCAGTAGCTCTTTGATAGTTTTATAAAATTAACTTTCCACAGTTCCTTGCTTAATGATATGTTGCTAAAGTGATTAAGCTGAATATGCTCAGTTACAGAAGGTGAAGCATATGCTAGGTTCAGAGGTCTAAGATCATCTTAGAGAAGGACATGAAAATTCTAATTTAATATTAAAACTTACTTATTACAGTGATTGTTTTCTTGGTCAGAAATATATCTTTTATCATATAAATATTTTTAAAAAATAACAACACAAAAACAGTTTGCTACAGAGTTCATGTATGGGCCTAAAACAAACAGAGACTGTACTTTTGGGCAAAATTAACTATTTTAAGAGTTTTGCAAAATTATCAGAAAGGTATTTGTTTAACTGAGTAGCAAGTAATATAGCATTTTATGTTTGCAAAAGTTGGGTTACAGATCTTAATTCTGAGAATTTTTATGATAAGAGAAAATGCTTTCTAACCTTTTTATCCATAATTTACAGAGCTGACAAAGCAAAAATGTGGTTTGTATTTTATATCCATTCATTTACATGCTAATGAAATTCGTTACATAATATTACTATACAGACTTTTGTCTACTGATTGTAGCTATGCAAATAATTCTTTTATAAACATTTTTAGTTTATTAGTTTGGAGAGTTTTAACCCAGAATCATGGCTTCCCTCAGAGCTATCCAAAGGTCTGTGTAATCTGACTGGAATTCAGACATGCCTTTAGTTAACAACTTTAATCCCAAATGGTGACCTCTAATTGAGAAACAGCCAAAGTGAGAAATCAGAGAAAAATGTGACAAAATGAGTCAGAAATAGGATATACCCAATTCTGAGGAGAAAAGCTATTTAAGAGCAACACAGAGAAAGAGAGTTCCTTTTGTCAGTTAGTGGTTAGCTGGGAGTTGAATTAGGTGGGAGTCAGTGCAGTGGGTGTAGTGCAATGGACATGAGTTCCATTGTGAATTCATGCACTTCAGTACAGGTCAGCAGAGGTAATTGAAGGCAGAGATTAAGAAGAGGTCTGAAGATTAGAACAAATTGCTAGGGTTGGTTGTAAGCCAAGCAGGGCTATTCAGTGAGAAGATAAGAGAAGCCAGGTTGTATTAATCAACTTGGAGAGGAGCTTTAGCCAGAACAGGTGAGTTCAACCAGCCAGCTAGAGCCATGAAATACTCAAACTTAATGTATTTTTTATATATTTCTTCAATTTCATCAGAGATATTTTCCATGTAAATCTTCAATTTTATCAGAAAATGTTTATAATTTCACTTTCAATCAACTTGAAAATATTTTTATGCCTACCCTTTTATCTGTATAATTTTCCATGATAATCTTCAATTTTAATGTTTTTCCATGTATTTTTTTCAATTTTATCAGAAATATTTTCCGTGTAAATCTTAAATTTTTTCAGAAAATGTTTATAATTCTACTTTCAATCAACTTAGGAATATTTTTATTCCTACCAATTTATCTGTATACATTTCTCCAATTTTATCAGAGATATTTTCCATGGAAATTTTCAATTTTATTAGAAAATGTTTTTACTTCTACTTTCAATAAATTTAGGAATATTTTTATACCTACCATCTTATCTGTATAATTTCCATGAAATAGTCAGTTTTAATGTGTTTTTCTATATATTTCTTGAATTTTATCAGGAATATTTTCCTTGTAGATTTTCAATTTTATCAGAAAATGTTTATAATTCCACTTTCAATCAATTTAGGAATATTTTTATGCCTACCATTTTATCTGTATAATTTTTACATGAAATAGTCAATTTTAATGTGTTTTTCTATATATTTCTTCAATTTTATCGGAGATATTTTCCATGTACATTTACACAATGGAATAATGGGTAGTATGGTGGTTGAATATGCTTGCCCTAGGGAATGGCACTATTTGGACATGTGGCCTTGTTGGAGTAGGTATGGCTTTGTTGGAGGAAGTGTGTCATTGTAGGCATAGGCTTTAAGACCCTCATCCTAGCTGCCTGGAAGCCAGTCTTCTCCTCTCGGCCTTCAGATGAAGATGTAGAACTCTAAGCTCCTGCCGGAACCATGCCTGCTGGGATGCTGCCATGCAACCACCTTGATGATAATGTACTAAACTTCTGAATCTGTAAGCCAGCCCCAGTTAAATTTCGTCCTCATAACATTTTCATTTGTCATAGTGTCTTTTCACAGCAGTAAAAGAAGTAGGTCCTCTTGTTTCATCCTTACAGTCTTCCACTGACCTAAACTAAAGCATAAGCTATAATTAAGACATGGTCTACAGAGCTCTTATGTTCCATATCCCAGAACCTCATACTAATTCTTTATAACAAAAAAAGGGGTACAGAGCTAAACAAAGAGTTCTCACCTGAAGAATATCTAATGGCTAAGAAGCACCTAAAGAGATGTTCATCATCCTTAGTCATTAGGGAAATGCAAATCAAAACAACCCTGAGATTCTACCTCACACCAGTCAGAATGGCTAAGATCAAAAACACAGGAGACATCAGGTGTTGGCGAGGATGTGGAGAAAGAGGAACACTCCTCCACTGCTGGTGAGACTGCAAGCTGGTACAACCACTCTGGAAAACAGTCTGGCAGTTCCTCAAAAAACTTGGCATTCACTCCCGGAGGATCCTGTTTTTTTTTTTTTTTTTTTTTTAATTTAATTTTATTTTATTTTTTTAATTTACATTCCAAATCACTTCCCCTTTCCCGTTTCCTCCCTCCCCGAAAGTACCACTCCTGGGCATATACCCAGAGGCTTCCCCTGTATGCAATAAGGACATATGTTCCACTATGTTCATAGCAGCCTTATTTATAATAATAGCCAGAAGCTGGAATGAACCCTGATATCCCTCAATGGAGAAATGGATACAGAAGATGTGGTATATTTACACAATGGAATACTACTCTGCAATTAAAAACAATGAATTCACGAAATTCTTAGGCAAATGGTCAAAACTGGAAAATATCATCCTTAGTGAGGTAACCCAATCACAAAAGAACACACATGGTATGCAGTCATTGATAAGGGGATATTAACCCAGAATCTCGGAATACCCAAGACACATTCGCATATCAATTGATTTCCAAGAAGATGGAAGGAGAGACTCCTGGTCCTGGAAAGACTGGTTGTAGGGGAATACCAGGACAGAGAAGCAAGAGGGGGTTGAATGGGGAATGGGGGGAGGGAAGAGGTCTTAAAGGTACTTTTGGAGAAGGAGGAACCGGGAAAGGGGAAATCACTGGGAATCTAAATAAAAAAATATAGAAAATAAAAAAAATAAGAGATTTAACATAATTGCCTAATGGAAGCCTTTTGGAGTCCACATCCATGTTTCAGGTTATGTGGAGACTTTGAAATAAAGGGTTTTCAGAAAAAAAAATTAAAAATGTTTTACTTTCAAAAAAAAAACCCTGTAAGGATAACTTCTGAATAATTATCACTTCCATTGAAACACACTGTAAGAACCTTAGGTAAGAGAAAACGTCATTCTCAAAGGATAATAATGTCATTTTCCATGAAGATGGAAATATGGGTAATGGTCTAACATGACAGAAAAATTTAGAACTCTCAAGTCATTAAATTAAATTTTTTTATTTCTATAGGACTGTGCTTTCTTCCTTGAATTTAGTGTTATACATATGAATTTATCTGTCTTTTGAATCTTCATTTTTATAGATTCCTGTACTGCATAAACTTATAGCAAAACAAGTTTTCTTTGCTTTTTTTTCTTGCCAATTTGCCTTTCCTTACAGATTGCCATGAACTTTCAATGGTTTAGAAAAGATTTAGAACTTTACCCTAAACGTGGAAGACTTACCTGACACTTCAAAATGACATTCTCCTCTTCTATAAAGACAGACTGACAGGCAGAAATACACACACACACACACATACACACACACACACACACACACACGGATGGCAGAGGTACATAGTAATATGGTGAGATTCATGATCATGGGTTCTATTACCATATATTTTTATGAAGAAAATTCCTTGACCACAAAAAAACACTGTAGAATATCTTGATGTTAGAACATATCCTTTAGTGAATATATAAATAATAGTTTGAGGCAAAGTATTTTGCACAGGAAAAAGTCCAGACAAAAGTTTGTCTATCATTAAAACTCTAAGTGTTTCTCTTTGTACAACTGACATGATTTAATTCGATTAACTTGCCAGCAAGTAGCTGAATAATTTCCTCTTGTAAAAGTTATCATATTTGGCATTTAATATTAGCCTCTACTGTTGGTATATGCAGTTCTCCATAGTAGCTGTAACCAAGTTAAGCATGATGAGTTTCAGATCTTGCCTATGACCCCTTGCAAAACGTCCTTCTACGAATCCCTATATGAATGCAGTATTGACTTAACTATTCATTTTAGGCAGAAGTCATTCTTGTTGTTTCATTAGATCTTCAATTGGCAATAATCTCTACATGGGTCTGGAAATCAACCTGAAGAGTTTGCCAAATTATGTATATCTATCCCAATTATGTATTTCTGAACTAGAGAAATAACTACAGGCATTGGGAAATTACTTACACACTATTAGATGAACTTGAAGCAAAACTCTGCTGATTTTCTACACCCATAATTTTCTGTTTTAACTAATGAACCTTAGTGATATTTTTGGTTACCTGTGTCAGTTCACAGCCAGGATCCAGTAGTTGAAAGAAGATCTGATTATTTCTGGAACCAAAGACATTTTGGTAGAAGGCTGCTGGGGATTAGTGAAATATATAAGCAGTATTAAGTTTGGCCTGTACACTGTATTTTTTTACGAAGACCAATAGCATAGGGATTGTTGTAAGATAGTTGAAATGGGTGATTTCTATTTTATTATTTGTATGGTTGAAATGGCTGAATATTTTTCAAAATGGGTATGGCATTTCATTTTGTAATTAACATTAAATACCTGCTCATTTAATTTCTAACTTTTATGTATATGAGCCCATATGCAAATGAAGAAAGAATTTAACAAGCTTGCTGTATACTTCCCTTTAAAAACATCATGTCAACTAAAACATCCCATCAATCTATGAAAGAAAAGTAGTCAGACTGAAGTGTTGGCTCTGCCATCTATTAAAGTAGCCATGACTTCTATGCTTTTAAGAGGTGAGTGCCAAATTTGACCTTTAAAATCCTTGAATAATTAAATAAATTCAATTAATACAATTTTCATTGTAAAGTCAGTCTTATGTAGAAAAATAAAAGCAGAATGCTTCAAAATGCTGAGGTTCCCTCAGAAAATTAATTCTCACAATATATGAAACAGGTATATCTTCTTTAAACAGGAACTGTAGGTAAGGAGGTTTTAAATGAAAAATCCATTTATAAACTCTCCATAATTATAATTGCTTCTGTTTTAAATATAGTGACTTAAATTTTAAAAATTTTAGTTTAGGTCAACAATTTGTCCATATTATATATAATTTACTAATAAAACCGACTGTTAGATAAGCTCTTAAACCCAGCCCAAATTGCAACATTAAACATAGAGCTCTTGCTTAGTAAATCTCAGTTTTACCTTTATCCCATAAATGTTCCCCAAATTTAAATCTGTATAAATTGTAAAACTAAGTTCTCCTGCTGTTATTTACCTCTTTGTCTTATTTTGGATTACTGTTGCTGTAGTGAAACACTATGACAAAAAGCAAATTTTGGAGAAAAAGATTTATTTGGCTTATACTCCTATATTAGTGTTCATCACTGGAAGAAGTCAAGATGGGACATTAAATAGGACAGGAAGCTGGAGGAAGTGAAATAGAGGCCATTGAGGAATTTAGCTTATTAGGTCATTTTCCATGTCTTGCTTTTTCTGCTTTCTTATAGAAGTCATGACCACTATCCAATGGGTGTCAACACCCACCATAACCACAATGAGCTAGACTTCACCCAAAACCATCACTAAGAAAATGCCTTATAGTCTAGCACACATCCCAGTTGTGGAGGAATTCTCTCAATTGAGACACCCTCCTCTCTGATAACTATACTGTATGTCAAGTTGGCATAAAATTATCCTGCAAAAATGATCTCTTGTCAACTTAACAACAAAATCACAGTTAAGCTACAGCCTTCCCTTTCTTATTTATCCCCAAGACCACTCAACAATATATACATCATGATTTTATAAATTTTAAAGTTCCAAAGTCTTTATAAATTCAAAATCTTTAAAATTCATTCTATTTAAAAATACATCTCTTTTAAAACTTTAAATCTATTTTAAAATTCAGTCACTCTTGTATAAGCAAAATTAAATGCTTTCTTACTTCAAGAAGAAAGCAAGACAAAGTCACAATCACTTCGAGGCAAAACCAACCGTACTGTGTGAATGAATCAATGTCGAAGGTCTGGGATCAACTTGTGATCTACTGGGCTCATCCAAAGTTCTTGGGTCACTTCTCTGACTTTGCCATTCACACACACACACACACACACACACACACACACACACACACACACACAGAGAGAGAGAGAGAGAGAGAGAGAGAGAGAGAGAGAGAGAGAGAGAGAGAGAGAGAGAGCGACCTTGCCTTCTAGGCGGCTCTGGATGGCTCCACTTGTTGACTGCTGCTATTCTTGATGAATTTCCCGTGGTTACTTGCATCTCCAAAATGCTGGAATCTTTTCCTTCAACTGAGCTGTACATTTATCAGTATCTTTTCCTAGACAGTCTTCATGATGCCAACTCAAAGTAAATGTGATAACTTCTAAGAAGATGTGTTCTAGAGATTAGCTACCTGTATTACTTTAAAGCATTAGGGAAATATCTGGTATGGTCTTTTTCATACAGAAACAGTAAAAGTCATTAGCCATTTCCTGTACTGATTTTGGAAACTACAAGCCAACTTTATTCTTGGTTGTGGGAGACTGAATATGGTCTGTCCCTTCAAATAATGCATACTACAAGGCTGTTAATCACCTGGTTTCCCTGGAAATCTGTGGGCACAAAGAACTTCATGTTTCCATTATCCATGTGCATATTCCAGTCAATAGCATCCAGTTTCCAGTCTAATTAAAAATCTCATGCTTAAATTATAGAATATGAGAAATTTATCATGTTTTGTAGAAAAAGAATAAGGAATGTAAGGCGTCATGTTTCTCTTTTAAGATGATGTAGACATAGTACACATTAATTACTCATCTACTGATAACGTTAGGAATTCCTAAAAATGCCCAGGCATATCTTGTTTAATTTTGATTCACACATTTGTGCTTCATACACAATATACTTTATTTTACTAGTTAATATTTTGGGTAATACTTCATCAAAACTTTCTATTAGTACCTCAGTTTTGAGACAGCATGTGCTCATTTCATGCTTTGGTAATTATTACAGCATTTACAGCATAGCCTTTATTAGCTTACTTATAATATGACTTATGACATCTTGTTAAAACTTCTTTGTGGCAGCATAAACAAATGTCCACATAATATCTTATGAATAAATAATGTCTATGCTCTTTTGATTATGTCAACTGGGTCCTCCATGAACTCTCTCCATCCTGAAATAATTCTGCTTTTGAGGCACACATATTAAAATTTAACCATAAATAATCACATAGTGGCTTTTACATCTTCAAATGAAGGAAAGACCACACATCTCTCACTTTAAATCAAAAGCTGAAAATGATTAAGCCTGATGATTGAAAGCCAAGGTAGGTCAAAAGCAAGGCCATTTATGCCAAACTGTTAATATCTGTTGGTGAAAAGTAAAAAAAAAAAAAAACTTGAAGACAACTTAAAATTCTACTTCAATAATCACAAGTAAAGAAAGCAAAGCAGACATGTGGCTGGTATGGAAAGTGCAGCAGCGTTTTTGTGGGTCCACAGAATTTCTTTGAACTATAGTCTAATCCATCATCTGATGCAGAACAAAATCTTTACTCTTGGGCTTAGCTGCTTTTCTCATTACAATGATAAAATAGATAAAAAGCAACTACTTAAGAAGAGAAGGAAAGAGAAAGGAAGGAAGAAAGGAGCAAGGAAGGAGAAGGGAAGGAAGAAAGGAGAAAGGAAGGAGGAGTTTATTTTTCCTTAATATTTAACCATATAATCTAAAATGAAGGGTAAAACAATAGAAGCAAGAGTGACTCTCAACTTTAATAGGAAGAGATGAAGACTACTTGCTCACATCCCTGAGGATCATAGAACAGAGGAAAGGGAACTCAGATGCTTACATGGTCTCACTTGTCCCTTTTTATTCAATCCCTGCCATACACCTTCTGGTAGTTTGAATGGGAATGTCCCCCATAGTCTCATGTATTTGAATGTTTTATTCTTAGTTGGTAGACTGTTTGGGGAAGGATTAGGAGCTATGGCTTTTCTGTAGGTTTTAGAAGCCCAGCCCAATTTCCATTTCACTTTCTTTCTACACCTGTCTGTGGGTAATGATGTAAGTTCTTACCTACTGCTCTAGGACAATGCGTTTCTACTGAAATCACAGTCCCCACCAGGGAGATCTTGGACTAACCTTCTGAAACCATAAGCAAGTTACCAATTAAATACTCTTTTTTTATTATTAACCTTGGTCATGGTATCTCTTCACTACAATAGGACAGTAATTAAGATATTCCCTAAGTTATTTCTCTTTAAAGTGTTCTCACAGATATACCTGAAGGAGTGCCTCACTAATGTCTAATGTAATGTCAGCATTTTCATTACAGTAGGTGACTATCAAAATTAACTAAAAATGCCTAAAAATAAGGTGATGTTGTCTATTTTCTCCCATGTCATTTAACATACAGTAAATGCCCATCTTATTCTTGGTGCTTTATTAAACTTCATGACTTTTCAGAGTATGAATTGACTTAATTAAGTTACAATCATGTATTGAAACAGTTTTTTTGTTAGATGGTAGGGAACAAAAATCACATTTAAACCCTGTTTATTGTTAATTATAAACATAAAGAAGATTGCTTTAATTATTTATATTTTCCAATTGTTGTTCTAGTTCTTTTATACTAAATATTTATAAATACTCTGATAGCCAATAAAATAAATATTTAATTTAGAAACATTTATAATTCCTTTAATTTTTGTGGAGACTTAAAATATGATCTTACAGCAGGTTCAAGATAGAGAGGAAAAGTCTGTTACTGACAAGGACTTGCTCTTGAGGTTTAAGGAAAAAAGTCATCTCAGCACACAAAAGTATGGAGTGAAGACCATGTTGTAACATAGGAGCTCATGACTTGCATGGGATTTAGAAAGATGACTTTTGGTGGTCAGACTAAATAATAGATTCTTAGTAAGATAAGAAAACTCATCATGATATTGGAAAAAAGATGACATAAGAAAGAATCCAGTTCTGAGCTTCACAGTATTCAGTAATAGGCCAAGTCTCTTCTGAGGTGAAGTCTCTTCAGTTGGTGATAGTAAAGTGAAGACAACCATTAAGAGGTCACACCTACTCCATCTTGGGACCAGACTTCATCTGAAAAGAAAAAGAAAGCCTGAATACTTGACCTGCAGCTGATCTCAAGCTATACCCAAGTACCAGGAAGGACTCCATGGCTTGTCCTTGGCTCATACCCCAAAGTTATTCCCTAGTTACTTCCTAGCAACAGTTAATAAAAGATTAGTCTGATTGTTTCAGATGTACTTTCAGACTGTTTGTTCATGGTCTTTCTTCAGAGCACTCACCTTTCAGCTTACTATAATCATCCTACTAGATGCTTGTCAGAATGGACACCTCCTCATTTGCTCCCATTTTCCTATAAAACCTTGACCTGACAATGAGAGTTCCAGGCTGCTTCACCAAACTGTCCTATAGATAGGCAGCAAGTAAGCCCAAACTTGGGTTTGTAATGAAGAGACCCTAATGTGATTACATCGGAGTCGGCTCCTTGGTGGTCTTTTGGGGTTCATGAATGCTTCCTGGTACAATACCATCATTTGCTGTTCAAAATACTGAAAGTTCTTACAAATGACACTAAATGTATTTTGCATGTGTGACATTAGTAGAATTAACCTTGAATGATAGAGCACCTGCACACTGTTACTAGCTGAATATTTTAAGACTACTTTTAAAAACACAAAAAATGAGATACTGCTTTAAGATACTGCTCATTGATACAATATTTGATCCCCTAGAGCTATGGAAATATACAATGTGATTAATGTTGTTTTCTTACCTTGTAACAGTATCTATTCTGCAGCCCATGGATGATGGATCAATACAAAAATTTAAAGCTTTTAAATTTAAAAAAATGAATTTTATAAAAAAATGTCTGCCATTGGTGGTCAGTTCTCCAATTATATGGAAAAATGAAAGATTCTTGTATAGAATTCTGTGTGCTCGTTGTCCTGAAAAATATTCATTATTTCCTATAAAGAGAAATAAAAATTACTTATTAATAGTTACACGGAAGGAATTGATTGCAAACTTGATGAATATTTTGAGAGTTTCTAAGCTTCAGTGGAAGGAGAAACTGCAGATGTGGTTGAAAGAGAAACTGAAACTGAAAAATGACCAGTTGAATCTGAAATTCTGACACTATTGCTACAATCTCATGGCAAAATTTTGATAGAGTAGCAGACATTCATTACAGTTGAGCACAGAAAATGGTTCCTTAGGATGAATTCTACTCTTGGAGAAAATATTATTAACAGTGTTAAAATGGTAAGACAGGTCTCAGACTGTGGGACCTTAATGAAACTTGTGGCCACACCCCAGGTTCTAGCCTGACTCCACCTCAGCAGTCACCTGCCTGCAGCCACACTCTCCCCGCCTCTCGGGTTACCTGACCTCCCAACTCACTATAAATAGCACCCCTCAGCGTGCTCTCTCTCTCTCTCTCTCTCTCTCTCTCTCTCTCTCTCTCCTGCTTGTTCTACCCCGACCCTCTTCTTTGTCTATCTCTCTGTCTCTCCATTTTCTCCCCTTTCCACATGGTCATGGCTTTTCTTATCTATTTTCTCCTCTTTCTTTGTCTTTCTATCTCTTTTCTTTCTCTAATTTCTTAATAATAAAACATCAAAGCTATGGGTTGCCTCTTATTAAACTCACCATACGGAGCTAACTGGTACACACGATCAGAGATTCAGCCACGCAGACAGTCTGTGAGTACAGGTAACAGGCAGAGAATTCCATATCAGAATGGCTCTGTGTGCATCTTGCCTGCTTCCCCAAAATCCCACGCAGACTCCTTGTCTGCCTGTGTCCTCTGCATATGCACACTACTTTGGCCCGAGAGCGAGGCCCACAGGCCCCCCCACCCCCCCACCCCCCCTCCCCCCCACCCCCCTGAGGAAATCTCTGTTGAGAAAAGTTCCGCACCAGACTGGCTTGTAAGCAAGCCTCTGATATATATATATATATATATATATATATATATATATATATATATTTTTTTTTTTTTTTTTTGATTGATGTTTGATGGGAGAGGTCCTAGATCACTGTGGTTGGAACCTCTTCTGGGTACTTGTTTCTGGGAAGTATAAGAAAAAGCAAGTCATGAAAAGAAAGTCAGTAAGCAGTACTTCTCCATAGCCTCTGCTTGAATTATTGCCTCCAGGTTCCTGCCCTGCTTGATTTCATACCTTGGCTTCCTTTAATGATGGACCATAATGTGGAACAGAAAATTGAAATAGACCCTCTTTTCCCCACATGGCTTTTGATCACAGCATTATATCTCAGCAATAGAAATCTAAATTGATATAAATATTAACCTGGTTGAAGTAGTATCAGGATTTGTAACTGACTGATTCCAATTTTGGGAGAACTTTTACTGTGTAGAGTAGTATCCAACAGCAAAACATAGAGGAAACTTTTGAGATGACCTTGTTTCCTAGATAAGCCATCCATCCTTGATCCCTTAATTCTGACTTTGATCTTCGAACACTTATTATTATCATGGGCCATTTAATATTTACTTATTTACTTATCGATACAAGGAAAATATTAAAAAATGCAGACATATTTTAATCCAACAACATGGCTGCTCTGGCAAGGGATCACATCCAAATACCTTCTAGGTCTGTGTGATCTTGCTGGAATACAGATATATCTTTAATCCCAGGAGATAGAGGCATTCAGATTTCTGAGTTTGAACCAGTCAGTTTGCTTGAGTCATTGATTTGAGAGGCAGTGCAGTGGAGTGGAGTTTCAGATGCACTTTTTACAGAGATAAATTTCAGACAGAACAAGCTAGATACAGGTGAAAACAGAACAATTCAGAGAATGAGGAGTGAGAAGATTATAACAGATTGCAGAGTTAGTTTGAGACTGAGCAGAGAAATTCAGTGAGAATCTGAAAAAAGTCAGATCAACTTGCAAAGAAGTTTGGATGAGAACAGCTGAGTTTAATCAGCCAGCCATAATTCAGAAAGAAGTAGAAAGTGTGAACTTTTTCAGCAGCAAACCTCAGAGACAACCATTACATCAGGCAAATAAACATTAAGGTTACAAAAAAAACCCCATAATTGAATACACATTTATAACAATTTTAAGGGAGTGATAAAAATTATTCAATTTACCAATTTTATAGCTCAACTGTATACATGTATCAATCAATAGCCACATTTAATAATTGAACAAAATAAACCATTAAACTCACCTTTAATGAAACAATTTAAAAATAAGCAGGATGAAGAAATTACTCAGAGTCTCAGAAGTAAATTGGTTGTTAGGGGATCATATTGCTATGATGTTAATATTTCCCCCTTGATGACCAGGACAGAAATATTTATAGATATTAATAACAATGTGGAATCATGGATTGTATAGAGGCAAAGAAGGAAATTTGGAGCTCTTGAAAATTATCAGAGACTAGTGATGAAAATGTAATTATGATAAAAGAAGATGATTTTATTTCCTGTGTTAGCAGTGAGTTTAGATTCCAGAATTAATGTACACAACTGTCTCAAATGCATGCACTTTACTTCCAGAATTATAAGTCAAATATAGTTGGATCTTGGAGGCTCACTGGTCAGGCAGACTTAACAACAATAATTAAACTCTAATTTGAGTAACAGGCTATTTCATTAAGAGTAATAATATAGAATTTGATAGAAGAAAATAATCAGTGTGTCAATGGTGAGTTCTGGCTTTCACAACACACCTGCAGTCAGAACATATATGTGCACACATCTAACACACACACGCACGCACACACACACACACACATACACACAATAAACATAAGTTGCATTTGTTTCCCTATTATATCTTTAAATCAATACTTATTTTCTCATCACAGTCTCCATTTATCTGATTTAGATGAGGGAATCTACGAAAAACTATGCATAAAAGGAAGAATAGAACAATAGCTATGTGAGAACTGAAGGTAGTTTTTACTGTGTAGTTGATTTCTCATCCTCAGAAAACATTTAAGCCATCAGTTCAATAAGCAAAATGTCTTTAGTGGTAAGGATTTATCTCCCAGTGTTCTTCATGCAGTTGTCAGCTCCAAGATATCTTATCTGTCACCTGTAGCACAAATACCAATTCTTTAGCATACTTTAGTAAGTTTTTGAAAAAGTAGTTTAAATCAGATTTCATTTTCCTGTGACCCCCTTTGATGCTACCTGGGCTTGCAAGGATGCTTTTGTCCTTTATTCTGTCACCTGCTTTGATCTCAGATTCCCTTTTTCAACTTGCTATTTCTTCCTCAAATGAAACTTGGTTCCTTCTTTCTTAGAATTTCTTGTCAAAGAGTTCCCTGTGTTATGCTCACTTAGCATTTTGAAGCAGACAGTTGTTTTGATGTTTTTCACACAATTGTATAATTATTTGATTACTGTTTCTAATTTTCTCTCTAGAATATGGCATAAATTCTCTGCAACAGAAAAATCACCTTGTGAATTTCTTGTAGCAGAACTGATTAGCAAAGAGCTGCAAAGGCAGAATTTTCTTTTCATTACACAATGACAACTTAAGTGATTAAAAGTCTTTATTAAGTCATACCTGTTTGAGAAGATCATCAGCTGGAACTAACTTGGAATGAAAATGTGTTTGCTCTGTGATCAGCGTGAGCATTCAATTCTTATGACAAGAGCAGAAGAGTGTCACAGGGCATGAAAAGATTGGGAAGCATGGATCACAACCACAGTGACTTACAATTATTCTGAAATATGATTATTCCTACAGTAAGATAGACCAATTGTAGGAATTTCTGTAGTTAAGGAACTATACTAAGATAAAAGTATAATATACTTAAAATAAAATGTGGTGAATACACTAACTATCCTAACTTTTTCAGTTTTTTTTTTTAATGTAGATAGGGAGTAAGATTAAAGACAGAGTTCTGCTAGCACTCTTCTTCCAGAAAGCCACAAGGTATCTATTCATTGAGTATGAACATATATTGATTTAAAATGTATACTAGATCAAGTAATATATGAAGGTAGACCCATTAGAATAATCCCTGACTTTTCAATAGAGACTTCAAAAGGCAGAATGACACTTAGCTGTTATATGAATACTAACAGACCACAGATGTCACCTCAGACTAAGATACCAGTAACACTTTAAGTCACAATAGAAAAAGAGAAACTTTGCACAGTAAACCCAAATTTAAGCAGTACTCATCTACCAATCTAGCTCTACAGAAAGTGCTAGAAGGAAAACTTTAAAGATGTTAGTCATGATCAAGAAAACAAGGAATAAAAAATGTCAAACCAATAAATCAAAAGTGTAGAAGATCATAAAACTTAATGACAAAATAACAGCAATCAACAAATACTGCTCAGTGATAACTCTCAATATCAACTGTCCAAATCCCCATAAAAAGACACAGACTTACAGATTGGGTTTCAAAGCATGATCCAATATTCTGCTACATCCAATAAACACTTTAGCATCAAAGATAGACATCACTTCAGGTTAAAAAGACAGAAAAAGATATTCCAAGCAAATTTCCTAAAAAGCAGACTGGGATAGCCATTTTAGTATCTGACAAAATAAACTTTAAATCAAAACTAATCATAGTATATAGGGAACTACACACTCATCAATGAAAAAAATCCACTAGGAAGATATTGTTACTGTAAACACTTACGTACCAAACAGGAGGTCAGTCATGTTGGTAAAAAAAAAATTATTAAAGCTAAAATCATTACTGACTTTTATACAGTGGTAGTAGGTGACTCAAAACCCCTCATTCACCAATAGACAGGTCATCCAGACAAAAACGACACAGAAGAATTCTGGTGCTGATCTTATTAAAGAAATGTACTTAACAGATGTTTACTGGATAGTTCTTCTAAGACCAAAGAATATAACACCATTTCTGTACCTCCTGAAACTTTCCCCAAAACTGTCCACATACTTGCACACTAAGCAAGCTTCAACAGATACAAGGAAGTTGAAATAATTCCCTGTAACATTTCTGACCATCATGAATTAAAACTAGATTTTAACAAGCAAAAAAAAACATTAAAAAGCTTACTAACACATGGAAACTCAATAATATTTTTGTGTTGAATTAAAAATGTATCAAAACAAAAATAAAGAAATTAAAATTGTCTATAATAAGGATGAAAATGAATACATATATATATATATATATATATATATATACAAACTTATAGAAAACAATAAAGGAAATTCTAAAAGGCAAGTTCATACCACAATGTACCTCTAAAAAACTAGAGATCTCATATTAATAACTAAAGGGCACACCTGAAAGTTCTAGAGCAAAAGGAAGAAATCACCCTCAAAATAAGTAGATGGCAAAAATAATCTATCTCAAAGCTGAAATCAATAAAATAGAAAACAAACAAATGAAGAATCAATGAAACAAAGAGTTTATTGAGGAAATCAATAAAATTGACAACCCCTAGACAATTAATTAAAAGGCAGAGATCAATTATCTAAATTAAATAAATTAGAGGTGAAAAGGAATATATAACAGTAGATAATAAGACAAATAAAAGAAATATAGGGAAATAATCTGAAAGTCTGTACTACACCAAATTTTAAAACATAGGTGAGATGGGTAAAATTATTGATATATACAACCTACCATGGTTGAGTTAAGATCAGAAAAGCACATAAGCAAACCTATAATCCCTAGTGAAATAGAGCAGTAATTAAGTTGGCCAACCAAAAGACAATCAGGGACAGATGGTTTTAGTACAGAATTCTACTAAACTTTTAATAATTAACTCCAATTTTCTTCTAAATATACTATGAAATAGAAAACAAAAGAACACTAACAAATTATTTTTATGAGGCCTGAATTATTCTGATATTTAAACTACATAGAGATTCAAAAGAGAAGGAATCACAGACAAATTATTCTTATGAACATGATGTGAAAATTCACAATAACATAATTGCAAATTGAATCCAAGAATACATCAAAAAGATTATCCACCATGAACAAATAGGCTTCATCCTAGAGATACATGGATGGTTCAACATATATAAACCAATAAATGTAATCTACAATATAAACAGACTGAAAAGAAAAAGAAAACACATGATCATCTCATTTCGTGTACAAAAGTCTTTGAAATAAAAATCTAATAACCCCTCATGAAAGACATCCTAGAGAGACTAGAGAAACAAGGGAAATAACTCAACGTAAAAAGATGATTTACAGCAAGTCCACAGCCAACATCAACATAAATGGAGACAAATTAAAAGCAATTCCATTAAACTAAGATCAAGTCAAGGATGATCACTCTCTACTTATTTATTCAATATAATACTTTAAATCTTAGCTGGAATAATAAAATTACTGAAGGGAGTAAGGGGATGCAAAGTAGAAAGGAAGAACTCAAGTATCATTATTTGCAGATGATGTGAATGTGTACATGAATGACCTTTAAAAATCCATAAGGAAACTTCTACAGTTGATAAACATATTCAGCAAAGATGCAAGATACAAAATTAATATACAAAACAGTATTTCCTATATACAAACAGACTGAGCAAGAAATCAAGAAAAATTTGCTTTCACAATAGCCTCAAAAATATCTTGGGGCAAATCTAACCAAGCAAATAAAAGACTTGTAAAATAAAATTGTAAGAAATTATAGAAAGAAATTGGAGAAGGTAGAAGATGGAAAACTTCCCAAGCTCAAGTATTGTTGGTATTAATATAGTAAAAATGGCCATTCTACTAAAAGCTATATACAGATTCAATGCATTCCCATTCAAAAATCCTACACATTTTTTTCACATAAATTGAAGGAACAATTTTCAGTTAAATGTGAAGACTCAGTTTTTGATAAAGAAACTAGAAATAAAAACACTAGAAATAAGACAGCATCTTCAACAAATGGTGTATATCCTACAAGATGGCTACAGATAGAAGAATGCAAACAAATTCATATTCATCGTCTTGCACAAAACTCAACTCCAAATGGATTAAGTACCTCAATGTAAAGCTGAATACACTGAATCAGACAGAAGAGAATGTATGGAATATTCTTGATCTCTCTGACATAAAAAAAATACTGTCTAAATAGAATATTGATATCAAAGGCATTAAAAACAGCAACTAATTCATGGGATCTCCTGAAACTGCAAAGCTTCTATATGGCAAAGGCGAGCTGGTGCCTAGATAAATCCTTCACCCATAATGACTAGTGATCATGATACTGGAAGATCTTATACATACTAATAGATGATAAAGGAAGGTACAACCCAGTTACAAGTCTTGCAATTCACAATTGCAGCAGAGCTGTGAGTAATGCTCATTTGATAGTAGCACAAAGGTTGTCAGAGTGACCAGACATTATATGATTGGGATAAATGCAAGCTCTACAATCAAAACTCATGTTTAGACATTGTGTGGCTGGCTAAGAACCTGAGACTCAATAGGTTATAGACCTAGGGGAAAACCAAACACTATTGTTCTGCAAATAGAATGTAGCACTGAAATGACTCCTAATGACATTCTGTTATGGTTATGTACCAGTCATCATCAGAGAAGCTCTCTCCAGAAGTAGATAGGAGCAATAGATCCACAACTGGACAGTGTAAACAGAATGGGAGATTTGGAACACTCAGTTTTAATTGAGATGGATTCATAAAATCCCTCAACACAGAGCTGAGGGAATTCTGCAGAAAATGCGGCTGACTGTTAAGAGCCAATAGGGATGAAAGTCACAAAAAAGAAGGCTTTCTAGATACAACAGGACTAACATGCATGAATTCACAAAGATGGTGGTAGCAAGCACTGGGATTACAAAAGCTTAAGCCAGACAAGATCCCAGTGTTGAGAGGTTCAGTGGACAGAAGACTCCATAATATGAAAGCTCTCTCCAATTGACAACCAATAGAAAACAAAAAATTCATTTTTTCCAACAGAATCAAATCTTTTTTAAGTTTAGATCCTGTGTGCTGCAGTAGATGGCCAACACAAAATGCACTCAATTTTAACGTTTATCTCAAAAATCTTTCATATGTTTATTTGATTATTTTTTTTTACCTTACAGATTTTTGCTTATATGTTATGGTTTCCAGTTTTGTTTTGAGTGGATTTCCTAATTGTATAAATGTATGTGTTTCAGCTTCTGTATATGTTCCTCATTCATTTTTCTTTAACTCTGTATTTACAGTTTGTCAATTTGGCCATAATTTTATATTTCATTTTCTTCTTCTTCTTCTTCTTCTTCTTCTTCTTCTTCTTCTTCTTCTTCTTCTTCTTCTTCTTCTTCTTCTTCTTCTTCTTCTTCTTCTCCTTCTCCTTCTCCTTCTCCTTCTCCTTCTCCTTCTCCTTCTCCTTCTCCTTCTCCTTCTCCTTCTCCTTCTCCTTCTTCTTCTTCTTCTTCTTCTTCTTCTTCTTCTTCTTCTTCTTCTCCCTCTCCTTCTTTTCCTTCTTCCTCCTCCTCCTTCTCCTCCTTCTCTTCCTCCTCCTCCTTCTTCTACTGCTGCTGCTGCTACTACTACTACTACTACTACTACTACTACTACTATTTCTCCTCCTTGTTTATTTTTATTATTATTGTTATTGTTATTATTGTTGCTGAGTGATATTTTTAATGATAGAGAGAAAGAATGGAAAATGGTTGGATATGGATAGGTAGATTGCTTTTTAATTATAGAAAGAAAACGAAATGGCATAGATTTAGAAGGATAGGAAACTGGAAGAACTTGATGAAGCAAATGGAGGAGAAGCCATAACCAAATATATTATATGAAAGAAAATAAGTGTTCAGTTTAAAAAGATTATATTCTAAATTTTTGCTTAATAGAACGAGTTGGGTAGTGTTCCTTTTGTTTCTATTTTGTGGAACAGTTTGAAGAGTATTGGTGTTAGGTCTTCTTTGAACGTCTGATAGAATTCTGCAATAAAACTGTCTGGGCCTGTGCTTTTTTTGGTTGGAAGACTTCCAATGACTACTTCTATTTCTTCAGGGGTTATAGGACGGTTTAGATGCTCTATTTGATCCTGATTTAATTTTGGTATTTGGTATCTGTCAAGGAAATTGTCCATTTCCTAGAGATTTTCTTTTTTTTTTTTTAATGGCTAATTGGGATTTTATTAGCTTTAGAAAATATCTTTTCTTATTACAGCCCTAGCCAGGTGTGCAGAAAACTCAAATCAAGCAACTATAGTATATCTACTGCAGTTGTTGAATGACAGCACATTTGATTAGAAAAGTGGGGATGTCACTAACGGGCAGGAGGGTGATAAAAGTCAGCACTGTGAGGATTCACAAGTTCTGTCTGTTTGGTTTTAGAGACTGGCTGTGTGATCATTTCCCCCTCAATACACTGTATTTTTTGCTCATAGAGTTGACATTTATTTGAATGTGTGTGTGTGTATGCATGTGTGTGAGTGTGTGTGTGTGTGTGTGTGTGTGTGTGTGTGTGTGCAAATTTCAGTTTCTAATACTCATATTTAGTGGCTCTAAAGTTCCCATAACTTCAGCACCATAGGAATGTATTACCCTCTTCTGGTCTCTGCAGGTAACCATATTATCATTCCTCTGTACATGTATTTACATGCACACATACACACATGTGAAAATAACAATAAATATTTTATTGAATGTTTTTGTGTACAGTTCATGAAACTGGAACCATTAGAGAAATGAACATGTTAGCTGAGCGGATAGGACAAAGAAAGGAATGAAATATGGCTTCCTGCTTCAGTCTCTCAAATGCTGGGATTATAAGCTTGTCCAGCTATGTGTAGCAGTAAAATATCCTTCATGATGATAATATTATATGCAATAATTTTTCATTACCTAACAGAAAACCACACATGGACAAACATTATTTGTCCTTGTTTAAAAAGATCAAACAAACATGAGAACATTTATTGATGTTCCCACAAGTAAAAAAATCAATAAATAATGTAGCTGATTAGCATTTATAATACATTTAATCACTTCACTAATATATAAATCTCCAAATCCATAGTATTAGTTTTGATGTTAATGTTCTGTGCTGTATTTATATTATTTAGCAACTTTTGGTCTTTTTCCCCACTGAGCATATTTTGTACAAGTAACAGACAAAAGAAATAAAGATTTGTTACCTTCTTTGAGGAAATATATATATTTCATTTCAGTCAAAGTACTGAAACCCAGTGCAGAATACCAAAATGTTTGTGATTTTTTTTACCCTAGAACAGCAGTACACAGACGTAAACAGAAAGGGAATAAGAATGCTTTCCATGTTGCAGTGTCTGGCACTTTTGGCATGCCAGGCCTAGCAATGGGGAGTAATTGAAAAGGACTGCACCAAAAAAAATGTGAAGGTTCTGCACATTAGATGTGGAAAGACCACGTAAAATAAAATAGATTGAGGACAAAGGCAACAGCCACAGTCACTAGAGTAAGTCTGGAAGTACCGCATTCTTCTAGCAGCCTTTTCTTAGAATGCTGGAGGAATCCAATGCTTCTCTGATGCTGCTGCTTAAAAGGTAGTTTTCTTAACCTTCTTGTAATTTTAGAATGCAAAACCTACAAAGATAACTTAGTATGCTTCATTCACTTATGGAATGTGGCAATTATACATTAAAGTGAGGATTATACCTGATGAAAATAGGTTTCCTTAGAAATAGTTTTTCCCAAAATGACATATAAATTTAAATATATGTGTACCATTATTTCTATAGCACTACTTTTGATGATTTAGAGGCAAGTCTTATTTTTTTTTTAAAATTTCTCATTTTCATATTTGTATGTGCAGCTGCCCTCCTATGTCCAGAAGATACTGGATATTTTTTTGTAGTTATCCATTACCTATGTCTCTTAAACTCATCTTAGCTCCTCTTTTGCAGTCATTCCTGACCTTTTGAAGAAGAGGTTTGTGATGGCTTGTATATGCTTGGCCCAGTTAGTTGCACTTTTAGAAGGTCTGACCCTGTTGGAGTAGGTGTGTCACTATGGGTATGGGCTTCAAGACCATCATTCTAGCTGTCTGGAAGCCAGTATTTTGCTAGCAGCTTTCAGGTTAAGATATAGAACTCTTAACTCTAGCTGCATCATGCCTGCCTGGATGCTGCCATGCTCTTGCCTTAATGATATTGGATGGAACCTCTGAACCTGTAAGCCAGCCCCTATTTATTGTTGTCTTTTATAAGACTAGCATTGGTTATAGTGTCTGTTCACAGCAGTAAAACCATAACTCAAACAAGATTGTATTGTATATGCTACATTTCATGATAATCATTTTGAAATCTCTTACTCTCTGCTCCTTGCTCCATTGTTCCCTATGTTTTATTCACCATCAATTGCAAACTGAAACGCCTTTTTGCAATATGGAAATAATCGAGTTTCATCAAGTTCTATTTATTGGTTTTTCTCTTAATCTCTTCATTTTAGGCATCTTAACTGAAGAAGATACCAGAATATGACAAGACCTTCAGTGTCCATGTGTTTCCAGGATAAATATTATAAAACTGTCTATCCTACAAAAAGTAGCCTACAGATTCAACACAATTCCAATAAAAATTCTGGTACAAGTCTTCACAGCAATTTAAAAAAATCTCAAATTTCATAGGCAACTACAAAATGCCCAGAGTAACCTAAGAAACCTTAACAGCAAACTGATAAAATATCACCATCCATATTTTGTTATACTACAAAGCTATAGTAATAAAAATAGCAGGTTACTCATATAAAAAAGATTCATTGACAAATATATCCACAATTGACAATACAGTCACAATTCCTACAGCTCTCTAAATTTTGTCAATATGACACATTAAAGACACCATTCACACCAAATGATTCTGGTTAAACTAGATAGCTATACATAGAACAATGAAATTCAATCCTTATCTGTCACCCTGTACAAAACTCAAATCCAAATGGATCAAGGACCTCAACATACTTTTTCTTTTTGCTTGGCGTGTTAAGTTCTATCCTAGGTTTCTGGGCTATCTGACCTTTTGTTTCTGGTCCTCAGGCAGTGTCAGGGGTTGAATCCCTCCCAGGGAATGAGTCTCAAGCTGGACCAGTCATTATTAAGCCACTTCCACAATTGCTCTTCCACCTCTAACCCTGTCACACCATGCTTCCAAGACAAACTGTAGGTCAAAAGGTTTTGTGACTGGATTGATGAGGTAGTTTGAATACGCGTGGTCCATGGGAAATGACACTATTACAAAGTGTGGCCTTGTTAAAGGAAGTGTGCTCAGGCTCTGCCCAGTGTGGAAGAGAGACTTCTCTTGCTTGTAGAAGGCAGTCTCCTTCTGGCTACCTTTGGACTAAGATTCAGAACTCTCAGCTAGTTTTCCAACATCATTTCAGTATGCACGCCCATGTTTCCCACCATGATGATAAAGCACCGAACCTCTGAAACCCAATTAAATGTTTGCCCTTATAAGAGCTGCATTGGTCATGGTGTCTCTTCACAGCAATGAAACCATAAAGAAGGACAATTGGTATCCAATTCCCTTCACTGGAAGTCTTGTCTCATTGTAGGAGATGGCTCGTTCAGGTTTCAGATAGACTCCATCCAGCAACTGATGGAAACAGATGCAGAGACCCACAGTCAAACATTAAGCAGAACTCAATGAATCCTACAGAATAGAGCTGAGAGGGATTATAGAAGTCAGAAGTATCAAAGACAGCACACAATCACACAAGACAACCCACAGAATCATCAAACCTGGACAGGAAGGGGTTCACTGGCACTGAATCGACAGTCAGGGATCCTACATGGGTTTAACCTAGGCCCATGGCATGTATGTTATAGTTGCATAGCTTGGTGTTTTTGTGGAACTCCTAACAGAGGAAACAAGGCCGATTTCTGGTGCTTTTGCATGCTTTTGGGACCCTTGTCATCCTACTGGGTTGCCTCATCTGGTCTTAGTATGATGGGGCTTACTGAAATATGATAAGCCATGTTTGGTTGATATTGCTGGTACATCTACCCTTTTTGGATGATAAACAGAGCACAGGTGGATAAGAATTAGGTGTGTGGAAGGACGGGAGGGAGAAAAACTGCAGTTGGAATGTAATATATGAAAGAATAAATTAATAAAAATTGTCAAAAAGGAAAGAAAAAACGTGATACTCTAAAAATGATACTATTGACCTCATTGGTATGGGAAAGTACTTTCTCTGAAGAGGAACTCTTCTTTAATACTATTACATACAAACACATACCAACTATTATCATTATATGCAAAAAATTATTATTGTTATAAACACAGTTATGATAATACACACATAACAATTCTTTTACCCACACATACATATTTATAAAACAATTATCATTACATGCACACATACATATAAAACCTTTGAGTTTATTAATTGTTTCTTGTATGACTATGTGCATAGGGCTCACCACTTTCCATTAACACATTGCATTCCATGGCAGTGTAATTAAATAAAACTCTTTTAAAGAGATTCCATGATACTCACTGCAATATATCATCCTTAGTCATTAGGGAAATGCAAATCAAAACAACCCTGAGATTCCATCTCACACCAGTCAGGATGGCTAAGATCAAAAACACAGGAGAGAGCAGTTGCTGGCGAGGATGTGGAGAAAGAGGAACACTCCTCCACTGCTGGTGGAATTGCAAGCTGGTACAACCACTCTGGAAAGCAGTCTGGCGGTTCCTCAGAAAACTGAGCATGACACTCCCGGAGGATCCGGCTATACCACTCCTGGGCATATACCCAGAGGCTTTACCTGCATGCAATAAGGACACATGCTCCACTATGTTCATAGCAGCCTTATTTATAATAGCCAGAAGCTGGAAAGAACCCAGATGTCCCTCAACGGAGGAATGGATTCAGAAGATGTGGTATATTTACACAATGGAATACTACTCTGCAATTAAAAACAATGAATTCACGAAATTCCTAGGCAAATGGTCAGATCTTGAAAATATCATCCTTAGTGAGGTAACCCAATCACAAAAGAACACACATGGTATGCAGTCACTGATAAGGGGATATTGACCCAGAATCTCGGAATACCCTAGACACAATCCGCATATCAATAGATTTCTAAGAAGATGGAAGGAGAGACCCCTGGTCCTGGAAAGACTGGATGTAGGGGAACACCAGGACAGAGTAACGAGAGGGGGTTGAATGGAGAAAAGAGGGAGGGAAGGGGGCTTATGGGACTTTCGGGGAGGGAGGAAACGGGAAAGGGGAAATGATTTGGAATGTAAATTAAAAAATAAATAAATAATTAAAAAAAAAAGAAAAAATCAAGTCAGGTGTAAATATAAAATTATATCAAACAAAATATTATAAAAATCTAAAAAAGGCTAGAACATTCATGTCTCCTCATAATTGCTCTGCATTTAAGAAACACGAAGGTCTTTTAAAGGCCCATACTTTGTTTCATTTTGTGTGCTATTGTTCCATCCAATCATAGAAAACTAAATTAATCAACATATAATTTAAATTATAGAAAAGAACTCACAGATTTACTTCATCTGAAGTTATGTGGTTCATTTGCATTACTCATCAAGAGGTTCTCCCACCATTCTATCAATTTTCATCCCCCTTTAAATAACTGTCATTTATATATTCATAAAAATGTCTGCATTTTCATTTTCTTTTCACATTATAATTTTTCATAAGTAATGTTTACAAAACAATGAAAACTAGACTTTTAAAAGTATGTAAATATAATCATCCCAATTAGATGTCCATGAACACTGCAAAGAGGCATGTTAGTACTCAGATTAGTATGTTAGTAAACATGCATATATATTTTTGTGTGTATATTAATGCTTTGTATGTGTGCATGCATATATGTACATCTATAGTTATATCAACCTATGGTATTCTTCTATTAGCTGAAAAGTCTCAAAAGACTTTCTAAATTTAATGAGAAGCATTTTTTCTAAACATAGTCTTTATTTTCCAAAAAAAGATTTTAAGATTTTAAGTAGTTTTATTGTTTTAATACTGAATTTTAATTATAAAATAAATATTAACAATCAAAAAAGAGCTTTGAAACAACAATATTTCTCTTAGTATATTGCTGTGAAATGACACCAGGACTAAGGCAAATCATATAAAAAAAAAGCACTTCATTGGGGGCTTGCTTACAGTTTCAGAGGCGTAGTCAGAGACTTAATTTTTATATTTATGGGAGAGGGGGCATGGCAGAAGCATGGTGACACTCATAATCCTGGAAAAATATATAAGAGCTACATCCTGATTGAGAGAGAGAGAGAGAGAGAGAGAGACAGAGAGACAGAGAGACAGAGAGACAGAGAAAGGTGGTCCTGGCCTGTAGTTTTAAAACTTCAAAGCTCACTGCTAGTAATATACTTTCTCCAACATGGTCATGCCTCCCAATAATTCTCATTCTTTATGGAGAGAGTAATACTTTTATATTTCCTGGAGACTAAGTTTTTTTTTCTTTCACTACATGCTCTTATCTGAAAATTGTTTTTTTTTATTATTTATTTTATTTTATTTTTTTAATTTACATTCCAAATCACTTCCCCTTTCCCGTTTCTTCCCTCCCCGAAAGTCCCATAAGCCCCCTTCCCTCCCTCTTTTCCCCATTCAACCTCCTCTTGCTTCTCTGTCCTGGCATTCCCCTACATCCAGTCTTTCCAGGACCAGGGGTCTCTCCTTCCATCTTCTTGGAAATCTATTGATATGCGAATTGAGTCTAGGGTACTCCGAGATTCTGGGTTAATATCCACTTATCAGTGACTGCATACCATGTGTGTTCTTTTGTGATTGCCTTACCTCACTAAGAATGATATTTTCAAGTTCTGACCATTTGCCTAGGAATTTCGTGAATTCATTGTTTTTAATTGCAGTGTAGTATTCCATTGTGTAAATATACCACATCTTCTGAATCCATTCCTCCGTTGAGGGACATCTGGGTTCTTTCCAGCTTCTGGCTATTATAAATAAGGCTGCTATGAATATAGTGGAGCATGTGTCCTTATTGCATGCAGGAAAAGCCTCTGGGTATATGCCCAGGAGTGGTATAGCCAGATCCTCCGGGAGTGTCATGCCCAGTTTTCTGAGGAACCGCTAACCTGCTTTCCAGAGTGCTTGTACCAGCTTACAATTCCACCATCAGTGGAGGAGTGTTCCTCTTTCTCCACATCCTCGCCAACAACTGCTATCTCCTGTGTTTTTGATCTTAGCCATTCTGACTGGTGTGAGATGGAATCTCAGGGTTGTTTTGATTTGCATTTCCCTAATGACTAAGGATGATGAACATCTCTTTAGGTGCTTCTCAGCCATTAGATATTCTTCAGGTGAGAACTCTTTGTTTAGCTCTGTACCCCATTTTTTAATAGGGTTACTTGCCTCTCTGGAGTTTAACTTCATGAGTTCTTTGTATATATTGGATATTAGCCCTCTGTCGGATGTAGGGTTGGTAAATATCATTTCCCAGTTAGTTGGTTGCTGCTTTGTCTTTTTGACAGTGTCTTTTGCCTTGCAAAAACTTTGTAATTTAATGAGGTCTCATTTGTCAATTCTTGATCTTAGAGCATAAGCTATTGGAGTTCTATTCAGGAAATTCTCCCCTGTGCCCATATGTTCAAGGTTCTTCCCTAGTTTCCTTTCTATTAGTTTCAGTGTGTCTGGTTTTATGTGGAGATCCTTGATCCACTTGGAATTGAGCTTAGTGCAAGGAGATAAGAATGGGTCAATTTGCATTCTTCTGCATGTTGACCTCCAGTTGAGCCAGCACCATTTGTTGAAAAGGCTATCTTTTTTCTACTGGATGGTTTTAGCTCCTTTGTCAAAGATCAAGTGACCATAGGAGTGTGGATTCATTTCTGGGTCTTCAATTCTGTTCCATTGATCTACATGCCTGTCACTGTACCAATACCATGCAGTTTTTAACACTATTGCTCTGTAGTACAGCTTGAGGTCCGGGATACTGATTCCCCCAGAGGTTCTTTTATTCTTGAGAATAGTTTTAGTTATCCTGGGTTTTCTGTTATTCCAGATAAATTTTTGAATTGCTCTTTCTAACTCTGTGAAGAATTGAGTTGGGATTTTGATGGGGATTGCATTGAATCTGTATATTGCTTTTGGCAAGATGGTCATTTTTACTATATTAATCCTGCCAATCCATGAGCATGGCAGATTTTTCCATCTTCTGAGGTCTTCTTCTTCAGTTTCTTTCTTCAGAGACTTGAAGTTCTTGTCATACAGATCTTTCACTTGTTTGGTTAGAGCCACAACAGTGTAACATATAACATTATTTTTTTATTCAAATCTTGAATACCTTCAAAAATTTTGTATTTGACATTTACTTTGCCCACAGTTCAACTCTCCCTTCTGTTTGTGCCCAGTCTTCACATATCTGCATGGACAATAAAATTTCTTGCATAAAAATAACAGTTGGTGGTCACATTAATAAAAGTAGTATGAGTAGTGGTCATAAAATATAATATGCATTCTTTTTATTGTTCCCTATTTAATGTATTAAATGGATTTTTAAATAAATATATGTCATTTGCTAATATATCTTACTGTTTTTGGTTAAACTTTATTTTATATATATTAATTACACAGACTTTACTATGGTTTATCAAATGCTCTTGAAATAACACTAGTATCTATGCTAAAAGATACATAATATATATACATATATATATACATAATATATATTATGATATATATAATTATCAAGTGAACTGCTTTATAATGAAACTGTAACACTGTTAATTAGAAAGTTTGATAGAAAACAGTGGTTTAAAATTTAAAAAAACTTAAGAAAATATTAAATTGTATTTATTTATGTGTGTGAATTTTTGTGTCTGTGTGTGTGCATGTGTACGCACATGTGAGCATGCTCACATACTGTGCTATGGCACAAGAGGGGAATACGATGAACAATGTTTTGTTGTTGGTTCAATCTTTCTTCCATGCCAGGCCTGAGGGTTGAGGTCATGTCCACAGCTGTCTGATCACTACTGATGAATCATCTTGCCTCCTCGTGAAGTAAAGGAAATTCTATAATTTTCCACTCTTAACACTGTATCATCAGTGTTATGAATGTAAATTTATAGCAGACTTTGATGCCAATGTGGCTAGCCTCTAAAATCCCTTATTATGATATTTAGTACTTCAAGCATTCTGATTCTAATTTAAATTTATACATAAAAATATAATGTCAATAGCAGTAAAGTATAACATAAAAATTTGAGTTATACATGCATAATATAATACTTATATTAACCACATCTATTTTCTAAAGCATTTACTATTACTATATAGTGAAAATTATCAAAATCCATTCTCAAGGTTTTTTTGAAAATTATTATTTATGGTCTTAGGTGCCAATACTTGCTTCTGTTTATCTCTGACTTATACCTGCTGATCAACCTCTCTCTCCCCAGTCTTATCTCCCTTGTTCTTCTCATCTTCTGGTAGCCATGATCCTATGTCATCTTTTATGAAAATACCTGTTTTGATTATTATACATTAGTGAGATTATAAAGAACTTTTATTTCTGTACCTGGCTTATTTCACTTAGTCAATATAATGATATCTAGATTTATCTACAGTGTCATAGATGACATAGTTTTATTCATTTTTATCAGTAAACGGAATTTTATTGTGTTTGCCTTATTTTCTTTGTTCACTCATCAGCTGAGTGACCCTTAGTTGTTGCTATTTTCTACATATGAATACTTGGCAATGAATGTGAATATGTATACATCTCTTTTACATGCTGATTTCTTTTTTCCTAGGCATATATCCAACAGTAAGATTAATGAATCACATAATTCTATTTTTATGTATATAAAAATTTAATGACTAATATTTTAAGCTAGATAGGTAGTTAGGCACATCTCCATAATAATTTGACATTCTACAAGATTTGGCAATCATTGTTTTTGGATGTGAGCACATTAGGCCCCTATTTGTCCTTCAGGAAAATGAGACATTATGACCACTGAAACTAATGGTGACACTCTATAAGTGACAGAGGCTAGAAAGTATTTATTTATACATAGATACTTTGAAATTATTATCATTTGATAAATCACAACTATATATTATGGACTATAAATATATGATATTATACTATTGTGCACCTAGTGTGGTATGATTAATTCAAGCAAATTAGAGTATTCATCATCTCAATTACCCATTAATTTTGTTGAGGACTTGTTTTAAATTCTGAAGACTTTTGAAGCATAAACTTATGGAGATGAATAATAGATAGCACATGTTTATTCCTTTTGTCTACCTCAAACATTTTTCAAATTGTTCACTGTTTCCCCATCTCCTTCTAACTCTTTGACTCTGGTAGCTACTATAACACTAGTTTTGTTAATTCACTAGTTTTCATTTCCTTGTACAAACGAGATCACACCCTATACCTATACCTGCAGAGCTGTAGTTTCACCAGAATAAGATTCCAGCTCAATTCTATATAGTTTCTTTTTTTAGAAAGAATAAATTAATCACTTCATTTTAAAGAATATTGTTATTTTAGTTACTTTAATATTGCTATGATAAAACATGAGCAATTCAACTTATTGATGAAAGAGTATATCTGTAGCTTACAGTTTTAGAGGGTTAGATTGTATGACCATCATGACAGTAGACATGGAGGCAAACATTGCACTGTAGTTGTAGATGAGAGCTTAAATATGCAGACACACCCATGAGGTAGAGAGGAGTCTTATGAATGTTCAAAACCTGCCCCTGATGACTCACCTCCTAACTTACCAAACAGTGGCTCCAAGAGGGAAGCAGGTGTACATTAGCCTATGAAGTACAGTATACTTCACACAAACACAATTATCAAAATAATAAAATAATCTACACTATCTAGAACATTCTGTGATGGTATTGAGTCTTTGTAGAAATTATGTTATATAGTTATATTAATATAATATTCTATAATTATATTAATTATATAATATAAAATGAATATATATTAATTCATTAAATATAATATTATATTACATAATATTATATTATATTATATCATATATTAATTCATCATATGTATATAATATATAATGAATATATATTAATTATATCCTTCATATTGTGAGAAAGCCATCAAAATCAATGTTCTAGTTTGTGGCAGTATATAGTAGCTTGTTTTCTTCAATTGTTTGCTGAACCTTCCAAAGACACGGTGTTTATAGAACAATAGTCATCAAAGTAATATCCAGATAGCATGAACAAGGTGATCTATACAGCACAGGAAGAAAAAAGCTGGAACTTTTATTTTGTCAAGAGTTTATCAGTCACTCAAGATAGCTATTTTGTAATTTTTACATATTTCATAATGTATGTGAGACATTCATTTGTTATTCATAGTCAAAAGAACATGTTTTACTAATAGAGTGAACATTCAGCCAATGTGAAGACTGCTGTTACAGCAAATAGAAGATTAATGGCATTCCATTTATAAAGGCTAGCAAACTGTCAATAAAAAGTTCATTTATCTATTTTCCTATGTCTGCAATAAAACACATTCACCTGAATGTCATAGTGTGAAATGAGTGCCAATGCTAAACATACAGAAATGCCTACCTTGTACTAAGTAGCTATATTGATTCAAGAAGCTGCATCAAAGCAATTGCCTATGTATAATTATTGTCTTTCTTCCAAAATATCTAACCTAGCACAATGCAAAGCTTAAATACTAAGTGTATGTGTGTTTTTATTAAGTATGTTCAATATTGTTGAGTCTTCCTTTCTGCATTTGATCTATAAACAAATGAATAGAAAATGAGTTTAATAAATCATTGATGGCAAGTTCAGGAGAGTCCTGCTGTTTCTTTTGGCTGAATGCAAACTGAATATGCTCTATATTTAAAGAAAAAAAAGTAGAAGAAAGTGAATAAATTGGGTAATGAAGAAAGATTACAGCCATGAATTGCTTATAACCTTTGTTTTAAAATATTTTATTGAAAAAATGTTACTTGTTTGTTTTAAAACTTTTTGTAATATTTAAATTATACATCATAGAACACTGTTCCTGACATTCATTCTACATCTCAAAATTACATAGCTACTACTTAGAATTACAAATGTCTCAAAATTACATAGCTACTACTTTGAATTACTCTTGATCAATGTTTTTATGTGCCCTTGGTCTGGTTTTATGGTTTTGAAGTGAAGAATTCTTGCTTTATTTACTTCATCTGAAATTTAAATACTCCCATATTAAATTGATAGATGAGTTCATGTTTTTAGAATATAACAAGGAAGCTCACAGTCTTGCTAATCACATTTTAATTTAAGAGAATGACATTGAGTGGAGAGTATGCAATCTTAGTTAATGTTCAAAATATATGATAGAATATAAAACATTTTGCCCATGTTGTCTAATTGTGAAACAAGCCAGTAGGAGTAGCTTGACTCTATATTGAAAGCTGATCCTGAAGTTGAATGGAATTAGGTGAAGTATGACAGGATGGTGGGTGAAATTAAGACAGTCTTTAACATTCTCCATTAGATGGGCACACACTAAGAGCATACATGCAGCACCAATAGGATTCAAATGGTTTTAAAAGAAATGAAGACACAAAGTTGAATAGGAATGCAATAGGGTTGCATATAGGAAGATATGTGGAAGAGGATGAATATGTTCAAAATATAATTTATTGTTGTTATTACATAATTTCATTATTCAAAATACAATGCATTGAAATTATCAATATATTAATAATAATATTTTAAAATTGTATAATGGGTCTATGAAACATTTACAGAAAATCTTATTAGTCATTTGTTCTACTACTTTTAACTGAAAGGCCAATAGAACTTGGAAAATATACAGTTTCTTAGAAACGACGCTAGTAATGGAGACGGTTTATGGTTCAGACAATCATGAATATTTTATTTCATGCTTTCATAACCAAGAGAATAAATATGAACATAAGAACTTTAAGTTGCTTCTAAACTTGACGTTTTGATTCCTTAATATAAATCTAATGCCAGAGCTTGTCAAAAAATAAAAAATAAATAAAAAAGGTATGTTACACCAGCTGCCTAGTAGATTTAAGCAGCAGCAGCAGGGTTGGGTTCATACTTACACAAGTCAAGGATAGAAATGTATCTTTTATTCATCAGATGCAACTGTCATCTTGGAGGCATACTGCTACATATTGTAACACTTTAGCTCTTTCTGAACTTTAGGTGGTGGATTCAACTCAGTTGTCCTGGCCACAACACCTCTCCTAGCTAACTGATTCAAAAAGGCTTCTCTTGGCTTCTGACTGAATTGCTCTGCTTGGCTTCAAATTTAATTTGGCAATCTTTTCTAGTCTTCTGGCTCCTTCTCATTTTCTGGCTTTTTCCGTCTTCATCTGTAATGTGTCTCTATAAAACTGTTCCAGTGAAACTGCCTTTCTCTCTCTCTCTCTCTCTCTCTCTCTCTCTCTCTCTCTCTCTCTCTCTCTCTCTCTCTCTCTCTCTTTCTCTCTCTCTCTCTCTCTCTCTCTGTGTGTGTGTGTGTGTCTGTCTGTCTGTCTATCTCAGTGTGTGTGTGTGCGCGTGTGTGCGTGTGTGTATTTGTGTATGTGTATGCACGTGCACTTGTGTGGGTCCTTGTTTCTTAAATCATCTCTTTTCCTCTCTGTTTTTGTGAGAGTTGGGTCTACCCTATCTCTAACTCATTCTGTCAAATCTTTCTCTGTTTTGTCACTTTGCCCCTCATTTAGAAGTCACTTTCAAACTAAACTTACCTACATCATTTGGAATATTTTGGGTTATTTATTTATTTATTCATTTTTATGCTCCAGATTGGTCCAACCTTACACTCAGCAGCTTCCGTCCATTGGGTGGAAGTATATAAATTGGGTGCAAATATATAAATCTGAATATTTCAGCTGCTTGTTGGGTCTTCCAGAGTACAGTCATGGTAGGTCCCTTTTTGTGAATACTACATAGCCTCAGTAATAGTGTCAGGACTTGGAACCTCCCCTTGAGATAGATTCCACTTTAGGCCTGTCTCTGGACCTTCTTTTCCTCAGGTTCCTCTCCATTTCCATCCTTGCAGTCCATTCAGACAATAAAAATTATAGGTCAGAGATTTGACTGTGGAAAGACAACCCCTTCCCTTTCTTGAAGCCCTGACTTTTTGCTGGAGGTGAGCTCTACAAGTTCCCTCTTCCCAATGTAGGGCATTTCATCTAATGTCCCTCCCTTTGAGTCCTGAGAGTCTCTCACCTTTCCAGTCTCTGGTTCATTCTAGTGGGTCCTCTCAACCTCCCACCTCCTGAGGTTGCCTGTTTCCAATCATTGTGCTGGTTCTCAGGGCTTCAGTCCTTTCCCCTCATCCAATTCCAGATCAGGTTCCCATCTCTCTCCTACCTCCCAGTCCACTTTTCCTCCAAGATCCCTCCCTCCCTTCCCCACTATGATTGCTTTTTTCTCCCTCCCAAGAGGGACTGAGACATCCTGAATTGGGCCTTTCAACTTGTTGAACTTTTTGATTTCTGTGGACTGTATCTTGGGCATTCAGATACTAAGGAGGTGTCTATATTCCATCCAGATGGATTAAAATTTTGTCATTCAAGCCTGATCACACAGGTCTTTGGATGTGATCAGGAGAGCCATGTTGCTGGATTAAAATCTCTCTATAGAAGTCCAATCTGATAATGTTACCAAAGTTCTGCCTCAAAGTAAATAATAATAGCAATGAAATAACAAAATGATAATAAAGACAATAAATACAAATCAACGGTACAGTGCTCGTATGACATTCATGAAGTTCCAAATTTAATCCTCAATCCTGCAAAATGATAAGCACAAACAATAAAAGGATTTGTTGTTTCATTTATAACTCAAAACTTCAAAAATTCAACGTTAAATAATTATATTTGGAAAGTTGAATAGGTGACTGTTTTATTCAACAAACTGTACCAATTAATAAATATACACATCTATTAAATCTATTTGTGATTTGCTCATTATATTTTTTCTTGAAACAAGTGCAAGGAAGCTATGGTTTAATATGAAAGCATAGTTATGCAACTGTAACTGCTCCAACTCTAGCAGTGGAAAAGATGTACTTCAGATGGAGATGATGATGAAGCTGCTTCACTTGGCATTGAGTTTACTTGAAAGAATTAGAAATGATAGTTTGAAAATCCTGATTCCCAGGCCATTGTTATACTATTTTGCAGAAATGACCCTAGAAACTATGTTGTCTGTAAGCTATGTATAAACATTACAAGCAGATTTTATATCTTCATTCATTCCAAGCAACAGATAGAGAAAATTAAGCATTGTATGTAGTTCTAGAGAAAAAGTTACACATTAAATTAAAAGAAAATAAACTCACAACCAAAGAATAGTAAGTTCTAAGGTGATAAGCTATAGCAAACAAAGAAACAATATACAAATCCTTCAAGTCTACTCCACAGAATATATATGAATATATATATATAAAATATGAGCAGAATATGAACTAATTTTAATATGACTAAATTAAAAAAATTGTTATGCAAAAATGCAAAAATATCAGAGTCCAATTTTATTTAGGCAGAAAATTAAGAATATATATAGAATTCTATATATATTCTTATATATTTCTATATATTTCTTATATATAGAATATATATAGAATTCTATATATATTCTATATATAAGAAATATATAAGAAATATATAGAATATACCACTGAGCAATCTCTACAGCCCCAAGAATTAAATTCTTTAGGTAAGGGATAATTAGTATAGATTTAAAAAATAAACATTATATAATATTTTAAATAACTCTCATGATACAGATGAAATTATAGAATTTGTTAATGTCATTAGGTTAATAGAGAATAGAGAAGTTTAGACAGCAAAGGGATAGTTAAATGTTAAATTTTCTAACTAGATTTAATGGTCTGCATTTTTAAGCACATAGGTATATACAATTGTGATGAGGAATTTTCAAAAGACAGAAGGAAAAATTGAGCTATTTACTCTTATGATAATGATTTTTATCTAAAAGAAAGGCTACAGAATAAATAAGGCTTTAATCAAAGAACAATTGGGTCTGGAAAGATGCCTCAGCATTTGAGGGCATTGGCTAAACATAAAGAGGACTCAAATTTGGTCCCTAGACACCTACATACGATGCCTCATAAATGTCTGTGACTCCAGTCCCAGATCCAGTTCCAGAGGATCTGATACACATTTCTGATCTCTGTGAATACATGTGGACCAATTAATATTTGGAACAGGTGTATATTAATGCAGAATACCCATGCATATAAAAGGAAAGAAATGATAAAAATAAAAATAAATTATATAATGGGGATAAAGGCTGTTAGGAACATAATGGAGCATGTGCCCTTGTTATAAGATGGAAAATCTTTTGTTTATATGCCTGAAAGTGGTATAGCAGAGTTGTCATGTAATACTAAGTCCAATTTTCTGAGGAACTGCCAGACTGATTTCCAGAGTAGTTGTACCATCTTGCAATCCCACCAATAATGGATGAGTGGTCCTCTTTCTCCACATCCTCACCAGCATTTGCTGTCACCTGAGATTTTGATCCTAGTCATTCTGACTAGTGTGAGGTGGAATCACAGGGTTGTTTTGATTTGTATTTCCCTGATGACTAGGATGTTGACCATTTCTTGAGTTGCTTCTCAACCATTTGAGTTTCCTTACTTGAGAATTCTTTGTTTAGCTCTGTACCCCATTTATAATAGGATTATTTGATTGTCTGGAGTTGAATTTCTTGAATTCTTTGTATATATTGGATATTAGTCCTCTATTGGATGTAGGAGTGGTAAAGTGCTTTTCCCAATCTGTTGATTTCTGTTTTGTCCTATTGACAGTGTCCTTTGCCTTAAAAAGCATTGGAATTTTAAGAGTTTCCATTTCTCAATTCCTGATCTTAGAGCATAAGCCATTGGTGTTCTGTTCAGGAATGTTTCCCCTGTGTCCATGTATTCGAGGCTCTTCCCCACTTTCTTTACTCTTAGTTTCAGTGTTCATAGCAGCCTTATTTATAATAGCCAGAAGCTGGATAGAACCCAGATGTCCTTTAACAGAGAAATGGATACAGAAACTGATACATTTACACAATGAAGTACTACTCAGCTATTAAAATCGATGAATTTATGAAATTCTTAGGTAAATGGATGGAACTAGAAAATATCATCCTGAGTGAGGTAACCCAACCACAAAAGAACATACATGATATGCACTCATTGATAAATAGACATTAGCCCAAAAGCTCATAATACCCATGATACAATTCACAGACTACATGAAGTTCAAGAAGAAGAAAGACTGAAATGTGGAGGCTTCTGTCCTTAGAAGAAGTAACAAGATACTCATGGGAGCAAATATGGAAGCAATGTGTGGAGCAGAGACTGAAGTAAAGGCCATCCAGATACTGCCTACTTGGGAATCCATCCCATATACAATCACCAAACACAGACTCTATTGCGGATGCCAAGAAGTACATGCTGACAGGAGCCTGATATAACTGTCTCCTGAGAGGCTCTGCCAGTGCCTTACAAATACAGAGGGATGCTCATAGCCAACCATTGGACTGAGCACAGGGTCCCCAATGGAGGAGTTATAGAAAGGACTGAAAGAGCTGAAGGGGTTTGCAAGGCCATAGGAAGAACTACAATATCAACCAACCAGAGTTCCTAGGGCCTAAACTACCAACCCAGGAGTGAGGACACATGGAAGGACCAATGGCTCCAGCCATATATGTAGCAGAGGATGGCCTTATTGGGCATTAATGGGAGAAGAGGCCTTTGGTCCCATGAAGGCTTGATACTCTGGTGAAGGAGAATGTGAGGGCAGGGAGGCAGGAGTGGGTGGGTAGGTGCACACCCTCATAGAAGCAGGAGGAGGGGGGATAGGGTAAGAGGGTTCTGAGAGGGATTGGGAAAGGAGATAAAATTTGAAATATAAATAAAATATCCAAAAAATGAGGATAAGGGAATAGTTACTGAAGTATCTAACAGCTCGATGATTTTATATTTATTCATGGTCACAAAGCATTTCCAAAATGTATGTACAGAAAATAGTAGAACAATATTAAAAAATCTAAACATATATGGTTATTTTAAATGTGTAAGGAATTACTAATTAAAGAAAAATGTATTTCTAGACATAATAACAAAAGATTTAGTTCTCACAAAATTCATACAAATGATATACATACATATTCACCTTAATTAAAAATATAAAAGCCTTAAAGTTTTAAAACCCTTGAAACTAAATAGAATTTAAAGTGCATATTTAGAAGTATAAAGAGAATAAAGATTTCTTCTAAACATAACAGAAGACTCTAAGTGAAGATATGTAGATAATGAGACACTGAGATTTGTAAGTCTATTTAATTAAGAGTTTGTCCATAAAAGGCGTACAGTCATCAAGAGGGACATGAGAAATGCAAGACAAAGTCATAAGAAGAGTTCAGCTCATATCTGTTATGTAGATTTAAATTGCAAAGGAAAGTTTTGATAAAGATAGAAAAAATTGGAATATTCATTCAATATTGTGTGGATGTAAACTGGTAAACATTGTGTAAAATAATGCCAGTAAATTAAGAAAGTTAACACTTTTAAGGGAGCGCCTGAACAGGGACTTGAACTCTGGACCCTCAACACTTTTAATACCATATCCTAGGTAAACTATCTGAATATGTTTGGGGTCAATATCCCAAACATAAGTGTTTTTCCCCATTTGTCATAGTAGTATTTACAATTGCCAATAACTGAAAATAATAAATCTTCATAGACAAATAAATAGATTAAATAAAGAATATTTATTGAATTGAATATGTGTTAATGTTAATTGTTAATTTGATATGCTCTAGAGACACCGGGAGATAGCCCTCTCAATGTTCTTTGGGCGATTATCTTGGTTATGCTAACTGAGATAAGCAGAGTCATCTAAATGATGGGCATAACCACTTTCTTGGGATAGCATCATGGACTGCATAAAATAAAGGGAGCAAGGATGCATACACCCTTCTCAATTTCTTGATAGTGGGAGCAGTGTGACCAGTTGCTTCAAGCTCTTAATTCCTTGAACTGAAAATATTATTTCAGTAACAGTAACATGTAAACAGTAAAATGAACTAAGAGAGAATACTAATTTGATCTTGAAAAGGCAAAACATTCTAGAGATTATAAACTGCAGGGTCAAAAATAGAGAAGAACCTGGAGGAAAGGAATTCCAGTGACAGGCCCAAATTTGGATCCAGCTCAAGAGGAAACCTCAAAGCCTGACATTATTACTAATAGTATGGTGTTCTTACAAACAGAAGCAGGCACACAGTTGTAAAAAGAGAGAGAGGGAGAGAGACACAGAGAAACAATGGCTAGAGACAGTAGAAAATCTTTTGCAAGTAAAAGTGATGCTATATTTATTGCTTTCATTTTGCTGATGGTTTCACAGATGCATATTTAGATTCAAACACACCAAATTGAAGATATTTGTTACCTGAAGTTCACGTACCAACTATGTCTCAAGAAAACTCTTTAAAAATGTCATCAGTAAAATCTTCTAAATATAAAACAGATGAAAGACATTAGGAGATTTTTCACTCATAACAAATTACAAAATTAAAATATTCTCATTTTGTTATCTACTTCACAAATGGAAATTGAAATCACTGTTCACAATCAAAACTGCTAAAAGTAATAGTGGCAATACTATAAAAATATGGGGAAATGACATCATTCATGTCTTGCTGGTTGAATTGTTAAAAATACAGTGATTGTGAAAAATATTTTACTAGTTTCTTTAAAAATTAAATGTTTGTTTACTATTTAAGCTAGTTATCATATTAATAAACATTTATTAACAGAGTAATGAACATTTATGATTCCACAAAAACTTGTACAGAAATGTTTATAGCAATATTACTCACATTAGCTACAAATAAAGTAATGCAATTATCTTGCAAAGTGAACAAACTTTGTCTTACTGATAATAAGAAATAGTGTGAGGAAGAATATTTTTCATTATACATTTATACATTTTAGCCTAGATAATTCTCTAGAGAATTAATTTTGAATGAGAATAGAAAATATCTCAGTTTTACATGCTTTGTATTTCTTCTAAATCTCAACCTTAAAATGGTGAAAATTTGGAGTTGGGTAACATTCTAGTCATTATCAAGGAAGGGGAAAGGAAAAGGATGCTGTTGGCTGTATATTGATAATATGAAGCATTTTTCTGTAGGTGGAAATAAATTATGAATCCTTATGTTACTAATCCTCAGTTTTCCAAGTTGATACAGTTGGAGCACCTGTTGAAGGGCACATGGCATCATTTGTTTACTTTCTTAAAACTGTATTTTAATATAAAGTTATCTCAGCATATAAGATGCTAAAATTTCTTCCCTTGAGGCTGAGTCTTCCTTTGTAACTCATGTCCTGAAACAGAAAGTAATCCAAGCTGACTTTGTACAAGTGTCAATCATACTGCCTCAGGCTCTTTTCTGGTGTGATTACAGATCTGAACCACCACACCCACCCGAATTAGCACAGACAGCTTAAATTAAAATCTAAAAAAAAAAAAAAAAAAAAAAAAAGAAAGTTCATCAAAATTTACCATAAAAGAAGTTTAAAAACAAAATCAAGTATAGGAGAAGATACACAAGACGAAAATCACTGAAAATATATTGTACCTAAATAGATCTGATGTGCATCTAATGAATGAGGAAAAGAAAAATGGCAATGGACTGTTGACAAGGAGTATAAATAAATAATTCACGAAACACCAAAATCTAATAAACACAGGAATGAATCCTAAGGCTCAAAATTATTAATTAGTTCACTTTTTCATATTGTGCTGGACAGTTTTATGTCAACTTGACAGAAGCTAAAATCATTTGAAACTAATGAAATTCAATTAAGAAAATGTCTCCATCGTGTCCAGCTATAGGCCATTTTCTTAATTAGTGATTGATGGGAGAGAGCCTAGTCTGTTCTAGATGCCCTGGGTTGGTGGTCCTGAGTCCTATAAGAAAGCAGGCTAAGCAAGGAAGTATGAGCAAGTCAGTAAACTTTACTCCTCCATGGTTTTGCCTTGACTTCTGTCTCCCCATTATTGTAGGCCTCAGTTTCTATCCTGGTTTTCTTTGATGATAAAATGTGACGTGGACTTATAAACCAAATAAACCCGTTCCTCTCCAGATTTCTTTGGTCATGGTGTTTCCTAACAGCAATAGTAATCCTAATTGAGACACATACTGATAATGTTTTTAATGAATGTTGATGGTAAATGTGAATGAAGAGAGATATGTGCAATGAATTTGGGTATAAATGAGGATTAAAAGCTAAATTTTGGAAACTAAATACTATTAACCTGATTTACCTCATCATTGTAAATTACCTCTCCTAATGATCAAGGGACTCTTTCATAGTAATTATGAAGATGATTATAATTTCATAATAAAAAATTTACAAAATTTCTCACAACCATAGATTGAGAGATGAGGTAATAATAAAGTTGGATACATTCATTTTAACACTATGCAGAGCTGAACACAAATAAACGTCACACAATGGTATACATGGACCTTACCAACATAATGTTACCTAAAATAAAGTATCAGGTGAAAGCATGGTATCTCAATCATTTGTTAGAAGTTAGATAAAATCAAATAGTGTATTGTTCAGGGACACTTAACACAAACATGATTAAAAAAGAAAAGCAAGGGATGTATATATGTAAAATAATTCTATAAAATGACATTCTGAATTTTGATAGACTAATTATTACAACTTGAATTTTCTCATATCTTTTAATATTTTGCCATTGATTTCATTTGGATTACTCAACAAATCATTTCTGTAACCATATGTGCACTTCTATCAATTTAAAGTTCACCCTCCTTTAACAATCTGCCATTTCCTTTCTTGACTAAAGCAAATGAAATGTCTTGACTGAATCATAATAATGGAACAATTTCTATGTGGAAATCTAAAGTATTTTCTTCTAAGATGCAATTTATTATTTAGAAAAGAACATTGCAAAGTATTTGGTGTGCAGATATAGAATAAAAGACAATATCATTATGTAAGATATAAATTATAGTACAGTCTTTTAATATTAAAATAGCTTATTTCTTTTACTTTGTACCAAGTCACATCATGAAGTAATCATTTTATAATAGTCCAACAAATAGTTTAAAATTTGAAGCTTTACAAACAAGTTATAAAATATTTTACTATGTACAAAAAGCATAATTTCTTGTGGCATGAATACACAGATATATGTGTCTTTTTGTCAAGTTGTATTGTTGCTGTCTCCTCATTCATTGGTACAGAGACAGGTTTCTGCATAAATGCATTGACTGTCTTATTGGCTTATTTTAGATAGTTCTTAAATGCCTCATTTTACAAGTATTGTCAACAGTGCAGTAGGAATTTTAAAATTATTTATTTTTAATCAGAAATTTGCATGTTACCATTCTTGTTCTTCAAAACTCTTCCAACTTTCTCTCAATGGTTGCTATAAATCAATATGAATATTAAGTCTGGAGTCCATGATTACCTCCTCTGTCAGAGAAGAAGTTTGTGCATGCTCATATGCATTAACAAGTAACAGTACAGGCAAGAGATAGTGATCTTTTTAAATGTGCTTTAACTTTTGAAGAATAGAAAAGAATGGGCATAAATTCACATTTCCTCCTTTACAGGCAGTCTTTAATTTACTGTATATCATTTTTTAAATCTATAAATATCCTTAGATGTACCTAAGATCATTTCATTTTATTTATTTTGGTACATATTAACATATATTAATTATATATAACAATGAGATTTGTTATGGTGGTTTCATTCATGCACATAATATATTTCATTCTTAATCATCTCCACTACCCTTTTTTGTTACCCTTTCATTCCACTTCATCCCTTTCTTCTCTAATTCTTTCTATTTCATTCTATTTCAATGTGGTTCATGACACATTGAGTTTAAAGACAGTGTGTTTAATAAATCTAGATTGTTCAGAATGAGCTTAGATCTCTAATATCTTCCTATATCCTTATTAAATTATTGCATTATGTCTGGCTCACCTAAAGAGTGTATATTTAGTTAAATGTGAAAAATTTAAAAATATTTATCCTTCCCTAATCCCTTTGGTGTTAACATTTCACAATGTCTATGGTTTCCCCTTTAAATTCAAATGTTTACCTGACTTCAGTTTATTATGCCTTATTTTTTTCTATCTCAGTGATTGATGTTTAGGCCTGCTCATTTTATTTTTCTTCATATTTTTCTTTTTTCTTCCTTTGTTCTTTCATTTCTTCCTTCCTCCCTTCCTTGTGTCTGTCTGTCTGTCTTATCTATCTATCTATCTATCTATCTATCTATCTATCTATCTATCTATCTATCTATCTATCTATCCATCTATCTATCTATCCACTCTTTTATCACACAGAAGCAACAGTGCTTCTCAACCTCTATTCAAACTCTGGCCTGGCACTGACATGCTGAGTCTTCTGCATGTTCTACTTCTTCACTCCCACCACTCACAAGCTTGCCACAAATATAGCTTTGGGACCATAGACACGAAAATGATTGTACTGGATTCTTTTGTTCATTGAAGACATTTCAAGGAGCCAAGTACCTCAGGGTCATCTTCCCCTGCAACACCACCACAGAAGGCTCCATGAATGGATGGCATTTCTGATCCAACTACCCACTATGGCCTTTATTTTGTTCTTTATTCTCCAACTACCCATACTCAAATACAAGCTCTAGTAGTCTAGAAATTCTGTTTATCACCTTTGAATTGCATTAACTTACCTACCCAGCAAAGTTACATACATATTATAGATGCTAACAATGTTTGTTAGACATCTGGATGCAAATATTAATATATGAAATTCAGAGTAAACGTTTGAGAAACAGTAATCATTATCTATAGCCTATTGTTTTAAAGTTAGAAGATAATTTCATTCTTGTTATTTTTGCTAGGATTCTTACTGTTATATATCAATTCCTGATTTTGTTAAGCAGAATATCAAGGAACAATTCTTTGCAATTCTAACTTCTTCCCATTTCTAAACTTATCAAATAATCCTAGCAACTGTGAAAAGATCTGGGATGGTGTCTAAATGCATGATATCTTGAAACCATTCCCTTCCCTCCTGAGTCACAAAGTAAAGAGTGGAAGCAAATTTGATGAAGTGTTTTCAGATATGAAGATGAATTACTGTCCTCTTCCATGCATTCATACAACAGTTATTCTAATATTATGGCATTTAAAAAAATAAGCAGAATGGCTCTAATATCCTTTGAAGTCTCAACTTTGAGCATTGCCGTGAGTGTCACAAATTTTTGCCCAGAGTATAAGAAGTTAAAATCCATATTCCAAATTGAGCATTTCATATTTGTGTATAATAATATGATTCTGACTCCAGTACACAGTTTCTAGGTTTGTTTTCAAAGATTTCAAAGTACAAGGAATTTGTTTCAAACCCTTAGCCAGGCTCTGTAATTCAATGGTACTATTTTATCCTAAAAGGAATCAGCTTACATTTCCCTCTGAAATTCCTCTTGACTTACTCTATACTTTTGTGTCTTAAAATAGTACGAGAACACACCAAGAATTCTGAGTAAAATCTGTTTAAATACAGATTCGTAATCATGTTTTTCTACTACAGTTTTACCTTAATGCAGAAGCCAAAAAAGGGTTGCAGGTGTGTATTCGGTACACCCACATCTGGAAATAGAGAACTATATGTGTGGACAGTATTAAGATCGACAACCAATATGTAGTAGAAAAGCAAACACAAAATTCTTGATAAATCTGGCTTTTCTAAAATGGGAGCAAAACCAAAAAGCAGTCTTATGTATATTTTGAGCACTTTATAAATGAATAATATGATTTCAATGAAATGACAGATTTTAAATATTATTTAAATTTCAATTATGCTTACATGGATATAGTATATATCCTTATGGGTATACTTTTCATATATAAGTTGTCTGGTTACTTTTTATACAAATGTAGAGAGCAAATGTCTTTGGAACTTATGCTAAAAAACTCATAATGAAAACTATTGCAATACTCACAGTGATGATGGCTTGATGTTTGTGTAATATGCTTCAATTTGTCTAAAATTCCTCTTCTCCTAGCCAAATGTCATTATACTTGAATCATGTTTTCAGAGCTTTTCTCTCTCTATTCAATAGACAAAGCATCAGTTACATGATTTATGTGATGAGGAACTATTAGAGTAATCTTACCGGCAACATTTTATTATTAACAAACTCACAAGTGCTGTGAGTTACTCATTGAAGTGAAAATTTAACAAAAATTAAAGTAAAATTAATTAGTTGTGAAAAGTTTGAGCCAAAAACACATCTGGATTGATAGCATAAAAGGATAAATAAGAATAACAAACAATATTGATTTTTTAAAATAATAAGCAGTGTATAGAAACTTCAAAAAGTAGGCCATTTATTCATTAATTTCTTTCCTTAAATGTTGATGTTAAATTATACTTATTTCAATTTGTTTTTAAAGATGAGCTGCTGTTTTCTTTCATGCAAGATTGTGTTGGTTATATATAAAAGACATTGGAAGGATAACCCTCTAAACAATTAAACAGTTGCAGGGCTTTGCATGCCAAATTGAATTTAAAAATTTAAATTGTCTTTAATTTTATAAAGGGGCAAAGTGCAAGTAATATGGAGAAAGACTAGTGGTTTGCAATTTTTGGTACATTTGAGTACAATTTTCTACACTGTCATTGCTTTTGACATGTTTGAGTTTCTTGAAAGTTTCTTATTTAACCTCTCCCAAGAACAAACTAACATAGCATTTATGATTTGTTATAAGAATAAGTGGGAACAAACTTCGTTGTTATAAAAAAAGGGATTTCCCAGAAATTAGCCCAAACCAATTTAAATTATACCATAACTTGTTAAAAATTGAGCATACATTTGGTAACTGCAAATATGAGGTTTCATTAATTTTCTTTAAGACCAAGTTATTGTTTTGTTGTTTTCCTAACATTAACCTTCTGTTGACTATTTCTTTTAGATGAGAAAATTTTGGATTATTTATAGCCAAACAAGCTGAGACTTAATTAAGAAAAATATCACCTGATATTCCCACGTGATTATCAAACAAGTTTGTTTACTTCATTAGAACAACTATAAAAACTTTAAAATATCTATGATATATTTTGGCAATTAAGGATATTGCAAACAGAGTTAACAAGTTTACTTCATGTCACTGGTTCCAGACACATGCTGAGTGAGTGGCTTGGATTAATTAACTTCACCCTGACACCCTGAGTCAGAGATTACCTACAGTACAGTCTTGGTTTTCCCACTTGTGTGTTACCTACCATTTATTCGTTTGTGTCAACTCTTCATTTTATTATTACTCAAGAGATGGGGAAAGTATCCCTAAAACTTGGTCTTTTATGAATAAAGTGTTATGATGCTCATAATCCTTAAAACCCAAACAGATTATTTTTACAGGGATCTTATTGACTATCTTTAATTTCTCAGGCTCATCATTCTTGTTTATGGTCAAGACATGTTTTTAAAGGGCTAAAATTTTTTTTCACTGGCTCTTATGCTTTCCAGTGCTGTGTGATAAAACCTTTTCTTGGAAGTCAGAAACACACTTCTACTTACCCCAGATAGAGATCCCATGACAAACTAGAGTAAAAATACCACCAAAGTCCAACTTGGTGAACCGATGCGTTTTATAGGGGTTACGCATAGGAATATGGGTTGATGGTACTCAAAGGAGCAGAAATGACTCAAAGTCAGCTGTATAAACAAAACCTACCCCAGCAGGATGACAGATCTCTGAAGTTGAGATTCTGGAACACACTGCTCAGTCTATAAGTAATTCAAGAATTTGAAGATTGTCTATTCCAAATTACACAGTTAATCTAAGCCTCTTCCAAGCAGCTTGTCTGGTTTCTGCCTCTTCCAGGTAGCTGGTCTAGTGTCAGTAATCCTTGCAGCTTTTCTTCTCTGAGAATCTTCTTGGAAGTTCCTTTCATTAGACAAGGATTCTCAAATTTTATTGCTTACTCTGGCAGAAAGGAGTTCTAGTGAATCTATTTATTTTCAGGCATTTCCTGAAGATACTTTGTGTTATTTGCCTTCCTGTTTAAAGAGCTTCCCTATAGGATGGAATGTTCAATCTTGGAGAAAACTGTTATGCAACATGGCATATTTCAATGATGTAGGTAGGTATCAGAGTGTGAATGAAAAACATCAGTTTCATTTGACAGTAGGTGAATCCCTAATGAATTGTTTCCAAGAGATGTAATTTAAAGAAATGGTCATGACTAACTGTTATTCTCTTAAATGAGTTTTGGCTAGGCTACACTGTTCATGTTGTTTCTGCATATGAGACATTTCTTGACAAAACTGACCTAAACCAGTAACAATCCAAATATAGTTCAATAAATCAGGACAAATTTTGTGCTAAAAAGGCATTTTGTAAGAAGCTTATATACTTTATTTCACTTAATTTTCAGAAATTCCTTTTAGGATAGACAATATGGATAAGACATCGACATGCTTATGTTTGTGCTTTACTTTTGTCCAGAACTTCTAGATCCTTCTCACACTGTCTTAGAAAAATTTGTCTTTTTAAATCTCAGGAGTACAAGTAAGAAATGATTGGTGTTCTTTTCTTTTTGTTAATACAAATTAGTTTGTGTAGAAAATGATAATAGTTTTCATTTCTTTCTTTTAAAATCATGTATTTATTCTTTCATATATTGTAACTGTGGTTTCCCTTACCTTCTCATTTTATAGTCTCCCTCATGCCACCCCTTTTCCCTAGATGCACTCATCCTACTTTAAAAAGTAGGCCTCCCAGGGATATCAAACAAACATAGCATAACAAGTTGCAAGACTAGGCACATATCCTCATATCAAGCTAGGGTACGGCAACCCCATAGGAAGGAAATGATCTGCAAAATCAGGCAAACGGGTTAGAGATAGCTCCTATTCCCACTGTTAGGAGTTCCACAAGAACACAAAGCTACAAAATGATAACATTATGAGTACAGAATATCATTAGAAGTCATTTCATTGATCTTTTTCTGTTTCTTCTTTCCTTCCTTCTCTCTCTCTTTCTTCCTGCCTTCTTTCCTGTCTTTCTTTCTTTCTTTCTTTCTTTCTTTCTTTCTTTCTTTCTTTCTTTCTTTCTTTCTTTCTTTCTTTCTTTCTTTCTTTCTTTCTTTCTTTCTTTCTTTCTTTCTTTTCGCCAGTCAGATTTGCTTCTATCATAGGCATCTGGGCCTCTGGGCCTTCCATCCACTGGTTCCTGGCTCTCTAAGCAGTATCAGACATGGGATCCTTTTCATGGTGTGGTTCTCAAATTGAACCAGTCATTATTTGGCAACTATGACAAGTTCTGTCTCACTTTTATCCCAGCACATCTTGCAGGCAGGACAGTTTGTAGGTCCAAGGTTTTATGGATACATTGGTGTTCCAATCCTTCCACTGGAAACCTTGCCTGGTCACAAAAGATGGCTGGTTCAGGCTCTGTATTCTGCATTGTTAGGAATGCAATTGACAGACTACCCTTGTAGATTCCTTGAATTTGCCATTATATTAGATTTCTACTTTATCCCAGAAATCCCCACCCTACTTCCCAATATTCTTTATATCCACTCACCCACCTGATGCCTCCTGTTTCCATCCCCATCTACCCCCATTGGGTGGGGTCCATCGAAGTCTATCCTACTTCACCTCCTGAGGTAGATTGACTTATATCCCCTGGTGCCTTCCTTGTTACTTAGTTTATCTGGATCTATGAATGATAGGGTAATTCTTGTTTACTTTATAGCTGATACTTACAAGTGAGTTTATTCCATGTTTGACTTTCTGGGTCTTAGTTAGCTTCCTCAAAATGATTTTTCTTCTAGTTCCATACATTTACCTGTAAATTTCATGATCTGACAATGGTTAAGATCACTGGATCCTCTTCCAAAAGAGTAGGGTTCAATTCCCAGAACCCACCTGGCTGCTAACAACTGACTGTAATGCCTGTCCCAAAGGATCCAATCCCAGTCCCCCAGTTTCTTCTCCTTTCTGTCAATTTATAGAACATGAGAGCCCAGAAAGTAGAACAGTGTGGGAAAATGGGAAGTAGTTTGGCTTAAAGGGTCATTTTGTCTGTTTTTCAGACTCTTATTAAAATCTGTCCCAGTAACTTGATCTTGCTCATTCTTGCTATGAATGTCTGTACTAGTGGTCTTCTACAGTCACAGGTAGAAATTATTGCATGTAAAAATTCTGTGTAGATTGCTTTACAAGTCACAATGGAAATTAAATTGGAATTTTAAAGCAAGATTATAGAAAAGTAACTGAAATTGGCTCATAGACTTCTTTATCACATGTTCTTGGATCAAGATGAAGAGTTGTAGAAAGTTGACTTCCCCACCTCAGTGTAGACATACCTTAATTTAGAACTCCTAGAGAGCTTGATAGAAAATTAGTGCCATGTAATGCATTCTCAAAGTTATATAAGGGAGTCCTTCAGATATAAAATATTCAGATATAAAATATAAGATATTCTCATATTATGGAATCCATTTTCAGATAATTCTCTATTCTATATCAAGACTGACACAGCTCAACAAAAGGAAATAAACATACTACTATGCATTGGGTGTTATGGTAAATGAGCAAGAAAGATATCTAGGGTTTACTGTAGTATGTCTGTATTCGAAATTAAAAATAAAAATTTCTTAGCACGGAAGGTGGAAATGTTAAAGGGTCCAACCCTTAAACAACTAACTATAGGAAAGGGATCCACAAAACGGTTAGAGGGGGGTGAAACGATGTAATTATATTCTAATTAATTTTTTTAAATGTTAATTCAACAGACCATACAAAGCTCAAGAAGAAGGAAGACCAAAGTGTGGATGCTTCCCTGATTCTTAGAAGGGGAACAAAATATTCACAGGATCAATTATAAAGACAAAGTGTGGAGCAGAGACTGAAGGAAAGGTCATCCAAAGACTGCTCCACCTGGGGATCCATCCTTTATATAGTCACCAAACTACTGCAGATGCTGGGAAGTGGTAGGTGCTTGCAGACAGGAGACTGATAAGGCTGTCTCCTGAGATGCTCTGCCAGAGCCTGACAAATACAGAGGCAGATGCTCTACTAGCAGCCAACCATTGAACTGAGTGTGAGGTCTCCAGTGGAGGAGTTAGAGACAGGACTGAAGGAACTGAAGGAAATTGCACCCCCACAGGATGAACAACAATATCAACCAATCAGACCCCCCAGAGCTCCCAGGGACTAAACAACCAAGGAAAGAGTACTCATGGACGGACCCATGGCTCTGGTAGCATGTATGGCAGAGGATGGCCTTGTTGGACATCAGTGGAAGGAGAGGCATTTGTTTCTGTGGGGTTTGATGCCCCAATGTAGGGGAATGCCAGGACAAGAAGTCAGGAGTGGGTGGGTGGGTGGGGGAGCACCCTCAGAGAAGCAGGTAGAGGGGAGAATGGCATAGGGAGTTTCCACGTGGGAGACCGGGAGGGGGAAAACATTTGAAATATAAATAAAGAAAATATCTAATAAAAGATAAAAGAAAAAAAGTGTTGATTCAATGGGTCATGTTCATCTGGTGTCTTCCATCCCTGCTGACTCCTAAAATCTTTCCATGACTTCTAAAATGTGTATCACAGAGGTGAAGGTTCTGGGAGACCTCCAATTTAGATCTCTCTCTCTCTCTCTCTCTCTCTCTCTCTCTCTCTCTCTCTCTCTCTCTCTCTCCCTCTCCATAATTTCTGACTGTGGTTCCCTACACCCACTATTATCTGCTGATCTGCTGTCAGAGGAATCCTCCCTGAAGATTATAGGACAAGGCACATATCTATGAATATAGCAGTATATCATCATTAAGAATCATTTCATATATATTATCATATATAACATACATATGTTATATATCATATACCATATATACAGATATATGTGAGTTGTGCGTGCATGTGTGCATGTGTGTGTATTTTCAAGTCATGTTTCTTTCTACCCTGGGTCTTTGGATTATCCAGTCTCCAGTTTTTGACTGTCCAGGACTTCCACGGGCTCACAAAAACTGATGCAGCAAATATAAATGCCCACAGGGTTCTGCACCATCCTCTCTATCTATATTTTATGACTGTTAGCTTGGTGTCTTTGTGAGACTCCTAACAGTGGGAGATTTTCTCTAATTCATCTGCCTGTTCTTGAGACATTTGTTTTTTGTACCTTGTTTGGCCTTAAGAGGAAGACTTATTTTTATTTATTTATTCTCTCACTCTCTTAGCCTTCTCTCTTGCCCTCTTGGGTTCTTCTCTCACCGCCCCCCTCCACGTGGTCATGACCCACCTCTGCTTCTCTACTCACTCCTTCTCTCTGCCTTTCTCTGCCTCTACTACCCCCTTAACTCCCCTCCCCATGCCCTGAATAAATGCTATTCTATACTGAAAAAAAGAAAGGAGAGAGAGAGAGAGAGAGAGAGAGAGAGAGAGAGAGAGAGAGAGGAAGGCTTTTGCCTTGTCTTATTATATCTTGTTTTGTCTTGCTGGCTATCATCTCTTGGAAGGTTGCTCTTTTCTGGAGAGGAATAAGAGGAGTGGTGAATCAGAGAGAAAAAAAGTGACGGAGGGAGCTAGAAGAAGTGGAGACAGGGAATTTTGGTTGGGATATATGAGAAAATAATCAATTTTCAATGGAAATAAAAAGGAAAAAGAAATTTAAAAAAGCTCACTTTAATAGGTTTGTGAGACTAATAAAAATTAAAGTAAAAATTAATGCGGACAAACACAACCATAAGAAATGTCAGGCCTTATGTAAATTAAGTTGTAGAAAAATTAGTTACCCCAGTAAGTAGTAAATTAGATGGCTCAGGATAATGGAAGCATGTAATAAATGAGAGATGAGATATAAAAGAATAATCATAGATTTGTAAGCAATTATGGAGAAAAAGTTAGACAACTCTGCATCTTTTCTTTACTTTTCATTAAAGTATATGCACAATATATGTATCACAAGATAAATCTATACAGATTAAAAAGTCCTAGCAATATTCACTTAGATGAAATAAGTTCAAGAGATCTATTGTATCTCATATTGAATACAACTAATAACCATACATTGTATTTCTGAAAATTATAAAGAGTAGACATTTAAAATGTTCTTGCAAGTAAAATGGTAAGGATTTGAAGTAATACATATGTAAAGTAGTTTGAGTTTTCATTACAAAATATTCTATAAACATTTGCATGTGTATATACTTGAATATATTACTATATTGCCCTTTATTGTCTAAGCAATTAGTTTAAAAATTGTGTTTAGTAGAACGTTTTGCAATTTAATTTCATATTACTAAATTATTAGAAAATATAGTACTGGACAATGAATTAGAGAAAATTAGTATTTTTTAAATATAGTTAAATACAAACTTGCCTTGTAATTTGGAGGGGAGGGTGGAATTTAATTCTATCTAGCTTAAGGAAGTATTGACTTTTATTATGGACGTTCATTGTAGCATCAACAGCAGGCCAACATCCTAACTATCCTCAGTGTTTTGAACATGGACCTAAACAGAGCTTCTCAGAAGAAACATTGGTTTTAGATGTGGCTCTTTTGTGGTCTACATAATAAACTTGAAGATATTGTTTCCAAGTTCTAGATTATGACAAACCCATCTCTTGCCCTTTGTTTCCCTAAGCTACAGCCTGCAATTTAGAATATCTAATGCAAGCACATAGAACGATCACTTTTTCCAAACTTATGAAGCCTATGCTTGTATCATCCTGTTTTCAAATCCTCAATTCCTCAAATTATGTATTATAAAATACATCATTTCCTATTGGCTCTATAAAAAAGTCTCTTTCCCCTAATTCTCTTTTCTCCCTGTTCTCTATATGTACACACACGAGCGCGCGCACACACACACACACACACGTGCTTAACAAATTTATTAGCATACTACAAAGAAAGAGGATATATGAGCTAATCAAAATAGAGCATTCATTAACTATTATTGATCATTTCTTTTTATCCAAAGAGTATTTTCTTACATTTATCAGAGCTACAGTCTTACAATAATAAGAATTAGTATTCTAATTTGCATATTTGTCTGGGCATGCTTATAAGAACAGATGTAAGTGTTTTATGTTAGTGAAATTAATTGTTCTAATTCTATAAACAAGTAATTTCTTTGAAAATAATTGTTTTTATGACTGTGCTTTTGTCTTTATGTCCCATTTGGTTGCAAAAACATTGAGTACATTTCAGTAGATATTTGGACATTTTGTCTTGGCTGTTTGATGTTGATCTCATTCAGGTGTGGTTTTTCTCTTGCTTCTATTCATATAGCAATTAAAAATATGATAATGACAGAGTGAGTTACATTAAATTCCAGAAAAGCCATCAACTGAACTTCAGAAATGCCTATTTATTATTATTATTATTATTATTATTATTATTATTATTATTAGCATTAGTATTCATATTAGTATTAGTATTAGTATTGTGTGATAGTGCCATTTTTTGGAGAATGGTTATCTAGACTTAAAATACTATTATGGATATTTAAAAACACTTTAAAAATTATAGTAACAAACTTAAAGCTGAGATTGTATTCAATCACAGAAAGAGAACTTTCTTTCTTTTTAATCATTTTTTTATTATTATTATTTTCTATATTTTTTATTTACATTCCAAATGATTTCTCCTTTCCCAGTTCCTCCCTCCCAGAAAGTCCCATAAGCCCTCTTCCCTCCCCCTGTTCTGCATTCCACCCCTCTTGCTTCTTCGTCCTGGTATTCCCCTACATCCAGCTGCTATGAACATAGCATGTGTCCTTATTACCTGTTGGAGTCAAGGAAGCCCTGGGTATATGCCAGGAGTGGTATAACATGATCCTCTGGGAGTGTCATGCCCAGTTTTCTGTGGAACCTCCAGATTGCTTTCAAGAAGTTAGACTCCAGAGAGGATGTGGAGAAAGAGGAACACTTCTCCACTGCTGGTGAGATTGCAAGCTGGTACAAGCACTCTGGAAAGAGTACTTTCAACATCATGAAGTTTGTAGTTTTACTCTATTTTCCAAAAATTCGAACCACGCATGGTCTGTCTTATACCATGGGTGAAAACCAACTTAGGATAGATTGAAGACGAAAGATAAAAATCTGAACCTAAAATATTTAAAGAAGAAATACAGGGAAGCTTTTTTAAAATATCTATTGGAAAGATTGGGAATTTGAGACCCATATCTAAACATAATAGAAGCAATTTATAGCAAACCGGTAGCCAATATCAATCTAAATGGAGAGAAACTTGAAGCAATCCCACGAAAATCAGGGACTAGACAAGGCTGCCCTCTCTCTCCATGTCTTTTCAATATAGTACTTGAAGTTCTAGCTAGAGCAATTAGACAACAAAAGGAGGTCAAAGGGATACAAATTGGAAAGGAAGAAGTCAAACTATCACTATTTGCAGACGATATGATAGTATACTTAAGTGACCCAAAGAACTCCACCAGAGAACTCCTACAGCTGATAAACAACTTCAGCAAAGTGTCTGGATATAAAATAAACTAAAGCAAGTCAGTAGCCTTCCTATACTGAAAGGATAAGCAGGCTGAGAAAGAAATAATAGAAATAATACCCTTCATGATAGCCACAAACAATATAAAGTACCTTGGTGTGACTCTAACCAAACAAGTAAATATCTGTATGACAAGAATTTCAAATCTCTGAAGAAAGAAATTGAAGAAGACCTCAGAAGATGGAAAAATCTGCCATGCTCATGGATTGGCAGGATTAATATAGCAAAAATGACCATCTTGCCAAAAGCAATATACAGATTCAACACAATCCCCATCAAAATCCCAACGCAATTCTTCATAGAGTTAGAAAGAGTAATTCAAAAATTCATCAGGAATAACGGAAAAGCCAGGATAGCTAAAACTATTCAGAAGAGTAAAAGAACTTCTGGGGGAATCAGTATCCCAGACCTCAAGCTGTACTACAGAGCAATAGTATTAAAAACCGCATGGTATTGGTACAGTGACAGGTATGTAGATCAATGGAACAGAATTGAAGACCCAGAAATGAATCCACACTCCTATGGTCCCTTGATCTTTGACAAAGGAGCTCAAACCATCCAATGGAAAAAAGATAGCCTTTTCAACAAATGGTGCTGGCTCAGCTGGAGGTCAACATGCAGAAGAATGCAAATTGATCCATTCTGGGTTTTTTTTGTTTGTTTGTTTTCTAAGGTTTTTTTTTTTTTAATTTCTAAGGTTTTTTATTTACATTCCAAATAATTTCCACTTTCCCATTTCCTCCCTCCCCGAAAGGCCCATAAGCCCCCTTCCCTCCCGCTTTTCCCCATTCAACCCTCTCTCACTTCTCTGTCCTGGCATTCCCCTACATCCAGTCTTTCCAGGACCAGGGGTCTCTCCTTCCATCTTCTTAGAAATCTATTCATATGCGAATTGTGTCTTGGGTATTCCAAGATTCTGGGTTAATATCCCCTTATCAGTGACTGCATACCATGTGTGTTCTTTTGTGATTGCCTTACCTCACTAAGGATGACATTTTCCAGTTTTGACCATTTGCCTAGGAATTTCGTGAATTCATTGTTTTTAATTGCAGAGTAGTATTCCAATGTGTAAATATACCACTTCTTCTGAATCCATTCCTCCATTGAGGGACATCTGGGTTCTTTCCAGCTTCTGGCTATTATAAATAAGGCTGCTATGAACATAGTGGAGCATGTGTTCTTATTGCATTCAGGAAAAGCCTCTGGGTATATGTACAGGAGTGGTATAGCAGGATCCTGCGGGAGTGTCATGCCCAGTTTTCTGAGGAACCGCCAGACTGCTTTCCAGAGTGGTTGTACCAGCTTGCAATCCCACCAGCAGTGGAGGAGTGTTCCTCTTTCTCCACATCCTCGCCAACACCTGCTGTCTCCTGTATTTTTGATCTTAGTTATTCTGATTGGTGTGAAATGGAATCTCAGGGTTGTTTTGATTTGCGTTTCCCTAATGACTAAGGATGATGAACATCTCATTAGGTGCTTCTCAGCCATTAGATATTCTTCAGGTGAGGACTCTTTGTTAAGCTCTGTACCCCATTTTTAATAGGGTTACTTGGCTCTCTGGAGTCTAACTTCTTGAGTTCAATGTATATATATAGTCCTCTGTCATATGTAGGGTTGGTAAAGATCATTTCCCAGTTAGTTGGTAGATTCAATGCAATCCCCATCAAAGTCCCAACTCAATTCTTAATAGATTCAGAAAGAACAATTCAAAAATTCATCTGCAATAACAGAAAACCCAGGATAGCTAAAACTATTCTCAAGATTAAAGAACTTCTGGGGGAAACAATATCCCATACCTAGAGCTGTACTACAGAACAATAGTGTTAAAAACTGCATGGTATTGGTACAGTGACAGGCATGTAGATCAATGGAACACAATTGAAGACCCAGAAATTAATCCACACTCCTATGGTCACTTGATCTTTGATAAAGTAGTTAAGCCATCCAGTAGAAAAAAGATAACCTTTTCAACAAATGATGCTGGTTCAACTGGAGGTCAACATACAGAAGAATGCAAATTGACTCATTCTTATCTCCTTGCACTAAGCTCAATTCCAAGTGGATCAAGGACCTCCACATAATACCAGAAACACTGAAACTAATAGAAAGGAAACTAGGGAAGAACCTTGAACATATGGGCACAGAGGAAAATTTCCTGAACCGAACACCAATAGCTTATGCTCTAAGATCAAGAATTGACAAATGGGACCTCAAAAAATTACAAAGTTTCTGTAAGGCAAAGGACACTGTCAAAAGGACAAAGAGGCAACCAACAAACTGGGAAAAGATCTTTACCAACCCTACATCCAACAGAGGGCTAATATCCAGTATATACAAAGAACTCAAGAAGTTAGACTCCAGAGAGACAAATAACCCTATTAAAAAATGGGGTACAGGGCTAAACAAAGAGTTCTCACCTGAAGAATATCTAATGGCTGAGAAGCACCTAAAGAGATGTTCAACATTCTTAGTCATTAGGGAAATGCAAATCAAAACAACCCTGAGATTCCATGTCATACCAGTCAGAATGGCTATCATCAAAAATACAGGAGACAGTAGTTGCTGGCGAGGATGTGGAGAAAGAGGAACACTCCTCCACTGCTGGTGGAATTGCAAACTGGTATAACCACTCTGGAAAGCAGTCTGGCGGTTCCTCAGAAAACTGGGCATGACACTCCGGAGGATCCGGCTATACCACTCCTGGGCATATACCCAGAGGCTTTACCTGCATGCAATAAGGACACATGCTCCACTATGCTCATAGCAGCCTTATTTATAATAGCCAGAATCTGGAAAGAAACCAGATGTCCCTCAATGAAGGAATGGATTCAGAAGATGTGCTATATTTACACAATGGAATACTACTTTGCAATTAAAAACAGTGAATTCACGAAATTTCTAGGCAAATGGTCAGAACTGGAGAATATCATCCTTAGTGAGGTAAGGCAATCACAAAAGAACACACATGGTATGCAGTCACTGATAAGGGGATATTAACCCAGAATCTCGGAATACCCAAGAAGCTATTCACATATCAATTGATTTCCAAGAAGATGGAAGGAGAGACCCCTGGTCCTGGAAAGACTGGATGTAGGGGAATACCAGGACAGAGAAGTGAGAGGGGGTTGAATGGGGAACAGAGTGACGGAAGGGGGCTTATGGGACTTTCAGGGGAGGGAGGAAATTTGAAAGGGGAAATCATTTGGAATGTAAATAAAAAATATAGAAAATAATAAAAACTAGAAAAAAATAAAATAAACTATCTATTTTATGTGTATTTTGTCTTGTTGGTCTGTGCACTGTGGGTATGCAGTACCCATGGAGACCAGCAAGAGGTGGCAGATATTCTGGAACTGGAGCTATAGCATGGTAGTTAACTATCATAGGAATGCTACGATTCAAAATGTGTGTCCTAAGGAGCAGTTAACACTCTTAACTGGTGGGCTATATTGCAAACATGGAGAAGCTCTGCCTAATATAGTATTTGACTATGATTTTCCAGGATTACAAGCAATGAAAGCATACACACACACACACACACACACACACACACACATATATATATAAGCTACATCAATCCCAAATGTTTCTTCAACATGAAGGAAACAGGAATCAAAGTGAAAAGTCATGTCCTGGATTAGACAAACTATTTGCAAACCATACTTACTCAAATATTGACATCTAAAATATATAATGGTTCCATTAGTTCAGTAGAAAATAAACCTGATTTTAAAGGGGTAATGAAAGATGGATAAACTGTCCAAGCAGACATTTTTCCCTTAAGATAAAGAATTATCTAATATATATATGAAATAGTGGTCAGTGTCACAATTCATGAAAATGTGAATCAGAGCTATAATGAGATGTCAGCTCACACCTAATAAGGTGGCTACAATCAAAAAGTTAAAGCTTTCTATTTTTAATAAGGGTAAATGTGTACATCTAGATGCTTGTGGATAACTCCTAAACAATCACAAAAAACTGTTTCTCCATAATTTGCTGTATATTGCAGCAAATTTTCTGATGGATAACTTCTGAAGTAAAGTAATACTATCACCATTTAGGGATACCTGTGGTATTGTGAATGTTGTAGTATTGCTCACAATAACAAGTTATCATTTTAACATACAAATAGTGGGTAAATAGAAAATATTAACATATTTTTCCAATAGTATGTTACTCAGCTTTTTCTTTTTTTTCAAAACAGGCAATTTTGCCATTTGAGACAAAATGAATTAACTTAGAGGGCATTGTACTAAGTGAAACAAATCCCACACAAATAAAAATCATACTTATTCAAATGCAATATTTGTTCTCAGACTATGAAGCATCTCTTAAACACTTTTAGAGTTAACCTTCTTCTAATCTGCACGTAATTAGTGACTGCAATTTACATGATCTATCTTGACACTGATATATTCTATTTTCCAATCACTCTTTTCCTCCCTCCCTCAGTCTCTCCCTCCTTCCCTCCCTCTCTCTTTCTCCCTCCCTTCCTCTGACCTTCTCTCTCCCTTCCCTGGCCTGCCTCTCTCTCTCTCTCTCTCTCTCTCTCTCTCTCTCTCTCTTTCCATTCACTACTAGTGAACACTGTTACCTGATGACTTGAGGTGATATTCTGGACGTAGTCAGGCATCACAGAGAAAGAAAATTTAATCAGTTACTGTCCTGGAAAAGTAACATCAGTAGACTATATCCCTCTCCAAGGTCAGTATCCTGCAAAGTTTGTCTTAGCTCTTTTGTTGATTTTGATGTTGGTAGTTTCCCTTGCTCTTGTTCAGGAATACCATTCTATCTTTTTGAGATTTATCTAAACTCTGCTCACATCTTTGCAGAGTCCCCTTTGTAATTTTTTTTAAAGTAACCTAATTTGAATTGTTGTATAATTTCTGCCTTCTGTCATGGATCTGATTAGTGAATCCATTTTGCTTTTCTTATCATTTATCTTTGGTTCAAAAATATACTAGCTCTAATCTCTACCCTGAAAAAGTTTGTTAGAATATTCTGTCATCTCTATGCCTACAAAACCTACTCACTTCCTACTGCTATCATAATGGCCATTTTTGTGAAGGTAGTAGATTATTTGACTTCCTTAATGGTCAGAATAAATCAAACATTAGAGTGTTTTGGAATTTAAACACATTTAAAACATTGTTTTGCAAAGTTACAGTCTGTATCTGCTATTAAATAACTATAATATTTAAATTTTATCTTTGTAAAAATAGGCTTTAGTTTTATGATGCAACTTAATACCATTTTATTTGTAAAATAAAAATGTTGAGCATACAAGCAATTTAGTGCAAGATCTGTATGCTAAAAATGCATAATACCTCGTGTCTTTTCTTTATATAATCCTTTTATGAAAGGATATTTGATTTGATACTGAGAACTTTTGGTCCTAACACTTTAGCTTCATCTACAACTGATTTTGCATATATGACATAATGTTGAACCACAGTGAACTAATAGAAAATTCCTATCATCCTCTTTGCAGGTGGGTCCTCCTGACCTTTGTGTATTGCATTCTCCTGTCTTGAAATGCCCTTGGTGTCTCTCATTCACAGTCTCCCTAATATACCACCCAACTATCAGTTCAAATATCACCTTTTATAGAAAACATGTGTTGTTTTCCCTGTGTCGATGAGAGCTCTTGAACTTTATCTTGTAGAGTCCTAATTCAGAATTTACCACCACATTAAGGTTTTACTTGTTCACAGTCACTAAACAGTGAGATCTTCTAAGAATAGGCATAGCGAAATTGCAGTTTGATTTATGAGCTCCCGGGATAATGTGTGACACATAGTAAATATTCAGTAAATTTGAATCAAAGTATCTTCTCCAAAATATAATTCTGTGCTGTTCATAATTTGTCATCTTCAGATCATTTGGAGGCAATATTTAGCTTGCAGTTCTAAGCATCTTATCTTGCTTTGCATGTGTTAAGCTATATAACAGTTTGGTTCATGTTTTACCACAATGAAATGACAGTATTGCAATATAATGCCCACATCATTTCTGCTTATGTTAATACCTGAGAGCTGATCCAGAAGCTGAATCTGCCAAAAAAATCCCTGACAAGCATATGTTCATATCCTTATTTTACGATTACCTCCAAAATTACATTGAGAAAGTTCTTACTAAGTATTAACATGACTATTCGCATGTTACTTGACTTTAGTCAATTAGAGTCAAGTGAATAGAGCAAAAAGAAAAAATGAAATTGAAGGAGGGATTTCATATTTGGGTTTACCTACTTCATGCATTGTCACTGTAGATTAATAAGAGTAACAGTAAAATTAAATTGTAAAAATATAGTAGTAAAATAATTTTAGTAAATTTTTTTGATATTCATTAAATTTTTTATATTTACACAACAATATTCAGTTTAGAATAACTTTCTTTGAAAAGATGAACTAACTATTTACCATGGCAATGCCCATTATTATAATTTTTAGTTTAAAATATTTTAATATCTAATTCTTAGTAAAGGTTTAATTGATGTTCCAAATAATGTTAATACTATAAGTGTATATTTGAATCAATATACTCATCTTTAAAGACTGAGCTAAATACCTAATATTATTAGTTAGAAACATTTCAGAGCAATATATGTTTGGTTTTTTTCCTATATTTTTTTTATTTACATTCCGAATGATTTCCCCTTTCCCGATTCCTCCCTCCCTGAATGTCCCATAAGCCCTCTTCTCTCCCCCTGAATCCCATTCAGCCCCCTCTCGCTTCTCTGTCCTGGTATTCCCCTAAGAATTTTTAATTTGTCCCTCTGAGCAAATATAATGGTGTATTAGTAGATACTCTTCTTTTATGCCTTTGAATCGACATCTTAATTGAACTTATGGTCTATGGAAGTACCATACAATACATTTTTGAAAAAAATAAATGGAAGATAAGATCCCAGAATTGTTTTCAATACCTTCCAGACATGTTCCACTGATACACTTTTAATGGCCCTCAATATAAAGAAAGGTAGTAGTATTCTTTTATCTACTATGATGTAAGTACTCTTGTTTAATTCCAAATTAGAAACACCTACCATATCAGTGGTAGAGGGAGAGGTTGGATAGGAGAGGTAAGCAGGCAAGTATCTTAGCGTCCGATTGCAGAGAAGAGACACTGTGACCACAGTAACACTTATGAAATATTTCATTTGGACTGGCTTGTTTCAGAGATTTAATTCATTAACCTTATGGTAGAAAGCATTGAGGTACACAGACAGACATAGTAGCTGAGAGTTCTACAGCCAGATCTGCAGGCAGCAGAAAGAGAGAATGATGGGAGGGACCTGGCTTGGGCTTTTGAAGCCTCAAAATCCAACCCCAGTGAAACACTTCCTCCAACATTTGCCACTATGTGAGATTTTTCTTCTTCTTCTTCATACACACACACACACACACACACACACAATTCTATAATTAACATATAGTACACAGATGTATGTAAGTATATATGTATATGTGTGTATATATATACATATATATATATATGAAAAAATAAAAATTTTAACCAAAGTATAAAAATGTGCATTTCAAAGTATTAAAAATATTGTACTACAATAAATCAAGACTTATTCTAAGAGTACTATTGTATTTAAGTATTTCGAAAATTGTGTAATTCCTTACATAAAATATTAAAGCATCAAAGTAACATGATTACATCTATAAATGGTAAAAATTAAATGAAGATAAATCTATAGATATTTTCTTTTTTATTAGATACTTTCTTTATTTACATTTCAAATGTTATCCCGTTTCCTTGTTTCCCCTCCAAAAACCTCTTATCCTATTCCCCCTCCCCCTGCCCACTAACCCATCCACTCCCACTTCCCTGTCCTAGTATTCCCCTACACTGGGGCATCGAGCCTTCACGGGACAAAGGGCCTCTCCTCTCATTGCTGTCCCACAAGGTCATCCTCTGCTACACATGCAGCCAGAGCCATGGGTCCCTCCATGTGTGCTCTTTGGTTGGTGATTTAGTCCCTGGAAGATCTGGGGGTACTGGTTGGTTCATATTGTTGTTCCTCATATGGGACTACAAGTTCCTTCAGCTCCTTGGGTCCTCTCTAGTTCCTTCATTGGGGACCCTGTGCTTAGTCCAATGGATGGCTGTGATCATCCACTTTTGTATTTGTCAGGCTCTGGCAGAACCTCTCAGGAGACAACTATATCAGGCTCCTGTCAGCAAGGACTTGTTGGCATCCACAATAGTGTCTGGGTTTGGTAAACTTACCATATATATACTACTATTAAGCAGAAAATTAAATTTGACAATTGAACTTGGAACAAGTTATAATTTATTTGAAATAAGATGCCCTAACAGATAAATATTACTAAAAACTACATGGCTGCAATAATTAATCAAGATGACATTTGCTTTGAATTAGAAGTGGTATAAAAAATTGACAGTCAATAAATAATTATATGATCATTGTACCCTGTAACAAAACAAAGAAAATCAATGAAGATCTTATAAGAATGTTTAGGATCCTTTTAACTAAAATAAAGGTAAGGATATTTCTCAAAAAACTAAGAATTTATGTGAAAAAGAAAAATACTCAAGTGCATCTTTTTACAGAAAGACACCCTCTTTCTCATAATGTGTATAACAGTGACCAATTAAAAGAAGCACTTTTCTGATACTATAACCAATATAACTGAATGAGATAGTCATTATCATTATTTTGCACAGAAAGACAGTAATGTACAGATCTAACAACTAGGAAACTATTCACCAAGGAAACCATTAATGGAGTCAAATGCTAACAATAGATGTGAGGAGAAATTGTTGTACCACAAGAAAAGGGAGTTATTATCTATGTCATAAAAATAGGTTTTGTTTCAATTACTTAACAATAGAAAGTGAGAAAGAAGCAGACCAAAATGAAGTAAAATGTGTCTATGCATTACACAGAATAAGAAATTCAAGTGATCAGCAAATCTGAATGTTGTATTAGTTACTTTTCTGTTGCTGTGATAAAACAACACAGCAAAGGCAACTTACAAAAATATTTTATTTGGTTTTACAGCTTCACCGCCTGTGTCCATACTGTCCAGGGCAGCATGGTAGCTGGAAGCAGGCAGGGCAGCAGGGGCACTGAGAGTTGTGTCCTTTAAAAGAAACATGAAACGGAGACAGTGAATGGGAAGTTGCATAAGATGATAAGCTCTCAAAGCCCGCCCCCAGTGACATACTTCCTCTAGCAAGGCATTACTACAGAGACACTTGGATGCTCTGCTAGTTAATCTAACAATGGCATTTTAATTGAGCCTCTCTCTTCACTAAATATTAATAAGATCCACAACACCAGCTGTTCTGACTTGTAATTATTTTGAAATGTTTCTCAATTAAGTGTTTGAGAAAACAGGTCTCATATTTTTTTATCATTAATAAATCTACACTTAAAATGCAAATGTATAGAATATTCAAAAGAACATCACATTCAGAACTGAAAAAAAAATTAGAACCTCATACGCAACTTTCACATCTGTCATTCCTACCCTTTCTTCCCTGTAGCTCCTTCCTTGCAAATTCATGAGCTTTTCTTCTTTAATGAATACATTTAATGTTTATTTATGTAGATGTGAAAACACTAAGACTATCTGTGAAGACAATGTAAATAATAGTTATGCAATTTTTAGGGCAGCTGTTAGTGAGCTTGCTGGACAAGACATCTGCCAAGCAAAACTACAGAGAAGAAATGGAACCAGCCCAAGAGAGAGAAGTGTTTTGCAGTTAGCAATGCTGGAAGGGCAAAACAATGCAAACCCTCTGATATCAAACATGAATTTGGAGTTTTCCCTAGCAGTTTCCTCACTATGCACCCCCCTCATTGCTTACCTTGGAATGGTAATGTGTATTTTGTGCCATGTTATCTTGGAAATATATGTATTTTGCACTTTGCTGTTGAATTTATAGCTCGTTACAGTTCAGAGATTGTTGTGTGTTTCATAAAAGACTTGTAACTTTTTAACTGTGTTGAGGTGAAAGAATACGGAAACTTTTAGGTTTGGACTAAATGCATTTTGCAGTCTGATATGGATGCCAGCCCATAGGAGCCAGGATGTGGACTGATCCACAGGAACTCATATATTTCAATACTTTGTTCACCATTGGAGGGATGGCTTGGGAATGCTTAAGAGTTAGTTCTTGTTGAAGGAGGCTAGTCATTGGGTATGGGCTTTGAGGTTTAATAAGACTCATGACATTCCAAGTGACTCTTGTCCTGCTCCTAGTTTTAGGTCAAGATGTAACCTTTAAACTATCCTTTCCACCATACATTTGCTAGGCTACAGAGGACTCTATCCTTATGAAGCTCAAATAAACTCTTTATTTAAAAGTTGCCTTGCTCATAGTGTCTTATCACGGTAATGGAAGGGCAATTAAGACAACCTTATTTGGGAAAATGAAGATCATATAAAAATGATCGGTGAGATCAAATAACATTGATAATATCTAAACTTTCAAAAACCAGATTATCATTTTAAAAATAACTGGCATTGGTGATATTTTGAGACAATTAAAATAAAAGTCAGAAAGTCATGTTATAATTATGTATCATATTTAATATGAAAGGCTAAATGTCCCAGATGAGCACAGAAATTTTGGATAGGTTGAATTTCCAAACAACTCCATAAGTAATGTGTCTTAATTTGGAGTAGTTGATGTGTTGAATGAAGAAAAAGCAAAAATATAAATGAAAAAGCAAAGAGAATGAGGTATGACAAGATCAAGAGCAAAAACAAGGAAGGCCACTAAACTTGAAGTGTCCTGCTCAGAGAATACCCAGAGGAACAAAATTGTTAGCAAATAATTATTTATGATAGTCATGTTAATTTGTAATTTTAGAAATGTAAATCCTATAATAATTTCAAACTATCTCCAATGAATGAATGTTAAACTCAATAAAAATACATTTTACTTTTCAAAATGTTAATTATTATATAAATGCTAAACTCACAAAGAAGACCCTCAGGCAAAGTATGGGATTTATAGCTGTAAAAGTTAATCTACATAAAGAGTTCTCATGCCTCCTTCAGAAACAGCTTGGCCCTAAAAAGCAACAGACAAACCAAATATACATGAAAGAACATACAAAGTTAAGCAGGAAGCATTGACAGCTGCAATCTTTTATTTTTCAAACTCCTGGTCATGCTATAGCATGCCTACTAGATATGAGGTAGAATAATAAAGACAAAAAGTTGATGAAAGATATAGCCAGAAGGCCTTTAACACTTTTCAAGCACACTGTTGATATGTCCTTGAGTTTTAAATTAGAATCATATCAATGGAAATTAATTTTATGCCATTAAATTTTCCAAATATTCCTTCTTATAGCTATGTCACAAAATAAAGCCATCAAAAGTTAATTTTTAAATTTTGATTAATTATAGAAATGAAAGGACTCTTATTACATCACATATTTGCAAAAATACTAAATGTTGAGATGTGACTAGCAAACATAGAGTCCTTTTAGTTCATTTACTAGTTGTTAACTGAACAGCAGGACATGAAACTCAGTGATTGCATAGTTGACATGTACTGAGATCCTATCTTAGACCCTTTGCACCTTTAAAAACTGTTATTGCCTTTTAATATACTTTAGGTCTATAGTTACATAACTAAGTTGAATAAGCATTTGTCCAACTCTCAAGGTTTTTTAATTTTCATTCTTTTGAAATAATGTTTTTGTTTAGTCTTTGAGAATTTCATTCATGCATTCAATGTATTTTGATCATATTCACTCTAATTCTTGCATGCCAACTCTTTACCATATACATTTTCTCCATTACTTTCCTTAACTCTTCATTAAAAGAATCTGTAGGCATAATTTGATGAATTGTTTAAAGTTTATACTTGTGTTATTCAAAGGCTGATATCTCTGCCATTATTTCTTTTCAATCCAGACATGGCATTGTAATATGTCAATAATTATGTCAAGAATCTCCTGTCTCAAGTCTGTGTAAACAATGGTTACAATTTATTCTCTGCATTGTCAATAGAAGCTGTTTGTTCACCCAATGGTTGGGCAGAAAAGAGAATAGGAGATGACTTGCACCAGCCAGGGAAGGGAAAAAGAAAAGAATACAGCTAATTGAGCCATGAGGAATAAGAAAATGAGACATCATGAGAATTCAACTGGAGCACGAAAGTCCCTAAATGCAAGTATTATGAAGATTTTGACTGGGAGGTAGCCAGATCAGCCTAGAGAATTAAAATATAGATCAACAACTGCAAAGTCTGGCCTAGCCATGGCTGGAATGAAATGACATATTTCCTGCCCCTGGAGCAGGGCATAGGCCACCAAGAGTATTGATGGTTGCTGTGGGCATAAGGTTGATTTACATAGCTGTAGATAGATAGATAGATAGATAGATAGATAGATAGATAGATAGATAGATAGATAGACAGATAGATAAATAGATAAATAGATAGATAGAAAGATAGATTATTTTTCTTCAAGTTCCTCCTTCAAGGAATATTCTTTCTCTCAAGGTTAATAACTCCATGATAATCATCAGAGGAATCATGAGTCTAGTAGTCAAGGATGTGACGAATGCTTAAGAAAAATGATAGAATACATTGACCCTCAGGACAGCCCTTAAGGTGGTGGGAAAGAATGATGGAAACATGAGTTCAAAAGATACTCTTTCAACTATGCAAAATATAAGAATGCAATATAAAATATATAAAGGGCTTCAAAGAACTAAAATAATAGAGGCAAATCCTATATGAGCCAGCTTGTCAGAAAGATACAAGGACAAGTAGATACAAGGGCAGGAAGATTCCTGAGTTCAAGGTCAGTCTAGGACAGAAGTTTAGGTATAGGCCCAGGATTGGTAGCAATGGTAATTTCAGGGTAAGGTCTCACCCAGTTAGTTTAACCAGGGGCAGGCAGATCTCTGAATTCTTTTGCAATGCTAAAAAGAGCAAGAAAAAATATGTGTGCTTGCTGTCTCTAAGAATCAACAAGCTGGGGTCATGATGAAAAGGGAGATATAACAACAGAAACTGAGGAAATTCAAAAAACCATCATATCCCACTACAAAAGCCTGTATTCAACACAACTAGAAAATCTGGAGGAAATGGACAATTTCCTAGACAGATACCAAATACCAAAATTAAATCAGGATCAAATAGACCATCTAAACAGTCCTATAACCCCTGAAGAAATAGAAGTGGTCAATGGAAGTCTTCCAACCATAAAAAGCACAGGACCAGATGGTTTTAGTGCAGAATTCTATCAGACCTTCAAAGAAGACCTAACACCAATACTCTTCAAACTATTCCACAAATTAGAAACAGAAGGAACACTACCCAACTCGTTCTATGAAGCCACAATTACGCCAATACCAAAATCACACAAAGATTTGACAAAGAAAGAGAATCTCAGACCAAATATCGATGCAAAAATACTCAATAAAATTCTTGCCAACCGAATCCAAGAACACATCAAAATGATCATTCACCACAATCAAGTAGGCTTCATCCCAGGGATGCAGGGATGGTTCAATATAAGGAAGTCCATCAATGTAATCCACTACATAAACAATCTCAAAGAAAAAAACCATATGGTCATTTCATTAAATGTTGAAAAAGCATTTGATAAAATTCAGCATCCTTTCATGCTAAAAGTCTTGGAAGGATCACGGATTCAAGGCCCATATCTAAACATAGTAAAAGCAATTTACAGCAAACCTGTAGCCATCATTAAACTAAATGGAGAGAAACTTGAAGCAATCCCACTAAAATCAGGGACTAGACAAGGCTCTCCATATCTTTTTAATATAGTAATTGAAGTTCTAGCTAGAGCAATTAGACAACAAAAGGAGGTCAAAGGGATACAAATTGGAAAGGAAGAAGTCAAACTATCACTATTTGGAATAATGACTGAGTTAATATATATATAAGAAAAAAAAAATAAACGCTGGGCTTTTGATCTGAAAGAGACGAATTATCCAGACAGTTTTTAGAATAGTATGAGAAAACTGTCTCAAGCAGAACACACACACACACACACACACACACACACACACAGAGAGAGAGAGAGAGAGAGAGAGAGAGAGAGAGAGAGAGAGAGAGAGAGAGAGAGAGAGAGAGAGAAGGAGGGAGGGAGGGATGGGGAGTGGGAGAGGGAGGGGGAGGGAGAGGGGGAGAGGGAGGGGGAGCACAGTTTGGATAGGCTGTTAGGATGCCAGCTTTTAGCCCATGATTTGACTTCACATTGTTTGTTTCCCTGATCCCAAACATCTTCTCTCAAAAATCCTCTCCAAGTCTAGGTTGGTCTTTGGCAAATGACTGCCCACTTATTGTGGTAATGATTGATTAAATATGACATGGTCTCTCTGTGATGTTATTGGGTTATTGGGATAAAGAAAAGAACCACTGTATTCATTATTGAATACATTTATATTAAAAATATCATTACAAGTATCTGCTTTTCTGTGAAGATTCAGACAGCATTCCATTGGAGAAATTCTCTTTAGTGTAAGTCGGTCAACCTGGGAGGCTATATTAATTGGGACTCATTTGTCTAAAGAGATATAAATGATTTTCTTAGGAGCATCTTTTAAATATTACAACATCAAATTACTTATTTCTAACTTAGTTGCTATATTCACTTCCTTTTTTAATTAATCCTCACACTCTGAAGGTATTGTTGAAATATACTAGTTTAGAGAGTGCACATGTAGTGACATATCTCCACATGTTCAAGAAATTTAGAAATTTGCCCATTTTCATCTCTTTTTTCTTCTATAATTAAATATTAGATATCATATAATATTCATTTCTTATGAAGTACCAAATGTCATATTAAGCTGAATATCTGGATAGTACATAAGTTCTTGCATTGTGAAAATTAATCTAGTCTTCACTCCTAAGAACTTGTATAAATATAGATCCTTTAAAACTCAATTTATTCATATTCTTTTTCTATTACTTATTGTCTTTATTATTTAATTTCTGACAATGATATCCACCTGTATTTAATTCCTTATTCTTATTGTTCAAAATTCTGCTTGATATTTTACTCTTGATGAGATGTGATGCTTAGAAATAACCACATCTCCTTCCTTTTTGTTAATGCATCACCATGTATTGTTTTCTAGCTCTAAATTTTCAGCTTTTCATACTACATCTATCAAGATTTCTAATTTTTAACAACTTAATGTTGTATAACAAGGAACTGATCTTCAAAGCATTGTCTCTATTCTTGTAAAAATAAAAGTAGTTTTCCACAATAAAGGATTTAAGAGATTAGAGATTAGGAGATGCATGGATATCCATGGAAATAGAAATAGAATGGATTCTGATGGTAGATTCACAGCAATTAGGACTGTGAACGGGGTGGGGGATCAAGTGGAGGGTGTTAGGATGAATTAAAAGAGTGGGGGAAGAGAAAACTGAAATTGGAGGGCATTTTAGTGTGGATATGAAGACCTAGTGCAATAGAAACTCCCAGAATTCCACAAACCCCAGAAATCAAACTCCAAGTAATGAAAGAAATATAAATAGGCAAAGGCCATAGGTGGGTTGGGACACCAATTTAGCTACAAGCTGAATTGACTTACAATTTACACTGTCTATAAGATGTATGGGAGCATCTGGGTTCTTTCCAGCTTCTGGCTATTATAAATAAGGCAGCTATGAACATACTGGAGCATGTGTCCTTATTGCATCCTGGGGAAGCCTCTGGGTATATGCCCAGGAGTGGTATAACAGTATCCTCCGGGGTAGTCATGCCCAGTTTTCTGAGGAACTGCCAGACTGCTTTCCAGAGTGGTTGTATCAGCTTGCAATCCCACCAGCAGTGGAGGAGTGTTCCTCTTTCTCCACATCCTCACCAAAATCTGCTGTCTCCTGTGTTTTTGATCTTAGCCTTTCTGACTGGTGTGAGGTGGAATCTCAGGGTTGTTTTGATTTGCATTTCCCTAATGACTAAGGATGTTGAACATTTCTTTAGGTGTTTCTCAGCCATTAGATATTCTTCAGGTGAGAACTCTTTGTTTAGCTCTGTACCCTATTCTTAATAGGGTTATTTGGCTCTCTGGAGTCTAACTTCTTTAGTTCTTTGTATATATTGGATGTGGTATATTTACACAATGTAATACTACTCTGCAATTAAAAACAATGAATTCACAAAATTCTTAGGCAAATGGTCAGAACTGGAAAATATCATCCTTAGTGAGGTAACCCAATCACAAATGAACACACATAGTATGCAGTCACTGATAAGGGGATATTAACCCAGAAGTTTGGCAATACCCAAGACACAATTCACATATCAATTGATTTCCAAGAAGGAAGGAAAGACCCCTGGTCCTGGAAAGACTGGATGTAGGGAAATACCAGGACAGAGAAGCAGGAGGGGGTTGAATGGGGAACAGGTGGAGGTAAGAGGGCTTATGGGACTTTCGGGGAGGGAGGAACCAGGAAAGGGGAAACCATTGGGAATGTAAATAAAAAAAATATAGAAAAAAAAAGATGAATGGGAGCAAAGAGGCATAGAATTTGGGAAAATAAACAACCAATGATTAGTCTAATTTGAGGTCCAAGATATGGAGTCATCTTCTGTGAACAGTTGATTGCACATGGCAGGTTTCTGATACCAATTCAGCCACAGAACCTTTGATCTACAATATATACTGCCTGCAAGCTTTGTCAGGGGAAGGATGCACAGAATTTATGGAAGTGGCCAACGAATTTGACTGTTCTAATTTGAGGCCCACAACACAAAATACAGCCTTTGCCGGAAATAGCCTGGATAACCAGGAACCAGAGGGTTGGATATCTAAAAAACCTAGGATAGAAAAGCAAAACTCAATAAAATGATCCCTAATTATATTCTGCTATTTCATAGATCTGTGCTAATCCCAACCATCTTCAGAGAGAGGCTTCCTCCAGCAGCTGGTGGAAGCATATGCAGGGAACCACTCCCAAACAATAGTTTGAGAAAGAGGCCATACTGGAGGGTCGATTGACCCCTTAGAGGGGTAAGAAGAATTATTGGAGCCAGAGGGGTCAAGAACACCAGGTAAACAAAGCCAGAGAATTAACTAAGCAGGGCTCATAGGAGCTCACTGAGACTAAAGTAAAAATCGAAGAACCTTCAGAGATTTGTGCTAGGTCCTCTGCAAATATATTATAGTTGCTAGCTTAGTGTTTCAGTGGAACTCCTATCAGTGGGAGTGAGCATGTCCCTGACCCCTTGACCTGCCTTGGAACCCTTTTCTTCTTCTATTGGGTTTCCTTGCCCAGCCTTGATATGATCCTTTGTGTCTAGATTTGTTGTAAATTGTTAAACCTTGTTAGGTTGATATCCCTGAGAATCCTACTCTTTTCAGGAGGGAAACAGGAGGAGTGAATATGGGGGAGAGGGCTAATGTCAGGGACAAGAGGGAGGGCACTGGGAGAAGTAAAAGGAAGAGAATTGTAGTCTAGGATGTACTGTATCAGAGGTTTCTTTTTTTTTTAAGGAGGTTATCCACTGAAAGAGAAGATTATGTGTACATGAGCTTCTATTTCTGCAGTAATTTTAAACAGTTATGTGGAAATACTGAAACATGTATGGAACACATTACAACAAGCTAGAACAGGGAAAACATACAGATGATAATATATACAATGTTGAGGCATAGTAATATATTGTGCCATCTAGAAAGTATAAGCTATGTTTTTGGATCATTTTTTAACAAATATTTTCTAAGCTAGAGTAGATTGACTAGACTAAGCACTTCTAATATCATAGATTGATGGGATATCCATTTTCCACTTCAAGCTGTATCTGCTTACAGTCACCATTATAGAAATAAGGTGTTATATTTTAAAAGCTTCATCTTCACTTCTCAGGGTATAGTGTAGAGTGCTCCCTCTAAAGGTGTACTATTAAAGCAAGATTCTTTTTTTTTTAATTTTATTTTATTTTCTAAGTTTTTTTATTTACATTCAAAATCATTTCCCCTTTCCCGTTTCCTCCCTCCCTGAAAGTCCCATAAGCCCCCTTCCCTCCCTCTTTTCCCCATTCAACCCCTTTTCGCTTTTCTGTCTTGGCATTCCCCTACATCCAGTCTTTCCAGGACCAGGGGTCTCTCCTTCCATCTTCTTGGAAATCTATTGATATGCGAATTGTGTCTAGGGTATTCCGAGATTCTGGGTTAATATCCCCTTATCAGTGACTGCGTACCATGTGTGTTCTTTTGTGATTGGGTTACCTCAGTAAGGATGTTATTTTCAAGTTCTGACCATTTGCCTAGGAATTTCTTGGTTTCGTTGTTTTTAATTGCAGAGTAGTATTCCATTGTGTAAATATACCACTTCTGAATCCATTCCTCCGTTGAGGGACATCTGGGTTCTTTCCAACTTCTAGCTATTATAAATAAGGCTGCTATGAACATAGTGGAGCATGTGTCCTTATTGCATGCAGGTAAAGCCTCTGGGTATATGCCCAGGAGTGGTATAGCAGGATCCTCTGGGAGTGTCATGCCCAGTTTTCTGAGGAACTGCCAAACTGCTTTCCAGAGTGGTTGTACCAGCTTGCAATCCCACCAGCAGTGGAGGAGTGTTCCTCTTTTTCCACATCCTCGCCAACAACTGCTGTCTCCTGTGTTTTTGATCTTAGCCATTCTGACTGGTGTGAGATGGAATCTCAGGGTTGTTTTGATTTGTATTTCCCTAATAACTAAGGATGATGAACATCTCTTTAGGTGCTTCTCAGCCATTAGATACTCTTCAGGTGAGAACTCTTTGTTTAGCTCTACCCTATTTTTTAATAGGGTTACTTGCCTCTCTGGAGTTTAGCTTCTTGAGTTCTTCGTATATATTGGATATTAGCCCTCTGTTGGATGTAGAGTTAAAGCAAGATTCTTAAGTGTAGTGCTTCTAGATGTGTCCAGCATTGCCACCTAATTTGTCAGGGAAAGTCTACCCCGTACAGGAAATGTTTTGGTTTTGTAACAGTTCTTTGAAGGGCTTCTTCCTGATATTTGTTAAGACCAAAATGATTTTCATAAAAAGGAGCCAACATATGTGTGATGGTTTGTATATACTTGTCCCAGGGAGTGGCACTATTAGAAGGTGTGGCCTTGTTGGAGGAAGTGTGTCACTGTAGGGTTGGGCTTGGAGATCTTCCTCTTAGATGCCTGAAGATGCCCTGTCTGTTCCTGGTTTCCTTTGGATAAAGGTGTAGAACCCTCAGCTCCTCCTGCACCATGCCTGCCTGGATGTTGCCATGCTTCTGCCTTGATGACAATGGACTAAACCTCTGAACCTGTAAGCCAGCCCCAAGCAAATGTCTTTTATAAAACTTGCCTTGGTCATTGATGTCTGTTCACAGCAGTAAAACCCAAACTAATACAATATGTATGTATATGTGTGTGTATATGTGTGTGTGTGTGTGTGTGTGTGTGTGAGAGAGAGAGAGAGAGAGAGAGAGAGAGAGAGAGAGAGAGAGAGAGAGAGAGAGAGAGAGAGAGAGAGAGAGAGAGAGAGATTATCAGTTGTATTAGTCTGTATCAGAAGTTAGTTATGGGGCTACGAATGTTTTGTGATTTCTACCTGAGGACTGCCTATGATATGCCTTTGCATTAGACCCTATGTAGAGCAATTTCTAAGAATGAGTCTGAGTACAATAATTACTTTGGCTTTTAGAAATTTCTCCTAGCACTTGTTACTACATATTTATTTAGCAATGGTGCCATGGCTTATAAACTAGGGCAGAGAATGAATTCAGGTATTAGAAAGAAGAGTAACCATTTCCCCTGTCATGCTAGTGTTTCAAAATGCTTCAAGGATTGTTTGTTGTCACAGAATGGTGATCTTCACTAGTGAAACAGGAAATTATTTGCCTCTTTATGTAAAGTGATCATTGAATCTGGAGTCCCGTCTTCCTCTCAGAAGTTGGAGCATTTTCCTTTATAGTATTCTTCATTTTTGCAGAACAGAGTAGACAACACTTTTTGTCTAGAAACTCACTGAGGGTGGTCATTTTCTAGCTTCATGGCCTCTAATAGCTGTATTAAACACTGCCTCTAATCCTGGGCATCTGTGAAGTTATAAGTTACTATTTCCAGAATTAACGCTATCTGTTGGACTAGTTTTGTCTTGTTTATTTGTTTTTAGCTTAGAATGTCTACACTACAGAAGTTTGGTTTTGTTGTTGGATACTTTAAAGCCAAGTTTACAGTTAGTTTGAAGTGTCTGGAATGTTCATCTTTAGGGGTGGTGTTGGGGGAAGTTTCTGGAATAAATTGACTAACAAACTGAGTTCCTAACAAAGATCTCATCTTATCATATTTGCTTATTTATTATTTGTTTGTGTGTTTATGGTGTATACACATGTTCATTTTAGTGGGAGTCATATTTGTTTTGAGGTATGTATGCATACATACTTATAGAGTTTAATATTGACTGTCTTAACTCCTATTTTTGTCATTGTGGCATATACATTTGTGTGTGTGGTACCTAAGCATGTTTGCATGCATGCTTCCATTTGTGTGGCTACACATATGTGGAGCTGAATGTGGAGCCAAGAGGTATCTTTTTCAATAACACCATATTTTAATTACTGAGACAGGATTCTTTTGTACCCAGTGCTTGTCAATTTGTCTTTTATAATTTGCTAGATGACCCTTGATTGTCCATCTCTGCTTCCAGAGTGTTAACATTACAGGTGTACAGTCCATTTTATTTAAAATTTTCTGGGTGCTAGGAATCAGAATTCTGGTCCTTGGGCTTTTGAAAAACCCTTTTTTTCAGGGAAGCATCTCCACCTTTTCTACCTTATTTTTTGAGACAGATCATTACCCATGAAGTAGACTGCCAAGCCAATGATCTCTGCAGACTCCCATAGTAGGATTTTCAGGGGTTTGCTATGACCCCTTTACTCCCAATTAACTGCAGGGCATTTCTACACCCTATTTATCACATTCTAGCTCCAAAATAAGGGACATAGAGACCTGATCTTTTTATTAATATGCTGTAAGCCTGATCTGGACAGGTTCTCAGCTTTTCTTACCTTCTAAGCTATTTTCATCCTAGTCATAGGCCCCTTGTTACTTGCAGTTTGTCTCTCCGGTTTGCTTTGTTCCATGTTTGTCTTCATGGTGTATCCCTTGGTCATCTGCTCTTGGTCATGAGTCCTCTTCAACCTTCTGCTTCATGGGCACCCCTTCTCTTCCTTCCTGTCTCTTCTCTCCTTCCCCCACTATTCTCTGAGAACCCTGACACAGATCAGAATTCTTGCCCTATTCTCTTCTGCCCAGATAAGTAGTTGATCAGCTCTTTATTAACCAATCAGTAGGTGATAGAGAAGAATGTTTACAAAACCTGAGAGATGTGATGCTCCATAACATAACAATATGGAAGAAGTCGGATGTGTTCTAAACTCTTTACTGATATAGAAATAACCATTTGGATAATATACAGTTAATACACAGTGCTCTCAAACATCACTCCAACAGACTACCTTTGTAGTGGTGAATTAATTAAACCAATTTGGCTCCCAGAAGGTCAAACAGCTGTCTGGATTCACCAATGAGATACACAAGCCAGCTAATTTTGATATGCCTTGACAAGCTCAATGGCTGAGTACTTTTAAGCCTTCCTGCAGCAAGCAACCACTTTCCTTTTAGGAGCTTAAATAGGACAAATTATTAGAACCAATTCACAACATACCTTGTCTCCCTTCTAGAACTGTAGACCACACTACTATACTGAATTTCAAACAGTGCTAGGGATCTGAACTCAGGGCCTCATGCTTTTCTAGCAGTGTCTTCCCAAATGAGTCATTGCTTCTACCCCAATGAGAAAATTTAATAGACTTTAATTCTATATAATGTATATCTCCCTTAAATTTTATCTTTCATAAATCTTCTTTATGACTTGTTTAGACCTGCTGGAGTATGTTCTATGGTTTTGCTCTTACCACAATACTTTGGACAAAACTACTGTTTGAAATGCTTTCTCAACTAAAAGCATTCTCTCTCTCTCTCTCTCTCTCTCTCTCTCTCTCTCTCTCTCTCTCTCTCTCTCTCTGTGTGTGTGTGTGTGTGTGTGTATGAATACATACATAGTAGCATTTTCTACTCCTGTAGAAAACCTGGGATTAGTTCTGAGCACCCAGGCTTTCCATCGTGGAACCAAGATGAATAGGTGCTACAGGTCTCTGATCTCAATTGAAATGGCCAAAATGTTACAGTCCTTAGAAAGGAAATGAGGAAATTTGGGCCACCAGCACAGGGCAGGTTTGAGGGGACCCTAGGCTTCTCAGCTACTGTAGCAGTACCAATGTCAGAGGCAGGGGCAGTGATATCACTACTGCTACCCTTCCTGGGGGCAATGGCCTGGACTGCTGTCAACCAAACAATATGAGCACCCATAGGGCCAAACTCCCTTCCCTATACCCAATCTCAGATTCTCATAATGCTCAGAAAAAAATGAATAGATGTTGTCAAGGAAGGGAATGAAATAGAAGTTATTGGTCAAGGCATACCTCTCAGGGAAGAGAAAGCTGAAAAGGACACAAGATTCTTTCAAAGTGACTGATTTTCTTTTACCAGGGAGCTGGTGCCCTATGTCAGCAATGGATAACCAAATGAGCATTGTCCAAATCAGGCTTGTGAATGAGAATGACTCCTCTTAGCCAACCCTGAAATTAGTAGAATGTATAGGTGAACAGAAATTTCACTCCTATACTAGTTCACCAAATGAGGGTGGGTAGTAGGGTTTGGTAGGCACCCATAAAAATGTCCAGGGTTTTATGTACTGGAATAAGGAGGTGAACATAGACATGAAATATAATAAAGCAATAAAATTTATTTTAAATGAATAATTTCAAGGAGGAAGTAGGCAGAAAAAGCACAAGAATTCAACAACAGTTATGATCAAGGAATTGGGACTATTTTGTATCCAAGAGTAGGATTTCTGGGTTATTAGCAAAGTACATATTTTCTCACCTATGTTCTTTCTGTAATATATCAGAAGGCTGGACTTCTGAAATAAGAAAGACTTCCAGACTTCCCATAACCAACACTTTTCTTTGTACATTCCTATATGTTTTATTTTTAAATGCTAGTATTTTATCATTTGTGGAAGACCTTCAGACAATACTTTTCCATCTTCTTCTCTAATTTCATGTCTATAATGATGTTAGAGTAAATTGTGTCTTGTTTGTACAAGCAAATGATCTGATGGAAGGTGCAAGTAGGCTTTATAAAGTATTTATATACAAAATCAGGCCCATAGTTTTCAATAGCGTTCATTTTCTACTAAGTATAATCTATTTATTTTTATGTTAAAATAGTTTTCTCTTTTTGATCTGAAGGGAGGGGTGTAATTTTTCATCTGTAATATGAGACACTGCAATTAACCACAGTTAAAGGAGGTGAATCTTCAAACACCAAGGAAATTGAAATATAAGACTAAGGGGGATTTCCTGGTGAATTTAAATGGAAAAACTACTGAATGCTTTGCTCACTCTCTTTAGCATAAAATTGAAGTTATTTCATTAACATGTACTTAAATAATTTTATATTCTTGTAGTATATATTCAAATTTGGATAAAAGCAGCTACCTACATCAAAAGGTTTTGCATCATCTAAAAGAATATTTTAATTGGTCCATCTGGCATTTGAAATAATACTTTACTTTTTATGAAGCAGGTGTTAGTCTGAATATACTGTTCTTAATTAAAGCATTACAAAGTAAGATTACATTTTCTGATTTTAAATTTAAAATCTGAAGTTAGTTGGCATGAATAACAAAATATATGGAACCATAAATTTGAACTGATTAGTAAATGTTATTTCTTTAGTGTTATGGAAATCATGAATTATTTTGATTTGGGACATATAATAAAAGGTATATTGATATATGGATATTATATTAAAACATTATTTACTTACCCCAATTGAGAAATTCAGTTGTACTCTTTTAGTATTATAAGGTTCTGAAGACAGTTTTGAAATGGATTGAAATGACTTGAAGTAATTTTATGTGTCTCTGTATGTGTTTGTGTGTGTGTGTGTGTGTGTATGTGTGTGTTTGTGTGTGTGTGTGTGCATGTAAAGCAAAGAAAGGAAATTTATTTTTGCTATGTTGGGAAAAGTAATGAGTCAATAGTTTCAATAGCTTGATGTGGTCATTCAAATATTCTTGGTCAATGGGAAGTGAGACTATTAGGAAGTGTGGCCTTATTGGAGGAGGTGTAGCCTTGTTAGAGTAAGTGTGTCATTATGGAGGCAGGACTTTGAGGTCATATATATATATATATATATATATATATATATATATATATGTTTATATATATATATATATATGTTTAACTATAGCCAGTGTGATCCATACCCTTCTCTTGACTGCCTGTAGAAGAGAGTCTCTTTCTGATCACCTTTGGATCAAGATGTAGAACTCTCATATCCTTCTTCAACACTGTGTCTGATTGCACTCTGCCATGCTTCCCACTATGATAATAGTGTGCTGAACCTCTGAAACTATAAACCAGCCTCAATTAAATGTTTTCCTTTATAAAAGTTGGCTTGGTTAGGGTGTCTCTTCATAGCAATAAAACCCTATCTAAAATAACTGGCAAAATAGCTCAGAAAGGTATAGAACTTGCTGTTGTGAGTCAAAACTTTTACTAGGGAGACTCAACACACATGTGCACTTATCCTATATGGGGAGCCCATGACAGAGCAAAGCTACGATACCACCAATTCCAAACTTGTTAAGTGGAGTTTCTTACAAGAATATGAGTAAAGGGTTACTTACAAGAGCAGAAATGACAGCCTGCCCCAGCATGGGTGACTGGTTATCAAGGTTGAAACCCTGAAACATACTAAACAACCTGCATGTAGTTCAACATGTTGTTGAGTATCCTTTCCAAGTGACTCAATTGCTCTAAACATCGTCCAGGTAATTTGGTTTCTCCATCTTCTAGGTAGCTGATCTGTTCTCAGACACTTCTTTGCAGCTTGCCTTGTTTACTCTATTTTTTTTTTTTGGCAGGGAGGGGAAGTTGAGGGTAGTTAACATGATCACTTTTAGGGACTTCCAGAAACTATGTTCAGTTGTTTTCTTTCCTGATTAAGGAGCTCCTCTACAGGATAGAATGTTCCAAAGTTGGAAGAAACTGTTTCATAATGAATGCCACCAAATCCAACAAGACCTTAGATAACTAGGAGCTGCATAGTAGGACAGAATACCTTCCTCTAAGTCATCTTTTGATTTCCATATATGCACAGCTCCCTAAATAAATATATGCTAAACGAAAATACTTTAATAAAGTCTTGGGACCAATCCCTTTCTTTTTTCCTTCTTTCCTTCTTTCCTTCCTTCCTTCCTTCCTTCCTTCCTTCCTTCCTTCCTTCCTTCCTTTCTCTCTCTCTCTCTCTCTCTCTCTCTCTCTCTCTCTCTCTCTCTTTCTTTCTTATCTTCAATCTTTTTATTTTATACTCCAGGCATTATCCCCCTCCTGTTCTGCCTTCTGACAGTTCCTCATCCCATTCCTCCTCCCCCATCTCCAAGAGAATGTCTCCACCACCCCCCCACACACACACACAACCCCCACCAGACCACCCATTCTCTGGGGCCTCAAGTCTTTCAAGGGTTAGGTGTATCTTTTCTCATTGAAGTCAGACCAGGCAGTCCTATGTTGTGTATGTGCCAGGGGATTAGGACCAGCTAGTGTATGCTGCCTGGTTGGTGGCTCAGTGTCTGAGGAATCTTAGTTAAGATGTTAGTTAAGCCAGGCAGTGGTGGTGCATGTCTTTAATCCTAGCACTTGGGAGGCAGAGGCAGGCGGATTTCTGAGTTCGAGGCCAGCTTAGTCTACTGAGTGAGTGCCAGAACTATACAGAGAAACTCTGTCTCGAAAAACCATAAAAACAAACAAACAAAAAAAGGTGTTAGTTAAGCTTAGTTAAGTTTAATCTTAGTTATGCTTAATTAAGATTGCTGGTCTTCCCGTGGGAGAGATTTTTTTTCAAGCAGTCTCCTTTTGGAACATTGACATGTTCTTCAGAGTTTTAACTGAGACCAAGAGTTATTCATATGAAACAGTCTTTATAGTGTTTTGTCCTGGTTATCATTGTTTTTGCTCCCCCCTCCAAAAAAAGCTCATCATTCAGTAGCACCAGGACTTTAACATTTTCCTTCCCTAGGAAAGATCCAACAGAATCCCCAATTCCTTAGAATCCACCATCTTAATAGTCCGTAGCCTAACAAGGACTACAGTTGTTTCTCTTTATCAAGTAATATTAAGTCCCATGAAGGCAGTTACAATTTCTTCCTCTATGTTTATATCCATTTAAAAGAATTTGGTATAAAAATCCTGAAATTTGTCTTGACCAAAGGTCAGCTTTTCTTCAGACTTCAAAAGAAAGAATTAAAACACTTCTTTCTCTACGTCACTTAATAGAAGTGAAAGCAGTTGATGCCTGTTGAAATAAGGAGATAATAAAAAGACAATGGGATGGGATGATGCCAAGATATGTGGAATCATTCAATATTTCTTCTCCAGGAAAGTTGGCTAAGGGCCAACTAGCTATAAATCACTGACACAGAAAATATGTCTATATACTGTAGAATGAATTTCCAAAATGGTTCCTTCAATTATGTTCCATCCATGGGCTCTTGAAGACTTAATATGGTCAGTAAGACCATCCATCTTAATAAGTCTAGTTAAAGATACTACTGATATTTAAATACAAAGAAAGAAGGCTGACAATGTAGGCACTATGGGCAGAAGAACAAATACAGCATTTTAATGAATCGCTAAGATCTACCTTCCAGTATGTTTCTCAAGAAAATTAATTCATTGTTCTATACCTCAAACCTAACATGCATTAAAATATAAGACTTTGACTAAAAAAAATAGATTTTTAAAATTAATATTCTACTACATTTTGACTGCCAGTTGACCCAGCATCATTTGTTAAAAATACTGTCTTTTTTCCACTGGATGGTTTTAGATGCTTTGTCAAAGATCAAGTGACCATAGGTGTGTGGGTTCATTTATAGGTTTTCAATTTTATTCTGTTGATCTACCTGCCTGCCATTGTACCAATATCATGCAGTTTTTATCACTATTACTCTGTAGTATAGTTCGAGGTCAGGGATGGTAATTTCACCAGACGTGTTTTTATTGTTGAGAATATTTTTCACTATTTTGGGTTTTTTGTTATTCCACATAAATTTGGAAATTACTCATTCTACCTTTATGAAGAATTGATTTGGAATTTTAATGGGGATTGCATTCAATCTGTAGATTACTTTAGGAAAGATGGCCATCTTTACTATATTAACCTTGCCAATCCATGAGCAAGGGAGATCTCTCCATCTTCTGAGATCTTCTTTGATTTATTTCTTCAGAGACTTGAATATATTGTTATACAGATCTTTCACTTGTTTGGTTAGAGTCACATCAACGTATTTTATATTATTTGTGACTGTTGTGAAGGTTGTTGTTTCCCTAGTTTCTTTGTTAACCTTTTTATCCTGTGAGTATAAGAAGGCTACAGATTTATCTGAGTTAATTTATCTGGCTACTTTGATGACATTGTTTATCAGCTCTAGGAGTTCTCTGGTGGAGTTTTTGGGGTCAGTTAAGTTTACTATCATATCATCTACAAATAGTGATAGTTTGACTTCCTCCTTTCCAATTCGAATCCCTTCGGCCTCTTTTAGTTGTCTAATTTCTCTAGCTAAAAGTTCAAGTGCTATATTGAATAGATAAGGAGAGAGAAGTCAACCTTATCTATACCCTGATTTTAGTGGGATGGTTTCAAGGCTCTCTTCATTTAGTTTAATGTTGGCTACTGGTTTGATGTATATTGCTTTTTACTGTGTTTAGGTTTTGGCCTTGAATTCCTGATCTTTCCAAGAATTTTAACATGAAGTGATGCAGAATTTTATTAAATGCTTTTTCAGCATCTAATGAAATGACCATGTGAATTTTTTTTCATTGAGTTTGATTATGTAGTGGATTACATTGTTGGATTTCCATATAGTCAACCATCCCTGCTTCCCTCAGATGAAGCCTATTTAATTTTGGTGGAAGATCATTTTGATGTGTTTTGGATTCAGTTGGCAAGAATTTTATTGAGTATTTTTGCATTGATATTCATGAGGGGAATTGGTCTTAAGATCTCTTTCTTTGTTGGGTCATTGTGTGCTTTTGGTATCAGAATAATTGTGGCTTCATAGAATGAATTGGAGAGTGTTCCTTCTGTTTCTATTTTGTAGAATAGTTTGAAGAGTATTGGTATTAGGTCTTCTTTGAAGGTCTGATAGAATTCTCCACTAACCCCATGTTCCTGGGCTTTTTTATATTGGGAGACTATTAATGACTGCATCTATTTCTATAGGGGTTATGGGACTGTTTAGATCATTTATCTGATCCTGATTTAACTTTGGTACCTGGTATCTATCTACAAAATTGTCCATTTCATCTAGATTTTCCAGTTTTGTTGAGTATAGGATTTGTAGTAGAATCTGAAGATTTTTTTGGATTTCCTCAGTATCTGTTGTTATGTCTCCCTTTTCATTTCTGATTTTGTCAATTTAGATACTGTCTCTGTACCCTCTGGTCAGTTTGGCTAAGGGTTTATCTATCTTTTTGATTTTATCAAAGAACTAGCTCTTTGTTTTGCTGCTTCTTTGTATAGTTCTTTTTATTTCTACTTCGTTGATTTCAGTCCAGAGTATGATTATTTCTTGCAGTCTACTCCTCTTGGGTGTATTTGCTTCTTTTTGTCCTAGAACCTTCAAATGGGCTGTCAAGGTACTAGTTTATGCTCTTTCCAGTTTCATTTTGGAGGCACTAAGAACTATGAGTTTTCCTCTTAGCACTGCTTTCACTGTGTCCCATAGTTTTGGGTATGTTGTACCTTCATTTTCATTAAATTCTAAAAAGAATATAATTCCTTTCTTTATTTCTTCCTTGACCAACTTATCTTTGAGTAGAATGTTGTTCAGTTTCCATGTTTATGTATGTTTTCTGTTGTTTTTGTTGTTATTGAAGACCAGCTTTAGTCCGTGGTGATCTGATAGGGTACATAGGACTATTTCAAACTTCTTGTATCTGTTGAGGTCTGTTTTGGACTGATTATATGGCCAGTTTTGGAGAAGGTACCATGAGGTGCTGAGAACATGATATATTCTTTTGTTTTAGGATAAAATTATTCTATAGATGTCTGTTACATTCATTTGGTTCTGTTAGTTTCACTTTGTCTCTGTTTAGTTTCTGTTTCCATGATCTCTCCATTGCTGAGAGTGGGGTGTTGAAGTCTCCCACAATATGTGCTTTGAGCTTTAGTAAATTTTTCTTTTATGAATGTGGGTGCCCTTCCATTTGGAGCATAGATGTTTAGAATTGAGAGTTCATCTTCATAGATTTTTCCTTTGATGAAGGAAATGATGAAGTGTCCTTCCAGGTTTTTGATGAATTTTGGTTGAAAGTCAATTTTATCCAATATTAGAATGACTACTCCTACTTGTTTCCAGGAACCATTTGCTTGGAAAATTGTTTTCCAGGCTTTTACTCTGAGGTAATATTTGTCTTTGACACTGAGAAAAGGGAATACCATTAGAAATGTAAATAAAGCAAATATCTAATTAAAAAAAATTGGCAAATGGGTCATCATAAAATTACAAAGTTTCTGTGAGGCAAAGAATTCTCAACTGAGGAATACAGAATGGCTGGGAAGCACCTAAAGAAATGTTCAACATCCTAAGTCATCAAGAAAATGCAAATCAAAACAACCCTGAGATTCCACCTCACACCAGTCAGAATGGCTAAGGTCAAAAACTCAGGTGATAGCAGGTGCTGATGAGGATGTGGAGAAAGAGCAACATTCCTCCACTGCTGGTTTGATTGCAAGCTTGTATCTCTGGAAATCAGTTTAGTGGTTCCTCAGAAAATTAGATATAGTACTACCTGAGGACCCAGCTATACCACTCCTGGGCATATACCCAGAAGATACTCAAACATGTAATAAGGACACATGCTCTACTATGTTCATAGCAGCCTTATTTATAATAGCCAGAAGCTGGAAAGAACCCAGATGTCCTTCAACAGAGGAATGGATACAGAAATTGTGGTACATTTACACAATGGAGTACTACTTAGCTGTTAAAAACAATGAATTCATGAAATTCTTAGGCAAATGGATGGAACTAGAAAAGTGTCGTCCTGAGTGAGGTAACCCAATCACAAAAGAACACACATTGTATGCACTCACTGAGAAGTGGATATTAGCCCAAAAGCTCAAAATAAACAAGTTACATTCATACAGTAATTCTGTAAGCTATGGGACACGTGGAACCACAGGTTTAGATAATTGTCTTAATGATCTAAGGCTATGAAATAGCTCAGTAAATTGAGTCCTGCAGTTATAGTTCTTGGATTTACATACTTTTCATTACGAAAAGGGTCCAGCTGTAGCTCAAGTGAAATTGATAAAAAGGTATCTACAGGTTTAAATAAACATGACTAGTCCATAATATTAAGCTCATCATTGTTAAGTAAATCACTGTGTAAATATCTTGAAATGTGAAATGTGATAATTTTGTCTTTAATGGTATGCCTATGAGGATATAGGTCATTTGCATAAATATAAGGATTTTATACACAGCAGCTATCAATCACTGGTTGCATTTGCTTCCAGGACAATCATTCTGCCAGTAATTATGTCCTGCTGTATGTTTGAACTGAATACCACTCCAGAGATTTTGAAAAATCTAAGTCTCTTGAGGGCAGAAATGCAGAGCATAAGCTTTACAAGACTCCAGCATTACCTTTGAGATGGTGGCACCCAGAGGAAAATGCTGAACCCCAGGGAGCATCTGCAACACATATATGGTATAGTAGTGTGGCTAGATAGATATAAGTGGGATTAGAGGAAATTACAGCTGGGCCCTTTTCGTAATGAAAAGTATGTAAAGCCAAGAACTATAACTGCAGGACTCAATTTACTGACCTATTTCATAGCCTTAGATCATTAAGACAATTATCTAAACCTGTGGTTCCACGTGTCCCATAGCTTATAGAATTACTGTATAACAAGAGGTGTAGTGATGATCAACAATGACATATCATTTCTCCTTCCTCTAAGAGTCAATAAAATGGGGACTGTCAGTTATTATTAGGAACATGCCTCTCGGGAAATCTTATTGTTTCAGGGCTTTTTAGAATATTGTAAAAGTCTGCTGAAAATACGAATTGGTGAAATGGTGCTCTTAGCTCACTAAATTCTTGATTGTTTTCTAAAATATATTGTCTGCATCTTATCTGAATTAGTTTTTACAGAGATCATAAAGACCCAGAACAAAGAGAAGCCAGAGTGAAAGTATAATGATAGATATAACACATATATTAGAAAGCTTTGTTAAAATATTTTCAAAATCAATATAAGGCATACTTTATATATCATGAGACAGATAACAAGTAAGCTTGTACCAGTAATTTTAATATAAATGAATTCAGTAAATTAATATAGTAGCTGTTTTTCTTTAGGTTTGCTAATGCCCCAATAATTACACAGAGAGACCAAGATTTATTTTCAACTTGAAGTACAATAGCTAAGCATAATAATTCCAATCTAATTCCTCTAATCTAATCTGGCTACATCTGAGCAAAAATCCTAGAGATACTTCATTTTGTATTGGTCTGGCCCTCCAGGTTCAGGTGTGTTCTTCCCTGATGTCTCTCTGGATCCCCTTCTTCAAGGTCTCCCACTTACTTGTCACTCTTTCCCAGTCTCCAGGCTGGTGGAAGTCCTTCCCTAGTCTCTCTCTCTCTCTGCACAGCTACTGGCTGATGAGTTTTTATTGACAAGATAGAGAATAAATGGTGAGCATTGTTTACATAAACTTGAAACAGGAGGTATTTGGAGAACAAAACAGTGCAATGTCATATCTGGAATGCAACAAGACAGAATGGCAGAGAAATCAGCATTTGAATAAAACAGGATAATCAGTACACAATGCACAAAAATAGTGTTCCTATATAAGCAGAAAGAATAAATTATCAATATATATTGGAAACAAATTATGTTTACAGAATATATGACTTGCTTGCTACTTTTATCCAAATACCAAAGAGGAATCATAGACTTCATATTGGAAGCAAACCATTGTTGGGTCTTGAGTCATTTTTTCTATGGATCATTGAGGTCCTTCCAAATCAACAAAGATGTAAGCAACTTTGATAAAGATAAGAAACACCAGGATGTTAACTCTGACCATGAACTCTGTTATGGTGATCTCAGATGAGCTGAAAAGTGAAACATAGTTCTGACCATTTGCCTAGAAATTTAGTGAATTCAATGTTTTTAATTGCAGAGTAGTATTCCATGGTGTAAATTATACCACATCTTCTGAATCCATTCCTCCGTTGAGGGACATCTGGGTTCTTTCCAGCTTCTGGCTATTATAAATAAGGCTGCTATGAACATAGTGGAGCATGTGTCCTTATTACATGCAGGGGAAGCCTCTGGGTATATGCCCAGGAGTGGTATAGCAGGATCCTCCTGGAGGATCTTGCTTCTCTGTCCTGGCATTCCCCTACATCCAGTCTTATTGGTATAATTTTTATGCATTAGAAATTGCTTGAGGAGCATAAGAAATACTTCCTTCTACATTTCTCCATTAGCTATGAACATCAGTAATTTGTTGTATAGTTTATACTTTATTATATTTATCTTGTCATATTTATACTTTGTCATATTTAGTTATCATGAGTACTTAATATATTTCTTTAAAATTATTCAATTGCATTTGTACATGAATCATACAAGGAACTATGTTACTAATCAAAGTGGGCAAAGAAGCTAATTTACTATATAAAAAATGATATTAAAAAAGCTATAAAACTCAACACATTTAAAATAAAAATAAACTTCGTATAAATCAAAACTAATCTATTCAGCTTATAAAACTTTATTACCTGAATGTGTGTTTCTAAGCAGTAAGATTATGATCATAAATTTTAACCAATCAATAATAAGTGAGATATCCAATTTAGTGTATTACTTAAGAAAAGAAAATACAATTTATTCAGTGTCAAGTTGTATTAGGTCACAGAGAATGCCTTCTAGCAGGGATCAGTCACACCTTACATCTTTTTTAGAAACACACCCAAACTGTTAAGCCCAGAGACCAGTCTCCTTTAAAACCAAAAACCCTCTGTTGGATATAGGGTTGGTAAAGATCATTTCCCAGTTAGATGGTTGCTGCCTTGTCCTTTTGATAGTTTCTTTTGCCTTACAGAAACTTTGTAATTTTATGAGGTCCCATTTGTCAATTCTTGATCTTAGAGCATAAGCTATTGGAGTTCTGTTCAGGAAATTCTCCCCTGTGCCCATATGTTCAAAGTTCTTCCCTAGTTTCCTTTCTAGTAGTTTCAGTGTGTCTGGTTTTATGTGGAGGTCCTTGATTCACTTGGAATTGAGCTTAGTGCAAGGAGATAAGAATGGATCAATTTGCATTCTTCTGCATGTTGACCTCCAGCTGAGCCAGCACCATTTGTTGAAAAGGCTATCTTTTTTCCACTGGTTGGTTTTTGCTCCTTTGTCAAAGATCAAGTGACCTTAGGAGTGTGGATTAATTTCTGGGTCTTCAATTCTGTTCCATTAATCTATATGCCTGTCACTGTATCAATACCATGCGGTTTTTAACACTATTGCTCTGTAGTACAGCTTGAGGTCAGGACTTGAAAATATCATCCTTAGTGAGGTAGCCCAATCACAAAAGAACACACATGGTAAGCAAGCACTGTTAAGGGGATATTAACCCAGAATCTCGGAATACCCTAGACACAATTCTCATATCAATAGATTTCCAAGAAGATGGAAGGAGAGACCCCTGGTCATGGAAAGACTGGATGTAGGGGAATGCCAGGACAGAGAAGTGAGAGGGCTTGAATGGGGATAAGAGGGAGGGAAGGGGGCTTATGGGACTTTTGGGAAGGGAGGAAATGGGAAAGGGAAAATGATTTGGAATGTAAATAAAAAAAACTTAGAAAATAAAAAAATAAAACCAGAAACCCCCACCAGACTATAAAATTCTATAAGAACTTTTATTTTGTTTATATGTTGCTGTTGGGTCTGCTATCCCACTTTCTTCTACTGTGTGTGAACTGCTTATTAAAGACCAGATTACCTCAAGTTCAGTCAACATAGCACTGTACTAAACTTCATCATTTTAAAAAAGCCGGTCTTTCTTATCTGTTGCTGGATAATTTTCTCAACAGTGGGAAGATTCCTATATGCAATACACCAAGTAAAGCAAAGATGTCTGCTACCTACTATAGGTCATTTAATGCTCAGAATACATAGTTAAACAGACATATGCTAGATACTAGAGTGTTCTTCACAACAAACAAACACACACATACACACACACACACACACTCACACACGTCATATACACCAACAAAAAATAAGTAAGTAAATAAATAGATAAATAACCAATCAAGGTTTTCATTTAGTTTGAAGTCTTTACTAAAGGTTTTTATTACTATTTTATCAGGTGTCTTATATGTGTCTTAATGTTCAGTTAAAAATATTTTAAGTAAATTTTTCTGATGAACTTGCTAGAAAGTGATATGAAGTTTCAGAGTCAAATGACATCCTGAGGGAGATCATTTTTCTCCTTGCATATTCTTGCTGTCTTCTTTAGTAATTCATCTTTCTGAGCAGGCTATATGTATAATTCTAGCCTAAGATAGATAATTCAGTTTTCCCACTCTAAACTTGAGATTTCTTATGATATTGCAAAGGAAAAGGTGCAAACAACTTCCAGGAAATATGCTTCCAGAAAGAAGAAACATCTTTCCCTATCTTATTTCCTTTTTCCCTTTGAAATGCAAACCTGATTGCTTGAGTTAGAACCAATCATGGATTTTGGGCAGACAGTGTAGTTTAATTTTGATATCTAATTCTGATCAAAAGTGAATATGAGAGGGAAAGACCTGAATATGTGTCAAATCTGCTTTTAATTGGTAATTTGATTGACTTAAAACAACTAGCAGAGATACTGAGATTGACAACTGAAACATTTGAGTTCAACTTAACAATTTAGTCATTGTGTAATTGCAGAAGTGATAGAGCAAAACATTGCATCAGAGGACAGAGAAACACACACATACACACACATATATATTGAGCAAGATATATATATATAGTAAATTGTATATATATTGTAAATTTACATTTCTTATTTTTGCTGGTATGTTTGGATTTATTATTGGCTGGCTTCCTAATCTGTTTGTTCTAAATGCCTTCATATTCTCTTTTGCTTTGAATCACATCAGTTTTACTGTGAGTGATAGAGATCTCAGAACATCATGGACAGTAAGTGCAACTGGGAGATTAAGACATGAGCGTTTGGCTATTGCAACAAGTCAGGAGCCTGGGGAAGGTAACTCTCAAAACAATCTTTCCACAAACAACAAGAAACTGGAGGCCATTCATGACTACAGGAACTTAAATACAATACAATCATATAGAAAATGTCCATCTTTACAGGTACAGGAGGATATTCTTGAACATGTTCAGTTCTAGGTCACATATCATCCATTTTTAAATATATTGATATGAAAAACTCTGGGCACATGGTTTAGAATTATAAAGAGCATCATTTACCCCAGGTTACTTAAATGACTATGTGTATGATTGATTGGCACAGTGGTTTGAATTGTTCACTTGTAAATTTCTGGAGGGTTTTATTTGAAACAAACAAAATACCCCAAAACACTGAGGTAGCTTAACAGCACTTTAAATGGGTCGAATCCTCCCATTCTCCACTACACACATACCAAAACGTTGCTCAATAACTTGCCTAGTGATTTTATGTAGTCTTTGATGATTCACATCATACTCTTTATACATAGATAACATATATTTTATTACTAAAGTTTAGTTTTTTCACTTCAGTTGTAACATTTCTCTTTATAGGAGTGTGTCTGAAGATTACTGTCTTCATTCTTTGCCTTAAAATATTTGGAGTACAGAAATCCCAACTCCAGTTCTTCATGTTTAGATTTTTTTTGATGTTTTATGTGTAGGTTTTTTATTGCCTGCATGTATTTCTGTCCATGACTTATGTGTTTGTTGTTAAGAGATGTCAGAACCAAGAGAAAGGGGCCTAGAGTCTTCTAGAACCATAGTTGCATAAGGTTGTTAGCTGCCATGTGTGTGCTGGGAATTGAAGCTGGGTCATTTGGAAAAGTAGAAAGTGTTCTAAACTACTGAACAATCTCTCCAAACATAAGTTGAGATTATTTAGAGAGTTTTTTGACATCAAATTTAGTCATATTTAATATTTATTTGGTTTTACTGTTTTAATTTCTTCTCATTAAAGTATAGTCTTTATATCTAGTAACAAAAGATTCAGAATATTTAAATTATTCCTTGAATCTTTGAAACAAATTTATCTACCCATATTAGTAATCATTTTAATTATAGAATGTGTGATATGGGTTTTAACATCTGTCAATTTTTAAAGGTTATTAAATTTCTTTTGACCTCTATTTTTTATTTTTATTACTTCTTGAGACAGTAATACAATGAATTTTGACCATGTTTATCCTTATGGGCCCAACGCCTTTCAATTCCTTTCATCTCCCCTACTGACCAAACATTGTATCTTTTTGTTTTCTAACAAATAAAGTCAAATTTATAATGCCTGTATAGCTTTGGATGTTTGTGTCATTTTACTGGAGCTTGAGTCCCTATCCATGTTGAGATTTTTCATGACTTGAGCTTGCACAGGTCAAACTTTTATCAGTTCTGTTCATTTACATGTGCTTCTGACACACTTTCTCAATGATCATTGAGTTTTGAGGAGCAAAGGGATTATGTGTGTGTGTGTGTGTGTGTGTTCAATTATGTGCGAGCATTTTGCAGTATTATTCCCTATGCCCATTAGATAGTGGTGGATCTGTTCTCATTTAGCATCTACTTAATCTAGAAGCTTCTTAGATGAGGGTTGAGAGATATATTGATCTATGTTATAATGATAAATTAGTATTTCAGTTTAACACTGTCTGTTTAGCAAAATAATAGTAGTAGGTTATCTTCTCGGGCATAGAACCTGTTTTGCTATAAGTTCTTGGCCTGATAATGGTGTCAGTGTGGGTTGCATCTTGTGGAGTAGGACTTAAATCCAATCAGAAAGTGGTTGGTTTGCCAGTGAAGTTTCAGTCACAATTGCATCAGTAGGTACATCTTTCTAGAACATGTGTCTTTGTAGTTTTTTGTATGTCTCACAAAACTCATAACTAGGTATGATTGTTGAGTAATTTTCTCCTCTCATAACTCACTCTTCAGCACCATGAAACTGGGCAGTAGGGATGGTGCTCTAGTTTAGAAACAGCTTGATTTCTCATTATTCTTATTCAACTATATGGTCTATTTAACCCTTATAACAAAGTATTTTAGAATAAACAGGAGTGATGATGATACCTGTAATGTTTTCTTGAGAAGCTGAATACCCTATTGTGTAAAAATAATATACTTTGGTATCCAATATCCATTTACCAGTTGATAGACATCTATTGTCTACATCATAATTGTAATTTAAACTTTATCCATTTTAATTATTCTTCCTTTCTCTTGGCACAGCCCATATTTAAGTTATCAACTAGTTAAGCAGGGATATAATGATACAATCTGATGTTGTTTGAAACTTCTCAACGTACATTGTTTAGTATATATATATTTCCTATTGTTTTAGTTTCTTTGTTATTTATTGTAGAATTTTCAATTCATACTTTACATATATTTTCAGATTCAATTGTAAATATAAGGTCATTTTTATTATTTTAATTATTACATATTTATCTACTCTTTCTCTTTTATTCTTCAGGAAAGGGTAGGCCTCCCATGGATACTCATTAAACATTGCTTAACAAGTTGCAGTAGGACTAGTCTCCTCCCTTGGAGTTAAGATTGGATGAGGCAACCTACTTTGAAGAAAAGGGTCCCCAAAGCAGGAAAAATGAGTCAGAGACAACCTGTGTTTCACGCTTAGAAGTCCCACAAGAAAACCAAATGATTCAAGTGCTTTCTCTCTCTCTCTCTCTCTCACTATATATATATATATATATATATATATATATATATATACATATACACATAAATATACACATATACATATACACACATATATATGTATGTGTGTGTATATATGTATATGTATGTGTTTGTCTGTGTATGTGTATGTGTGTGTGTCGTAAGACAGTCCTTTGCAGCCTCCCTTGTTGGTTCAGTCTGTGTGAGCTCCGGTGAAGCCAGCTAGTTGATTCTGTGTCTTTTCTAGTAGTATCATTGACCCCTGAGGCTCCTACAATCCTTCCTTGCTTTTCTAGACAGGACTCCCCATGTTCTACCTAATATTCAGCTGTGAGTCTTTGCATCATTTTCCATCAGTTGTTGGACGAAGCCTTTCTATTGGCAATTGAGTTAGGCACCAATCCACGAGTACAGCAGAATACCATTAGGAATCATTTCATTGAATTTTTTTTCTAGTCCTGTTTGAATCTACCTTTGATTTATGGACTATCCAGCATCTGGGTCCTGGCATTCCAAGCAGTGGTGGGGTGGAATTTCTCTCATGGCTTGGCTATCAAGCTGAATCAGCCATCATTTAGCCACTGCCACAATTTCTGTGCCATTTTTACAAAAGCAAATCTTGTAGGTAGGACAAATTGTAGGTCAAAGATTTTGTGGCTGTGTTGGTGTCCCAGTCCTTCCACTGGAAGTCTTGGCTGGATACAGGAGATGGCCATTTCAGGCTCTTTATCCTCCACTGCTAAGAGTCTTAGCAAAGGTCACCCTCATAGTTTCTTTGGAGTTTCCAATAAGGTAGGATTCATAAGATGCTTCCAATTCCAGTTGTCTTTCTTAGAATTCTCTTTTTCTATCTTCCCTACACCTGATCCCTTCTGTTTTCATCCCCAACTTCCACCCATGATGTCCATTTTCCCCCCCTCACAGGGAGAATCAAACATCTCTTTTTAAGCCCATAGATTGTACCATGGTTATCCTTTACTTTACAGCTAATAGCCACATATAAGTGAGTACCAGCCATGTTTGTCTTTACCTAGGTTACCTTATTCAAGATGATATTTTTCTAGTTCAATCCATTTTCCTGCACAGTTCTTACTGTCATTGTTTTTGCAGCTGAATAATACTCCATTGTGTAGATGTACCACATTTTCTTTGTCCATTCTTCAGTTGAAGTACATCTGTGCAATTTTCAGTTCCCAACTATTACTAATAAAGTTATTATGAACATATTTGTGTAAGGGTCCTTTGGGTATATATATACTCAAGAGAGTTATGGCTACCTCTTGAAGTGGATCAATTTCCAATTTTCAGAAAAACTACCATATGAATTTTTAATGTGGCCATACAAGTATGCACTATCAGGAATGTAAGGGTGTTCACTTTGTTGCACATCTTTGCTAGCGTAAGCTGCCACTTGTGTTCTTGATCTTAATCATTCTCACAGGTTTAAGATGGAATCTCAGAGTTATAATGATTTGTAGTTGCCTGACTGCTGAGGATGTTTAAATGTTTCTCAGCCATTTGAGATTTCTCTGGGGAGACTTCTCTGTTTTGATCTGAATTCTGTTTCTAATTGAATTATTTGATTTGTTGATGTTTAGTTCTTTGAGTTCTTTATATATTTTGGACATTAGCCCTTTGTCAGATGAGTACTAGGTGAAAGAATTCTCCCATTCTCTGGGCTGATGTTTTGTCCTACTGACAGTTTCCATTATTTTACAGAAGCTTTCATTATTTTGAGATCCCATTTATTATTCGTTGATCTCAGTGCCTACACTATTAGTGTTCTATTCAGGAAATTGTGTACTGTGTCAATGAATAGAAGGCCATTCCCCACTTTCTCTTCTACCAGGTTCAGTGTATCTGATTTTATGTTGAGGTCTTTGAGCAATTTGGACTTGAATTGTGTGCAAGTGATAGAGTCTATTTGCATTCTATTACATGCAGACATCCAGGTAAGTCAACACCATTTGTTGAAGGTGCTTTTTTAACCTTTGTCTATTTTGGTTACTTTGTCGAAAATGAGGGGTCCATAGGTATGTGAATTTACATTTGGGATTTCAATGCAATTCCCTTGATACACCTATCTGTTTTTAATGCCTTTACCATGCATGTTTTATTAACACAGCTCTGTACTGGAGATTAAAATCAGCATGGTGATATGCCCAGAAGTTCTTTTATTGTACAAGATCGTTTAAACTATCCTGGTTTCCTTGTTTTTTCATATGTAGTTGAATATTATTCTTTCATGTTCTATAAATAATTGTGTTGAAATTTTTGTGGGAATTGGATTGAATTTGTAAAATTCTTTTGGGAGGATGACCATTTTTACTACGTTAATGCTACCAACTCATGAACATAATAGATCCTTCCATCTTCTGTTATGTCCTTCAATTTCTTTCTTTAAACACTTAAATTTTTTATGATATAAGTTTTTCACATGCTTGGTTAGAGTTACCAAAGATATTTTATATTATTTCTGTCTATTGTGAATGATTTTGTTTCCCTGATTTCTTTCTCAGCCTATTTGTTATTTGAATTTAGAAAGGCTACTGATTGTTTTGATTAAATTTTGTATCCAGCCACTTCATGGCTGAAAGTATTTATAAGCTACAGAAGTTCCCTGGTAGAATTTTGGGGGTTGCTTATGTATTCTATCATATCATCTGAAAGTAGTGATACTTTGACTTCTTTTCAGATTTTTATCTCCTGATTTTTGTTAGTTGTTTTATAGGTCTAGCTGAAACTTCAAGTACTATATTAAATAGATATGGAGAGACTAGACAGAGTTGTCTTGTCCCTGATTAAGTGTAATTGCTTTATGTTTCTCTACATTTAATTGATATTAGCTATGAGCTTGCTGTATATTGCCTTTATCGTGCTTAGGTGTGTGCTTTGTATCCATAACCTTCCCAAGACTGTTATCATTAAGGGGTGTTGGGTTGTGTCAAAGGCTTTTTCAGCATCTAATGAGTTGGTTATATGGGTTTTTTTCTATTAGTTCATATACATCGTGACATTACCTCAACAGATTTTCATATGTTGAACTATTCTCCGTCTTTTAGACGATGCCTAATTGCTCACAGTGGATGATATTTTTGACGTGTTCTTGGATTTGGATTTTAGGTATTTTATTGAGTACTTTTGCATCAATGTTAATGAGGGAAATCGGTGTATAATTTGCATTCTTTATTGAGTCTTTGTCTGATTTGGGTATCAAAGTGACTGTAAAGTTATAAAATTTGGCAATGTTCATTCTGATTCTATTTTGTGAAATAATTTTAAGAGTATTGGTATTAGCTTTCTTTGAAAGTCTGATAAAATTCTGTGCTATGTTAAAAACTATGGTCCTAGAATTTCTATTTTTTTGTGGAGGGAGTTTTCATTATGACTTCTATATCCTTAGGGGTTAGTTTTATTTAAGTTGTGTTTACCTGATCTTGATTTCACTTTGGTAAGTAGGATCTATCAAGAAATTTTCCATTTCTTTAATGTTTCCCAATTTTGTTGAGTGTAGGTTTTTGAAGTATGATCTAAGATTATTTGGATTTCTTCATTATCTGTTGTTATGTCCTACTTTTTTCTGATTTAGTTAATTTGGATATTTTCTCTCTGCCTATTAATTTCAACAAAGGTTTGTGTCTATTTGTTGATTTTGTCAAAGAACCAACTCTTGGTTTCTTTGATTCTTTGTATTGTTCTCCTTGTTTCTATTTTATTGATTTCAGCCCAGAGTTCATTTCCAGCGGTCTACTTTTCTTGGGGTGTTTGCTTCTATTTGTCTTAGAGCTTAAAGTTGTGCTGTTAAATGGCTAGTATGAAATTTAAGTTTTGTATGAAGGCACTTTCTTTTACCATAGTTTTCATTGTGTTCCATAATACTGGGTATGTTGTGCATTAATTTTCATTAAGTTCTAGGAAGTCTTTAATTTCATTTTTTATGTCTTCTTAGACTCAGTTATCACTCAGTAGTGAGATTTTCACCTTTCATGAGTTTGTAAGATTTCTGTTATGTCTGTTGTATAAATTCAGCTTTAGTTGTGGTGGTCGAGAAGATTCAGTTTTGTTTTTTTTTTTTCTAATTTTCATGTATTTGTTGAAATTTGCTTTGTGACCCAGTATATAAGAAATTCTGGAGAAATTTTCTGGTGCTGAAAAGAAGGTATATTATTTCTTCGGGTAAAATATTCTCTAGATATATTAGGTCTATGTGAATTATAGCATCTGTTATTTTCATTATTCCTCTGTTTAGTTTCTGTCTAGATGTCATGGTCCATTAATGAGAAGGAAGTATTGAAGTATCCCAATATTAATGTGTGGGGATTGATGTATGATTTAAGTTTTAACAATAATTTCTTTTACAAATGTGGGTACTCTTGTGTTTGGGGCATGGATGTTCAAAATTGAGATGTCATCTTGTTGGTCTTTTTCTTTGATGAGTACGAAATGTTCTTCTCTCTTTTGATTAATTTGATTGGAAGTCTATTTTGTTAGTTATCAGCATTTCTACAGCAGCTGGCTTCTTGGATCCATTTGCTTATAAAATCTTTTTATAGCTCTTTACTCTGAGGTAATGTCAATATTTGATAATACCTCATGAGGTATGTTTCTTATATACAGCCAAAAGATGGATGCATCCATTCTGTAAGCTTGCATCTTTTATTGGGGAATTAATATTGATATTGAAAAATTAATAACTAATGGCTATAAATTCCTGTTATTTTATTGCTGGTAGTAGTGGTGTTTGGAGAGAGAGAAAGAGAGAGAGAGTCTGTGTTCCCCTTCTATGGTTTAGCTGGTATAAAGTTATTTATTTACTGTTCTTTCTTGAGTATATTTATCCTCCTTGGGTTGGTGGCTTCATTCTAGTATGTTCTGTAGGGCTGGATTTGTGGATCTATGTTGTAAAATTTGATTTCATCATAGAATATTTTCTCCAACTTTAGTGATTAAATGTCTTGGTGGTTATAGTAGTCTGGGCTGGTATCATTGATCTCTTAAAGAATACAAGACATTTGTCCAGGCCCTTTTGAATTTTTAGAATCTTTGTTGAGAAGTAGGAAAGCTTCATTCCTTTCATTCCAGCCATGTTCCCAACAGTGACTGAATATCCCAAGGGCTGAAACAGACTTAGCATCACATGTCCTTATCCCTTGCTTAGCCTTTTTCAATCATAGCTTTTAATATTCTTTCTTTGTTCCATATGCTTAGTGTTTTGATTATGATATGGTGGGGCACTTTCTTTTGTGGTCAAATTTATTTGGTGTTTTATAAGCTTTTGTACATTTATAGGCATCTCTTTTTGATTACAAAAATTTTTTTCTGTGATTTTGTTGAAAATAATTTCTGGGATTTTAGCTGGGGATCTTTCTTTTTTGTTTTTCTACTATTCTCATATTTGGTCATTTTATGGTGTCTCAAGTTTCCTAGATGTCTTGTCAGAAACTTTTTTAGGTTTAACAATTTTTTTGACCACTTTATCAGTTTCTTCTATCATGTCTTCTATGCCTGAGATTCTTCTATCTCTTACATCCTGTTGGTGATGATTTTGTACATAGTTCCTCTTAACTTATCTAGACTTTCCATCTTCAGGATTCCCTGCGTTTGTATTTTTATTTTGTGGGTTTGCTTGTTTTTCTTTTTGTTTCATTGCTTCTATTTCCATTTTCAGGTCTTGAACAGTACTATTCATTTCCTTTACTTGTTTGTGTATTCCCGGATTTCTTTAAGGGATTTGTTCTTTTCCATTTAAAAGGCCTCTATCATGTTTATGAAACTAGATTTAAGATTATTTGCTCATGCTTTAGCTGTATTGTAATATCCAGCAGTTGCTGCAGTAGGATATATAGGCTCTAGTGGTACCATTATGTCCTAGATATTGTTTATTGTCTTCTTAAGTCAGCTACAAATCATTTGAGTTTGGGGTTATTATAGGTTTAGGAGCTGACTTTTGAGTTTATTTTTGTTGAGTGAATGCTGTTTGTATTTTTCCCCATTACTTTCTGATTCAAGTCTGGGCTTCTGACCTGAGTTGTTTGCAGTTCTGAGGACCAGCAGGTCTAGTAGTGTGTCTCTTCTGAGGATTTGGAGGCCTGCTTGACCTTTGGAGTTTGGATTGCTCACATAGCCTCTGTGGTTTGTTGGCTCCAGGAAAAGATGTAGATGCTGGAGTTCCAGGTTCCCAGGTTCCTAGTACCAGCATGGCCTCCAGAAAAGTCTTTTGCTGAAGTTGTAAGCTGGGAAGGAGTGCTGTTGTGGATAATTAGGAAGACTCTTAAGGATTGTCAGTGAGCAGTGGGTGGTTCTGGAATGTTGATAACTGCTGAGAGAGCTCGAAGAGTGGTAGGGGAAGTGTTTTACCTAGGGTTCTCAGTACCAGCATGGTCTCGGGTAGAACAGGATTAAGGTTTGTTGTTGTTGTTGTTGTTGTTGGTTGGTAGATTTAGTTTGGTTTGGCTCTTGTTTTTTAAGCAAATATATTATTGACTCAGAAATTGAAGATCCAAGTCGCTAGATAACTTTCTTCAGTGTTTTCTTCCAGGGTTCCAAATAATCTTTCCTTTCTATTCTGCAACTTTCTTATACATGTGAACACTTTATGATTGAAAAATGTTGTCTATAGGCTTTGCCACTGAAATATGATTTTTCAGTTTTCTCCTTCTGCTGGCTACTGCCATGACGTTTTACAAATATAGTCTCTCATTGAGTGAAAACTAAGTTCTAGCTGCTTCACTATAGTCCAGTTACAGAGTGCGAAGGATAAAAGTTTGCCAGTAATCATGTAACAGCAAATGACTGCATCCTTTCCCTGCACAACCCTCATAAAGCAAGAACTGGAAACTGGAAATATAATATACTACTTATCCACTGCTATACAACAGTGTCTCTCACAATTAATATTGGCCTTTACTTATTCAATTATCATCATTATTTTATTTATTTATTATGCACATTGATTTTACAAATATTAGTTTGAGAATATACATCTAATTCATTATTATTGTTTATTTTGAATTAAGTACAAGATAATAGGTTTCCTTTGTTATTTTAATTCTTTTTTCCTTTTTATCCCCATTGTTCTGCCCCCGAGACCCTTACCTGCCCCTGCAAGTTGTCTCATTTCTGTGTTAACAGCATATATGTTGTATTACTCTTCCCTACTTCTTCATATACACTTTACATTTATCGTGACCCCCTTCTAATTTCATGACTTTTACACATGCATCAATAAAAATTAAAATCTAAGAACCACATAGGAGAGAGAATATACAGTGTTTGTCCTTTTGAAACTGTGTTTTCTCATCTCTATACTAATTTCCAGGTGCATTCAATATTCTGAAATATTCAAATTTTTACTTCTATGCTTGAATAAAATTTCATTATGTACCTGAGCCATGTTTTCAGTATCCATTCATCCACTGATAGATACCTTCTCATGTAAATTTCTTCTTCTTCATATTTTATTTATTTATTTATTTATTTATTTATTTATTTATTTATTTATTGTTTTTTCGAGACAAAGGTTTCTCTGTGTAGCCCTGGTTGTCCTGGAAGTCACTCTGTAGACCAGGCTGGACTCAAACTCAGAAATTCACTTGCCTCTGTCTCCCAAGTGCTGGGATAAAAGGTGTGCACCACCACTGCCTGGCATCATGTAAATTTCTTTTTTTTTTTTTATTTTCTAAGTTTTTTTTATTTACATTCCAAATCATTTCCCCTTTCCCGTGTCCTCCCTCCCCGAAAGTCCCATAAGCCCCCTTCCCTCCCTCTTGTCCCCATTCAACCCCCTCTTGCTTCTCTGTCCTGGCATTCCCCTACATCCAGTCTTTCCAGGACCAGGGGTCTCTCCTTCCATCTTCTTGGAAGTCTATTGATATGCAAATTGTGTCTAGGGTATTCCGAGATTCTGGGTTAATATCCCCTTATCAGTGACTGCATACCATGTGTGTTCTTTTGTGATTGGGTTACCTCACTAACTTAAGCAACCATCTAACGCATCTGACAACCTCTTTGCTCTTCCTAATTCCCAAAATTTGATTTTTAATTTCAATCATTTCCACAACTTGAGGCCTTTTGTTTATCCTTGCTCAGCTTAATTTTTTATTGACAGTGGACTTTTTCATCATTTTCCCCTGTTAGTAATTCGTTTTATTTATATGACCTGGAAACAGTCCTATAATTGTAAAATTCCTTGAGATCACAGCCTATCTGCCCATTCCTTGGCTTCCACTTGGTTTTGCTTGATTTCCTTGACTCCACTTTCTTCTCTTCTTACTTTAAGATTTCCAAAGCTTAATTTAAAGCTTTGCCTTCTGTCTTCCTGAGCAATTAAGTCTCATTCTCCCTGATCTTTGTTGAAACACTTTTAGTTTAGCAAGTCTTTAGTTTCCTATTTCTGCCTAAACAAATTACCATAGGTTTAGAGACTGAGAAAAGCATACATTTATCATCCAAGTTTCCTGTAGAGCAGAAATGTTGGTAAAGGGAGGCTCTCCCTGTTTGCTGATGTGGAGTTCACAAGATTGATGTGTCAACATGACTGTGTATCTTCACAGAAGTTCTGAGACCAGCTCCTCTTGATGATCACTAAGTTGGTTGTCAGAATTTTCAGGTCTGCAATGTTTGAGCATGAAACTACACAGTTCTATGTTGACTGTTGGCTATACTTTAAATATCTCTATTCTTTTATCTGTGGCCTCCAGATTTAAAGCCAGAAAGGGTGGATTTTACAATTTAACTCCTTAAGTCTTTGCAACACCCTCCATTCTCACATGCCTCAGCCATTGTCTACATTTGCATCATTGACTCACCTTTCATTTCTGATGCTGTTGGCTTATGTAATTACATTGAGAAAACATTTTAGGATGTTATTCTTCTCTTAAAATCAAATGATTAGCACACTTAATTCTACCTTCAGCTTTTTTTTTAAACAATGGTATCAAGATTAGTGAGTAAGAAGGGAGCAGAAACAGAGATATAGAGGAATAGAGATTCATTGTTACAATTATGGTTAAAAAGGTATCTATATCTATATCTATCTATATATCTATATCTATATCTATATCTATATCTAATCTACATATATACCCAATGCTCAACACTTACCAAATATTTTGTTATAAATAATATATTTTTATTTACCACTACCTCTTGAGTCAGTTAGTATAAGTCAAACCCATTATCTTCCATATAATATTGGCCTTTTTTAAAATGCTTTATCATTCTGCTCATATAACTAAGAGACACCCTCTCAGGCTATTGCTAAACAATTCATATTTATGGGTTTTTTTTTCCCTTCACTTCATAGCCTAATGCATTAGAACTAGCTAATTCACTTTTGTGTTAGCTCTCAGCTTAGCCTCATCTTCTGGCAAGATATCATCCATTCTCATATTCACAGTCCATTCATAAATGAGATTTTTTTTGTTTGTTTGTTTATAAATGTTATCAAGTAGCTTACCCTGTTATCACCGGCTGGAAGTTGGAAGAAATAGTCTCAGATAGTTATTTTTTAACCCTTGAGAAATTTTCACAACATTGATTTTGTGGCCATGATGTTTGCATGTTAAAGATTATATGATCTCACACTTCATAATGATTTATTTTTGAAAATCTGATCCATTGCATTTTCACTTATCTGTGGACCAGATTTTCCACTTTTTATTGAAGAAGTAAAAAGCATACTAACATTCTTCTTCTATCAGGCTCTAAGGATAATAAAACCTTGATCTTCTCATAAGTTATCCTAAACATTGTTGACTACCCCATCACTGAAAATACATATGTAATTTAATCTATAAGTACTGACTTAGAGGTAGTGATAAAACAACAAGAGCCACTGGATTGAACTGTAACAAACAAAGAAGACAAATGGTGTAGCATCGCCTTAAATCTCAACAAGTAAAACAGTTAGCACTTGGGTTTTGAGGATATTACTGGAAAGCATGGGTTTCACTTGCTGTATTATGAGAAGGAACTGAAGAGTTACTAAGAGGGATACATGATTGAGGAGCAAATCTTGAGAGAATGAAACCTGACTGCATATTCCCCAAAATGTAATTTGTTGTAGAAGTTGAAACACTGTTGTAAAAGGTGATGAAGAGGAGGGAGTCATTGATTCTGACAATGAGTTTTTAGATAAACTTATTACCTTAGAGCTCATATACGGGTCCTTGCTTCCAAAACAGGATCATCAGAATGTATGACTGAAGCAATGGCATTAACTTGTGACTGATTTATATTATAATTTGAACTTAATTAGTTCACTATGAAAAATATTACTCATTTAGGAAGCAAAGAATAACAAAAGATATTTTCCTGAGAAACTAAAAGCAAAATAAGGTAAAATGGAGAAATATAAAGGAGACTTTTAACAACAGTAAATGGAATTGAACTTATTTGGGGGGCAGTTGACTAATTTGAAGTAAATGGACATGCAGTATAAAATATTTCCTAGAGATATTACCATAATTAAATGATGAGAGTAAAACACTTGGGTACCAGGAAAGGTAATAATGAATGTAATAAGTACAGTCATAGAGTTCTGTGGATATGTAAACAATGGAAATAGAGTATTGCTAGAGTAGAACATAAGTGCTGAAAGTGAGAAAATTTGTTTGATAAAAATATTTTGATTTTTCTAAGCCTAATAAACTTTAGATTTCCCAGTCCCTCTATTCACACAGTTACTCACTGTGTAAGTCTGAAACCCAGATACTAAGAAGCAAGGTGTAATAAATTCATCTGTGACACAAATGTAACTCACATGGTCTATGACTTTAATATGATTTTAAATAATTGTATTTTCCAGCAGTTTGGTACAAAATAAAACCAAGGAAACCAGATGATATAGTGAGATTCTTCATTGTGTTTGCCTGCGTTTCTGTGATTGTGCAACTTTTATTTGGGACACATTATTTTTGTATATAAATAAAGATTATATCTCTCAATGAATTGCCTATTATCCAATAATAGTTTGCAAACTTTCTTGCAAAACAAGATCTTTATACAAGCTGCAATTGTCTTTACAGCCTCAGTTATCTGCTTATTCTTTAATCACCATTTCACTGTAGTAGTGATAATAACTGATTGAAGTTCAGTTAATTTGAGAGCATTTGTTTTGTTTTGTGGTTTGTTTTTATATACGCCCAGTGAGCTGGCTCAGCAGGAGAGGATGTGTGCTGCCAAGTCTGCCAACCTGAGATCCCTGGAATCACCACATGGTGGAAGGAGAGAAACAACAGGTTGTTTATTAATGTCCACAGGCTTTACAAAACATGCAACCACAAGCAAGCACACACATGTGTACATGAACTTGCAAAGAAGCATGCACACACACACACACACACACACACACACACAATATGGATGTAAAATAAAATTTATGTTTTTGTTTTAACTTGCTATTGCAGAAAAGCAGAACCAGAAATTGGAAAGCAAAGCTTCAAGTAAGGTGACTTCTACAAATGAAATTATCAGGAAGTTTTTTAATGGAATAGATAATTATTTTTCTAGATACCTACTAAATTGTTATATACATCTCTGCCTATAATACCACAGAATCACTAAACTATAATTACACTGATTCTTGACCTTTGTTTGAAAATTAAGAGCGAAGCCTATGCTTTCCTAAAAGAAGACAACTGTGAGCATACCAATCCATTAAAAAATTTCTGAGTGTTTAATATTCAGGTTATAAATTAATCTTGGGTTAATTTTATTTTTAAGATTATCAAATAATAAAATAAAAATAATTTAGTGTCTTCAAAAAAATATGTGATTTTTTCTTTATATACTACTATATTACATTATTATCATTCATTAGATATCATTAATACATACTCCAAATTTTATAGAAAAACTCATTTTAGGCAACATTGAATTTAGTCTCAGATATATTTTTAAAATAGATCTTAACGTGTACCTTAGACTGGTCTCTAACTGCAGATCCTCTTGCATTAACCTCTGAATGCTGGTTAACATTCACCTGCTAACAGATGTTACTTTCATACTTGACTCTTTCCTTTTTTGATTTCATAAACGTTGACTCTACTATAAATAGGTGAATGTATTATAAAATAGAAGCATTTCTTTTATTATGTTTATGGCTGAGTTTAAGTTGTAATGTTCAATAAGTTCACCAAGACCCATTATTTTTGACCATTCAAATCCCAAAATGAACTTATAATTAGAGGTGATTTGTCTATATCTCATAGAACTAGTAAAAGTTGTAAATAAAGGTGGGATAAAAAAAGAGGTGTATTCCCTAGAGATTGTACAACTGCCAACATAGACCTGAGAAGTTAGCTTTTGATTGTTGAACTGACAGCATGATGGATCTCAGTATGAAATGTCATTCACACCTCATTACTTTATCTTCTTCTTTTGTCCAGCAGTTTGAAGGCAATCTTTCCTCTTGATGCATCCATTGTTTTGACAGCTTCATTCATGCCAGGTTTGAGGACTACTCATCTGTCTTCACCTCATAAAAAAATTGGTAAATTACTGTCTTGGAATGTCAAAACACAGTGTCTTTTACCCAAATACTTTACAAAGCACATAATAAACCTTCTCCTTTTCCTCTCCCAACTCTGTCTCTGTCTCTGTGTGTCTGTGTCTGCCTGTCTGTCTTGTCTCTTTGTATGTGTCTCTTTCTTTCTTTCTCTCTCCTTATCCATTCTTTCCTCTCTTTCTTTCTAACCCTTTCTTACAAACAGAGTTATATGCACATAATATGTAAAGCACGTTATAAACCTTCTCCTTTCCCTCTCCCAGTTCTTGTCTCTGTCTCTCTGTGTCTGTCTGTCTGTCTGTCTCTCTCTCTCCCTCTCTCTCTCTCTCTCCTCATCCATTCTTTCCTCTATTTCTTTCTCTTCCTATCTTACAGATATAAACAGAGTTACAGGCAATTAATCTACAAACATCTGAAGGTCAAAATTCAAATTAAAATGTTTTCTGCAATAGTCTTGATGCTTACTTTAAATATACAGTACTGAAAAAGGAGGAAATATAGGTGTAGGAAGTAGAGTTTTGACTTAATGCATTCCTTGAGCAATATCCTGCAACTAAGCATCTTAAAAGAATCTTAGCCCTTCTGGCCGCCATTTGCAGCAGGGAACCAGGCAGCTCCAAGGTCTTCTGTGCATAGCCCACCAGGAGAGACTGATCTACCAGCAGCGATTTCACTTCTGAGTGCGGAGGTGAGATCTCCACCTTATCTCTGGAGGGGTACAGGTAGCAGCACACTGAGCATACGATCAGTGGAGCAGCTGGGACAGGAATCTTCCCTTCCAGCCACCATTTGCTGCAGGGAACCAGATAGCTCCATGGCCTTCTGTGCTTGGCCCACCAGGAGAGAGTGATCTCCCAACAGCGATTTCACTTCTGAGTGCAGAGGTGAGATCTCTACCTTCTCTCCAGAGGGGTGCAGCTGGGAGGGCACAGGGCATACAATCAGTGGAGCTGCTGGGACAGGAGTTGTCCTTTCCGGCCACCATTTGCTTCAGGGAACCAGACAGCTCCACAGCCTTCTGTGCACAGACCTTGCCAGAAGAGTTGATCTCCCAGGAGTACAGACACAGGCTTACAGGCCCCCAGGAGGGGCAAGCTCCAGCCAGAGACAACAATACCAACTAACACCAGAGATAACCAGATGGCAAAAGGCAAGCGCAAGAACCCTAACAACAGAAACCAAGGCTACTTGGCAACATCAGAGCCCAGTTCTCCCAACACAGCAAGTCCCGGATACCCCAACACACCAGAAAAGCAAGAGTTGAATTTAAAATCTTATCTCACAATGCTGTTAAAGGGCATCAAGAAGGAAATAAATAACTCCCTTAAGGAAATACAGGAGAAAATGGGTCACATGGTAAAAGCCCTTAAAGAGGAAACACAAAAAATCCCTGAAAGAAATACAGGGGAGCATGGGTGAATAAGTAGAGGACCTTAAAGAGGAAACACGAAAATCCCTGAAAAAATTACAGAACACAAACAAAAAAGTGAAGGAACTGAACAAAACCATCCAGGATCTAAAAATGGAAGTAGAAACAATAAAGTAACCATAAAGTGAAACATCTCTGAAGATAGAAAATCTTGGAAAGAATTCAGGAGTCATAGATGCAAGCATCAATAACAGAATAAAAGAGATAGAAGAAAGAATCTCAGGGGCTGAAGATAGCATAGAAAATTGACTCAACAGTTAAAGAAAATACAAAATGCAAAATGCTCCTGAGGCAAAACATCCAGGAAATCCAGGACACAATGAGAAGACCAAACCTAAGGATTATAGGTATAGAAGAGAGTGAAGATTTCCAACTTAAAGGGCCAGTAAATATCTTCAACAAAATTATAGAAGAAAACTTCCCTAACCTAAAGAAGTAGATGTCCATGAACATACAAGAAGCCTACAGAACACCGAACAGACTGGACCAGAACAGAAAGTCCTCCACACATAATAATCAAAACACCAAATGTACTAAACAAAGAAATAATACTAAAAGCAGTAAGGGAAAAAGGTCAAGTAACCTATAAAGGTAGGCCTATCAGAATTACACCAGACCTCTCACCTGAGACAATGAAAGCTAGAAGATCCTGAGCAGATCTCATACAGACCCTAAGAGAACGCAAATGCCAGCCCAAACTACTATACCCAGCAAAACTCTCAATTACTGTAGATGGAGAAACCAAGATATTCCATGATAAAACTAAATTTACACAATATCTTTCCATAAATCCAGTCCTAGAAAGGATAATAGATGGAAAATGCCAACACGAGGAGGAAAACTACACCCTAGAAAAAGCAAGAAAGTAATCATTTTCCAGCAAACCCAAAAGAAAGTAACCACACAGACATAAAAAGAGCATCAAAAATAACAGGAAACAACAATCACTATTCCTTAATATCTTATAACATGAATGGAGTCAATTCCCCAACCAAAAACATAGTCTAACAGAAATATTTTTCACATGAATCTTCAATTTTATCAGAAAATGTTTGTGATTCCTCTTTCAATTTAGTAATGTTTTTATGTCTACCATTTTAACTGTAGTATTTTTCCATGATAATATTTAATTTTAACATTTTTTCTATATATTTCTTCAATTTTGTCACAAATATTTTCCATGTAAATCTTCAATTTTACCAGACAATGTCTATAATTTTACTTTCAATCAACTTAGGAACATTTTTATACCTTCCATTTTATCTGTATAATTTTCCATGAAATAGTTTTAACATGTTTTTATATATATTTCTTGAATTTTATCAGAAATATTTTCCTTGTAGATCTTCAGTTTTATCAGAAAATGTTTATGATTCCACTTTCAAAAAACTTAGGAATTTTTTTATGCCTACCATTTTATCTGTATAATTTTTCCATGAAATACTCAATCTTAACGTGTTTTTTAGATGTTTCTTTAATTTTATCAGAGATATTTTCCATGTAAATCTTTAATTTTATCAGAAAATGATTATAATTCTACTTTCAATCAACTTAGGAATATTTTTATTCCTACCAATTTATCTGTATAAATTTCTTCAATTTTATCAGAAAATGTTTTTAATTCTACTTTCAATCAATCTAGGAATATTTTTATGCCTACTGTCCTATCTGTATAATTTTTCATGAAATAGTCAGTTTTAATGTGTTTTTCTATATATTTCTTGAGTTTTATCAGAAATATTTTCCTTGTAGATCTTCAGTTTTATCAGAAAATGTTTATAATTCCACTTTCAATCAATTTAGGAATATTTTTATGCCTACCATTTTATCTGTATAATTTTTCCATAAAATAGTCAATCTTAACGTGTTTTTCTATATATTTCTTCAATTTTATCAGAGATATTTTCCATGTATATTTACACAATGGAATACTACTCAGCAATTAAAAACAATGAATTCATGAAATTCTTAGGCAAATGGGGAACAGGGACAGGGAAGAGGGCTTATGGGACTTTCGGGGAGGGAGTAACCGGGAAAGGGGAAATCATTTGGAATGTAATTAAAGAATACAAAAAATAAAAAAAGAATAAAATAATAATAAAAAAAAGACTCTTAAAGCGCAATACTTCTGTTATGCATCCCCATCAACAATATGTCTCATTGGCTGCCCGCAAACTTCAAGGCTTTAAACCCTTTCTGTTAGCAGAAGCAAAAAACAGTGGGAAAATAGACTATATTTGAAATATAGCCTTCATTTGTTTATAAGGATTTTAAAAGGTAAGAAAATATGAAGAGAGTCCAATAAAAAGACTGCAAAAGTGCCTTAACCTCGTGGTAATAACTGTGTTTATTGCAATAGTAATATAAGCAACACTTGCTTAAAAATTAGTTATTCACTTGTGTGTCTTATCCGAACTTACTACCATTTGAAACTGGTACATTCTGAGACTCATAGGAATGCACAGGATCTCATAAAACTCTCTTAGCCAAATCTCAAAATTTTAGCCTTTTTTCACAACTTGTATGCATTTTTCCTGTATTTTATTAATACACAAGCTTATAACAAAAAAATACATGGTTTTATTTAAAATAAAAGTACAGAGTTTGAGAATATTAAAAAAATAATTTTCAATAGTTTTATTTCTGTGCTAAAACCAATACACCTCTATCTTTTCTCACAAATATAGGTTTTTAAGAATGAATTAATGAAGAAACTAGCAGTGAATGATAAAAATGTTTCACAGTAAAAATGCCTAGAAGATATATCAATTCAAGTAGTAAGATTTTGATTTGGAGACATATCAAAAGGATATTGTTACTAGGTAGACTAACTTATATGTGTTCTTTGAGAAGAAAATTAAAATGTATTCATGTATAGCATTACTGCATCTCCTTGATTTTGAGCAATATAAGAATAATCATTTCTCCCATATGCTACTGAAGTCATAAAGCTAGTAGTTTATTTATCAGAATAAGTGGATTTATTTATAAGAAACCTATATCGATCATTTTGCTTAACACAAAACTATTTTCAAGATACAGATTATATGCTTCATGATTTTGTTCTATGTGCTAATGAGTGATGGTTTACCATGAGCATTCTCACATAAATGTCAGAAGTATAAAATACATTTTAGAGAACATGTGGTGTGTTTATGCACCATTAGAGTTTTAACTTATCTCTGTAAATTAATCCATGAGATTTTCTGTGTTATAATTGTGTGTTTAGGTGGATGCACATGTGGTACATATGTGTGCAAGCATTCGTGTTTTTATGTAAGTACACATATGTTTGCTAATCTCTATGCATGCATCACTGGGATCAAGATGTAACACCTACTATGTTCCTCACTAGATTCTCCATCTTATGTTTTTGAGACAAGACCTCTCAGTAAATGTTGTACACACTGTTTAGGCTAAACTAGCAGCACAGCAAGGCTCCATGATCTACCTGCTCCCTACATTGCATGCACTACCTTCATGCACATTTAAATGTGTCACAGGGTTTCGAACTCAGGTACCCATGCTTATGCATCATTAACATTGAGTCATTTCCCTGGGTCCATAAGTAAAATTTTTGAATTATCCTAAATAATGCTAGAAATATCAGTTTTAGCACCTATTGTCTATTTTAACATGCTTTTTAATTTTATATTTGTTCTTTACTTTGAAGCCTTCTGATGTGTCTTCAGGCATGATAGCAATATGAAGCTGGATATTTGCTACTGCCCCTGGCTCAGTAGTATCACAGTCTGCTTCAGGGGCTGAGAGAGAAGTGTTCTGGACAAATGCCTCTGTATTGCCTTTTTCAAACCATGCGTGAGTACACACGAAGCTGCTTCTTTCACTGTACACTTGAAACAGTTCCATGATGACATCCATTTATCATCCAGGTATGGATAGACCCTCAGGGGTAATGGTTGTCTGTCTTTAGAGGGTACAGGATATTTTGAGACATTAGCTTCAATTGTAGAACTTGGGCCTCCTTATTTATGATGACGCACATTTTTATTTAGTCATTTAAGATATCCAAAGCATGTTTAAGTTAGTAAGTTACAAAGTGAGATGTTAAATTATTACTGTAGACAGTTACATACAAACATCTAAACTGTTAGCTGGGGTGCTAATAAGTTATAGAAACACTGAAGTTGAAGTTTCTTAGAGATTCCTATTGAGATCTATTTATTTGATAAATTGATAAAAATCTGATATATTTGTCTTAATTTTTTAATACAAAGTGATTTTTATTCCATTTAATAATATTAATTAGTCAATAAATGTTTGCATAAATATTCTCATGCCGACTAAATAAAATTACTCAGAATTTCTTTGTGGCAGGCTTGAATTTTACATGGACATAGGATTGTTTAATAATGTAGAGGATAAGATGTTTCTAATCAAAGTAGTGTTGGGAGATATCATTACAGGTAATAGAAATGGTATTACAGCAGAGTCAATCAATTATGCATCAGCTAACCACTAATAGGCTTTAAAACCATCCTTGTATTATTATGAATCTATAATTAGTAAAAATAGAGTCTAAGTAAACTGCTAGTCATTTGGAAGGATGGCTTTGTCTCTAACCTGTCTGATCCATCACCAAGATCCTGAATTATGCCCATTAGAGGGAGACATTTAGAGGTCTTTGGAGAAATCATTCTTCACGAGGGTATGGAAGGAACAGCTGTCATCTAGCATGTGACATGTTGGATGACATCATCATAAACGTCTGACAAATATTGTGGTAGTGAAGAAGGAAACCTTAATTTAATTTATTAAGAAACTTTTCTGAATCTGTATCTCATATTTGAAAGTTAAAACTTAAAGTGACTCTGTGATAAGGCAATAATAACAGACAGACATATCTATTTTTGCTGCTCTCTGACATTTCATGTAACAAGCTTACCCCAGGACTTCAGCACTTAATCGTCTACCTGCTTAGAAAGCTACTCACACAGAGGTTGTTAGAGTCACCTTTATCAATTGTTTCACATTTAGAAAGAAGCATTCATATAGATGTAAACCTAGTTAGATGTGTAGCTGATTGAAAATTCTGAACTACTAATTGTTTTAATACTCTGTATTCTCCTTTCCTAATTTTTTACCACAGAACTTATGAATATATGAGATACCATGTATATGTATACACACTCATACATACATATGCATTATGTATGGTTGCATAATTTTTGTCTTTATATATAATATACATTGAACACATAAATTTATTATATAATAAATAGTTGCATATATGTGTGTGTAAAATACATATTTCTTCGTGGTTTTATTGCGTTTTAATAATAACAGAACAGGGTAGCTTATCACATGACCAGGAAAAAGGTTAAATTTTGGTAATTGAAAGTATAATTGATTCTCCTCTGTCAGATGACAGTTATTAAAGGTAATCCTGGAAAGAAAAGTCAAGTACTTCTCCTTTCATGGAGCTTACATTCAAGATAGTCTCACAAAAATAATTACAATATAAATATCATTTCAGAAAAATAAAATAATTAAAACTGGAGAATTATAAAGGGTCACTTCCCCATTAAGTGATTGAGACAGCCTTTGTGGTAAGATGTCATTTAAATGGATAATCAAGAGAGTTAACAACCATAACAACAGATAACAATAACAAGTATTTATTGTGTGCTTTCCATACATGGTGATCTGAATTATTTTTTTTTCATTAACAAAATGACACTACTGACATTGTGATATGGATATTATTTCATAACCATATTATTGATGAATAAAATGAAATACAGGAAATTGAGTGGTATAAATAGAATTGTACAAAACACTCATTAAAACATAGTTATTGGTATTTTGAAGAGCCATTTCTGAGCTCTGATAAATTGAGGCTAACTCAGTTCCAATCACTGTAGTCATGAGTTCAAATATTTAGCCTATCATTGTGTCCAAGATGAAGTAGTCTTAGTCTTTCCCAAATATATTATCAAGACTGTAATTTAATTCTTTTAGCTATCTTGAAAATAGCAGAATGTCCAATCGAATTAATTCTATAATATATACATATATCTAAAGTCAGGAGTGTTATAGTGTTCCAGGTTACAGTATGAAGCTGGAAAATTAACAAAGGAGTCTAGCAGGAAACATTTGACAGTCCATGACAGTCAAGTTCTCTTTCTCCATTACAAATAACCTGAGAGAAAGAGTTTGAAATATTCCTAGGGGCTACTGTCTCACAGCAAATTCACCAATCATCTGGCTCTTACAGTTTTTTCTACCCTCTTCTGTATTGTCCCCTGTATCTAGATGTGGGAGTTGATTTACACAGTGTATAGATTTATACATTGGGAATGGGCTCTATAACATTGTAGTTTATGTAGGTGACATTTTCTGTAATGGTTTGTCTGTGGCAAAGAGGAATTTCCTTGATGAGGGAAATTCCTTCATATCTGTGAGTATATGGACATATATTTAGAATATAGAAATTGTATTATTTTAGTAAGGTTGTGATTGTAGGTTCTTCTCTAAGATCTATGACTTCAATAGACTAGGGAAATTTGCTAGGTTTCCAGTATAACTTATTGAAGTAAATCCTAAGTTCAAGTAAAGAGTTTTTGGTTGCCCACAGATACGTGTGCTTTGTTATGGTTCTCATGCCATGGTGGTCCATTGTTGTGGTTTATTGGTTCATACATGTTGTACTTTAGTAGGAATGTTGATGATTCCCTCCTTTGGTGGCATGCAGGGTACCTTCCGGTATCATATAAGCTATGCCTCAGGAAAAATTCAGGTCAGTTTCAGCCTAGTGGCCTTTGGGTCCTACATCTGAAATTCATAGTATCTTCAATGTTAGAGACTTACCTTCCACCTCTGAGGAAAACCAAGAGCAGTGGGAACAGTTGGCAAAATTTTGTGACTATCTTGGACACCCTGACAAACAATTCAAGAGACAGCTGCTCATGCCTGATGTTTAGCTTTTTGTTTGTTAGCCTTTGACATTATTATCAAATATCAATATTATCAGTCCAGATGAGAAAATTAGACTTCAAATATACATATATATATATATTTGTATATATATACATATATATATATGTTTGTATATACATATGTATGTGCTTCAAATGTATATATTTATATTCAGACATATACAATAAATATAATAAGACATTTTTAGGTAGACAGTTAATAGTGTGGCTCTGTAGGACTCTTTCAGAATACTTACTATTATTTTACTTTTTTCCTCCTTTTTCTGTATTCAATCCTCCTGAATTATAGCCCCCTTATCCATTTCATTTTTTTGTTTTGTTTTTTGTTTTTTGATTATATATATTCTTTGTTTACATTTCAAATGATTTCCCCTTTCCTGGATCTCCCACCCTCCTCGAAAGTCCCGTAAGTCCTCTTCCCTCCCCCTGTTCCCCAATCAATCCATACCTGCTTCCCTGTCCTGGAATTCCCCTACACTGCTGCATTGAGCCTTTCCAGGACCAGGGGCCTCTCCTTCCTTCTTTTTGGGCATCATTTGATATGTGAATTGTTTCTTGGGTTTTCCAAGCTTCTGGGCTAATATCTGCTTATCAGTGAGTGCATACCATGTGTTTTCTTTTGTGATTTGGTCACCTCACTCAGGATGACATTCTCAAGTTCCACTCACTTGCCTAAGAATTTCATGAATTCATTGTTTTTAATAGCTGAGTAGTATTCCATAGTGTAAATATACCACATTTTTTCTATCCATTCTTCTGTTGAGGGGCATCTGGGTTCTTTCCAGCTTCTGGCTATTATAAATAGGACTGCTATGAACATAGTAGAGCATGTGTCTTTATTGAATGCTGGAGAATCCTCTGGGCATATGCCCAGGAGTGGTATAGCTGGGTCCTCCTGTACTATTATGCCAAGTTTTCTGAGGAACCTATTTCCAGAGTAATTGTACCAGCTTACAATCCCACCAGCAGTCAAGGAGTGTTTCTCTTTCTCCACATCCTTGCCAGCACCTGCTGTCTCCTGCCCTTATCCATTTCTTGATGAGATCACCTTTACTCTGTTACTCCCACTCTATTGCTTTCCTGTTCCTTACTATGGCAATGGTCCCATTTTACTTGCATAATTCCATAGTTACTTGATCCAAATATCCTTGCATCTAAAGATTTAGAGCTAGGAGTCTCCAATTAGAAAGAATATGGGGCTTGTCTTTCTTTGGTATGGATTACCACAGTCAATATGCATTTTTCTAGTTTCATCTACCTGTAAAATTTGTTAGCTAAATTTTCTTTATAGCTAAATATTATTCCATACTATTTACATGGCATATTTTCATGATATTTACCATGTTAACATTTCCTAGCTATTGGGAATAGAGAGACAATGGATATGCTTGAGTGTAAATGCAGAGTAGGATGTCAAGTCCTTTTGGTATATGCCAAGGAATGATATTGCAGAGTAATATGGTAAATTTATTTTTAGCTTTTTGAGAATTTTCCACACTAATTTTCATAGTTACAATCCTATCAACAGTGAATGAATGTTCGCTTTTCCCTGAAATCCCTCTAGAATTGTTATTGCTTGTTTTGTTGCCTATTGGGGTAAAAATGAAATCTCCAAGTTGTTTTGATTTGCATTTTCCTAGTTGGTCAAGGTGATAAATATTGTTTACTGTTCATTTCTCAAGTTTTATTGCATTATGGTCAGATAAAATACAAGGAGCTATTTTGTATTAATTAATTAATTTATCAACATCTCAAACATTGCCTCCCTTCCAGTCCCACAGAATTCCTTCCCTATCCCCCACCCCCCATCCTCTTCTCCTTTGAGAGGGTGCCCATTCTGTGCACATCAAGTCTCTACAGGGTTAGGTGCATCCTCTCCCATTGAGGCCAAACAAAGTAACCCTGTTGGGAATGGATTCCACAGTCAGGCAACAGCCTTAGGGACAGCCCCTGCTCCAGTTATTGGGGAACCCACATGGAGACTGAGCTGCAGCTCTGCTGCATAATGATACTCTGTTATGCTTGCAGATAGGAGCCTAGCATAATTGTCCTCTGCAAGGCTCTGCCTGACAGCTGACTAAAACAGATGCAGATACCCACAGCCAACCATTGGATGGATTGAAAGCCCTGAAGTGGATAGAAACTCCACAGGAAGACCAATAGAGCCAACTAACCTGAACCCCTGGGAGCTCTCAGAGGCTGAATCACCAATCAAGAACACTCACGGGCTGAACCTAGGCCCATGGCACAAGGAGCTATTTCAATCTTATTTAATTTATAAGGATTTGTGTTCCCAGATGTCACATATATTAGAAAAACTTATATGTGCTTCTGAGGATATGTATTTTTTTGTTGTTTTTTCAGTGGAATATTTTTAGGTATCTGTTCAGTTCATGTATGATTTCAATTAATCCTGATTTTTTTTCCCTTTTCTGATGATCTTTCTATTGGATAAAGTAAAACCACTTACTATTAAGTTAGCTATGTTAATCTTTGTCTTTAAATACAGTGCTATACTTTTTATATTTATGAAATTGTGTGTCTCAGAGTTTTGTGCAAATAGGTTTAAGATGGAGATGTCCATACTCTTGGTTAACTGTTCTCTTTTCAGATTCAGATTCACTTGAAAGAAGCCTCTTATCTACAAAAATTTGTTACACTCTTCAGTCTTATATTTATCCCAGATCCCACTTCCAATACCTGGGCTTACTTTGTCCATCAATGCTTGCATGACAACCAACCTCTAGGCTTCTGTCAGGACCTGCCTTACTTGCTACAACTCACGCACACTATTTACTGCTACATCCAACCCATCTATTCAGCCAAATCTTCCACATCCTTTACCAGTGTCTAGCAGCAAGCACTGTTAGAAGATAAACCATCTCTCCAAGCTCCAAATCTATGAAGTACTTTTTATTTCCATTTTTATTACTTCTAAATTATAGTCTAGACACTTCAGTACAGCTTCTCTTTTATGTTCTCTGAGATAGCTCTTGGGCTTTCATGTCTTGAATCCATTTAGATCTTTGTTTCCAAAGGGTATTTCAAAAATGATCTATCTTTTGTTTGCTTGATACTTTTCTTTTTCTATGATTGTGTTTCGTTTTTGTTTTTCTTTGAGACAGATTATTTCCCTGCAATGCAGACTACCCTAGATTTCCTTATGAAGTCTATTCTGCACTTAAACTTTCTGTGATCCTCATGGTTCAGTCCTCTGAGGGGTGTGATTACAAACATAAGACTCAATACTCAATTAGGGGCTGACTGATTCTTTCTGAAAACCGTCATTTTAATTTTATTAAACCATGCTTGTTTTTCTCCTGTTTTTCTGGGAAAATTAAAATATTCCTGAAATCTGTCACTCATTCTACAAGACTTTCCTAAAACATTTCATCTAAGATGATACTCCAACTTCGAAAATCTTTTGTGTGAGTAATCCTCATAGTATATAGACATGCGAAAATCCCTTATGTTATTATATATGCTTTATCTTTAAGATAAAATTCAAGTATTTGGGGAGAAAAGTATAGAAAATGACATATCTTTCATTTATTTGATCTAGATAAATATTTTTTTCACTAAGTAGACCTTTAAGTTGACAAATTATGTTGATTGATCAACCACAGCAGAAAACCTACAAATAGCTCTCTGCCACAGTCATCCACATGGTCATTTTGACTTTAAAATAGTTATCTTCCAGCAAATGCTTACCATTTAGTTGGAATTTTTCATATGTTTTCCAATTATTTTCAAAGGAAATACAAACCCAACAATTTTTATTTATACAGCTTGAAGCATTACCTTTTTGTGGTGCAAAAATGCAACTATGTTGACAAGCCTGCCTTAGAAGAAAAAGCATAGGCTACAGATGATAAATGTCAAATGTAGCTCATATCATACTAACTGTATGATCTAGGACAAATCTTTGGTCTCCTTAGGTACCATGATTTCATTTGTAAAGCAATAATAAAATTTAAGTACATGTTAATAGTTTTACTGTTGAAGATTTCATATATGCACATTATATGTTTTGATCAAATCCATCCTCACCTCAAATTCCTCCTGTATTCTGCTAACAAGTTTTTCCTCACAACTGCATCTGCTTTAAAAATAAAACAGACCACACAGGCCCCACACAAAATGGTCCCTTTTTTAAAAACTTTATATTGGCTCATCATGAATTTCACATCATGCTCCTCAATCCTACTCATCTCCCTATCCCCTCATACCAACTCTCTGCCCCTAGAGTCTCCGCAACATCAAAAGAAAGAAAAAAAAGTGTTGTAAAAGCTGTAGTGTCTCATTTGTGTCCTACAGTATACTCTTTTGTCCACACTTTGCTTACAAGTGTTCATTGCAATGAATCCTTGGCCTGGTTCAAGGCCTCTGGCCTCTGGTACACTAACTGGAAACTCACTGGTACTCCTCTCAGATATCCTGTTGTTGCTCTGTGTCATGGAGATCTTGCAGCTGTGGATCTGTAGGACCGGCCTCTTCATGCCCCCAGCATGTTCACTGATAGGGTAGATATTGCAGTGGGCCAACTCAAAGCCCTGGCCCTGGCCCTGGCCCTGGCCCTGGGAAGAATCTGAGTCAGTTCATCAGCTCTCCTGCACCCACACCACCAGGGCAGCTCATTTCACTGCTCAGGTTAGCTCATCCAACACTGCAGTCTGTAAGGGATAGAGCCATGAAAAAAAAAATCATTCTCTGTCCCCCCCCAAAAAAAGAAAAAAGGCTATGAATGGAAAGAGGGCAAGGTATGTCAGTAATAGGAAGGTTGGGAGGGAAGAAACGGAAGAGAAAAATGATGCAATTACTTTTCTTTCCTGGTAGTGTGCCGAGAACCTTCCAGGATTATGAAAGTTAGCTGGTAGGGGAAAAGCTTCCAGCACAGTATCAACCTAATTATTTTCACGTCCTATAAAGAAAGTATGTGATGTTTACATTAACTGGTTCTCATCTTCAAGTTCAGGTGAGCATCCAAGAGCAATAAAATGACCTGTAATATTTTCATGTTCTATGGGACCACACTAACAAACCACTCAAAAAGAACATTGTACTTATTTGATATTCTGTGGTGTCTGAGAGAGGCATTGACCTTTGGAGAGTAATTTCACTTAACCTCCATATATATATGTATGATTTATGTGTATGTGGAATATATGCCTTCCTGTCTTCTTGCTCATTTAATCCGTTCTGTTCCATTGTTCTCTTTTCTGCCTTCAGAAAACATAAAATATGATGTTTGGGCATAAGTAATTGCCTATGATTTCATGACTAAATTCAAAGAAATTTTGCTTGCTAGTGTTATGTCCATTTGGAACATGTAGAAGTCATTTAGGAAGAAGGAACCTCAATTGAGAAAGGTTCTATAAGAAGGCAGGCTGAGGAAACCATGAGGATACTTCACTAAGCTGCACTCTTGGTCTCTGCATCAGTTCCTGCCTCCAGGTTTCTGTCTGGCTTGAGTTCCTGTGTCAGAACATGTAAGCCAAATAAATCCTTTCCTCCTCAAGATATTTTTGTTCATGGTGTTTCTGAGATTTGAGAGGAGAAAAAGCAAGTCCACAGTTATCTGATTAAAGCAAGTTGTATTTTTTCCAGAGCAGCTGCCTCTCCCGAAATGGAGATTTTAGAGAGCAGCCCCTGCTGGCCTCTTGGGGTCCTTTTATGGGAAAGATAAAAAGTTTACATGGACAGGAGAGTTGGCTTTTATACATTAAGAAAAATAATGATGTACATCTTGTGAATGGAGTTACAAATTTAGTGTAGGTTAAAAAACATGTTTTTCAGTTTACAACAGATATAAGAAACAGGAACTTATTCTTTATTACAAATAGAAACTCTAACCTTGCAAGGATTTAACACAGGACAAAAAAGAACTTATTCTTTAACTAGAAACAAAAACCTTAACCTTCACAGGACAAATCAAAACTTATTAACTGTCTTTAATTGTAAATAGAAACCTTAACCTGAAAGGTATATTGTTCCTGTTTTGCTCTCACTTTCTCCATTGATGTGTATCCTGAGTCAAATCAGTGGGTATTTTGTTATATTGGCATAAAATAAAAATCAACTTAATGGCATGCAGACAGGAATTGGTGTATCTAATTAAGGCATTGAAGATACAAAGGGCCAACAGCAATTAGCAAAAACAGAAGAGTCAAAGGCCCTTGGATGGATGACCTCAAGAGTTGCTATCTAGGAGGAGCCCCAAGATGATAAAGAGCACCAGTCATTTATTTCCTCTCAGATACCCCTTTTTGCAGTATTTCTTTGAGTACAACCAGATTATCTCTAATGATTCCTAAGTGGTTTGTATAGAAACAACAATTTTCTATTAAAGCCATACAATAACCTTATTCTGAATAAAGCAAGTTGAGTGTCATATCAAACTGTAGAACTATTTAAGCTAATGAATCTGTGTGTTGACAACTGTAGGTCTATTTTGTTTTAAGCAAGTGTCTTTCCTGACATGGCAATAAGCACCATTCTTTCTGCTATGCCATGGAGTTTCCTTTCAAGCTAACATTCCAGCCTTTGCTTGAGGATATGGGGCAATATACTCTCTTCTAAAACTATTTCCTGTTGAAATTAGGACATCATTGTCAGGGCACAGGAAGGCCAGAATGCTAGTCAAAGGCTGGGAGGGGACTCAGGAAATGGAGTATTCATTAGAAACATCTGGTTCTCTGACTCAGCTAAAGAGAAAGGAAGCAATCATACTGACTGGACTGATTCACATCAGCTTTCAGCAAGTTCAGGGCTTGCAGCCATTTGGGACAATTTGCAATCCTTAGCTAATTCCTGGATGAAGTCTCTCGGCTAAATGAAAATCTTCTGAGACAGATATAGACTAAGGACAGAAGTTAAAGTTTAGAAGCTTAAAGAAAAATCTTACCTTTGGAAATTTCAGACCTATTATATTGATAGTTGTGGTGGTTTGAATTGGTGTGGCCTCTATAGACTCATGTGTTTGAATGTTTGTGACCCATAGAAGCAGCACTATCAGGAGAGAGGTGTGGCCTTGTTGGAGGAAGAATGTCACTATGGGGGTAGGCTTTGAGGTCTTTTACTCTCAAGCCATGTACAAGGGTATTACACAGTCTCCTTTTGCTGGATCAAGATATAGAATTCTCAGCTTCTCTAGCACCATGCTTGCCCACACTCTGCCATGTTTCCTGCTGTGACAGTAGTAGAATGAACCTCCAAAACTGTAAGCTACTCCCAATTAAATGTTTTCACTTATAAGAGTTTCCATGGTCAAGATCAGGAATTCAAGGCCCATACCTAAACATAGTAAAAGCAATATACAGCAAACCAGTAGCCAACATCAAACTAAATGGAGAGAAAGTTGAAGCAATCTCACTAAAATCAGGGTCTAGACAAAGCTGCCCTCTCTCTCCATATTTATTCAATACAGTACTTGAAGTTCTATCTAGAGCAATTAGACAACAAAAGGAGGTCAAAGGGATACAAACTGGAAAGGAAGAAGTTAAACTATCACTATTTGCAGATGATATGATAGTATACTTAAGCAACCACAAAAACTCCACCAGAGAACTCCTATAGCTGATAAACAACTTCAGCAAAGTGGCTGGATATAAAATTAACTCAAACAAACCAGTAGCCTTCCTATACTCAAAGGATAAACAGGCTGAAAAAGAAGTTAGGGAAACAACACCCTTCATAATTGTCATATACAATAAAAAGTATCACAGTGTGACTTGAACCAAACAAGTGAAAGATCTGTTTAATAATAACTTCAAGTCTCTGAAGAAAGAAATTGAAGAAGACCTCAGAAGATGGAAAGATCTCCCATGCTCATGGATTGGCAGGATTAGTATAGTAAAAATGGCCATCTTTCCTAAAGCAATATACAGATTCAATGCAATCCCCATCAAAATTCCAACTCAGTTCTTCACAGAGTTAGAGAAAGCAATTCTCAAATTCATCTGGGATAACAAAAAACCCAGGACAGCTGTCTTAGTCAGGGTTTCTATTCCTGCACAAACATCATGACCAAGAAGCAAGTTGAGGAGGTAAGGGTTTATTCAGCCTTCAGTTTCAAATTGCAGTTTTGTTCAAAATTGTTTGTTTTGCCAAATGAGGTCAGGACTGGAATTCAAGTAGGTCAGGAAGCAGGAGCTGATGCAGAGGCCATGGAGGGATGTTTCTTACTGGCTTGCTTCACCTGCTCTCTTATAGAACCCAAGAATACTAGCCCAGAGGTGGCACCACCCACAAGGAGCCCTCCAGCCTTGATCACTAACTGAGAAAATGCCCCATAGCTGGATCTCATGGAGGCACTTCCCCAACTGAAGTTCCTTTCTCTGTGATAGCACCAGCCCATGTCAAGTTGACCCTCAAAACCAGCCAGTACAACACTAAAACTATTCTCAACAATAAAAGAACTTCTGGCAGAATCACCATCCCTGACCTCAAGCTATACTACAGAGCAATAGTGATAAAAACTGCATCGTATTAGTACAGTGAAAGGCAGGTAGATCAATGGAATAGAATTAAAGATCCAGAAATAAACCCACACACCTATGGTCACTTGATCTTTGACAAAGGAGCTAAAACCATCTAGTGGAAAAAAAGATAGGCTTTTCAATGAATGGTGCTGGTTCAACTGGCAGTTAGCATGCAGAAGAATGCAAACAGATCCATTATTATCTCCTTGTATAAATCTCAAGTCCAACTGGATCAAGAACTTCCACATAAAACCAGACACACTGAAACTAATAGAAAAGAAAGTGGGGAATAGCCTCGAACACATAGGCACAGGGGAAAATTTCCTGAACAGAACACCGATAGCTTATGATCTAAGATCAAGAATTGACAAATAGGACCTCATAAAATTAAAAAAATTCTGTAAGGCAAAGGACACTCTTATTAGGACCAAAGGAAGACCAAAATATTGATACTTTGGTCCTTTCATAGAAGGGGGAGCAAAACAGCTATGGAAGAAGATACATAGACAAAGTGTGGAGCAGAAACTGAAGGAAAGGCCATTCAGAGACTGCCCCATCTGGGAATCTACCCCATATACTGTCATCAATCCAGACACTAATGTAGATGCCAACAAGTGCTTGCTGACAGGAGCCTGCTATAACTGTCTTCTGAGAGGCTCTATCAGTACCTGACAAATACAAAGGTGGGTGCTCCCAACCAACCATTGGACTGAGCACAAGGTCCCCAGTGGAGGAGGGGGACCTGAAGCAGCCATGGGTCCCTCCATGTGCATTCTTTTGTTGGTGGTTTAGTCACTGGGAGCTCTGTGAGGGGTGGGGGTGGGGTGTCTGGTTGGTTCATATTGTTGTTGTTCATATGGGGTTGCAAACCCTTCAACTCTTTCGTACTTTCTCTAACTCCGCCATTGGGGACCCTATGGTTGGCTGTGAGTATCCACCTCTGTATTTGTCAGGCTCTGGCAGAGCCTGTCAGGAGGCAGCTATATCAGACTCCTGTCAGCAAGCATCTTTTAGCATCTGCAATAGTGTCTGCTTATGGGATGGATCCCAAGGTGGGGCAGTCTCTGGTTGGCCTTTCCTTCAGTCACTGCTCCACACTTTGTCTTCATATTTCTTCCCATAAGTAATTTGTTCCCCCTTCTAAGAAAGACTGAAACATCCACATTTTGGTCTTCCTTCTTCTTGAGCTTCTTGTGGTGTGTGAATTGTATCTTGGGTATTCTGATCTTTTGGGCTAACATTCACTTATCAGTGAGTTCATACCATGTGTATTCTTTTGTGACCGTGTTACCTCACTCAAGATGATATTTTCTAGTTTCATCCATTTGCCTAAGAATTTCAGGAAGTCATTGTTTTTAAAATCTGAGTAGCATTTTATTGTGTAAATGTACCACATATTCTGTATCCATTCCTCTGTTAAAAGACATCTAGGTTCTTTCGAACTTCTGGATATTATAAATAAGGCTGCTATGAACATAGTAGAGCATGTGTCCTTGTTATATATTGGAACATCTTTTGGATATATGCTCAAGAGGGGTATAATCGGATCCTCAAGTAATACTGTGTCCAGTTTTCTGAGGAACCACCAGACTGATTTCCAGAGTAGTTTTACCAGCTTGCAATCCCACTAACAATGGAGAAGTGTTCCTCTTTCTCCACATCCTGGTTAGTATCTACTGTCACTTGAGTTTTTGATCTTAGTCATTCTGACTGTTGTGAGGTAGAATCTCAGGGTTGTTTTGACTTGTATTTCCCTGATGACTAAAGATGGTGAACATTTATTTAGGTGCTTCTTGACCATTCAAGTTTCCTCAGTTGACAATTCTTTGTTTAGCTGTGTACTCCATTTTTTATTTGGTTATTTGATTGTCTGGAGTCTAATATTTTGAGTTCTTTGTATATACTGGATATTAGCCCTCTAACATATGGAGGATTGGTAAAGATCTTTTCCCAATCTATTGGTTGCTGTTTTGTCCTATTGACAGTGTCCTTTGCCTTACAGAAGCTTTGCAATTTTATGAGGTCCCATTTGTCAATTCTTGATCTTAGAGCATAAGTCATTGTTGTTCTGTTCAGGAAATTTTCCCATGTTCATGTATTGGAGGCTCTTCCCCACTTTCTTTTCTATTAGTTTCAGTGTATCTGGTTTTATGTAGAGGTTCTTGATCCACTTGGACTTGAGCTTTGTACAAGGAGATAAGAATCAACTGATTTGCATTTTTCTACATGCTAACCTCCAGTTGAACCAGCACCATTTGTTTCACATGCTGTCTTTTTTCCACTGGATATTTTTAGCTCCTTTGTCAAATATCAAGTGAACATAGGTGTGTGGGTTCATTTTTGGTTCTTCAATTCTATTCCATTGATATAATTGCCTGTCTCTGTACCAATATCATACAGTTTTTATCACTATTGCTCTGTAATACAACTGGAGGTCAGAAATGGTGATTCCCGCATAATTTCTTTTATTGTTGCAAATATTTTTTGCTATTTTGGGTTTTTGTTATTCCAAATGAATTTGCAGATTGCCTTTTCTAACTCTATGAAGAATTGAGTTGGAATTTTGATGGGGATTGCATTGAATCTGTAGATTGGTTTAGGCAAGATGGCCATTTTTACTCTACTCTCAGGTGCTCTAACACACCCAGAATCACAGGTGAGGAGTCCACAACATCTGCCCCAACATTGGGAATAACTAGGTCCCCCGGGGATCCAGGGAAGCAGAAATCCAGGTCCTGCCAGTGGCACTGGTTCCTTTCAGTCTGAGCTGGTGCCCTGAGCAGACTTTGGGTGCTGGCTCTGCACCCAGTCACAAAACACCCAGAGGAAGCTTGACTCCCAGGTACTCTTATACACACAGAATTACCGGTGCCCTGTTTATCTTTTAACATGAAGCCTGTTAACCAGGCAAACCTGGTTGCCTTTCTCAGCAGGTTACCTAGTAGCTCTAGGAAAAGTAAAGCCTGGTTTTACCATATGAAATTGACTAAGTGACTACGCAGCCTTTGGGAGAGGAGGTGTTTGCCTGCTGCTGTTAAACTGACATCTACAGTTAGCCTAGTCATTGATGCTACCAAAGATCTGAAAATAAATTATAGCAGGCAGTATTACTCAAATGACCTATGTATCAACTAAAATGACAGAGATTTACCCACTACCTGCATGGTTACCCTAGGCTCCTGTGATCTAGATGGCTTTGTTGGGGGCTAAGATTCCAGGGTAGCATCAGTCTTTAGCTACCATGCTTGGTTCTTTTCTCCCTGTCAGAGCCAGGTGATTCACCTGACACAGAACATAGAGATTTTAAAAGCATGCCTGGATCTAGAGAAGAGAGACTTACAATCCAATTCCAGAGCCACTTTGCAATAAAGAACAGCATTAAATAAGTTTTGTATATCCATACAGAAAAGACATTTGAATCCCTGATAAACTGAATCCAGTAACTGGAGAAAGCTCAGGGATAAATTCAAAGCAACCATGGTAATAGTGGTGGCTGGCTGCTGGCATTAGCATAGGTAAACAAAACAAATAAACACAGAATGGAGAAAGCTCACATACTCAAAAGAGACCAATCACTGAGTGATTCCCTACATCCCTCATTCCTATATTAGCAGAACCCAATCTTTTCAGCCTTAAACTCAATGGTCAATGATGCTATTCCAAGGTTCACTTCAGCTGCCTGTGAGATAGATGCTACTACTAATTGGATCTGCAATTAGATTACCCTCACTGAGAACTCCCTTCCCCTCTCCCTTGGTTATGGTGCCTGCCTACATAATAGGGGAAAGAGAAGGCAGTGACCCCTTATAGTGTGGAAAGAGGATGGAAGAGCAGCAGCTACTGGGCAACCCATGACCTGCTGCAGTTAGGTATACAGCATGGTTCTGGAGATGGAGCTTCAACCACACAACAAATGGGGACCATAGCCTGGCATTGTGATGCTACAATGATTCACAGTGGCATCCAGGTTCTTGGGGTGCTCTGGGTTTTCCTTCACAGCTGTCCTTCAAGCCTCCAGCTGGACTGTGGGCTCTACACTCTGTATCTACTGCACACAAACACTTACCCCCAGTGATCCCCACTCCCCATACACTCCGCCATCTCTGGAATGACCTCTCTAACATCAATGTTGCTGTTGTTGACAGGATAACCAAAATCTTTAACTAGAGGGGGATAAGGTTTGTCAATTTGTTTTGAGAACACCAGCCCGAGGAATTACCCAGCTTACCAGTCTTGTTATACATTTTGCTCTTCCATTTTGGTGGCCCCAAATCAGAACACACACACACACACACACACACACACACACACACACACACTCACAAAACAGGTAAAGCACAAGATGAGACACAATTCAAAACTGACAACAGAAAACACAAGACAATGATAATAATAATTGGAGTCATTCAAAAGTTTACTAGTTTAAGCAAAGAAATTTCTTATAATTTAATAGATGCCTTTAAATCGGAAGCCTTATTTTCCTCAATAGCCTCCCTACACAACCTAACCCTATCAGAGGCTTCCTAAGTGATGGCTTCCCTCGGTCCAGCTAGGCCAGGACTTTCCTTTCTGATGCTTGCAGTACTCACTGGGTGGGACATCCTTATGGATCCTTGGCTCTTTTTCAGCCCCCATGCTGAAACACTGCCAGTGGATGCCCAGGTGCCAGGCCCCTGCATGTTTATTCTCAGTTCCCAGTCTTCACCAGAACAAACTCAGGATCTCAAGATAGATCATAGAAGGAATGGTGGCTCTGACTGAACACCCAATGAACCAAAGTGTTGTATGACCTACCTGTAGCTTTGCCTTGAACAGAGAGGTATGCTGGTTTCATCATACTCTCTCCCCAGACCCACATCTGGATCCTGCAGAATCAGAGTCAGAAACTAGGCCTACTGATGTCATAAACTAAAAAAGGATTTACTAAAAGAAGGCCTCGGGGCAGGAGGGATTCTTGCTATCTCTTTTTTCAAACAAGACCATTCATTCCAGGAGACTTTAGGAATGAAGGAGTAATGCCAGAGGCTTGAAGTACTATTCCAAGGTATGCACCCCTTGGACTGACTCACAGGCCTCTCAAAGGTGCCAGGGTGAAAGATACAGCTTCAGAATTTGGGCAGATGTTCAGATCTTGCTGTGAAACTCCAATTGTTAAACCTGACAATTTTCAGGAGAAAAATCAAGTCCATGATTGTCTGAATAAAGCAAGCTGTATTTTGGCGTGTAGCCAGGACTAGCTAGTTCAGCTGCCTTTCCCTAAATTAGGATTTTAGAAAGCAGCCCCTACTGACCTCTTGATGACCCTTTTATAGGAGAAATAAAAGCGTTTACCAGCACAGAGTTGGCTATTATACATTGTTAGAAAAATACAATTAAAGGGAAGGAACAGAGGTAAAGATACACATCATGTGAATGGGATGGCAAGATTAGTGTACATTGAAAAAATGTAGATTGCTATATATATCAAATCTAAGAAACAGGAATATATTCTTAATTACAACATGCAAGGACATAGCACAGGACAAGCTGCAACTTACTCTTTGTTGTTGCTGTTGCTGCTGTTTTCTGTTTTGTTTTGTTTTTGTTTTTGTTTTCCTGCATCATCATTCTTTTTCTTTTCAGTAAATTTATTTACTATTCCTCCCAGAATCCTCCTATTAAACTCCTCCCTGCGTTCCCCCTTCCCCTACTTTTGGAGAAGGAGATGTCCCCCTCTGGGTGTCAACCAACCAGTAACCCCCACTACATGAGTCTAGGCACTGCAAGTCTAGGCATATCCTCTCCCACTGAGAACAGGCAAAGTTATTCATTAAGGTGGGCAGAATCCACAGGCATGCAGGCATGCAACAGGCTCAGAGACTACATCTGCTTCAGTTGTTGGGGACCCACATGAAGACCAAGTTGCTCATCTCCTACATATGTTCAGGGGGCCTAAGTCTAGCCAGTTTTCTTTTTTATATTCACACATATTTTTTCCATTTTTTTAATTATTGTGTCTTCTCCTCTTTGAAGACCTTTATATTTTACCTTCAGTCTATTATTTATAATATTTAGTTTTTACAGTTCAGACTTTATCCCCTTCCTGGTCCACCCCTGACTGTTCTACATTCCATATCTCCTTTCCCTATCTCCAAGGATGCCTCCACCAACCACCCCCACTCCAATAGACCTTCCAACTCCCTGTGACCTCAAGTCTCTTGAGGGTTAGGTGCATCTTCTCTGACTTATTCCAGATACAGCAGGATTATTTTTAATGAAGAAAAAAGGATTGCTGAAGAGATATCTTGGACAATCAATGATTAAGAGTATTGCTCCCCTTCCAGAAGACCTGATTTTGATTCCCAGTAACCATCTTTTTACATCTACAACTTATTGTAACTCCAACTCAAGAAGACCTGAAGCCTCTCTTTGGCCACTATGAGAACATATCTATACCTATGTGGTTCAAATATACATATAAATAAAAAGATAATAAATATTTTATGTAAAGGAGAAGAAATCTCTGATTGTTTGAGATTGTTGCTAGGAGACACTCAACATATAAAATTTAGGAATTTGGTACATAAAATAAATTTTCTTCAGAATCACTTGTCCTTGACATACAAAGAATTCTTTGTAATGATTAAGTTGGAAAATAATATAAACACCAGCCAAAAGTTAACATGAATGGAAAAGTCATATAGCTTGGGCATCTATTTTGCATTTGTTTTTTTTTATGTTTATTTTATTGGATATTTTCTTTATTTACATTTCAAAGGTTATCCTCTTTCCAGGTTCTGCCCCCTCTCAGAAACCCCCTATCCCAACTTGCCTCCCCCTGCTTCTATGAGGGTGTTCTTCCTCCTACCCCACTCCCACCTCCCTGACCTCAATGCCCCTACTCTGGGGCATCTATCAAGCCTTCATAGGACCAAGGACCTCTCCTCCCACTGATGCCTGACAAGGCAATCCTCTGCTACATATGCAGCTGGAGCCATGTGTGCTCCTTGGTTGATGGTTTAGTCCCTGGGAGCTCTAGGGAGTCTGGTTGGTTGATATTATTGTTCTTCCTATGAGGTTGCAACCCCCTTCAGCTCCTTCAGTCCTTTCTCTAACTTCTCCCTTGGTTGGCTGTGAGAATCTGCCTCTGTATTTGCAAGGCTCTTGCAAGGTCTGTCAGGAGACAGCCGTATCAGGTTCCTTTCAGCAAGCATTTCTTGGCATCCACAATAGTGTTGGTGTTTGGTGACTGTATATGGGAGGAATTCCCAGGTGGGACAGTCTCTGGATGTCTTTTTGTTACTTGAAGTTGTTTATCCTGGGAATCTATTTTAAACATATTCTATAATTCATACTTTTATATATGTTTGATACTTATTCATTTGTTTTTCTATGATATCTCCTTGTTCAGATGAGACACAGTTCCTGTTCACTTTCTAAAAAAGAGAGCAATAAAGATACACTTTTGAAAAACATGGAGGTCTGACCTTTTCAAGAATCCTCACAATGGAATACTACTCTGCAATTAAAAACAATGAATTCACGAAATTCCTAGGCTAATGGTCAGAACTTGAAAATATCATCCTTAGTGAGGTAACCCAATCACAAAAGAACACACATGGTATGCAGTCACTGATAAGGGGATATTAACCCAGAATCTCGGAATACCCTAGACACAATTCGCATATCAATAGATTTCCAAGAAGATGGAAGGAGAGACCCCTGGTCCTGGAAAGACTGGATGTAGGGGAATGTCAAGACAGAGAAGTGAGAGGGGGTTGAATGGGGAAAAGAGGGAGGGAAGGGGGCTTATGGGACTTTTGGAGAGGGAGGAAACGGGAAAGGGGAAATGATTTTGAATGTAAATAAAAAAAACTTAAAAAATAAAAATTTAAAAAAAGAAATCATTTTAAGTAATTCGAGATTGGAAAACACTTTAGTCTAGAATTTGAAGAACTGATTTAGAATATTTTTTCTCTTTGTTGCTCATATCTCTTGTGTTCTGATTGTTTTTCTTCAGTATGTGACTAACTTTCCTCAAAAGAGCTACCAGAACCATATTTATCCATAAAGATTTAAAATCACATGGGAACATTCACAAAGAAGGGTCTTCTGTTATGGATGTTTTTGGTGTGTTTTATTTCTTATAAATATTGATCTGTTTTTGTTTGGAAACTTCATTAACAAATTAATTATCTTTATGGGTTTCTCATAGTATTGCAAAAACTTTTTTAACTATTATATATATTTATATTTTAACTGTTCTAAAAGTAACCTAATCTGAGATATTTTTTAAAAAGTATATGTATTTCAAATACATATTTGAGCATCAACATTTTTAAAAAGAGATCTTAGTTTATTCTCTGTCTCTGTCTCTCTCTCCCTCTCTCTCTCTGTGTGTGTGTGTGTGTGTGTGTGTGTGTGTGTGTGTGTGTGTGTGTGAGTGTGTGTGTGTGTGTGTGTGTGTGTGTGTGTGTGTGTGTGTGTGTGTGTGTATGTGTTTATGCAGGTCAGAGGACAACTTGTGTATGTCATTGCTCTTCTACCAGGTTGGTTCAAGAATCAAACTCTGGTCATTAGGTTTGGAGACAAGTGCCTTCACCTGATTAGACATCTCACCAGACTTTCCTTTAAAAAACTTTATATAATTGTATGTTGAGATATAAAGACCTCTATTTTAACTCTATGTGATCCTGTTTTAATAATCTCGTCTCATGATATAACATCTTTAATTTCTTTGATAATGTCAGGATTTCTTTTTCATTTTGATGGAGTTATCAATATTTGTGTTTCTCTTTATTTTCCATTTAAAAATTTATTTATTTGTATCTTATGTGTATGAGTATTTTGCTTGCATGTACATTAATGGACTGTCTATGTTCTTGGTGCACACAAATGCTAGAAGAAAATACCTGATCTTCTGGAACTGAACTTCTGGACTGTTGTGAGCTGCTATATGAGTGTAGGAAACAAAAACCCAAGTCTTCTGCAAGAGCACCATGTGATTTTAACCACAGAATCATCATGTCTGCCCCTTAATTTTATTTATTTATTTTTTTAAATTTAGATTCCTGTCTTTCATAGACTCCTTGGCCTATGTTCATAGTAAGTGTGAAATATTCTGAACAGCCTCAGCATTGAATGGTTTCTTCACATAGTGACTTCCTTTGTTTGTTGATTCTGTCTTTCACCATGCAACAGTTATTTGTAGCTATTTTCTTGAGACATCAAATGTCATCTTCTGGAGCTCTTTTCTATTGGGCTAATTTTTTTTTCCAAAAGAGTCATTTAATATTGTCTCAGGAGTCATAAGCCTCAACATTGGCCTGGCAACCTACCTATAGCCTGTAATTTCCATTTTTACAAACATTCCAAATAAACAGTTTGACTACAACATATTTCTCCAAATATTTGTTTCTTTCTGGATTGTTCGACTAAAACTTTCCTATAGATGAGTTAGTGGTTTGCTGTTGTTTTCCCAAGACATCCTATTATGAAAACCAGTATCTTATACTATTTAGAGGAGCATTAAGTAAAAGAAACAAGAGAACAATAAGAAGTATTTAGGCAGTAGTCCCCAAGGTAATGGGGCATGAAAGAGTCTTGCTAAAGGTCTCAGACTGAAAGGTGGGCTGACAACTTCTCTAATCAGTAATGCTGTATGGTTCTGCCAGCAGGATGCAGTGATCTACTGAACATTGATTAGACTTTTCCCCTTCATTGGACTGAACTGAAAAAAGAAACAATCCAATAGTAAGTTAGTGATGTTACGAAATAAATGAATGGTCCTGTGGCAATATGGGAAAGAAAATCTCTGTGGAGAACAATAGGGGAAAATAACTTGCCTAAACAAACAATTTCAATATTTATTTTAAGAAAGCTTTTGTGCCATCAAAACCATTATATAATTGATCATTTAACTAGAATTTTTTAGAAGCTCTCAATTGCATCATAACACTTGATTTACTTTCTATTGTGAGGGAAAGAAAAGCCCATAGGTCTCACAAAGAATTGACTGTCTTTTCACTATACTGGCTCAGAAAAGAGCCAGTACTGAGTCTCAAAGCCTAAGAAAGAAATCCTACTACTCTCTGATGCCACCTGCACTTAAGCATTAAATCTATTTTTGCTTTTTAATTTAATATACCCTAGAAAATGCATTTACAGTGTTGTGTGGCTAACTGTTTTGTGGCTTGAGAACATAGCTTTTCATATTTAGATCCTTTATTCTTATTAAGATGACATAGAATTAGATACCTTTAAATTAAGTAATATATCCCAGTCTTTATAGGGAGTCTAGTATGGAAGAAGGAAAGAAAATAGAATAACTTAAGGTATCCTTTGAAGAGACTAGGACTTACTAAGGGACTATTTGCTCCCTTCTCCCTTGTTTATCCTCTTATGTTCTCTCTCTCTCTCTCTCTCTCTCTCTCTCTCTCTCTCATTTCTTTCTTTTTCTATTAGATATTTTCTTTATTTACATTTCAAATGTTATCGCCTTACCTGGATTGCCCTCCAAAAGAACCCTATCAAAAGCCCCCTCTCCCTGCTCACCAACCCACCCACTCCTGATTCCCTGTCCTAGCATTCCCCAATACCAGGGCATCCAAACTTCTAAGGACCAAGGACCTTTCCTCCCTTTGATGTCCAACAAGGCCATCCTCTGCTACATATGGAGCTGGAGCCATGGGTCCCTCTATGTGTACTCTTTGGTTGGTAGTTTAGTCCCTGGGGGCTCTGGGGACACTTGTTGATACATATTATTGTTCCTCCTGCAGGGCTTCAAACCTCTTCATCTCCTTGCTTCCTTTCTCTGGCTGCTCCACTGGGGACCCTATGCTAAGTCTATAGGTTGGCTGTGAGCCATGGGTATTTTGATCCAACTTCCAATAAAGATCAAAGTATCCACACTTTGCTCTTCCTTCTTCTTGAGCTTCATGTGGTCAGTGAGTTGTATCTTGGGTATTCCGAAATTTTGGGCAAATAACGACTTATCAGTGAGTGCATACAGTGTGTGTTCTTTTGTGATTGGATTACCTCACTCAAGATGATAGTTTCTAGCTCCATCAATTTGCCTAAGAATTTCATGAATTCATTGTTTTTAATAGCTGAGTGTATTCCATTGTGTAAATGTACCACATTTTCTGTATACTTTCCTCTGTTGAGGGACATCTGGGTTCTTTCTAGCTTTTGGCTATTATAAATAAGGCTGCTGTGAACATAGTGGAGCATGTGTTCTTATTACACGTTGGAGCATCTTCTGGGTATATGCTGAGGAGTGGAATAACTGGGTCCTCAGGTATTAATCTATTGGTGTTCTGTTCAGGAAAATTTCCCCTGTGCCCATGTGCTCAAGGCTCTTCCCCACTTTCTTTTCTGTTAGTTTCAGTGTATCTGGTTTTATGTGGAGGTCTTTGATCCCCTTGGACTTGACCTTTGTACAAGGAGATAAGAATGGACCAATTTGCATTATTCTTTATGCTAACTACCAGTTGAACCAGTACCATTTACTGAAAAAGCTATCTTTTATTCCACTGGATTGTTTTAGCTCCTTTATCAAAGATCATGTGACTGAAGGTCTGTGGGTTCATTTCTGGGTCTTTAGTTCTATTCCATTGATCAACCTGCCTGTCACTGTATCAACTTCATGCAATTTTTATCACTGTTGCTCTGTAGTACTGCTTGAGGTCCAGGTTGCTGATTTCCCAAGAAGTTCTTTTATGGTTAAGAATAGTTTTAGCTATTCTGGGTTTTTTGTTATTCCTGACGAATTTGAAAATTGCTCCTTCTAAGTCTATGAAGAATTGAGTTGGAATTTTGCATTGAATCTGTAGATTGCTTTTAGCAAGATGGCTATTTTTACTATATTAATCCTGGCAATCCATGAACAAGGGAGATCTTTCTATCTTCCGTGGTCTTTGATTTCTTTCTTCAGAGACATGAAGTTCTTGTTGTACAGATATTTCCCTTGTTTGGTTAGAGTCACACCAAGATATTTTATATTGTTTGTGACTATTGTGAAGGATGTCATTTACCCAACTTCATTCTCAGTCTCTTTTTCCTTTGAGTATAGTAAGGCTACTAATTTGTTTGAGATAATTTTATATCCGGCCACTTTGCTGAAGGTTTTTATCACCTGTAGGGGTTCTCTGGTGGAGTTTTGGGGTCAATTAAGTATACTATCATATCATCTGCAAATAGTGATAGTTTGACTTCTTCCTTTACAATTTGTATACCTTTAACTGAGAGAGGACAGCCTTGTCAAGCCCCTGATTTTAGTGGGATTGTTTCAAGTTTCTCTGCATTTAGTTTGATATTGGCTACTGGTTTGCTGTATATTGCTTTTACTATGTTTAGGTATGGGCCTTGAATTTCTGATCTTTCCATGAAATTTAACATGAAGTGATGCTGAATTTTGTCAAATGCTTTTTCAGCATCTAACAAAATGACCATGTGTTTTTTTTCTTTGATTTTGTTTATATAGTAGATTGCATTGATAATTTCCCTATATTGAGCCATCCCTACATCCCTGGCATGAAGCCTACTTGATGATGGTGAATGATTGCTTTGATGTTTTCTTTAAATTTGTTGGCAAGGATTTTATTGAGAAATTTTGCATCAATATTCCTAAGGGAAATTGGTTTGATGTTCTCTTTCATTGTTGGATCTTTGTGTGGTTTTGGTATCAGTGTAATTGTGGCTTCATAGAACAAGTTGGGTAGTGTTTCCTCTGTTTTTTTTGGCGGGGGGAATAGTTTGAAGAGTATTCGTGTTAGGTCTTCTTGGAAGGTCTGATAGAACTATGCACTAAAACCATCTGGTCCTGGGATTGTTTTTGGTTGGGAGACTTTTAATGACTGCTTCTATTTCTTTAGGGATTATGTGACTGTTTAGATGGTTTATCTGATCCTAATTTAACTTTGGTATTTGGTATCTGTCTAGAAAATTGTCCATTTTATCAAGATTTTTCAGTTTTGTTGAGTATAGGCATTTGTAGTAGGATCTGATGATTTTTTGAATTTCCTCAGTTTCTGTTGTTATATCTCCCTTTTCATTTCTGATTTTGTTAATTTGAATACTGTCTCTGTGCCTTCTGGTTAGTCATGATAAGGGGTTATCTTTCTTGTTGATTTTCTCAAAGAACCAGTTTCTGTTTTTTTGTTTGTTTGTTTGTTTTTTGTTTTGTTTGATTCTTTGTACAGTTCTTTTACTTGGTTGATTTCAGCACTGAGTTTGATCATTTCCTGCTGTCTATACCTCTTGGGTGCATTTCCATCTGTTTTTTTCTAGAACATTCAGGTATACTATTAAACTGCTAGTGTATGATCTCTCCAATTCCTTTTTGGAGTTAGAGTTATGAGTTTTCCTCTTAGCACTGCTTTTACTGTGTCCCAAATGTTTAGGTATATTGTACCTTCATTTTCATTAAATTCTAAAAAGTCTTTAATTTCTTTCTTTATTTCATCCTTGACCAAGTTATCATTGAGTAGAGCATTGTTCAATTCCGTGGGTATGTGGGCTTTTTGTTGTTTTTGTTGCTATTGAACACCAGCCTTAATTTGTAGTGATCTGATTCGAGGCATGGGATTTTTTCAGTTTTCTTATATCTGCTGAGGTCTGTTTTGTGACAGATTATTTGATCAGTTTTGAGAAGGTACCATGAGGTGATAAGAAGAAGGTATATTCTTTTGATTTAGGATTAAATGTTCTACAGATATATGTTTAATCCATTTGGTCCATAACTTCTGTTAGTTTCAGTGTGTCTCTCTGTTTACTTTGTGTTTCCATGATCAATGATCAGTCCATTGATGAGAGTGGGGTGTTGAATTCCCCCACAATTATTGAATGAGGTTCAATGTGTGCTTTAAGCTTCAGTAAAGTTTCTTTTATGAATGTGGTTGCCCTTGCATTTGGAGCATAGGCATTTAGAATTGAGAGTTCTTCTTGGTAGATTTTTCCTTTGATGAGTATGAAGGGTCATTCCTTATGTTTTTTGATGATTTTTGATTAAAAGATGATTTTATCTGATATTAGAATGGCTACTCCAGCTTGTTTCCTGGGAGCATTTGATTGGAAAATCGTTTTCCAGCCCTTTACTCTGAGGTAGTATTTGTCTTTGACACTGTGGTGCATTTCCTGTATGCACCAAAATGCTGGGTTCTGTTTACACATTCAGTCTGTTAGTCCAATGATGTTAAGAGATATTAAGGAATAGTGATTGTTGCTTTCTGTTATTTTTGATATTATTTTTATGTTTGTGTGGTTATCTATGTTTGTGTTTATTGAAAGAAGATTACTTTCTTGCTTTTCCCAGGGTGTAGTTTTCCTCCTTTGTGTTGATATTTTCCATGCATTATCCTTTGAAGAGTTAGATTTGTGAAAAGATATTGTGTAAACTTGGTTTTGTCATGCAATGTCTTGGTTTCTCCATCTATGGTAATTGAGAGTTTTGCTGAGTATAGTAGTCTGGGTTGGCACTTGTGTTCTCTTAGGGTCTGTTTGAGATCTACCCAGGATCTTCTAGTCTCTGGTGAGAAGTCTGGTGTAATTCTGGTTGGTCTGTATTTATATGCTACTTGACCTTTTCCCCTTACTGCTTTTAATATTCTTTCTTTTTTTAAGTACATTTGGTGTTTTGATTATTATGTGATGGGAGGAATTTCTTTTCTGATCCAATCTATTTGGAGTTCTTTAGGCTTCTTGTATGTTCATTGGTATCTCTTTCTTTCAGTTAGGAAAGTTTTCTTCTATAACTTTGTTGAAGAGATTTACAGGCCCTTTAACTTGTGAATCTTCACTCTCTTCTATGCCTATTATTCTTAGCTTTGATCTCATTGTGTCCTGGATTTCCTAGATGTTTTGGGTTAGGAGCTTTTTGCCTTTTACATTTCTTTGACTGTTGTGTCAATGTTTTCTATGGTATCTTCAGCACCTGAGATTCTCTCTTCTATCTCTCATACTCTGTTGGTGATGCTTGAATCTATGACTCCTGATCTCTTTCCTAGTTTCTATTTCCAGTGCTGTCTCCAGTTGTGATTTCTTTATTGTTTCTATTTCCACTTTTAGATCCTGGATAATTTTATTTAGTTCCTTCACCTGTTTGGTTGTGATTTCCTGTAATTCTTTAAAGGATTTTTGTGTTTCCTCTTTAAGGACTTCTAACTGTTTACCTCTGTTCTCTTATATTTTTTAAGGGAGTTATTTATGTCCTTCCTAAAGTCCTCTATCATCATCATGAGGTGTGATTTTAAATGAGAGTTTTGCTTTTCTGGTCTGTTTGGGTAACCAGGACTCGCTTTGGTGGGAGAACTGGGTTCTGATGTTGCCCAATAGCCTTGGTTTCTGTTGTTTATGCTCTTGCACTTGCCTTTAGCCATCTGGTTATCTCTAGTGTTAACTGGTCTTGCTATATCTGACTGTGGGTTATGCATCCTGCAAGCCTGTGTGTCAATACTCCTGGGAGACCAATTTTCTTCAGGAGGAATTTAGGTATGGAGAGCTCTGGTGCTGGGTCAGTTCTGAGGTATAGATAGAAATCAGAACGATCCTATCCCCAGCTGATTCTTGTTTCCTGTGTCCTGATTTCTCTGAGCTGGTCTCTCTTGGGCCAGGAATTTGAAGAGAAGTGGTGGACTTACCTGTGCTCACAGGTGTGTAGGCACTCCTGGGAGACCAGCTCTCTACTGGTGGTATTTGTGTATGTAGCTCTGTGGCCCAGGATCAGCTCTAGGTGCAGACAGAAATTGGAAGACTCCTGTCCCAGGCAGCCCCTGGGTTACTATGTCCTGGGTGTTCTGGGAGGGTTCCTCTGAGCAGCAGGGATGGTCCTACCTATACTCACAGGCTTGTCTGAATTCCTGGGAGGCTACTTATCTCCCTGTGCCACCTGGGTATAGAGCCCTGTGGCAGAGGATCATCTCCAGCTTCAGTGCTTTTACTGTCTTACTCCCTGCCCCTTCTCCTCTCTCCACATCACCCCTATCTTCATGTGTTCCTGCACCCCTCTTTCTGTGCCTCTACTCCCTCAACTCTCTTCCCATGCCCTAAATAAACTCTAATCTATATTATATCCATCCTATAGGTGGTACCTCACGGAGAAAGGATGCTTCAGCATGGGCTTGCAGAGGCACCCCTTCTACCTTACCATACCATACCTCTACACAACATATCCTGGTTCTTTATTTTTTGTAAAACACAACACTAAGTACAGATGCAGAATATTTGAGAGGTTGGTTTTGATATAAATCAGGACAGTAATTTGATAGAAATGTAAATAAATTACAGAGTAATTTCCACACTGTATTTCTGCTCATTTAAGTCCAGGAAATCTACTTGGGTGGACAGTTCTTCCATATGGCTAGGTGATAGCAAACCCTTATTGCAAGAAGGGTGCAATTACAAGAAGGGTTTCTTAGGAAGATGTGAAAGCAATGGACCATAGATAACCCTGAAATAATGTGATTGTGCAGACCCAACTGAAGTAATTTCAGATGGTGACAGCTATGCCAAGATTAGCCATCTGATCTAATAATGCAACAACAGGGTTAAACTGAGGCAAAGCACTCCAAGAAGATTTAGAAGGAAAAATAACAGGATTAACTTGGAGAGAAACTTTAATGATATGGTGGCCATGAAAAATGAGAGGAAGACCACCTATCTAGATAAATGGGTTTTAGCTAATTTAATATGATTGTTTTTATTAACCCACCCATGCCCCTCCCCCAGTTTTCCTAATACATTTCCTGGGTATTTGATTTCAAATGCAAATGCAATTAATACTCACCTATTTCTGCCTCCTTAAAATTATCTTGTTAACTAATGCCCACTTCTGACAATCCCTATAATGTATATGTGGCCAGAAACCAAAGATCATATGACTTTTTCTTCTCCATCTAGTTTCAGTTCATTTAGTGCTCCTATCAGTTTTGTAATTTGACATCTCATGTAGAAATGAAGGAAAAGTTTTACTCAATGTCATTTGTATTGCATATAAGAGGAGTGCTCTCCAAATCCCATATCATTTATCCTATTAAATCACTGAAGAGGAAAGGTTGTTATTTGAGTGGTAATCTAGTTTAGCTAGCATATAGTATGGGATGTTTATAAATAATAAGAATTGTTTCATATTAAGCATACATGTGAAAGAAGCTACAACAATCTCTAGACCCACAGGATGATTCTTCCAATGCTGCCAAAATATTTGTGGGGAGAAAGAGACACAAGTTACATTTCCCAGGAAACAGACTCTATGGTAAAGATTTATGGAAGATCTAAGCAAACACGGTTGAAAAGAATGGTGTACAGTAATAAGAACTGCCTAGGCAAAGAGCAGAAGGGGCTGTGTTAGTAATATGTTCCTTCATCAATATCTGAAATCAAGCAAAGGAAGGCAAGCTCTTGTAAACTGTAATAGACATTCATTATACTCCTGCTGCTCCCAGGAAAACAACTTGACCTGCATGAAGTACTATCTTCACCTGAGACAGAGTGCTAGAAGAGAACATAGATGAGAACTGTCAGCTCCCAAGTCTTCCATAAGCCAGGAAAATGAACAGTTCAGATCTAAGAGTAGAAGAAGGAATATGAATATCTCACCAGAGCATTCACTTTCAGTTTCCACATGTTTCCAATGAGTTCTCTGCATTCTTCAGGGTTCTGCTGTATCACATGCTATAGACTATAATGATAATGCTAACCATCATTGCCATAATCAAGTTTAGCGTGCATAAAATGCAGACCTGTGCACAGCTCCCTGTCTCTTGTACTAAGGCTACATTGTAGATACCCTATTCTTTATTCAGTTCTGCTGAATGAGTGTCTTGCATACTAGAAAGATGTAGACATTATTTTGTCTTAATTACTATTTTTAATACTAAATTATATTTTGCATTTATTTCATATATTGGAAAGATTAATACATTCCAAGAATTGCATGTAGAAGTCCTATTCTTTAGCAATGTGGGTTCTGGAGAACAAATTCATTTCCTCAGGCTTGGCAACAAGTAGGAGCCATCTTACAAGCCTCTTAATTGCTTTTTATGTTGATTTACTCTTTGATAATTTTATGTTTCATATAGTATATTTTAATCATCCTTATCCTTTTACTGTGTCTTACCCATTTCTTACTTTCACAACCCTATTCCTTTCATTCCAACAATTTCCATCCAACTTTCATAACTCTTTAATTTGTATATAGGTTTCCTTCACAATTTACTGGGTTTAATCAGGGACACTCTCACAGAGAAGGGTGTGAAATTATCTACCCAAGCATGGGCAAATGACTAGTGACTACATCAATGGATATGATGACTTGCTCTCACCTGGAAGCCTTTGACTATTGCTCTCTCCTTTAAGTGGGACAGCAGGATACCCTTCCCAGTTCTACAACTGAATGCTTACTGGCTTAGTCATCCACAGGCTATATTCAGGCAATTATACATGTCGAAACACATGAGTGTCAGGACCATGTCGTTCCTATAAGATAGCATCTCATGCTGCATGATCATTTTCTTCCTATGTTCTTTCTACCTCTCCTCCAATGTTTCTTGGGCTTCAGAGGAGGAAATGACATGAGTGACCCAGTTACTGCTGAGTCCCAACATCTTGACCAGTCATACATCTGTATGGTCACTGCCATTAGTTTGGTAGTGTTGCTGTGTTGCCCTGTTTATTGTGGAACATTTGGTAAGTATGACTGCAGATGATTCACTGGTTATAAGGATCACACATGAGGACACAAGTGTAACTAGAAGGAAAGTTACACCTTCATGAGAATGGATTAACTTAGGAGCCTGGAACACTTCTCATCTTACTTGTATGAGAACAAACATATTCATACCAAGCAAATCATTCCCATGGAAAATATGAGATGTTGTACCTGAAACCAAAGGGCTCCTGTCATGTACTTCTGACTAAATCATGTCACCAAGTTTGGAGAGCATATTTTTCAGAATCAGGAGTTTACATGAAGCTGATTTATTTTCAATTTTTGTCACACTCTATTACGGTTAATTCTGAACCCTGTGGGGTATGATCCTATTCAGAGAACTCCCCATAAGCTTGAAACAATGTTCCTGTAGCATGTGCCTCATAGGTTATCAAATACCATCTTTGACATCCAGAGTAAACTGAGGCAGAGTGTAGAGCTGACTATTAGCTGAGGCCAGTGAGAATGTTCACTGTGGATCTATGAAGGATTCCTTTAGGAGCCTCAAGAGGCCAGTGAAAAAACTCCTTTGAGCCACAATGTGTCACTGAAAATAAAGAAAAGAGGGGTGAAAGACACACACACACACACACACACACACACACACACACACGAGGATGGATGAAGCAAACTTCAAGAAGCTCCAAGGAACAAGCTCCAGCAACTTTATTTTTTTTTCTCCCACAGCTTATATATTCTAGCAAAATTTTTCATGTAGTATAGAAATATGTTTACTCTAATACCTTTACATGAAAAAACATTTTACATAGTACAGGTAAAAAAAAAATCTAAAATCAAATTATTCCCAAGTACCCACATACACTCATAACTAGCAACTTGCAATAGATAAAAAAAAAAAGTGTAAGTAAGCAAGATAATTTTCTTAGCCAGTTTTTCTTACTGGCAGGTAGCAATTTGCAGTTACAAACAATCAATTATTTTATTATTTATATTAAAATGAGGCGGTGGTGGCGCACGCTTTTAATCCCAGCACTTGGGAGGCAGAGGCAGGAGGACTTCTGAGTTCGAGGCCAGCCTGGTCTGCAAAGTGAGTTCCAGGACAGCCAAGGCTACACAGAGAAACTCTGTCTTGAAAAACCAAAAAAACAAAAAAAAGATGTAAAATGTAACCTTATAGAAGTTTTAAAAGAATTACTTATCTAAACTTTCATATAAAAAACAGTCATTTCTACTTTAAATCCTCAGAATGCACATTTATCCATCAACAATTTTTATTGTCATATCCAGAAGATAAGGGCAAAAATGGATACAAAAAATTAATGATCACCTGAATTGACAGTATATCCTCAGTTATAGTTACATCAGCAAATGAGAGTTAGAATGCCATTGTTCTTGTTCTCTGACCTCAAAAAGTCACTAGTTGAACTAATAAGAATGTGTTTTCCTTAATTTCAAATTGTTCTCTAAGATTTTCTGCATCAAAGTTATTAACAAAATCATCTTAACGTAGCTTCACTAACAATTTATTTTTCCAAATGTTTTCTAAGGGTCATGGTCATTGCTGACAATCTACATTTTGAAGTTCTTTCCTAGGGTGGTGACTGAATCATTAATCTGCTCCAGCAGCAATGCCTGAGACAGATCAAGCATTATTGTGAGTGCCAGTGGTATTGCCCAGTGAGGGGCTGGAAGCCCCCTCGGTCTTTTCTTACAATTCTTAGATTAATAGGGAAGGGAAGGCAACAAGCCAAACAGCACAACAGCATGAAGTCCACAGGACATGTAGTCCCCAGGTTCTGCCTCTTTGAGGCACACCCATCAAGGTTGTGCAAAGAGTGAGCTGCACTCCATAAGTTCCAAGGAGTTTGTTCCCCTTGCAGGGCCTCTGCAATAGCCCTGTCGTGCAGCAGGGCCCTTCCTGGCTCTAAGCCATCCTCAGAGTTAGAAGATTGTCATATTTGGAGTATATAGATTAGAGACACATTCCTAAATAAGGAATGTGCTGAATGTAGTGAGAAGTTTGACAAGTTTTACACTTCTTCATATCATAGAAGGTTTGTTGCAACATTTCCAAACAAAACAAAAACCCTATCTTTAATGTTTCCAAGAAAAAAATAATATAATTTTTATTACCATACATTCAACTTTACTCTTTATATCATACAATGATGATATAAAAAAATCATATAAGAGCATTTAAGTCATGAACATAAATCTTAGAATGATACATTTGTAGCTTGTACCTGGTGTGCATACATGTTTTTCTTTCTATTTAGAATAGTGACAATGAAAGTAGCTCCATGAACTAGCTTATCATTTTTTTCTTCATTTTCTTACATGGCAACAGTGTACTTATACTATGTACATTCAGGCCATTGATGAGGAAAGGAAAACAAAGAAAAGGATCGAAGGTGACTATTTCTCTTTTCCTGTCATATTTTCAGCTAAAGTAGCTGATATGAAATGGGCAAGTAACAAGTGAAAAGACCATGACAAAGGTTTCCTGGCCTCTTAGGTATTTAAAATGTTATTATCAATTTTTGGCTTTACAACAGACTCTGATCTTGAAATTTGCATCTGTTTCATTTATTATGAGGATCATAATCTTTTTTTCCTAACCAATTTCAAAGAACTCACGTGCTTCCAGAGTCTGTTTGAATTGTATGCTGATGGAGGATTTCTATGCTGTGGAATGGAATTAGACAGAGTGAAAGACTATATACCTCCAGTGTGCTCCTCATCTACATGTTCTTTGTTAAACCACTTTAAAAGCACACTGGAGCCTGAAAGGTTGGCCAAGCTAGTATGTCCCAACTCTTCCAAAAAACCTCAGTTCAGTTCCCAGCACTCATAGAAAGCAGTTAACAACAGCACATAACTCCAACTCCAGGGCATCTGAAGATCTTTTTGTGTCTCCCAGGACCAAATCATACATATGCTATACACATACATACATACACATGTTTAAAAATAAAAATAAATCTTTTTTTTTAATCTCAGACTTAAAACTACTAAGAAATTCATCATAGTATTAGATGGAGCACCGGGGTCTCTTGAGAGAGGTCACAAGCTGATGAACCTGTTCCTGAGGCAGAGGTCACATTGCTGAAAATTGAGGGGATTCATTACCGTATTCACTAACAGTTGTAACCTGGAGCCCTTTCTCTGCAGAACCTAGTTTATTTTTAAGCTAATAGTTTTCAGGTCTGAGATTTGACTCAGACTGTAGGAAAACTAGTGTGATATATTATTGACCTATGTTCTCTTGAATTCCAAACAACCAACCCTTGATTTATTTTTTTCACTACAATCATAAAACAAGATTATTTTCTGCTAGTTTATCTTATCCATAAAACACTATAGCTTTTCAGAAGTCAGGATACCCTGAATGACACTTTAACTTTACTGCCAGTCAGAGAACTTATGTGTACATTCACCTTGCTGACTAAGCACTGCCGCTTTGATTATTTTTTTGTCTCATGGTACTGATGCCAGTGAATGAAGCCAGCTCTACGACAGCACCTTCCACCATTGTCCTTGATTTACAGAGGATGAGAATCACTGAAGTGCTCCATACTGCTATATTCTCTTATATACAACATCTCTCGGAACTCAGAAGACTCTGAGACCTCACTTACGGCAGTCTGTGCATGTATTCTAGAGTAATTATCTGGGCCTTTTGAGCTTCTTTATTTTCTATCTTTGACAAGAACTCTCACATTTCTTGTTCATATTTTATGCTCTATCACTCTCTTCAATGTCCTAAGAAAAATCCTAGTATGAAGTCAGTGTTATTATTATGCATTTTCCACCAAAGATGACCACTTGGACATGGGTTCAATAGAAAATATTAACTGACCAGAGACTACACTGCATTCAAGAGGCAAGTATATTCCTGACCCTTTCACAGGGTAGATTTTTCAGCACAAATTACACATTCTGAGTTGACACAGCTTAGTTACAAAGAACAGTTAGCCAGACTAGAACTACTGAAGTCAATTAGCAAGGTTTAGAAACCTTTCCAGAACTGAGGACTTTGCTGGATTATGTCTTTGTTTTCTATTTTGGTAGGTGGTGCTGCCTATGTGCAGGGTGCTGAAGCCTGAATGGTACTTTCATCAAGACTTCAGGTGTGCTAAGATCTGGGGTCCCACTAAAGTCTGGAGGCCTGTGTCATTGTTTCTTTTATGATAGCCCATAGAATCTTTTCTATGGAAAACTGCTCTAATATTAAGAGAGGTTTTTTTTTTTTTTAATCAAACTTATCCTTGAGAATTCCCTTCTTGTTTAAACCTAAGAATTCAATCCCATCCGGTCCTCTGTGGGAGGTTCATGCTAGTCGCAAACATTATCTGTAACATCACACTAATACATGTTGGTCACCCTCTATAGTGCCAATGAAATTGGCCTATTTCTGTTACAATAAAATAGGTGTTTTCCAGGCCATGTGATAATGGAGCATATTACTGACAGAAAAAGCATGATACAACCTATTCTGATAAACTATGCTTCCTTACAAGGAAAAAAATATCTAGCAGTTTAGTTTCATGTGTATAACAACACAGATGTTCCTATATTAATGCCCCTGGTCCCATTTGTCTTACCTGTGGCTTTCATTGTCACACAGAACAACTTCCAGGACTGAGAATTAAACCTTCTTTAATCTCTTCTCCATAAAACAGTTAAGATGTGAGATCTATTCTCAGCTTCCCGAGCCACTATCCTTGTGGGAGATAAGTATCTCTTTATATGCTGCCAAGGTTTTCACACTTAAAGTTTAATTGGTGATTAATCAACCTCTGAATTTTATTGTTTTTTCTTCTTCCAGAACACTGAATAACCCACCCAGTTCTACAGTCCTTGAGAACATTTTCTTAGCTAAAACAACGCACCTGTCAGTGAGATTCCCTCTGTCTCTAGAGGCTTTGTAATCATTTCCTCTGTGTCTAGGAATTATCTGTGCTCAGTTCTATGTGTGATCGCTGATGGATTCAGTGACAGCCAGTCAAGAGGGTCATGAGGCTCCAGTAACTCCTTTCAGAGTCTCTTTCCTTGAATCCTTTCTGACATAAACTCTGTCAGGTTTCCAAGCAATAGACTCTGATGTGGAGATTTGCATGCAAGAAATGTAGTGGGGATTACTTTTCAAATCTACATCTAGGGACCTTAAACGAAACAGAAAGGAAGTAAAGGGAAGATACTCAACTCTGATGTGTTGCCACTGAAGCTGCAGTGGAAGCCATGCTGAGGTCTAGAGTTCAAGAGACTTTCAACTTTGTTCTGATTTGAGGCATGAGGACCAGCTCCTTTCTCTTCATCAGTTAGCATCCACAAGACACTGAAGAGATCTGTATTAGCTCAGGAATTCCAAGACCAAGTTCTCAGTGCCAAGAAGATTTATTTGCCCCAGAAGTATGATAAAGGGCAGGGAATAAGACATAAGGACAGGAGTTGGAGAACAGAGAGAATGGGGGAAAGGATTAAGGGAGAGCAGAAAGGGATATGTGTGTGTGTTGTGGGGAGGAGGTAGCAGGGTTCAATTACAAAGGAATGTCTCTGGATAGAGAGAAGACAGACCTGGCCCATAGGCAAAGGGCACTTTATAAGGTAAAAGGGAAAACCCTATGTTAGGATGTGGTTTTTTATTTTAATTGGGCATGTTTGCTAAGTGAATTAAAGGAGGACTTTTAATCACTGAACCTTAAGATGTTGGTTGTTGGATCTTGGAAGTCAGCCTGAGGAGGAAGAAGTGGCCAAATAAGGGAATGAACCTTGGAGGCTAGTTTTAGAAATGCAATCTGATGGTATTTAACAAAGCAGAGGGGGCTGCCAGAGCCATGTTTCCTCAGGCTAGCTAGAGACCCTTAAGATACAGTCTACTCTAGACAGAAATCACAGTGTTAGTCAAAATAAATTCCTTAAATCTCTGAAAATGTCCAACGAAGAGCTCATTCCTGCAGTTGCAAACCTGGGACTGATCAGGAAGGTTGTGGGAAGGGTGGGCAGGAGCTGTGCACTGAGGCATTTACTTCTTATGTTTTCAGAGCAGTTTCATAAAATGCCACCCAAAAATTTTATAACTATTCCTAGTGTTCATTTGTCTATTTGTTTGGTCACTTGTAAAAGTGAAATGTATAAAATGAAATTAAACTCAACATTATATCCCAGAAACTTTAATTGTGAGCCGATAAATTACTTAACTTTTCACATGTCAGCACTTTTCCTGCAGTAAAGCAGTGACACTTGCTGTATGCCAATCTGCAGTGAGACGAGGTGATGAGGGTTCAAAGCCAGTCATCCCCTTCTCTGAAACAGCACAATTCCCCATGACTTTAAATTGTATTAATGGCTTCACTGGGTCAAGTACTAAATTAGAGTTTCTGGCTTGACATGCACACCAATTTAGTCTGAAGCAGTTAGTTCTGTGTGGCATTTGGAGGTGCTATTTTATATGCTTGTTTATTTATGGCACCATTCTCTTTAGAATTTGAAAACATCACACTTTATGAAATATTCTTCTGTGAGTTTTCACAAACAAATACTTGTGAGAAAATCATTAAAATAAAATAAAGTGAAATAAATGAAACAATAAAGAGAACAAATTCTATCACTTCCAAAAACTTCTTTCATGCTTTGCGTGTTGAGAACATAGCAGTGTGTTGCCTGGCCGATTTGGATTTTCCAAAATGTCCTGTGTATTAACTTCTCAATTATGTGAAATGTAGATCCTCTCCTGGAACATTAGAATTTGAGATGTATTAATTAGTGAATAAATACCTTGTTCCATTTTGTGACTGAGTAATAGAATGTATTTCTCCATTGTGGGGTCATCAGCACTTGTCCCTTTCACCTGTACTGAGGAATTTCCTGGAATTTCTCTTACTGTGATGTTGTGAAAAACTTTGGAACAGAATACACGTTAATTTTGGACTTCTTATGAGTCAAGGTTTTCATTTTATATTGGTAAATACTTACAAATTGAATTCCCATTTCATATCATAACAGTATTTAAAATTTGTAAAAAAAAATAGCAAACCATGTTTAAATGTCAATTATTATCATCAGAACATGAAGGTTGTACTTGCTAATACACTCTATAGATCTTGGTATTGTTTGTCACTTCATGTTTTCACTGGTAGTAAAACTATATCCATTTTGACTATAAGCTACGTTTTAACCTCATTCAGTCTGTGCTGACATATTTTTAAACCTCTGCTGTGCTGTGTGCTTCTGGGCATATTATATATCATCAGATATTATTCTGTGATATAGGTACAGGTATATGTTGTATTTCAGTCATTGAAGTTTTCCTTATATTTCTTGGATGCCTTCTACACCTACATGTGGTTTCAGATAGGCTAGAGTGTACACAGTTCATATAGAACAAGGGGTGGATTTGTATCCTATCCTCTCCAGGTACAAGTTTCTCTTCCAATTAAAAAAAAAATTAAACAGCATCTTACTCTCTCACTGCTACATACTTTTCCTTACAAAACCCAATATCATGGTTTTAATATTTAAAGGAAATATGGAAAAAATTAAATGGCAGAAATTCCTTCAATAGTCTTTAGTGTTTTGTCTTGTTTTATTTTTTTTTCTTATAAAGACCTCTCCTTTTTGTTCCTTTCCTTTACACAAAAAGCGATTTTTCACTGGTTCTGGATGTCCAAGACCAAATCAACACTATTGTACTGCAGAGGTCTTAGCCTTGGGGAATAATTGTTGAGGTGGGAATGCTAGAGTTCACTAGCCAACATCTCCAGGCAGAAGGAAGTGTTTCCTATAGGTATTTTGATGCTCTTGTCTGCAGTTAAGTGTACTCAAGTGTACTTGCTCACGTCAAGGATAGGAAGAAGAGTGACTGAATATCATAATTAACTTTCTTTCAAATCTTTTCCAGAGTTACCAGCTGTGTTTTATTGTAAAGAGACTGGAAAGTGCTTCCTCTATCACTAATGGCTATTCTCAATTCTCTGTTTACCCACATTTACTGCTGGCAACATCTGGTTAGTTTGACCTGGAAATTTCTTGCCATGGCCCTGTATGACCTTCAGAAAATATGGTAGCCATCTAGAGTAAATTCTGAACCTTTCAGTTGTTGATTTTTTTTTCTCTCTCTCTCATCTGTCACATCTGGACTTGAGGATTAAGTTCTGTTCATTTATACATACACTTTCAGACTTGTTTAAGTATTTAGTGTTTTCGTTTCAAATGTACCTAGGCTAGAAATTACTTTTCTTTAATTTGCAAGTGTGTGTGTGTGTGTGTGTGTGTGTGTGTGTGTGTGTACTGTTTAATAAGAAAAATTAAACACTGACATGATTTTATAGTTATTTAAAATCTGTCCTATAATATTACACCTAAATAAGGAATGCAATTAAATTAGTTTGCAAATGTCACCATTTACTGGGAATATGTCATGAGCTAAAGGTGAATGCATGATAAATGAGCTTAGAGGAAGCATTTAATTTCCTGCCAAACTTTGCTGAGAAGTTCTTGTAGGTGTCTTTCATCAGATCATTTTCTTTTGTCTCACAAAGTCCCATGCCTCATTCTGAGTGAAGCTATCCTTTCCCCCTTTAACCTGAAGCCCTCACCTCAACAGTAAATAGGCATAGTTCTTTGAAAAGATCATTTTAAAATATTTGTTCAAGTGCATTTAGACAAGAAGGCCCCATTCACACCAGAAGCAAGGTATTCTAGCTTCCTGCTGCAAATGGAAACAAGATAGCTGCTTACATCAACAACATTAGAAACAAACACTGGAAATTTCATTGTGTCATAGTTGACACAATTATACAGAAGAAAGACATTTCACAGAGAAGGGCCATCATAATGCTGAAAAAGTACTTCATGGAAAAATTGCTTTCTGAACTTAGTCACTGAATCTAAACTACAGACAGGACTGCACAAGCTAACACTGTTAGGTCAACTGACTTTGCCTTATGTCTCTGTTGTGTGTACCTCTAAAGTATTCACTGCCCTCAGGCTTCCTGTTCACTAACAGCTGGGTTTACTTACCATCCTGCCCTGAGGTCTGAACATCACTCCAAGCTATTAAATTGTTAATACTTTGATACTGAGACAAAATAACATACTTTAAATCTTTACTGCTTATTTGGTAAAGAGGCTAAAGTTCACTTCAGTGACAGGAGACAAAAAATATCTCCATTGGTGGCTGGTTTTTCTTTTGATTATTGGCATAAAGAATGTTGCTCTGATTCCTCTCTTAGATGGTATTATTTAGTATAGGATATTGAAACACTTTTAGGTTATGGGGATCATCTCTGAGATTATATAGGGATCATAATGTGTGAACATTAAAGTTAGTCAAGGAAGAGACAGTAACATTCAAGCTGGCTTTAGTAATGGGCAGCCATGAGAACTGACATTTCCACTAGCAAGAGAACTTCTGGAGTCCAGGTCACCACACAGGACAGGAATGGGTCAAGAAACCTCCAGAGGTGAAATGGAATCTGAGGGTCTATTAATGTGTCCAGGTAAGGTCTCTACTCTATAAAGCAGCAAGTCTGACCAAAGAGTTCCAAGGGGCAGCAGCAATTTACCATCTTAGGGAAATACAGTGTCAGTCTTATCTATGGTTAGCAGATGTTGAGTGAGTGTTCTTTCAGGTTAACTTAAAGTAGAGATGCTCTAAGTGACTGACATATTTTGGGAACTATATTTACCATGATTGACTGTAAGAGTTTGAGCTTGGCACTCTGCGTTGGGGTTAATGGTCCTGGCCTGCTGTGAAAAAGCAATCAGTGTAAAGCCATTTTCAGCCACTGTGCAGGAGTGATGTTTAACCCATTCACACAATGGCTATTCTCCAATGGTTATTTCAGAAGAAAAAAGGTAAAGGAGTTGCTTGTCTTTACACCACTTTATTTCAAAGCACAAGCATTCACCACTGTTCTAAAGTTCTGCAAAATCATTCACTTCTACAGTGATATTTTGGTATGTCTCAAAGAGAGAGATCTGCTTCTGAGTAGACTTTCTTGTTATTCGTTCCACCCCCAGAGTGGTTCATTCCATTATCATCCTACCCACAGGGACTGACTTGTTGACTGCTGGTCCAGTGAATGTGTTATTGGTATGATAAAGAAGATAAGAGGCATATAGTCTTCATAAGCAGAACAACTTTTGAGAGAAGATTAAAATAATCAGAGTTCATAGGTGGACTTATTTAGAGATTGAAGCCAGAACATTGCAGATGGAGATAAGATTAGTTCAATGTATCAATAAAGAAGATATATTACTTATATTTTACGAAGTATTTTTGGGAAGGTACATTAGATAAAATGTTTGGTGTAATGTATTTTACTTGAAAATATTAGATAACAAAATCATACTTAGGGCAACATTATAAACTGTGTAATTGTAAACAATAGCAAATATATTTTGAGTATGAGGATTATTGTCTTAGTTAGGGTTTTCATTGCTGTGAAGAAACCATGACCAAGGCACCAAGAACTTTTGACTGGGGCTGGCTTACTGGTTCTGAGGTTCAGTCCATTATCATCATGGCAGGAAACATGGGAGAAGGAGCTGAGCGTTCTACATCTTGTTCCAAAGGCAAGCAGAAGACTGACTTCCAGAAAGCTAGGGATGGGATCTCAAAGCCCACCACCACAGTGACATATTTCCTCCAACAAGGCCACACCTACTACAACAAGATAACATCCATAATAGTGCCACTCCCTGGGCCAAGCATATTCAAGCCACATTCCACTCCCTGGCCCCATAGGCTTGTTCAAACTCATGAGTCTATGGGGGCCATACTTAGCCACAGCATTTTGCAAAATACATTCAGTATTTTCAAAATACTTCAACTTCAAACGTCCCCATAGTCTATCACAGTTTCAACGATGTTTAAAAGTTCAAAATTCGAGAGTGATCTGCACTGAAAGGGTGCTCAGTGCACTCTGCCACCTTTGCTCCAGCAACAGGGCAATTGGGACCTCCAGGCGCAGGAATAATCAAGCATAATATCGCTTGGAACTCAGCCAGCTTGTGTGCTCCCTGCTCCCAAGAGCTGGGCAATTCTGTGGTCACCTACATGCCAGCTCTGCTGTGGGACATCTGCCCTGCAGAGGGACCTGCACTGGGAGAGAGCACACCCACACAGGGAGGGAGCACACCAGCTGCCCCTTGGTGACCTCTGCTCTGGGGGTTGACTATGCTGAGTCTTCAGATGTTCAGGGATTCCCCAATATAACATCACTTGGGGCAAGGCACATCAGGGCTCGAAAGTCACTCAAGAGCAGGGCAGCCGCCCAGCAATCGGTGCCAGGGGAATCCCCGTAATGCGGGGCAGGGGGTGGGGGCAGAAATAGCCTTGCAGGCTCACAGGAGTTCTAACCAACAGCCAGTGACAGCAGGACCAACTAACACCAGAGGTAACCAGATGGCAAAAGGCAAATGTAGGAACGTTACTAACAGAAATCAAGGCAATATGGCACCCTCCGAACCCAACTCTCCAACAACAGCAAGTCCTAGATACCCCATCATACCTGAAAAGCAAGATCTGGATTTAAAATCACTTCTCATGATGGTATTAGAGGATTTCAAGAAGGACGCAAATAAATCTCATAAAGAGAGTTAGAAAGAGCAATTCAAAAATTCATCTGGAATAACAGAAAACCCAGAATAGCTAAAACTATTCTCAAGAGTAAAAGAACCTCTGGGGGAATCAGTATCCCGGACCTCAAGCTGTACTACAGAGCAATAGTGTTAAAAACTGCATGGTATTGGTACAGTAACAGACATGTAGATCAATGGAACAGAATTGAAGACCCAGAAATGAATTCACACTCCTATGGTAACTTGATCTTTGACAAAGGAGCTAAAACCATCCAGTGGAAAAAAGATAGCCTTTTCAACAAATGGTGCTGGCTCAGCTGGAGGTCAACATGCAGAAGAATGCAAATTGTCCCATTCTTATCTCCTTGCACTAAGCTCAATTCCAAGTGGATCAAAGATCTCCACATAAAACCAGACACACTGAAACTAATAGAAGGGAAACTAGGGAAGAACCTTGAACATAGGGGCACAGGGGAGAATTTCCTGAACAAAACTCCAATAGCTTATGTTCTAAGATCAAGAATAAACAAATGGGACCTCATTAAATTACAAAGTTTTTGCAAGGCAAAAGACACTATCAAAAAGACAAAGCGGCAACCAACTAACTGGGAAATGATCTTTACCAACCTTACATCCGACAGAGGGCTAATATCCAATATATACAAAGAACTCAAGAAGTTAAACTCCAGAGAGGCAAGTAACCCTATTAAAAAATGGGGTACAGAGCTAAACAAAGAGTTCTCACCTGAAGAATATCTAATGGCTGAGAAGCACCTAAAGAGATGTTCATCATCCTTAGTCATTAGGGAAATACAAATCAAAACAACCCTGAGATTCCATCTCACACCAGTCAGGATGGCTAAGATCAAAAACACAGGAGACAGCAGTTGTTGGCGAGGATGTGGAGAAAGAGGAACACTCCTCCACTGCTGGTGGAATTGCAAGCTAGTACAACCACTCTGGAAAGCTCTCTGGCAGTTCCTCTGAAAACTGGGCATGACACTCCCGGAGGATCCGGCTATACCACTCCTGGGCATATACCCAGAGGCTTTACCTGCATGCAATAAGGACACATGCTCCACTATGTTCATAGCAGCCTTATTTATAATAGCCAGAAGCTGGAAAGAACCCAGATGTCCCTTAATGGAGGAATGGATTCAGAAGATGTTGTATATCTACACAATGGAATACTACTCTGCAATTAAAAACCATGAATTCACGAAATTCCTAGGCAAATGGTCAGATCTTGAAAATATCATCCTTAGTGAGGTAACCCAATCACAAAAGAACACACATGGTATGCAGTCACTGATAAGGGGATATTGACCCAGAATCTCGGAATACCCTAGACACAATCCGCATATCAATAGATTTCTAAAAAGATGGTAGGAGAGACCCCTGGTTCTGGAAAGACTGGATGTAGGGGAACGCCAGGACAGAGTAACGAGAGGGGGTTGAATGGAGAAAAGAGGGAGGGAAGGGGGCTTATGGGACTTTTGGGGAGGGAGGAAACGGGAAAGGGGAAGTGATTTGGAATGTAAATTAAAAAAATAAAATAAAATAAATAATAAAAAAAAACTGCATGGTCTTGGTACATTGACAGGCATGTAGATCAATGGAACAGAATTGTAGACCCAGAAATGAATCCACACTCCTATGGTCACTTGATCTTTGCCAAAGGAGCTAAAACCATCCAGTGGATAAAGGATAGCCTTTTCAACAAAGGTGCTGTTTCAACTGGAGGTCAACATGCAGAAGAATGCAAATTGTTCCATTCTTATCTCCTTACACTAAGCTCAATTCCAAGTGGATCAAGGACCTCCATATATAACCAGACACACTGAAACTACTAGAAAGGAAACTAGGGAAGAACCTTGAACATATGGGCACAGGGGAGAATTTCCTGAACAAAACTCCAATAGCTTATGCTCTAAGATCAAGAATTGACAAATGGGACCTCATAAAATTACAAAGTTTCTGTAAGTCAAAGGACACTGTCAAAAGGACAAAGCGGCAACCAACTAATTGGGAAATGATCTTTACCAACCCTATATCCAACAGAGGGCTAATATCCAATATATACAAAGAACTCAAGAAGTTAAACTCCAGAGAGGCAAGTAACCTTATTAAAAAATGGGGTAGAGAACTAAACAAAGAGTTGTCACCTGAAGACTATCTAACGGCTTAGAAGCACTTAAAGAAATGTTCAACATCCTTAGTCATTAGGGAAATGCAAATCAAAACATCCATGAAACTCCACCTCACACCAGTCAGAATGGCTAATATCAAAAACACAGGAGACAGCAGGTGTTGGCAAGTATGTGGAGAAAGAGGAACACTCCTCCACTGCTGGTGGGATTGCAAGCTGGTACAACCACTCTGGAAAGCAGCCTGGCAGTTCCTCAGAAAACTGGGCATGACACTCCCAGAGGATCCTGCTATACCACTCCTGACCATATACCTAGATGCTTCCCCTGCATGCAATAAGGACACATGCTCCACTATGTTCATAGAAGCGTTATTTATAATAGCCAGAATCTGAAAAGTACCCAGATGTCCCTCAACGGAGGAATGGATTCAGAAGATGTGTTATATATACAGAATGGAATACTATTCTGCAATTAAATAGAATGAATTCACGAAATTCCTAGGCAAATGGTCAGAACTGGAAAATATCATCTTTAGTGATGTAACCCAATCACAAAAGATCACACATGGTTTGCAGTCACTGATAAGGGGATATTAACCCAGAATCTTGGATTACCCAAGATGCAATTCACATATCAATAGATTTCCAAGAAGATGGAAGGAGAGACCCCTGGTCCTGGAAAGACTGGATGTAGGGGAATACCAGGACAGAGAAGCTAGATGAGGGTTGAATGGGGAACAGAGGGAGGGAAAGGGGCTTATGGGACTTTCGGGGAGGGAGGAAACGGGAAAGGGGAAATCATTTTTAATGTAAAGAAAAAATTAGAAAATAATAAAAAAAAATTCAAAATTCAAAATCTCTTCTGAGATTCATCCAATAGCATAATTTTAATCCCCTATAAAATTAAAATAAAAAGCAGATCACCTAGCTACAACATCAAAGAATATACAGTACCATTCAAAAATGATATAGTGAGGAAATCCTGGATAAAAGCAAGAACAAAATCCAGCTGGGAAACTCCAAATGCTGCATGTCCATGTCTAATATCAAAACATTCATCAGATATCCAATTCTTTTCAGCTTTGATGACTGGAATACATTTTTTTTTCTTTTAGGCTGTTTATACCCCTGTTAGAAGCTTTCCACAGCGTATATCCCACAGATCTGGCATCTCTAACATCTTGGGATTTCCAAGGCAACTTCAACTTTACAGCTTCTTATTCCAATGTCCAGGATCCACACATGATCTTCTGGATTCCTCCAAAGGGCTTGAGTCACATCTCCTACTCTGCCTTTTGTAGCACTCCTAGGTCTTGTTGACTCTACTACACTGTTGTTGCTGTTCCTGGTTGTCATCCCATGGTACTAGCATCTCTAGAGAGCTGGGGTTTCTCCTCTCATAGGTTCCCTTAAGGGGACCAAGCCTCAACTTCTTTGCATGACCCCTTCAATCCTGGGCTGTCAACTGCAGAGCAGGCCTATGATTGGACAGGGAAATGGGAGGCAGGGCAAAGTGTTGCAGAGACAGGCAGCATCTGAGGAGGGAGAGGGACGAGAATGGAGGCAGATGTGAATGTGCATGGCTTGAACTAGCCACAGGTAATCATTTTATCATAAGGTTAGAATAATTGGAATAAAGCTTTTCTCATAATCAATTGGCTTTGAAATTATTATAATGACATCTTGTAAACTGTGATCCACATAGGAACTTGGGAGCTCTGGCACAGACAGCTGAGTTGAAATTACCTGGCTGGAGCCATGTGGTCGCCTGGTAGCCAGGGAAGTCAGCTGATTCATTATTAATATTTCTCACAAGCGCTTCCTTATTCTATTACATCATCACCAGCTTTCTGTTTTGTAAATCCTTCACTGTTTAAGCTTGTCTGTCCTGGTACTTACTCTGTAGATTGACCTTGAACCCAGAGATCTGCATGGCTCTGTCTCCTGATTAAAGGCCTGTAGCACCACGCCTGGGCCTAACCTTTTTTTTTTCTTTTCTTATTTTTTATCATTTTCTATGATTTTTTTATTTACATTCAAATGATTTCCCCTTTCCCGTTTCCTCCCTCCCCGAAAGTCCCATAAGTCCCCTTCCCTCTCTCTGTTCCCCATTCAACCCCCATCTAGCTTCTCTGTCCTGGCGTTCCCCTACATCCAGTCTTTCCATGACCAGGGATCTCTCCTTCCATCTTCTTGGAAATCTATTGATATGTGAATTGCGTCTTGGGTATTCCGAGATTCTGGGTCAATATCCCCTTATCAGTGACTGCATACCATGTGTGTTCTTTTGTAATTGGGTTACCTCACTGAGAATGATATTTTCCAGTTCTGACCATTTGCCTAGGAATTTCGTGAATTCATTGTTTTTAATTGCAGAGTAGTATTCCATTGTGTAAATATACCACATCTTCTGAATCCACTCCACCGTTGAGGGACATCTGGGTACTTTCCAGCTTCTGGCTATTATAAATAAGGCTGCTATGAACATAGTGGAGCATGTGTAACCTTTTTTTTTTTCTATTTGGAATCTGCTTTGTACCAGGCTGATCTTGGGATCTGCTTGCCTCTCATGAGATTAAAGGTAAATACCAAATGAAAACAATAACCCAATAACCGAGTACCTTGTTTAACTGCAAAAGCATAATAAGATTAGCAGGGTGGGATATTGCCTCAAGATTACCACTCCCTTAATCTCTTTATCTCATTGAATTTAGGATTCAGATACATTTTACTTCTTTGTGCCCTTTTATTCTTTAAACCATACATTTTGTATCTTTCCTTTCTCAGCTTACTCTTTTTCCTTAAAAGACACTTCATAAGAACCACACAATGTAATTTATATCAGTCTGTTTTGAGACTTCCTTTGTCTAGGAAGCTAAGAGGAAGGTCTCTAAATCCACCCTGACAGTGACACACTTCCTCCAACAGGACTACACCTACAATGCCTCCTATTACTGCTATTCCCTGGGCCAAGCATACTCAACCCACCACAATTATGAAGTATTTTTTATCAAAGATTAATTAAATCAATATGTGAATCATTCCTAAGGATTTAATTTTTTCTTCAGATTTTCAAGTGTAAGTGTATGTGGCATGCATTCAAGTGTGCATATATGATCCATCTGTAGAAATGTGTGTGGGGTCTGTACATTTCTATACATGCATGTGGAGTCTGAGGTTGATACTGAGAATCTTCCAAAGGGTTTTCTAACTCAAGAGCTCACAGATGTTGCTGTTATTCACAACCAGCTTTATCTAGGAATCCTATTCCTTCCTTTTGAGGCTAGAATTACAGTTGAGTCACAACAACAGTCTAGGTTCTGGAATTTGAATTTCTTTCTGTTGATTAAGCAGTAAGTGTCATTTACTTTTATTTTGTTAACTTTTTATGTGCATTTCAGCTGCATATTTAAGAATGTCTGAACAGTGACTGTTCTCCAAAGGAGCTGGGTTCAATTTCCATCAGTCACATGGTAACTCACAACTCCCTGTTGTTCTAGCTCAGACAATGATACCTTCCTTAGTGGCTTTCCACTTTAAATTTTGAAACACATGTCTTACTGAACAAGGACCTTAGCAATTCAGTTAAACAGAATGACCAGGAAGCTTCCACAATGTTCCTGTTTCTGCCTCCCCAGTACTAAAACTATAGGTAGGTGTTGCTGTACCTGGTTTTTTACATGCAGGTTAGTAGTCCAACTGAGGTCTCTGTGCTCAAATGTCAAGTACTTTACTGAGTGAGCAATCTCCCCATTCCAATATAGACTTTTAAGGAAGATGTACAGTATGTAGCTGAAGTTGACCTTGAGTTTCAGATCTGCCTGCACCCACGTCCCAAGTGCTATAATTACAGTCATTTTTCATCATGCCTGGCATCTCTTCTCTCCTTCTTGACTCTCACACTTATTATTATGTTTTGTGTTTTTCATTTATTATTTTTAAAAATTATTATTTTAAAAAACTATGCCCTGAGTATGTGTGTGGTGTGTATGTGTTTCAAACAAACAAAAAATAAAATGGGAGATTCATCTTCAAAAAAAAAAAAGTAAGATGTACAATCTACCTTCATAGTTTGCATTTGCTCTTAAGAAAAAACAAACTATAAAGATTTGCTGTGATATCCATATATAAACAGATTTTTATTGTACAGAAATACTTTACATTTGATGGTAAATACTGGCTTAGAAGCACTAACACCATCATTCTGACACCCACTGACCACATCTTGATATCTAGAAGCAGGTGTTTTTGGAGGGGAAACCAGGAAAGGAGATAACATTTGAAATGTAAATTAGGAGAATATCTAATAACAAAAAAGATAAGTTCCAATAAAACAGTTTCTTAGACATTATACCCGTGTGATGTTAGAAAAGCCATTTAAGGACCCTTTCTTCCTTTTAAAGAATGAACAACAGGGATTATAATAATACCTATTCTCGAAGTCCTTACAAGATTAAAGCAATAATTGAATCGATTGTTTTTAGGTCAACCTGACACAAGGGACTATCAGTTTAAAAAAAAAGTCTGCATATTTGAATGTAGCCAAGTCTTGTGGGCATTTTCTTGAATGAAGACTGAAGCGGGCAGTAACAGTTCACTGTGGACAGTGTGACCCATTCACTGATGGTCCTGGGTGCTATAAAAAAAAAAAAGACTTAGAACGCCATGAGAAATAAAGCAGTAAATTAGAACCCCACCATGGTGCCATATCAGTTCTTGACATTAGCTCCTGCCCTGAGTTCCTCCAGTTTTGGGCTCTGACTGAGGAAGGAATAAATCCCTTCCTTCCCTGGTTGTTTTTGGTCATGGTGTTTATCACTGCACCAGGAACTTAACTAAGAGGTCTAGTAATTTTTTGCCAAAGAAAGTGCTACAAATGTGACCTGCTCAAATTAGGAAAACAACAGCCTATTGAATAATTTCAGTTATGAAACTGTGGAAGTCACAGAGTCTCCCATAAGGGTATATGGAAGTATCACAGGATCAGTCTTGTAGACTCAATTCTTTATGCCCCTCAGCTACACTTAAACAGGATAGTAAAGGAGTGATTAGCTTTTCTGTTTCTTTGACAATGACATTTACAATCAAAAGGGTAAAACATATCAGAAATTCCACCCCGTATCAGACTTCTTGTAAGTAAAATAGACACAGAAAAATCATTTAAGCTGACTTGGAATTTCATTTGATTTTTACAGTCATCAAATATTTAGGGAGAAAATGTTTTATTTTTGATTTTAGAAAGTTTGGCATACACATGTATGCAGTCACTGATAAGGGGATATTGACCCAGAATCTCGGAATACCCTAGACACAATCCGCATATCAATAGATTTCTAAGAAGATGGAAGGAGAGACCCCTGGTCCTGGAAAGACTGGATGTAGGGGAATGCCAGGACAGAGTAACGAGAGGGGGTTGAATGGAGAAAAGAGGGAGGGAAGGGGGTTTATGGGACTTTCGGGGAGGGAGGAAACGGGAAAGGAGAAGTGATTTGGAATGTAAATTAAAAAATAAAATAAAATAAATAATAATAAAAAAATACAAAACAAACAAAAATGTATAAAGAATAAAGAAATTTGTTAAAAAAAAAAAGAAAGTTTGGCATATATATTTCCATCAAAATTTCAAGTGTAATAGTAATTTTACTAAAAGAAGTTCCTTAGCATTTTTTGAGTAGCTACATTTATTGGAAGAATTGATTTTTAAATGAATGTTCTAGAAAAGAGAAAAAAAAATCTATACTTTCCTATTAAAAACAAAATTATTACTTAATTTTGGCTTAAGTGTATTTTTAGAATTACGTATGGCTATGTATTTGTGTATGATTGCACAAATTGGTAATTGCTTTAATGAAGTTTAGTGTAATTTGTAACACTCATATCAGAACTAAAGAGAATTAAATAGTCAGTAGGCTAGCTTAATTATTTATGAATTGCAATGTACTGTGGTTCTGTGAATAAATATTAATTAAGACATTTGCTCAATTGGCATGTTTCAGTTTTCAGTAAGATGTGCAAATTAAGTAAATTTATAATAAAAAATATAAAGCTTTATTATAAATATTTTTATTAATTATTTTTATACACTCCATATTTTATTCCCCAGACCCCAACCCCTGTCCACCCTCCAACTATTCCACATTCCATACCTCCTCCCCTCCCCCTGTCTCCATGTGGATGTCCCTACCCCAACTACCCCTGACCTCTAAACACCCTGTGCCTCCAGTCTCTTGAGGGTTAGGTATATCATCTCTGAATGAACACAGACCCGGCAGTCCTCTACTGTATGTGTGTTGGGGGCCTCATATCAGTTGACGTATGCCTCCTGTTTGGTAGTCCAGTGTTTGAGAGATCCCGGGGGTCCAAATTAATTGAGACTGCTGGTCCTCCTACAGGGTCACCCTCAGATTCATTCAGCCTTCCCTAATTCAATAGCAGGGGTCAGCTGCTTCTGTACATTGGTTGGACAAAATATCTACATCTGACTCTTTCAGCTGCTTGTTGGGTTGACCAGAATGCTGTCATGCTAGGTTCCTTCCTGTGAGTGCTCCATAGCCTTAGTAATAGTGTCAGGCCTTGGGATCTCCCCTTGTGCTGGATCCCACTTTGAGCCTGTTACAGGACCTTCTACTCCTCAGGCTCCTCTCCATTTCCATCTCTGTTATTCTGTTAAACAGGAACAATTCTGGGTCAGAGTTATGACTGTGGGATGGCCCTCCTCTCCCTCATTTGAAGCCCTGTCTTTCTGTTGGAGGTAGGCTCTCTAAGCTCCCTCTCCCTACTGTCAGGCATTTCATCTAAGGTCCCTCCCTTTTAGTTCTCTGAGTCTCTTACTTCCCAGGTCTCTGGTGCATTCTGGAGGGTACCCCCAACCATCCTTCTCCCAAGGCTGCCTGATTCCATTCTTTCTTCTGGTCCTCACAGTTTCAGTCCTTTTCCCTCCCCCAATGTCAGATAAGGATCTCCTCTCTCCCCTCTCCCCAGCCCCATCTAGTTTCCCTCCCAGGTTCTTCCCTCCCTCCTCACTTGTGATTGCTTTCTTCTCTCTCCCAAGTGGGACTGAGGTGTCCTTGTACAATTGGCATGTTTCAGCTTTCAGTAAGATATGCACATTAGGTAAAATGTGCTTTTTATTAATTAGAATTCTAAGTAAGAAATATTCTTCTTCCAATTAATTTGCTTCATAATGAACAGAATAATATAAAAATATTTTCACATAGATTTTGGTATCATTCTTCTTATAATTGCTTTCCTATATGTATTTTGATAATACTTAATAATTTATATCTTATAAAATGTTAGGCCCCCTCTTACATGGAAAAACAACAAATATCCTCTGTGAATTAGAACTAAAGAGGCTAGTGATGGGACTTCTAGCTGGGAGAGGTAACCAGATACATCACTCCAGGAAGACAAAGGAACATTTGAATCATTTCCTAAAGAACAAATATTATATGATTCTACTTGTGTGATATATGTAGAAAAGGAGAATTCAAAGAGGAGAGAACACTAGACATAGGAGAAAAGAAGTGGGAGGAAGTAGGAGTGTGATACTGTCTGCCTACAGATAATTTGCCTGAAGCAGGAAAAAAAGAATAGGACAGAGAAAATCAAGTATGCATGCCCTGGAGTTACCCAAGATAATGTCACTTGGGTGTAAAAAGTAAAGGCTATATTATGTATTTATACCTCATACTTAAAACTAAAAAAATATATTTATTGTATTTTACAGCATTATTTTATTTAAATTTAGTAATATTGAATATATCTATCCTAAAAGGTATCTTAATTCTGCTCCTTGCCTTGGATAATAAAATGCCATATATGTTTCAAGTACTGCTCAGAGAATCTGAAGAGAGACTCAAAAATGATGAACAAGAGTGAGCTCATCCTTCTATTTGTCTGTAGCACCATGTGACACCAGTGGAGTAACATGCAGGTGTTAAACAACCTATGGATAATATGTTGTGTCTGAATGAAATAGATTCTTAGTGGATGTAAAGGGACCTGAAGAGTTATGCAGATAATAGACCATGTATATATTATCTGTAATTCAAGTGAGTGTAAGATACAAACCTAATTTCAAAATAAAATAATGTTAGGCTATTTTCTAGTTCAATTTCCATTGTTATGATAAAAAGTATACTTTTTATTATATCATATATATTATTCTAACAAAAAACAACTTAAAGGAGAAAAGTTTTATGTCAGTTTAAAATTTGAAGATACTCTACTGTTTCAGGGGAGTTACTATAGTATAAAATCACCAGTCAAGACCAAAGGCAACTGAATGCATTCATGCTTATTTGAACATACTCTTACCCATCCTAGGAAATGATCCACCCATACTGGGCTATGTCTTCTTATGTAAATTAAGACAATCTTCCACAGCCATGCAAACAGACTAACTCAAATACTGACAATCTCTTTTTTAACATTCTCTTCCTACGTGATTCTGGCTTCTGTAAAGTTGACAGATAGGATCAGGCTGTAACTATTCTTTCAGACTTTGCCAGATACACTTTTACATGGCTTCTTCCTTTTCCAGTTACCCAATAAATAATGATCTTTTCTTTGGGTGTAACTGTCAGCATTTGAATTGGATGGGATGACAGTGAGAAAGCTTCATGATTGTCCAAAAGATAGATAGATAGATAGATAGATAGATAGATAGATAGATAGATAGATAGATAGATAGATAGGAAGGGTAGACAGACCGGCAGTGCAGTTAGTTAACAATGAACAGTATAAATAATGTTAGTTTCCTTAGTGAGTTAAAAGACAGCCTAATATATATGAAATCTTATCCACCCCCTCCCTGTCTCTGTCTTGTGGTATGTGTCTCTGTGTATAGATGGTCTGAGATGGTGAACAACTATTGTTCAGCACAGCTAATATGGGAGTTCTCACTTGGCTTTTCACAAAACTTCCTACACAGTAGTTTTGCTTCTTAAGCTCTAATGTTTTATATCAGAACTATGGTGAAGTATATGACCAGCATAGATAGTAACATACATGTAGAGAAATGGCTCACTGAAAGTCATCTTTAGATACATGCTTAGCAAAATATTGTGTGGAAAACAAGAATCACTCACCTTATTCTAAACTGAGTTAGAGTAACAGATTGAGAGACTTGCAGAGCCTTGCTTCCCTTTACCAGTGGTATAATTCAGGGTGTCTAAAGGAACATATTCCAACATTCAGATGTCTACAAGTAGTACTTAAGTGTTGCACTGAGACAATAATTACTTCTTAATAACCTAACATAGTGCCAATAGAACAGAAATATGGGATGTACTGGGACCATGGCTCTAAGGTACATCATGCTGGGAAGCAGTATCAGTCAGCCATTGTGTTTATAAAAGTGTAGAGAGTCACTGAAGTGCCTTATAGCCTTAGACACAATTCAGCTGCCTGCATTCTTCACATACTCTGAGCTGAAGAATTCCAGCCACACCTCCTCCTACCTGGCGGAGCTGGCAGAGCTCTGGGAACAAGTCTTTTGTCAAACTTCAGCCTCCAGCAAAGCAACAGACCCTATGGGGTCAGATTCCTCGAGGAACTTTGGTGTCAAGGGCCTGCTGAGAAGCGCTGAAAAGACTCTTCGACCCTGGGAGGGAGGGTCACACCCACAGCACATATATTGTCGCTCTTATCCCCAAAGTAAAAAGAAAGATTTTGTACAGCCATGCACTAATGTCTCTGTGTGTTCTTTTCTCTCAACCCCTGTCGTTTCATTCTTCAGCTCTTCCTCCACATAGAACCTGCTCGTGTGAGCAATTCCCGGGAAGTTTCATAAAAGCAACTCTGAAACTCACATCCTAATTTTGTCATAGAATGAGTTTTTATAAACAGCATAGCGATCTCCTCTATATTCATTACATCTTGCAAATATTTTGAAATTTGACATTCCAATTCCTATATTCAGTAAAATATTCTTTTTCCTACATATATTGGAAACAGGACTGCTTATTGCCTCAAAAAGTCTGACGCTGTTGGGAAACAAATTCTGCATTACAGGTAGATGCTTAGGGCTGTTAAGTATCCTGTCATGTTCACACAACCTGAGCAGGGATGGATGTGGACTTCAGACCCCAGTCTGGTGCTTCACCCTGAGCTCTTTCTATTTTACCAGACTATCTCTAATATTTACTTCCCTGAAAGGTTGTCACAAAAACACAATTCTCAGAAATTCATCATTTTTTAATCTTCACTTTTCACCAGCAAATACATTTCTGGTTGTGATAACTGTAATCTGCAGACTGCTACATATTAATACAGACTGACACTGGTTTGTTTTCAGGCACTCATTTATGCAGTGTGAATGAAGTCAGCTGTGGCAAAGTGACAGGAGAGAGAATTTCTTATGCCTCATTAGTGGAACATACAGCAGCAATCAATTGTTACATTTAATAGTCACCACACATGGGAGATAGAGATTTATTCCAGCCAAAGAATTAAACTTGAAAACAAAAAGACTGAAGGAGATCACAGCAGAAAGCTTCCAAAATAATTGAAATTTTCAACAAGTTTTATAAAATTTTTCTAAATTTTACATAAATATAAACACACACATATAATCACTGGATCTATATGCATTTTGTTCCACAATCATACTGTTAATTAATTAATTTATTTACATCTGAAATGCTGTCCCCACTCCCAGTCCCCCTCCCCAAACTCTCTATCCCTATCTACCCTTCTCTTCTCTAAGAGCCCACCCCTTTGTATTCCCCTCTCTGGTCCATCAAGTATCTGTAGGATTAGCTATATATTCTCCCACTGCAGCCAGACATAGCAGTCCTATGTTCAGCACGTGTGGAGCCTCAGTCCAGCATGTGTATGCTATTTGACTCAGTCTCTGAGGGCTGCCAAGGGACCAGGTTCTGTGACTCCATCTTTCTGTAGAATTCTTACCTTCTTTAGAGCCCTCAATCCTTCCTCAAACTCTTCCATAAGAGTCTCCAACTTTTGTCCAATATTTGGCTGTGGGTATCTGCATCAGTTTCAGTCAGCTGCTGCGTAGAGATTCTCAGAAGACAGTTATGCTAGGCTCCTGTCTGCAAGCAGAACAGAGTATCACTGATAGTGTCAGGGATTGGTGCCTGCACGTGATATCGGTCTTAAATTGTTCCAGTTATTGGTTGACTATCCCCCCCCTTTTTTTTAAATTTTAGGTTAAAAGTTTTGTGGGTAGGTTGGTTTCCCTATCCCTCCACTGGGGTCCTGTCAGGCTAAAGGAGGTGGCCTCTTCTGGTTTCATGTTCCCTGTTAGGCATCTCATCTAAGATCAACTGCATTGGCTCATGAAAGACTTCCCCAACTGAGGTATCGGAGGCTTTCTAGAGATTTCCCACAGCCTTCCACCCCAGGCATCTACAGATTTCTATTCTTTCTCCTGTACCTCTGGCCCTCTCTCCTGTCTCTTCACACACCTGATTCTGACTCCTCTCCATTCCCCTCCCAATCTCCATTCCCACAAAATTCTCTCCCTCTATCTGTCTCCTATGACTTGTGTATCTAGTTTTATGTTGAGATCCTTGATTCATTTGGTCTTGAGTTATGTGCAGAGAGATTAATGTGAATCTATTTGTACTCTTCTACATGCAGACATTATTGGACCATCCCTGCAACTTTGAGACGAAGCCTCCTTGATAATGGTGAACGATGTTTTACATGTGTTCTAGGATATAGTTTGCTAGAATTTCATTGAGTATATTTGTATATTTGCATAGGCGTTCATAAGCATTATTGGTCTGAAATTCTTTGCTGAGTCTTTATGTAGTTTAGTATCAGGCTGACTGTGTCCTCATAGAATGAATTAGGTAGTCTTCCTTCTCTTTGTATTTTGTCTAAGTTTGAGGAATACTGGTATTAGTCTGGTACAATTCAGCACTAAAACCTTCTTGCCCTAGGCTTATTTTGGTTGGGAGAATTTTAATAACTGCATTGTTTTATATTCTTTGGGGTTATGGGACTGTTTGGATAGTTTATCAGATCTTGATTTAACTTTGGTAAATGTTATCTGTTCAGAAAATCATTCATTTCATTTACATTTTCCAGTTTTCTGGAATACAGGCTTTTGAAGCAAGACCTAATGATTCTTTAAATTTCCTCATTGTCTATCATTATATTTCCCTTTTCATTTCTTATTTTGTTAATTTGGATATTGTTTCTGTGCATTTTAGTTAGTTTGGCAATGGGTTTGTCTATCTTGTTGATTTTCTCAAAGAACCAGCTCTTAGATTAGTGATTCTTTATATTGTTCCCTTAGATTCTAATTGGTTGATATCTGCTCTGAGTTTGATGATTTCCTGCCATCTACTACTCTTGGATGTGTTTGATTCTTTTTATTCTAAATCTTTCAGATATGCTGCTAAGTTGCTAGTATGAGATCTATCAATTTTTTTTTTTAAATAAAGGCACTTATTGCTATGATTTTTCCTCTTAGCCCTACTTTCATTGTGCCTCAAAAGTTTAGGTATATTGGGCCTTCATTTTCATTGAATTTTAGAAAGTCTTTCATTGCTTTCTTTATTTGTTCCCTGGCCAAGTGATCTTTGAGGTGAGAGATGTTCTGTTTCCATGAGTATGTGGCCTTTCTGTTGTTTCTGTTGTTGTTGAAGTTGAGCTTTAATCCATGGTTATCTGATCAGATGTAAAGGGTTATTTCAATCTTCTTGTATCTGTTTAGACTTGCTTTGTGCCCAATCATGTGCTCAGTTTTGGAGTAGGATCTTGATGGTGCTGAGAAAAAAAGTATATTCTTTTGGTTTTGGATGAAAAGTCCTGACAATATCTGTTAGATCCATTTGGTTCATAACATCTGTTAGTTTCACTGTTTCTCCATTTATTTCTCTTTCAATGACCTGTCCATTGATGAGAGTGGTGACGAAGTCCTGTACGAATATTGTGTGTGGTTCAGTGTGTGATTTAAGCTTTAGTAATGTTTCTTTTACAGATGTGGGTGTCCTTGCATTTAGGTCACAGATGTTCAGAATTGATGCATCATCTTGTGGATTTTTCCTTTGATGAGTATGGTTGTCTTTCCACATCTATTTTATTAGATATTAGAATGGATACTTCAGCTTGTTTCTTGAGACTATTTCCTTGGAAAACCTTTTTCCAGCCCTTTACTCAGAAGTAGTGTCTATCTTTGTTGCTGAGGTGTATTTCTTACATTTAGCACAATGATGGATCCTATTTATGCAGCCACACTTGTAAACTGTGACTTTCTACTGGTGAATTGATTCCATTGATGTTGAGAGATATTCATAACCAATCATTGTTAATTCCTTATTCTGTTGTTGGTGGTGATTTTTGGTTTTGCTGTGATATGGTTAATTTCTTGAGTTTTCTTTGGTGTAGCTATCCTCCTTATATCAGAGTTTTTCTCCTGGTTTCCTCTGTAGAACTGAATTAGTTGAAAGGTATTGTTTAAATTTGGTTTTGTTGTGGAATATATAGGTTTCTTTATCTACAGTGATTGAAAGTTTCATTGGGTATGGTTTTCTGGGTTGTCATGAAACTAACAGATGTTATGACCCAAACCTAACAGATATATACAGAATCGTCTTTCATCCCAAACCAAAAGAATATACTCTTTTGTTTGATTAGGGTTGGCAAGACATCTATCTAAGATCTTCTTTTCTTTAGATTCTCTGTTGAGAAGTCAGGTGTGATTCTGATACGTCTGTCTTTATATGTTACTTGGCCTTTTGGCTTTTAAAATTCCTTCTTTGTTTTGTACATTTGGTGTTTTCATTATTATGTAGCAAGAGGAAATATTTTCTGTTCCAATGTATTTGATGTTCTGTGTCCTGTAAGTTTATAGTCATCTTTTTAGGTTAGGGAAGTTTTCTTCTATAATTTTGTTGAAGTTATTTTCTGGTCCTTTTAGCTGGGAATATTCACTCTTTTCTACTCCTATTATTCTTAGATTTGTTCTTTTCATAGTGTCCCAAAATACCTAAGTGTTTTGAGTTAGAAGTTTTTTACATTTGGCATTTTCTTTGACCAGTGTATTAATGTATCAATCTTCTATGCCTGATACTCCCTATCTCTTGTGTTCTGTTAGTGATGCTTCCTTTCCTATTCCCTTTCCTAGGTTTTCCATTTCCAGGGTTGCCTCCATTATTGTTTGTTTTTATTGTTTCTATTTCCATTTTTATGTCTTGGATTTTCTTTTATTCATTTCTTTCAACTGTCTGATTGTATTTTCCTGTATTTCTTTAAGGGATTTAGTTGTTTCCTCTTTAAGAGCTTCTACTTGTTTATGTTTCCTATGTTTCTTCAAGGGATTTACTTATACCCTCTATAAAAGCCTATCTCATCTTCATGAGATGAGATTTAAGGATTAAATGTTGCTCTTCAGGTGTTAGGATATGCAGGGACTGCTGTAATCAGAGAACTGGGTTCTGATGGTGCCTTATTGCTCCGGCTTCTGTTGATTATGTTCTTGAATATGCCTTTCACCATTGGGTTGTTTTGGTGTTGGCTGCCCTGGTGGTCCTTGGGAGTGGCAAGCCTTTGGAACTGGTTTTGCCAGATGGTTACAGATAGCTGCAGACCTCCCACAGTTCTGACAGAACTATAGCCTGGGGTATGGGGTGCAGATACTTGGTTGCAGATAGAAGTATGGCTGGAAGGAAAATGCAGTTCTGACAGGGTGGGGCAGAGCTCAGTACACTACTGCTGTGCTTGCTGAGGTCCAAGCAGGCAGTGGGTTTAGAGATTGGGTCATGGGTGTCTCAGCTGTGTGTCTTGGTTTAAAGCAGGCCTCCCAAGAGGCAGGTGGAACTGGGAGTTGTGGGAACAATATACACATCATGATTGCAGGTGGGGATATGACTCCAACACAATTCATTGCAGACCCATTTCATACTTCTGATTTATCTAGGGGTCTTCCCAAAGAGGTATGCAGTGAGCAAAACACATAGTTACCCAAACTGGGTCCTCACAAAGACTCCCATTTTTAAGTCAAACTTAGAGAAACTTATTCTGGAAAGTCTTCTTCCAAATTCTTTTTTTTTTTTTTTTTAATTTAATTTTATTTTATTTTTTTAATTTACATTCCAAATCACTTCCCCTTTCCCGTTTCCTCCCTCCCCGAAAGTCCCATAAGCCCCCTTCCCTCCCTCTTTTCTCCGTTCAACCCCCTCTCATTACTCTGTCCTGGCGTTCCCCTACATCCAGTCTTTCCAGGACCAGGGGTCTCTCCTTCCATCTTTTTAGAAATCTATTGATATGCTGATTGTGTCTAGGGTATTCTGAGATTCTGGGTCAATATCCCCTTATCAGTGACTTCATACCATGTGTGATCTTTTGTGATTGGGTTACCTCACTAAGGATGATATTTTCAAGTTCTGACCATTTGCCTAGGAATTTCGTGAATTCATTGTTTTTAATTGCAGAGTAGTATTCCATTGTGTAAATATACCACATCTTCTGAATCCATTCCTCCGTTGAGGGACATCTGGGTTCTTTCCAGCTTCTGGCTATTATAAATAAGGCTGCTATGAATATAGTGGAGCATGTGTCCTTATTGCATGCAGGTAAAGTCTCTGGGTATATGCCCAGGAGTGGTATAGCCGGATCCTCCGGAAGTGTCATGCCCAGTTTTCTGAGGAGCCGCCAGACTGCTTTCCAGAGTGGTTGTACCAGCCTGCAATTCCACCAGCAGTGGAGGAGTGTTCCTCTTTCTCCACATCCTCGCCAACAACTGCTGTCTCCTGTGTTTTTGATCTTAGCCATCCTGACTGGTGTGAGATGGAATCTCAGGGTTGTTTTGATTTGCATTTCCCTAATGACTAAGGATGATGAACATCTCTTTAGGTGCTTCTCAGCCATTAGATATTCTTCAGGTGAGAACTCTTTGTGTAGCTCTGTACCCCATTTTTTAATAGGGTTACTTGCCTCTCTGGAGTTTAACTTCTTGAGTTCTTTGTATATCTTGGATATTAGCCCTCTGTCGGATGTAAGGTTGGTAAAGATCACTTCCCAGTTAGTTGGTTGCCGCTTTGTCTTTTTGACGGTGTCTTTTGCCTTGCAAAAGCTTTGTAATTTAATGAGGTCCCATTTGTCTATTCTTGATCTTAGAGTATAAGCTATTGGAGTTCTGTTCAGGAAATTCTCCCCTGTGCCCATATGTTCAAGGTTCTTCCCTAGTTTCCCTTCTATTAGTTTCAGTGTGTCTGGTTTTATGTGGAGATCTTTGATCCACTTAGAATTGAGCTTAGTGCAAGGAGATAAGGATGGGTCAATTTGCATTCTTCTGCATGTTGACCTCCAGCTGAGCCAGCACCATTTGTTGAAAAGGCTATCTTTTTTCCACTGGATGGTTTTAGCTCCTTTGTCAAAGATCAAGTGACCATAGGAGTGTGGATTCATTTCTGGGTCTTCAATTCTGTTCCATTGATCTACATGTCTGTTACTGTACCAATACCATGCAGTTTTTAACACTATTGCTCTGTAGTACAGCTTGAGGTCCGGGATACTGATTCCCCCAGAGGTTCTTTTACTCTTGAGAATAGTTTTAGCTATTCTGGGTTTTCTGTTATTCCAGATGAATTTTTGAATTGCTCTTTCTAACTCTATGAAGAATTGAGTTGGGATTTTGATGGGGATTAAAAATAGATCACTTCAAAGTCCTTTTGCTTTTCTATTTTAATTTTAAGATTGTTATGGTTTGAGTGGAAAATGATCTTGACATATTCATGTATTTGAACACTTGGTCACCGGCCATTGGTGGTGTTTACTTTGTTAACTCATTGGATGTGGTATTCAAGATCAGATCCAGGGGCATACGGAGTGGGCTACAGTAATCTAGCCAGACTGTTTGAATTCTCTGAGACCCAGTTCATAGACCTCTAAAAGATCCTAACACCACAGATGTATCTCTATTAGTAGGCTTTTACCAGCCATGAAACTGTGAGCTAAAGGCAATTATTCTTCCCCTAGCCTGTTAATCTCGGGGATTTTATCACAGAGGTATACAAACAAATTATTGGAAGTGCCCCAAGTATTAATCATCAAAGTGATCTTAGGGTTAGCCTTTCCCCACATGGAAATAATACTTTAGCACTTTCCATGTAACTCATAGTTTACTAGCCATTTTCTTTCATTTCCTTTCAAAAAATTGTATGAGAAATGTTACTTCTTATAGTATGTTTTGATAATATCTTTCCCATACCCCATTCCTTCCAGATTCTCCCTAACCTCTAATCCACTCAGCTTCATGTCTGTCTGTCTGTCTGTCTGTCTGTCTGTCTATCTATCTATCTATCTATCTATCTATCTATCTATCTATCAGTCAAATAAGAAAAACCTGAAAACAAAACAAAAAATAAAAAAGTGAATACAATAAAATTGATAAGAAACAAACACACACACACACACACACACACACACACACACACACACACACCCCACTACATAATGTTCAGAGTTAGAAACTCTGGCACAATCATTCCTAAATGGAGTGTCTCCATAAGATCCCTCTCATTAGGGATCAGGGATCTCTGTGGAAGAGGAAGCAAGAAGAGTGTAAATGCAAGAAGGGATAGAGGACATGGAGGAAATAAGATGACACAACAGGATTAATGAATATATGAACTCACAGATTGTAGCAGCATATAAAGGGCCTATAAAGGTTCAAGCCATATAATATTTTTTAGCATTGATATTAAAAAGTTGACACAATATCCTATCTCTAACCAAGAACCTATCTGCAATTGACATTTACTTGCAAAGGATAATTTAGTTTTCTCTAATCCATTCTCATTGGGTGTATAACCACAACTAAGGGTAGTCCATGCCCAGGAGCTGCTAGCCAACACAACATGAACTTAATGGTACTTTTTTAGATGTTGTTTTGTTTGAAAATGTCTGTGTGTGAATGCATGTGTATGTGTTTGCTTCTGGTCTTTTGTTTGTATACTGTCATTTATAATTTTGCCTCTTTATGGGTTTTGTTTGTATTTGTATGTCATTCTTGTGTTGTTTCTTTGGTTTATTTTTTCGTTTTTCATGTTTGTTTGTTTGCTTGCTTGCTTGTTAACCTGTTTGTTTTCTAAAGGGAGAGGGAAGGGTAACATCAAGTTGAAGCAGCAGGGAGGTTTTGAATATAATGGAATTGGGAGAGAGAAAACCAGTTAGACTATATTGTCTAAAATTATTTTATTTTCACACACACACACACACAGAGAGTATAATTTTCTTGTGAGATATGCTGGTATACAATTGGCAAAAATATTATGGGAGTAACTAGCTATTTTTTTTATTGGATTTAAGGACCACTTCATGAGATGGAATCCATTTCTGATACTGCTAAAGTGGTCTAGTATAGAGGTGGTTCTGATACTAAGGTCCTGTTGGTTCTTGATCTCTCAGTAAGATGCAATGGGCCAATTGCTGCGTGGAAGAAAGGGCAGGACTTCCAGGTTCTGCAAGCAAGCTGGAGACACAGAAGAGAGAGGAAGGGAGAGTTCACAATGCTTCAGGGAGAAAGAAACCAACCAGACATGTGAGATCTTGAGTAGGAGTTGGGGAACGTTGAGCTGGGCCTAAAGGTGGCTGAGCAAGTTGATTACAGATTTAGGGTGCTGAAGTTGGAGTACTGGGAAGAACATACTAGCTGAGAAAGATTGGGGCCACCCTTCAATTTAGCTAATAAGGCAAGTTGAAATTGAACAATTGTGTGGGCCTGTGTTTTTCATTTGTGGATCCAATATTCTCTGGGTAGGAGGCTGATAGCATGGTCCATCCAGGACTTAAGGAGAGATAGCAAAAGCTACATGCAACAGTCTAGAACTTAAGACTTTGATTATGGACTACTATTATCTGGATAAAGATAATCTGGGAAGAATGGGGCATGGGAAAGATATCAAAATATACTGTAAGAAGAAAATCTTTAATAAAACTTTTTGAAAGGAAATGAATCAAAATGATCGGTATACTGTATGGTACATGGACAAGTATTATTCCCAAGTTTAAGGATAGTTCTAAGATCCCCTTGTTAACTAATGCTTGGGGCACATTTCCAGTAGTTATTTTGAGGCATGTGCTGTAAGCCTATAGTCATTTGCTTTAAATAACACTTCTGTCTTTTGTTATAAGTATTCCCACAACAAAACATTAAAACAAAACCACTCCTAATGATATATCATTACTTCTTTGTTTCTGTGTCTTGTTTTAGTATTTTTTGTTTGTTTGTTTGAGATGATTTCACTCTGCAGCCCTGGCTGAACTGCAATTCACTATTTAGAGCAGAGTGATTCTGAATTCATGAAGTTTCATCTGTCTTTGCCTTCTAAGAGGCATTTGACATAAGCCTACATTCATTTGCTTTAAATAACATTTCTGTATTCTTTGTTATTAACTATCCCCACAACAGACAAATGAAGCAAAGAGAATACCACTATATCGTATAATGGTGCACATTTATTATAGACGATAGAATTTGGATATAAACTTAGGTAGTCTGGCTCCAGGATCCATTCTCATATGCCACTGAAATGGTCTTGCAAATAGACTGTATGTATCTGAAAGATTCCAATGTGTTTTATTCTGACTAGCATGCTAACATAAACAAATCTGTAGACTTTAAGTCTATTTATGATTGCTATTTAAAAATAATGACTTTTCATTTAAAATAAAGTCTAGTAATTGATAGGACTCAAATTGGCTTCATACAAGTTTTGAACACAGTGAATATAAGAGCTGTCAGTTTGCCACATTTTCTCTAAAGCTTAAGTCAAAAATACTGTTCTTATTGTCTTTTGTGGAATTCTGTGCATATAACATTTATGTGGGCATAAGGGAAACATCTTTAGAATATGTTATAACAATGTTTAGGGGGTTGGTCTAAGCATTCTCCTAAGTACAGAGAGAAACTTTAGGAAGAACCTACTCTAGTTTAAGGAAGAGTATTAGGAGATCCAAGATCATAAAAAACAAAACAAACAAACAAAAAATAGAGCTGTATTTTAATGTATATATGCAGGTGTGTGTGTGTATGTGCATATGTGTGAGTGTGTGTGTGTACGTGTGTGTGTGTGTGCATGTGTGAATATGCATGTGTTCCTTAGCACCTTATGAACATTTAGAAGAGAGATTAATTACAACAAACACAAATACATACATACATACACACACACACACACACACACACACTCACACTCCACATACAACTTTTGGTTAAACAGTCATTAAACAGTCTGCATTTCCACAAATTGTTAAACCTTAGGCTATTACAACTATTAAAGTTAGACTTGACCTTATTTGGGGAATTCTACTATATAAATTCAGAAATATTAGAAGAAAAAACCAGAATCTTCAACACATTCATACACCCAGAACTTTCTTATTAAGTACACCATTAAGACGGGTAAAACTCTGCATTAACAGTGCAGCTGTTCTCATTATGTGTTGGAGCATATTCTGGGTATATGCCCAGGAGAGGTATAGCTGGATCCTCAGGTAGTATTATGTCCAATTTTCTAAGGAACCACCAAACTGATTTCCAGAGTGCTTTTACCAGTTTGCAATCCCACCAGCAATGGAAGAGTATTCCTCTTTCTCCACATCCTCTCCAGCATCTGCTGACCCTTGAGTTTTTTATCTTAGCCATTTTGACTGGTGTGACATACAATATCAGGGTTGTTTAGATTTGCATTTTCCTGATGAGTAAGAATGTTGAACATTTCTTTAGGTGTTTCTCAGCCATCTGCTTTTCCTCAATAGAAAATTCTTTGTTTAGCTCTGTATCCCCTTTTTTAATAGGGTTATTTGACTCTTTGGACTCTTCTTGAGTTCTTTGTATATATTGCATATTAGCCCTCTGTTAGAATAGGCTTGGTAAAGATCATTTCCCAATCTGTTGGTTGCCATTCTGTCCTATAGTGTCCTTTGCCTTACAGAAGCTTTGCAATTTTATGAGGTCCCATTTGTCAATTCTTGACCTTAGAGCATAAGCTATTGGTGTTCTGTTCAGGAAATTTTCCCCGTGTGCCCATGTGCTCCAGGCTCTTACCCACTTTCTCTTCTATTAGATTCAGTGTATCTGGTTTTATGTGGAGGTCCTTGATCCACTTGGGCTTGAGCTTTGTACAGGGAGATAATAATGGATACAATAGAAGACTGCCTGGTCTGTGTTCACTCAGAGATGAGACAACTAACCCTCAAGAGTCCAGAGGCCCCAGGGAGTTTAGATGTCAGGTGGGGTGGGGGATGGGGACATCCCTGTGGACATGGTGGAAGGGAGGGGATAGGGGATGTGGAATAGTTGGAGGATGGACAGAGGTTGGTGGGGTGGGAAATAAAATATTTAGTGTATAAAAATAATTAATTAAAAATTTAAAAAAAGAATGGATCAATTTGAATTCTTCTACATGTTGACTGCCAGTTGAATGATTACCATTTGTTGAAAATGCTGTCTTTATTCCACTGTATGGTTTTGACTCCTTTGTCAAAGATTAAGTGACCATAGATATCTGGATTCATTTCTGGGTCTTCAATTCTATTCCACTGATCTACCTGCCTGTCATTGGACCAATACCATGCAATTTTTATCACTATTGCTCTTTAGTATAGCTTGAGGTCAGGGATGATGATTCTGCCAGAGGTTCTTTTATTGTTGAGAATAGTTTTCACTATCCTGGGCTTTTTGTTATTCCAGATAAATTTGGAAACTGCTCTTTCTAACTCTGTGAAGAATTGGGCATATACCCAGAAAATGCTCCAACAGGTAATAAGGACACATGCTCTACTAAGTTCATAGCAGCTTTATTTATAATAGCCAGAAGATGGAAAGAACCCAGATGTCCCTCAACAGAGGGATGGATTCAGAGAATGTGGTACATTTACACAATAGAGTATTACTCAACTATTAAAAACCATGAATTCATGAAATTCTTAGGCAAATGGATAGACCTAGAAAATATCATCCCGAGTGAGTTAATCTAGTCACAAAAGAACACACATGGTATGCACTTGCTGGCTGATAAGTGGATATTTGCTCAAAATCTTGGAATATCCAATATACATTCACAGACCAAATGAAGCTCAAGAAGAAGGAAGACTAAAGTGTGGATATTTTGATTCTTCTTAGAAGGGGAATCAAAATACCCACGGCTCACAGCTAACCAATAGACTGAGCATGGGGTCCCCAATGGAGGAACAAGAGAAAGGACCCAAGGAGCTAAAGAGGTTTGCATCCCCATAGGAGGAATAATAATATGTACCAACCAGTACAACCAGTACCCCCAGGGCTCCCGGGGACTAAACCACCAACCAAAGAGTACACATGGAGGGACCCATGGCTCCAGCTACATATGTAGCAGAGGATGGCCTTTTCAGGCATCAATGGGAGGAGAGGCCATTGGTCCTGTGAAGGCTCGATGCCCCAGTGTAGGGGAATGCCAGGTTAGGAAAGTGCGGGGAGGGGTTGGTAAGCAGGGGGAGGGGCAATGTGATAGGCAGTTTTCAGAGGGGTAACAAGGAAAGGGGATAACATTTGAAATGTTAATAAAGCAAATATCTAATAAAAAAAGTGCAACTGTAGAGAGAGAAGATATAGTGTCTCTCCCTCTTCTTTCATACTCTATAGCAAGAAAGAAAAATCTTCCTGCAGAATAACTGTATTTTAGAAACTGATATGATTATGAAAATATAATGAAGATTGAGATCTTCAGGTTTGCTAGACTATGAATAGAAAGAATGTCTCCTTCTGTAAGTGATGCTCAAAGCAGTGAGCTCTCACCAAATGGAACCGTTGCAGAGTAATAAAAGGAGATATTTGAAAGATAATATCCAAGTGGATCATGGTGAATGCTAGAAACCCTGGAGGATCACTAATTTATGCTCTCGGTGACAGACAAGTGTAGACATAGGAGATTGCATGGAAGAAGACACTGTCTAGTGTACATGTCAGTGAGTTAACTCTCTTCAAATAAATCAGAGCACCTAAATTATAGATATTAACAATAATAAAAAGCAATATGAATGCTTAAAGATCAAGGAAGAACTGAAATTTGGTGGATTTTATATATCCAGAAAGTGAAATTTTGAGATTTCTTAAGTATTGAGCTAGAGTCTAGGACCAAGTGGAGAATCTTCAATGATTCTGAGTAATTTCTTGCTTTTACATAATAATAACTAAGATTAGGAATTCCTATTCATATATGAATATGAATATATATTCATATATATACATGTGTGTATCATTATATATGTCATATATTATCTCTTTACCTACATATAGGTAAACATATATGTGTATATGTGTGTGTGTATATATATATGAAGGATAGATAATAGATTATATATAGATGATACATGTGTATAATCTTTTCAAAATGAAAATAAGTAAAATAAAAGTATAAAATTTTATTACAACTGTATCAAATCTATTCAACCGCTCAAGAAAACAATGTTCTATTTTCTTTTTCCCAGTATCATCTCTTGACTTACTGCTAGATCCTACTTGTTCTTGTCTAGTCTAAAATAATTTTGTCCTATGTTTTTCTACTGAGATATACCTTTTCATTATTATTTACTTAAGCATAATCCTATGTAATATTCCATTTATTCTGCTCACCATCTTCCAATATTTCTTTACTTTTCATTATAACTTTTAGTATTTTTGCTTTAATTTCCATTTTGAAACAGAGTCTTACTGTGTACACCAGGCTGATCATCAACTCACATGAAATCCATACTGTCTTGAAATTATGCCAGCCCTCCCGTATTTATAAGTATGTGTTCCTATTTTCTTCTTTATCTGTGAGAATAACCCATCTATTTCCTGAATTCCATGCCATGTTTTGCTGGAAAGACTACAGTCCTCATGTATCTAATATTCCTGCCCCATATCTCTTTTACTTTTTTACAGTCCTGGAAGAAAATGAGTGGCCTAATCAGGTGTAGAATTTCAGGTTGTTTTAATGAAAGGGCTCTTTGGTTGTTGGAATAGTTTTGGGAAAGTCACAGAAGATGTTGCAGAAATCATGAGCTGGTAAGATTGTGGGCTGTTTTCACAGGTTTGCAGTTACCAGGATCCAAGGGAATTTGGGGAGCAGGAATGGCAATCTGTATAAGTGTTGGGAAAAATTAAAAATACACGTCTCTCCCAATCCAGAGGGCTTCTTCGAAATGACAAAAAGAAATAGATTTTTATTACTCTGTAAACATTAACCTTTAGTGAGATATACATTACAGCCAATGCCCCAAGAAGCTGTAGACAAAATTTCATCCTTTAATACCTGACTATGAAGGTACAACAATTATGAATCCACTCTTAAGAGAAAGAATATCATTCCCTCAATAAGAATTGACAATATTCCTTTTCACAAAACGCTCATCATAAATGCACCCTGTAACTGAGATAAAGTCTGTGTTAATTAGTAATATGTGAAGGAAAAAATAAATAAGCTCATATCATTTTAAGAGATGAGACCTTTGTAACTTAGAGTGTAATACACTATAACATTGGGTCATTTCATGTCACAGATTTCTGATACTAGCAACATTGTTCTTTCTTGACTACATTTTGAAACAATGCCTCCAAGTCCTGAAGAAAGATATTTTTTAAGTGAGAACTGGCAAGAGGCTAATCCAACTCTTATTGAAAAATTACATGCATTCAAGAAAGAGATAAGCATATACTTAGAAGTTTTCTTTAGTAAACAAATACGCTAAGAGACATGAAAGAAGGGAAGTCTTCTATTTCCAACTAGGGTGATAAAGTATCTTGTCTTTCATTTGTCTTTGCCATGTAGTTGCAATGTTATCCATAATGTCCCATCAAAGATGCTGAAGAAAGGGATACAATAGCCTCATTCCTCTTACAGCCTCTAGACACCTTTCTAGTTCATTCTCACCAATACCCTTGCATTTGCTTTGAAGACACCAAGAATCAGAAGAAATTAAAAAATTACTTTTACCTTTGTTGCTTAGCATGAGCCTTAATTCATTTTTGATGATATTATGAGACAACAGAGAATGGGTAGTTTTTTCAAGTGATTTGTTTGGCACTGAACTCAGGACCATTGGAAGAGCAGTCAGTACTCTTAATCACTGATCCATCTCTCCAGCTTCCGATTTTTTTTTCTTTCTGTTTTCCTAGAACTCAATTTGTAGGCCAGTCTGGTTTTGAACTCAGAGATCCATCTGCCTCTGCTTCCCAAGGACTGAGATTAAAGGTGTGTGCCAATACCACCCAGTTCAATGATAAGAATTTGTATCTAGAATTCTTGGAAGCATATCTTTGCCAACCCAACAGTCCTAGAGGAATGAAATGGGATTGTAAGAACTGAATACTGAGCTTTACTTGAGTCAACTTGTTTTTTGTTCATTTGATGTTTGTTTGAGACGGGGTTTCCTGTGTAGCCCTGGCTGTCCTGAAACTCACTCTGTAGACCTGGTCTTGAACTCACAGAGATCTGTCTGCCTCTGCCTCCTGAGCACTGGGATTGAAGGTGTGTGTCACCACTACCCTGCTGTTTGCATTTTTGAAGGTCTCAATAAATAGCCCAGTTTGGCCTTGGGGAAAAAAAGAAAGAAAGAAAGTGGATCCCTATAATAATAGCATTGGGAGTTGGAGCCTAGTGCATGAGGATCATAAGTTTAAGGCCATTCTTTTTGGCATAGCAAGAATCTGTTGAGAAAAGAGAAAATACATCTCTTCAACTCATAGATCATTTTTCTAGAGAGGAAAAGTTGACATGAACCATTGGGTTCTGAAGCTCTGGGTCTGATAAGGGCCTCTCCAGTTGCATCACCTAAGAGTGAATAATAGTGAATGGCAGAAGCACATGTGAGAAGGAGAGATTGCATTTCAAGAAAGAAAACAAAAGGACAGGAAAAGCAGGTTTTTACTGTTTTTATTTTTTTTATAGCAATCCTTCATGAATATTACCAAGAATCTCTCAAGAACAATATCAATTTGTCCCAAGACTGGAAGTTTCACTGACCTTCCTTTGAATCACACTTAAATGTCCTAATACATTTGAATATTCTCATTCTGCACATTTAAGCTTCAAGTTCATGAATGTTGTTACAGAAACCAAAATTAAACCATGAAGAGGTGGGTATTGCAAGAGAGAAAGCAGAGTGAAATATAGTACAGGGGAAAATTATACATGAGGAAAATATATGGCTTGGTCTACCTCACTCTAACCCCCAAAGCAGTTGGTACATAATTTTTAAAGAAACGTCTCAGAAATTGAGAAAATTACACTGTATAGGTTAAATAGAATTTAATATGAAAAAGCATCTTTCTTACATGCCAAATAATTTTTGTTTAAAGACTAACACAGTGGCAAGAACTTATCTCATACTTGCACTTATCCTTAAAAGAATGCCTTGTGTTGTTCTGCTGTTATCTCACACTAGAGAGAGAGGGAGGGATCAATGTCTGTATTGGATTGTGAATCTTCTAAGGGGCAGGCAGTACTCATAGACTGTAGGTAGTCAGTTGCTGATAAATAGAAGGAATCATGAGTCTGAAATCAAGATTCATGGTCTATCTCTATTGGAAAGAATCAACTAGAAGCTTGAAGAAAGGAAGCCTGTAAATGCCACTTACTTAGCAAACCTTGGCAATGAGAACTCTGGGGACTATATTGGGAAATGCAAACAAATGATGCTCATTAGGCCCATTTGTTATTCATCCTCAAAGCTATATTTCAAACAATCTTTCTAGAATTTCAGGCAAATCACACTTTCTCTACTTACAAATATGTCTGTTATTTTCCCCTTTTCAGCATCACAAGTAGAAATAAACTTTGTTAAGGACAGATAAATTTTTCATTTGGCAATATGTGGATATAATTGTTCTCTGATAAACTAAAATGCTATATAAATATTTAAACATGAAGATTTTATGGAAAAGCACATTTGAACATGGAATTAAGTTTCTGTCCCTATGCAGTTTTATGTTTTGAAAGTATGAATACATTAATCTATTCTGGTTTCTACATTAAGCATATATAATATAATAAATGATAGATCTCAACACTTAAAGCAAGTATAATACAACCAGTTATGTCTTATTATTGACAGAATTTACCATGTCTAGGTATAATCTGTTTTTTTTAAATACTATTGACTTACTTAAAGGCAATTTATAAACCAGTTTTAATATCTGTTTAATATAATACTCATACTAATGATGACTATATTGTTTTGAAATGGGTATGGTAATGTATACTGTATAAAAAGCAATTCCTTTATTCAGTCCACAGATGTATGCTCATCTCTTTGATGGATATGTGATTTTAAAACCACAAATATGGAATGTAATTCCTTTTCTCGGGGAGATCTCAGTGTAGTGTAATTTATATATTCTAGTAAATACTAAAAAATAAAGGTATAAATAGGCATATATACTCCTGTAAGAAGGTTAATTCATTCTTCTAGAATAAATGCTTAAAAAGGATGCTATTCAAATGGATCTTGAACACCATCAGGCTGTAACAGATGGAGAGGTGTGTAAACAGAGTGGTATTTGAGAGGCTGTGTTTTATTTCAGAAGCTACTGGTAGTAATAACACATTAAACTCACAGAAAATTTGATAAGAAATATGAGGTCAAGCGGACAGCAAAAACCAAACAAGGTGATGTGTATTTGTGCCTTGAAATAGTTTGTTCTTCATCCTGAAGGGGATGGCAAGTCTTGAAATTTTAATGTCATATTTACCCTTAAAAGACATAAATCCTCACATAAAGTGCATGCCTAGCTACATGGGTAATCAGAGGTCAGAAGAGCAATTTGAAGGCTATTATCATCACAGGGTGAGAGTTGTACCCAGATTAAATGTCTGCCTATGGAAACAGAGAAAAATTGGAGGTTTTCTTGAGCTACTTCATAGAACCTTTCATGTAAACACAGAGCAGGACACTGGGCTGAGGAAGGATGGAAATTCTATATAAACTCTTATGTCTTTACTGTGTATAACTGGACACTTAACAAAAACATGGGGATTAAGAAACTTCTTGAATTTAGCAAGAAAATAAAGAAATGATGACTAGTCTCTCATAATATACTTGTTACTGAAAAATAAGTCTCCCATGCTGAGTGCAATATCAACCATTCTTCATATGCTCAGAATCAGGGGGTAAGGAACTCAGCAAAATCCCAGCAGGGAAAGTTTGTATCCCTCCCACAGTCTTTATGATCTCAGCTAGCATCCTCTGAGTGGCTGAAGATGACTCAAGGAACTGTCCAAAATATCTGAATAAGAATGTCCCAAATTGATTTTTGTCTAAAAGCATTTTATATGCATGAAAGCTATCATAACCATAAAGTGTCTATTAATGTATATGCAACCACCAATATTCATTTATGATGTTAGAAAGTAAAACAAAGCATTTAAAGTAATTGCTAATGCATTTTAAATAGCAATGACAAGTTTCTTAACTGCTCTCATTTATAGCTGTAGATATTAGTATATAGTTTGAAAACAGAGGTCCTGGAAAGAGTACCATTGTTTCTCATGTCATGTTTTCATTCATATAAAACGGGCAATTCCTGACTTCATGAAGAACATGCAGTGAAGTTGAAATTTAAGGGTTCTTTGGAAAGTTGATTGGATGGTGTTTTGCTGGGGCAAACACGTGAAGGGAGTTTCCTTAAAGTGGACACAGCTGTGAAAGTCTGAGACAGACTTGTGAAGGAACGTTTCACTGAAGCAGACAGGAGAGAGGATTTTCTGCTAAAGCAAGAACATGAAAGAACACGTGGTGAAAGATTCTTTTCTAAGGACACACATATATTGGTCCACTTTACATTTTGTAGTTGGGCTGCATTTGTCGGGATGCCATTGAGAGAAATGCACCAAAAACAAACAAACAAACTTCTGATGATATACTGCAGTTTCTTACAGCTTCTGTGGTCTCCGTGTTGATTGGATGCATGTGCTGAGGCAATGCTGAAGCAAGACACATGCTGAGGTAAGACTGGTGCTGAGGCAAAGCACCACTGGAGGATACATGATATTTGGATGGTACAAATAAGATTCTAGGGATTGATGGAGACAGAGCTTGGCTTGCTGATACAGCTAGCTGTGCAATGCTTGTGGGTCTGACTTCTTTGCTGATCTTCGCATCCCTGAGAAAGGCACAGCCGAGAACTTCTCCTGGTGTCCCTCTGGGTCCCTCCTGCTGCTTCAAGCCTCAGTTGAGGCCTGGCTGTCTCTGTTAGGTTGTGTCACAGCTGTTGCTAACCAACTTTACCAAACTGGACTGCTGGTGTATCTGTGAGGTGTTTGTGAGTGGATCGAGCTACCGCTGCCTACTAACCTGTGAACTGAACTGCTGGTTTCCAGACAACATAGATGGGAGTTGCTCCAGTGAACTTTTCTAAACAGGTCCACTTCCCCTGTATCCTTTCTTTTCCACTACATCTAGTAGTTGGTGGTTTACAAGGAAGGTTAAAGTGTTTAAGAACCATCATTAAAAATAGGATTTAAAAAAAATAAAGTTACAATGACGCTTTTCATGTTTCCATAACTAATGTTGCAAGTTGTCATGATGACTGAGATGAAGAACATCTGATTTAACATAGATACAAAGTTGGAGAAGGAGGGGTGTTTTATGCTGTTTGATATTGATTAGTATTCTACTCTGATATGGCAGTGAAATTGAAATGTAGTTTCTAGGAATTCAGTTGCAGTGTGACATCTGAAATTGGGACAGTGAACTAAGTCTCCAGTTGTTATGTTAAATATGCGTTAAGGTATTTTCGCACATGAGTGGATTGTGAACAGACATATTATCTAAGAGTTGTTTTCGTTATGCCATGCATAGGTCTTGTAAAAGTAACTTTTATTCTCCTCTTGTAATTGTTGTCTGAGAGGCTTACTACCTCCATCTGCTAACCTAGGGCTAGTCCAGAAAGCTTCTAGTCTCTGTACAATCTAATCTAGTCTTAAGATATTTTCAGCCTCTGAGACTTGCAGCTGAATAAGCTCCCCTTGTCTCATTCTTTCTGAATTCTAGTTGTCTGGTTCAACTCAATTCTTCTGGCTCAAATTCCTCTACTGGCTGAATTATTCAATCTGGCTTTTCTCCAAGCCTCTGAATTGCTCTGCTTGGCCTCAAACTTACTCCAGCAATCTTTTCTTATCTTCTGGCTCCTCATTCTGCTTTTACCTGTGTCTAGCTTTTTCTCTCTTCAATCTGTCTTTGTAAAACTGCCTCCTTCTCCATCTCTGTGCTGCTCTACTCTCCCTCTCAACCTTACTGTGCTGCTATCCATGAATTTTACTCTATTCCTGTGTTGTACACTCTTCTCCCTGTACTGTCTGTCCTGTAAGTAGCTTCCTTTTCCTCTCTCTTCTTGTGAGAGTTGCATATATCTTATTCCATCAAATCTTTCTCTTATTCATTCTTTCTGCCACTCAATTAGACATCACTTTGAAACATGGGTGCTTCCCTCTACTAACTTTACTTTCATTGTTTGGGATTAAAGGTGAGTACTTAGGGTGTGTCTGAATTTCAGCCAGAGGGATTAAAGGTGTGTGCTAATGACTGAGCCATACCCTAACTAGAAAGAGGTTCAAATATCCTGTAGCAAGGTCATTTCCAAAATATTGCTTTGCTGAGATGAACACATCTTCCAAATGCTGATATATTTTGAAGGGGAGGCAGGAGAGGGTTGGTTGGGGAGCAGGAGGTGGAGGGGAGGGAAGAGGGCATATGGGACTTTTGGGAAGGGGTGAACCAGTAAGAGGGAACTCATTTGAAATGTAAATAAAGAATATATCTAATAAAAAAAGAAAAAAAAGAAAGTTTATCCAATTTTCTAAAATGACCACCCATATATCAACAATTTGGGGATACTCTCAAGCTTGTTTGGGTTGAAATTATCACAATTTATCATTAACAATGTTGCCATTCTTTTATTTTAAATAATTTATGTTCTTAAGAAACTATCTTCCAAAATCTATGTTGAATAAACAGTGTTCTTTCTATTATTTTTTTTCATTTAAAAAATAGTGTTCTATTAAAGAAATGTAATTGTTAACAGTCCTGTTGTATAAACACTTTTCTCTGAGACAAGCTTTACATATTAGTGAGCTGCTGTAGTTCTAGAGATTTCCTGGACATGAGAAGAGACTATGATGTGTAACTAACAAAAAGCTCATTTCCTCACAGTCCAAGGAGGTAAAGATCAGGGTGTTATACCTTTAGACTTCTCACTTCACTTTTTATAATCAGTCTTTATTCATGTGCTATGTGAGTTCTTTGTGTGCATGTGCATTTCTAATTCTCTCTTTCTCTCTATCTTGCTCTCGTGCTGTTTGTTTCTGTCTCTGTGTCTGTCTCTGTCTCTCTGTCTCTCCCTCTTTCTGTCTTCATCTTATTCCTTTTAATCTCTCTTTCCTCCATTCTTTGCTAAGTCTCCCACTCTATTTCTTTGCCCCCATTCTTGCCATACCTTCCTCCTTCTGCAAGTATATGTTTCTGTGTATGACTTTATCTCTTTTTTTGAGGATACTAATGTGGTTAGGACACAATGTAAAGCCATCATATTTAATCTTCCCAATATCCTGACACCTTGTTTCAAACACAATCGGATTATGAGGTATTAGGGCAAAAATTTCAACATCTCACTTTTCAAGAGACATAATCACTCTCATAACACTATACACACATGTACATTCTTATCTTCAAACAATATTTCAATGAGTAATACTGGAAGACATTGGTTTTATGAAATTAATACATTTCTGTATTTTCTAGAATATATGAGTAGGAATGATACCCACTAACAAGCATGCATAGTAAGGAAATCAGAGGTTGCTTTGCTTATCGTCCATCTTTTCTCTTGACTTGTGATATAGAAGTAAAAGCTTCAGCATCCATGGTGTGTGCACTTCGACAGTTGACAACCTAGCAGAAAAAGACAAATAGTAAACTAATGAAAGAAGAGACTTTTATTTCACAGTCTATTTCAGAAAATATCAGATGCTATTGGAGGTCCATGAACTACACCTTGAAATGTTGAGAAACATTGATTTTGTCTTATAAGACTGGAATGGGAAGTTTTCCTCAACTGTGATGATTGAAAGGCTAGGCTTTGCCTTTCTTTATAGCCCGTTTTTTTTTTTTTTTTGCTGTTGTTGTTTTGGTTTTTTTTGTTTTTTGTTTTTTTAATAATATGAAGCTCCAAGTTAGAGACCCTCAAGATTATAAGTAAATGTTGATGGGTGTCCTTTCATGACTTCATCTCTGTAGTAATTTTATAATATTTTATTGTCTGAGCAGACATATTCCCATTATCAATATAAAGTGCAGCTCTTATCCCCAAGGGAACAGAGAGTTTATTTGCCCACATATTAGCAACCTCAGCTGGAAACAAGGAGTCAGGTCACTATGAATAATATGTTCCACTGTCCAAGCAGTTGTGTGAACTCATAATTACAGAACAAAGCTGGGTTATAAATCAAGTCATTTTTCCTGCATACAATAAATAGATGATGTCTCCACCAAGCAGAAAAAACTTTGCTATAGATTAAAAGTGTTATTTATTGACATTTTGAGTCTTCGATTAACAGAAGGTTAGGTTCTGTGAATACATTTGAAACATTTTATTTGAAAGTTGAAAAATGTTAGGGCAGTCACAGAAGTGAGCAATGGATACATATCAAAGGAATTAGATATACGTTGGCTGTGGATCAGCAACATTCAAACTCTCCACAGTCTCATAAATTCTATGTCACAGGCATGGCTTTTTCCTGGGGTCTTTAGTTTATATCACTGTAATGAGGAGGAGACCAGATCTTGAAGCAGTTCTCTTTACCGAGATAATTTTAAGATGACTCTTTGGTTGTTGCTGTTCTTTTGTTTGTATTGTTTTATTTTCTATATTTTCTTTTTACTTTGCAAAGTACACTCACTACTCTGAAGAACACTGACAAATCTCCTACTATTTTAACATCCAAGTCTCTTCCTGTAAATTCTTTCTGGGTATCAATAAAAGCCCTTAGGCTCAGCAAGTTGATATAGTTCCTTTTGATTCAATGATAGGTCTACAGAGATCAATTATCTGTTCTTTAATCACCCAACCAGCTAACCTGTAATGGTTTTACCTGACAAAATAGTACAATCAGAACTTCAGTCCTTCAAGAGAATGAATAGCCAGAGTTCTTTAAAAATACATAAACCACAGAAAATACATGTTTGTACATGCACACACGCACACACACACGCAAACACACACACACACACACACACACACACAGAGGGGGAGGGAGGGAGGGAGGGAGGGAGGGGGAGAGAGAGAGAGAGAGAGAGAGAGAGAGAGAGAGAGAGAGAGAGAGAGAGAAAGAGATTTTTATAAGATGACTAAGACATCATCAAAGATATTCAAGGTCTCTGGAGATTTAGTCTCAATGTCTGTAAACTGAGTAGTTGATGGTATACACAGCACTCATTGTAGAGCCTGGGAGATCATAAAGCAGGGGCACAGAGTACTGTGGTTTCAGCTTCCCTTTGTCTTTTGTTCTGTTCAGACTTACTCTGGATAGAGGAATGCCATCCATTTTGGAGAAGATCATATGTTTCCCCATTAATCCAAATGCTAATCTTTGCTAGAAATACCCTCACACACATACGTACACACAAATAATATTGAATCAACTTGTTTGCCCTCCTGTGGCCCAGTTAAATTGACAGATAAAGTTAACATCCTCAGAGGGAAGATAGGAGACTCACATGTCGTTTCTAATCCTAATATTTGTCAGAGTTATTTGCTCTTGTGGCTCCGCCTGATGGGTTTTCATTGCACTGGCATATCTCATTTCTCAAATAAACCAACCTGTCTTTGTATCTGAGTAAATTCCTGCCTACTTTCCATTCACAAAAGCTTGAGGATCAAAACCTTTTTCTTCTGTTATCATTTATTATTTCCCATGTAAATATCAACTTTTGCAATCCTTTCTACCCTGTGTGTTGAGGGCATAATATGTGAAGGCCACCAGGCTGTTGAACCATCCACATGGTTCCTCCTCTTTAGAGGTATGAACTCATTTGATGGCTTTTCATCATTGAGAATCAGACCATGAAAGAAAAGTATTTTATGGAGTATGCATTAGAGTTTGTAGAACATTCTAGAGAGTCAGTGGTGTTATCCTGAAGGAAGTAGCATTTTATCTATGCGATGAAAGATGCATAAACATTGGCTTCAGTGGGTGTGCCATTCCAGAATTACATGGGTCCATATACTGATAAAAAAACTAAGCATAGTTAAGTTTAATATATATCTGAAGGACTCTTGGCCTCAGTACTTGGCATGCAAATGTAAAAAAATCACAGTTCAGATCCCAAGAACTCATGAATGTGCTGGGTGGGCAGAGCAGTCAGCCAGTATTTCTGTTTTAGGAAAGCAGAAATAAGGGAATCCCAAAGCAAGCTTGTTAATTAAGAAAAGTAGACAGTCCAGCTCTCAGTTTGATTACTAGACCCTGTGTCAATGAATAAGGTGGAAGAGTGATGTAGGATGATTCCCAACATCAGCTTCAGTTCTGCACATACAGATATACCAATATATAGCATTCTCACATATGAAACTATACGTATGTACAACACGCACACATACACACACACACACATCAGAGAGAGAGAGAGAGAGAGAGAGAGAGAGAGAGAGAGAGGAGAAGGAGGGAGGGAGGGGAAGGGGGGAGGGGAGAGGGAGAGAGAGAAAGGTTATTTTTTGTTCGTTTGTTTTGAATCCCAATCTTTTGATTTTACCAAATGAAGACTCATGAGCCAGATGCTGTTGTGAAAGCCTACTAGCTCAGAAAAACAGAGAAAGAACCCAGCTGATATTCTTGCTCAACCAACATTCCAGAAGGAAGAATTCCATTCTCTTTATCCACACTGTCTTAAAAACCCTTCAAACAGAATGTCTCTTCTTTCAATTTCCTATGTGTCTTTCTATCCATCCTCCTGACTTCCTCCCACTCTCTATGTTTTTTTTCCTATGTTTACTTCCTTTCAACTGGTTGCTTGTTCTGCCCCTTGACCTATGATTGATGTTATTCAATATTGCTTACAATAAACAGAAGTCTCACTCAGACTAAACATATGTGTGTCCTGGAGCTGAGTCATACCACAACTGGAAACACATTTATTCAGCACAGTCTCACAATCTGATCAAATAATCTATCACACTCTTCAATTAAGGGAGTGTGCTAATGTTGAGCCACACAACAACTAGAGACAATTTTTTCCATTATACAATCTCAGTGTTCATAGTGTGATCAAATATCTTATCAACCCTGCCCAAACAGAGAGAGAAAGAAAGAGAGAGAGAGAGCGAGAGAGAGCGAGAGAGAGAGAGAGAGAGAGAGAGAGAGAGAGAGAGAGAGAAGAGAAGAAGAAGAAGAAGAAGAAGAAGAAGAAGAAGAAGAAGAAGAAGAAGAAGAGGAGGAGGAGGAGGAGGAGGAGGAGGAGGAGGAGGAGGAGGAGGAGGAGGAGGAGGAGGAGGAGGAGGAGAAGGAGGAGGAGGAGAATAGAGGAGAGGAGAGGAGAGGAGAGAGGAGGGGGAGAAAATCAGTCATGTCTGCCTTTACTATAGTTTTGCACATGTAGCTAATACAAATGGTAGAAATGTCCTTCAATTTCTGTGGTAGCAGTTATCTTTATTATAATACTGTACCTATGAGGCTGTCTCTATATACAGCAGGGTTACCATTGTGGTATTGGTAAGCACGTATATGCTTGTAAGAATGATTATTCCTCCGCATTTGATCTCTTTCATAAAAAGAATAAAAATTACTTTTCAAATAAATAATAATAAGGATCAGAGCTTATGGTTATGGGCCTAGTGCCTGTGATTAAATATTTAACAAGGTTCTATTGGAAGTGTGCATTTTCAGGGATTTATTGTTCTGATATAAAATTCACTAGGCTTAAACTAGGCAGTCTGCAACTTTTTATTTTCTAAATCGGTTTGCCTGTTTAATGTTATGAAAGTTTAAAGAAAGAAAAAAATAATAATGTTTCCAGTTTCAATTACATCCCAGTTCCTTTCACTCAGTGCCTGTCTGACTTTAAAAAGTAATAGCAATAATGAATGAAGAGACAGGTTTATAACATGCATTTCATGATAGAAAATGAAAGCACAAGATAGGTATTTTGTAATTGGATGGGTTTATAATAACTATATTTTCTTCTCCACAAGAATTGTGTGCCATAAGGAAACTGGGGCTCACTGTGTGGTATGAAGTTAGTGACATTTCTGCACCATCAATTGATTTTATCATCTTCAGTAAGCTGATAGGTGTTTCAATTTTTGGTTATTTGTAACTCCTAGCTTTTTATTTGACCAAACATTATAATAGATCTTTTTAATAGCATGGTTTATTGTGCTTTGCCCCAAATTTAACAATATTAATGCAGGATACTTCTGAAAAGTAATTAATTCAAAATACTATTGATCTAAAAATGCAGGTTATTCCCTTAATTTTTTATAAAAGTAAAAATAAGTTTGAAAACTTAATGGAAGTCTAAAATTTTTACTATTAACTATAAACCAATGGAAAATGAGAATCCAGGAACAGTGTTATCTAGTTGGACATATATCCTCACCAAATGTTTCTTACTAAAGGAAATGGATTCAGTATATCTGGTGGTGTAATTTAACAAATAATTTTTAACTTTATAAAATATCCATGAATACCATCCATGAGAAATATTCCCAGAAAAAAATATATTGGAAATCTGAAACACAGTGAATAAACATGGATCATTTATGAGTTAAAAGAAAATGAGGTCAGAAAGATGGCTCAAAAGGTAATGCCTCAGAAGCCTAAGAAGTTTGACACACATATCAGAGAGAGCTTCCTGGTGGGCAGACACATAAGGGGCCTAAATACATATATGTTCAATCACTGTTTTGGTTTTTTTACATTGAAACACATAAGTATTTTTTAATGTGTTTTTATTTTTGTCTGTTTTTAATTTTTTATTGGTTATTTTATTTATTTATACTTCAAATGTTATCCCCCTTCCCAGTTTCTACTTCTCAAATCCCCTATCCCATCCCCCCTTCCTCCTGCTTCTATGAGGGTGCTTCCCCACCCACTCACTCCTGCCTCACCTTCTGAGCATTGTCCTAATCTGGGGCATTGAAATTTCACAAGACGAAGGTTCTTCCCTCCCATTAATGCCAGATAAGGCAATCCTCTGCTTCATATGCAGCTGGAGTTATGGGTACCTCCATGTATACTCTTTGCTTGGTGGTTTAGTCCTTGCAAGGTTTGAGGGGAAGGACTGGTTGATTGATAATGTTGTTCTACCTACAGGGTTTCAAACCCCTTCAGCTCCTTCCCCTAAGTATTCTCTTGGGGACCTCAAGTTCAATCCAATGGTTGGTTGCAAGCATCTGCATCTGTATTGGTCAGGCTGTGGCACAGCTGCTCAGGGGACAGCTCTAGCAGGGTCCTGTCAGCAAGCACTTCTTGACATCAGCAATAGTGTCTGGGTTTGGTGTCTGCAGGTGGGAAGAATCCTTAGGTGTGGCATTCTCTGTATGGCCTTTCCTTCAGTCTCTTCTCCACACTTTGTCTATGTATCTCCTCCCGTGGCTGTTTTGTTCCTCCTTCTAAGAAGAACCGGAGTATATATACTTTGTTCTTCCTTCTTCTTGAGGTTCATTTGGTTTGTGAATTGTATCTTTGGTATTCCAAGCTTCTGGGCTAACATCCACTAATCAGTGACTACATACCATATGTGTTCATTTGTGACAGTGTTACCTCACTCAGGATATTTTCTAGTTCCATCCATTTGCCTGTGAATTTCATGAAGTTATTGTTTTTAATAGTTGAGTAGTACTCCATTGTGTAAATGTACCACATTTTCTGTATCCATTCCACTGTGAGCAATATCTGGGTGGTTTCCATGTTCTGGCTATTATAAACAGGTATCCTATGAACATAGGAGCATGTGTCCTTGTTATATGTTGGAACATCTTTTGGGTATAGATGGGTCCTCAGGTACTATTATGTCCAATTTTCTGAGGAAAGGTCAGATATTTCCAGAGTGATTGTACTAGCTTTCAATCCAATCGGCAATGGAGGACAGCTCTTCTTTCTCCACATCCTTGCTAGCATCTATGGTCACCTAAGTTTTTGATCTTAGTCATTCTGACTGTTGTGAGGTGGAATCTCAGGGTTGTTTTGATTTTAATTTCCCTGATGACTAAGGATGTTGAACATTTCTTTAGGTGCATATCAACCATTTGATATTTCTCAGTTGAGAATTCTTTTTTAGTAATGTAACATTTCTTTTAATAGGGTTATTTGATTCTCTGGAGTTTCACTTCTTGAGTTCTTTGTATATACTGGATATTAGCACTCTATTGGATGTAGGGTTGGTAAAGATCTTTCCCCCATCTGTTGGTTGCCACTTTGTCCTATTGACAGTGTTCTTTGCCTTATAGAAACTTTGCAATTTTGTGAAGTGCCATTTGTCTATAGTTGATCTTAGAACCTGGGTCATTATTGTTCTGTTCAGGAAAATTTTCCCTCTGCTGATGTATTCCAGACTTTCCCACCTTCTCTTCTAATAGATTCAGTGTCCTGGTCTTATGGGGAGGTCCTTGATCCACTTGGATTGGACTTCTTTAATCTTTTAAGGTTATAATATAAATACAAAATTTCGCCCTTCCCTTTCCTCTCTCCAAATACTCCCACATATTCTTTTCTGCTGTCTTTCAAATTCATGGTGTATTTGTCATTAATTTCATACAAATGAATACAAACACACACACACATGCACACACACAAACATATACATACATATACATACAGGGATACACACATACACATACATAAACATATGTATGTGTTTATATGTGCATGCATGTGTATGCATGTATATATGAGTATATGTATGTGTGCATGTGTGTATGTATATATATATATATGTGTGTTTATGTGTGTGTGTGTGTGTGTGTGTGTGTGTGTTAGTATTCCTAAGAGTAACTTATGCAATCGCTTTTAAGTTGCAGCTTTCATATTCTTCTCCTTCAAAACTTTCAAACTTCCAGTCAGAAAACAATAACCTTTTCTGTTTGTGGCCTAATTATCCAATACCACACTATAGCCAAAGCCAGCAGCTAATTTTGAGAGAGAAAGAGGTTCACTTCATTTCCCCAAACATCTAAGGATCCTCTATGCCAGCTCAGAGAGTTGAGAGTATGCAGCTTTGTGAATCGTGCTGTGTGGTAGATGTGAGTGTGAATGCTTTTTTTCAGTGAAACTCGTGACTCAACTGTGACCTTATCTTTCCTGATTCTTCATTCCTTAAATCAGTGACTAAATTAATGTTCTCCTTTAGACAGCAATACTCTGGAGGCAATACTGCAATCTCCAAACATGCACAGTGGCACATGAATACTCACTCATACAACACATGCACACACAAACTCTCTCTCTCTCTCTCTCTCACACACACACACACACACACACATATGCACACACACACACATTCATACAATACCATTACCACTAAAAATAACAGAATCAATGAGTCAAACTTACATTGAAAATTTAACTTCAAATGCCTGCTGAAATACCAGCAAGCCAAAGGTTGGGACATACACCTCTTACACTTGAGAGGCTGAGACAGATGTTTTGTAAATTGGAGAACAGAATCAGCTAATCAGAAATCTCAAAATAGTAGTGAAAAGAAAGGATTAAGGAAATGAAAAAAACAAACATCCCGGGCAGGAAGTTTGGTTGGAGATGGAATTTCAGTGGTCCCTTTGCAATGATCTCATTTATACAATATGGACTTGGAAACAGGCTTAATGAATGTTGTTAAAAGAGGCAGACTTAGAATTGGAAGTTATTTGTATAAGGGAAGACATTGATTACATTTCTTTCTGAAAATAGGGGATGAAAGAACATTGAAATACCATTGTGAAATGTCTATGGAGAGGAAGAAAGAATAAGAGGTAGAGACATTGGGAAGCTGGTTCATGGAGGAATAAGAGCTATGGAAACTAGTGCCTGCTAACATCATGTATGGGACAGTGAGATTCTGGGGTTGTTGGCCCATATATGAGCATCTACATCTGCTATGGAGTGCTAGGTATAAAATGAAAGATTTGCTTTTTATTTAACAAGCTTGTAGTTACAAATAGAACCATAAACTGGGGATTTTCTCGATCTTATATAAATCCCCTAGTGAAGCCAACATCAGATAAGATATTGGAGAAAGATCAGAGTTAGGAATAGGTGTGTTTTTCCCCCCTCTTCTTTTTTAACAGTACAGAGTTTGTAAGCCTAGTTGCTTATAGCAGATGTGAAATTATTACACTATTTCCTGAGTCAAAGGATATTTCCATTTGACTTTGGGGGAGATAATTGAATGCAAAGATCAACTGAACTCTGGAGGCAATTAACATCTGATTTAAATTTAGTCTTCCATGGAGCTTGGGTGATTAGCCTACCACTTAGCAGGGTTCTAACTGTAGGGTAGCCAGGGGGCATGCACACCTGTTATCACTGCATCTGGCTTGCCAGTGCCACTGCTGCTTCACATAAATAAAGCAAGGAAATAGATAAACAGCGTTCCAGCAGCACATTGTTATACCTTCATATGGCATTTTGATGATTTGCACATCTTTGTAAATGAATATATACTTGTTAAAATGGATAGCAACATTCAAAGGAAACATGTTAGGCAAGTAATTGAGTCATTATAAAATATAACATTTATCTACAAATTAAAGTGTTTTTTTCTTATTATGGGTGTTAAAACTCTCTCTCTCATGGGAAAATGAATAGACTGGAAAATGAACTCTACAACTTACTATAAAATGACATATGTACATATAAAAATAAATTTCTTTTGAAAGAGATAACAGAAAATTCAACAGACCCCCTAAACCATAATTTTTATCAGTTTAGTTTTTTTTTCTGAATTATGTTAGCCTATACACTAGATTGTATGTCAGCCTATAAAGTGAATATTACAAGTTCCTACAAAGGCCATAGAAAAGTTTTTAAACTATAGCCTTTATTGTATGTAGAGAACATCTTCATAAACTACAATATTCATAGATTAATATGTCATATAAGAGAAAGAAAAATGTGCTCAGTGATATTTGTTGAGTACATTATTCTTTGAACTGAGTTGTTTGTTATGTAAGAGTATTTCTTAATAAATAATTCCTAAATGATATTATAAGAAAACAAAATACAGGCTATTTATATAGTCACAACAGCACAAATATGAGTTCATTATAGGCTATCTAAAGAATATGGATCTTTTTAACATAAGCACAATGAAAACAAAGTTTCAGTTAGTAATGTGAGACAGAATTATAGATTTCATGTTAAGCCAATCTTTGTACTCAACAATGGCAAGGAAGCAAAGAAGTCATTCACTAAGAAATTGAATTGCAATTAAAAGCAATCGCAGTGAAAGCTGGGGATAAAATGAATCTCCCTGAACTCAGCATCACTAAAGTAATAGCTAGGGTTTATCAAAGGAGAAGCTTGGTGAAGGAGAAGTTATAAACCATTCGGGATTGCTGAGTTTATCCAAAGATTAGAAACTCCTCAACTATGCTGCAGGACAGAGGCGCTAAGTTCCTTGAAGAGTGTACCACAAAGGGAAAGTTCCTAGCTCTGGAGAAAGACTGTGGGCTGTGAAATATCAGGAGTCTTTCTTTACAAAGTTCCACATCTCAAACAGAGGAAAGGTTTACAATATGATTTCCTGAAGCAAATGCCATCAAAAAAGGCAAGTTAAGACTTCAAAGCTGAGAAGAAGCCTGTCTACTACTAACTATTCCAAAAAATTCAGCATCTCAAAGGCCCCAAAAGGCCTTTCATTGGGGAGTAGGGGTGAGGGAACGAAAGGAAGAGACCAGGATGGTAGTTCAGCTTCACTGTTATCTAGTTACAGGTGGACTTCTTGACTGATTATTGTTCTTCATATTATGGCATAAAAATGTTCATATTTGATTGACTCTATGGTTTCCCTCAGAATCATAGTGAACTGTCGGACTTTCTCACCAAGCATATGCAGCTTAGAGCCTTGGTCCTGTGAAGACTCCATGCCACAGTATAGGGAAATGCCAGGGCAGTGAGGTGAGGCAGAATTGGATGGGTGGGTGGGGGAGCACCCTCATAGAAGCAGGGTAAGGAGGGATGGGATATGGGGGCTGCAGAGTGGAAACTGGGAAAGGGGATAATATTTGAAATGTAAATAAATAAAATATCCAATAAAAAAATATGAACCAATGGGGGACATTCTCATTCAAACTTCAAGAACTGGTTAACACAATTTTAACCATGAATAACAAAGCCATGAGCCTCATGAACTTCGGTAACAATGTACTATTCTTTTCAATATTGCTCTTTTTTTACACATTTATGCAATAAAAGGCTATTATGTTGCTTCTATGAATGTAAAGTACATCATTTCTAATGCTGTCAAGGATGTCAGATGACTAAATAAAAGTGTAACACCTATATCTGCTACTTATTATAACCACAAGAATAAGATAATCTAGTCTGTCTATATTCTCATATATTTCAGTGACTTAGAAAATCTAAGTTTTGTTTCCAGATGTCTTATGATAATGCTTTGGGGACTGCAAATAAATATACATTTCATATCTTTTTTTTTTTTTTTTGAGACAGGGTTTCTCTATGTAGCTCTGGTTGTCCTGGAACTCACTCCTTAGACCAGGCTGGCCTCAAACTCAGAAATCCACCTGCCTCTGCCTCCCAAGTGCTGGGATTAAAGGCGTGCACCACCACTGCCCAGCTACATTTCATATCTTTCTATCAATTCTCCACCCATATTAAACCCAGTGTGATTTTGTATACCTATTATATGCATTTTAAAATGAATTTCAAATTCTATATTATCTATCCACACTTGCTTTTAGAGGAAATCATTTTTAATTATATGAAAGTAATGATTGCAATATTTCCTGGTTAAATTTTTCATTTACCTAGAATATAAATTAAATTATGTGTTTAAATTAACAGCTTGTAGTTTATGATGATGTGATTGGGTTTGGTAACATTACTTTCAGGGAAATTATAAAAAGCCAGATAGAAGACACTGAATATTAAAGTATACTATTTTTTATTAATTTTATTGTTACTAATATTTTTCTTTCCAAATGTGACATGTACAATCCTTTTCTTATGTTTCCAAAAAATATATCAAAATTGTCAGTTTCTATGATAATATTAAATACATTCTTAGATGTCTTTTAATTTTACTGTTTTCAATTGGAAATAGAAACAATATAAAATATTGTCCTAATGATCCATGCTCAGACTGATCCATAGCTTATCATGTTGAACAATTTTGTGTACGGGGCAATCACTTGACAATAAACTAACAGTTCAGAGGCAAACAAAACAAATATATATCAGAACTGATTTTTCCTAAGCACGCACCTTAATGACTCAAAATGGTTCTGGAAGATTTGAGTTTTTCTTTTGATTATAGGAAAGATTATTATATTATTTCTTTATACTGGCATAATTTTTTTTACTTATTATACATAGCCTCATCATGTCAAAATATTACAAGGACAATGGTTTAGGGGGATTATTCTTAATCTGAATGAGCCATTTTATGCCCACAGTGACAGTATGTAACCAGCCTATGTTCAATTAATTTCCATAAAGATCTATTGTAATTAATCTGAATAAAAATATGGTTCAAAAATCCAAAATACTGTAATACTTACTACATCTATTAAGTGGTAGTTAGAAACATTAATTTGCCAGTTTCTTGCATGTTGTTCCTAGAATATAGGTACAGGCTTTAAGCATCTTATCTGTTTCAGACTTGTCATTCGTTTCCCAAATGAAAATTTCACTAAGCCTAAAACTTAGTGCAGAGGTCGGAAAACTGTAACTCCACTTGTTCACTACTTTGCTTTCCCTTCTAGGAACCACAAAAAGTTAAGTTATTAAAGAGTTTCTACAAATATGTGTCACGGATTACCATACAATCTTCTAATAACATCTGATAAGTCTACTTTTAACTTTCACAGTCATTTTGATTTGGTTCCTTTTCTCTTTGACATTCATTTAAGAAAAATCAAGGTGTTGTTTAATATCATAATCATCTCACCTTTAGAACTCCAAAGTATTAAGATTTATTTTGGAAAAGAATGAAGATTAAATGGTTGCAATGAGGAAAAGAAGGAGCGACCCTTGTAGAGTTGAGGACAAGTCAGGAATTTTTCAAAACCTTTTATGTAGCCTTGTCCAAGTTTCCTCAGAGTCATGAACCATGATGCAGCAAGAACTGTTGGCTTGAAAATTTTTATCTTTGTTAAAGTATCATTTAAGACCTCTGGGTGAATGTCAAAAGCACTATAGACTTCTAAGGTTGTTACCAAAATTAGCCATAATTAGATTTTGAATCAGGTCATGTTCCTGGTCAGTGGTGAAACTAAAATCCAATACAGATGTTCCAGCTCCAGAACGTCTACTGGAACCTATCATGTTTTCCTTCCTATCCACACTCAGCCAATGGGGAAACTTTCAAATAATGAGCTATAGACTATCTGTGGTGGTTCCTAGATTTAAAGGCGCTATTTGGGGGCTGAAATATGTTTTACCCTTTGTATTACTCCATTTTTAAAATTCCATTTTATGTCCCAGGATTCTCTCCAGGGTAGTGCTTCAAGACTATTTTTTTCATGAAAGCTGAATTAAGAAAATAATGTAAATGTTGCCACGTTAAAGTCTCTAAAATGCTAGATTTAAGTAACACACCCTTCCTAGGAAACGTTCAGAATTTAGAGTATCAGTACAGTTCCTAAAGCTATTTCATGAAGTAGCTATTCCCTTTAATGTTAATCAAGTATCTCGTAAATATCGTCGAACAACCCACAGACACCAGTGCCAAAGACACTTCTCTGATGCATCTCACATGACTTTGCATTTCCTTATAACTTAGGGATTTCCAGTGGCTTCAAGAAAAAATGTCACTCAAAAAAATATGGTAATTGGAAATTAGAGGACATTATTAAACCAGCCAAATCTATTGAATTAAAATAATTTCCTAATACTCAATAAGACATTAGAATGAATTGATTAAAATAATCTTATGGAGCTGTAAACTAATTTATTTGTACTTTGAAAGTTAAAAACAAAAGTTCACATTGGGCAAACCAATGCATCTCTACAGGAATACACAAAATCGTAGAGCATGTGAACTGAGCACAACATTTGAATTTGTACATTAAAATGTTTTTTTATTTATAACACAATAAAAGAATTTCATTTGAATTAATTAAAATATCTATCTTTGATTTCTCCCTTTCATTCACTTATTTTGTTTCTTAATTTTAAATTACCAATATTTGGCTATTCCTCTTATGAATTTATACTAAGAAATCATTAAATTAAATTTGAAATGTACAACCTATTACTCTTATAGTTGATCTTGTCTAATAATATAATTTTATTTAGGTTTTCAAGATCAAAATTATTTTATTCTTGGTGTATATGTGAGATATATATATATATATATATATATATATATATATATATATATATATATATATATGCCAAATACATGCAGCAGTACCTAAAGAGGTCAGAAGGTAACAACTGATTCAGAGCCAGAGTTACAGATGGTTGTTAGCCTGGGTCCTCTGCAAGGGAAACAAGTATTCTTAAGTGCTAAGCTATTTCTCTAGCTCAGTGGTTCTTACAGTTTCTCATGTTGTGGTTGACCCCCAGGCACAAAATTAATTTAATTGCTACCACATAACTGTATTTTTTTATTTATGAATCATAATGGGAAAATCTGCATTTTCTTTTTTTTTATTTTTTAATTTTATTTTATTTTCTAAGTTTTTTTTTAAATTTACATTCAAAATCATTTCCCCTTTCCCATTTCCTCCCTCCCCGAAAGTCCCATAAGCCCCCTTCCGTCCCTCTTTTCCCCATTCAACCCCCTCTCGCTTCTCTGTCCTGGTATTCACCTACATCCAGTCTTTCCAGGACCAGGGATCTCTCCTTCCATCTTCTTGGAAATCTATTGATATGCGAATTGTGTCTAGGGTATTCCGAGATTCTGGGTTAATATCCCCTTATCAGTGACTGCATACCATGTGTGTTCTTTTGTGATTGGGTTACCTCACTAAGGATGATATTTTCAAGTTCTGACCTTTTGACTAGGAATTTCGTGAATTCATTGTTTTTAATTGCAGAGTAGTATTCCATTGTGTAAATATACCACATCTTCTGAATCCATTCCTCCAGTTGAGGAACATCTGGGTTTTTTCCAGCTTCTGGCTATTATAAATAAGGCTGCTATGAACATAGTGGAGCATGTGTCCTTATTGCATACAGGTAAAGCCTCTGGGTATATGCCCAGGAGTGGTATAGCCGGATCCTCCGGGAGTGTCATGCCCAGTTTTCTGAGGAAACGCCAGACTGCTTTCCAGAGTGGTTGTACCAGCTTGCAATTCCACCAGCAGTGGAGGAGTGTTCCTCTTTCTCCACATCCTCACCAACAACTACTGTCTCCTGTGTTTTTGATCTTAGCCATTCTGACTGGTGTGAGATGGAATCTCAGGGTTGTTTTGATTTGCATTTCCCTAATGACTAAGGATGATGAACATCTCTTTAGGTGCTTCTCAGCCATTAGATATTCTTCAGGTGAGAACTCTTTGTTTAGCTCTGTACCCCATTTTTTAATAGGGTTACTTGCCTCTATGGAGTTTAACTTCTTGAGTTCTTTGTATATATTGGATATTAGCCCTCTGTCGGATGTAGGGTTGGTAAAGATCATTTCCCAGTTAGTTGGTTGCTGCTTTGTCTTTTTGACAGTGTCTTTTGCCTTGCAAAAACTTTGTAATTTAATGAGGTCCCATTTGTCAATTCTTGATCTTAGAGCATAAGCTATTGGAGTTCTGTTCAGGAAATTCTCCCCTGTGCCCATATGTTCAAGGTTCTTCCCTAGTTTCCTTTCTATTAGTTTCAGTGTGTCTGGTTTTATGTGGAGGTCCTTGATCCACTTGGAATTGAGCTTAGTGCAAGGAGATAAGAATGGGTCAATTTGCATTCTTCTGCATGTTGACCTCCAGCTGAGCCAGCACCATTTGTTGAAAAGGCTATCGTTTTTCCACTGGATGGTTTTAGCTCCTTTGGCAAAGATCAAGTGACCATAGGAGTGTGGATTCATTTCTGGGTCTTCAATTCTGTTCCATTGATCTACATGCCTGTCACAGTACCAATACCATGCGGTTTTTAACACTATTGCTCTGTAGTACAGCTTGAGGTCCGGGATACTGATTCCCCCAGAGGTTCTGCATTTTCTAATGGTCGTAGTTAACCCATATGAAAGGGTGATTTATTACCCCCATAGGGTTTGAAAACCACTGTTCTAGCCCTTTGAGTTTTATGAGTTATACCAGCTTCATATATAACAGATTTTATAGTTTTTTTTAACACTTAAGATGTTGTCTTAAATGCATTTTATATCAACTATCTTCAATTTCATCAACACTCCGTCAGCTTTTGTGCTTATTAGTTTTTGTTAACTTGATACAAATTAGAGTCACATGAGACTGGGGAAACGCAGCTGAGAATTACCTTCATCAGACTGGTTTGTGAGTATGTCTGTGGGACGTTTTTTTTTGATTGCTAATTGATAGGGAACAGAGGTAATAGTGGGTGGTGCCACCCTTGGGCAGGTGGCTCTGGGTTATATAAGAAATATAGCTGAAGGTGAACCTGGAGATGAGATAACACATACTCCTCTGTGTTCTCTGCTTCAATAACTCCAGTTTCGTGAGTTTTCTGCTTTGGATTTTCTTATTGATAGACTCTCATCTGTAAGACAAATAAACCATTTTTACTTCTCAAAATGTCCTTGCTTAGTGTTTCACCAAGCAACAGAAAGCAAACTAGAATAGATCTTGCTTATCTATTCTACCCATTCCTGATGTTCAATGGGGTTTTATATATTTATAACACATGTATGGATCAATAAGCTAGTAATTACTTCTGTTATCTGGTTATGCTTTTGATTTTATAATATTTCGTATGGTTCCATAATTCTTTTTTCCTTCATGTATTATTTGGGAATAGTCTAATGAGCTTACTCTTCTGTTTTTGCCTTTTAAGTTTAAATTAGTGCTCTAGTAAGAATTTTGATAGTTGTTACTGTAAAGAGTGTATGAATTTTTAGGCTACGATAGTTAATTCTGAGTGTTCATTATATCAGGTACTTCAATAAGCAGACATGAAATATTAAGCAAAATATGAAACTTACAACACATTTGCTACAGCATTCTACCTCACTTCCTATTATCTCATAATTTTGCTTCCCTTCTAACAATTCCCATTTTTAAGTTGTGTGTGTGTGTGTGTGTGTGTGTGTGTAAGTTTATCCTTCACAGAGATCTAGCTTTCCTTTTGGCAACAACTAACAACTATTTTTACACAGATGAACACCTTGCCATGTTTCTTGCATTTCAGAACTTAGAAACTCAACTTTCTGAGCTTTGTATTTTACAAAAGATATATTTTCCATTTGTACCATGTTTGGAAGTCTGCTTTCACTATTGTGAGGCTCTAGAATGACATTATTTTTAGTATATTAAGAACACCATTTCTTTGCAACAATTGTCTCATTTTTCTGACTTACATGATCATTAGTATTTTGTTTACTTTTTTTCCCTGTAGTAGCAGCTAAGAATCTGTTCCTCCTTGCTTCCCTGCTCAGCTAATATTGTGTCTCCCTAAGTACTGCTGTCTGCTTGCTGCTTATTCTGTGTGCTGCTCCTTGCATTCCTTCATCACTGTTCCAGTTTCCTTCCTTATGAACCCTCATTATCCCTGTGCTAGTCTGTTTCAAGACATCCCAATATTTCAGCTCCTTTGTTCCAGTGTTTCAGTCCTATAAGTATAATTATTTGCAGTTGGTTAATTTGAATAGTCATCTCCATGTTATCTTCTTCATCATAACATTTTCAATATTTGTTTTTTTCTACATTTGTACATACATATGTATATTCTCCCTCATCTGTACGTGCCTTCTCTTCTTTATAATTTAACTGCCTTTTTAAAACTTGTTCATTGTGACTATTTTGGATACTTGCCTTGCTTCCAGATTATATTTGAAATTTTTTCTCTAGCTCAGTACTCATAACTTCTTCAATTTTTCCATGGAATCTAATATTTGGTCATATCTCAAATACAGTTTGAAGTCAAAACAGTAAACAAACAGAGAAAATGTTATTTACCACCAAATAATTACATACCTATTTGTTGTACTTTGATATGGGGATTTCATTAACATATTTGTTGATTGTGTATAGGCTTCTTTGTAGTCTTTGTTGCCTTTATTTTCCTGTTGTCTGAAAATATTTTGTTACTCTGATCATGTTTTCCCTGAGATGTAAACATTAATGCATGAGGGTGTTTTATGCAAGCATGCTTTGTGTTACCAATTCTACCAACCACATGGATTCTAACTGTTTTACTGTTTGGCAGAAGGCAATACTTGGTGTCCCTTAGCTTGGCTTCTATATTTTTTCCTTTAGGTTCTTTTCCCCCACTACTCTGCCATTAACCTTTGAAGGACATAAATTGTTAGTTTTAGGTACCACTTGGAAACTTTGGGACATTTCTCTCCACTTCTCTATTTGTTCCTGTGTTCACAAAGCTTCTATTGTACAGCTATGTAGTGACCAGCAAAAAGAAAAGAAAAAGAAAAAGGGGGGACATATATCACCCCTTCCCTTTTCACTTGCCAGCAAGATGGATGTTGTTCAGTACTTGGTCATAATGGAGAAATTGGCACAGAATTTTTTGTCACTTCTGTCCTGATCACAACATTTAGTGGACAGCTGCAGTGTGCTGGGAGAAGACTCACTCTTCTCCTGAGGAGCTCATGCAGCTCTTTCTTTTTTACTGCATCTGTTTAGGGAATGTGGTATAGACATATGGGAAATCTCTGCTAATTAAGGCCCTGATAGCAGTCCTGGTGTGATCATTCACAATACAGACTGACAGGGCTTCTGAACTCTCTACTCACTCACTTTGCACTTGTGAATTGTAGCAGCCATGATCCATGAGAGCAGGGAGACCCACAGTTGGTGTAATGTGGGGTACAGGACATGCTGAAGATTAATGAGTACCTCCTCAAACACTGGAGCATAGTGACATCTTGCCAAACCATCCCTCTCTGAGGATTTGGACAGTCTCTTCCTTTCTTTGTTATAGGTTCAGTCTGCACCTTTGCAAAGTATCAGAAATGGTTTATGGAATATCTGATGCTTCTTGGTAGGAGCCACTCCCAGATATTAGCTGGAGGTTCCCCTACCCTCTTTCCAGACCTCAACAGCCTGATTAGGTTTAGGCAACGACCTTTTAACCTCTCTCAAAAATCTAGTGACACAGCAGCCATTTAAAAGTCACAAAGACAGCTACAGTTTCTTAATTTGTTGTAAGACTGTTGCTCTTTGGGGCATACAAATCCTCCATGGCAGAATAGTCACAGAATATTTACCAACAATGACAAAATGAATGCAACCTACCCTCAGTCCCCCAAAACCATTTAAGCCCTTCATCACCCTAAGTAAAGTTGATCAGTCTACTGGCTGCAAATCCCAATGTGGTCTTTCACCATAAGTACTCCAAAGGCTTTTGAACTCCCAGCTTGCTGTCTCTGTTCCATTTGCCCTTGTGAATTGTATTGGGCAACGATCCATGAGGGCAGGGAGACCCACACAGACACTTGCGAGGGATTTTTTTTTTTTCAATTAATCATTTAAGTTAAGAAGACCTAACTTAAAATCCATCTCACTTGAGCTAGGAAGACTCACTTTCAATATGGACCACACCTTCTCATGGCATCCTACATAAAAGACAAAAGACAGAATCTTTTGAATTTTGCTTGTCCTTGCTTTCCCTGGCAAGTTTGTTCCTTTACTGATATCAAAGTCTCATTCTTCACGATTGTGGCATATACTAAAGGCCAACTGAACCATCCAGCCTTGTGAACACACTGACTTTGATGATTTATAAAGTGTGTTCATAATTCGCATATCAATAGATTTCCAAGAAGATGGAAGGAGAGACCCCTGGTCCTGGAAAGACTGGATGTAGGGGAATGAGAGGACAGAGAAGCGAGAGGGGGTTGAATGGGAAAAAGAGGGAGGGAAGGGGGCTTATGGGACTTTCGGAGAGGGAGGAAACGGGAAAGGGGAAATGATTTTGAATGTAAATAAAAAAAACCTTAGAAAATAAAATAAAATTAAAAAAATAAAAAAATAAAGTGTGTTCATAAAAGAACACACTTAAATAGTCATAGGGTACATAAAGAGTGTACTGAAGTTGCTGAGATTTAGAGATTGGCTTTTAGTCAATGTGTGTGGCTATGTAATTGAGAAAGTTAGCACATCACTAGGGGTCCACATCAAAACCAAATAATAGCATATTCATTGAAATACAACTCCAGAAACAAAGAATGAGGTAAAAATAGAGTGCATAAAGCAGTTCACCTGAAGAACATTTTCAGTGAGTCCTGTAGGTTCATAGTTTCACACTCTTGGTGATGTTTGTCCAGAACTGCCTACCATGAAGAGGTTCTGTTTACTCTTTACATCTCCTATATTAATATTAAGTAATTAATATTATATTAAATATATTATATAATATATTAAGTGCTAATATTATATATTTATATCCTGATATAATAAAAGTACCTCAAATTTTGGAATAAATGGTTAGTTCCTAATAAAACAATTAGCAAAAGTAGTTACCTTTTGACACTAATATTTCTCAATATTCTTTAAAGCTGTGGTCAATATTGGAAGAAAAGAAGAACTAGGACACCTCAATTTTCAAAGAGTTACCAAGTCTGGCTCTTATAAAAATGGCCCAATAAAGTTTGTGGAAGGCACACATTCTTTTTTTTCTTTATTGAATATATTTTTCCTTTACATTTCAAATGTTATACCCTTTCCTGGTTCGCCCCCTCCCAGAAAACCCCCAACCCATCCTTGCTCCCCCTGCTTCCAAGAAGATGCCCCTCTGCCCAACCCATTCCCACCTACCACCCCTCGATTTCCCCATGCTGGGATATCTATCGACCCTTCATAGGAGCAGGGTCCTCTCCTCCCACCAATGCTTGACAAGGCATTCCTCCCCCACAAAAACAGCTAGAACCATGTATACCCCTTGGTTGATAGCTTAGTCCCTGGGAGCCATGGGGATTCTGGTGGACCTACATCAACATTTTTCCCATGAGGCTACAAACCTCTTCAGCTCCTCCAGTCCTCCCTCCAACTCCTCCATTGGGGACCCCGCGCTCAGTTCAATGGTTGGCTGCTAGCATCTGCCTCTGTATCTGTAGGGCTCTGGCTTGGCTCCTCAGGAGACAACCATATCAGGCTCCTTTTGGCAAGTACTTCTTGGCATCCACAATAATGTCAGGGTTTGGTGACTTTATAAGATGAATCCCCAGGTAGGACATTCTCTGGATGGCCTTTCCTTCGGTTTCTGCCCCACACTTTGTCTCCATAATTGCTCCTGTGAGTATTTTGTTCTGTTTATCAGAAAAACCGAAGCAACCACACTTTGGTCTTCCTTTTTGAGCTTCATGTGGAGTGTGAATTGTATCTTGTTTTTTCTGAGCTTTTGGGCTAATATCCACTTATCAGTGAGTGCATACCATGTGTATTCTTTTGTGATTGGGTTACCACACTTAGGATGAGATTTTCTAGTTCTATCAATTTGCCTAAGAATTTCATGAATTCACTGTTTTTAATAGCTGAGTAGTACTCCATTGTGTAAATATACCACGCATTTCTCTATCCATTCCTTTGTTGAAGGACATCTGGGTTCTTTCCAGCATCTGGCTATTATAAATAAGGCTGCTATGAATATAGTGGAGCATGTGTCTTTATTACATGTTGGAGAATATTCTGGGTATATGCCCAGGAGTGATATAGCTGGGTCCTCAGGTAGTACTATGTCTACATTTCTGAGGAACCATCACACTGACTTCCAGAGTGGTTGTACCAGCTTGCAATTTCACCAGCAATGGAGGAGTGTTCTTCTTTCTCCACATCCTCGCTAGCATCTGCTGTCCCCTGAGTTTTTCATTTTAGCCATTCTGACTGGTATGAGGTAGAATCTCAGGGTTGTTTTGATTTACATTTCTCCTGATAACTAAGGATGTCGAACATTTTTTTAAAAGTTTTATTGGATATATTTTTTATTTACATTTCAAATGTTGTCCACTTTCCTGGTCCCCTCCCCCCCCAAGAAAATCCCATAACCCATCTCTCCTCCACCTGTTTCCCAATAAATCCACTTCTGCTTCCCTGTCTTGGTATTCCCTTACACTGTGGCATAGAGCCTTCCCAGGACTAAGGGCCTCTCCTCCCTTTGATGGCCAACAAAGTCATCCTCTGCTGCCTATGCGTCTGGAGTCATGGGTAACTCCATGTGTACTCTTTGGTTGATGGTTTAGTCCCGGGGAGCTCTGGGAGTACTGGGTGGCTCATATTGTTGTTCCTCCTATGGTGCTGTAAAACTCTTCAGCTCCTAGGGTCATTTCACTAGCTCCTCCATTGGGACCCTGTGCTAACTTCAATGAGTGACTGAGAGTATCCCCCTTTGTATTTGTCATGCACTAGCAGAGCCTCCCAGGTAACAGCTGTATCAGGCTCCGATCAGCCAGCACTTGTGGACATCCACAATAGTGTCTGGGTTTTGTAACTGTATATGGGATGGATCTCTAGGTGGGGCAGTCTCTGGATGGTCTTTCCCTCAGCCTCTGCTCCACACTTTATCTCTGTATTTCCTTCTGTGTGTATTTTGTTCCCCCTTCTAAGAAGGACCAGAGTATCCATACTTAGTTCTTCCTTCTTCTTGAGCTTCATTTGATTCGTGAATTATGTCTTGGGTATTCCAAGCTTCTGGGATAATATCCACTTATCAGTGAGTGCATTCAATGTGTGTGTTTTGTGATTGGGTTGTGCTAATCAGGATGATATTTTCTAGTTCCATTTCCAAAGAATTTAATAAATTCATTGTTTTTAAAAGCTGAGTAGTACTCCATTGTGTAAATATACCACATTTTCTGTATCTATGTTGTTGGGGGACATCTGGGTTCTTTCCAGCTTCTGGCTATTCTAAATAATGCTGCTATGAACATAGTGGAACATGTGTCCTTATTACATGCTGGAGAATCTTCTGGATATATGCCCAGGAGTGTTATAGCAGGGTCCTCCAGTAGTATTATGCCCAATTTTCTGAGGAACCACAAAACTGACTTCCAGAGTTGTTGTACCAGCTTGCAATCCCACCAGCAATGGAGGAGTGTTCTTCTTTTTCCACATCCTCACCAGCACCTGCTGTCTCCCGAGTTTTTGACCTTAACCATTCTGACTGGTGTGAGGTGAAATCTCAGGGTTGCTTTGGTTTGCATTTCCCCTGATGACTAAGGATGTTGAACATTTCTTTAAGTGCTTCACAGCCTTCCTCAGTTGAAAATTATTTGTAGCTCTGTACCTATTTTTTAACAGGGTTATTTGGCTCTCTGGAGTCTAACTTCTTGAGTTCTTTGTATATCTTGGATACTCTGTCAGATGTAGAGTTGGTAAAGATCTTTTCCCAATTTATTGTTTCCATTTTGTCCTATTAACAGTGTCCTTTGCCACACAGGAACTTTGCAATTTTATGAGGTCCCATTTGTAGAGATACTTGTTCTTAGAGCATAAGCCATTGGTGTTCTGTTCAGGAAAATTTCGCCTGTGCCCATGTGTTCAAGGCTTTTCCCCACTTTTTCCTCTATAAGCTTCTGTGTATCTGGTTTTATGTAGAGGTCCTTGATCCACTTGGACTTGAGCTCTATGTACAGGAGATAATGGGTTGATTTGCATTTTTCTACATGCTGACCTCCAGTTGACCCAGCACAATTAGTCAAAACTGCTGTATTGTTTCCACTAGATGTTTTTAGCTTCTTTGTCAAATATCAAGTGACCATAGGTATGTGGGTTGATTTCTGTGTCTTCAATTCTATTTCATTGATCTTCCTGCCTCTCTCTGTACCAATATCTTACAGTTTTTATCACTATTGCTCTGTAGTAGAACTTGAGATCAGGGATTATTGGTTCCCCCAGAAGTTCTTTTGTTTTTAAGAATAGTATTCCTTGCAAAAACTTTGTAATTTAATGAGGTCCCATTTGTCTATTCTTGATCTTAGAGCATAAGCTATTGGAGTTCTATTCAGGAAATTCTCCCCTGTGCCCATATGTTCAAGGTTCTTCCCTAGTTTCCCTTCTATTAGTTTCAGTGTGACTGGTTTTATGTGGAGATCTTTGATCCACTTAGAATTGAGCTTAGTGCAAGGAGATAAGGATGGGTCAATTTGCATTCTTCTGCATGTTGACCTCCAGCTGAGCCAGCACCATTTGTTGAAAAGGCTATCTTTTTTCCACTGGATGGTTTTAGCTCCTTTGTCAAAGATCAAGTGACCATAGGAGTGTGGATTCATTTCTGGGTCTTCAATTCTGTTCCATTGATCTACATGTCTGTTACTGTACCAATACCATGCAGTTTTTAACACTATTGCTCTGTAGTACAGCTTGAGGTCCGGGATACTGATTCCCCCAGAGGTTCTTTTACTCTTGAGAATAGTTTTAGCTATTCTGGGTTTTCTGTTATTCCAGATGAATTTTTGAATTGTTCTTTCTAACTCTATGAAGAATTAAATTACATTAAATTACAAAGTTTTTGCAAGGCAAAAGACACTGTCAAAAAGACAAAGCGGCAACCAACTAACTGGGAAATGATCTTTACCAACCTTACGTCCGACAGAGGGCTAATATCCAAGATATACAAAGAACTCAAGAAGTTAAACTCCAGAGAGGCAAGTAATCCTATTAAAAAATGGGGTACAGAGCTAAACAAAGAGTTCTCACCTGAAGAATATCTAATGGCTGAGAAGCACCTAAAGAGATGTTCATCATCCTTAGTCATTAGGGAAATGCAAATCAAAACAACCCTGAGATTCCATCTCACACCAGTCAGGATGGCTAAGATCAAAAACACAGGAGACAGCAGTTGTTGGCGAGGATGTGGAGAAAGAGGAACACTCCTCCACTGCTGGTGGAATTGCAGGCTGGTACATCCACTCTGGAAAGCAGTCTGGCGGCTCCTCAGAAAACTGGGCATGACACTCCTGGAGGATTTGGCTATACCACTCCTGGGCATATACCCAGAGACTTTACCTGCATGCAATAAGGACACATGCTCCACTATGTTCATAGCAGCCTTATTTATAATAGCCAGAAGCTGGAAAGAACCCAGATGTCCCTCAACGGAGGAATGGATTCAGAAGATGTGGTATATCTACACAATGGAATACTACTCTGCAATTAAAAACAATGAATTCACGAAATTCCTAGGCAAATGGTCAGATGTTGAAAATATCATCCTTAGTGAGGTAACCCAATCACAAAAGAACACACATGGTATGCAGTCACTGATAAGGGGATATTGACCCAGAATCTCAGAATACCCTAGACACAATCCGCATATCAATAGATTTCTAAAAAGATGGAAGGAGAGACCCCTGGTCCTGGAAAGACTGGATGTAGGGGAACGCCAGGACAGAGAAACGAGAGGGGGTTGAATGGAGAAAAGAGGGAGGGAAGGGGGCTTATGGGACTTTCGGGGAGGGAGGAAACGGGAAAGGGGAAGTGATTTGGAATGTAAATTTAAAAAATAAAATAAAATAAATAATTAAAAAAAAAGAATAGTTTTCCATATCCTGGGATTTTGTGATTCCAAATGAATTTGCAGATTACTTTTTCTAACTGTATGAAGAATTGATTAGGAAAATTGATTGCATTGAATTTGTAAATTGCTTTCAGCAAGATGGCCATGTTTACTGTATTAATCCTGCTAATCCATGAGCATGGGAGATCTTTTCATTTTCTGAGATCTTCGATTTCTTCAGAGGCTTTTTCTTGCTTGGTTAGAGTCACACCAAGGTATGTAACATTTTTTGTGACTGTCATTTCCCTAATTTCTTTTTCAGCTTCTTTATCCTTTGAGTAGAGGAATACTACTGATTTGTTTGAGTTAATTTTATATCCAGTCACTTAGCTGAAGTTGTTTATCAGCTGTTTGAATTTTGGTGGTCACTTATGTATATGATCATATCGTCTGCAAATAGTGATAATTTGACTTCTTCCTTTCCAATTCGTATACCTTTGACCTCCCTTAGTTTTGTAATTACTCTAGCTAGAACTTCAAGTACTATATTGAATAGATAGGGAGAGAGCTGGCGGCCTTGTCTGGTCCCCGATTTTAGTTGGATTGCTTCAACTTTCTCTCCATTTAGTTTGATGTTGGCTACTGGTTTGCTGTATATTGCTTTTATCATGTTGAGGTATGGGCCTTCAATTCCTGATCTCTCCAAGCCTGAATTTTGTCAAATGATTTTTCAGCATCTAATGAAATGATCTTGAGGTTTTTTTCCTTTGAGTTTGTTTATGTAGTGGATTACATGGATGGATTTCCATATATCGACCCATCAATATATGCAAAATATGCAAAGTATTATTATTAAAATCAAAAAGGAAGTTATAAGGTTAAGAACCAATTAGTTGTATAAAGAGTACACTTTTCAGTTCTTTCCTGTTTGACACAACAATTATCTTATACATAATTAGACCCCAAAAGTGTTGAAGAATAGAGAATTCATTCAAAATTTCACGTATCCTCAATGACTATGTAAAATATTTCAGACATTATCACTCTCTTTGTAGGGAGCTGCACTGATAGAGATTTCAAAGACTCAGAATTGAAATTTTATTTTCCCCTGAACTGGGAAAAAAGTCCAGGAACTAAGCATCTATTACAAAATATGAAAAGTAAGCACTAAGTTCTCTGAAACTTAGGGGAAAACAATTCTAGGTGTTCAATGGAAGCATCATGTTTCTCCCTAGTAAAGAGCATGAAATGAAAACCAGTTGAAGTGTAAGGACTTTGAAGCCACCTGTCATATCCTCTTCCCTTTTAAAAAATACAGACAGAGATAGTTATGGCCAGAATAAAATACAGGAATCTCACTTAATACAAAATATCTTCCTCAGTGGGTGCATTTCAAGACACTGTTTAATTTGAGTTGGATTTTTGGTTAGGTAGTGCATCGGGAAAGAACCACGAGGAGCTATTTTAGCTTCCAAATATCTGCAAGTTCTAACCTTTAAAGTAATCATATCTCACAAGAGTCTTTCATTTCTAACAAAGATTATGAACAAGATATTATGGTTATATATTGGACATAAGCATATATAAATTATTCCAACACCTTTGTCTTCATATCAGAGAAATCATATAAGATTGTATTTGTCTTGAAATAGTGATGTCAGAAAATATTAAGCATTCCAAATTATATGTTATATTTCTAGATTATTTGCATATTTTCCAATGGTTTTGGCTATCATCAGAATTGATCTTTAGGTTAAATTATAATGTGCTTATGTAGTGGTCTGAGTAAAATTCACCAAGTTTCAAGTTCAAGTCCTAATCCCTAATAATTGTACATTTTATTGCAGGTCATCAAAGGATTTTTCTAGACAGGTTGAAACAATTGTGATGATGCAATTTCCAGGATTACTTTTCTAGGCAATAAATGACACAGTCATTATTATCATCTGAAAAAGCTAGAGAGTTATTCTACAAAATGGAAGAAGAACACACTGTGACCACAGAGTCAGAGTGACACAGTTCCAAATCAAATAAGGCCATGACTGCTAGAATATGGATGATGTATAGAACATGTTAGTCCTATGACCACCAAAGTGTGTAGACCTATTGAAATGCTGATTTAATATTGCTGGCCTGAAACACTGTGAGGTGGTATATTTCTGCCATTTTAAGTCATTAATTTTCCAGTCTTTGGGAGGAAATAAAACTGGGCAAGGGCTTTTGCAAATGCATCATTGACAGTATTGTTCACCAGCATCCAAAAGCTACTGACCAGTTACTCACCCAGCACACATCTTTGATTTCTACACCATCTTTGCTTTTGGACAATTTTCTTTATTTTAATTTTTTATTAGATATTTGCTTTATTTACATTTCAAATGGTATCCCCCTTATTTGTTACCCCTCTGAAAACTCCCTATCTCATCACCTCCCCCTGTTTACCAACCCCTCTCCCCACTTTCCTGACCTGGCATTCCTCTGCACTGGGCAGCTGGCTTTCATAGAAGCAATGGCCTCTCCTCTCATTGATGTCTGAGTATTCCTCTCTATCCAACAGTAAATTATCTGACCAACAGAATCCAATCCTAAATTCACCCAGCTTTCTTAATATAAGCTTTAGTTAAGGGTGTAATCAGTAGAAATCCAAATAACCAAAATAAGCAAGTCCTGGAATTGACCTTAATCATGACTATAAAGGAATAAAATGAACTAAGTCTCCATGAGTCAAATAACCTATGTCAATAATGGTTCAATAGCAAGTTTGGGCAAATCAATGAGTGTGAAAGCCAGAGCATACCTTTGGGTAGAGAGGACTGCTAAAGTCAAAAATTGGTAAAATCATGAGCCTCAGAAATTTGTAATTAACGGAAAATACATGGTGACTGTGACAGAGAAACTTTTCTTTCAGTTGAATACAGTTCAATTTAAACACAAATGACCAAATGTTACTAGTGACTAATTTATGAAACATCACAGAACTGCACAAACATTAACCAATTTACAGGTAGATTTTTACAACAAATATTATGGGAAGATAAAGAGAGTATTTTATTGTACTGTAAGGAATAATAAACTGTGAGGTTCTAGGTTGAGTGAGTAAAGGTGTACCATGCCAGGAACCACAACTTAAGTTCTGTCTCTGGGACATAAAATTGCAAAAGGAGTGAAGGAGAGAACTGACACTTAAAAGTTGTCTTCTGACTTCCACCATGTGATGTGATGTGATGTGATGTGATGTGAGTATGCACACACACACACACACACACACACAAATAAGAAAGAAATTTTTTAATTACCTTTTTAGCAGTTATAGGCTTCTGAACAGTATTGCATGCTATGAAGAAAAAAATTTCTATTTCAAAAGAGGATAATGATAGAGCACAGAAACTAAATTCAAAGATATTTCTTAGCACAAAATCCAGCAAGTAGAAAGACTCAGCAATCAAAGATAAAATAATTTAAAATGATCTGTCCTGAGGTTGAAAATATTACAAGTATGCAGAGCAAGAGAAAATATTAAACATTAGATCAATATATAGAATGATAATCAGAAAAATCTCTTTGAACATTCCTTAAAGCATTTATGGAATTAATTCTATAATTACTCATATTGCCTATAAGATTTCAAAGAGCAAGTGTTTTTATTTTATATTTGTATTGAATCACTCATAATAGAACAGTGACTCCAAAATTCTGAAAAATAACTTCTCAGTGCCTTCCAGATTCTATAATGACTTAATTTGATTTGATATTTTAAGGAAAGAGTAAAATATTCACAAAATACTCCAGGACCAAACCATTGCCTAATTCTGAGAGTAATGAATACAAAAGAGTTAATTAGCTGAGCTTAATAAGAATGGAAAAATATATGAGTGGAATATTATCATTTTCTATGCAAAAGAGGTAAATAGTCTATATAGTTTACAAAACTTCCATCTGAACATTTAAGCCAATTTACTATAAGTTTGAAGTATAATAGTGCTTTTATCATTATAAGAATCTGTAAAACAAAAATAGAAATGGACTACATACTGAAATATACTTATGTTTATAAAATCCTCCTCCTAATGAAGTGGGAGAAAATTATTATGCATTAATTTTTATCAAAAATACTAAATTATAATAAATATGAAAATAAAGGAGAAATACTTAGATGATTATAATATTTCAGCCACTGTTTGAGATAAGGTAAAACCTATCTGTAAAAGTTAACAAATGAAAGAATCAAACCAAGGAAGTAAGAAAAGGTGAAAAATATCCTACTCAGAAGAAACACTAAACACATCCCTTGTAAGGAGAACAAATATTTTCATATTCCTCTTTTTGCCTCAAGTATAAGTCCACAGTGTTCAAATACAGCAAGATTAAAATATTTCTGAAAGTTTTCATTGTGAAAATAGTGATATACTTTTAGTAAATAAATTACATCTAATGGAAATAACTATCATTATTAATTTTATGTATATAAGCAAATCAAATATCAAAGAGCCCTGACTGACAACAAAGTTAACTTTATATTTATACAAGCCACAGCAGATGATCATATTGTTATAACATAAGTAAGTAAGAAAACAAAAAACATTAACTAGATTCTGACATAACATTTACCTTTGTAAGAAAGAAAAATAAAAGTGTTAGAAAGCAAGAATAATTTGAATTAAGTCAAATTATTGGAAAACAAAAATTAAAGAAATCAAACCAACAACCTTCCTGTAAGGAACATTAATATACATATAAAAATATGCACAATAAAATGAATTAAAGAATGATTGTAAACTTTAATGATTTGTAAGGAATATGCAAATTATTAAACAGCTGAGCAAGAAATCCCATACAGCCCTATTGAAAATTATGTGGGAATATGTAAACTGCAATTATCAAATTATACATGGTAAAAAGGATGCATGCATAAACATATATACACATATATTTTCACAGAAATAAAATTCATGAAATTATAAAAAGGAAAGCTTAAAAACACCAACTAGCAAGTCTGTTTCTATTAAACATGAGAAAGAGAAAAATGGATTTCTATGGTAGGTAAAACGGGCGAATCTCTGAGAAGTTGAGGAAGGAGATAAGGGAGGAGAATATGGTATAAGAAAATGTCCACTCTAGGGAGACTACAGAAATCTCCCTGACTTAACTTAGTCTGAAACCCTGAGTGCTATGAGTTATAGTGAAAACAGGGAAAGTGGATGTTCCTATGGAAGAAGACATGAATTCCCCACATCCTGTGTCTTCTTTCTCTGGGTGACTCAATGGATAGAAATTCTATTAGTTACTTCTAATTGCTGTGATAAAACACAATAAACCAAGGCAATTTACAAAAGAAAATGTGTAGTCTGGCTTATGGTTTCAGAGGGCTAAATTCTATGATGGCAAAGCAAAGGTATGACAGCAAGAACAGGAGAAAACTTACAACTTGGTCCACAAACAATGGTTGCAAAGAACACACTGGAAATGACTTAAGTTGCTGAAACATGAAAGTCAAAGCCCCAGTAACACATCTCCTCCAGCAAGTTGGTACACCCTGATCCTTGCCAAGAAGCTCCATCAACTGGGAACCATCAGAGTAGTGTGTCTACCCACATTGGTGGACACAGCTCTTTGTTAAATGGTGTACTGATTAAAATGTTAATGACCTCCATTACAAACAAACAACAACAATACTTAACCTCATTAGAATTATCTACAAATATTTTCAGAACTATGTCATCTTTTATTAGAGTTATGAGGATACAACAGATTAAAATTCATAAAGAGGTATATAAAATGAGATTAAAGGAAATTTGTTGTTATTTCATACCTTGAGACCTTATTTGTGTGCAAGTATTGAGCTCAATATGGTCACCAAACGAGATCACAGACAACCCTCTCTGTGTAGTTAATTTCTTCCCAATTAGGTAATCCCACAAATGTGATGAAAATTTCTTCCCTCTGATATTTCTTATCAGAGAATCCCTTTGGCTCCTTCTGCAGAGTTATCAGACTTATCTATAATAGAGAATTTAATTCCCATTTTTGAGATTGAAAATAGAGTATTCTCTCATACAATGCATCCCAACCACAGTTACCCCTCTGTCCACTCCTTCCAGCTCCACATCACCTGTCACTGTCCCTGACACCCTCCCTCCCTCTCCCCTCCCTCCCTCCATCCCCCCCTTCCTCCCTCTCTCCCTCCCTCCCTCCCTCCCTCCAATAGACATGTTTCCAATTGTCAAATATCAAACAGGACAAAGCAAGATAAAATAAGACAATGCATTTCCAGGCTGAACAAGGCAACCTATTAGGAGGAAAGGTGTTCCATTAATTTAATTATGTTGATCTGAACGCTTACCCACTGTATAGAGCACACTATTTGTGAGTTTATATTATTGGTTTAGAAGGAGCAAATACGTTGGTTTTTGTTTTTGTTTTCAAAGCACATGACAGCTTATGAGTGTGTACCTGTGGCTGGAGTTCAGGCTAAGGTCCTCCTGATTCAGATTTCCTAGTATTCAGATAACAGTATCTAATGCCACGCTCTGCTGTTATTGTTTTGACAATTTTTAATTCATCCAGTTTACATTGTGCCATTTTTATACACAAATCATTTGCAAACTAACTTGTGTCTCATTATGAATGCCTTTATCTCCCTAAATGCGGAGCTGGGCTGAGCTTGGGTTCTTATATAATGCTAACGTACTTTTCATCTCTGTGCTTGGCCTTCAATGATGCACAGAAATGTTTCTCTGAGAAAAATGATACTCTGCAGAATCCACAGTATTAAGGGTATGTGTGTGTGTGCATGCGTACATGTCTATGTGACACATGTGAGAGGTGTACATAGGCCAGAAGATGCTATCATATCCTATGGAGATGGAGTTACAAGCAGTTGTTTTTTTTTTATTTTATTTTTTAATTTACATTCCAAATCACTTCCCCTTTCCCGTTTCCTCCCTCCCCGAAAGTCCCATAAGCCCCCTTCCCTCCCTCTTTTCTCCATTCAACCCCCTCTCGTTACTCTGTCCTGGCATTCCCCTACATCCAGTCTTTCCAGGACCAGGGGTCTCTCCTACCATCTTTTTAGAAATCTATTGATATGCGGATTGTGCCTAGGGTATTCCGAGATTCTGGGTCAATATCCCCTTATCAGTGACTGCATACCATGTGTGTTCTTTTGTGATTGGGGTACCTCACTAAGGATGATATTTTCAAGATCTGACCATTTGCCTAGGAATTTCGTGAATTCATTGCTTTTGTTACAAGCAGTTTTAACCACCTGACACGGGGGCTGGGAACGAGCTTGGGTCCTATCTAAGAACATTATTTGTATGCAATCATCAAAACAACTCTAAAGGTACTGGAATTCCTTTTTGTTTGTATGAATAAAAATAACTTTAGTCAATGTACTAAAATCTGGAGTAGTTAATTGATAATTAGTACCAATGTTATTTTAGCCATATTAGATTGATTTAAGTGTATTTTGATTGAATTTTGGAAGCTTTTCAATTGTTGTTTTACTCTTTTTAAAAAATCTGCTTTTAAAGATGAATATTTTCTTTCACTACAATTTTTGTCAAAGCTTCCTTTAATTCCTGTTAATAAATTTAAAAGAACTCCCTTCACTTTCTAACCAATGAGGGGAAAATTCTCATCATGAAAATAAAATCCAATGGCACTGGCAAATGTCAGAAAATCACAGCTTTTATTCTACCTGAGCCAATTTTGAACATACCAGCATTTTTAAAAAGAGATTGCTGCATTTCAAATTTTAGTAGGAATAATAAAAAGACTCCCCTTTGTAAACTTTTGAGTGGTCTTCTTCTACAGAGTGCAGCAGCTTCTATCCTGTCCTTGACATGAAATGTTCCTGTCTCCCGAGTTCACATTTTGTATTTCATATCCCTCCACTCTGTCATTCAGCTCACACTGCCAGTGTATAAAATCCAGAAAGGAATAACTTTCAGAAATAAATGAGTCCAACAGGATATTTTAGGAAATAAGATGTTTAAGATCTTCCACTTGCTAGAAGGAAGGAGGAGGGAAAAAACCACTGATAGTGAGTCCTGACAGTCTGTAACCATTTTCACTAAATAAATTATGAAAAAAAATATGTCTCAATTTGCCTTAGATAAACCCACAAAACGATTATTTCCAGACTGAGCGAAAAAAAGAAATTCTAATTAAAGCAGATTTTATTATCTAGTGATGTATATAAATATATGCTTAAAAGTACTATACATACATATATACACAAATTTAAATGTAAATGTATGATGAAGTTTTATAAGTTTTGTTTTTCTAGTTTTCCTTTTACTTTGTTCTGGAAATATTTCTAAAGTTATTAGTTTTAGTTTTTATTTATATGTGAGTATAAAAAATGAGAGAGGGGTAGGGTAGGGAGAGAGAGAAGACATTAAGGTCTTTGAGTCCTGTCTTCTAAATATTCCAGTTATTTCTATTGGGTTGTGTCTGGGGTGTGTCTGGGGTGTATATGTGTGTTGGTGGATAGTTTTGTGCATTGTGTATCCAGATCCTGATTTCTATGCCCAGACATTTGGTTTATAATAGCATGATCAGGCATCTTCTGTCTCAATGTTATATATAACAATTGTTTCTCATCACCACTGATTGGGCAATAAAGTGCTGAATCAGCCAATAGCTGGGCAGAAGAGGCTTGGGCAGAACTTCAGTTTCCAGGTTAGGGGTTCCAGAGAGAGAAGAAAGAAGAGGGAGAAAGAAGAGGAAAGGGAGACCATGTAAATGGAACAGGAGATTTCACCATGAGGTCATCATGAGAAAGTAGCCATGAGGACAGACATGAACTAGAGCAAGCCAGGGCATGCCAGGACTGCCCATTTCCCGTCAGCAAGTAACAGGACATTTTGTCTGGGAAATGGGCAACCTAGTCGGGTTAGAATAGCAGAGAACTTTCATAACTTAGTGCCAGCAGCTTTTAGTAAAAAATGCCAGGTCTCCATGTCTTTATCTAGGAGCTAAAACGTGCTAGAGTGTAGAGTGGGCATAGAAACACCTGAAGTTATTTGGGAGCAAAAGGGGCAAAGGGACTTAAGAAAACCCCCAAGAATCACATTTACGTGTGTGTGTGTGTGTGTGTGTGTGTGTGTGTGTGTGTGTGTGTGTGTGTACCTGTGAATGTGTGAATGTTTGCCTGTGTGTGCAAGTGTTATGTATTTCTGAGGTTCACATTCAGGTCCGTAAGCATGTTTTTGAAGGTTTTTGTCCCTGCCCAGGAAGTATTATTTCTATCCACTTGGGTTTCTGGCCTAAGGCTTTATGACTCAGGTTCAGCTATCCTAAGTGCTACAATGAGACTGGAGGCAGCCATTATCTCTCATGTCTAATAAAGATTATTCTTTGTATACAATGCCATTTTCCATTTTCTATGAAACCTTTGTTTATTCTTAAATGGTGTACCTTTTCTACATTCCACATCTCTATGTTGGGTCTAGCATTTCTTTAAATTAATTCCACTAAATACAATTGTTTATAACATAGAAATTATCAATATGGAAACTTGCATTGAATTTCTCTCTTTCCTTATATTTATAAATAATTCATTCATTTGCCAATGATACTAATTTATGTAAAGTATGGAAGCTCAATATTTATTTCTTTTCCTCCTATAGTAACAGTTTATTTTCAAAAATAATTATCAAATCTTCCCCAGCTTTAAAAAATCAACATATGCCTGCAGCTATATTTTTTAGTTGATTGGCTATTAGATAACTGTCTGTTTCACCAGCATTTATTATAAAGAAAACACAGGATGAGATCAAAGCTGTTTGAAGCAAAAGCTCACTTCCGTACTTCATCTTAAAGCGTGCTAGGCAGTGCCTTGGGAGAATTACACCCATAACCGACAGCTCCACAAATAGTCCCACTTCTTTTTTTTTTTCCAGAGCTGAGGACCGAACCCAGGGTCTTGAGCTTGCTAGGCAAGCACTCTACCACTGAGCTAAATCCCCAACCCCAGTCCCACTTCTGAAAGTCACTGATTTGGATTAAATAATATCCTCATCACATATACTCTTCCTGTTACATACATCCAGGGAAATGAAACTTTCAGACTCCAGATTTGGGGAGTTTAAGTGGCCTTGAAGAGAAAGACTCTGCAAATGCTCTTCATATCTAAGAAGCAAAATTGGAAGGTGCATACATTTTTATGAGGACCAAGAGAAATGTATTTGTAGTAAAATATACAATCACAAAAGCAAACACTTATTTTTTATGTTGAACTGGTTTTTTCCACATAATTTCTTCGGAAGTCTTGAGGCACTAGTGAATGTTTATGAAGAAAAAAATAGGGCAAAGGTCATAAGAAGAAAGCGGGCACATCTTTTAGTAGAAGCAAGTCAGCAAAGTAATAGTGGTGCCTAATTTATTATCTTTCCTTAGGTTATATTTGTGTAGAGATATGATGAAAACAACTTATTGGTTGGATCTTGACTTTTTGACTAAACCAGTGATATTAGTCCTGTAAGTTCTTCCTGCCCATGACTACTTTCCACAGTAGGGGAATGAGCATACCTTATTGAAGAGGAGTGCTGATTCATTGAAAGTGGGTATTTATTTCAGTGTATTCTATTGGCAGAGAACATCAGCTAGTTCATGCTTACTGCCAGCTGAAAGCATTTGTTCAATGAAAAACATTTTCATTTCTCTGATGACTCAGGAATTTGAACATTTCTTTAAGTGCTTCTTGGCCGTTTGAGAATTTTCTTTTGTGAATTTTGTTTAGCTCTTTATCCCATTTTTTAATTGGGTTATTTGGGGTACTTTTTGGATGTTAACTTCTTGAGTTCTTTATATATTTTGAATATGAGCCCTCTATTGGATGTAGGGTTAGTGATTTTTTCCACCAATCTGTAGGTTCTTGATTTATTCTATTGACAATGTCTTTTGCCTTACAGAAGCTTTTTAGTTTCATGAGGTCCCTTTTATCAATTGTTGATCTTCGAGCCATTGGAGTTCTGATCAGGAAATTTTCCTCAGTGCCAATAAGTTTGAGGCTCTTTCCCACTTTATCTTCTACTAGATTCAGTTTATCTGGTTTTATGTTGAGGTCCTTGATCCACTTGGACTTGAGTTGTAAAGTTAATAAATATGGACTTATTTTCATTTTTCTATATACAGACAGCAAGTTAGACCAGCACCACTTATTGAAGATGCTTTCTTTTTTCCACTTTTTTTTTTACACTTTTTGGCTTCTTTGTTAAAGATCAAGTGTCCATAGGGGTGCGGGTTTACTTCTTTCTCAGCCTGTTTATCATTTGCTACAGATCATTTGAGTGAATTTTATATCCTGTTACTTTGCATAAGTTGTTTATCAGATGTAAATTCTCTCATGGAATTTTGGGGGTCCCTTTTGTATATTATCATATCATCCACAAAATGATCCTGAGATTCCATGTCACACCAATCAGAATGGCTAAGATCAAAAACTCAAGTGACAGCACATACTGGCAAGGATGTGGAGAAAGAACACTGCTCCATTGCTGGTGGGATTTTGAACTGGTACAACCACTCTGGAAATCAATCTAGCAGTTCCTGAGAAAATTGGAAATAGTTCTACCTGTAGACCCAGCTGTACCACTCTTGGGTATATACCCAAAAGTTGCCCCACCATCCCACAAGGACATATGCTCTACCATGTTCATAGTGGTCTTATTTATAATAGAAGCTGGAAACAACCCAGATGTCCCTCAACCAAAGAATGAATGCAGAAAATGTGGTTCATTTACAAAATGAAATACTATGCAGCTATTAAAAAATGAGGACATCATGAATTTTGCAGGCAAATGGAAGGAACTAGAAAATATCATCCTGAGTGAGGTAACCCAGACCCAAAATGACATGCATAGTATGTACTCACTGATAAGTTGATATTAGCCAAAAAGAATAGAAACACCTAGGATACAACCCACAGATGGTAAGAAGTATAAGAGTCTGAAAGGCACAAGTTAGGATGCTTCAATCCCACCTAGAAGGGGGAAGAAAGCCCAGGTCCCTCCCTCCCTCTAAAAGGCCCAACAAGTAGCTGAAATAGTCAGATGCAGATATTTACAGCCAAGCAAAGGACAGAAGTTGGTGACCCCTGTAGTAGAATTAGGGGAAGGACAACCCTATAGGAAGACTAGTAGTGTAAACTAACCTGGACCCCAGAGATCACTGAGCCACCAACCATGAGCATACATGGGCCTGTCCAAAGTCCCTGACACATATAGAGCAGAAGTCTGCCTGATTGGGAGAAAATAGGCTTAATCCTTGAGAGACTTGAAGCCCCAGAGAAGGGGGTGGTCTGGCAGGGGTTAGGCAGCACCCTCTCAAAGGCAAGGGGGAACAGGAATGGGATGAGGAACTGTTGGGTGGTAGATGGGGTCAATGACTGGTATGTAAATTAATAAAACTCAAGGTTAAAACAAACATACTAATATAAAATTCAGAGCACACAGTTCCTAAAAGAACTACCTTAAAATATGTATTACTTAACTAAACTTTGAAATACTATTATTGTTTATGCAAATGAATATTTTCTGAGTGTACAATAACGTATTAACCATGAAATTTCTGTTTTGTTGTGAAATAATTTCTCAAAGTATCTTCATAATTAATTCCTAATGTTTGTTTTTAATGAAGACCAGTACCAGGAATGACAATCTTTAGCATTTCATATATAACATAGAAATGGATATTTTTATGTAAAGATATTTTTTATCTGTCCAAGAAGTATTCTTAAATGAATCATAATTTCACTTCTTTCATATTCCAGCACACAGAGTTTATTCTCTGGCAAATTTTTTCATGGATCCCCTTGGACAGCAGTGGATTCTCCCAGTTACATGCACCATGAAAGTTGGTCTCTGTTGTAGTAACAAGGCAAACACAGCTTAGGTCACAGGATTCAGTTCATCTTGTGAGTACAGACTAGCATGTATGCATGGTATGAAATCCACACTCCGGACATGCTATGGGGCAGGCTTTCTGCAATTCAGAAGGGAGGGCTTTCAATTATATAACATAGAAAGTAACAAACCATGGGAGCTCAGGCTTCTCAATTTGACCATTTATGTTCACAGTGCATATTTGTTGTTTTAATGTCAATAACCGTTCCTAAGCTCAGGGAATTTCTTTTGTGATACAGATATTTGCATCATATTAAGTCTGCTTTTCTCTAAATTTTTTCTAACAAGAGAGTACAACATGGTTAAAGTTACTTTGCAATAGGTCTAATTTTTATTTATGATTCTCCTAGTTGACTTTAAAAATATAGAAAAAAACCAAGCATTCTTTTACATTTTTTGAGATCAGTATTAATGGGTTAATTGTTGGTTTTTCTTCGGCATAAGTAATATTACAAATCCTGTAAAGAATCTTATGCAATCCAAAATGTTAACGCATTTATTTACAAGAAACTTCTTGGTACCCTGCAAACTAGTCTTTTTTATAGAACACAAATATGAAATAAAGGCATGTTAATGTCCCTTTTTAATGTGTTACTAGAATAAAACAACAAAATGCTGGTATTTTTCCCGTATCAAAATGAGTGTGATATTAGGAAGGAAGTCATTTTATCGGATGAACTGCTTGACCATATTATTTCTTTTATTCTAAAGGAATTGACAAAAGGAATTAAAATTTGTCCCTTAGAATTTAGAGTTTTAATGATGCTGGATAATTATTATTACAGAGTTAAAGTTCAAAGTCCTTGTTTTTGTGGTTCATGATCCATTTAGAGTTAATCGGCATACTACAGGAGTTGCTAGCTTCCGGGGAATAGAAAAGAAGATTAAATGAATTTGTTTTCTTTGCCCAACATGCCTCTTACAAAATACTTACTCAAATATCTGTAGAAAGAATAGAATGTAGTCATGGGAGGCATATTTAATTCAAGTGTTATAAGAAGAGCTTTAATCAATTGTAATTGTATTGTCACATCTTGTGCTTGTCAAAGCAAAGGCCAGATGATCAATCATTTATTGGTTGTTGCTGGTCTCAGAGAATTTCAACAACTAATGTACAGTAAACACTCAAGGGCAAATGCTTCATTAATTCATCAACTAAGAGAGATTTTTTTCATGAAAGATTACTCATTATATATATATATATTATTTTTCTGTGCTGGACGATAAAGCTATAGAGCCTGTTACATGACAGGCAAACAAAACTATAAACCTATTTCCACAGCCCTAGTCTATGCAGTTCCTAATCGCATGAGATTATACATAAAACAGATCAAAGATGGAATTGTTACACAAATAATAACAAATTAGCTCCTAAAACATCATTCTGTAGAAGAATAAATGAAAAAAGGAATAGCCCTCCAACTTTAATGGTCTGCAGATTGTTTTGAGCTCCATAACTTCAGAAACCAAATCCTTTCGAATGATACATCAGCACCATTCCTGGCCACCATGCATCACTACTAGCACTGTATATCAAAAGATTCTGTACTTATGTTTCTTCTCTTTTGTTATAAAATATATCTTCTCATATGTGAATTGTGTCTTGGGTATTCTGAGCTTCTGGGCTAATATCCACTTATCAGTGAGTGCGTACCATGTGTGTTCTTTTGTGATTGGGTTACCTCACTTAGGGTATTTTCCAGCTCCACCCATTTGCCTAAGAATTTCATGAATTCATTGTTTTTAATAGCTGAGTAGTATTCCATTGAGTAAATATACCACATTTTCTGTATCCATTCTTCTGTTGAGGGACATCTGGGTTCTTTCCAGCTTCTGGCTATTATAAATAAGGCTGCTATGAACATAGCAGAGCATGTGTCCTTATTACATGCAGGTAAAGCCTCTGGGTATATGCCCAGGAGTGGTATAGCCGGATCCTCCAGGAGTGTCATGCCCAGTTTTCTGAAGAACCGCCAGACTGCTTTCCAGACTGGTTGTACCAGCTTGCAATTCCACCAGCAGTGGAGGAGTGTTCCTCTTTCTCCACATCCTTGCCAACAACTGCTGTCTCCTGTGTTTTTGATCTTAGCCATTCTGACTGGTGTGAGATGGACAAAGAAGCAACCAACTAACTGGGAAATGATCTTTACCAACCCTACATCTGACAGAGGGCTAATATCCAACATATACAAAGAACTCAAGAAGTTAGACTCCAGAGAGCCAAATAACCCTATTTAAAAAAAAGGGGTACAGAGCTAAACAAAGAGTTCTCACCTGAAGAATATCTAATAGCTGAGAAGCACCTAAAGAGATGTTCATCATTCTTAGTCCTTAGGGAAATGCAAATCAGAACATTTCTTTAGGTGCTTCTCAGCCATTCGATATTCCTCAGGTGAAGATTCTTTGTTTAGCTCTGTACCCCATTTTTTAATAGGGTTATTTGGATCTCTGGAGTCTAAGTTCTTGAGTTCTTTGTCAAATAATGCCCAAGAAGAAGGAAGGATAGGCCCCTGGTCTTGGAAAGGCTCGATGCAGCAGTGTAAGGGAATACCAGGACAGGAAAGCGGGAGGTGGTTGATTGGGGAACAGGGGGAGGGGAGAGTGCTTCTGGGACTTTTAGGGAGGGGGAAGTCAGGAAAGGGGAAATCATTTGAAATGTAAATAAAGAATATATCTAAGAAAAAAGAAAATATATCTTTATGTCTTATGATAAATAGCTTCCCTGAGAACAAGAAAAATTTTGGCTCAGATTTTTCAAGATCTACTTTAATAAGGGTTATCAAATAATTCCATCCCCATTCTAATTCATCATCCAAAGCTAGGGGAGGAAAGATGGTAAATGGATGGGGAGCTCGTTAGAAGTAGTTATTTGGGGGAAATTCCAACTCCAGTGTCAGGATAACAGCAGTCCAATTCAGTAGTGTTAGTATACCAGACACAAATCTGCAGTAGTGGCACAATCCGTGAGAAACAGCCAGGCCTTCACTGGACTGGCAGAAGTCAGCAGGAGTGACCAGAACCATCTGTGACACTAGAAGTTCTCTGCCATGCCTATCTCAACAAAGTGAAGATTAGCCAAGACATGAGACCAACACAGCACTGCAAGGGTTGCTATTCAAGTGCCCCATCACTGTCCATTTAGTCTTACTTGTACTCTTTCCAAACATCAAGTGTCCTCCCATGAATCTTGCTCAGCAAAACAACACGTGAGTCTGCATGACATGACACAACCAGAAGCTTCCACTTCAGATACTATTACTTTGCCCTGCTCCTCCTTTCTCCCAGGGCTGAGAATGGGTCCATTTGATTTGATAGTTGTTGACTATTGTCTTTTCCTGAGCAATGCTTTTAGTAAAGCATAGAATGAAGCACTTGTAGAAACTGCATAATACTCTTGACCACTGGTTATTATTAAGCCTCTGGTATCATTTAATACTCGAGTACCAATGCTGTATGCTAATTTAAAGACAAAAGTCCCATTTATGCCAGTATATTTTTTATTCCCTTAATTCCTTCTAGTATGTGACTCATTTCATTTTTTTTGGGCATGGAGACATAATCACCTTTTTGTTTTTGACTTTGTGATTTTTGAGAACTATCTTTTACAAAATATTCTATGTGTCATTCACATTTCACATATTCAGTCAATCACATATTTACCTGTTTTTACCTATACAAATGCTATCATCTCACAGAAGCTAGTAGTCTTTACATTTTGTATACATTTATTATCTTCATTCACTTAATGATCTTAGAGAAAAAAATTGCAGGGTTCTTATGTTAACAGCACAATAGATTTATACATTTAGAGTAGTAATTGATTGATAATTTTAATCAATACTTCATTTTATATGTATTATTTTCCTCATTGTTAAGGTATAGCTTCTTGATGTAGTAAAAAACAAAAAACAAATAAAAAAACTAGAGCTTTCTTTTTTAATTCACAGCTTCACATTAGACTCCCTACTTAGTTTTATTCTTTATAGGATTGGTGAAAATACTAAGAAATTTCTTTACAAGTATATTTATATCATCATGCTTTCAGATAACTGCATAAGGGTCAACAAGATGGCTTATCTGGTAAAAGTACTTGCTTCCCAATACTTATTGCTGTATCACACATTCCTTTAGGATCAGTGAGAAATGCATGTATTATATCAACCAGAAATATAAAAAGACTCTTTCTGCTTAAGGTACAATCTTAAGTAAATACAACTGCATCCCCAAACCCACTGCTTCAGTGACAAATGACAATGCACAGGCATGTAATCTCAAAACAGAGATACTTTTTGTCTGTGTGATGATATTAGCTCAAATACAAAAACCACAGTGGAAGGAGGGAACTGGCTTCTGAAAGTTGCCCTCTGACTTCCACGCACGCGCGCACACACACACACACACACACACACACACACACACCACATGCATACACTAATACCAATAATAATTAATAATAAATCAAAATTTAAAAAGAAGCCTAGAGTACTAAATATTGGGGGTGATTTTAGGATCAGGGTATGGGAAACATATAAAACAACTGATATTTTAATGGTAGCATGAAGAGTACAAGTGATGGCTTCTATACTTCTAGCTACCTAATGTCTAAAGCTTCATGTCTTTTCTTTCCACTTTTTAAAAACATTTTGAGATTATAATATAGTTACATCATTTCCCCTTCCATTTCCTACCTCAAGTCCCTTCCATGCATACCCTTTTGCTTTCTTTCAAAATTCATAATTTATTTTCTTTAATTATTATTCTTTGTGTGTATGTCACTGTCTCTGTCTGTCTCTATGTCTCTTTCTCCATGTGTATGTATGTGTGTGTGTGTGTGTGTGTGTGTGTGTGTATGAGAGAGAGAGAGAGAGAGAGAGAGAGAGAGAGAGAGAGAGAGAGAGAGAGAGATTGATTGTTCAAAAAATTTTTTATGCCATCTATATGACCCTGAAACTAGAAAGCATCTTGGGCAGAGAATACAGAAAATCGGAGGACTTTTCTGTAAATTGTTTTGTTTCCTTTATTTCCGCACTGATAGGGCCCAGGAATTGACTCACAAAACACACAAACACTGATATCAGTCAGACAGGGATTGTTAATTGAGCATTCACCCCAGGGCTACTCCACCAGGGTGATGCTCCAGATTTCGGAGCTGAACCATGATTCTGAGTTAAGATCCCACAGGATTTTTAAGCCCCCAATCCACAAACATCTGTATCAAGTTATTTCACCAATTAGGATTTATGGAGAAGGGGATTTCTTTAGGAACATGTTTTTGTTGTACACTTATCCTTCTCCGATCGGTTGGGGTATTCAACCATGGCAAGGGACTTGTCTTGTCTCATACACATGTTCTAACTTGTCTACCAGGATGGGACTTGTCTAACATTCATGTCTTAATTTATCAACTAGGATGTCAGTTATCCACATATATGTTTCTTTCTGCCAAGCATGATGTCAGTTCCCAATGAGGTCTTGGGAACTTAAACTTTACTAGATCAGTACTTAAAATGGAAGTCTTATTCCAAAGAGTTTCTTATATTGGTGCAGATGTACTCTTATGTCAGGTACCATCCTAGGGGCTGCTTATAATGCGAATACCATAAAAGCTTATACACATGTACAGTAAGTGCTGTTGGGTAGTTGGTATATATATGTGTATATATGTGTGTGTGTGTGTGTGTGTAACAGATACTTAAGCCTTAACATTTTAACTAAGTCATAACATTTCATTTGGCCCTTAATATTGTACCTAGGCCCTAACACTCATATTGCAGTGGTAGTGGTTTCTATGAAGTATGTTAAAACTAGGTATTCTGGAAGTCCTTTACATGGGAGTATTGGCCTCCAGTTTTAAGTCCTCCCTAGAAAGTGTTCTCTGTCACTTCTCACTTTTAAGTATGAAAATTTGTGTGTTTCCTTTTATCTAGGGTTTACAGTTTGCTTCTGAAGAGAAGGATCTGTTCAAAATTTACATGGCTATGCTTGAAAAAGAGCTTCCCCAGTGTTTCTGAAATGCTTTTCATTCAGTTTTAAAGAATTATGGTCATTTATCTCGCCTGTGATTTACATTCTTCAACTGCTCTGAAATGTCTTTTTTTTTTTCAGCCCAGTTTCTATAAACAACTCAGCCACTATTTTGCATTATAAATTTAGTAATTTAAGATCAGTAAATAAGAAAAATGGGTAAGAAGATTAAGGGAAGAGTCTGCAAACTATTCGGAAATAAACTACCAGAAGATTTGGATAGTTGAAGTCCAAAGAGTCAAACATCAATTATTAGTATCAGAGAGAACATTATAGATTAGTGCATCTTTCAACACCATCAGAAAAGCTTCTTTTTATAGTAGAGGGCAATTTTCATAGAGGCCAACAATTGGTCAAGATGCAGAGAGGAAGAGGTAGGATGTTCAACCCTAAACGTGACATCTGTATCACATTCCATTCTCTTGAGGCTCAGAGATTACTCCAGAAATGTTGGCATAAAATTTGAAAATATAGTAGTGCATGATGATCAGGAATAAGTGGTGAATGACCATAGGAAAATGCTGTTTTCTCATCACAGCACGACATTGCCATGTTTGAATTCCCAGCAGTTGAAAGAGCATGCACAAGATTTGCACAGGCTCAGGCCAGACAATTCTAGCGTGAAGTTCCACCCCCAGCTAAGGAGCATTTGGTATCTGTTAGAAGAAGGACAATATGATTTCTTCAAAAGTGGGGGCCCAAAGTACACAACTGATGCATAATATTTGATCATATTGTAAACCCTGAGATTGTGTTATTTACTGAAAACCCTGCTTCTAGTTGTAGTGTGGTTCAGCCCTTAGTACACACCTTTAATCACAAACAATGAAGGTGAAGCTAGTTTGTAGAAGGAAGCATCAACATTTGAAAGTAATGTCTAATTGGGGGGCAGACAAAAGTGTCAAATGAGAGAAATATTTTACAGAATATAGTATGCCCAAGAAGAAGAGAGCAATTTAAAACAGAGCAACTTAAGAGAGCAAAGGAAGAAAAGGAGAAGAATGCAATTTTTACTGAGACACTGGTACAGAGAGTTTGTAGAAAGATAAGCTAGATATAGATAAATACAAAATAATCCAGAGAAGGAAAAGGAGCCAGGTTAGAACAGATTGCCAGTGTCAGTTTGAGGCCAAGTAGAGTAAGTCAGAAGCTGAGAGACACTACATTAAGTCAGTTAGCTTGGAGAGGAGTTTGAGTCAGAACAGCTGAGTTAGACCAGCCAACCAGATCTCAGAAAGAACTAGGAAAGGTGATCTTATTAAGCAGTAGGTCTCAGAAGCTGAAAATATTGTAAGTCTGGATAAAATTGTAGGGAGGCTAGAATCTTCTAGTACTAGATCTAGGTTAGCAGACAGAAGCATTAAGCCCCGGAGATGATAATTATTCAGGCAAATAAAAAAACTTTTATACACCACCCTCCACTGAAGGGTATGGAAGATGTTGGAAGAATCAGGGAGGAATAGGGGAAGGATCTACATATGATCAAAATACAAGGTACAGTTTAATGACCTGGTAAAAGTGATGAAAAAAAAGAAATACAGAAGCTGTTTCAGGGACATAGGGCTTTCAAGATAACACAAGGTCCTAGGTTTAATTCCTCACCAATAATGATGATGATAATAATAACAATAATAATAATAATAATAATAATAATAACTGATATAATCTGATATAAATGTAGCTATTTTGTATGAAGCCTCCATGTTGTTCATAAAGTTAAATTAAGTTTAACTATTTTATAGATGTTATCACTTTAACTGACAGTAACATTAAACACTAATAAATGAAAAAGTTATGGTTGTATTGAAGGGCCCAGCTTAACATTAAAAACTCCATTTTGCTTTCAGACTCCATTTTATGACTAATTTGCCCTCTAACTAAACCCAGCTACTAGAAAAATCCCAACTTGTTCCAGAAGCTGTCACCCTGGCAACAATCACAAATCCCCTGGGCAAATAGCCACTTTACTCCTAGCAACAACCAATCAGTTCTTAAGCATAAAGTATCTAATGTCTAAAATGGATTGATTAAACTATCATTGTTCATACCATGCTGAAATCATTACTAACTAATAGAATTTTGCCAAGCAGATGTCAACCAATCATGTAACTGCCAAGTTAGAAAGACTCTCACCCTGTTATTATGCTAAATAGACAAGGCTTGTACCAGCTCAGGACCTTCCATACCTTCTACTGTACTGGAGAGGTTGGAGGGTCTATGCTTGAGCTTGAATAAAGACCCTTTGCCATTGCATATGATTTGCAGTCCTCGTGGTCTCTGGTGGTCTTTGGGGACCTTTTGGTCTGGGTACAACATCTGGGGGTTCATCTTGGATTCCCATGACACCTCCCCAAAGGACCCCGACATGACATATGGAGTCGAAGACCAATTTGTAAGTATGCTTTGGATGATGTTAGTCTGAATGTCTGGCCATTTTTACTTTAGTAATTCTGCATACTGATAAACTAGTAATTTAATACTGCCTTATGGGCCCCAAGCAACAGGAGCCAGGAGACCTCCCTGACTCACTAGTAGGGACTGTATTCTCCCTTGTTTTATTGAAGAGATGTAACAGGTCACACCCACCATATGGCAATTAACTGTCATCTCACATTTGCTTTTGAAATCATATGCCAATTGGCATTAGTGTGTCTGTGTTTCTTCTGTCTGTTTTGTCATATTTCTTTTTAAACATAGGATCATGGAACAGACTCAGACACTTTAGGGATTTTTGTTTTTGATTTTTGGGTTTTTTTTGTTCTAAGTTTTTTTTTTTTTTATTTACATTCCAAATCATTTCCCCTTTCCCGTTTCCTCTCTCGCCGAAAGTCCCATAAGCCCCCTTCCCTCCCTCTTTTCTCCATTCAATCCCCTCTCGTTTCTCTGTCCTGGCGTTCCCCTACATTCAGTCTTTCCAGGACCAGGGGTCTCTCCTTCCATCTTCTTAAAAATCTATTGATATGTGAATTGTGTCTAGGGTATTCCGAGATTCTGGGTTAATATCCCCTTATCAGTGACTGCATACCATGTGTGTTCTTTTGTGATTGGGTTACCTCACTAAGGATGATATTTTCAAGTTCTGACCATTTGCCTAGGAATTTCGTGAATTCATTGTTTTTAATTGCAGAGTAGTATTCCATTGTGTAGATATACCTCATCTTCTGAATCCATTCCTCCGTTGAGGGACATCTGGGTTCTTTCCAGCTTCTGGCTATTATAAATAAGGCTGCTATGAACATAGCGGAGCATGTGTCCTTATTGCATGCAGGTAAAGCCTCTGGGTATATGCCCAGGAGTGGTATAGCCAGATCCTCCAGGAGTGTCATGCCCAGTTTTCTGAGGAACCGCCAGACTGCTTTCCAGAGTGGTTGTACCAGCTTGCAATTACACCAGCAGTGGAGGAGTGTTCCTCTTTCTCCACATCCTCGCCAACAACTGCTGTCTCCTGTGTTTTTGATCTTAGCCATTCTGACTGGTGTGAGATGGAATCTCAGGGTTGTTTTGATTTGCATTTCCCTAATGACTAAGGATGATGAACATCTCTTTAGGTGCTTCTCAGCCATTAGATATTCTTCAGGTGAGAACTCTTTGTGTAGCTCTGTACCCCATTTTTTAATAGGGTTACTTGCCTCTCTGGAGTTTAACTTCTTGAGTTCTTTGTATATCTTGGATATTAGCCCTCTGTCGGATGTAAGGTTGGTAAAGATCATTTCCCAGTTAGTTGGTTGCCGCTTTGTCTTTTTGACAGTGTCTTTTGCCTTGCAAAAACTTTGTAATTTAATGAGGTTCCATTTGTCAATTCTTGATCTTAGAGCATAAGCTATTGGAGTTCTGTTCAGGAAATTCTCCCCTGTGCCCATATGTTCAAGGTTCTTCCCTAGTTTCCTTTCTATTAGTTTCAGTGTGTCTGGTTTTATGTGGAGATCCTTGATCCACTTGGAATTGAGCTTAGTGCAAGGAGATAAGAATGGGTCAATTTGCATTCTTCTGCATATTGACCTCCAGTTGAGCCAGTACCATTTGTTGAAAAGGCTATCTTTTTTCCACTGGATGGTTTTAGCTCCTTTGTCAAAGATCAAGTGACCATAGGAGTGTGGATTCATTTCTGGGTCTTCAATTCTGTTCCATTGATCTACATGCCTGTCACTGTACCAATACCATGCGGTTTTTAACACTATTGCTCTGTAGTACAGCTTGAGGTCCTGGATACTGATTCCCCCAGAGGTTCTTTTACTCTTGAGAATAGTTTTAGCTATTCTGGGTTTTCTGTTATTCCAGATGAATTTTTGAATTGCTCTTTCTAACTCTATGAAAAATTGAGTTGGGATTTTGATGGGGATTGCATTGAATCTGTATATTACTTTTGGTAAGATACTCATTTTTACTATATTAATCCTGCCAATCCATGAGCATGGCAGGTTTTTCCATCTTCTGAGGTCTTCTTCAATTTCTTTCTTCAGAGACTTGAAGTTCTTGTCATACAGATCTTTCACTTGTTTGGTTAGAATCACGCCAAGATACTTTATATGGTTTGTGGCTATCGTGAAGGGTATCATTTCTCTTACTTCTTTCTCAGCCTGCTTATCCTTTGAGTATAGGAAGGCTACTGACTTGCTTGAGTTGATTTTATATCCAGCCACTTTGCTGAAGTCGTTTATCAGCTGTAGGAGTTCTCTGGTGGAGTTCTTTGGGTCGCTTAAGTATACTATCATATCGTCTGCAAATAGTGATAGTTTGACTTCTTCCTTTCCAATTTGTATCCCTTTGACCTCTTTTTGTTGTCTAATTGCTCTAGCTAGAACTTCAAGTACTATATTGAAAAGATATGGAGAGAGAGGGCAGCCTTGTCTAGTCCCTGATTTTAGTGGGATTGCTTCAAGTTTCTCTCCATTTAGATTGATGCTGGCTTCCGGTTTGCTGTAAATTGCTTTTACTATGTTTAGATATGGGCCTTGAATTCCTGATCTTTCCAAGACCTTTAGCATGAAAGGATGCTGAATTTCATCAAATGCTTTCTCAGCATCTAATGAGATGACCATGTGGTTTTTTTCTTTGAGATTGTTTATATAGTGGATTACATTGATGGAATTCCTTATATTGAACCATCCCTGCATCCCTGGGATGAAGCTTACTTGATCGTGTTTTCTTTTGACTAGGGAGTAAGGGACAGATTAAAGACTTAAGGGTTAGATCTAGAGACTTATGACTAGAAGTTAGGAAGGAGAGTCTAACCATTCTTTGCAAGTTTAAGTGGCTAGATTTACATGTCAGATGGCTACCTGAAGGGATCTGGGACCTCCTCCTGATAAGGAGAGCCAAGAATGTCATCTATAGTTGGCCTTGGCTACCTGGACCAAAGTCTCTATACCATTATCTGGCAAGATGTTGTGGACAACCCATCAAATTGGCTGAAGCCATGGTTCTATCCTAAACACATTCTTAAAATGAAGGAAGACAAAACAGAAATCTAATCTAACTGTTCCCACCTGCCTTCCTTTAAAGGATAGTGAGGATACAGATCTCCCTCCCTCCACCACTACCAGAACCAGTCACTGGCTACTACTTCTCTCTCCTTCCCCACTACCAGAACTAGTTATTGGCTACTTGACTACTACTCTCTCTTTTCTGACTACCATAACCAGTCTCTGGCTACAGATGCCCACAGTTGGCATTGGAGGTGCTGAAGCAGTGGTGGTCCTCCACACACCAGGGGTCCAGTTGCTGGGGAACAGACCAGGCAAGCGATGTCTAATACCACAGTGGCCCTATGCCTTAAGACCATGGACCCCCCAGATGACCAAGGGAGCCAACTCATACAATACTGGCTTTTTCTACCAGTGATTTATATAATTGGAGGATGCAGAACCACAAATTTTCAGAGAGGCCAGGGGCCCTTATAGATATTTTAGATTCAGTGATCTTTACTCACCAACCTACTGGAGATGATCGTCAGCAACCGCTACAGATTCTCTTCACCACAGAAGAAAAAGAAAAAAAAACTATTAATAAGGCTTAGAAATTAGTTCTACGTAGGAATGGAGCACCTACTACTAACCAGTTAACTATTGTCACTGTCACATCTTTTCCTTTAACTAGACTCAAATGGGACTACAGCATGACTGAAGGTAAGACAAGTCTCCAAGTCTAAAGTCAGACCCTATTCAGGCCTCCAGGTGACCACTTGACACCCCACTAATTTGACTAAGATAGAAGTCATTTGATGGATTCCCAACTTTGCAGTCAGGCCCCAAAGCCCAAGATTTAAATTAACCATGGAGACTGGAAGGGACTGGATAATTCTCCTCCCCTTCCCTATATAGGGCCTAAAACACTCTTTATTCTTTATGATTAACCCCATTTGAGATAATTATGGCATATATTCACCTATACTTCTTAAGTTAAGAGCTGATGTGCTTACTGAAATTGCTAACAAATATGTTTTTGATTCTCGTAAGACTTTTTCCCACACCACAAAGACTCTTTGGCCCCAGCTAAAAGCAATCTTGAGGCTGTTCTTCCACCTATGCAGCACAATGACCAATGAATCCCTGAAGCCATGTTGGAAAGGACTATGCACAGTTGTGCTAACTACCTCCACCACTCTTAAAGTCAATGGAATTGCTACTTGGAGTCATCACAGACATGCTCTTCTGGCTGATCCTCACCCAGATGCAGAAAACATCACACCTAAATGGTGGGCCCTCAAGGACAAAGACAATCCTTTAAAACATAAGTTGTAATGCCTATAATTTTTATGGCCTTTTAACTACTAGCACTTCCTCCAAAAATAACCTTCACCAGCCTTACAATTTAACTTAGGTCCTTAGTGATGCTTCCATGGGAGATGTGCTCAAATAACAGTGCAATATTGCTCCCACAGGTACCTGGTTCCCAATTTAACTTTTGACTTGCAGGATCTGTTTTCAATCAGCTGGGCTGGCGAATTTATAAGAGGACATTAATTTTATGCCTGCCCAAAGCACAAACAGGCCAACAAAAACTGAAAAGAAAAATCTAGGGGCACTGACTACTATTTCTGTGGTTCCTGCGATTATGTAAGGGCTAGAGATATTTGGTAGGTAGTACCTTCAAAGGACAGCTTCATTTGGGTAAATCGAGCTGAAAACTCAGAAGAATGAAAAGGATCTTCCTGTGGGCTGGAGCGCCAAAAGCCATGTAATCCTATACTCATTCAGTTCACCCAGAGAGTGCCACTTCAGGATGAGAGATTAAAAAAAAAGAAAGAAAGAAAGAAAGAAAGGAAGGAAGAGAGAGAGAGAGAGAGAGAGAGAGAGAGAGAGAGAGAGAGAGACAGAGACAGAGACAGAGAGACAGAGACAGAAAGAAAGAAAGAAAGAAGGAAAGAAAGAAAGGAAGGGAGAGAGAGAGAGAGAGAGAGAGAGAGAGAGAGAGAGAGAGAGAGAGAGAGAGAGAGACAGACAGAGACAGAGACAGAGACAGAGACAGAGACAGAGACAGAGACAGAGAGACAGAAAGAAAGAAAGAAAGAAAGAAAGAAAGAAGGAAAGAAAGAAAGAAAGAAAGAAAGAAAGAAAGAAAGAAAGAAAGAAAGAAAGAAAGAAAGAAAAACACTTGGCATCTTAAGATACATGATGATTGGGGAGGACCAAATCCAAGGGCACTTTTTACCATTCATCTTTTCAAAGATGTGCTACTGGGGCCAAATTCAGTGTTGGCCCCACCTAGAACTCCACCAACCCATGCTCAGAAAGTTCTCATTACTATGAGGCCTACCCAAACCCCACTGACCTTATGCCCCCGAAGAAAAAAACACTGAAGGACTTCCAGATTGATGAGGACTGTAGTCCCCTTCACTTATGAAAAGCTACCTATTGATTTCTAAATGTCACCCACTTACTTCTGATGGTTAGCTTTGCCTAAATGGTAAACCCTCTTACTACGATGGCATCATTTATAATGCTTCAGTCACTGAATCTGCAGAAGCAAGCAGCTGCAGATGGCAACAAACAGATCCTAGCCAAATTACTTTACAATTAGTTAAAGGACAAAGACTTTATATGGACCAAAAAGTATTCCCACTTTTGTATTCAGACTATTCCTTGGTATTATCAAAATGGGTACTCTAACAGTAGTTGATTAATCTGCTCTAATATCCCCAAGGCAGCGGTGTGAATCTCTCACTACCCTCCCCAATGCACAGGATTCCAGAATGAAAGACAGACATGCATCCTTATGTTTAATATGCTCTTAATCAGCTCAGTGGCTTGGCTACTTCCAAACTTCTACATTGCTAATGCCTCCCTTCTAGTACTTCTGAGGTATTACTTACTAAAATCTATATTCCATCTTTGCTACCCTAGACCCAATCGGTGGTGGTGGGGGTGGGGGTGCTGGGGCTGTTCTTCCCCGGCTCTTACATGATTGGTACTCTGTTCTCTGCAGCTCTCAAGACTTCATCTTCTTCCTTTCCTGACATGGAAGTTCTCATTACTTCCCCTTCTGTGTTTCCTGCCTGGGAATTGTAAAAGTCCCGCCTCTGTCTCCTTGCCCAGCTATTGGCCACAGGCAACTTTATTTACCAAACAAAGCCAACTGGGTCAGGGACCCTCTGCATCTTACATGGAGATGTGCAAATTACCATGTAATTTTCGGAACCCAATTAACATAATACAAGCAATAAACCAAATTCACGACAGGGTAGTACTTCATCCTGCCAGAGGATGCCTGGTGGGCCTGCTCAACTGGCCTAACCTCATGCATCCATGTGAAAGCACTTAATGCCTCTTCTGACTTTAGTGTTCTGGTTCAGTTGGTTCTCAGGATGACTTACCACTCAGAAGATGTTCTCAGCCACCTCATTCCGGGCCCTCATGATAGATTTAAGAGAGAATCTATTACACCCATTGTTCTGTCTACCCTCCTAGGCATTGATACAGCAGGAACTATAGGAACAGGAGTCACAGTCTTAGTATTACAAGGTATCCATTACAGCTCCTTGCTGGAAGCAACTGATGGAGACATCCAATGATTTAAAAAGTCAAAGACAGCTCTAGAAAATTTGTTTCCTCCCTAGCTGAAATAGTTTTTTAAAACAGAAGGGGCTTGGTTCTATTCTTCTTAAAGAAAGGAGAGCTGTGTATGGCCCTTAAAGAAAAATACACACACACACACACACACACACACACACCCTGACTATATGGGTGTTGTTAGAGAAAACATGGACAAATTAAGGAAAAACTTATAAGACAGACAGCTAGAGAAAGAACAATCTCAAGGACGGTATAGAAGTTTGTTCAATGGGTCCCCCCTGGTTAACTACCCTGATATCCAATTTGGATGGCCCACCCAATTTATTTCTCCTTTTATTCAATTTTGGGCCCTGCATCCTAAATAGATTAGTTAACCTTATCAGAGTCTGAGTCAATACTGTACAACTCTTGGTCCTTAAGTCCCAACATTAACCATTAGAACTTAAGACCATAGATACTGAGGTCCTGTGATTGGACCCTCTTAGGTACTTGTGGGGTGGGGGAAATCAAGGGCCTAGCTTACCATTAAAATCTCCATTTTGCTTTCAGACTCTGCTACCAGGACCCCTTAGAGGGGCTGAGCTTGAACCTGAATAAAGGCTCATTGTTTTTGAATAAGAGTTGGATTCCTGGTGATCTCTGGTGCTCTGTGGGAATCTTGCGATCTGGGCATAACAGTTATTATTTATGCTCTGATATCTCAATGTTCTGGAATTACCCAGTTCACTACCTGTACACCACCCTTCTTACTTCACCTAGGACGAATCACCTTAAAGATTAGCTGATAGTACTTTGTCTAGTTAATCAAAAATGTTGTATTACTTCCCTCCTTTAAACTTTCAAACCCGGTCTTCCTAGAAAAAGCTTGCCCGGAGAACAGTCTGGTACCACAATTTAACTCTCAAGTCCTTTTTTTTAAGTAGTCCTGATTGATCAGTCTCAATCAAGCATTCAATGAATTTTCATCATATCTGAGACTGATGTCTAAGGAAGTGGTCAGTGTGTGGCTAATCCTTGACCTCAAAGATGATGATGATGATGATGATACTGATAATAAAAATGAAGCAGCTTATAACATAAACCAAAAGCCACCAGTGTTTATATCTAAAACTAGGATCCTTTCTATGCCATCTCTTAAGATTCCCACTATGAGCTTAAAGTTTTCTGAGATGAACCTCAGGTGTGTTTATAAAGTAACTGGGAACAGTTAACTAAACTAGAGAAATATCCCCGTGTTCACTTCTACTAAGCTATTCTGCAATATCTTCTAATCTATCTATCTATCTATCTATCTATCTATCTATCTTTCTATCTATCTACCTATCTTCCTTCATGTGTGAAACGCAGTGTTGCTTATTTTCATTGAATTTTATCTATGCCTCCCAAGTGCTGGGATTCCAGGCATACGCCCCCACATTCACATCTCATTTTATTTTTCAGTATTTGTGATTCTTGGCTGGCTTCGCACGGTGCCTCATTTGGATATAATGTCCATGCCTATAGGATAAAGCAGAACATGGATCGATGAGAGATGTTTTATTCTTACATAAAAATTAGCACCATTTCTTTTGATTTAGGAGAGTACTATCACTTTAGTGTCATTGATCAGTTCTGTAATGATACAATAAGAAAATTAACTCTGCTGAATCAATTTTGCTTATAGTTTAGAGTTAGAAAGTGAATTAGAATTTCTGAAATATAAAATAACTTTAAAATATATTGAGGTAATATGAAGAGTAAGTCTAAATGATAAAGAATTATTTAATTTCTGACCATGTATTATAGTGTGATAAGCCTTAGAATCTGCATTTTTTCACCCTGGAAAGCAAAATAAAATAACATTTAAATACAATTTTAAGTTTGCAAGTGTTTGCTCAAGGCTCATTAATCCTTATCTAAAAGAATTATAGATGATGCATTAGGACATTAATTACTAAAACAATAAATGTAAGTAAATGTGGAAAATTTAAATGTCCTGTTTATGCAGCACATTGGTCTTAAGAACAAATATACATAGGAAATAACTCCAACAGAGAATAGAATGCTGCAGCTAGGAAAAGAACTGAGTATAATGAGATCCATTATATGATAATTTTCTAGAGAGAAACCCAATGTTGTATCCATATATTCTTTTAGGACCAATGAGGCACAGATGTCTTATGCCAACACTAAGTTTAAAGAAAATCTGGGGCGGTGGTGGCACACGCCTTTAATCCCAGCACTTGGGAGGCAGAGGCAGGCGGATTTCTGAGTTCGAGGCCAGCCTGGTCTACAGAGCGAGTTCCAGGACAGCCAGGGCTATACAGAGAAACCCTGTCTCAAAAAAACCAAAAACCAGAAAAAAAAAAAGAAAATCTGTCTGTTTAGGGCACAATCATTTAAAAAAATATAATATATATATATACATTCATATATACATATATTATACAAATACATATATGTGCATATATTACATATACATATATGTGTGTACACACACACACACACACACACACACACACACATATATATATATATATATATATATATAAAACTTTTGTTTTTTACAGTCTAGTCATTGCCCCCTTCATGGTCTGCCCTCCCACAGTGCCTCATCCCATTCCTCCTCCCACCTATCTCCTGCCAGGCCACCACACTCCCTGGTACCTCAAGTCTCTTGAGGTTTAGGTGCATCTTCCCCCACTGAGATGCCAAACTAGGGAGACCTCTGCTGTATATGTGTTGGGGCCTCGGACCAGCTAGTATATGCTGCCTGGTTGGTAGCTCAGTGTCTGACAGATCTCAGGGGTCCAGGTTAATTGAGACTGCTATTGTTCCTATGGGGTCAAAGGGCACACTCTTAAGCAGAACACAACTTCATGGAAAACTCTGATGTCACAATGCAAAATGCAACACAAAGGCATGTGATTTTGAAAGAAAATCCTTCTGTGTGATAACTAGATGAATTTTTAAACACTGATGTGGGAAATATTAGCTTTATTTTTATTTTTATTCTATATGTCTTATGTTGATGACTTTCTACTGCATGTTGTTACTATATAGTCTGGGTCAAGGGATCCATTTAATGCACAGGATCCTGTGAGAAGGTTACAACTTAGTCTCCCTGAGTAAAGGCTTTTACAGAAGAGGATATATACACTCCCACCTTTGCCAAATTTATTATTTTCTAGAGCTTGCTTTTCCTTTCCAGAGGACACAGTTTTTCTTCACTCTAACATATGAGTACCATTCTTACATCTAACAAATATAAACCAGTACAGAGCAGTAAAACCTAATTGTTTTTCAAGTCACTTCATTTCCAAGCTGCCATTTTAACTGAAGGTAAACATCTTTTAATAGTCCAGTGTACTATTTGTGTCTCTGTTTCATCTTCCTTCATTCTCATGGCACTTCAGTTAATGTTTTGTGGGCATCGTGCTGTAACTAGACTAACGGCAGGCTCAGCTGTGTGAGACTGCCTTTCCATACTTTCTTTCTATTGGGAACATATCTTCTTTACTAGGCTTTTGAACACATTGCTTTCTTTTTCGTGGACTCCTCCCACAATTCTGCCTATATTCTTCTGGTATGTGTTGATTCCAAAGCACTCTTTTGCAAGATTAGATGCTATTTCTATCTTCCTTTTCCATCTATCATTACCAGGTCTATATAATACAACTGATGAGTAAAAATTTCCCTAAAAAATCAGCTATTTCTTCTGTGCTCATGTTGTGTGTGCCTCTTAGTGCAGCTGAGGATTTCATTCACTTGTTTTTCATTTAGTTCTATAAGGCAAGAGAGCCTCTCACTTTATTCCCTCATGATGGCAGAAGGAAGAGAACATGGATAGTTAAATATCAATACTTAACAGTTTCTGCCCTAAGGAGGCAAATAATTTGTCCATATAAGTTTTTCTAGCCAAAGTGACATGGAGCCTAACATCAAAGGAGTCACATCACTATTATTTTATTATATGCATTAAGAGAACCGAGACTGGAAGGTCAGCTCCAGTGTTCATTACTTGACCATTATAGTCCCTGCTTTCCTTTATGCAAATTTTAGTAAATTTTAATAAATCAAAATTTATTAAATCAACTGCCTTGATTTTAATGACAATAACTTGCAAATTGTCTATCTTAAATTCATATCTTTTAAAATTTGTAATCATGGATGCAAATGTATAAATATCCTTATTTGAAAATCCAAACCTTGAACACAAAGTACTAGAACTTAACACATTGCTAAGTCACTTCAATTGATTAAGTTCCATACACACAAGTCAGACTATTTAAGGTTATTTATTATTTATGCCTTCTGCTTGTCCATCAAGGACACAGAGGCTCTTGATCAATTCAGATGAGCAATCTCAACATTGTTAGAGTCTACCATTTTGTCTCTGTTGACATGGTTTTCCTAATGAAATGTATTTGTATGGCCTGAAACATGAAGACAATCCATTTTTGTGAACTTCTTACATATTGTCTTCCAAACAAACCACCCTTATCTCTGTTGTCAATATTATCCATTATCCACATCATACATTTAATCATTTATTTTGAAATAATTTTGTTCATTAATACTGGAATAATTTTCCTGTATCATACCAGACCCTGTGTGATAAGATCTCCAACATTCTCCCTAGCTTTATCTGTGTTCAGTCCCATATTCCATAGTAGAAAGTTGAATATGAGCTGATATAGAGCATAAATAAAAGTGAACGTTGACAATACTTTTATAAAGAAAATTAAGGAAAATTGCACACTGCAGTGCATAGCTTTATTCCCAGCACTTGAGAGGCAGAGGCCAGGCTCGTTTACAGAACAAGATCCAGGACAGACAAGGCTGTTATACAGAGAAATCCTTTCTCAAATAAACAATGAAAAATAATAACAACAAAAATGGAACAAAACAAAACAAAAAAGAAAAGAAAATTAAGGAAAGAAGTAAAGGTAGGTACAGGAATCAGGATAGACTGTGATCTCAGTAGCAATGCATAAACCTCTCTTTTTGGTTTATTAATTCATTCAACTAGAAATACTACTGGAGTCTGAGTAGGAGACTACTGCAGGTAGTCATGTTTCTAAAGAAAGGCAAATAGCTTTTGGAGAAAATATGTCCTGTAGATCCAATTAGAAGGTTCTGATAAGCCTTAACATTTAGGGTATTTATCATTTGATTAAAATTTGCATATAATACCAGGTTTATTATGTAAATGGTGTTAATCCTCAGGTATAGGTTAGTGATGTTTTGAGCATGGGTATCCCATTCAAGTATTCTTTGTAAAGAACATATTCTTTACAATGATGGCAGAGGTTTAGGATGGACATCATTGATAAGTTTCTTGTCTGATGTTTGATAGGTTAACTCAAATATTACAGATTAAAGAAATAAAGAAATGAAAAAATAGATAAATAAATGTGAATGTATTTATAGTCACATGTAAGTAACTGGACAGATATATGGGCATGAGTGGATTTGCTCACTCTGAGGGAAATAAGAAAAGGAAAGGGAAACATAAGACTCGTACGACTCTAGACAAGGGCTAAACTTATAGATGACAGTGAAATAGGTAGGGTATTCATAGTAGTCACTCATGTATGTTTTTCCCTTTGGCTTGCTTTTTTCTGTAAAAGTACTAATATCACTTTCTTAAATAATTTAAGATAAAATAAAATTATTCTAAGAGACTGAAGTTTTTAGAAAGTAGTTTATATTTTTAAATAAGGGGAAGCAAAAAGCAAAAGGTAAAGTCTCCAAAGTTGCAGCTACTATTTAAGTAAGTAAAAAGTAAGAGTTTTTCCAAGTGCCTAACATTCATAAGCAGAAGCATGAATTAGCAGACCGACAGGTGTTGGGAAATGACAAAAGGAAACAGATTACTGATGGGAATCGAATTACTTAGTCCTCAGTTACATTCTAGGCATAAATAAAGTAAAACAATTAATCTTTTATTTCTGTCATCTGTAAATCTGCCAGGCATTGCATACTCAATAGCATTAATAAATTGCAATGGAAAGACAGGCTGGCCTAATTTATCTTCTGCTTGGTAATTTCAGAGCCACCATATTTGACAGCTGGAATCACCTTGTTGAATCTGTATGCTAATAAATAAAGCACACTGAACAGATAGAACTGTTTAACATTCGTAAGAAAGAGAAGCTTGCATGGTCTCAAATGATATTAAGTACTAGTATGAGATTAGTTACTGGGTTGTACAACACTACCAGTGTGGGATACGTGGAAAGGGTTTGTGAGAATAAACATTTCTTCTGCTTTTTCTGTTGGTTAAGAGATTAGTGCATGTAATTATTTTCCTCTGCCATTGGACATTTAGAGAAGATAAATAAAAGGCAAAGAAATAAGCGGAACTATCATTTGCAACAGATACTGTGGAATTTATACATGAGCATATCTCTTAAGCACACTTATTCTTTTAGGACTACCATCTTCACATGGGCAGATGAAGACTCTGAACAGGCACTGAAATATCAAAGGAATCCTAGGCTTGGTAATTATTGGGTCAAAATAAATAAGCTTGAGAATTTCATACCAACTCTGTACCTCTACTCCCAACACAAAGCTGTGCTGTGCCTCTAGACATTAAGTCTATTTGTGTGTGTGTGTGTGTGTGTGTGTGTGTGTGTAAGAGAGAGAGAGAGAGAGAGAGAGAGAGAGAGAGAGAGAGTAGGATTGTAATAGTTTTTCTTGATACTTAGACACAAACCTACCCCATTGTGGTTGTCTCTGATGGTATGCAATTAGCTCCATGGTAGCCACTGGATGTATGGTTGGCTATCATTGGCTCTCTTAACTCTGAGAGTAGGAAAGTGAATTAGTAGAAGACATATAAACTATTACAAGTACGATTCTTTTTAACACAGCATTCTTTCTTAACATTTGACATGAATTCAGCATGACCATTGTATATCTAGTTGGCAGTTTACTCCTTGAGACTGTCATCAACAACATTACTCCTGTCCAGGTCATCCCATTTCTGAGTGGCTGAGCAGCTAATCATGAGTCTTGTCATGAGCAACATGAGCAATTGCATTTTGTTTGATTTTTAATGAAGTCTTGTACTGCAATGTTTCATTTCCATTTTTTGACTTGTGGAGATAACTTATTTGCAAAACACAATGAGAATGGTGGGAAGAGGAGAGATGATGCCTCTAGTGTCCCTCTGGATTATTAAAATTTTAAAATATATTCTCAAGTGTGTTTTCTCCCTTCCCCTACAAAGTAACTAACAGCAGAATACTTTTTTAAAGGCAAGAAAATATGAATTGATTCTGGTCTTTTAATAATAATAATAATAATAATAGTAATAATAATAATAATTAAAATGCCAAATGTACTAAAAAAAGAAAGAATATTAAAAGCAGTAAGGGGAAAAGCTCAAGTAACATATAAAGGTAGACCTATCAGAATTACACCGGACTTCTTACCAGAGACTATGAAAGCCAGAAGAGCCTGGGCAGATGTCATGCAGACCTTAAGGGAACACAAATGACAATCCAGGCTGCTATATCCAGCAAATCTCTCAAAACTCATGAATGAAGAAACCAAGGTATTTCCTGACAAAAGCAAATTTACACAGTATCATTCCACATATCCAGCCATTCAAAGGATAATGAATGGAAAACACCAACAAAAGAAGGGAAACTACACACTAGAAAAAGCAAAAAATTAATCTTCTTTCAACAAACCCAAAAGAAGATAACCACACAAACATAAAAATTACATCAAAAATAGCAGGAAGAAACAATCACTTTTCCTTAATATCTCTTAATATCAATGCACTCAATTCCCCAATAAAAAGACATAGAATAACAGACTGGATACTTAAACAGGGTCCAGAAATTTGCTGCATACAGGAAACCATCTCAGTGTCAAAGACAAACACTACCTCAGAATAAAAGGATGGAAAACAGATTTCCAAGCAAATGGTCCCAGGAAACAAGCTGGAGTAGCCATTCTAATATCCAATAAAATAGACTTTCAACCAAAAGTCATCAAAAAAGACACATAAGGACACTTTAAGGAAAAATCTACCAGGAAGAACTCTTAATTCTGAACATCTATGCTCCAAATACAAGGGAACCCTCATTCGTAAAAGAAACTTTACTAAAATGTAAAGCACACATCGCATCCCACAAAATAATTGTGGGTGAGTTCAACACCCCACTCTCCTCAATGGACAGATCAGGGAAACACAAACTGAACAGACACAGTGAAACTAACAGAAGTTTTAAACCAAATGGATTTAATAGAAATCTATAGAACATTTCATCCTAAATCAAAAGAATATACCTACTTCTCAGCACCTCCTAAGACCTTCTCCAAAACTGAACACATAATTGGCCACAAAACAGACCTCAACAGATATAAGAAGATCAAACTAATGCCCTGACTCCTATCAGCTCACTATGGAGTAAAGGTAGTCTTCAATAGCAGCAACAACAACAACAGAAAAAAAACATACACATGGAAAGCTCACATACACATGGAAGCTGAACAATGCTCTACTCAATGATACCATGGTCAAGGAAGAAATAAGGAAAGAAATCAAAATCTTTTTAGAATTTAATGAATATATAGGCACAACAAACCCAAATTATGGAACACAATGAAAGAAGTGCTAAGACAAGAACTCAAAGCTCTGAGTACCTCCAAAAAGAAGCTGGAGAGATCATACACTAGCAGCTTAACAGCACACCTGTAGAACAGAAAGAATCTACTACATCCAGGAAGAGTAGAAAGCAGGAAATCATAAAACTCAGGGCTGAAACCAATCAAGAATAAACAAAAAGAACTAAACAAAGAATCAACAAAACCAGGAGCTAGTTCTTTGAGAAAATCAACAAGATAGATAAATCTTTAGCCAGACTAAACAGAGGGCACAGAGAGAGTATCCAAATTAACAAAATCACAAATGAAAAGGGAGAAATAACAACAGAAACTGAGGAAATTCAAAAAAATCATCAGATCCTACTACAAATGCCTTTACTCAAGATAACTAGAAAATCTGGATGAAATGGACAATTTCCTAGACAGATACCAACTACCAAAGTTTAATCAGGATCAGGTAGACCATCTAAGTGGTCCAATAACCCTTAAGAAATAGAAGTGGTCATTGACAGATTCACAACCAAAAAAAGCACAGGACCAGATGGTTTTAGTGCAGAATTCTATCAGACCTTCAAAGAAGACCTAATACCAATACTCTTCAAACTATTCCACAAAGTAGAAACAGAAGGAACACTACCCAACTCTTTCTATGAAGCCACAATTTCGCTGATACCAAAACCACACAAAGATCCAACAAAGAAAGAGAACTTCAGACCAATTTCCCTTATGAATATCAATGCAAAAATACTCAATAAAATTCTTGCCAACTAAATCCAAGAACACATCATTCACCATGATCAAGTAGGCTTCATCCCAGGGATGCAGGGATGGGCCAATATATGGTAATCCATCAATGTAATCCACTACATAAATAAACTCAAAGAAAAAAAATCACATGGCCATTTCATTAGAGGTTGAAAAAGCAATTGACAAAATTCAGCATCCTTTCATGTTAAAGGTCTTGGAAAGAACAGGAATTCAAGGCCCATACCTAAACATAGTAAAAGCAATATACAGCAAACAAATAGCTATCATCAAACAAAATAGAGAGAAACTTGAAGCAATCCTACTAAAATCAGGGACTAGATAAGGCTGCCCTCTCTCTCCATATTTATTCAATATAGTACTTGAAGTTCTAGCTAGAGCAATTGAAAAACAAATGGAAGCCAAAGGGATACAAATTGGAAAGGAAGAAGTCAAACTATCACTATTTGCAGATGATATGATAGTATACTTAAGTGACCCAAAAAACTCCACCAGAGAACTCCTACAGCTGATAAACAACTTCAGCAAAGTGGCAGGATATAAAATCAACTCAAGCAAATCAGTAGCCTTCCTATACTCAAAGGATAAGCAGCCTGAGACAGAAATTAGGGAAATGACACGCTTCACAATAGCCAAAAACAATATAAAGTATCTTGGTGTGACTCTAACCAAACAAGTGAAAGATCTGTATGACAGAACTTCAAGTCTCTGAAGAAAGAAATTGAAGACCTCAGAAGATGGAAAAATCTTCCAAACTCATGGATGGGCAGGATTAATATAGTAAAAATGCCATCTTGCCAAAAGCAATATACAGATTCAATGCAATCCCCATAAAAATCCCAACTCAATTCTTCATAGAGTTAGAAAGAGCAATTCTCAAGTTCATTGGAATAACAAAAAACCCAGGATAGCTAAAACTATTCTCTACAGTAAAAGAACTTCTGGGGGAATCTGTATCCCAGACCTCAAGCAGAGGTGTTACAGAGCAATAGTGTTAAAAAACTGCCTGGTATTGTTGTTACAGTGACAGGAAGGTAGATCAATGGAATAGAATTGAAGACCCAGAAAGATCTCTGCAAAGGAGGTACAACCATTCAGTGGAAAAGAGATAGTCTTTTCAACAAATGGTTCTGGTTCAACTGGAGGACAACATGCAGAAAAATGCAAATCGATCCATTCTTATCTCCTTGTACTAAGCTCAACTCCAAGTGGATCAAGGACCTCCACATAAAACCAGACACACTAAAACTAATAGAAAAGAAACTGGGGAAGAGCCTTGTGCAATGGGAACTGGAAAATTTCCTGAACAGAACACCAATAGCTTATGCTCTAAGATCAGGAATTGACAAATGGGACCTCATAAAATTACAATTTCTGTAAGACAACGGACACTGTCAAAAGGACAAAATGGCAACCAACAAATTGGGAAAAGATCTTTACCAACCCTACTTCCAACACAAGGGTAATATCCAAGATATACAAAGAACTCAAGAAAGTAGACTCCAGAGAGCCAAATAACCCTATTAAAAATGGTTTACAGAGCTAAACAAAGAATTTTCACCTGAGGAATATCGAATGGCTGAGAAGTACCTAAAGAAATGTTCAACATCCTTAGTCATCAGAGAAATGCAAGTCAAAACAACCCTGAGATTTTACCTCACACCAGTCAGAATGGCTAAGATCAAAAACTCAGGAGACAGCAGGTGTTGGCAAGGAGGTGGAGAAAGAGGAACACTCTTCCATTGTTGGTGGGATTGCAAACTGGTACAACTACTCTGGAAATCAATCTGGTGGTTCCTCAGAAAACTCTGTATAATAATACCGGAGGACCCTGCTATACCACTCCTGGGCATATACCCAGAGGATTCTCCATCATGTAATAAGTACACATGCTCCACTATGTTCATAGCAGCCCTATTTATAATAGCCAGAAGCTCAAAAGAACCCAGATGTCCTTCAACAGAGGAATGGATGCAGAAAATGTGGTGTATTTACACTATGGAATACTACTTAGCTATTAAAAACAGTGAATTTGTGAAATTCTTAGGCAAATTGGTGGAATTGGAGAATGTCTTCCTGTGTGAGGTGACCCAATCACAAAAGAACACACATGGTATGCACTCACTGATAAGCGGATATTCGCCCAGAAGCTTGCAATACCCAAGAAACAATTCACGTATCAAATGATGCCCAAGAAGGAAGGAAGGCAAGGCCCCTGGTCCTGGAAAGGCTCAATGCAGCAGGGTAGGGGAATATCAGGACAGGGAAGTGGGAAGGGGTTGATTGGGGAACAGGGGGAGGGAAGAGGGCTAATGGGACTTTCGGGGAGGGGGGATCCAGGAAAGGGGAAATCATTTGAAATGTAAATAAAGAATATATCAAATAAAAAAAATAAAAATAAAATTCTAATCCTTGTAGCACTCCCAGCAGTTTGTTTGTTTGTTTGTTTGTTTTTTCTCAGCATTAAAAACCTATTTCTACTTTGATTGTTTTTCTTGGTTACAATTAACCTTGATAGTTCCTGACAACATCCCTTTTTACTTAGTTTTATACTGAAAAAAAAGTCTCCTTTCTTTTCTTTTCATCTAGCATCTAAAAAGTTGAGCTGTTTGAGGATTGATGCCCCTGAGCTTAGCTAGTTTCTATGAGCTAATAACAAATGTATTGCAAGTCTATCCAAAGGAGAATGAAAAAATCAAGAAACAAAATACATCTGATGTTTTCAGAAAAAAATATTTAAAATGTGTTCTAAGTTTTAAATTTTTTTCTGCTTATTACTCTATAGGCTTAGTTGTTTTGGTTCAGCCATCTAGAATATTGTCACTGTACATCTGCATTTTATAATACTAGCCAAGATGGACTGGACACAACCACAATCAATGCATTTTAGGTAGCTTTGTCCTATCTTATTTCTTAGTAGTTCCTCCTTAGTTATAATTAAAATATCAACTGGAGGATTGTTTCTCTTATATTTGTCTGTGGGACATTTTGGGGATTGGTAGTTGACATACTTCGGGTTATCCCTGGGTATGCAGGCCTAGGTTGTATAAGAAACAGAGCTTGTGCCAGAAAGGTAACGCAAGCTAGTAAACAGCATTGCTCTAGGATTCTGCTCCAGTTCCTAACTTCAGGTTCCTGTCTTGAGCTTCTGCTCTGACTTCCCTAGATAATGATGAACTGTTACCACTAAATCAAATCAAGCCTTATTTCTTTGAAATTGCTTTTAATCATGTTTATAATAGCCACAGAAGCTTAACTAGGACAGTGGGTAAGATCACTTACTATGCAAATAGGAAAGCTTAAATTTAAATATCCATCGCACATGTAAACAATAGGCATATCCAGACATGTCTGTGCCTCATATCGGGGAACAGGGATTGGCAGATTTCAGGAACTCATTTGCCAGTCAACACCGAACAAATAGCAATCTTGCATTCCAGTGAGAGACCCTGCCTTAAGGACATAAAGTATAGAAAAAAGACAGCTAACATTTCTAAGATACTTCACTTTTTATGCCTTCAGATGCATGTGTAGTCACTCATGTGTGTAACACAAACTCTAGCATTTGTTTTGCAGATTTTTCTACTGTGTTTTAAAGAATCATGTAACATGGATGGTAGACAAACTCACAAGGCCCTGACAGTTACTTCTGAACTATTGAAAACCATAAAAGCATTATACCTGGTGTTGTGTTTCAGCTGAGTCCTCCTCATTCCAAAGAACAGTTCCAAACCTGTGATCATACAAACAGCCCAAGGATGAACTCAGTGGAGCAGAAGACAGAACACAAAGTCATGAACAAGAGAAAGGGATTTTTATTAAAAAAAAAAAAAAAGGCGGGGCCTGGCCTATGTAGGAGTGACGTAGGAGAGTAGAAGGGGAAAGTAGTTATTTACAACATTATTTACAACTGGGAAATATTCAAAGCACAAATTCACTTTTTAAAATGATGTAACAGTCATGTTATTTACTACTATTATTTTCTCAGTTGCTACCAGTTGACATGTTTTTGGGGGGTGGAAAGAAATCTTCAGTATAGACAAACATATCAATTTGGGGCCATTTTCTGTCACATCGACTCATTTCCTTATTGTGTGGTACTCACTTTGTTCACTCTCGGTTATACATTCATTTATCCTTTCTTTATTTACCAGGAAAATTGAGAATACTGAAAGTGGAGGATGAGTTTTCTAGGGTTTTGGTTCCTGAGATTTCTATGTTTGTCTTGATTACTTTTCAACTGTTCTGACAAAGTAGTAGAACAAATGCAATATATAGAAGGAAAAGGGTATTGGGGCTTACAGTTTAAAGAATATCATCATGGCATCAGGAGGCAGTATGGTGCTGTAGCAGTAGATGTATACTTACATCTTGACAAACAGCCACAAGACCACAGGACAAGAAGGAGGAGGGGGGGTGGGGGGGGAGAAGAAAGAGAGAGAGAGCAAGCTAACTGGCAATAAAAACCTCAAAGCACATTCCCAATGATACATTTCCACTAACAAGGCCACAGCTCCTAATTCTCCCCAAATCATTCTATCAACTGGGGACTAAGCATTCAAATATATGAGCCTCCAAATCCTGTAGTTGTATGGCCATGCTTAAAGGCTTAGATGGCGCTTACCTTTCAGCTTTGCTGGCTCCAACATACTTATCTCACTTGAATTTATTACAACTCCTGTCTGCAGATGTCCTTGACTGATATCCCATAGCTCTGGCATCATCAGCATATTGGGACCACACCCTCAAGTCCAGTACTTGATTCATAACCTCAAAGTCCTCTGTGAGCCTACATGCAAATACTATCCAGCAACATGTCTGGCCTCAACTGGTAACTACAGAAGAAATTTCCAGAGCTCCTTTCTTCCTTTGGAACCTAAGGCAGGAGCCACAAGGCCCATGAAATCTGGACTCCTCCTTGAATCCCATTTGTATAGAGTGTCCTTTGAAATTGCTTTTCAGATGGAGGAAAGCCCTCTGGCCTTTTCCTTTCACAAGTGGTAGGGTTAACTGGGTGAGGTTCCCCCACCCACCCACCTAGCTACCCTCTGTAGGCGCTAATTTCTTTAATTCATTTCTTAATAGGCCCAGTATGAATTTTGCCAGCACCTGTTTTGGCTCCAGCATTAAAATTTCTGGTCTTCTTCTCATCCTCAAATGGTACATTTTGTGTCTTTTGTGCCATGTTTTTTTTTTTAATAGTAGATCAGCATCAAAATTATTACTAATTACCACACAATACTAGATGTCTTAAAGTCCTACAAATAAGTTAAAAACTTTTCATTGTAGCCTCAGACAAATTTTTACGACAAAGGCAAGTTGAACTCATTCTTTGTCAAAACATCACAAGATTAGTCTTTGGCCCAGTTGGGAATGCTCCTTTCTGAAACCTCTTGAGCTGGGCTTCCATGTTCCATATTGCTCTTAGTACTATTGTCTTCTAAACTCTCACTGGGATGACCATTTAATATATAGAATATATATTCTATATATTAAATATATAGAAGACCCATTAATCCTGCTTACAGCTTTCAACTGATTTTCTAGTCCAGAGTCCCAAAGTCTTTCACCCCTCCCCATCAAAACAAAACAAAAAACACCATGACCAAGGCAACTTAAAAAACAAAACATTTAACTGGGGGCTTACAATTCCAAAATATATGAGATTGAAACGGGTTCAGTAAGTGTTAGCATTCTGTCTAAGCTCCACCCCACATTTACAAGGCAACAGCCAGGTAGGTCTGGCCTACTATAAAAGGGCTGTTTGCCTCCTCCTCCCTTTCTTATTCCCTTTCTTATTCCTCCCTTCCTTGCTTTTCTCTTGCTTTCTAGGGCTCACCTCTCCCCCTTCCCTCCCCTCCCCCAACGTGGTCATGGCCTGCCTCTACTTCTCTACTCTTTCCTTTTCTCTGCCTTTCTCTGCCTCTACTACCTTCTTAACTCCCCTCCCCATACCCTGAGTAAACTCTATTCTATTCTAATCTGTCATGTGGCTGGTCCCTCAGGGGGAAGGGATGCCTCAGCATAGGCCTTTTGAGGCACCCCCTTACCCTACACCTCACTACACCCCCATAGAATATATTCTTATAGCTCTCTATCTTTTTATAGCCACATCAGTAAGCATGAGGTGAGGCAGTAACCAGGGGGCCAAAGATACAAAAAAGTATGCTTACTAAAATGACTGGATTATGTAGGGAAGAGCCTTTGGGAGAAAAGCAGCCAAGCCCCTGGGTTGGAGAAGTTTAGGGAAAGGAATGGAGTATGCCTGATTTAACCTGTAACAATTGGAGACTGAAGAATTCTGGAAGAACCTAGAGGCCAGGTCTATTTTGATGTGTTAATATGCACCTTAAGCAAGCATTTGTCCTGGATTTGAAACAACATCCTCCACTCCTACCCTCTGGTCTTTTTGTTGATAATAAATGATAGGGGGAAATGTATTGTGATTAGTTCCTGTTGACATTGAAGCATCATCATTGTTGGGGACCCAACTAGCTGGAATGAATATTGGCCAAGTCTGGGAAGAACAGGCTGTTTCACTAGCCTCCCAGGCTCCGCATGACTATCTGGGGCAAGGAATATGCAGGCAGTAGTTGGAGCAGTTTGCAGTCTTTAATTAATTGAAAATCTGCTGAAACAGATAATATATTAGGGACAGAAGACCAAGCAGATTCTTAATCTAATAAAAATGGCAGAGACTTATTGGCTACCTAGGGAGTCACCTCAGGTCCTTCCATGGTTGTTATAGTAGAAGTCCAAGGGTAGCATTAGCCTTAAGCCACCAAGCCCAGAAGAACAGACTTTCCTAGAGCTCCTTTTTCTAGGCAAATAGGGGCAATCAATTCCCCTAGGTCCAGCTTGTATAGTTTGGACAGGGTCCTGGTGGCAGGCAAGGTAAAGAGCAGTGCTTTACCCAGTGGTCTACTTTGCCACATTTAAAGCAAACTACAGGAGGAGTTCTTCTGTACCCCATCATGTTCTTTGGAGGAAATCTTAGGGGTGCGTTTCCTGGAGCTAACACTTTTCTCTATTATGGAAAGCTGTTTTTTATTATTAATTTTCATTAAACATTTTAAATGCCATATTCAACAGATCTCTGAACAGTTTGAAATCCATCCATCTATTAAGTATACCCGATTTAGTTACTTGCTTTAGGCTAACTTTGAAAACATATACAGGAGGCAAAATGCAGCTTATTCCTATTATTATTTTACTACTTAGCATGTTATGGTGGCTTGATAGGAAGGCCTCTATTAACTCATGTGTGTAAATACTTGGCCTATATGGAGTGGCTCTATTAGGAGATGTGGCCTTGTTTGGAGGAAGTGTGTCACTGTGGAGGCAGACTTTGGGTTCTTATAAGGTCAAGTCTGACCAGTAGATCATAGTCTCCTGTTGTTGCCTCTGGATCACAATGTAAAATTCTCAGTTCTTTCTCTAGCATCATGTTTCCTGCCTGCACGATGGACTAAACTTCTGATCTGTAATCCAGCATCAATTAAATATTTTTCTTTATAGGATTTGCTATGATCATGGTGTCTCTTCAAAGTAGTAGAAACCATCAGACACTACAACCATACTTCTGAATACATTAAAGGATTTGATCATTTATTTATAAGGTGACTATTAACTATTATGTCTTAATCATCTCAAACAGTAAGTTAGTAGTTTATAGTAAGTTAGTAGCTTTTATAAGATTAAGCATTTTTAGCTTGATCTCTGTTAGGTTTACCTTCAAAAAGTAAACAACTTATTTATCAAATATACTTTATTCATCAAGCATGTTGTTTCTAGAACCTTGGAATTGAACAATTGGAAGAGTATTTAGGTGTAAATCTCTAAGTCAGGTTTTGTCACTCTGAAGAGGCCTTTCCATTTCTAAATTTTTATCACCCTATATAATATATATATATATATATATATATATATATATATATATATATATATATATATATATATCTCAATGTGACACAAGGGCCAAACTTGTTGGTCAGACTATGTTGTAGCAAATATATCCTTAATCTTTTATTGTCATAGAAAAATCCATGCTAATTCAAACTAGGGAGCTTCACATTGATACCCAGCTTACATTTCCACATTGCAGTTTATCACCAAAGGAAGTCAGGACTGGAACTCAAGCAGATCAGAAATCAGGAGCTGATGAAGAGGTCGTGGAGGGATGTTACTTACTGGCTTGCTTCCTCTGGCTAGCTCAGCTTGTTTTCTTATAGAACCCGAGACTACCAGCCCAGGAATGGTACCACCCATAATAGGCCCTACTTCCTAGATCACTAGTTGAGAAAATGCCCCATAGCTAGATCTCATGAAGGCATTTCCTCAAGGGAGGCTCCTTTCTCTGAGAAAACTCCAGTTTGTGTCAAGTTGACACATAAAACCAGCCAGTACAATTGATTGACTCCTTGTCAACTTGACACACAAACATCACTATTAAGCCTCAACCCTAACTTTCTTATTCATCTCCAAGATCTAAATTACTTTAAGAGTCCCAGTCTTTCCAAATTCTTACACATTAAAATTTCAATTCCTTTAAAATATCCAATCTCTCTTAAAATTCAACATCTCTTAATTGTGGGCTCCACTAAAATACTTTCTTCCTTCAAGAAGGAAAAATATCAGGGCACAGTCATAATCAAAAGCAAAATCAAACTCTAACCATCCAACGTCTGGGACCCACTCACATAATCTGAGGACTTGGGTCACTTCTCCAGCTCTGCCATTTGTAGCACACACCTTCTCTTCAGGTTTCAGGTGCCTGTACTTCACTGCTGCTACTGTTCTTGGTGGTCATCTCATGGTACTGGCATCTCCAAAACACTACTGTCTTCCACTGCAACTAGGCTTCACCAATAGCCTCTCATAGGATCTTTTCACAGTGCCAAGCCTCAACTCCTTTGCATGACCCCTTCAGTCCTGGGCCATCAATTGCAACTGAGGCTGCACCTTCACCAATGACCTTCCATGGCCTCTCACAGTGCCAAGTCTCAGCTGCTCTTCATGACCCCTTCATGCCTTCAAAACCAGTACCACCTGGGTGACTCTTACACAGTACCAAGTTCAGTCACAGGACAAGGTATAACCTTGACTATCTCTGGAACACAGCCTCTTTGTGCTCTCAGAAAACACTTCCCACAAGATTTCACCTCAATAATGCTGGTCTCTTCTTAATCACCACTAATTTTCTATCTCCAGAAAACCAGCACCAATAGTCCCAGTAGTGCAAAGATTTCACTTTAATAGTTCTGGTATCTTGTTAATCACAGCTGATTCTTCAGCTCCAGCTAACAAAAACCACAGAACCTTCACAATTAAAACAGCAACAGTCCTGATTAGAGTCTTTGATCTTCCTTCTGAAATTTCACAAGCCAGGCCTCCATCTTCAGCACTATTCTCACGATTATCTTCCAAGCTCCTATGCAATATCCCACAGAGCTCTCAATACTGTATGGCTCTTCTAGGCCAAAGTTCCAAAGTCCTTTCATAGTGCTCCCCAAAACATGGTCAGATTGTCACAGGAATTCCCCACTATGCTGGTACCAATTTGTCTTATTCAGGGTTTCTATTCTTGAACAAATATCATGACCAAGAATCAAGTGGTACAGGAAAAGATTTATTTAGCTTACATTTCCACTCTGCTGTTCATCACCAAAGGAAGTCAAGATTGGAACTCAAGCAGGTCTGGAAGCAGGAACTGATGCAGAGGCCATGGAGGGGTGTTACTGGCTTGCTTCCCCTGACTTGCTCAGCTTACTTTCTTATAGAACCTAAGACTACCGGCCCAGGGATGGCACCACCCACAATGGGTCCTCCCCGCTTGATCACTAATTGAGAAAATGTTCCACAGCTGGATCTCATGGAGGCATTTCCTCAAGGGAGGCTCCTCTCTCTGTGATAACTCCAGTTTGTGTTAAGGTCACACACAAAACCAGCCAGTTCAGGTGGGATATGTCAGCCATACCATGTAACAGGTACGAACTGAGGCATACTGGGAAAATCTGGTGGTTAGATCTGCTTTGATAAATTAAATAGGCACCTCAGCAGTTTTTTCCTGGTTTGAATCCACATAGAAGGAAAACAAAATAATTGTGAGAGGCAGAGGGAGAGATGAACCTAGGTAGAAGAGGGGAGGGGAAGAGGAAAGAAGGAACAGGATCAGGTATGGGAAGAGAGAGGAGAATGAATTAAAATATGCAGCAGTGGGCATTAAGGGTAGGAGAAACCTCTAGAAAGTCCCAGAGACTTGAGATGTGACAGGCTACCAGGACATAATGGGGATGACATTAGCTGAAATACCCATCAGTGGGAAGATGGAACCCGAAGAGATCACCTTCAGCAGATAGACACAGACCCCAGTTGAGGCAGGGGACTATTCACCCATCTTCAAAAACTTTAACCCAGAATTGTTCCTTGTTAAAGAAAATGGAGGGACAAAAATGGAAGCAGAAACTGAGAGAAAGGTACCCAATGACCAGCCCAACTTGAGATCCATTCCATGTGTTTGCACCAAATACTGACTCTGTTATTGATACCATGTTGTGCTTACAGATAGGAACCTAGCATGGCTGTCCTCTAAGAAACTACCAGCAACTGACTGAGACAAACGCAGATACTTATAGCCCACCACTTGGTTGAGGTCGGAGACCAATACCAAAAAGTTAAAGAACTGGAGGAGCTGAAGGGGATTGCACACTTATAGGAAGAACAATGGTGTTAACTAAACTGGACCCATCAGAACTCCCAAAGACTAAGCCAAGAACCAAGGAACACACATGGGCTGGTTCGTGTCCCTGGGCGGGCACACATGTAGCAGAGGACTACCTTGTATGGTCTCAGTGGGAGAGGATGTGCTTAATCCTGTGGAAACTTGATGCCCCAGGGAAGAGGGATTCTGGTGGTGGTGAGGTGGGTGTGGGTGCACGGGGGCGGGGGAGCTTATCAGACGTGGTGGAGCTTATCAGAGGTGGTGGGTATGTGAAGAACTTGGGGATGGGTGACCTTGAAGGGAATCAACTTTTGAAATGTAAATAAATAAAATTTAAAAATTTACATTTTTTAAAAAGAAACAATATATAACAAACATTCATGAGCATTCTTGCTCAAAGCCTGAATTATGGGTACTGCTTGTTAAAGGAAAGTTTCTAAATTTAGAATAAATATCTGTTCAACACACTGGATAGTCTTATAAAATGATTTTCCAGTCATTCAAATAATAAAAGGAAAGTATGCATATGAGGCTTATAGCATATAAAAATGTAAAAGTTACTTTTATTGACCTGATGTAATTATTTCAGAGGCTTATTGCTGAGAAAACTCACCCATTCTAGTTCTTTCTGAACTCTGGCTGGCTGGTTGATTTCAGCTGTTCTGGCTCAAACTCCTCTCTAAGCTTATTAATTCAATCTATTTTTCTTCATCTTCTCACTGAATTGCTATGATAGCCTCAACCATATGTCTTTAATCCCTTTGGATGGAATACAAATACCACATAGTACACACCTTTAAGGTAAAATTAGTTTGTAGAAGGAATCCACCATGTTGGAAAATGACATTAAATTGAGAGGCATACAAAGTGACAAATCAGAGAAAGGTTTGACAGAAAAAAAATCAAAGATAAGAAGAACAGCACAGGAAGGAGAAGGTATATAAAAGCAGTGCACAGAGTTTAGTTCAGTCAATTGAGAGTCAGAGCAATGAGTGCAGTGCAGCGGAGTTGAGTTCATCCATCATTTCATGTAGTTAGACAGTTGAAGCCAGAGAAAAAGGAGCCAAAAGATTTGAACAAATTGCCATAATTAGTTTGAATCCAAGTGAAACAACTCAGGGAGAAACTGCAAGAAGACAGATTGAGTCAGTCAGCTTGGAGAAGAGATTGAGCCAGAACAGTTGAGTTGAACCAGCCAGCCAGAGTTCAGAAAGAACTAGAAAAGTGAGTTTATTCATCACTAAGCCTCTGAGACAATAATTATATCTGGCAGATAAAACTTACTTTTACAGACCTTTTGATGCCTTTCTCATTTCACCATTAGCAGACTGGCTACTTTAGGAGCCACACCTTCCTAAACATATCTGGATTCATCTTTGAAAGAAAGATTTTTTTGAAGACTTCTATTGCAAGTTCTTAAATGACTCTTTGCTCCTAACTTATTCATAACAGCTGTTTTTCCCTACAACCACTAATTTCTAATCATCTTAGATCTACTTTAGTGATTTTAATAGTTAAACACTTCAAAAAAAATAATGGAGCACTTTTTCAAAAGCACCTTTTTGCAAACACTGAATAATTCTTTTTATTTGTCTTGGTAAATTGTCAGCCTTCATTTCTTTGCTTGTTTGCTTTCTGAACAAAGAATAACAGATTCATTTATTTTTAAATGTCCCAATTATGTCACTGGGAAATTGAAATAATTTTTATTTTATATTAAATAAATTATAAGATCACTATTATTTTCAATACACATATATAAACCCATAGTCACACAGACAGATAGACATACATGCACACACACGTGCACACACACACACACACACACACATACACAGAGGAATGTGATTATCCATAAGAATCTTTGTGAGTCAAAAATAACTAGTATTAATTGTTAATACAAAAGTTTGATTGGATTTGTTGCATAAAATTAGTTTGTTCTTAAATATCCTATTTAAAAATTAAAAAAACATTTAAAATTTGGAATTTTGCAAGGATGAATGGGAAGCTTATGAGTCCCTAACCCTAACTGAGAAGTTATTGGGAGTTGATAGAAATTAGGAGAGCATAGTCATTTTTCTTTAAGGTTGGGACCACTGGAAGATTTGGTTTCCCATGGTCTGGTGGATGTTGTTCCATATTCACATATATATAGATAGCACTAATTGGACACATAGTACATAAAGATGTTGGAGGATGGACTGGAAGGTATGAGAATTTTATCACGTTGCATGGCATACATGTATAAAATTCTTAAATAATAAATTTAAAAACAAAGAAAATTTTAACAATTCCATAAAATGTAAGTGGCATAAAAACATGCTTTTATTCAGGACAAAAATTTTAAAAATACCAGTAACTATTGTGATGAAGAAAACAAGAAAATATTCATAGGTAGATTTCACATACCACAAAAATGGACATTATGTCAACATTTTCTGTGTGCCCAGTGAATTTCTCAAAGAATTATCAGTAATGATTTTCACAGAAGTTTAATAGATTATTACATGAAGGAAAAAAACAAGGATTTGAACTGTGTTGCAAATATTGAATGCACTGCAAATGAGAAATGATATATATCTAAAAAAGGTCATTCCACAAATACTTAGCTGAAGATATATTTTATTCTAGGTGGCAATGTGTCAATTACTAAAAATAAATCAATGAACAACGATAATGAAGACTCCTAATACTAGAGAAACTGCATTTCACCTGAGAAATTGTAAGCTAATTATGAAGATACTTAGTGCTTTCAGAATTATATATTTGACCAAGCAGTATGAAAATTTAGCAACAAAATAATATATATGTGAAATATAGGTAAGTGCTAGTGGAAGAATGTCATTTGGTAATTAAACAGTTAATGAATAATGTAAAGACAGTGATTTTCTTAAAAAATAAAAAAAATTCACATTATAAATACATTTTAGGTAAATTAAGCTCTAAATGAGAAAGTCACATTTTGTTTATATTTTCCAAAAAGTGATCCTATACAGAATTTGTATACAGATTAGATTTATTAGCTCATTTAAGTGTTTACAAGCCAAAAAAGAAAAGTACTGATCCATCTTGTATACAAAATACAAACAATTTGCCTATGATGCCAAGATATATACAGAATGAACAAGAGGAAAATGTTAACTATTGACTTTGAGCAGATTTTTTATAACAAACACACAGTAGGTATGCCAAATATATACAAAACTTCAAAACTCAATAAGCAGAAGTGCAGTTTTCCAGTAGAAAATGACAGAGGGTATTATCAACATTTCACAATCATGAACATCCAAATGGCTAATAAACAGCTGAACAGATGTTCCTTTTAATAGCAGCCCGTAAAATGCAAATTAAAACAATAAGGCATTAGTTTATAACCATCAGATTGACGAAAAATTAAAAAACTGACAATAACAAATGCTACTAAGAGTGCCTGGCAGAAAGAGTCCTCATCATAAGATGGAAATTTTGTGGATTCTTGCACTCATTTCATGAGCAATCAGGCAGATGGGAAAAGGGAGAAGAAAAAAAAATTACTGTATGCTTTCATCCCAACATAAGGTTCACTCTCTGGATTTGTATCTTGGAGAAACTTGTGTCGAAATATACAATACGACATGAATTCAAATGTTAAAGTATTTTAAATTGGAGTGAATAAATGATAAGTGTTTAAACATCAATAGGTAGAAGGAAAAACAAACCACTGTATGTACAATACAACACTGAACATTATATAGAACATTTTTGTAACATTGATAAGGTGGCAGTAAAACACTTAACTAGTGCAAAACAATATTCTGCATAAAATGTTGGAATTAGCCCACCATGGCCTGCCCTTCCTGCTGGGGCAGAACCTTGCCATCTCTGCTGCAGTGAAGATTCCATCTCCTGATACTTCTGAAAGAACCAGTCATTCAGAGCAGTTGAAAACCAGCCACTTGGGGCATTTGAGGACCAGTCACTCAGGGCAGTTGAACCTTGCCAGGTTTGCTGCAGTGAAGATTCCATCTCCTAGTACTTCCTAGGGAACCAGCCACTCAGGGTATTTGCCCCTTCTGCTGTTGCAGAATCTTGTCAGGTCTGCCACAGTGAAGACACTTCTCCTGATACTTCCTAGAGAACCAGCTGCACTCAGGGCATTTGCTCTTTCTGCTGTGGCAGAATCTTTCCAGGTCTGCCACAAGGAAGACACCATCTCCTCATACTTCATAGAGAGCTAGCCACAATTAGGTCATTTGGAGTATGGAGAGGCCTGGGAGCACAGGAGAGCTGGTCTCCCAGGAAAGCCTACATATCTATGTGTACAGAATGAACGGGAATACCAGGAGTACATATACACAGGCTTACAGGACACATAAGCCAAAATCAGAGAACTCAAGACCAGCTAACACCAGAGAAAAATGGATGGCAAAAGGCAAACACAAGATCATTACCAACAGAAACCAAGGCAGCATAGCACCATCAGAACCTAGTTCTCCCACAAGAGCAAATCCTGGATACACTAACACACTGAAAAAGCAAGAGCTGGATTTAAAATCAAATCTCATGATGTGGATAGAGGACTTCAAGAAGGACATAAATAACTCCCTTAAAGAAATACAAGAGAACATGGGTCAAAAGGTAGAAGCCCTTAAAGAGGAATCACAAAATTTCCTTAAAGAAATACAGGACAACATGGGTCAACAGGCAGAAACCCTTAAAGAGGAACCACAAAAATCACTTAAAGAAACACAGGAGAACATGAGTCAACAGGCAGAAAGAATTCAGGAGTCATAGATGCAAGCAGCAACAACAGAATAAAAGAGATAGAAGAAAGAATCTCAGGTGCTGAAGATACCATATAAACATTGACTCAACAGTCAAAGAAAATGTAAAATGCAAAAAGGTTATAACCCAAAACATCCAGGAATTACAGAACACAATGAGCAAACCAAATCTAAGGATCATAGGTATAGAAGAGAGCAAGGATTTACAATTTATAGGAACAGTAAATATCCTCAACAAAATTATAGAAGAAAACTTCCCTAACCTAAAGAAAGAGATGCCCAGGAACATACAAGAAGCCTACAGAACTCCAAACAGACTGGATCAGAACAGAAACTCCTCCAGACACATAATAATTGAAACACCAAATGCACTAAATAAAGAAAGAATATTAAAAGCAGTAAGGGAAAAAGGTCAAGTAACATATAAAGGCAGACCTATCAGAATTCCACCAGACTTCTCACCAGAAACTGTGAAGGCTAGAAGATCCTGGGAAGATGTCACACGGACCCTAAGAGAACATAAATATCAGCCCAGGCTACTATACCCAGCAAAACTCTCAATTAACATAGATAGAGAAAGCAAGATATTCCATGACAGAACCAAATTTATACAATATCTTTCCAAAAACCCAGCACTTCAAAGGATAATGGGTGGAAAATACCAACACAAGTCGGGAAACTACACCCTAGAAAAAGCAATAAAGTAATCTTCTTTCAACAAACCCAATAGAAGATAGCCACACAAACAGAATTCCACATGTACCAATGAAAATAACAAGAAGCAACAATCACCTTTTCTTAATATCTCTTAACATCAATGGTCTCAATTCTCCAATAAAAAGACATAGACTAAAATACTGGATACATAAATAGGGCCCAACATTTTGCTGCACACAAGAAACACACCTCAGTGACAAAGACACTAATTTCCTCATAGTCAAAGGTTGGAAAACAATTTTCCAAGCAAATGGTCCCAAGAAACAAACTGGAGCAGCCATACTTATATTGCATAAAATTGTCTTTCAACCAAAAGTTGTCAAAAAAGATAGGCGGGAACCTTCATACTTATCAAAGGAAAAACGTACCAAGATGAACTCTCAATTCTGAACATCTGTGCTGCAAATGAAAGGGCACCCACATTCATAAAAGAAAGTTTACTAAAGCTCAAAGCACACATTGCACCCCACACTCTCAACAATGGACAAATCATGGAAACAGAAATTAAGCTGAGACACAGTTAAACTAACCAAAGTTATGGACCAAATGGATCTAACAGATACTTACAGAACACTCCATCCTCAAGCGAAAGAATACACCTTCTTGTCAGCACCTCATGGTACCTTCTCCAAAACTGACCATATAAATGGTCACAAAACAGGCCTCAACCAATACAGGGATATTGAAATATTTCCATGCCTCCTATCAGATCACTATGGAATAAGGGTGGTCTTCAATGGCAACAAAAGCAACAGAAAGCCCACATACACATGAAGGCTGTACAATGCTCTACTCAATGATAACTTGGTCAAGGAGAAAATAAGGAAAGAAATCAAAAACTTTTTAAAATTTAATGAAAATGAAGGCACAACATACCCTAATTTATGGGACACAATGAAAGCAGTGCTAAGAGGAAAATTCATAGCCCTGAGTGCTGCCAAAAATAAACGGGAGAGAGCATACACTAACAGCTTAATGGCACACCTGAACGCCCTGGAACAAAAAGAAGCAAATACACCCAAGAGGAGTAGAAGGCAGGAAATCATCAAACTCTGGGCTGAAATCAATCAAGTAGAAACAAATAGAATCATACAAAGAATCAACAAAACTAGGAGCTGGCTTTTTGAGAAAATCAACAAGATAGATAAACCCTTAGCCAGACTAGCCAGAGGGCACAGAGACACTACCCAAATTAATAAAATCAGAAATGAAAAGGGAGACATAACAACAAAAACTGTGGAAATTCAAAAAATAATCTGATCCTACTTCAAGAGCTTATAGCCAACAAAATTGGAAAATCTCGATGAAATGGACAATTTTCTAGATAGATACCAGGTGCTAATGTTAAAACAGGATCAGATAAACCATCTAAATAGCCCCATAAGTCCTGAGGAAATAGAAACGGTTTTTAATAGTCTCCCAACAGAAAAAAGCCCAGGACCAGATGGGTTATTCGGGAATTCTATCAGATCAAAGAAGAGCTAATACCAATACTCTTAAAACTAGTCCACAAAATAGAAACTCAAGGAACACTACCCAATTCATTCTAAGAAGTCACAATAACACTTATACCTAAACCAAACAAAGACCAAACAAGGAAAGAGAACTTCAGACCAATTCCCCTTATGAACATTGATGCAAAAATTCTCAACAAAATTCTGGTCAACCGAATTCAAGAATGAATCAAAATAATAATTCACTATGATCAAGTAGGCTTCATCCCAGGGATGCAGGGATGGTTCAATATATGGAAATCCATCAATGTAATCCACTACATTGACAAACTCAAAGAAAAAAAATACACATGGCCATTTCATTAGATTCTGAAAAAGCTTTTAACAAAATTTAGCATCCCTTCATGATCAAAGTCTTAGAGATCAGGAATTCAGGGCCCATACCTAAACATAGTAAAAGCAATATACTGTAAACCAGTAGCTAACACCAAACTAAATGGAGAGAAACTTGAAGCAATCCCAGAAAAATTTGGGACCAGACAAGACTGCCCACTCTTTCCCTATCTATTCAATATAGTACTCAAAGTCCTAGCCAGAGCAATTAGAAAACAAAAGGAGATCAAAGATATAAAAATTGGAAGGGAAGAAGGCAAAGTATCACTATTTGCAGATGATATGATAGTATACTTAAGCGTCCCCCAAAATTCCACCAGAGAACTCCTAAAGCTGATAAACAACTTCAGCAAAGTGGCTGGATATAAAATTAACTCAAACAAATCAGTAGTCTTCCTCTAATCAAAGGATAAACAAGCTGAGAAAGAAATTAGAGAAATGACACCCTTCGCAACAGTCACATATATTACATTCCTTGGTGTGACTCTAACCAAGCAAGTGAAAGATCTGTATGACAGGAACTACAAGCCTCTGAAGAAAGAAATCTTAGAAGATCACAGAAGGTGGAAGGATCTCTCATGCTCATGGATTGGAAGGATCAATATAGTAAAAATGGCCATCCTGCCAAAAGCAATCTACAGATTCAGTGCAATCCCCATCAAAATTCAGAATCAATTCTTCATAGAGATAGAAAGAGCAATCTGCAAATTCATTTGGAATAACAAAAAACCCAGGATAGAGAAAACTGTTCTCCAAAACAAAATATCTACTGGGGGAATCACCATCCCTGACCTCAAGTTCTACAGAGCAATAGTGATAAAAGCTGTATGGTATTGGTATGGAGACAGGCCAGAAGATCAATGGAATAGAATTGAAGACCTGGATATGAACCCACACACCTACAGTCACTTGATATTTGGCAAAGGAACTAAAAACATACAGTGGAAAAAGAGCATTTTTAACAAATGGTGCTGGATATACTGGAGGTCAGCATGCAGAAAAATGCATATCTACCCATTCTTATCTCCTCGTACAAAGCTTAAGTCCAAGTGATCAAGGACCTCCACATAAAACCAGATACACTGAAGCTTATAGAGGAGAAAGGGGGGAATAACCTTGAAAACATGGGCACAGGGGAAAAATTCCTGAATAGAACACCAATGGCTTATGCTCTAAGAACAAGAATCAACAAATGGGACCTCATAAAACTGTGAAGCTTTTGTAAGGCAAAGGACACTGTCAAGAGGACAAAACAGAAACCAACATATTGGAAAAAGATCCTCACCAATCCTACATCTGATAGAAGGGTAATATCCAATGTATACAAAGAACTCAAGAAGTTAGACTTCAGAGTGTCAAATAACTCTCTTAAAAATGGAGTACAAAGCTAAACAGGGAATTTTCAAGGGAGGAAACTCTAAAGGCTCTGAAGCACCTAAAGAAATGTTCAGCATTCTTAGTTATTAGGAAATGCAAGTCAAAACAACTCTGAGATTCCACTTCACTATAGTCAGAATGGCTAAGATGAAAAACTCAGGGGACAGCAGACACTGGAGAGGATGTGGGGAAAGAGGAACACTTCTCCATTGCTGATGGGATTTCAAGCTAGTAAAACTGCTCTGGAAATCAGTATGGCAGTTCTTCAGAAAATTGGACATAGTACTACCTGAGGATTCAGTTATACCACTCCTGGGTATATACTCAGAAGATGCTCCAAAACATGCAATAAGGATATGTGCTCCATTATGTTCATAGCAGTCTTTTTTATAATAGCCAAAAGCTGGAAAGAACCCAGATGTCCTTCCACAGAGGTATGGATACAGAAATTGTGGTATATATACACAATGGAGTACGATTCAGCTATTAAAAACAATGAATACATGAAATTCTTAGGCAAATGGATGGAACTAGAAAGTTCCATCCTGAGTGAAGTAACTCAATCACAAAAGAACACACATGTTATGCACTCACTGATAAGTGGATATTAGCCCAAAATCTCAAAATAAACATGTTACAATTCACAGACCACAGGAAGCTCAAGAAGAAGATACACCAAAGTAAGGTGATTTGGTTCCGCTGAGAAAGGGAACAAAATAATCACAGGAACAACTATGGAAACCAAGTGTGGAGCAGAGACTGAAGGAAAGGCCACCCAGAGACTGTCCTACCTGGGGATTCATCCTACCAACATTCACCAAACCCTGAAACTACTATGGATGACAAGAAGTGCATACTGAAAGGAGCCTGTTATGGTTGTCTTTGGAGGGGCCCTGCCAGAGCCTTACAGATACAGAGGTGAATACTAGCAGCCAACCATTAAACTGAGCACGGGGTTCACAATGGAGGAGTTGGAGGGCAGACTGGAGAAGCTGGGGGTGGGGGTTTTGCAGCTCAATGGGAAGAAAGACAATGTCGTCCAACCAGACTACCCAGGGCTCCCAGGGACTAAGCCATCAACCAATGAGTACATGTGGTTCCAGCCAAAAGATTGGCAGAGGAATGCCTTGTTGGGCATCAGTGGGAGGAGAGGTCCTTGGTCCTGTGAAAGCTCAATAGAGGCCCCCGTGTGGGGAAATCTAGTGGGGATCGTGGGAGTGGGTTAGGTGGGAGAGCATAATCTTGAAGTCAGAGGGTGGGAGGATTGGTAGGAGGTTTTCAGGGAGGGGGGAAACTGCAAAGGAGTATAACATTTGAAATGTAAATGGAGAAGAATTAAAAATTTTTTTAAAATGTTGGAATTATTCACAATATGAACATGAAAATGATATGTATTTTATGCATTCATGCATTCACATTAACAATATAGAAACATAAACATAGACAACATCATATGTCTATATATTCATAGTGCAAAGAAGAGAGCTGACAGAAGCCACCTAATGCATAAAGCCTGTATTTGGTTATTTTTTTAAATTTCGTTAAAACTTTTGAAGTGAAAAAGAAAATTAATACTTGGTATTTATAAATAAATATACAGATACTTATCATTATTTTTTGCTTGAAATACATTAAAATCTTGACTATATTCTTCTAGAATAATATGCAAAGAGACTCAAAGGTTGTAGTGGATTTTCATTCATAAGAGACTCTGGGCCAGATTTAGGGATTAGGCCACTGACCCTCCACCAAGTATCATTTAAGAAGGTATACAAATCCTGAAAATCCTTCAATATCATCATGAATTCTTTCATTGGATGTTGAATAAAAATGTTTAATATATGGATGGTTTGCATTGTTACCTATGATTCTAATGGAAAGCTTCAATTAAAAGAACAAGTAAATTATTTTTACAAATATAAGAAAAGTACAAAAATAAGGATGTTTACCATATAGATACATTTTTTTCAATCTGTCCAATCCAGGGAATCTCTTTTCCATGTTTAATATCAAGAACAACAAGAACAGACAGACAGACATTCTGGGATCCAGGATGAAAGAGTAGACATTGTACATCTGAGACTCAACAATGTAAACCCATTTTATTTATGTATTATGAAAGAGAAAAATATGTGGAAACATAAGCAGTTGATACATGGGGAAGCATTGAGGTTTCTATTTCTGTTGAAAGAAGCAAAAATACTTGATCAGACTATTCCAGTTTTTTAAAGTATTCAGCCCTCCTCAAAGTCCTGTGAATCACTTTCTCTTTCTGGGTTTCAGCATCTTCTACTGTGACATCAGGTCATTTAATTAATGTTAAGTACCTTAATTTTAAGGTGAGTTTACTTGAAAGCTCAGGAGAAGAATGAACTACTTTTATTCCTAAATGTCATCCTAAAGATCGTTGGGCCCTAAGACTTTCTTAGTACAGAGACACTACACTGTCCTTGACATTGGCTAAGGTGTAAGCATCCCACAGACACTGATTAGTTTTTGGATAATTTTAATATAGTAGAATTCTCATGATCACCACTGTTTCCCAGCACTGGCAGGAAGCCAAAAACAGATAAGCATTTTTCCTAATATTATTGACTAAGTGGATAAGACTTGGATTCATCTAGAACACATGCTTTGGCATTTATGTCGACTAAGACATTTCCTCTAAACTGAGGCTCTTGTATCAATTGTGCGAGTGAGATACACTTAGGAAAAGCCTGCATGACTCATCTTCCTAAGTAGTGCTTTTACGGCTAGTTACTGCCTTGTTCTTAGTCCTTAGAAAATGGTAAACTCATTTTCTAATATATTTAATTAAATTTTACATGTTAAATTATTCAATTATAAAGCAATATTTTTACTTCATAATTCTGTGGTCAGATGTATAAAATATTCCATGCCAGGATACAGTCTGAGTTGAACTTTATCTAATAGGTGCTTTTTACATTGTAGCCATGTGAGAGATCTGTCAGCTTGTCACATAAATATGCAAAGGTGCACACAAATAAAATTAACATTTTTGTTGCAGAAGATGATCATATTTTCACAATAAACTGTACAATAATATTCAATGGAAGAGCAATAGTACATGATAAATCAAATCTCTACTAATGGAGAACAAATATGCTTTATTAACACTTCACTGAGCACTTAAAAACATATCCAATAAATATTTTTTTATCTTTAAAAGAAATTTTCTTTGTTAATAAGTAAAGCTAAGTTCATTGGTGAGGGGAAAGATGCAATTACAATTATGGAATATAGACATTGGTATGTAGTCATAATCTGCTATTCTTCAATAAGCAGCATTTTGGAGTGTAGTTTGGTTTGTATAATAAGTGTTCGGTATGTGTTTCTCAATGAGTACTCAAAACTGTCTTGTTTGTAAAGAAGGCCCTACTATACTTATGATATATGAAGTGACTCAGAATTATCAGGAAACTTTACCAAGGTCATGCAGATGTCCAATGATTACCCAACATTGTGAACACTTTTTGTTGAAAAATAGCACACCCCCTCCACCAGACCTTCCCCCTCACTGGGGCCTCAAGTCACGTCTTCTCCCACTGAGGACAGGCCAGGAGGTCCTCTGCTATATATGTGGGATGGGGGTAAGTTTGGACTTCTGACCAGCTCTTGTATGCTGCCTGGTTGATAGTTCAGTGTCTGGGAGCTCTCAGGAGTTTAGGTTAGTTGAGACTGCTGGTCTTCCTATGAAGTCGCCCTCATCTTCAACTTCTTCCATCCTTCCCCTAATTCAACCATAGGTGTCCTCAAGCTCAGTCCAATGCTTGGGAGTGAGTATCTGTGTCTGTGTCAGTCAGATGCTGATTGGGCCTCTCAAATGACAGCCATGCTAGGATTCTGCCTGTAAGCACACCATAGCATCAGTAATAGTGTCAGGTCTTGGTGTCTCCCATGAGATGGATCCAATGTTGGGCCAGTCACTGAATCATTTTTCCCTTAGTCTCTTTTCCATTTTTGTCATTGCAGTTCTTTCAGACAGGTACAATCCTCAGTCAAGAATATTGACTCTGGGTTGACAACACCATCTCTCAAATTCATGCCCTCTTATCTACTAGAGGTGAACTCTTCGAATTCCCTCTCCCCACTGTTATACATTTCATCTAAAGTCACTCCCATTAATTTCTAAGTCTCTCACATCCCAGATCTCTGATACTTCCTAAATGGTCTCCCCACCTCCCATCCCCTGAGTTTGTGCAAGGTGATAAATATGTATCTATTTTCATTTTTCTACATACAGACTACCAGTTTGAACACTATGATTTATTGAAGATGCATTGTGTTTTTTTTCATTGTATGTTTTTTGCTTCTTTGTCAAAGATCAAGTATCCATAAGTGTGTTGGCTTATTTTTGGGTATTCAATTCTATTCCATTGATCAACATGTCTGCCTCTGTACTAATACCATTCAGTTTGTTTTATCCCATTTGCTCTGTAATACAGCTTGAGGTCAGGGATGCTGATTATCCCTGAAGTTCTTTTATTGTTAAGAATTGTTTTTATAGTTTCATCCATTTGCCTAAGAATTTCATAAATTTATTGTTTTTAATAGCTGAGTAGTATTCCATTGTGTAAATATACAACATTTTCTGTATCCATTCCTCCATTGAGGGACATCTGGGTTCTTTTCAGCTTCTGGCTATTATAAATGGGACTACTATGAATATAGTGGAGCATGTGTCCTTATTACATGCTGGGGAATCCTCTGGGTATATGCCCAGGAGTGGTGTAACAGGGTCCTCCAGTATTCTCAATCACAGTTTTCTGAGGAACCACCAGACTGATTTCCAGAGTGCTTGTACCACCTTGCAATCCCACCAACTGTGGAGGAGTGTTCCTCTTTCTCCACATCCTCACCAGTACCTGCTGTCTCCTGAGTTTTTGATCTTAGCCATTCTGACTGGTAATATCATACTAAGTGAGGTAACCCAATAACAAAAAAAAAAAAAAAAAAAAACAAAAAAAAACCCACACACACACACACACTGTATGCACTCACTGATAACTGGATATTAGCCCAGAAGCTCAGAATACTCAAGACACAATTCACATATCAAATGATGCCCAAGAATAAACAAAGTGTGGATACTCTGGTCCTTCTTAGAAGGGGGAGCAAAATACCCACAGAAGGAGATACAGAGACAAAATGTGGAACAGAGACTGAGGGAAAGACCATCCAGAGACTACCCCACCTAGTGATCCATTCCATATACAGTTACAAAATCCAGACACTATTATCGATGCCCACAAGTACTTGCTGACTGGAACTGGATATAGTTGTCACCAAGGAGGCTCTGCTAGTGCATGACAAATACAGAGGGGGACATTTTCAGCACAGGTCCCAATGGGGAGCTAGAGAAAGGTCCCAAGGAGCTGAAGGAGTTTGCAGCCCCATAGGAGGAACAATGATATGAGCCACCCAGTACTCCCAGAGCTCCCAGGGACAAAAACTTCAACCAGATAGTACACATGGTGTTACCCGTGGCTCCAGATGCATAGGCAGGAGAGGATGGCCTTGTTGGGCATTAAAGGGAGGAGAGGCCCCTAGTCCTGGAAAGGCTAGATGCAACAGTGTAGGGCAATACCAGAACAGGGAAGCAGGAGGGGGTTGATTGGGGAACAGGGGGAGGGGAGATGGCTTATGGGACTTTCAGGATGGGGGTGGGACCAGGAAAGGGGAAATCATTTGAAATGTAAATAAAGAATATATCTAATAAAAAAAAAGAATTGTTTTTACTCTCCTAAATTTTTTGTTTTTCCGTATGAAATTGGGAATTTTTCTTTTCATGTCTGTGAAGAACGCTTTTGAAATATTGATGGGGATTTTGTTGAATGTGTAGTTTGTTTTTGGTAGGATGGACATTTTTACTATGTTACTGCTACCATTCCATAAGCATGGGAGATCTTTCCATCTTCTGAGGTCTTATTCGATTTATTTCTTGAGAGATTTGAAGTTCTTGTCATACAGAGAACTTTCACTTGTTTGCTTAGTGTTATCCCCAAGATATTTTACACTATTTGTGACTATTGTGAAGGATATTGTTTCCTTATTTTCCCATACAATTCAAAAAATTCTCACTTATAAAAATATTTTAAGATAATCTTTCTTAAAATATTAGCTTACATATTCCTTTATATTGAAAGCAAACAGCTTTGAAAATATGCCTTAGTTTTTCTGTGATTTTAGTTTTGACATGTCTTTCAAAGTTGTAGCCTGTTACTTCATTTTTGTTTTTCTTTTCATTTAGTGCAAAGGTTCAAACCTAGGGCTATATATGTACTCTAATCTAATCCGACTACATTCCCTGCATCCTCTAGCTGCATCCAATTTCACAGGACACACATTTTTTTTTATTCCTAATATACTTACATTCTTTCTGCAAAAATGAAATGCAGTGAAATGAAAAATAAACAATTGTTTAAAATAGTCTCGAGGCAGACTGTTTTAAAGTATAATGTCTCAGCCTCTTCTTCCTATATATAAGTTCATAGTCCTAAAATCAAAAGCCTCCCCTATTGAAGCTTGTTCTATTTTCTCTTTCTTGTTATTTTTATATATAATGCATGTTAATATATACAGACCCTTTATTTTAGTGTGGATTAAAGAACCTGTGTATTGCAAGATTTCTCATGTTATACAAAAATGGTGGCATAAAAGTTATGACAAAATTTTTAATAGGAATAGCATCCTTATAGAAAGAAAGTTTCTTTTTTTTAAATGTTATAAATGTTTCTTAGTTAAACTAGGCAAGGGTTTTTAAGCTCTTTTAAAGCTTAGGTTACTTGCAAAGCCTTCTTTTACAAATCCAATGAAAGATGCACTCTTCACATTCAGAGAGTAGATCTACCCTCACATTTTATGCACAAGGAGAATTCTAAGACAAGGGTTCAAGCCTCTTCCATCCACAGAGAAAAAGTTCCTAAATTCAAACTATATTATCTGATAATTGAATGATTCTCATTATAACCTGAATTGCCATTTTCAAAATCATGGCACTTTTTTCCGTTTAAAGAATCTCCTGTGGATGCAATCCTCTTAATTGCTTATTGATGAGAAATGTCAAGGGAGCCTGAATGTTGACCCTACATGTATGTCTACATGTATGTCTAGGGTAGTAGTCAATGACTTTAAAATACAATTTCTTATCAGTGTAAATTTCTTTGCATATTATATGAAGATTTCAAGGATTGTATAATGCAATAAATTAATCTCATGTGCCTAGTCACCATAATTGAGAAAAACAGGCATTTGGATTACATGATTTTTAATCAGTTCTTGTAGTGCCTTTACAGATATTATTGTGGTATATCAATAGACTGAATTTACATTGCATTTTCAATTCTACTATGTTCATTAAGCTGTTCTTTTTTCTCTTTAACATCTCCCTCCAACATATGAAGAAAGTTAATCATAAAAATATACAGGAGAAATTCCTACTAATTTTTATCTTCCCAGCGATGTAAACTTAAGGCTCTGATAAACTACATCCAAGGGAAACAAACTTAATTATTCAGTTTAACATTTCTCAGAAAGATCTAACCCAATACTTTTATCTGAGATAATCTGAAATATATATATACATACCTACATATATGGTAACTTCAGAAAGAATATATACATATATATCATAGCAATAAAGAAAGCACAATTTTATTTTAAACATCCTAGTTCAGAAAGAATGTATGTATATATATATATATATATATATATATGTGTGTGTGTGTGTGTACATGTATATATATATATATATAAATATATATCATAGCAATAAGATAAAAATAACTTTTATGTTAAATATTCTAGTTATGTTAAATATATTTTTTCTGAAGATTACATTTTATTGCTATGAATTCAGTAATTTTAATAAAGCAACAGGAGCGTGATCTTCATAGTTACTGAAGTTGAAAGATACCTGTTAATTATCTCAGCTAGAATAAGTAAGTGGCATTTCTCTTTACCTGTATTTAATTGCTGATCAGGCAAAAGTGTGAACTTCTCAAAATGCTGCTCTATGCAACATCTGTGCAATCTTTCATTTTAATTAAATTATGTCTAAAAAGGATCCTCAGGAAAAAAAAATCACATAAAGCCCACTTGAGTATTTTCTATAGATCTGCCCGTGGTGATGAATGGTGTGTTCATGTACTGACTTGCTTCTTATCTAGTTGTAAGATATAAGAACATTCATCCATCAGCACAAAAATTATGCAAAAGGATCAGTGTGGGCTAAATAATGAAACTTTTATTATCTAACATTCTTTCTGGATGTAGGAGTCTGGTTGTTGTTGATTTGCCCACCATCTTTTGACAGTCCCATTTGTATATTTCTCCACTCAGAGATTTTATAGAGGATAAGGAGCAGCAGGAAACGTGGCTGACCTGCCTTCTTCTCTCTCTTCACAGGACTCAAGAGCCTACCGTGCAGATTCACTGATGAAAAAATTCTCTCTTCATGTCCACCCAGAATTTATTACCTTAGGATGGATGATCATTCAGTTATAACTAGAAGCTATTGTCTAATGATGTTCCTAAGCCTCCCAAACTTTTCTAGGAGATAGAGTTATTTAAAATATCTGTCTTTGGTAAGCATGTGAGAGCTATGCATAAGATCACAACATGCACTGAAGAAGCAAAATATCTGGATCTTGCTTATAGTGTATTCTGGTAGCATTTTGTGCATTTCCATCCTCAGATTAATCTTAGTTAAACTTTGATGGAACCACTGGCACCACAAAGTTAGGCATTGAGGGCTCCCATTACTCACCATTTATTTCTCTTTCTATTTTATAAGTTAGAGCACTTAGCACAGAAATAATCAGTTGATTCCTCATTTAGAATATTTATTATTTCACTCATAGAAAGTTTCTTCTATAATATGGATTTAAGAACAGAACTCTGCGAATTGATGAAAAGCTAGATCATTGAAATAACCTCCTCACCTTTTCATCTATGCTTTTTTTTTTATTTTCTAAGTTTTTTTATTTACATTCCAAATGATTTCTCCTTTCCCGTTTCCTCCCTTCCCAAAAGTCCCATAAGCCCCCTTCCCTCCCTCTGTTCCCCATTCAACCGCCTCTTGTTTCTCTGTCCTGGCATTCCCCTACATTCAGTCTTTCCTATGCTTAATGCATCTCCATGGAATACCTTTCCACATATGCTCTATATAAGCTTAGTACATGTCTGTGGAATGCAACTATAAGAAGATAGATATCTAGTGAATGAAATGTATGTCTAGTACCTTATATTGAGCAGAAATAATCTTGTTATATTCTTTAAAAACATTTAAAACATTTGCATTCTTAAATAATATTATAGGATGTGTGTGTGTGTGTGTGTGTGTGTGTGTATCACATATTGCTTTGATTTAATCAAATTGTGGCACTTCCATTATGAGATAAGCTTCACTTTATAAAGGAAGTAGAAAAGAGAACCTGTCTGAGTATGGCATAAGCAATTGGATTACAGGTGACATGACTTTGACTCAGTTCCTCCTGATACAGTCACAGAACTTGAGAAAATAAAGGGGACAGCCTGAAGTTTTTCTGAAAATTTTCACTTTTGTGTGCATTGTCGTTTTGGTTGGGCTGCCATCAATCACTTGAGTTGATAATAGTGGCAATAATAGTGAAATAATTTTATCACATTAAAAGAGATCCCTTAAAATACTAGGTGAACTGATACTTAGAAACTGCACTCATGATTATAGTTAACATGAAAATTTCCAGGACAAGGAGATGGAGTTATTAAAAATAATGGCCATGATAACAAATACTAGTTGAGTATCATATTCCTAGTATTTTTTCTGAGTCTAAGTGAAAAGTCATTAATCTTGTTAGAAAACAATGTTTATAATGCCAAGTAGCAAAAAAGGAGATAAAGGCATAGGCAAGATATAAACCACACCTAGAAACACCTGTTAAGCATAGATACAGCAATTGACTCATAATTCTCACTATTGTTACTGACTGCTACTTTACTTAATAATATTGAGTATGCTCTATGGCAGTCATGTATGTCTTGAATACAAGGTGAGTTTCCAAAAAATTTCACATAATTCTTATCACAGAATTAACATTCAGTAGAAGTATTCCAGACATGAATATTTAATCCAGAACCATAAATTTCCAAAATAATTAGGTCACTTCTGGTTAATCACACATTTACTTAACTTCAGAAGTATAATGAGGTTAATGTTCACTGAAATCTAACTTTACAAATTCTAAAAGATATCTTGGCATCAACATTGTCTATGACACTTGCAAACTCCTAATACCATCAATATTTTTAGCTCTTTGAGGAGATTTCTTTAAAAGAAAATTGAAAGTGAAAAAAGCTATATTGCTTCCTCCACAAGCATTTGGCATCTGAATAGCTAGTGGACCTTAGGTCCTTCCTTGATATTTGTACTGGAGTATAAATTTATAAGATCAAAACAATATTTTTTCTGGACTTCATTGCTGAGTTTGTGATTAAAGTGAAGATAATGTTTGACATAATTCATCACAAAGCAAAGCAAATGTGTCAAAGGTGAAAGGTATTTTGTTTTGAGATCATGAAAACTGACACAAGCAAATGTGTCAAAGGTTAAAGGTATTTTGCTTTGAGATCATGAAAACTGACACACACACACACACAGAGAGAGAGAGAGAGAGAGAGAGAGAGAGAGAGAGAGAGAGAGAGAGAGAGAGAGAGACAGAGACAGAGATACAGAGAGAGAGACAGAGACAGAGATACAGAGAGAGAGAGAGAGAGAGAGAGAGAGAGAGGGAGGGAGGGAGGGAGGGAGGGAGGGAGGGAGAGAGAGAGAGAGAGAGAGAGAGAGAGAGAGAGAGAGAGAGAGAGAGAGAGAGAGAGAGAGATTTACTCTTTGCCAAACACACAGATCTACTGTACTACAGGAGGTTTGAAAATTATGGGTGTATTTTTATACCTTCAAGACAAGGAACCTAGCTATTAATAGCTGCCAAAATTATATAGAATATAATCATTTTCACATAAAACAAGAGTATAAGTGAGTAATTGTCTCTATCAGGTGAGTCTATGGAAATTTGCAGTTTTTGGTATAGGCCACAGTAGGTTACAGTATTTTCTGGGCAGCTCATTCTGGACTATACCAGAAAGCTGGCTGAGCATGAGCCATAGAACAATCCAGAAGCTGTACTACAGAGCAATAGTGTTAAAAAAATGCATGGTATTGGTACCATGACAGGCATGTAGATCAATGGAACAGAATTGAAGACCTAGAAATGAATCCACACTCCTATGGTCACTTGATCTTTGACAAAGGAGCTAAAACAATCCAGTGGAAAAAAGATAGCCTTTTCAACAAATGGTGCTGGTTCAACTGGAGGTCAACATGCAGAAGAATGCAAATTGACCCATTCTTATCTCCTTGCACTAAGCTCAATTCCAAGTGGATCAAGGACCTCCACATAAACCAGACACACTGAAACTAATAGAAAGGAAACCAGGGAAGAACCTTGAACATATGGGCACAGGGGAGAATTTCCTGAACAGAACTCCAATAGCTTATGCTTTAAGATCAAGAATTGACAAATGGGACCTCATAAAATTACAAAGTTTCTGTAAGGCAAAGGACACTGTCAAAAGGACAAAGGGCACCCAACAAACTGGGAAATGATCTTTACCAACCCTACATCAGACATAGGGCTAATATCCAATATATAAAAGAACTCAAGAAGTTAGACTCCAGAGAGGCAAGTAACCCTATTAAAAAATGGAGTACAGAGCTAAAAAAAAAGAGTTCTCACCTGAAGAATATCTAATGGCTGAGAAGCACCTAAAGAGATGTTCATCATCCTTAGTCATTAGGGAAATGCAAATCAAAACAACCCTGAGATTCCATCTCACACCAGTCAGGATGGCTAAGATCAAAAACACAGGAGACAGCAGTTGTTGGCAAGGATGTGGAGAAAGAGGAACACTCCTCCACTGCTGGTGGAATTGCAAGCTGGTACAACCACTCTGGAAAGCAGTCTGGCGGTTCCTCAGAAAACTGGGCATGACACTCCCGGAGGATCCGGCTATACCACTCCTGGGCATATACCCAGAGTCCTCCCCTGCATGCAATAAGGACCCATGCTCCACTATGCTCATAGCAGCCTTATTTATAATAGCCAGAAGCTGGAAAGAACCCAGATGTCCCTCAGTGGAGAAATGGATTCAGAAGATGTGGTGTATTTACACAATGGAATACTACTCTGCAATTAAAAAAAAATGAATTCACGAAATTCCTAGGCAAATGGTCAGATCTTGTAAATTAAAAAAATAAAATAAAATTAAATTAAAAAAAAAAAAAAAGAAAATATCATCCTTAGTGAGGTAATCCAATCACAAAAGAACACACATGGTATGCAGTCACTGATAAGGAGATATTAACCCAGAATCTCAGAATACCCTAGACACAATTCGCATATCAATAGATTCCCAAGAAGATGGAAGGAGAGACCCCTGGGCCTGGAAAGACTGGATGTAGGGTAATTCCAGGACAGAGAAGCAAGAGGTGGTTGAATGTGGAAAGGAGGGAGGGAAGGGGGCTTATGGGACTTTCGGGGAGGGAGGAAAAGGGAAAGGGGAAATCATTTGGAATGTAAATAAAAAAAACTTAGAAAAAAAAAAAGAACAACTCAGAAGGCATTTTTCCTGCTTGGTTTCTGCTTCATGTTCCCTCTTTGATGTTACATCCTAACTTCTCAATCAGTGTTTGGCCCTATAAAATTGTTAGGCAAAGAAATACTTTCCTGCCATAAGGTGCTTTTGTTTTGATGTTTGTCACAGCAATAGAAAAGAAATTAAAATATGTTGGTGCGGGCCTTAGATATAGAATTAGCATTGTAAAGAGGTATCTACATAAACTGACAGTTTTGACTCCAATAAAGAACTTGAGAAAAGCATTACACATTTCTCTTAGTTTACTCTTCCAAACTTTCAACCACATTCCCAAGCTATGTCAAGCTTCCCTGAAAATAAAGTATTCTAAATCTATCCTCAGCTTCCAGGAAGATATAACATTTGAAGATAACTGAGAGATAACATCCTTAGCACACAACCACGAGCATAGGGAGTCCCAAAAGGAACCACAGGTGTTTGTTAATGTAATTGAAAAATCTGATGATATCTGTTATTATTACAATACGTTTCACAATAATAGCTGAATTGTTACAGTAAGTAGGGATATTAAGCAAGAACAGCAAAAGTGAGATATAGGGGTCCAGACCTACAAGAAAATGCTAGAATTGACAGAGAATTATGTTTTAAAATAGAAGTAAATAAAAATATAATCACTGAAATATAAAAATAATGATACCACTGCAGCCGAGATCTGTGTTGATTTTTGTGGTCCATGTTACCACTGAAGGCTGTGGTGATGTCCATGGTCTGTGCGGCCTTCTGAATCCAGTTGATGTCTGTTAGCCTTGCAGCCATGGGAGTTGATATTGATGAGACTGCCTGTACTGCCATCTGAGGATATGGTAATATCCTTGTCTGTGCTTCCACAGAGGGTCATATCTGGGTCAGAGGTTCTACTCAAACTGGGTTCCATATTGAGACTCATGAGCCCTGTGGCCATCAAAGGCCCCACAGATATTCATGGTCTATGCTGTTGCCTGAACCCGTGCTGATGTGCATGATCCAGACTCCAAGGGCCTTGTCTCGGTCTCTGGTCCTACTGAAGCTGGGGGTCATGTTTATGGTATGTACTGTCACCAGAAACCATCGGGGAGCCCATGATCCACGTTCCTACTGCCTGTAAAAAGCAAGGGAGCTACATTTGCAGCGATATAGATGATTGTAGATGTATAGTCAAGACAGGGGTATGGAAAAGTTTTGGTGATAACCCCTATGCCCACTCCAACTCCCACCTTCCCCCAAACTAATAATTTAAGCAACAAGCCATTCAAGAGAATTCTTAAAAGGATGATATAAATGCTGAAGGTAGCTCTCCATAGTTGATGCCTTCTAGTGAGGTTTCCAGAGGGGAAGGACTCAATTCTACTTAAGGGGCAGGCCACTGAGAGTTTGACAGTGCTCCAAGGAGTATAAGGGTAAGACAAATTGGACTTTTTTTTTTTTTTTGCACTTTCAAATTTTTTATTAGTTATAATTTTTATTTACATTTAAAATGATTTTCCCTTTCCTGGTTCCCCCTTCCCTGAAAGTCCCATAAGCCCTCTTCCCTCCCCCTGTTCCCCAATCAACCCCCTCCCACTTCCCAGGACCAGGGGCCTCTCCTATCTTTGATGTCCAACAAGGTCATCTACTGCCTGTGCATCTGGAGCCATGGGTAACACCGTGTGTACTATCTGGTTGGTGTTTTTGTTCCTGGAGCTCTGAGAGTACTGGTTGGCTCATATCATTGTTCCCCCTATGGCGCTGCAAACCCCTTCAGCTCCTTGGGTCCTTTCTCTAGCTCCCCCATTGGGGACTCTGTGTTCAGTTCAATGACTGACTGAGTGTCACCTTCTGTATTTGTCATGCACTAGTAGAGCCTCCCAGGTGAGAGTTATATCTTGATCCAGTCAGCAAGTATGTGTGGGGATCGATAATAGTGTCTGGGTTTTGTAACTGTATATGGGATGGATCACTAGGTGCGATAGACTCTGGATGGTCTTTCCCACAGTCTCTGCTCCACACTTTGTCTCTGTATCTCCTTCTGTGGGTATTTTGTTCCCCCTTCTAAGAAGCACCAGAGTATCCATACTTTTTTCTTCCTTCTTCTTGGATATCATTTGATACGTGAATTGTGTCTTGGGTAGTCTGAGCTTCTGGGCTAATATCCACTTATCAGTAAGTGCATACCATGTGTGTTCTTTTGAGATTAGGTTACCTCACTTAGGATGATATTTTCCAGTTTCGCACATTTGCCTAAGAATTTCATGAATTCATTGCTTTATTTTATTTTATTTATTTAATTTTTAGAATGAAAAACCTTCCTTTATGCTTATGTGCTTTATGCTTATTCATGGTATTGATCAGGATAGTTACTTCTTTTTTTAAATTTTTATTTTCTATGTTCTTTATTTATATTCCAAATGATTTATCCTTTCCTGGTTCCCCCTTCCCTGAAAGTCCCATAAGCCTTCTTCCCCCTGCCCTGTTTCCCAGTCAACCCCTTCCCTCTTGCTTCTCTATCCTGGTATTCTGCTACACTGCTACATTGAGTCTTTCCAGGACCAGGGGCCTCTCCTTCCTTCTTCTTGGAAATCAATTGATTGTTTCTAATTGCTGAGTAGTATTCAATTGTGAAAATATACCACATTTTCTTTTCTACTCCCTTGAGGGACATCTGGGTTCCTTCCAGCTTCTGGCTATTATAAATAGGGCTACTATGAACATAGTGGAGCATGTGTCCTTATTACAAGCTGGGGAATCCTCTGGGTGTATACCCAGGAGTGGTATAACATGGTCCTCTGGTAAAATCATGCTCAGTTTTCTGAGGAACTGCCAGATTGATTTCCAGAGTGGTTGTACCAGCTTGCAATCCCACCAGCAGTGGAGGAGTGTTCCTCTTTCTCCATATCCTGACCAGCACCTGCTGTCTCCTGAGTTTTTGATCTTAGCCATTTGATATTCCCCAGATAAAAATTCTTTGTTTAGCTCTGTACCCCATTTTTAACTGGGTTATTTGGATCTCTGTAGTCTAACTTCTTGAGTTCTTTGTATATATTGGATATTAGACCTCTGTCAGATGTAGGGTTGGTAAAGATCATTTCCCAATTTGTTGGTTGCCATTTTGTCCTTTTGACAGTGTCCTTTGCCTAACAGAAAATTTGTAATTTTATGAGGTCCCATTTGTCAATTCTTGATCTTAGAGCATAAGTTATTGATGTTCTATTCAAGAAATTTTGCCCTATGACCCATGTGCTCAAGGCTCTTCCACAGTTTCTTTTCTATTAGATTCAGTGAGTCTGGTTTAATGTGGAGGTCCTTGATTCACTTAGACTTGAGCTTAGTATAAGGAGGTAAGTATGAATTGATTTGCACTCTACTGCATGCTAGCTGCCAGTTGAACCAGCACCATTTGTTGAAAAGGCATTCTTTTTTCCACTGGATGATTTTAGCTCCTTTGTCACATATCAAGTGACCATAGGTGTGTGGATTCCTTTCTGGGTCTTCAATTCTATTCCATTGATCTACCTATCTGTCTCTATACCAATACCATGCAGTTTTTAACACTATTGCTCTGTAGTTGTTCTTTAGGTCTGGGATACTGAATCCCCAGAATGTCTTTTACTGTTGAGAATAGTTTTAGCTATCTTGGTTTTTTTCCTTATTCCTGTTGAATTTGAGAACTGCTATGAAGTATTAGTTGGAATTTTGAGGGGAATTGCATTATGTATATTGCTTTTAGAAAGATGGCCATTTTTACTGTATTAATCCTGCCAAACAATGACCATATGAGATCTTTCCATCTTCTTTTATCTTCTTCGATTTCTTTCTTCAGAGAATTGAAGTTCTTGTCATACAGATCTTTCACTTGTTTGGCTAGAGTCACACCAACATACTTTATATTGTTTGTGCCTATTGTGAAGGGTGTCATTTCTCTAATTTCTTTGTAAGCCTGTTTATCCTTTGAGTATAGGAAGGCTACTGATTTGTTTGAGTTAATTTTATATCTGGCCATTTTGCTGAAGTTGTTTATCAGCTGTAGGAGTTCTCTGGTGGAGTTTTTTTGGGCCACTTAAGTATACTATCATATCATCTGCAAATAGGGATAATTTGACTTCTCCTTTCCAATTTGTTTCCCTTTGACCTCCTTTTGTTATCTAATTGCTCTAGCTAGAACTTCAAGTACTATATTGAATAAATATGGAGAGAGAGGACAGTCTTGTCTAGTCCCTGATTCTAGTGGAATTATTTCAAGATTCTCTCCATTTTATTTGATGTTGACTACTATTTTTGTGTGTATTGCTTTTACTATGTTTAGGTATGGGCCTTGAATTTCTGATCTTTCCAAGACTTTTAACATGAAAGGAAGATGAATTCTCTCAAATGCTTTTTCAGCATCTAATGAAATGACCTGCTGAGAAGACTCGCAGCTTTGGGAGGGAGGGTCACGCCCCCAAAGCTTATATCCCCTGTTTCTCCTAAGTAAAGTTGGACTTTGAACAGCTGTGTTGTCTTAGTCCGTGTTCCTTTCATTGTCCTACCCACCCATCCCTAAGTATCTTTCACAGGTCACCGGTTCACAGGTAGCTGCATGTGGCTATGGGTACTGTTCCTTCTGTTTCTACTTTGTGCTTTAGTTTGAAGAGTATTGGTGTTAGGTCTTCTTTGAAGGTCTGATAGAATTCTGCACTAAAACCATCTGATCCTGTGCTTTTTTTGGTTGTGAGACTGTCAATGACCACTTCTGTTTCCTTAGGGGTTATGGGACCATTTAGATGGTCTATTTGATCCTGATTTAACTTTGGTAGTTGGTATCTGTCTAGGAAATTGTCTGTTTCCTCCAGATTTCCTACTTGTGTTGAGTATAGGCTTTTGTAGTAGGATCTGATGATTTTTTGAATTTCCTCAGTTTCTGTTGTTATATCTCCCTTCTCATTTCTGATTTTGTAATTTTGGATACTGTCTCTGTGCCTTCTGCTTAGTTTGGCTAAAGCTTTATCTATTTTGTTGATTTTCTGAAAGAACCAGCTCCTGGTTTTGTTGATTCTTTGTATAGTTCTTTGTTTTATAGTTGGTTGATTTCAGCACTGAGTTTAATGATTTTCTGCCTCCTTCTCCTCTTGAGTGTATTAGTTTCTTTTTGTTCTAAAGCTTTCAGGTGTGCTGTTAAGCTGTTCATGTATGCTCTCTCCAACTTCTTTTTGGAGGCAATCAAAGCTATGAGTTTTCCTCTTAGCACTGCTTTTTTGTGTCCCATGAATTTGGGTATGTTGTGCCTTCATTTTCATTAAATTCTAAAATGTCTTTGATTTCTTTCCTTATTTCTTCCTTGACCAAGGTATCATTGAGTAAAGCATTGTTCAAGTTCCATGTGTATGTGGGCTTTCTGTTGTGTTTTTGCTATTGAAGACTACCCTTACTCCATAGTTATCTGATAAGAGGCATGGGATTAGTTTGATCTTCTTATATCTGTTGAGCTTTGTTTTGTGACCAATTATATGGTCAATTTTGGAGAAGGTACCATGAGGTGCTGAGAAGAAGGTATATTCTTTTCATTTAGGATGAAATGGTATATAGATATCTATTAAAACCATTTTGTCCAAAACTTCTGTTACTTTCACTGTGTCTTTGTTTAGTTTGTGTTTCCGTGATCTGTCCATTGAGGAGTATAGGGTGTTGAAGTCACCCACAAATATTGTGTGAGGTGGAAAGCATGCTTTAAACTTTAGTAAAATTTCTTTTACAAATGAGGGTGCCCTTGTATTTGGAGCACAGATGTTCATAATTGAGAGCTCTTCTTGGTAGATTTTTCCTTTGATGAGTATAAAGTGTCCTTCCATGTCTTTTTTTGATGTCTTGGTTGAAAGTCTATTTTATTGGATATTAGAATAGCTACTCCATCTTTTTTCTTGAAACCATTTGCTTGGAAAATTGTTTTCTAGTCTTTTACTCTGATGTAGTGTTTATCTTTGACACTGAGATGCATTTCCTGTATGCAGCAAAATTTTGGATACTGTTGACATATCCAGTCTGTTATTCTATGTCTTTTTATTGGGGAATTGATGTCAAGAGATATTAAAGAATAGTGATTGTTGCTTCCTGCTACTTTTGATGCAATTTTTATGTTTGTGTTGTTATCTTCTTTTGGGTTTGCTGAAAGAAGAATAATTTCTTGCTTTTTCTAGTGTGTATTTTTCCCTCCTTCTGTTTGTGGTTTCCATTCATTATCCTTTGAAGGGTTGGATTTGTGGAAAGATACTGTGTAAATTTGCTTTTGTCATGAACTACCTTGGTTTCTCCATCTATGGTAATTGAGAGATTTGCTGGATATAGCAGTCTGGGTTGACATTTGTGTTCCCTTAGGATCTGTATGACATCTGCCCAGGCTCTTCTTGCTTTCCTAGTCTCTGGTCAGAAGTCGGGTGCAATTCTATTAGGTCTACTTTTATATGTTGTTTGACTTTTTTCCCTTACTGATTTTACTATTCTTTCTTTATTTAGTACATTTGGCATTTTAATTTTTATGTGATTGGAGGAATTTCTTTTCTGATCAAATCTATTTGACATTCTGTATGCTTCTTGTATGTTCATGCGCATCTCTTTCTTTAGGTTAGGGAAGTTTTCTTCTATAATTTTGTTGAAGACATTTACTGGCCCTTTAATTTGGAAATCTTCACTCTCTTCTATACCTATAATCCTTAGGTATGGTCTTCTCATTTTGTTCTGGTTTCTTGGATGTTTTGAGTCAGGAGCTTTTTGAGTGTTGCATTTTCTTTGACTGTTGTGTCAATGCTTTCTATAGTATCTTCTGTACTTGAGATTTTCTCTTCTATCTCTTGTATTCTGTTGTTGATGTTTGGATCCATAACTCCTGACTTCTTTCCTTGATTTTCTATGTCCAGAGTTATTTATATCCTTCCAGAAGCCCTCTGTCAGCATCATGAGCTGTGATTTTAAACCCAAATCTTGCTTTTCCAGTGTGTGTTGGAGTATCCAGGACTTGCTGTTGTGGGAGAACTGGGTTTGAATGGTGCCATGTTGCCTTGATTTCTGTTAGTAGTATTCTTATGTTTGCCTTTTTACATCTGGCACAGAGTGCTGTGTCACTGACCAGCTCCTGGGTGCAGGTGGGGCCCTGGCAGACCAAGTCCCAAGTGATCCTACACTTGGGTGTTCTCTACTCTTCCTTGCTGTAGCAACCCACTCAGTGGCAGGAGTGAAGATGGTGGCCTCATCTTTAATTGTGTGACTCCCTGCAGAGCAGATGTCCCCTGGCAGGATAGGTACACAGATGGCTGTGGCACTGTCCAGCTCCTGGGTGCAGGTAGGGCCCTGGCCGACCATGTCCCAAGCAATCTTACACTCTGGTGTTCCCTATGTACCTGACTGCACCTGTCTCCTCAGTCCAAATTGGACCTTTTTAAATTTAATTTTAATTTTAATTTTTGAGTGAAGGTCACAATTGTGAATCATGGACATGGCAGGACTGGACTGAGTGTGATTGGGGTGCATAAAGTGAAATTTCAAAAGAATCAACAAAAATATTGTGTTGAAAAATAAAATTGTGTAAACTTTTTTTTATATTCTATATTTTTATATACATTCCAAATGATTTCCCCTTTCGTATTTCCTCCCTTCCTGAAGGTTTCATAAGCCCTCTTCCCTCCCCCTGCTCCCCCATTCAAGCCCCTCTCGCTTCTCTGTCCTGGTATTCCCCTACATCCAGTCTTTCCTGGACCAGGGGAGAAATGTAGGCTTTGAAGTTTAAATGTATTATAACCAGTTTCATATAATTACAACTTCTCCATTATAAAAACCAGAGACGTCCTTTTTGCAACTGTAAACAAAACCTACAACTGTCCCCATTGTTTTAAATACTACCATACTTAAAAAATATTGTGCCAAGGCAGTTTAAACATTAAAAAGTAGAAGAAAATGAAAATATGATATGGTAATATATAAATGGAAAAGAAAAAAGGAAAAGAAGTCTGAATAAAGTATATTTAATTGTAAAACAAATTGTGGGAATATCTGGGTTATACACACTGGATAAAAGAAAGCTTTATTTGATACAAGCACAAAAAAACAAAGAAAAAATTTTTATTAATAGCAGTTTAGGAGATAAACAGAATTGAATTTGAACTTGATAGACTACTAAAAGAGTATATGTAAAAAGATAATGCCTGTATCTGTAAGTATCCTTTCCTAAATGATTGTGTGTGTGTGTGTGTGTGTGTTGTAATACAGTCAGAACACACACACCTGGAGGTCAGAGGAAAATTTTCAGGATTGACTTTACTCCTCAAGAGGGTTGGCAGTAAGTGCCCTTATTAGATCGCACATCTCACTTACCCCAAGTTTTAAACCAGAGAAAGAGACAAATTCAGAAATTAGTAAGTTTGATGTCCTTTAACTATCAAAAGCAGATTATATTAGTAACATTTCTGTAGACATAGGAAGATGCAATAGCAACTAAAGCAGGCAAGTTGCATCAAATAGTTATCAGGGAAGAGAACTATGATGAGAAAAAGGGAAAACAGAGGAACATGGGGCAATATACATAGGAATTTAATACAAACTTTTTCTCAGTTGAAAATTGAGATGGCGATTTTTCAATAATGTGAAAAAGGTATCAATAGAGGCATATGAATAAACACTATACAAAAGGAGCTATATTTAACACCTTGATCCTCTTTTTTTTTTCTTTTATTTTCTTTTTCTTCAAGACAGGATTTCTCGGTGTAGCCCTGGCTGTCCTGGAACTCACTATGTAGACCAGGCTGGCCTCGAACTCAGAAATCCTCCTGCCTCTGCCTCCCAAGTGCTGGGATTAAAGGTGTGTGCCACCACCGCCCGGCCACCTTGATCCTCGTAAGAATAGTCTACAAGTGGAAAATGATCGGAGGACCATTTAAGGTGTGTGAGTGAGATCATGGAATAAAACAATATGTGAACAAACAACTTTGACAAAACTTATACGGTTCCCGAAGGACATAAAAGAGAATCTTGTGTTACCTTGACTTAGGTAGAGAGTTTTTAAACGTGACACTCAAACTAAAATATGTATAGAGAGATTGTAATTTCTGCTTTTTTTCCAGAATTAAAAAAAATTCTGCCGGTCAAAAGAATTCAAACAAATAGCAACTACATTAATGTGTACCTGTAAGGTGATTTGTACTTTGAAGAAGAGTTAAAGTACTGCATATTATCTATGCATACATATTCTACTGTAAGGAAATGACCAAAGATATTGTTAGAATTTTATGTGTATTCTTTTTTGTTTTTTATTTTTTAATTTTATTGATTTGTTTATTTATATATTTATTTATTTATGTATGTATTTATTTATTTTGTTTTTTCCGAGACAGGGTTTCTCTGTTTCTTGGCTGTCCTAGAACTCACTCTGTAGACCAGGCTGGCCTCGAACTCAGAAATCCACCTGTCTCTGCCTCCTAAGTGCTGGGATTAAAGGCATGTGCCACCACTGCCTGGCTCTGTGTATTCTTAATAAAGTATGCAGTGCACAAAGGTAAGAAAACTATGTAAGTGCCTAGTAAGGCTTAAAGGTGAAAGAGAGATGTTGAATCAATCTTGTATAGCATAATGTTTCTGTGATTATAAGTAGTATTAATGCAGAATACTTAAATGTTTTGATATAAAAGAAGAGTATCAGACTGTTTTAAAATTTAGTTTTGCATTGAGTCCATTCATGAAGCAAAAGAGCAAGAAAATATTCAGAGGAAAATATGAAAATCGTAAAATGGAAAATATATATTCGCTAAAAAGAAAAGTACTCTGATAGTTATGTCAACATAATTATTTTTAATTTAAGATGTAAGCCAATACTGAGATTAGTATTTATATAATAAAAAACAGACATTACTATTAGTAAATAGTATGAATAGCTAATAAATTTAGAAGTTTGTACCAAATAAATGTTCGTTAATATATACTAAGGAGACAAGTACCTTTAGCTCTAATTATTTTTATTTAAACAATGTACCCAGCCAGGCAGTGATGGCGCACGCCTTTAATGCCAGCACTTGGGAGGCAGAGGCAGGAGGATTTCTGAGTTCGAGGCCAACCTGGTCTACAAAGTGAGTTCCAGGACATACAGGGCTACACAGAGAAACCCTGTCTTGAAAAAAAAACAAAACAAAACAAAACAAAAAAACAATGTACCCCTAGCAAAAATATAAAATATATAGTATAATTGATTTTGGTATAATATAAGTCAATGAATAACAATTCTTCCAAAAGCAGATTTATTACACAGAACATCTGGTATTTGATGAATACAGAATAATTATTGGAAGAAAATATATTGAAACAATAAAAGATAATTTTCTTATTTAAAAGATGATAACATGTAATAGTAACAATAAATGTATCTTTAGCTAGTAGGCCTTAAAACTACTCATATATATTTAAGTTAGGTATTCAATTGGTACAAATGTCCAGGGAGCATTTTACAAGTATTTGTCAGCACGCTACTCATTCACTAAAATGCAGTGTAGGTAACCTTGCAGTTACTAAAGGGAAATGGTTCTTTAAATAGCTCTTAAACCAAAACAACAAATGTATGGAAGATGCAAAAAATTAGCAAATGTGTTATCAGCAATTACTATGAGATGGTTAAAACACTTCATCTAGGAATATATATGATGTAAAATTTTATAGTCAGAAGAAAATCAAGATTTGAAGTTGACTACAATTTACAACCCTAGATGGTTATCACTACATACAGACAGCCTAAGAGTATAAGTCCAAATGCTGAATAAGATCAAGTACTTAGAAGTGAGCATGTTCAGACATTATCTTCTTTTCATTTTGTATTTTAAATTTCTTCCACATATAATTTACATAATAAGAAAAAGATTACCTTTGAAAATGTAGGGCTAAGTTTTAAGGTATTTGGTTCTCATCTTTTGCTCAGTAATTGCTGTTTCAATATAGGTACTTGCATGCAGAAAGGAAAGAAAATGAAGTTGAAATCAGAGCATTTAAATTGCTCTGTCTTACTTAATCCTAATCAAGACTACGATCTATGATAAATCTTCTTTGAAGAAAAAATGTTTTCACTCAGTTTTTTAAAATAAATATAAAATTATTTTAAGAATATAAATATGATTGAAGCTTTTAAAGTATTTCTCAGATCATCATAACATTATCTGAAAATTATTGAAGCCAAGTGTTCCATCACAGGAGACACAAGACAATAGTTAGTGAACGAGGCTGCTAAAGATTTTCTTCTTCTGGCTTGAAGCCATTCTATTTTTAGCAATGTTACACCCTACACACTCTTCATATCACCCAGTTTTGGCTATTTAGGGGTGTGGTTAGATACATCTCTACATGTGGCACTTAGAGTAAAATGGTTATTTTTCCCAGTAAAAACTCCAAATCTTCTTAACACATATTTGCACTGTGACCCAAGATGTTGAGGTAGTATCTCTCCTGGGTTTTAAAGTACAGGGAAAGGAAGGTACTAGTGAATCAAAAATTGATATAGTTTAGTTCTGACTACAAATCATCATTTAATATTTCTGCGAAGATTTTATTTATCACATCAATATACTGGTCTTTTTGTGTTTAACAGTAGGAACAGTGAAAAACAAGTTACATTTTCCTTCTTCAGGTCAATACATATAAGTCAAATATCTAGTCTCAGTTTTGAAGTAGTAGAACATTATGTTCGCTGAGAAAACGTTCTCATTTTAGATAATCTTGAATGAATGTATTCTACATCTAAAAATCAAAATCTTTTGAGTATTACTCATTCAAGATTGAGAGCACATACTTAAAACTTTCTACATTTCTGAAAGTGGGCACATTGTTGTGATAGACTCTGTAGACAGAAAAACCTGAGTATTAATAGGGCCGATAGTCAACTAACAAAATAAGCTCAGGTGATGTGCCCAAATCATTAATGGAATAGAGAACAGCTTGGCATTTTTTAAGGCCCAATAGTAATCAGTTCAAGTAATGTGGTCATATAATATACTTTGAAACTATTTCAAACAAATGTTGTAGAAAAAAAATCAACCTAACACTAACAGCATAATTGACTGTTTTGATCATTTTCTTTTTAAATAGAAGATAGGTTAATAGACATATTGGAGAGATGAATAGATAGGTAGATGAAAGATAGATGATAGATAGATATTAGATGATGAAGAAGAGGATAGATAGATGATAGATAGATAGATAAATAGATAGATAGATAGATAGACAGACAGACAGACAGACAGACAGACAGACAGACAGACAGACAGACAGACAGACAGATAGATAGATAGATAGAAAAAATAGTGTGATCATGAACTTGTGTGGGTAGGAAGATGGAAAGGTTCAGAGAGGTGTTAGTTGAGGATAGAGGAGAACAATATAATTAAAATGTATGAAAAGTATTACTTAGAAATAGTGCAATTGTTTTCTAATGAATCTATCCTTTCTAAAACAGAGAGTTAATCTTCGCATCATAGCTGGCTATTCCTTGCAATAGAAGGTCAGTGAAGTAGGATCTGATGATTTTTTTGAATTTCCTCAGTTTCTGTTGTTATCTCTCCCTTTCGTTTCTGATTTTATTAATTTGGATACTATCTCTGTGCTCTCTGGTTAGTCTGGCTAAGGGCTTATCTATCTTGTTGATTTTCTCAAAGAACCAACTCCTCGTTTTGTTGATTCTTTGTATGGTTTTATTTGTTTCTACTTGATTGATTTCAGCCCTGAGTTTGATGATTTCCTGCCTTCTACTCCTCTTGGGTGTATTTGCTTCTTTTTGTTCCAGGGCTTTCAGGTGTGCCATTAAGCTGTTAGTGTATGCTGTCTCCTGTTTCTTTTTGGCGGCACTCAGGGCTATGAATTTTCCTCTTAGCACTGCTTTCATTGTGTCCCATAAATTAGGGTATGTTGTGCCTTCATTTTCATTAACTTTCAAAAAGTCTTTGATTTCTTTCTTCATTTCCACCTTGACCAAGTTATCATTGAGTAGAGCATTGTTCAGCCTCCATGTGTACGTGGGTTTTCTTTTGTTTTTGTTGCCATTGAAGACCACCCTTACTCCATAGTGATCTGATAGGAGGCATGGGATTATTTCTGTCTTCTTGTATCTGCTGAGGTCTGATTTGTGACCAATTATATGGTCAATTTTGGAGAAGGTACCATGAGGAGCTGAGAAGAAGGTGTATTCTTTAGCTCTAGGATGAAATGTTCTATATATATCAGTTAGTTCCATTTGGTCCAAGGCTTCAATTAGATTCACTGTGTCCCTGTTTAGTTTCTGCTTTCCTGAACGATCCATTTCAGAGAGCGGGGTGTTGAAGTCACCCACTATTATTGTGTGCGGTGCGATGTGTGCTTTGAGTTTTACTAAAGTTTCTTTTACGAATGAGGGTGCCCTTGCATTTGGAGCATAGATATTCAGAATTGAGAGTTCTTGATGGTAGATTTTTCCCTTGATCAGTATGTAGTGTCCTTCTGTGTCTTTTTTTGATGACTTTAGGTTGAAAATCAATTTTATCCGATATTAGGATGGCTACTCCACCTCGTTTCTTGGGGCCATTTGCTTGTAAAATAGTTTTCCAGCCTTTTACTCTGAGGTAGTGTTTGTCTTTGACACTGAGGTGCGTTTCCTGCATGCAGCAAAATGCTGGGTCCTGTTTACTTATCCAGTCTGCTAGTCTATGTCTTTTAATTGGGGAATTGAGACCATTGATATTAAGAGAGATTAAGGCATAGTGATTATTGCCATCTGCCATTAGGGAAATGCAAATCAAAACAACCCTGAGATTCCATCTCACACCAGTCAGGATGGCTAAGATCAAAAACAGAGGAGACAGCAGTTGTTGGCGAGGATGTGGAGAAAGAGGAACACTCCTCCACTGCTGGTGGAATTGCAAGCTGGTACAACCACTCTGGAAAGCAGTCTGGCGGTTCCTCAGAAAACTGGGCATGACACTCCCGGAGGATCCGGCTATACCACTCCTGGGCATATACCCAGAGACTTTACCTGCATGCAATAAGGACACATGCTCCACTATGTTCATAGCAGCCTTATTTATAATAGCCAGAAGCTGGAAAGAACCCAGATGTCCCTCAACGGAGGAATGGATTCAGAAGATGTGGTATATCTACACAATGGAATACTACTCTGCAATTAAAAACAATGAATTCACGAAATTCCTAGGCAAATGGTCAGATCTTGAAACTATCATCCTTAGTGAGGTAACCCAATCACAAAAGAACACACATGGTATGCAGTCACTGATAAGGGGATATTGACCCAGAATCTCGGAATACCCTAGACACAATCCGCATATCAATAGATTTCTAAAAAGATGGAAGGAGAGACCCCTGGTCCTGGAAAGACTGGATGTAGGGGAACGCCAGGACAGAGTAACGAGAGGGAGTTGAATGGACAAAAGAGGGAGGGAAGGGGGCTTATGGGACTTTCAGGGAGGGAGGAAACGGGAAAGGGGAAGTGATTTGGAATGTAAATTAAAAAAATAAAATAAAATAAAAAAAAAGAGAGAGAAAAAAAAAAAGAAGGTCAGTGAAGGTTTTGAGATTTACTGAAGATACCTCTGATAAGAGGGAGAATGCAATGTGATCTGAATATAAAGTGGTCTGGCATAAAGTGAACATGTCAGGAAAGATATATAAGCAAAAGTTCTATTAAGTGCAGCTGACTTGAAGTAACACAGGGGAACAGAAAAGACTAGTTTTGTAAGAGAGCAGTATGTTGTAATTTGTTAATGTGAGATAAAAGACAATAAATTATATGCAATCTTATGCATTATATGAAGTATTTGAATTTTAATGTGACATGGCTTTGAAATATTAGTAAACAGGAGGAGTATCTATTTGTTTTGTGAAAGTGATTATGGTATGGCATATTTAAAAACTAAGATGTCTTTAATTACTCATAAAAGTAATGCTGGTTGGAGTTAACCATGGTTCTAAAGAACAAATGCATATTCCATAGGCTTTGAAGGTAGAATTAATTGAACTGTGATTGTTTAAGGATGTGAACAGGAGGGTAGTTATTAGGAACTACAAATTTGTGTAGAACCACAGGAAAGAATGATGCTTTTAACTCCATCTATTTATACATATAAGTTTGAAAGCTTCTGTTATTAACTGGAAATTTTAAAAAAGTAACAATATAACAAAAATATAGATAGCACATATCCTACGATTGATTCCATCATCTACTTGTTTTAAAAATATTTTTATCTAAATATTTTAGATGGTATATTTGATTATATTTTCTTCTCTAAGCACTGATAATAATTTTCACTTCTGAATTTGATTCTTTTATAGATGTCATATATTTTAAATTCATATCTATATAATTGATTATGCTAAATGTGGTAAAGGCAAAGTAAATTAATCATTTTTACATGGCTATACCTCCTCAAATGGAGAAAATGTTTAGCCCTGGTTGACAGAACTTTGTAGTCACTGAAAAACCTCATACAGCAGAGTAAATGCTAGAAGAGTATGAGGCACTCAAGTGGTACATGCTCGAGGCTAGCCATGCCATCCTACTAGCATACTTAGTGAATCCACTTCCTCTATTATAATGACATTTGCATGTGTACAAGAAATAATAGAACAATTTTCCACTTAAATGACCATTATATCTGTTTAGTAATTTCTCTCTCCAAACCAATTTCATATTACAGTTATTAAATGCTTGTATAACCAGTAAAGAGATATTTTGATTACTTTGTTAAAATTATCAAATGATACTATAAAAATGAAAGCAATCCTGAGCATGGGGAGTATCAGGAATGAGTTCATGGTTGTGAGTACACTGTCGTTTAAGTGCAATTACATCTTTCTATTCTACTTAAAGAAAGTCAAATGGAAAATGTTGAGGGGTGTGAAAATTAAACTGGCAGAAATTAAGTTAAACAAATTAAGAGAAGACCCTTCAGGTCATCTTTTGTACTGACATGAAATCTATCACTAACTATTAAAACTATGAAGGCAGAATCTAAAACTTTCTACATTTTCTTTTAATGTCTCTTTCTCAGAGAACCTTTCTATGTCACTGCACATTTTGTTGTTATGCCTCATGCAGCATCTTAACATAATTGTCTCCCACTTAATAATTAAAAAGAGTCATATTTCTTTGAGTAGGCAAATACCATATTAGTCTATTAGTCTAAGAAAACATACATGGCAGTTCAATTAGAGGCAGAATAGAAATTAGTATAATGGAAGAAATTTGACATAAGTGAGGAATTTATATACACAAGCACTTATAGCCATGGCAAACATACAATAGAAGACTGAGTGGAAGAGAAGAACTCAGTTTTTAATAAAACATTTCAATAACAGAATCATGGAAGTTATTGTTGTTATACTATATTGCGATTTCTTAGTTCAATTGGAAGTTGTTTAAAAAAATTTCATTTGCATCATGAATGTAATTTTTTTCTGTTTAAAAATTTTATTTCATTTCTATGGGACCCATTTGGCTAGAACTAGTTTTAAGAAGCTTTACCCCTCTAATACTATTGCTAGTTGTTACTATAGAAAACTATATTATTTCATGATCTCAGTAAGAATGGCTTTATGATGACAGTTTATTACTCTAATTTCTAAAGGGCATTAATAGTTTCTTCTTCCCTTAATTCGCTTTATACTTAAATGGATTTTCTATGTCATAGTCAGGTTCTCATCACTTCATCATCCCAGAATTTAATGGTTAATGTATTTATTGCCTTTAATTTCTTTCCTCAATGAATGGTTGAAGAATACAACGAACACTTCCCTATATACAAGGAATCACTTGAATAGGAGTAAAAATACAGACAGATAATATTCATGAAAATTCAAAAAGTTTTTATACCCTATGTATTATAGATATTGCCCTATTGTGCTTTAAGCAGTTCAGAGTAATATATAAAAATAATTTGAGATAGAACGTGCATTTTCTCTTCTTCTGAGATGGTTACATTTTATATATTTTTTTATTCTTGTTAGGGTCTACTACATATACTACATGTACTCTTTGGTTTTTTTTTCCTTAAACAAGGAATCAAGTGTTTCCCTGACTTCTCTTGATGATTTTACTTTTTTTTATTTTACCATGGGATAAAATATCATGACAAGAAAGTTAATATATCAACATTATTTAAATAACTCTGAAATAGATATAAAGTTGTGAATGTCTATCACCACCTAGATTATGTACATGTATAACTTAATTGAAACTCCAGGAAAAAAATTCCTAGACAGGTTTCTCTGCATTTTAATGAAGAATCTCATAAGGAATTCACAAAAGGAAATCAAAACCCTGGAGATAACATTAACCTTCCATAAGCTATTAAGCCTTGTAATCATGTATACTGAACATCAGTGTCAATAAAGATAATATCCTCTTGACCTTGAACCTCTTGTCTTGTTCTATAAATAAAAATGAGTATGTAAGATGAATTCAGCAAGTGAGAAATTTATTTCTAGCATGCATTTTCTTGGTTGTAGCTCTTTAGTATAACTGTTCCTTCATTAAGATGATCACTATTCCTTCAACTTAGAATGATCTCAAGCATATCTAATATGTAGAACAAATTAAACATCATAGTGTCATCGATACAGACATTGTCACTGTATCTAACAATTTTCAAGTCTATTGGAATCATTATTTTTATACTGTATTCGAAGATATTTTAATTCAAGTTTGAATGATATATATTATGTATATATGATATATATATATATATATATATATATATATATATATATATATATATATATAGTTTGTTGGCATACAATTGTGAATAAAGTAATATTAAATGCTATTTGAACATAACTATGAAACATAACTAGATGGGATATGTTAGGAAAGACTAGGAAGGAGAGAAAGAGAGGAAGTTGGCAGAAGTCAAGTCCCACAAGACTGTCCATAGTTATAAAGATGTTGTGCCTTGGTTTGTTGTATTTTTAGAAGGGGCACAGGTTGATAACTTGACAGATATTTAGATGGAAAATTAGGTAAGCTGGTAACTGATAAAAAATTAAATTAGAGCAAGCGATTGTATATTTTAAGGATACTATGTATATATAATAATTGCCTTTCTGCAAATTAATAGCTATGCAACCTGTGAATCTAGGAATTCATATTAGTGAGACACAGGAGCAAGTTCTAAAGAAAGAATATAAAAAGCAGTAAGGGAAAAATGTCAAGTAACCTATAAAGGCAGGCCTATCAGAATTACACCAGACTTCTCACCTGAAACGATGAAAGCTAGAAGATTCTGGGCAGATGTCATACAGACCCTAAGAGAACACAAATGCCAGCACAAACTACTATACCCAACAAAACTCTCAATTATCGTAGATGGAGAAAACAAGATATTCTATGATAAAACCAAATTTACACAATATTTTTCCACAAATCCAGTCTTACAAAGGATAATAGATGGAAAATGCCAACACGAGGAAGGAAACTGCACCCTAGAACAAGTAAGAAAATAATTTTTTTCCAACAAACCCAAAAGAAAGTATCCACAGAAGCATAAAAAGAACATCAAAAATAACAGGAAGCAACAATCACTATTCCTTGATATCTTATAACATCAATGGACTCAATTCCCCAACAAAAAACATAGTCTAACAGAAATATTTTTCATGTAAATCTTCAATTTTATCAGAAAATGTTTGTGATTCTTCTTTCAAGTTAGTAATGTTTTTTATGTCTACCATTTTAAGTGTATTATTTTCCGTGATAATCTTTAATTTTAACATTTTTTCTATATATTTCTTCAATATTATCAGAAATATTTTCCATGTAAATCTTCAATTTTGTCAGAAAATATTTAGAATTCCACTTTCAATCAACTTAGAAATATTTTTATGCCTACCATTTTATTGGTATAATTTTTCCATGAAATAGTCAATCTTAATGTGTTTTTCTATATATTTCTTCAATTTTATCAGAGATATTTTCCATGTAAATCTTCAATTTTATTGGAAAATGTTTATAATTCCAGTTTCAATCAACTTAGAAATATTTTTTTTAATTTTATTTTATTTTCTAAGTTTTTTTTATTTACATTCAAAATCATTTCCCCTTTCCTGTTTCCTCCCTCCCCGAAAGTCCCATAAGCTCCCTTCCCTCCCTTTTTCCCCATTCAACCCCCTCTCACTTCTCTGTCCTGGCATTCCACTACATCCAGTCTTTCCAGGACCAGGGGTCTCTCCTTCCATCTTCTTGGAAATCTATTGATATGCGAATTGAATATTCTTATGACTACCATATTATTTGTATAATTTTCCATGATAATCTTCAATTTTAAAGTTTTTCTATATATTTCTTCAATTTTAGCAGAAATGTTTTCCATGTAAATCTTCAGTTTTATCAGACAATGTCTATAATTTTGCTTTCAGTAAACTTAGGAATATTTTTATACCAACCATTTTATCTGTATAATTTTCCATGAAATAGTTTTAATGTGTTTTTCTATATATTTCTTGAATTTTATCAGAAATATTTTCCTTGTAGATCTTCAATTTTATCAAAAATGTTTATAATTCCACTTTCAATCAACTAAGAAATATTTTATGCCTACCATTTTATCTGTAATTTTCCATGATAATCTTCAATTTTAATGTTATTTTATATTTTTCTAGAATTTTCTTAGAAATATTTCTCATGTAAATCTTCAATTCTATCATAAAAGTTTCTACTTCCTTTTTCAATTAATTTAGCAATGTTTTTCATGTCTACCATTTTACTCTTTAATTTTCCATGAAAATTGTCAATCTTAATGTGTTTTTCTATATGTTTCTTCAATTCTGTCAGAAACATTTTCCATGTAAATCTTTAATTTTATCATAATTTTACTTCATTTTTCAATAAAAATAAAATAAAAAAGAAAAAGAAAGAAAAATATTGATATAATAAAAAACAAGCCTCCTCAGGACTGGATTATTTTGTAAAGTAGTAAATTTCTCCTTTATCAAATCATGACAAATGTAATATGTAACATTATTCCATTGTATAATCCATTTGTGTTTAAACTTATCCAAAGTTTGTATATTTATGTATTAAAAAGAAAATAACAAAGTAGCTTATATTTTTCCTCCTTAAGAAAAACTCTATAATACATAGTAGAGTATTTATCAAATGTTTCACAGACATATCATCAGTTGAAAATTTTTAACCCATGACCAGATTTCTTTTTATATTATTTAAAAAGATTTTCATATAATATATTTTGATCATATTCTTTTTCCTCTCTTAACTTCTTCCAAATATTCCCCCATATACTCAGTAAACATCATCCTATTTCTCCATCTAAACCAAATAATAAATGAAAAATTGCTCATGAAATGATGGAGTTCATTCTATGTTGATCAGATTTTATGCTTCTCAAGTGTAGTTGGGGAGAAGCAGGCACAAAGTCAAAATGCATTTGCAAGTGTTTCCTGATAAGAAAGGGCAAGTGCTTTTTTTCTAATGGCATTGCATTGGGTATATGAAATTCCCATTTTTCCTAAATATTTTATTATTATTTTCTGTGTGTAGATGATTTGCCTTCATTCATATTTTTGATTTACTTGGATGTGATTTTCCTACAAGGTGGAAGATAAAATTCTAGAATTTTTCTTTTGAGTATGGATATATCATCTTACAGTACTATTTGTTTAAAGACATTCTTGTCCTCAAATTCTTGGCATTTTTGGCAAAAATCAGATGATTCTCACTGTGTATGTTCTATTTGAATCTACTGTTCCATTGATCTATATCTGCTTTTGCCTAAGTACTAGGCTGTTTGTCATTTTTGATTTTACTATGGCTCTATAATACAACTTAAAGTATGGCAATAGCTCATCCTCATTTTCTATACTCAGCCTGTTTATGACACAAAAATAGAACACTAAATGTAAATAATATAATAATTATATGAATATATATACATACATATGTATATACATGTGTGTGTGTGTGTGTGCCTGGTTTGTACTCCAATTTTAACCAATAAATAAATGTCCATTGACTTCACTAAGTTTTGCAATGAATTTCTGGCATACCTATGCTAAACTGAGCAAACTTAAACGTCCTTCATGTACTCTTGACTTGGCTTGCCCCAGTCCTCTGTGGAGTAGTGGTAAGTTGGAGTCCATGACTTAAGCAGAAATTCCATTCTTCTCCATACAGTTTAGGGGGAGGAGAGACTTTTAAGTTGTTTCCTGTTAGTTTCCATGGACCTCAACATGTCTTTCACAAGCTTGTTTTGACTTCTTCCCTACTTTAAGGGGAAGTGTGTTATGATAGAACCACCTGCAAGCAATTTCAACTACATTTGCTAGTGCAGAATAATTTGGGTGGGCACTGGTTTTTACATTGATCCACAGGAGGTTCTTCTGTATACTTTCCTGAGGAGATCAAACTTTTTGTTATTCTTAGAATAGTATGACTTTTTAACCTATTGTGTAAAAAATACTTAAAATTAAATATATAAAAATGTTACTAATTATTGAAATACTTGAACATCCATAATTGATAAATCATTATTAATTACAAAGTTATAACTGTTGAAAAATAATTTCATATATTTTCATGTGCTCCATTTTTGTATTTTCATGTGTTAGGGCTCATTTGTCCAGAGTGGTGTTATTAGGAAGCATTGCAACTTTCAGTTTGAAAAACCAGGTAGAAAGCATATGGTTAATAGAAAAAGACCTATCAAGGTTGTTGGGAGACTCAAGATTCTTCTTCTGAGGCTGTGAGCTGAATAGACTGTTCCACTACACACATCTGGACAAATATTCTCGTGAAATGCACAGAGCAATTTGTCTTAAACTGGAACCTTCAGAGCCACAAGCTAAAATAAGTCTTTTCTCTTTATAAATTTATTACCCCACACATTTCATGACAGTGACCAAAAGCTGACCAGTGTAATTTATAAAATTATTTCTGTATTATTCAATAGACTTTTACTTGAATAACCAAAGAACATTTTTGAATGGAGAAATTAAAAAGTCTTCCTATTCATTATATATCTGTTGAACATTTGGATACATCTCTTTTTTTATGCTAAATATGGCCAGAGAGAATTTTAAATATAATATATAGAGTAAAGTCTTGTTCATAATAGTTTTGGAATTTTAGTACAATCAAATATCTTACAACAGGACAAAGTAAACTTTCTCTATGGAGAATGAGTCGAAATTTAAAATCTTGCTTTCCAAATTTTGGACCATGTTAACTTTAACATGCTGTACAGAAATTTCTAATGTAAACATAAAAGAATTACAGACAAGTTAATGGAAACAAATGGCTGCAAAATATCTGACTTGGATTGTGAGTATTCTACTTTCAAGTTAGCCGGTTGAGTTTACTCTTCTCTGAGATAAAATAAGTAATTGTATAATGTCCACAGAAGTGGTTTATATGTGAAAATGAGCAAGTTACCAGAGAAATTATTGAAGCTGAATTCCAAGTATATTTACATCCAGCCTACAGGAACCCTGGAAAGTCCATGAGCACTGTCTTGGTTTTTCTCCCGATTGTGTGGAGTCAAAAATTTAATCCCTATTCCCGCATGAAAATAACTTTTGCCTCTGCTCCTATATTGTTACTTTCTGCACTGTAGCTGTAGATAAAGAAAATCCCTCCATCACTGACCCTAAGCATAAGAGAAATTTATGGAAAGAGAATTTAGGACATGTTCTCAAATAGCTACTTCCAGTTGCAGCAAGAAACATTTTAAATTAATGTGACATTAAACTCAGAGACAAAATCGTGCCAATTATGTTTAGATGTTGCTGTGTTCTCAAGGTTTTGGATTGGATCAAATGACAGAATCTGTGTCTCTTCTATGAATTTCTACCTTCAAAAGAGAAGAATTCAGATATACTTTAGCACATAACAAAGCCTGTGTATTTTGGAAAGCAAATGTTGAAATTGGTTCTTTTGTCCCAGTTAAAGTGCTGAATGAACATTGTATAAACACAAAGGGCCTTATAGCTCTGTAAACTGAAAACCAGTCTCAGATGGCATAATGACAGCTGGAGAAGTTTAGATAAGGAAAAATGAAATGTCAGAATTCTTGTCTTAGGGGCCTGGAGTCGACTGGCATACGCTTCTGTTGAAATTGTGGGAAACCCTGCCTAATCCAATTATTGAGAAGAGTTGGTTTATAAAAAATAATACTATATTTTTTACCATGATATAAAGGGTTCTTATTTAGCCCTGTGAGACAACAAAGACGCACTAGATTATATATATTCCATTTTTCTTGTTTAGAAAATTAGAGAAGGGTACTATCTGAATAGCATTCAAAGCAAAAGGCAGTTCTGGAAATTGGTATGCAAGGCTATTTTAATGCTGTGAAAGTAACACTTAAAAATTTAAAAACCCAAACAGCACTACCTAGGCTATATGCAAATCTCTTTTTCCATGCTGCTTTATTTGAAACAGCTCAAGAAAGAGTGCTGCTGTACTGCCATCTGGTGAACAGGCAAGTAGGACAGACAGTGGAAAGCAATACTTGAAAATGCAACATGTCAGGGTGTGGTAAGAGCAATTACTATGCTGAATTATTATAATCTGTTATATCTGTGTTTGCTGACAACATGAAATAGCTTGATATCTTTTGCACTATAGCTTTGTATCATCTCTTCCACTATCAAGCATCATTTTTAACTTGCCATTGCTGTTTTTAAGAACTTTCCTACCATCTGGACTAGGTTCAAGTTCATGATTCTCCCTCTGCTCTGAGCATGAGATTTATAAGGCGTGATGCATTAAAGTGGTTTTTATCAAAATATGGATGTTACTCATTTTATATTGATTTGCAGTTAAAACTTTCATTTTAGTGTGTGAAGTAAATGAGCAGATTCTTTGCAAAGTGCTTGAGTTAGTGACCTGTCCTTGGAAATGAGGGGGGAAAAGAGTGACATGACCTAAATTTCTTCTCTTTCAAATGGTGCATTTTATGGTCTCAATCTTGACTGTCAAACTATTCATTCAATTTAGTTACTCATTGATTTTGTACTATTTCCTTTTCCTTTAAAAAAGTGATTTGGCCCAGAAAATAATAGCTTCATCAATTTAAAGTTGGTCATCAAAGGGAAGAAGCCACATGTAAGAACATTCTATGAAGTGGTATATCCTGAGATATACTTTTGCACTGATAATAATTATGAACTGTTTGACAAGTAACTAGAGGCATTGAGATCACAAAATTTTTAGGCAAGTTTTGGAGCAGATTTTTTTACTAGTAGATTTGAAGATTTAATTTAATATTTACATTGATTTGATTGTTTGCTTCTATATTTGTTCGAAACAGAGTAACAAATCCAAGGATGAATGAGTGATAGTGGAGGGCCTGACAGAGTTTATATGGCAGAACCATGTTACAGGGACTCAGTTCTCAGCAGAACAAATGTAACTTCTGAAATATAAGAACTGTAAAATGAAGAGATTCTTGTCAGTATTATATAACAGGGAATATTCTTAGTGAATGTGATAAATGAAGAGAATGGTTAGTAAAAGCTGTGGGATTCTGTTTTACATCACTGGCACTTTAGACAATTTCAAATGTGATATTATCTGAACTTGTGTTAGGAAGTTTATAAATTAATCATTACTTACAGTAAACTATGAGGACACATAATCCTAAACTCTACAATGCTGGTTTATATCCAATAGACATAAAAATCATTGCCAACGCATGTGCTTTTTATTAGCATTTATCATTTAGTTATATCACTAAGCTGTTGGATACTACAGAGGGTTTAGGTTCTCCTAATATGTCCACATATCAAGAAAGATATAATATACAGGAAAAGAAAATATTAAGTATATAACTTTTAGGGGAATCAAGTCGCAGATGGGAAATTATAATATTAAGAGCTTATACTCATACACAGAAATACAATTCTGCTCAATCAGTTTCACCCATTGGTTCCATCTCTAAAGAATATTAAGTCATTGAATAGACATGGTTAGCAATTACATTCAAAAACTAATTTAAGTTGAAATTTGTTGAAATATAAGAAGAAAAGAAAAACAAAATATTATGAAAAATTAGTAAAAAGACTAGGAGACAGAATATTTCAAAGCAGAATCATGCTTACTGTACCACTGACAGTTTTGATCATTGCTTATTTTTGAAGGGCAATGAGATATGGGGTACCTTTGTTCTTAAATTAGGCCATGCCTTATCTATGTTTCTCCTTTAGTCTCATAATTTGCAAATCTTAACCAAAAGTAGTATTTTGGTTGTATAAATTTAGAAGCATTGACTGATGAAGACTGAAAGGGACAGAAGAGAACCATGTCTTCTGTCTCTCTTCATTATGAACAGATAATCCTTGTTTGACAGAAATTTTTAAGAAGATAATACAAAAAAGTCAGAAGATTTTAGTTTAGAAATATAAAGGCTAAAAGAACATAATTCCTTTTTATAACATCACAAAGTATCACATAATCACCAATTTCCAGACTATCCTGTAACCATGATGCCCATGGAGAGAGAAAGTAACACCATTCAAGACACTTGAATGTTTTTGGCCTTATTTTCTTTTTATGCTGATACATAAAATAGGTAGGTTTCTCTCTCTCTCTCTCTCTCTCTCTCTCTCTCTCCCTCTCTCTCTCTCTCTTTCTCTCTTAGATTAGATGTTATGAAAAAGGATCCTGAAAGAGCTCCTGTTTCAAATTCAAATCAAGGTCTTTCAGATTGTAACTTCCAAACTATAGATTTTAAACACATTATAGAAGCAATATCTTATCCTATATGACTTGAAAATACTATTTAGAAGTCATCTCAATGCAACATTATAGCTCTTATGTTAATTCTCACCTTCCATTGATTTGACTCTCAGTGTAATGGGAAAACTGCATTTACCATAATATTTACTTCTATGTTTTTATTGGAAACGTGTAATCTGTCTAAAGTTATCATCATTACTTAAATATTAAGCATATATTAATCACATATGGCAGTGGATTATATTATGAGATTTTTGTAATATGTATAATGTACTTTGAATTTACTCACTCCTATTTTACTTTCTTTTGACCTTCAGATTTCCTTCCTCTTCCCAACTAGTTCCCCTTACACTTCTAGGCCTTGAAGCTTAAACTTTGACAGATAGAAAGATCTTAGTATGATTAAGAGAAAATATTAATAAAAAAGACAGGGCATCAAGTGGAAGGATGGGATTGCCATTCCACAGTCAAAAATTCTGACCCAGAATTGTTCCTGTCTAAAGTACTGCAGGGATAAAAATGGAGAAGAGCCTGAAGTAAAGGAGGTCCAGTGATAGGCCCAAATTGTGATTCAGCTCAGGGGGAGATTTCAAGGCCTGACACTATTACTGAAGCTATGATCTTACAGACAGGAGCCTAGCATGGCTATCCTCCAAAAGGCCCAACAAGCAACTGAAAGAGTCAGATGCAGATACTTACACTCAACCAATGGACAGAAGCTGGTGACCCCTTTGGTTGAATTAGGGAAAAGCTGGAAGAAGTTGTGGAGGTGTGCGACCCCATAGGAAAACCAGCAATCTCAACTAACCTGAAACCCGGAGCTCTCAGACACTGAGCCACCAAAGAGGCAGCATACACCATGATATGAGGTCCCCAACACATATACAGAAGAGGACTGCCTGGTCTGGCCTCAGTGAGAGAAGACATACCTAACTCTCAAGAGGCTTGAGACCCCAGGGAGTGGGGAGATCTGTTGGGGTGTGAATCTGAGTGGTAGGGATATTATCTTGGAGACAGGTGAGGAGGTATGGGATGAGGAACAGTCAGAGGGCAGACCGGGAGGGGGATAACGACTGGACTGTAAAAAATGATTAATGAATAATAGTATTAATAATAATAATAGGTGCCCTCCGCCATCTTTGCTCCAGTGACCGGGAAGTTGGGACAGCCAGGTTCTGAGACAGACAGGCATAATATCGCTTGGGTCTCGGGCGGCTTGTGTGTATGCGGCTCCCAAGTGCGGGGCTGATCTGCAGTGACCAGCGCGCCAGCTCTGCTGTGGGACTTCTGCCTGGCAGAGGGACCCTGCACTGGGTGGGAGCCTACCAGCTTTCCTTCCGCGACCACTGTTCCCGCAGACTGCGCTGAAGAGACAGGTACCCCAAGCTCCCTATCCCCAATATAACATCACTTGGGACACGGCCTGTTGGGGCTTCCGTCTGTGCCCAAGACTGTGTCCCGGCAGAGGGACGCCCCCTCCCCCCCCAGGAGAGATCACTCACCCCTGCACAGGGCAGGAGCCTACCAGCCTCCCTTTGGCGACCTCTGCTCCAGGAATCTACTAGGCTGAGCCTTTGGATGTGCAAGGCCTCCCCAATATAAGATCACTTGGGGCAAGGCACATTAGGGCTCCAAAGTCACTCAGGAGCAGGCAGGCCCCAGAAATCGGTGCCAGGGGAATCCTGGCAATCCAGGGGGGGCAGAAATAGCTTTGCAGGCTCACAGGAGGTCCAACCAACAGTCAGTGGCAGCAGGACCAACTAACATCAGAGGTATCCAGATGGCAAAAGGCAAACATAGGAATGTTACTAACAGAAATCAAAGTAATGTGGGACCATCCGAACCCAACTCTCCAACAGCAGCAAATCCTGGATACCCCACCACACCCGAAAGACAAGATCTGGATTGAAAATCACTTCTCATGATGCTATTAGAGGATCACAAGAAGGACACAAATAAATCTCATAAAGAGTTACAGGAGACCATGAATCAACGGTTAGAAGCCCTTACAAAGGAAACACAAAAATCGCTTAGAGAAATGCGGGAGAACATGGATCAAAAGATGGAGGCGCACAAGGAGACAACACAAAAATCGCTTAACGAGATGAATCAACGGGTAGATGCACTCACAAAGGAATCACAAAATTGGCATAAAGAAATGCAGAAGAATATGGGTCAACAGACGGATGCCCATAAGGAGGCAACACAAAAATTGCTTAAAGAAATGAATCAACGGTTAGATGCCCTTACAAAGGAAACACGAGAACTGCTTAAAGAAATGCAGGAGACAATGGATCAACAGATGGATTCCCATGAGGAGGAAACACAAAAATCACTCAGAGAAATGCAGGAGAACGTGGGTCATCAGGAAGAAATCCTGAAAGAGGCAATGCAAAAATACCTTAAAGAAATACAGGAAAATACAAGCAAACAAGTGAAGGATCTCAGCAAATCCATCCAGGAACTAAAAAAGGAAGTAGAAACAACTAAGAAATCACAAAGGGAGACAACTTTGAAGATAGAAAATCTTGGGAAGAAATCAGGAGTCATAGATGCAAACATAAACAATAGAATACAAGAGATGGAAGAAAGAATCTCAGGTGCTGAAGATTCCATAGAAAGCATCTACTCAACAGTCAAAGAAAATGCAAAATGCAAAAAATGTGTAACCCAAAACATCCAGGAAATCCAGGACACAATGAGAAGACCAAACCTAAGGATTATAGGTATAGATGAGAGTGAAGATTTGCAACTTAAAGGGCCAGTAAACATCTTCAACAAAATTATGGAGGAAAACTTCCCTAACTTAAAGAGAGAGATGCCGATGAACGTACAAGAAGCCTACAGAACTCGAAACAGACTGGACCAGAACAGAAATACCTCCCGTCACATAATAATCAAAACACCAAATGTTCTAAACAAAGAAAGAATACTAAAAGCAGTAAGAGAAAAGGGCCAAGTAACATACAAAGGAAGACCTATCTGAATCACATCAGACTTCTCACCAGAGACTATGAAAGCCAGAAGATCCTGGGCAGATCTCATGCAGACACTAAGACAGCACAAATGCCAGCCTAGACTACTATACCCAGCAAAACTCTCAATCACCATAGATGGAGAGACAAGATATTCCATGATAAAACCAAATTTTCACAATATCCTTCCACAAATCCAGCCCTGCAACGGATAATAGGTGGAAACCTCCAATACAGGGAGAGAAACAACACCCAGGAAAAAATGAGAAAATAACCTTCTTGAATCAAACCCAAAAGTAGATAACCACTCAAACATAAAGATAGCGTCAAGAATGGCAGATGGCAATAATCACTATGCCTTAATCTCTCTTAATATCAATGGTCTCAATTCCCCAATTAAAAGACATAGACTAGCAGACTGGATAAGTAAACAGGACCCAGCATTTTGCTGCATGCAGGAAACGCACCTCAGTGTCAAAGACAAACACTACCTCAGAGTAAAAGGCTGGAAAACTATTTTACAAGCAAATGGCCCCAAGAAACGAGGTGGAGTAGCCATCCTAATATCGGATAAAATTGATTTTCAACCTAAAGTCATCAAAAAAGACACAGAAGGACACTACATACTGATCAAGGGAAAAATCCACCATCAAGAACTCTCAATTCTGAATATCTATGCTCCAAATGCAAGGGCACCCTCATTCGTAAAAGAAACTTTAGTAAAACTCAAAGCACACATCGCACCGCACACAATAATAGTGGGTGACTTCAACACCCTGCTCTCTGAAATGGATCGTTCAGGAAAGCAGAAACTAAACAGGGACACAGTGAATCTAATTGAAGCCTTGGACCAAATGGAACTAACTGATATATATAGAACATTTCATCCTAGAGCTAAAGAATACACCTTCTTCTCAGCTCCTCATGGTACCTTCTCCAAAATTGACCATATAATTGGTCACAAATCAGACCTCAACAGATACAAGAAGATAGAAATAATCCCATGCCTCCTATCAGATCACTATGGAATAAGGGTAGTCTTCAATGGCAACAAAAACAAAAGAAAACCCACGTACACATGGAGGCTGAACAATGCTCTACTCAATGATAACTTGGTCAAGGTGGAAATAAAGAAAGAAATCAAAGACTTTTTGAAAGTTAATGAAAATGAAGGCACAACATACCCTAATTTATGGGACACAATGAAAGCAGTGCTAAGAGGAAAATTCATAGCCCTGAGTGCCGCCAAAAAGAAACGGGGGACAGCATACACTAGCAGCTTAATGGCACACCTGAAAGCCCTGGAACAAGAAGAAGCAAATACACCAAAGAGGAGTAGAAGGCAGGAAATCATCAAACTCAGGGCTGAAATCAATCAAGTAGAAACAAATAAAACCATACAAAGAATCAACAAAAGGAGGAGTTGGTTCTTTGAGAAAATCAACAAGATAGATAAGTCCTTAGCCAGACTAACCAGAGATCACAGAGATAGTATCCAAATTAATAAAATCAGAAACGAAAAGGGAGAGATAACAACAGAAACTGAGGAAATTCAAAAAATCATCAGATCCTACTACAAAAACCTGTATTCAACACAACTAGAAAATCTTGAGGAAATGGACAATTTCCTTGACAGATACCAAGTACCAAAATTAAATCAGGATCAAATAGACCATCTAAACTGTCCTATAACGCCTGAATAAATAGAAGTTGTCATTGGAAGTCTTCCAACCAAAAAAAGCACAGGTCCAGATGGTTTTAGTGCAGAATTCTATCAGACCTTCAAAGAAGACCTAACACCAATACTCTTCAAACTGTTCCACAAAATAGAAACAGAAGGAACACTACCCAACTCGTTCTATGAAGCCACAATTACACTAATACCAAAAGCACACAAAGATCCGACAAAGAAAGAGAATCTCAGGCCAATCTCTCTTATGAGATGCGAAAATACTCAATAAAATTCTTGCCAACCGAATCCAAGAACACATCAAAACGATCATTCACCACGATCAAGTAGGCTTCATCCCAGGGATGCAGGGATGGTTCAATATAAGGAAATCCATCAATGTAATCCACTACATAAACAATCTCAAAGAAAAAAACCACATGGTCATCTCATTAGATGCTGAGAAAGCATTTGACAAAATTCAGCATCCTTTCATGCTAAAGGTCTTGGAAAGATCAGGAATTCAAGGCCCATATCTAAACATAGTAAAAGCAATTTACAGCAAACCGGTAGCCAGCATCAATTTAAATGGATAGAAACTTGAAGCAATCCCACTAAAATCAGGGACTAGACAAGGCTGCCCTCTCTCTCCATATCTTTTCAATATAGTACTTGAAGTTCTAGCTAGAGCAATTAGACAACAAAAAGAGGTCAAAGGGATACAAATTGGAAAGGAAGAAGTCAAACTATCACTCTTTGCAGACGATATGATAGTATACATAAGCGACCCAAAGAACTCCACCAGAGAACTCCTACAGCTGATAAACGACTTCAGCAAAGTGGCCGGATATAAAATCAACTCAAGCAAGTCAGAAGCCTTCCTATACTCAAAGGATAAGCAGGCTGAGAAAGAAGTAAGAGAAATAATACCCTTCACGATAGCCACAAACCATATTAAGTATCTTGGCGTGACTCTAACCAAACAAGTGAAAGATCTGTATTACAAGAACTTCAAGTCTCTGAAGAAAGAAATTGAAGAAGACCTCAGAAGATGAAAAATCTGCCATGCTCATGGATTGGCAGGATTAATATAGTAAAAATGAGCATCTTACCAAAAGTAATACACAGATTCAATGCAATCCCCATCAAAATCCCAACTCAATTCTTCATAGAGTTAGAAAGAGCAATTCAAAAATTCATCTGGAATAACAGAAAACCCAGAATAGCTAAAACTATTCTCAAGAGTAAAAGAACCTCTGGGGGAATCAGTATCCCGGACCTCAAGCTGTGCTACAGAGCAATAGTGTTAAAAACTGCATGGTATTGGTACAGTAACAGACATGTAGATCAATGGAACAGAATTGAAGACCCAGAAATGAATCCACACTCCTATGGTCACTTGATCTTTGACAAAGGAGCTAAAACCATCCAGTGAAAAAAAGATAGCCTTTTCAACAAATGGTGCTGGCTCAGCTGGAGGTCAACATGCAGAAGAATGCAAATTGACCCATCCTTATCTCCTTGCACTAAGCTCAATTCTAAGTGGATCAAAGATCTCCACATAAAACCAGACACACTGAAACTAATAGAAGGGAAACTAGGGAAGAACCTTGAACATATGGGCACAGAGGAGAATTTCCTGAACAGAACTCCAATAGCTTATGCTCTAAGATCAAGAATAGACAAATGGGACCTCATTAAATTACAAAGTTTTTGCAAGGCAAAAGACACTGTCAAAAAGACAAAGCAGCAACCAACTAACTGGGAAATGATCTTTACCAACCTTACATCCGACAGAGGGCTAATATCCAATATATACAAAGAACTCAAGAAGTTAAACTCCAGAGAGGCAAGTAACCCTATTAAAAAATGGGGTACAGAACTACACAAAGAGTTCTCACCTGAAGAATATCTAATGGCTGAGAAGCACCTAAAGAGATGTTCATCATCCTTAGTCATTAGGGAAATGCAAATCAAAACAACCCTGAGATTCCATCTCACACCAGTCAGGATGGCTAAGATCAAAAACGCAGGAGACAGCAGTTGTTGGCGAGGATGTGGAGAAAGAGGAACACTCCTCCACTGCTGGTGGAATTGCAGGCTGGTACAACCACTCTGGAAAGCAGTCTGGCGGTTCCTCAGAAAACTGGGCATGACACTCCCGGAGGATTCGGCTATACCACTCCTGGGCATATACCCAGAGGCTTTACCTGCATGCAATAAGGACACATGCTCCACTATGTTCATAGCAGCCTTATTTATAATAGCCAGAAGCTGGAAAGAACCCAGATGTCCCTCAATGGAGGAATGGATTCAGAAGATGTGGTATATCTACACAATGGAATACTACTCTGCAATTAAAAACAATGAATTCACGAAATTCCTAGGCAAATGGTCAGATCTTGAAAATATCATCCTTAGTGAGGTAACCCAATCACAAAAGAACACACATGGTATGCAGTCACTGATAAGGGGATATTGACCCAGAATCTCGGAATACCCTAGACACAATCCGCATATCAATAGATTTCTAAAAAGATGGAAGGAGAGACCCCTGGTCCTGGAAAGACTGGATGTAGGGGAGCGCCAGGACAGAGTAACGAGAGGGGGTTGAATGGATAAAAGAGGGAGGGAAGGGGGCTCATGGGACTTTCGGGGAGGGAGGAAAAGGGAAAGGGGAAGTGATTTGGAATGTAAATTAAAAAAATAAAATAAAATAAATAAAAAAACCAAATAATAATAATAATAATAATAATAATAATAATAATAGTAAATTCTTAAAGAAGTGTAGATAGAATTGAAGAAAATTAGAAGAGAATATAATGCAGCTCCATTTCTTTTCAACAAATCTTCAGTTTGCCATTCTAATCTTTATCTTTGAGTGATTCTCATGTTTTACCTCAGTGAGCAGTGTATAGCATTTCAGAGGGTGTTAGAAACTTCCATGAAACCCCAGGTGTCCTATGCTTCTAGTCTACCAAATAGCAATCATATTGCAGATAGCTGAATGGAAATCATTGTAACATACTTTATAGAGTAAATTGTCATATTCTAAAGATCATTACGATAATGAGGATGCTTGCAAAGTTATATTAATAAGTAAAAGCTACACCTGTGCTATGAGAAATCCAAATAAGCATTTTTATAGAAATATTCAACATCTGACTTTGGCAATGTATTTAGGGACCAAACAATTCATATAAAATCCTAGATTTATCCAGATGATTCATTAGCACCAGGGTGTAGTCCACGTCAAGCACAGGGTACTACTTCCTTTCTTAGGTCAATGGGTACTACTTTTCAGCAGCTAATATTGTTTAGAAGTTAGAAAGGGTCACAACTTTCAGAAAAGCATAAGTATTTCCCAAAATCTATCCTCTTGAGTGTCATAATTTTATCAATATATAGAAGCTACAGAGTGTACTATGGACATTTGTATTTAAATTGTTCACTTTACATTTTGAAAAATGAATATAATGAAAGCTCTAAGGAGATTCCTCAAAAATGTAGATATAACTTTTGCAATTAAAATCCAAAATTGTTCTATGGATCATAGTTTGGTAGAAAGACATTTTAATTCTCCTGTTTCATAATGTCATGTGCATAAGAGCCACTGGAGAAGTATGTGGCCTATGGCAGAAAACAGGGAATATATTCTGGAGTGTGTCTGAAATGAAGAATGCTCTTCACCCCAGAAATACATTGATAGTTTCATTTTTCAAACATTTTGTTTCAAAGAATAAAGTTAAAAGATAACAAATAATGATTAATAATATGGTCCTTAAAAAAAGTTACACACTAACTTGTCACATCTGTCATGAACAGGACTCACGGTTAAGAGCTCTGGAAAATCTTACAGTAAAAGCTAACATACCAATGAGCCCATTGGAAAGAGGACAGCTCTTCCAGACATATATTTTACTACGGACAAATATTTGGCTTTTTAAAAAGTTGATTTTAAGTTAAAAGCTGAAAAATACATTGGAAAAATAAGTGTCCCATTTAAAGAAAGTCAAAATTTAAAACCAGAATCAGAGAATTTGCTCTGAGGCTGTGTCTCCTGGTAGTATCAGAAGCTATATCTATCTATAAAGTCTCATCATCATGAGTCCCTAAGCACAAGGTGAACAAGAACAAGAACAACAACAGCAACAACAACCAAGCTAAATCACATGAGGTAGAGCTCCAAAAGCCTCAACAGAGAACCACAATTAAAAATGCTGAAAGAGGAAGAAATAGTCTTTGTCAGGGAAGAGCACACCTATTGATTATCTAGTATCAAATAGTGAACCCCAAAAACATGCATACAAATAACATACAGATTAAATGAGTTGAATTTAGGGATATGCATGTATATACATATTCATATACGCATGTAACAAAACAATTAATGGAAAAGAGATCATGAACTTGGAAGAAAAGAAATAAGTAATCATAAAATATTTCAAAATATAAAGAAAACAGGAATAACTACTGTTATACAGGATTAAGAATTGTAGTAATGGCAGCTAGAATCCTCATAAAGTAAAGGGGTAAATCTTAGTCATGAGCAAGAAGCAAAGCTGGAGTCCTGATAACCTCTATATGCACTCTTTTCCAGGTCTGTAGCTGACCACAGAATGACACCTTCATAAACTGTATGTAGGTGCACATACATATGCAGAGTTCCCAGAGAAAAGATACTGGCATTTAACATAGCCAAAACACAGAGAAAACCTATTGGCAACAGCAATAGAGTTGGGGATAATCATCTTATAAAACAAAAATGATTGATCGTTATGGGAAAGTATTTTGAAACAGAGTTCACATTCTCCACTTTTCTAAGCATGGTTTTAATTAGAAAAGAGAAATTACAAAATGTGTGAAGGAACATGAACAGGACTTGCAACCCCACACTATCATGCATGGCAGGGGTTTGGAACTATCCAAATCATTAGGTACACAGCTGTGCATAATAGCTGCCATTCTGCAAGAATTCATCAGTTACTAATAGTTCAGGAGGATGGAATGGGGCCCCATGAGCTCCTGCATTATTGATGACTGACTATTGAAGGAGCTGTTTTTGGGAAGGCCCAGTGAGGGCAACCGTAGCTGCTTGTAAGATCAGACCTTCTTAACTTCTGTCTTTTATAATCTTTCTATTCTATCTCACACAGTGTGCCTTGATCATTAGAGAGACTGGCATAAATATTCTGTTTAGGACAGCACAGGAAATCGTCATATATTCTAAGCATCTTGAGCACCCATATGTCTCTGGATCTTCTATCAGTCACTTGAGAGAGAGGGGGGCGGGGGGAGGAAAAGAAAGAGTGGGGGAGAGAGAGAGAGAGAGAGAGAGAGAGAGAGAGAGAGAGAGAGAGAGAGAGAGAGAGAGAGAGAGAATCTCTAATTAAGGACTAAAATAGTATTTGTTGATATAAGGATAAATATCTGGGTTATAATTCTGTTCCACGTCAATTTAGCTAGACCACATAGCACATTTCTCTTAGGGTATATCATCTCCAAAGCCATGAGCTTTTCAGGGGGGTTACAGTAGCTTGCATGGGTTCCCTTCTGTATAGTAGGCTTCAATTTCAATTCAAGAGCAGTTAGTTAATACCATAGAAATCACTGTAGGCACACCTTTCCTAGCAGGTGAGCATTATAGTTCCTATGGTTCAGAGAGCAGTAGGACCATTTACTCTTTATCACCCACAGAAGTCTGAAAGTACCTACAATTTTAGAAACTTTCCAGCAATGAGGAAGCTTTCAGCTCAGTTTCAGCTTGGAACCAAAGTAGGATGTTACCTTCGGCGTTAGGATCTTATCATCTAGTTGTAGTAGATAACCAAAGAAATGGTAAGAGCCTGCATTATTTTGGGGACTTTCCTGACTATCAGTAATAAAAGCAATCTCTCATATCTGGCACTGTTGTTTGATAAACACAAATTTTATTGAGACAAAATATTTAGACATATTTATTGGCTACATTATAGTAATTGAGTACATGTGTACAATGTATAATAATTGGTTCCAAGTAATAAAAATTTCCATCTCTTAAAAATTAATCACTTTTATGTGTTAGAACTTTTATGACTTTCTGGTCATGGGGATATATATCATATATTGATTTAACCTTTTGCACAATAGAAACACCAAAACTAATTCTAGGGTTCTGATGTTCTGGTGTCTCTTATTCTTTCTAGCACATCTTCATTTTCATCCCTCCCCATACACATTTTTGTCTTTTGTTATCACTCTCTCATCTTCTTCTACTGTAAAACTTACTCATTAGGTTCCCAAAATGAATAAATATGTGATGGGTTTTCTGTGGCTGGCTTTATTTGCTCAGTATAGTGATTGAATTCTACCTCTGTATCCAAAAATGACACAATTACAAGGAATTTTATAACAAGCAACATTTCATACATAGTTTCTTTATAGATGTGGATGGAAATCTAATCTGAGTGAATATTTTGTTTATTATGAAGTGATCCAGTTTTCTCCCCTAGTCCCTAACCTTTGTGGTTACATGGGTTGTTGCCTACTTATCAAAGACCTACCAGCCAACATACACATCTATACTAATACAAGCCGTATTTGATTTTTGACTCTGTGTTACCTCAGTCAAGATGAATGTTTCTAACTCCATCCATTTAACTCCAAATTTCATTTTTTAAAGAACAATTTCTCTGTGTAAATGCACACATTTTCTTTATCCATTTTTTCTATGGAGGGACATCTACTCTATTATTAGGGAAAAGCAAATCAAAACAACCCTGAGATTCCATCTCACACCAGTCAGGATGGCTAAGATCAAAATCACAGGAGACAGCAGTTGTTGGCGAGGATGTGGAGAAAGAGGAACACTCCTCCACTGCTGGTGGAATTGCAGGCTGGTACAACCACTCTGGAAAGCAGTCTGGCGGTTCCTCAGAAAACTGGGCATGACACTCCCGGAGGATCCGGCTATACCACTCCTGGGCATATACCCAGAGGCTTTACCTGCATGCAATAAGGACACATGCTCCACTATGTTCATAGCAGCCTTATTTATAATAGCCAGAAGCTGGAAAGAACCCAGATGTCCCTCAACGGAGGAATGGATTCAGAAGATGTGGTATATCTACACAATGGAATACTACTCTGCAATTAAAAACAATGAATTCACGAAATTCCTAGGCAAATGGTCAGATATTGAAACTATCATCCTTAGTGAGGTAACCCAATCACAAAAGAACACACATGGTATGCAGTCACTGATAAGGGGATATTGACCCAGAATCTCGGAATACCCTAGACACAATCCGCATATCAATAGATTTCTAAGAAGATGGAAGGAGAGACCCCTGGTCCTGGAAAGACTGGATGTAGGGGAACACCAGGACAGAGAAAGGAGAGGGGGTTGAATGGAGAAAAGAGGGAGGGAAGGGGGCTTATGGGACTTTCGGGGAGGGAGGAAATGGGAAAGGGGAATATCTACACAATGGAATACTACTCTGCAATTAAAAACAATGAATTCACGAAATTCCTAGGCAAATGGTCAGATCTTGAAACTATCATCCTTAGTGAGGTAACCCAATCACAAAAGAACACACATGGTATGCAGTCACTGATAAGGGGATATTGACCCAGAATCTCGGAATACCCTAGACACAATCCGCATATCAATAGATTTCTAAGAAGATGGAAGGAGAGACCCCTGGTCCTGGAAAGACTGGATGTAGGGGAACACCAGGACAGAGAAAGGAGAGGGGGTTGAATGGAGAAAAGAGGGAGGGAAGGGGGCTTATGGGACTTTCGGGGAGGGAGGAAATGGGAAAGGGGAAATGATTTGGAATGTAAATTAAAAAAAATAAAATAAAATAAATAATAATAATAATAAAGAGTTTCTAGCTTTTATGTATAGAGCAGCAATGAGCATGATTAAGCAAATTTCATTGTGGTAGGATAAAGTATCCTTTTGGTATATGATCAGGTGTATTAGAGTTAGGTCTTGAGGTATATTGATTCTAATCTTCATGAAAAACTGATATCCCTGAAAAAAGGATGTTTGATATATCTTTTAGTGTTTCTTAGTCACTTGTGTTTTCTGTTTTGGGAATACCCTATTTAGATCTGTACCCCATTTTAAGATAGAATTATATATAAATATATAATGTTGGCATTATTTATATATTTTAAATACTAGCCTTTGATCAGATGTGTAGTTGACTAAAACATTTTCTTATTCTGTGTCCTGATTCTTTGTCTAAATGATGTATAATTTGCAATATAGAAGCTTTTCAGTTCAAAAAGGTCCAATTTATCCAGAGTTGTTCTCAGTGCCAGTCTTATTCTGTTCAGAAAGTTGTTTCCTGAGCTAGAAAGTTAAAATTCCCCATTTTCCCTTCTAACAGATTCAGTATATCAGGTTTTAAATTGAGTTATTTGACCTATTTTTGACCTTGGTTTTGTGCAGGGTGGTTAAGTATGAATCTATTTGAATTTCTGTATAGAAAAATAGACATTTTAACCAGCAACATTTTTTTGAAGATACTGTCTCTTTTTCAGTGCATATTTATGGTTTCTTTATAAAATAAATGCTGTGTATAGGTATGTAAATGTCTTCAGTCTAATTCCATTGATCAATGTGTTTATTTTTATACTAATACCATACTGGTTTTGTTACTATAGCTTTTTAGTACACTTTAAGGTTGGGGATGGTGATACCTCCAGATGTTCCTGTATTATTCAATATTATTCTAGCTACATTAGGTTTTGTTGTGTTCCCATAGTGAAGCTGAATATTATACTTTCAAGCTCTGTGAAAAAATATTTATGGGGATTGCATTGAATTTGCAGACTGCTTATGGTAGCAGGACCATTCTTAGAGTATTAAAACATCTAATCCATGAGCATGGAAGATTTATCCATTTTATGATATCTTTTTAATTTCTTTCTTAAATATCTTTTTTTAAGTTAGATATATTCTTTATTTATATTTCAAAGGATTTCCCCTTTCCTTGATCCACCCTCCATGAAAGTCCCATAAGCCCTCTTCCCTCACCCTGTTCCCCAATCAATCCCTTCCCACTTCCCTGTCCTGGTATTCCCCTTCACTGCTGCATTAAGCCTTTCCAGGACCAGGGACCACCCCTTCCTTCTTCTTGGGCATCTTTTGATATGTGAATTGTATTCCAAGCTTCTAGGCTAATATCTGCTTATCAGTGTGTGCATACAATGTGTATTCTTTTGTAACTGGGTCACCTCACTCAGGATGACATTCTTCACTTCCACACACTTGCCTAAGAATTTCAAGACTTCACTGTTTTTAATAGTTGAGTAGTATTCCACAGTGTAAATATACCACATTTTCTGTATCCATTCCACAGTTGAGGGACATCTTGGTTCTTTCCAGCTTCTGGCTATTATAAATAGGGCTGCTATGAGCATGGTTGAGAATGTGTCCTTATTGTGTACTGGAGAATATGCCCAGGAGTGGTATAGCAGGGCCCTCTGGTAGTATTATGCTCAATTTTATGAGGACCATCAGACTGATTTCCAATGTGGTTGTACCAGCTTGCAATCCCATCAGCAGTGGAGGAATATTCCTCTTTCTCCACATCCTGACCAGCACCTGCTGTCTGCTGAGTTTTTGACCTTTGCTATTCTGACTGGTATGAGTTGAAATATCAGGGTTGTTTTGATTTGCATTTCCCTGATGACTAAGGATTTTGAACATTTCTTTAGGTATTTCTCAGTCATTCAATATTCCTCAGGTGAAAATTCTTTGTTTAGCTCTGTACCCCATTTTTTAATAGTGTTATTTGGCTCTCTGGAGTCTACCTTCTTGAGTTCTTTGTATATCTTGAATTATTAACCCTCTGTTGGATGTAGGGTTGGTAAAGATAATTTCTCAATTTGTTGGTTGCCATTTTGTCCATTTGAGAGTGTCCTTTGCCTTACAGACACTTTGTAATTTTATGAGGACACATTTGTCAATTTTTTATATTGGGGCATAATCTATTGGTGTTTTGTTCAGGAAAATTTTCCCTGTTCCCATGTACTCAAGGCTCTTCCCCAGCTTCTATTCTATTAGTTTCTGTGTGTCTGGTTTTGTGTGGAGGTCCTTGATGCACTTGGATTTGAGTTTAGTACAAGGAGATAAGAATGGATTGATATGCAATCTCCTGCATGCTGAACTCCAGTTGAACCCACACCATATGTTGAAAAGACAATCTTTTTTCCATTGGATGGTTGTAGATCCTTTTTCAAAGATCAAGTTACCATAAGTGTGTGGGTTCATTTCTGGTCTTCAATTCTATTCCATTGATCTACCTCCCTGTCACTGTACCAATACCATGCAGTTTTTAACACTATTGCTCTGTAGTAGTGCTTGAGGGTCGGGATAATGATTCCCCCAGAAGTTCTTTTACTGTTGAGAATAGTTTTAGCTATCCTGGGTTTTTTGTCATTCCAGATGAATTTGACAATTGCTCTTTCTAACTCTATAAAGAATTGAGTTGGCATTTTGACGGAGATTGCATAAAATCTGTAGATTGCTTTTGGCAAGATGGCATTTTTACTATATTTATCCTGCCAACCCACGAGCATGGAAGATCTTTCCATCTTCTGAGGTCTTCTTCTATTTTTTTCTTTATACTTGAAATTCCTGTCATACAGATTTTTCACTTGTTTGGATAGAGTCACCCCAAGATACTTTATATTGTTTGTGGCTATTGTGAAGGGTGTCATTTCCCTAATTTCTTTCTCAGCCTGATAATCCTTTGAGTATAGGAAGGCTACTGATTTGCTTGAGGTAATTTTATATCCAGACACTTTGCTGAAGTTTTTTGTCAGCTGTAGGAGTTCTCTCTTGGAGTTATTTGGGTTACTTAAGTATACAATAATATCATCTACAAATAGTGATAATTTGACTTCTTCCTTTCCAATTTGTATCCCTTTGACCTTCTTTTGTTATCTAATTGCTCTAGCTAGAACTTCAAGTAATATATTGAATAAATATGGAGAGAGAGGGCAGCCTTGTGTAGTTCCTGATTTTAGTGGGACTGTTTAAATTTTCTCTCCAGTTAGTTTGATGTTGGCTACTGGTTTGCTGTATATTGCTTTTACTATGTTTAGGTATGGACCTTGAATTCCTGTTCTTTCCAAGATCTTTAACATGAAAGGATGCTGAATTTTGTCAAATGCTTTTTCAGCTTCTAATGAAATTACCATGTGGTTTTATTCTTTGAGTTTGTTTATGTAGTGGATGACATTGATGGATTTCCGTATATTGAACATACAGATTGAATCCCTGGGATGAAGCATACTTGATCATGGTCAAAGATCGTTTTGATGTGTTCTTGGATTCGGTTGGCAAGAATTTTATTGAGTATTTTTGAATCGATATTCATAAGGGAAATTGCTCTAAAGTTCTCTTTCTTTGTTGGAATGTTGTGTGGATTTGGTATCAGTACAGTTGTGGCTTCATAGAATGAGTTGGGTAGTGTTCCTTCTGTTTCTATTTTGTGGAATAGTTTGAAAAGAATTTGTGTTAGGTCTTTGAAGGTCTGATAGAATTCTGCCCTAAACCCATCTGGTCCTGTGCTTTTTTTGGTTTAGAGACTGTCAATGACCACTTCTAGTTCCTTAGGGGTTATGGGATCAATTAAATGATCTATCTAATCCTGATCAAACTTTGGTATTTCATATCTGTCTAGGAAACTGTCCATTTCATTCAGATTTTTCAGTTGTGTTGAGTATAGGCCTTTGTATTAGGATCTGATGAGTTTTTTGAATTTCCTCGGTTTCTGTTCTTATTTCTATCTTTTAAGTTCTGACTTTTTTAATTTGGATGCTGTCTCTCTGCTTTCTGGTTAGTCTGGCTAAATTTTATATATTTTGTTGATTTTTTCAAAGAACCAGCTCCTGGTTTTGTTGATTCTTTGTATAGTTCTTTTGGTTTCTACTTTGTTGATTTCAGCTCTTAGTTTGATGATTTTCTGCCTTCTACTCCTCTTGGGTGTATTAGTTCGTTTCTCTTCTAGAGCTTTCAGGTGTGCTATTAAGCTGCTAGTTCATCCTCTCTCCTGCTTCCTTTTGGAGTCACTCAGAGCAGTGAGTTTTCCTCTTAGCACTGCTTTCATTGTTTCCCAAAAATTTGGGTCTGTTGTGCCTTCATTTTTTTAAATTCTAAAAAGGTTTTGATTTCTTTCCTTATTTCTTCCTTGACCAAGGTGTTATTGAGTAGAGCATTGTTCAGTTTCCTGTATACGTGGGCTTTCTGTTGTTTTTGTTGTTATTGAAGATCACCCTTACTCCATAGTGATCTAATAGGAGGCATGGGTTTAGTTCGATCTTATTATATCTGTTGAGGTCTGTTTTATGGCCAATTATATGGTCAGTTTTGGAGAAGGTACCATGAGATGCTGAGAAGAATGTATATTCTTTTGATTTAGGATGAAATGTTCTATAGATATCTATTAAATCCATTTGGTACAAAGCTTCTGTTAGTTCACTGTGTCTCTGTTTAGTTTTTGTTTCCCTGCTCTCTCTATTGAGGAGAGTGTGGTATGGATGTCACCCACAATTATTATGTGGGGTGCAATATGTTCTTTAAGCTTTAGTGAAGTTTCTTTTATGAATGAGAGTGCCTTTGTATTTGGAGCATAGATGTTCAGAATTGAGAGTTCTTCCTGGTAGATTTTTCCTTTAATGGGTATAATGTGTCCTTCTGTGTCTTTTTTGATGTCTTTTGGCTGAAAGTCTATTTTATTGGATGTTAGAATGGCTACTCCAGCTTGTTTTCTGGGACCATTTACTTGGAAAACTGTTTTCCAGAATTTTACTCTGAGGTAATGCTTGTCTTTGACACTGAGACACATTTCCTGTATGCAGCAAAATGTTGGTTCTTTTTTATATATCCAGTCCGTTAGTATATATCTTTTTATTGGGGAATTTACTCCATTGATGGTAGGAGATATTAAGGACAAGTGATTGTTGCTTCCTGCTATTGTTGATGTAATTTTTATGTTTGTGTGGTTATCTTCTTTTGGGTTTGTTGAAAGAAGATTAATTTCTTACTTTTTCTAGTGTGTAGTTTCCCTTCTTTTGTTGGTGTTTTCCATTCATTATCCTTTGAATGGCTGGATATGTGGAAAGATACTGTGTAAATTTGCTTTTGTCATGAGATACCTTGGTTTCTCCAACTATGGTAATTGAGAAATTTGCTGGATATAGCAGTCTAGATTGGCATTTGTGTTCCCTTTGGATCTGTAAGGCATCTGCCCAGGCTCTTCTGGCTTTCATAGTCTCTGGTGAGAAGTCTGGTGTAATTCTGATAGATCTACCTTTATATGTTACTTGACTTTTTCCCTTACTGCTTTTAATATTCTTTTTTTGTTTAGTACATTTGGTGCTTTAATTATGTGATGGGAGGAATTTCTTTTCTGGTCAAATCTATTTTTAGTTCTGTAGGCTTCTTGTATGTTCATGGGCATCTCTTTCTTTAGGTTAGGGAAGTTTTCTTCTATAATTTTGTTGAAGACATTTACTGGCTCTTTAAGTTGGAAATCTTCACTCTCTTCTAAACCTATAATCGTTAGATTTGGTCTTCTCATTTTGTCCTGGATTTCCTGGGTGTTTTGGGTCAGAACCTTTTTGCAATTTTCATTTTCTTTGACTGTTTTATCAATGCTTCCTATGGTATCTTCGGCATCTGAGATTCTCTCTTCTATCTCTGGTATTCTGTTGTTGATGCTTGGATCCATGACTCCTGACTTCTTTCCTAGGATTTCTATGTCCCGAGTTGTTTCCCTTTGTGATTTCTTTATTGTTTCTACCTCCATCTTTAGATACTGAATGGCTTTGTTCAATTCCTTCACCTCTTTTGTTGTGGTTTCCCTTAGTTCTTCAAGGGCTTCTCCCTGTTTACTTGTGTTCTCCTGTATTTCTTTAAGGGAGTTATTTATGTCCTTCTTGATGCCCTCCATCAGCATCATGAGCCGTAATTTTAAATCCAACTCTTGCTTTTCTGGTGTGTTGGGGTGTCCAGGACTTGCTATTGTGGCAGAATTGGGTTCGGATGAAGCCATATTGCCTTGATTTTTGTTAGGAACATTCCTACGTCTGCCTTTTGCCATCTGGTTATCACTGGTGTTAGTCGGTCCTGCTGTCACTGGCTGGTATTTTTCCCTCCTGTATGCCTGCAAGCCTATCTCAGCATCCCTGGGTGACTGGCTCTACCCGGGCACAGATTGTTCTGAGGCTGCCCAGATCCTGGGTGTAGGTCAGGCCCTGGCAGTCCGAGTCCCAAGTGATCTTACACTCAGCTGTTCTCTGCTGTTCCTGGCTGCAACAGCTTCCTCAGTTGACCTTACCTCTACTTGCAGGACTCAATTCAGAGCAGATATCCCCTAGCAGGCTATGTGCACAAAAGGCTGTGATGGCTCTGCTGAGCTCCTAGGTGCATATGGGGCCCTAGTGGGCCATGTCCTAAGAGCTCCTATATTTGGATGATCCCTGTGTACCTGTCTGCACCTATCTATTCAGTCACAGTAGCAAAGATGGTGGCGCCTCACCTCTAATCGTGAGACTTCCTGCAGGGCAGATGTCCCTGGGCAGGGTAGGTGCACAGATGGCTATTGTGCTGCCGAGCTTCTGAATGCAAGTGGAGCCCTGGTTGGGCATGTCCCAAGTGATCTTCTACTTGGGTGATCCCTGTGTACCTGTCTGCCCCTGTCTATTCAGTCACAGTAGCAAAGATGGTGGAGCCTCACCTCTAAATGTGGGACTCGCTCTAACGGCAGGACTCCCTGCAGGGCTGATGCCCCTGGCAGGGTAGGTGCACAGATGGATGTGGTGCTGCCGAGCTCCTGGATGCAGGTGGAGCCTTGGCTGGGCGTGTCCCAAGTGACCTTCTACTCGGGTGATCCCTGCATACCTATCTGCACCTGACTACTCAATCACAGTAGAAAAGATGGTGGCCCTTTCTTCAATATCTTAAATTTTTATTATATAGTTCTTTCACTTGCTTGATTAGAGGTACCCCCAAGATATATCATGAAGATTGTTGTTTCCCTGACTTCATTCTCAGTCCATTAGCATCTTGAACATATGAAAGCTACTGATTTTTTTCGTGTGTATTAGTTTTGAATCCATTTACCTTGGTGAAATTGATTATCAGTTGTAGGAGTTTCACAATCAAATTTTTAGGGTTACATAGGTGTAAAATCGTATCATCTATAAATGATACTTGGACTTCTTTACTTCTTATCTCTCTTCCCTTGATCTCCTTCAGTTGCTTTGTTGTTTGCTAAGACATACAGAACTATATTGAATAGGTATGGAGAGTGACAACCTTGTCTGGTTCCTGACTTTAATGGAAATACTTTGAGTTTCTTTCCATTCAGCTTAATGTTTTCTGTAAGTTTGTGCCAGGTCAATTTTATTTTGTTGCTGTATGTCCATATTCTACCTATTCTCTTCAGCACTTTTATCATCAAAGTGAGTTTATTTTTATCAAAGGCCTTTTCTACATCTAAACTAGTTTAATATAATTTTTTAGTTTGTAGGCTATTTTTTATTTAAAAGTATATAAATCTTATTAATTTATAATTTTATAAAATATATAAATATATGTAAATATAAATTATAACTAGAAAATTAAGTAAAATGAAATTGATATTAATGACATGGTTATTAGATATAAAAGCTATAGTCCTGTTCATGATTGTCACTGTTCTTAATGTCTTCATGGAATCTAGTATGTATACTATATTGGTGAGAGTATTAAATACAAAAATGATATTTAATTTTTTGATATATTTGACATGGTATTATATATTTTGTTTTGAATTTATTCTAATCAGTTACAAATGAGTTGACTATTTATTTATTTATTTATTTATTTATTTATTTATTTATTTATTCATGAGTACACACCAGAAGAGGACATTGGATCCCATTACAGATGGTTGAGTCACCATGTGGTTACTGGAATTGAACTTAGGACCTCTAGAAGAGCATTCAGTTCTCATAACCCCTGAGCCATCTTTCCAGCCAATATTTAAATATTTATTTGCAATTAAGTTTTACAGCTCACTTTCTTAAAGCATTTTGTCTTTCAAAATGTAGGTAGTCATTATATTTGAGTGTGAGTTGTTTTTAATAGGCTGTGTGTTTCAACACTCAGTCACATGGCGATACTATTTATTTGGGTTGTGGTTTTTTTTAAAGAAGTTGAGACTTGCTGAAGGAAATTGATTGCTGTCTTAGGGAGTTATAGATCAGCCCTACTTCCATCCGTGTCATTCTTTCTCTAGTTTCTGGAACTGAAGAGATTAAAGCAAGCAACCTTGTGACCCTGCTCCCATACCATGAGCCATTCCACTCTTGTGCCTTGGCTAGAATGGTTTGAATCCTCAAATTGTGAAGCAGAATAATTCCTTTCTCCCTTAAGTTGCTAATTGACAGGTTAAGTTACAATTAGGAAAGAAATGAAGACAGAAGTATTGGATGTATTTAATTCATATGTTAGACGAAGAGCCCCAAATACCTGGTTAGTGGTACTTTGTACATTTCTTAATACATGTTACTGGAGACAATATAAACTCTAAGATGAAATACTCAGAAGTTATTTTTATAGCCTAGGTTTTATTGATCTTCTCTTGTATGTTATTTGCTGATTAAAAATCAACTTTTAATTAATTTTGAGACATAGACAGATAATGACAACCTTCATTTTACTTCGACAGAGTTATCATCTGGTCATTCGTAAAAGGGGTCATTTTTACATAGAGAAATGATGCTTGATAGTTCTTCACTTTCAAACCCTGAAATTATCCTGCTGCTTTCTCCTAATTTTATATACTGCTAAGAAAAGCATCTCTTTTTGTAATTTTTCTTTGACTTTATATAGTTCAAAGTATATTTAAAAATAGCTTTATGTTTATGGATATGTTGTGAAAAATCCCCATATATGTTATATTAGTTTCCCTCTTTAGCATATCACACTACTACAATGTATTCATTGTACTTAATAAAACCCACATGCCAAATAATTATTGAGTCAAGTCCACATTTCATTCATGATTCCTTCATTTTGCATAATATATCATTTCTGTTCCAGGATTTCATATTAGTTCAGACATTGCATCTGGATTCTGTTCCTGATAAGGCTTCTCCTGGAATGAAAGTTTTTATTCCATCTTTGCTTACATTTATTTTAAAATTTTATGTGTATGGTGTTTTGCCTGCATGTAGGAAACATATGAATGCAGTGTCCACATAGACAAAAGAGTGTATTGAATCCTCTAAATCTAGAGTTACAGACAGTTGTTAACTGCCATTTGAGTGCTGGGAATCAAACCTTGGTCTTCTGCAACAGCCATAGTGAGTGCTATTAGCAGTTAGACGTCACTTTCAAAATCCTACTTTTTGATTTCATAAATTATATTGGCAAGAAGTTTATATATTTTTTAGTACAGCTTCAAGTTGAGACATATATCCCCCTCAAGAAATGAAAGCAAATTAACTGAGGTAGCAGTCTAAGTTTTTTTTCCATTATAAATTTATTTTTTGTCCTTTTTATATTCAACTCACTCCAAGAAAATCACTATTTTAAACTCACATTGAGTGAATGAAAATTCCCCCTTCTAAGAAAAAATATGTACAGAAATAATTTCCAAATTCTTCATTAGAAGCTGTTCTCTTTCCTCATTTATTCTCTTATTTCCATCAGTGTGGATTATATTATTTTTCATTGTTACACATAACTACTTTATACTTGAATTGTTCCAGTTTTAGCCAACTGGAGATCTTTTACTTGGTTCTTGTTTGCCATAACCCATGTGCCTGAATTTGGGTGATCCTTTACTTTGTTGACTTGCAAGTTAAGGCAAGTTTATAATATCCTAGTTATTATAAGATCAACCATTTATTTATAGAACCCTGTTTCACTTGTTGTTGCTGCTGCTGCTTTGGTGCAAATAGCTTGGCAGCTAAAATCCAGACCCTTGTCTTGATTATTATTACTGAGTGTAACTCTTTCTGGACCCCTTTTTCTGGTAAAGGAAATTTGTTAGTAAATACAAATCTGAATACGTATATGTAGCCAGAAACATTTCTAAATGAAATTCAGCCTAAGCTAACACGAGTTCCTAATATTATATCTAATTTTAGTCCATACTAGATGGATGCTTTTAGCTTCTTCTTGTATATTTGTAAGCTCCTCCATAGGGGGACTTAAATGCTAAATTCTGTATTGTTTATTTTGAATATAATGCATTGGAACCTGTATTAGTTTGATGAAGGTTCCATAAACTTCCACAGGCTGGATAACTTATACAACAGAGTTTTATTATCTCATGCTTTTGAAATATTGAAACCCAATTCTACTTCTTGACAAGATTTATTTCTTCTGAGTTGGCTATCATAAATGAGCTACATTCTTCATGTTCGCACATTCTCTGTGGACACAGGAACCTGTTATCTTTTTATGTACACAAGTTTCTTTGTACTTTAAGGTTATGTGTCAGATTATATTAGAATCTTTCTACCATAACAACCTATTTTAATATAACCATTTTTTCAAAGTTTCTATATGAAATACAATCTTATTTTTATCTATTGGGGATTCAAGCTTAGGGATTCAATCTGAACTTGGAGACACAGTTTACAGCATAGTATATTATAGTTTTAACCCAGTTAAAAACAACTTCAATAAATTGAAAGTATATTTATGTAGAGAAAGGCCACTGATTTGTTTCCTTTCTCTAGCTCCTCCATTGGGGACCATGTGCTCAGTCCAATGGTTGGCTGTGAGCATCCACTTTTGTATTTGTCAGGCACTGGCAGAACCTCTCAGGAGAAAGGACCCAAGGAGCTGAAGGGGTTTGCAGCCCCAGAGGTGAAACAACAATATGAACCAACCAGTACCCCTAGAGCTCCCAGGAGCTAAGAGTACACATGGAGGGACCCATGGTTCCAACTGCATATGTAGCAGAGGATGGCCTTGTTGGACATCAATAAGAGGAGAGGCCCTTAGTTCTGTGAAGGCTCCTTGCCCCAGTGTAGGGGAATGCCAGGACAGGGAAGAGGGAAGGAGAGAGTGGGTTAGTGAGCAGGGGGAGGGGGTAAGGGATAGGGGGTTTTTGCAGGGAAACAAGGAAAGTGGATAACATTTGAAATGTAAATAAAGAAAATATCTAATAAAAAAGGAAAATATATTTATGTAAAATTCACTTGTAACATCCATAAAATTTTATTTATGTGTGTTCAATTCTTCTCTTCTATTTTATTTTATTTTATTTTATTGGCTCCATTCTTTTCTTTTTTTTTTTTTAATTTAATTTAATTTTATTTTTTTAATTTACATTCCAAATCACTTCCCCTTTCCCGTTTCCTCCCTCCCCGAAAGTCCCATAAGCCCCCTTCCCTCCCTCTTTTCTCCGTTCAACCCCCTCTCATTACTCTGTCCTGGCGTGTCCTAGATAAAAATCTCTTACCCTACCTTTGCCATTGACATGTTTTATTGGAAATACAGTCATATCGTTGTCACATTCTTCCTTCCCTCACAAGATTGCTCCACGCCAACTGTTTTCTAAAAAGTACATCCTAAGTTTCATTCTTAGTGTTCTGACATTCTGTGTGTTCTCATAAATAATATCAATTAAGAATAGTCAGAATGTTGTAGATAATAGGCTTCTGTCCTAAACTTACGGATATTCTAATTCTCATTCACTCCAATTGTTTTACCATTCCTAAGATGTCACATAATCAAAATTATATGTTAGCTATCCTTATCAATCTTACTCCTTCCACTTGCAAATCTAATATTAAGTCATATATGTGTGCTCTTGGCTTTCATAACTCACTTATTTTTATCACTCAATAATATTTCACTGATTTGGTGTCAGTAGATGGGATGGATCCCTAAGTGGGGCAGTCTTTAGGCAGGAGTGGGTGGATGGGTGGGGGAGTACCCTGGTAGAGCCAGGGGGAGGGGGGTGGGGATAGGGAGCTTGAGGAGGGGAAACTGAGAAGGGGTAAAACATTTGAAATATAAATTAATAAAATAACCAATAAAATGAAAGAACATTTTTTTGAGTAGAAAATTATACTTCACTAACATTTTTGAAGAATAACTTCATTGCTTCCAGATTCTTGGTGCCTGTAAACCAACCTTCTATAAACATCTGTGAGAAGTTTTTTTGTATGATCAAGAGTTTCATCATAATTTAGACAAATATCTAATCACAAAACTCCCACTGTCCAAATGTGATTGGGCAGGGAAAATCCTACAACAGTTCCATTTCTTGGTATTCAGGCAGAAATATCATTTTCTGTGTCTATGGTACTAGTGAATACAACCACAACTGTTTGAAAGATAGCTATTTTTTTCATCCCTAAAACTTCAATTTGGTACTTAATTTTTTTTTAATTACTTGTTTTATTTCCCTACATACAAAATGTTGCTCTCCTTCCAGGTGTCTCCTCCCAGGATTCTCCCCCTCCCAGCTCTGATAGTGTACTCTCTCCCCCGCATTCTACTTCCTGGGGTATCAAGTTTATACAGGTTAGTCAAAATTTTAATATTTTGGATGGGGTTTTCTGATTGTCTTCATTTGTTTTAAGAGACAGTTTAGTTTTCTGATTAACTATTTATATAATGAACAGATTATACTATTTGTTAAATAATTCCAATATCTGATTCCTATATGTTGTTACCATTTATTTGATTATTGAAGTCATCACCATCTTGAATTTGGTTAAAAAAATCACCAAAATATCATTTACATATAAAATATAAACTGTGCTTTTAGAGTAGTTTCTGATTTTAATATGTTGTAGGCATTTGTTTTTTAAGTTAGGAGATTCTAAATCCTGTTTGAGATTTTACTTTAGCAAATAGTTACTTTGATTTTGTATATCATACATATTCCATTTGCCCTGTGGACTGTGATTTTAATAATACCCACAACAATTTGATTCTTGTATTAAGCTACTAAATATAGCTATTTTTCAACCCTTCCAATTGTATGCCTTTGGAAAGAAAGAAGAAACTTGGGTTCACAAACATAGTGAGATTTCCTGTATCGTATCTCTTAGTGAAGTTATGCTATATTTACTAGTGTCAACCTTATATTCTCAACCACTCTCTGTTTTTTTGTGTGAGGATGTAAAGGATAAAGGATATGCAGCCTAAGCCACGTGGTATAAATAACTCCCCTGTGGAGAAAGGGATTGTTAAAACTGGTAGGATAGAAATACTTTCCTATATGGCTTATGTTTGGGCTGGCTTTGATTAAGTTCTTTGGACATTAATTTTAGGGATTTCCTGATGTCACAGGGTTCCCCTTTGGTCCATAGGAGGAATAAGACTATCTAGGTTGGCTTGTGTTTATCTACAAGGTGTCACAAAATGGTAGGTATTGGGTGGCTGTCCCTTGTTGATATGTGGTGTTTTACAGTTATGATACTACTGACCAGGAATACCAAAGCAGCTCACATTTCTCTTATTGGATTTCAGAATTAATTTGTTTTATTTTCACCATTTCCAATGTTTAGAGTTATGCTTAGCAGACCATGGAAGAGATGAAAAGATCTATGTTATCCTTCCTGCAAAAGAAATCAAACAAATGTTTAAAAGACCAATTTAAGTAAATAAACAATAATTTTGTGTCTGGAAGTGTGAGATTAGACCTCACCGAGTCTTCTTAGTTAATTTGCAAAACCTACAGACTGTAAATAAACTTTATCTTGAAATTTTCCAATCCTTATTTATTTAGAAATTTTTGTAATTTTTAAAATTCTCTTAACAGAATTGAACTGACTTAAATTATTCCATTTTATTAAAAGTTCCACTTAGTTTATTTATAATTAATGAACATTTTATTAGAAATGGTTTACACTAATCAACATTACAACCATAAAGAATCTATTACCCTACTAACCCAAAGTGATTCATAATTTACTCTTCTATTCTTCAGGTAAATTTTATGAGTATCTATTTGCTTCTAACTTTTATGTTACATTGGTTTATATTATGTTGACATATAATTTTTTATTGAGTGAAAAAATAAGTCAAGCATGTATAAGTTGAATACTAAGTATATTTTTCAAGAAGCTAATGACTTTATTATTTTTCCTTTAGATCATCACTGTGATGCTCTATGTATATTCTATCAGTTAAGTAAATGGATATTACTAACCAATAGGATGATCTTTTTCAAGCATTTTTGGAGGTTCAGTGGTATAATGACTATGGTTCCTGCTTCAAGTTATCTAGCTGTTAATAAAAATGCTGATGATTAGACAATATAAGATTAGATTCTAAAAATTGTTGCATTATGTAGTTTGTTTCTAGGAATCACAGTAACTGGAAAAAGAGAAATTATATTTGTAGATATGCTAATAAGTGGAGACAAGTATAACCATTAATTTTTAATTATATTTTATGGTATAATGTATTATTCCTTGAGAATTTCACAAATTTTCTGATTATATTAACCCACTCCTCCTTTTAATTCCTCAAATATCTATCTTTTGCTTTTCCTACCATTATTTATAATAGCCAGAAGCTGGAAAGAACTCAGATGTCACTCAACGGAGGAATGGATTCAGAAGATGTGGTATATCTACACAATGGAATACTACTCTGCAATTAAAAATAATGAATTCACGAAATTCCTAGGCAAATGGTCAGATCTTGAAAATATCATCCTTAGTGAGGTAACCCAATCACAAAAGAACACACATGGTATGCAGTCACTGATAAGGGGATATTGACCCAGAATCTCGGAATACCCTAGACACAATCCGCATATCAATAGATTTCTAAAAAGATGGAAGGAGAGACCCCTGGTCCTGGAAAGACTGGATGTAGGGGAATGCCAGGACAGAGTAACGAGAGGGGGTTGAATGGAGAAAAGAGGGAGGGAAGGGGGCTTATGGGACTTTCGGGGAGGGAGGAAACGGGAAAGGGGAAGTGATTTGGAATGTAAATTAAAAAGATAAAATAAAAAAAAAACTTTTTGAATTCCTTAAAAACAAGTCCAGCATTTTCAATTAGTGCTGTGCAAATGCTTGTAAATACAGATCCATCTTATAATGCAGTGGAACAAATAAGGACTGACTTCGCTTCCCCTATAAACCATCAATTATCCAAAACAACTCAGCTAGAAGTGGGTTCTCATGAGCTTGCTTACTCTAAACTCTGGAATGTTTACTGGTTTAACCTAATTCAAGTCATGTTTGGGCAACCATAGCTGCTATGAGTTTTTGAATCCACTAGACCTGTCATGTCCAAAACATACATTTTAACTTGATCTTTTACCTATCTCTGCTTCATACAATTTTCCAACCATCTTATGAGAAAACCTCTGAGTCTCGAGTGTCAAAGTATGATATAGGTGTCTCATTTATTCAACGGACACTTATTCTTTGCACTTTGACCAGTTGTTATTTTCTGTTATAACCATCATCCACTGTACAAAGTAATAATTCTGATGATGTCTGAGAGCTACATTATTATATATATAAAACAACAAATATGATGCTATGTCTATTCAAAAAACTCAAATGCTATAGTTATGACAGATAATAATGATCAGGAAAGAAATTAATGAAATAGAAATAAATAAAAATTAATAAATCAAAGAGTTGATTATTTGAAAAGATAAAATTGACAAATTCTTAGCAAATTTAACATATAGAAGACCCCAAATTAAAATTAAAGATGAAAGGGAAACATTATAACATACAAGATACTGATTAAACTCAGATTATCATGAGTACATAGTTTAATAATTTATATTCTAATAAGTTGCATAAAAGAGATTAATCTCTAAACACATATGAGACCCAATGGTGCACCCGATCTCACACAGTACACACCCTAGTTGCAGATCATACTCCAAGTTATTCAGACATATCCAGCTTTACAGGTGAGGCCTTAAACACTGCCTTGATACCCAGAGTACCAGGGAAGTCGATTTCCCATCCAGGTATCTTCTGGTTTCCACCTGTGCTGGCTGGGAGCAGATATCTGGAACTGGGCCTGATCTCAGAGAGCACACACCCCAGTTGCAGTTCAAACCCCAGGTATTCAGACATATGCAGCTTCACATCTGAGACCTTAAACCTAGCCCCCAGACATTGCTTACCTGGACCCAGGAGACCCAGGGAAGCAGATTCCCTGCCCATCCAGAGACCCTGGTACCCTCTAGTCCCAACCTGTGCAGAGTGTGAGTAGAGACCCTGTGCATAGGACTAGATCCCACACAGCTCACACCTGAGTTGGAGCTTGACTCCCCAGGATCACAGGACCAAAGAATCACAGGATCAAAGGAAGGACAGACACCAATCAGAGAGAGGAAAGCCAGATAACACTGGAGATAATCAGATAGTGAGAGGCAAGCATAAGAACATAAGCAACAGAAACCAATTTGATTTGGCAACATCTGAACTCAATTCTCTCACCACAGCAAATCCTGGATACCAAAACACACCATTAAAACAAGATTCAGTTCTGTTCCATTGATCTACATGCCTGTCATTATACCAATACCATGCAGCTTTTAACACTACTGCTCTGTAGTACAGCTTGAGGTCCAGGATACCGATTCCCTCAGAAGTTCTTTTACTCTTGAGAATAGTTTTAGCAATCCTGGGTTTTCTGTTATTCCAGATGAATTTTTGAATTGCTCTTTCTAACTCTATAAAGAATTGAGTTGGGATTTTGATAGGGATTGCATTGAATCTGTATTTTGCTTTTGGCAAGATGATTATTTTTACTATATTAATCTTGCCAATGGAACATAATTGAAGACCCAGAAATGAATCCACACTCCTATGGTCACTTGATCTTTGACAAAGGAGCTAAAACCATCCAGTGGAAAAAAGATAGCCTTTTCAACAAATGGTGCTGTTTCAACTGGAGGTAAATATGCAGAAGAATGCAAATTGATTCATTCTTATCTCCTTGCACTGAGCTCAAGTCGAAGTGGATCAAGGACCTCCACCTAAAATCAGACACACTGAAACTAATTGAAAGGAAACTAGGGAAGAACCTTGAACATGTGGACACAGGGGAGAATTTCCTGAACAGAACTCCAATAGCTTATGCTCTATGATCAAGAATTGACAAATGGGACCTCATAAAATTACAAAGTTTTTGTAAGGCAAAGGACACTGTCAAAAGGACAAAGCGGCAACCAACAAACTAGAAAATGATCTTTACCAGCCCTACATCTGACAGAGGGCTAATATCCAATATATGCAAAGAGCTCAGGAAGTTAGACTCCAGAGAGCCAAATAGCCCTATTAAAAAATGGGGTACAGAGCTAAACAAAGAGTTCTCACCTGAAGAATATCTAATGGCTGAGAAGCACCTAAAGAAATGTTCAACATCCTTAGTCATTAAGGAAATGCAAATCAAAACAACCCTGAGATTCCATCTCACACCAGTCAGAATGGCTAAGATCAAAAACACAGGAGACAGCAGTTCTTGGCGAGGATGTGGAGAAAGAGGAACACTCCTCCACTGCTGGTGGGATTGCAAGCTGGTACAACCACTCTGGAAAGCAGTCTGGCAGTTCCTCAGAAAATTGAGCATGACACTCCCGGAGGATCCTGCTATACCACTCCTAGGCATAGACCCAGAGGCTTGCCCTGCATGCAATAAGGACATATGCTCCACTATGCTCACAGCAGCCTTATTTATAATAGCCAGAAGCTGGAAAGAACCCAGATGTCTCTCAATGGAAGAATAGATTCAGAAGATGTGGTATATTTACACAATGGAATACTACTCTGCAATTAAAAAAAATGAATTCACGAAATTCCTAGGCAAATGGTCAGAACTGGAAAATATCATCCTTAGTGAGGTAACCCAATCACAAAAGAACACACATGGTATGCTGGGTTAATAAGGGGATATTAACCCAGAATCTCAGAATACCCTAGACACAATTCGCATATCAATAGATTCCCAAGAAGATGGAAGGAGAGACCCCTGGTCCTGGAAAGACTGGATGTAGGGGAATACCAGGACAGAGAAGCAAGAGGGGGTTGAATGGGGAAAAGAGGGAGGGAAGGGGGCTTATGGGACTTTCGGGGAGGGAGGAAATGGGAAAGGGGAAATCATTTGGAATGTAAATAAAAAAACTTAGAAAATAATTTAAAAAAGTAAAAAAAAAAAAAAAACAAGATTCAGATCTAAACTCTCATTTTCTGAAGATGATAGAAGACTTTAAGAAGGACATAAATAACTTACTCCCTTAAAGAAATACAGAATTACTCAAGTAAACAAGGAGAAGCCCTTAAAGAGGAAAAGCAAAAGTCCCCTAAAGAAATAGAGGAGAATGCAATCAAACAGCTGAAGGAATTGGACAGAACCATCCAGGATCTCAAAATGGAAGTAGAATCATTAAGGAAAACTCAAAGAGAGACAGCCCTGGAGATGGAAACACCTAGGAAATAGAATAGGAGTCACGGATGAAAGCATCACCTACAGAATACAAGATATAGAAGAGAGATTTGCAGTAGCAGAATATACAAGACATAGACACAACAGTCAAAGAAAATACAAAAAGCAAAAAGCTCATTTCTCAAGAAATCTAGGACACAATGAAAAAATCCAACCTGAGAATAATAAGTATAGAAGAGAGTGAAGATTCTCAACTCAAAGGGCCAGCAAACATCTTAAAATTACAGAAGAAAACTTTCCTAACCTAAAGAAAGAAATGCCCATAAACATACAAGAAGTCTACAGAATAACAAACAGATGCTACCAGAAAAGAAATTCCTCTAATCATATAGTAATAAAACACAAAATTTACAGAACAAAGAAAGAATATTGAAAGCAGTAAAGGAAAAAGGTCAAGTAACATATAAAGGCAGACCTATCAGAATTACACCAGACTTCTCACCATAGACTATAAAAGCCAGAAGTTCCTGGACAGATGTCATATATATCCTAAGAGAACAAAAATGCCAACACAGGCCACTATATCCAGCAAAACTCTCTATCATAGATGGAGAAACCAAAGTTTTCTAAGACAAAACCAAATTTAAACAATATCTTTCTACTGATCCAGCCCTACAGAGAAGGTAAAGTCCAATGCAAGGAGGGAAATCTATACCCAAGAAAAAGCAAGTAATTAATCTTTCCACAACAAACCCCAAAAAAGCAAAACAAACAAATATAATTTCAGCTCTAACAACAAAAATAACAGGAAGCAAGGATCATTGGTCCCAAATATCTCTCAACATCAATGGAAGTTTGGTTACTGCTAGTGCTAATAGAAAATTGACTACATCCAGAGCACACTGAACTAACAAATGGATTAATCTCTTGATGGATACAAACATATCACCACTGGGAAGAAGATCCTCAGAGGAAGATTTAGATGTTGCAGCCATGCCCTGAAAAGTTTGCACTCATTGCTTTCCTCTTTTGTGTGTATTGTACACCATAAGGTGACCAAGTTTATTCTTAATGCCTTTCTGCAATGGTACTTTACCTCACTATGGGACAGAAACAATGAAGCTGATCAATCATAGACCAAAGACTTTGAAACCATGAATCAAACTACATACTTTCTCCTTAAAGCTGTTTTAGTGAGGTACTATGTGAGAAAGGAACTAACTAGAACAGAAAATAAAACCTTTGAAGGATCCATATGTTGTCATAACAATAAACTATAGTATATATATCATAGTTGAAATAATAATGGAAGATTAAGAAAAGATAGTCATCCTGTCAAAATGCTCTGACTTTGTAGATTAATATATAGCTTAAATAATATAATATTAAAATATCTAAATATTATAAGATAAAATATTCAAGGTAACAAAATAAGTACAATACCATGACATTACAGACATACTGAATGATTTGCCTAATATGAACATGTTTGGCTCCCTAGTAAATATCCAGTCACATTTAGTCAAGGAAAAGAGAATTTAACTAGAAATAATGACAACCACACCATGTTCTTGTATTTAAAATGAATTATTATAAATAAATAATAACTATCATTTATTTTATTATGAGTTTTTAATCAGTATAGTACATAATAATATGTACTACAAATCACATATGTTGAATTTGACTCTCTAAATATTTATATAGAAAATTTGAATTTTTCTAATGCTAAACTTCGTAAAATTATAAAACTTACTAATATGACTGATTATAAAACTAGCAACTCCCAAAAAGAGTATAAGATATGGTCAAATAATTGGATAAATCTTTACTTATGGTAACAAAACAGTAAGATTCCAGACAAGAATTTTAAAAAGTGAAACATCACTTCCCGACACTTGAAACTCCACATGAAGTGTCTGAAATTCTGTACCAATTTCAATTTTACTTGATTATTAGCATGTCCTAGATGCATAGCTCACATTAAATTTAACTGATTATGTACAATATTTCCTGACTGAAAGGAATGTAGCTTTTCACCTGAAAGTGGAGTGGTCATTTATAATTGATAAAGATAGACTCAAAAGCTTCTGATCAAATTACTTAATACAACTTTCTAAAGAAGAAAATGAATGAGAATATGTTTGTTAAAAGACAAAGAGAACATTTAGTGGTAACATTTCATAAATAAAGAGGACAGGTAAAGAAAACTCATTTGCTTGTACACTCATAGTTATATAATTGTATCTGATAGAGGAGAAAAAAATTTTACACGCCTGTATTTTCATTTATTTATTTTAAGCAATAAGGAAAATTTACTACAATTTTTTGGGATATCTCATAGACTGGGAAAAACCTCAGTCTGCAGTAACAGCTGGAAATCGGGTACTAAATTCTACATTTCTATTTATTTTTTATTGGATATTTTATTTATATTTCAAATGTTTTTCCCTTTCCAGTTTTCACCTTTGGATGTCCCCATCACATCCCCCCTCTCCCAGCCTCTATGAGGCTGCTCCCCCACCTACCCACTCCCTTCTTTCCTCCCTGGCATTTTCCTACACTGGGACATCGAAGTCCCTCAGACCCAAGAGTCTCTCCTCCCACTGATGTCCAACAAGGCCATCCTCAGCCACATATGTGGCCAGAGCCATGGGTCCCTCCATGTGTACTCTTTGGTTGTTAAACCAGTCCCCAGCAGGTTTTTTTTTGGGGGGGGGAGGGGGGGTCTGCCTGGGTAACACTGTTGCTCCCTCCATGGGGTTAAAATCCCCTCAGCTCCTTCAGTCCCTTCTTCAATTTCTCCATGGGGACCCTGCACTCAGTCTAATGGGTGGCAAGCACCTGCCTCTGTAATGGTCAGGCTCTGGCAAAGCTTCTCAGCAGTCAGCCATATTAGGTTTCTGTCAGCAAGTACTTCCCAGAATCTACAATAGTGTCCAGGTTTGGTGACTATCTATGGGATAAATCCCCTTGTGGGGAAGTCTCTGGTTGGCCTATCCTTTAGTCTCTGCTCCTCATTTAGTCTCCATATTTCCTCCTGTGAGTATTTTGTTCATCCTTCTAAGAAATATTAAAGCACCCACATTTTTGTCTCCCTTCTTCTTGGGCTTCATATAGTCTGTGACTGAAGCTTGGGTATTCATAACTTTTGGAATAATATCCATTTATCAGTGAGTACATACCATGTGTATTCTTTTGTGACTGAGTTACCTCACTCAGGATATTTTCAAGTTCCATCCATTTGCCTGCTCATTTAATGAAGACATTGCTTTTAATAGCTGAGTAGTATTCCATTGTATAAATGTACCATATTGTCTGTATCCATTCCTCTGTTGAGGGGCATCTAGGTTGTTTCCATCCTCTGGCTATTATAAATATGGTTGCTAGGAAAATAGTGGAGAATGTGTCCTTATTACACATTGGAGCATCTCCTGGGTATATGCTCAGGAGTGGTGTAGCTGGGTTCTCAGAAGATACTGTGTCCAATTTTGTGAGGAACCACCAGTTTTCCAGAGTGGTTGTACCGCTTGCAATCCCACCAGCATTGGAGGGGTGTTCCTTTTTTTCCACATACTCTCCAGTATCAGCTGTCACCTGAGTTTTTGATCTTAGCCATTCTGACTGATGTGAGGTAGAATCTCAGGGTTCTTTTGATTCACCCTGATGACTAAGGATGTTGAACATTTCTTTAGGTGCTTCTCAGGCATTCAAGTTTCCTCAGTTGAGAATTCTCTGTTTACCTCTGTTCACCATTTTTAATATGGTTATTTGGTTCTCTGGAGTATAATTTCTTGAGATCTTTGTATTTATGGGATACTAGCCCTCTTTCAGATGTAGGATTGGTAAAGATCTTTCCCAATGTGTTGGTTGTCATTTTGTCCTTTGCCTTACAGAAGCTTTGAAATTTTATTTGGTCCCATTTGTCGATTCTTGATCCTAGGCCATAAGCCATTGGTGTTCTGTTCAGTAACATTTCACCTGTGACCATGTGTTTGAGACTTTCCCCAACTTTCTCTTCCATCATATTAAGTATCTGGTTTTATGTGGAGGTCCTTGATCCACGTGGACTTGAGCTTTGTTCAGGGAGGTAAGAATGGATCGATTTACATTCTTCTACATGTTGATTGCCAGTTGAACCAGCACTATTTGTTGAAAATACTGCCTGAAAGAGAAAGTCTCAAATTCATTTGGAATAACAAAAAACCCAGGATTGTGAAAACTATTCTCAACAATAAAAGAACTTTTGACAGAATCACCATCCCTGATCTCAAGCTGTACTACAGAGCAATTGTGACAAACACTGCATGGTATTGGTATAGAGACAGGCAGGTAGATCAATGGAATAAAATTGAAGATCCAGAAATGAGCTCACACACCTATAGTCACTAGATCTTTGACAAAGAAGCTAAAACCATCCAGAGGAAAAAATACAGGATAAAACATTTTAACAAGGATAGTCATTAAGGCCCTGATGAGCTGATATGAAGCAGTTACCACATGTTGGAAATGTTCACAAACCATTTGCCATGTATCAAAACTACACATCTTCCCATATTACTGATTTAGAACTTGTTATCTAACTTTGTTACTTTTTAATTGCTAAAGAGTCTGATAAGTCATCAATAAAAGTAAAATATGATTATTGAGAAACTATTTTTCTTTATGATCACTTTCATTTTTTGAAACACTTTTGATTATATTCAATCATAACCAAATAATCTGAGTTTCACAAATTCTGTATAACCCTTTTGGTTGCATCTTTTTTTTAAGTAATTGACTTTAGTAATTAATATGTGTCTAGAGATTAATCTCTTTTATACAACTTTTAAGAATATAAATTATTAAAGTATGTTCTCATAATAATCAGAGTTTAATTAGTATCTTGTATATTATAATGTTTTCCTTTCATCTTTAATTTTAATTTAAGGTCTTCTGTATGTTAATTTTGCTAAGAATTTGTCAATTTTATCTTTTCAAATGATCAACACTTTGATTTATTAATTTTTTATTTATTTCTATTTAATTAATTTGTTTCCTGATCATTTTTATCTATTGTAATCTGTAGTGTTGGAGTTTTTTTCTGAATAGGCATAGCATCACACTTCCCTCAAAATTTTTGTTGTTGTATATGTAGATTAATGTAGCTCTCAGACATGATCAGAATAATTTCTCTTTACAGTGGTGATGGTTGTAACACAAAATAACAACTGGCTAAAGTGAAAAGAATATGTGTCGGAATAAGCAGCCGTAAATGAGACTCATATATCATGCTTTCACACCAAAGACTCAGAGGTTTTCTCACAAGATGGCTGGAAAATTGTATGAAGCAGAAGTAGGTAACAGATCTACTACAAATTAACCATTTTCAGAGTAAACTAGTTTCATTTGTTTAGAAATCATGTATTATTCATGTGATAAAGGGATAAATTATCAAATAGCATAAATATTTCAACATGTTTTTATATAAATATATAATCTATTTCTCACTATATTGACTTAAGGAATCATGGGTAAAAGTCATAAGCCCCAGTCACATACTTGTTGGCAGAGGGAAGCTTAATCATAATATTCTAAGATACTTCCCTTCTCCAACATCACTCTAGGTATATTTACTATAGTTCCTTTTACCTGATACATTAAATCTATCTATCAAGAATGAAAAAAATAGGACATATTAAATGGCAAGCACACACACATAAAAAAACAAACTTTGTGACTAGAAAAAAACATTATAGCTGTATGTAAATATAACAAGGATACTGGACTTATCAAACTAAGTATTTCAAGCAATGATTAATAAGCTAAAACTCTAAAGGAAAATAGACAACATACTAGAACAGAGAAACAATACAATTAAAAATTTGGGGGAAATAAAAGATGAATGATACAGTAAGAATTACTAGAAAACAGCAACACTATGATAAACATGAAGAATGTATCTGACAGGATTTTTAGCAAACTGCACATAGCTTAAGAACTGATGAACTTGGCTCATCACACAATAGAACTTCCTAAACAGCAAGAAATAGGAGACATAAAAAAATGGTGCCTAATAACTGTGGGACAACTCCAATGGAACTGTGTTCAACAGAAATATGAGAATATAAGAAAAACAGACAACTGTTCATCTGATGAGTGAAAAATTCTGCTAATATCAGATCATTAACTACATACTCAGGTCCTTAAAACAAGCAGGCTAAATGTTTAAAAGAGCAAACATTGAGGAATAATATTCACAAATGCAGAAAGAAAAAATAAAATATGCTATAAAAAACAACTCTCTTTGCCTAGAAGAGAACGTATAGCTTAGACCTGCAAAACAAGAGAAGAGCAAGTGAGAAAGTTGAAGTATTGAGGAAAAAAAAATCACAAACAAGGCTTCAAACTAGAACTCTGCATCCTCTCCGACAGTTTAGAAATTCAAAGACATTTTAGAAAAATACGTTGCTATTGGACTTGACTTCCATAAATTGCTAAAAGATGTTTTTAAGAGAAAAATGGCACAAGTGAACAATTTGGATCTGCATAAAGTCACAAGTTCAATAGAGGTAGACAATACAGAGAAAATTATTCAGATTGTATGGCTTAATTTTAATTGAGCTAACAACAGTATATTTATAGGAGTAACAATGATATCCAATTATTATATTTTCCTATATATTATGCACATATGCTTATGCATGCTTAAGTAAAAAATAGTATCAATGATACAAGCGAAACAGGGAATTAAACTTTCCTTATTTTTCTGCTTTTCTTTCTCTCATTTTTTTGTTTTCCTTTTCTTTTATAAGATATGCTACCTAAACCATGAACCGTATAGTGTGATATGAAGGCTTAGATTAGGTGTAAATATATATTACAAACCTAAGGGCAAGCACTAAATATTTTAAACAGAGGTATAACTAATGTATAAAAGCAGAGAAAAATAGAATCATAAGATATTCATAACCCAGAAAAGGAGTGAAAGTGTTAAACTCCAATGAAGAACCAGGGCATCAATAAAAAAGACTCAAGGCTGAAGATAGATTGACTGATATACATGAACTTTTAAAACATGATATAATAGCATTATAGCTCAGTGGGGAAATTTACATTCAGAAAGTAGGTCACTCACTTATATGTGTTAAAAACACAGGCAAAAAATAATCCCAGCAATATTCAGTTGGAAATTAAAACTTGAACAAAGTCAACATGGCAGATAAATGTTGTTGTAACAACAAAATACTAGGAGTAGCGGAATAAGCAGGAAGTGTTTATTTTCTACAATTTGGGATGACGGGAGACCCATTATAAAAGTAAGGGCTGATGTATTTTTTGAGATAAATTCTTCTGTAAGATAGCAGGGGAAGTAGAGGGAAGAATAAGCTCTCTATTCTGTATGTATATTCCTACAGGAAATTAACCTTGTTAATAAGATCTCAGTTTTCTTAATAGTCTGAATCTTGACTATCTGTCACAGACTGACACTTGAATCTTTTATTCCATATTGTTCAGTGGCCTCTTCAAAATAGTGTCAGAATTAGGGACCCACACACCACCAGCAGTGCTATTTGTAGTTATAAAGGCAAGAGAATTTCCAGTATATTTCTGAGGTGAAGTCAATGTTGAGAGTTAAATTCTGAAAATCGATTCCTTTGAGCCATCTGACTTGTCTATCTTACAAGATAATTAAGAATTTCAGAATACATATACGTTGAAATGCTTCTTAGAAAATACACAAAAATATATAAGAATATAATGTCTAATAAGGAGTATGGCAAGAAATAACAGAAAAAAATGACAATGACCATTTCAGTTTCACATTAAGGAAATCACCAAGTACTCTAGAAGAGACCTGTACTCTTCCAAAGACGCACACAGGTAATTAGTTGATATGCTAGAAAAGATAAATTGATAGTCACTATATTCATTAGGTAGAAAAATTTGGTCACCCAAAGCTAGACCTCCTAAAGTCCCTATCTGTGTTTCTTTTACAGATAGTAATACAGATAGACCTATATCTAAAAATAATACAAAATAATGATTTCAGTTTAATCAGGTGGTCTCATGCTACAGAATGCTGTATCTCCTGAAACTTCATGTTGTAACATTTGTCCACATATGAGTGCACTCTTGGTTGGATCCCTGGAGAGTTTGTTAATTAGATGAAGCCATGAGTGAAAAGTGTTCTTGGATGCAATTACTATCTTCACAAGTATCTTTGAGAGAGTTTACATCTCTTTTAACATGCCTTGTGACAACAGTAAGAGGTATAAAGTCTATGAAAGGAAATGTGGACCTCATCTGAGCTGGCCTTTGTTGATACTCTCACCTACATATCCTAACCTTCATGGCTGGGATAATTAAATCTTGTCTTCATAAGCCTTAAAGTCTGGGGCAACATTGCTACAGTACTATGAACTGACTAAGCTGTGCTCTGTGAAGAATAAAGGCTATGTAAGGGCTGATGTGTCACTCACTAAATGCACATCTTAGCCAAAGACTGCTTCTCTTCCCTCTTCCAAGAGATTAATACTTTAAACTCAATTAGAACTTCAAAATATTAATTTTAATAACTCAGTCCACATGAGCATTATATAAAAGGATGATTATTAAAGTGGAGACGAATTTTCCATGCTTGAGTATTTAGGACTAGAATCATGGTAAAAAAACTCAAAGTGGATTGAAGCTTTTGCTATGCTTGATAGGAGTTACTAATTTTTTCTAAACAATGGGAAATTAGTTACTGTAGTCAAAACACTAATGATATGCAATATAGGTGAAAAGAGAAATTATCATAGGTTTAAAATGAAAGTAATATTTGGCTTCAAATGACAGAAGAAACAAAAACAGTGACTGAAACCATTATAATTCTATATTCTTGAATCTGGAGAAAGGCAAGGTACAGGGTCTATGATCCTTTGACATGTCTCTCATGTTCTCAAAGTGATACTAAACCAACATCTCTCACTTCTGTGTTGAAATTAGAAGGTACAAAAAGAGAGTGTGTGTGTGTGTGTGTGTGTGTGTGTGTGTGTGTGTGTGTTCTATGTTGAATATGTTCATCATTTTTTTTAAACAGAGCAGTACCATGTGGTGGCACTCATCAGATCTCTTCCCTTTGATCTGGGTTGTTCAGACTCCTTCATGTGCTTCCTCCAAATGCTCACAAGACTGGAAAACTGAGGAAAGAGGTATTGTGAGCAGCACTACTAACCCTGATCTGATCCCTTGGAAAAGGACTTCTGTCTACATTGCAGGCATTGGTTGAAGCAGAGGGTAGAAGTATTAGGTAAGAAATCACACTTGTGTTTCAAATTTAAAAAGTAATTTAAATTAAGTGAAAGAATAGTTCAGTGAGGAAGCACCTAGATTTGATTCCCAGCACCCACAAATCCCATCCAAAAGAGGAAAGAAGAAATAAAATTTATAAAGTATGATTTTGATTTTTAAATATATTTAGTGTGTAAAGTACACATACACTTACTCATGAAAATATTTTGCTTTCTATTAAAGACATAATAGCTATCAATTTTGTTAAAAAAAGAAAGGTTTAAACTGATTTTTAAGAATAAAATGCACTATATGGAAAGTAGGAAAAAATAAGTTTTGTAAGAGGAAATATAAACCATTCAAAGAGGTTTTGCTATACCTGCAGATATAGTTCAGATGTGCAGACCTCCATTGTCAGCTCATCAGTAATCATAGTGTCTCAACCACCCAAATCTTGCTCCATTCACCATATAGTCACAGAACTATATAAGTAAAGTAGGCAACATCATGTAATTCTTTCTCAGCAAATGTGCTGCTTCACTTGGAAACATCTGAACCACAGCTAGAGATTAGATGTTCACCTGTTCTTGCCTCTACAGTACCACTGGGTGTTCTGGAGATAGTGCAGGATGCACAGTGCAGTACAAACGCTCTTTCTATGTCTTCCAGTTGTCATAGTTTGTAGCCTTTAGATAAAATGAATACTATATTACTAAAAGTTGAATAAACTATACTGTAGTTGACACAGACTGTATCTCCCCAATAAAGTAATACTTTTCCAGGGCTGCTCCTGTCTGTGTTTATGTGAGTTGTGTAACTCTGATATGTTGGTCTGCTAGGTGTCTAGTCACCTCACAGTGCCTTATATTTTAAGTACATTTTAAAATTATAGTCAGAATGAGTCTTTCATTTTACTATTATTTGTAAGACACATAAACACACATATGAAAATGTTAAATTAAAGTTTAGCTGTAGCCATAAGTCAACTTAAAATCAATTTTATATCATTCAAAAATTATAGGGACTACCTTATGCATACTTGAAATTAAAAAACAGGTCATGGTCCTTGGCAGTGCTTACAGCTCATTCTGAATCAGTAAGCGTAAATGGACACTCATAGGGTAAATATGAGTTTTATTTAATGCCATTTGGTTTTCTTATTATCTTCTAGGGGCAGGGACTTTTCAATCTTTTCTGAATCTTAAAACAGGTGGAAGGTCGAACTCTAAATGATGGCAAACTTGGCACGATTGCTGACTGGCTTATTTATTACCTACATAATGCAGTGGTAGAAAGGAGTGTGCGAAAGTCTACACACTGATGCTGGTGAAGAAAATAGGACTGTGTGTACTATTGATTCCCATATTTCAGCAGAGGCTGAATATACTCCTAAAGACATATTTTAAATTAGAATTTGGAAACAAGTAAAGCTTCATCCTTAAATAGACCTGGGCTCTGTTTGCTCTGCTTATCCCAGGGGAACATCTGAATTGAGTATTTGAAATCCTCATATTAGTAACTTGAGAGCCAGCAAGTCAGCATCCACATGATTCATATCCGAGAGTCAAGCTCATTCATTTTGGAGCTATTGAAATGGACATGGTCTTTTCATAGAAGACTACCATGAAATATCTTCCAGTTCTCAAGCCAGATTGAGATAAAAAGAAATTTTTCTGAGAATCATTTTGGAAAGTGTGAAAAGGAATGCCAGGCAGCAGTAGCAGCAGCAGCAGCAGCAGCAGTAGCTGTGGGGATCATGGACTTTCTAAACTGTGATTTGCCTTGACAGAATTTCATCCACTTTATGTTTACAAGATTCAAAGGATGGCACTAGTACTAGGATTTCATCCTTTTACTGATATTTAGGAGATATTTATGAGCAAAAAAAGTTTCTCTTCCTCAGACACAATGATCGACTTCATTGCATTTGCTATGAACACAAAAGTTAAGGTATAAATTAAAATGCTTATTTAAAGAAAACCAAAAGAAAAGCCAAGTTTCTACCCAAACAGCACAAATAATTTGCTTCCCAGTTGTCAAGCACATTCAGGCTTTGAGAGAGTTGTGCTTCCATGACTCCCTGAGGAAACTCCTTTACTCCTTTCAGTCTGAGTCTCACTTAGCCTCATTCTGCAAAGTTATAATGGCACGATGGAGAGAATTAACCTCTGTGGTTAGGTTTCAAAAGACTGTTAAGTTTCAAAATCATACTTGTTCTGTAGTTTCTCTCTCTCTCTCTCTCTCTCTCTCTCTCTCTCTCTCTCTCTCTCTCTCTCTCTCTCTCTCTCTCACTCACACACACACACACACACACAGAGTCTTTTCCATTCTGATAAAGCATGTTAAAGAAGTTCCCCTGGTTCTATGGTAAAGGGTTGAGGGACTCCTGCCTAACAGAGAGGGAAGAAGTAAGAAAAAACATTGTCTGAAGGACTAATTCCTGCCAACAACCACTAAGTGAGCCTGGACATGAATCCTGCCTGTGTAATGCCTCAACATGAAAGCAAACCTTCCTAATCTCTTTAAGCATAGTATCATAGATGAAATGAAAAGTAAAACTTAGCAAAACTTTGTAGCATTTCCAACACATAACAGCAGTGAAGTTATTAATGTGTATTATTTAAGCAGATAAGATTATGGAAAAATCTATGGCAGACTTAAGTACTTGATAAAACTCCCATGTTCTTATTTCTTCACCATTCACTGTTTCATGGCTATAAACTGCTGACAAAGAATTATTGGTGCATAGCAACTTCACACTAGCTACATTTCAGGTAAAGTTTTGCAAACTAGACCAAGAAAATTAAAGTTTGCAAATGACTTAATGAAAAAGTTTTTCTAGAGAGACATAAACAAAGTGGCAAGGGAATGCGTGAGAGCAGAAACAGTAGTATGGCAAGTGGGATAACTTTGGTTTGATGACCAGAATCACAAGAAATACTCCAAACACTGATAGAACTTTTATATGAAGTGATATTGATCTACATATGGAAAGGTGGCAGGGCCCTGGTAACATAGAACTTCATTCCTTCACCTCTTTGTCCCCAACATTTCTGGAGAAGTACTAGGCTCATCTCATTCCATGCCATGATATGTACCTATCTTTATAGAAATAGTTGTCTGGCATGGAAGACAGATTTGTTAAACAAGTTTCTCACCACATATACAAAACAAATATATTCATCAATGTGAGCTGATAACAGTGATTTAGGTAGGTGATGTGACTGATGATCTGAGGAGCTTTCTTCTGGTAACAGCTATATATGAGCAAACTAGTTTGTATATATGGAGGGATGATTCTTATCTCAGTAGATACTGAAGATGGTGTAAAGAGCTAGAGCTTTGCTGGACTGGCAGGTAGGTCTACTATGAAGTACTGCTGAGTCAGCTGATAAGTCACAAAGTAAGCCTGGGCATGAATCCTGCCTGTGTAATGCCTCAACATGGAAACAAACCTTCCTAATCTCTTTAAGCACTCTTCCCCAATGTATGTACCTGTCCTATAAAATCTGCAGTCTTGTACCTAATCTTCCTTGTACTGGCATTTGTTCATCAAGTCTTGAAAGAAAGTTGTAATAAAATTCTTTAATTGAAAAATATATTTTTAGTTTATAACTGAAAGCATTGTTTAGTAGGACTTCCATCTATATGACAAAGTCAACATTTTCCAGCCATGAACATGAACACTTAAGACAGTCTTATGTTATTACTGAAAGTAACAAAGGTCTCAGTAGTGTACAAAGTCAAGTTCAGGACTGGAATAACCTTGTGAGGTGAATCTGTTCCTCTTATGCCTCTTGTAACTTTAATAATCCATATTTAAAAATTAGTTCCAACAGATTTTATTTCATGTTTCTTAAAATTACTACTTATGATGAAAAAAATGCCCCCTGTCCCATGTTGAGGAGTACTCTGTTGTTTGGTTTTGCAATTTAGAAATTTCCTGGGAAACTTTTTAGCTGTGCCTTGCCAACTTGTGTAAATTTTGGCAGTCTTCTTGGAAATGTCTGTGTGGTGAAGTGATGTTTGGTACCCTTTTGCTGTAGTGTCAGTTTATATACTGAAATTTTTTTTTTATTTTCTAAGTTTTTTTTTTTATTTACATTCCAAATCATTTCCCCTTTCCCGTTTCCTCCCTCCCCGAAAGTCCCATAAGCCCCCTTCCCTCCCTCTTTTCTCCATTCAACCCCCTCTTGTTTCTCTGTCCTGGCGTTCCCCTACATCCAGTCTTTCCAGGACCAGGGGTCTCTCCTTCCATCTTCTTAGAAATCTATTGATATGCGAATTGTGTCTAGGGTATTCCGAGATTCTGGGTTAATATCCCCTTACTGAATACTGAATTTTTAGCAACCAGGTGCTTTTGGAATTCTTATCATATGGATGGTTGTTTTGTGCCAGTTAAGTACTGCATGTTCAAGGTTCCATTTCCAGGGCTTAACCAGCTCTTTGCGTCCTCCGTCACCTAGATTTTGGTTAAGTTTGTATCACTAACTGTGAAGAGAACTGACAAGCACAGAACAAGTAATGGATTCTGAGAAGGTGTAAGAATAAGCAATATACAAAAGCCTCCTTGCCCCAGAATCCCTCAGAAGCCCTAGCCATTTTTGGTACCTGTATTTTTATATTGCTCTTCTGAGATTATCATTGGCATGCTGAAAATATGTAATTTCTTCTATTTTTCATTTTTGTGGTAAGCTATTTTTCTATATTTATACCCTGTATGCCTGAAAGTAAATGCCTATTTGCAACCTCTTATTCTTGCATTCTAGAATTATGCTAGCTGCTCCTCATGGCATGCATCATTTAAAAAATGTTGGCACACACACATGCACACATACATGTGTGCACAAACACATGTAAACATATAAGGATGATTTTTTTGGACGGCATGTATAATATTGATTTATAAGAACTGTTTTTTTTTTTCATTTTACTTTTCTTGCTGCTTTTGAAAGCTAGTTATTTTTAATTCTCTTTTGGTTAGCATACACCAAAACAATATATAATATATACATATGTATACAGTTGTTCTTTTTTCTTATTTTTCCATTACCTCCTGTGCTCCTACATATTACTATTCCATATCTTTATGACCTGTTTTCTCCCAAAGTATTTAGCTTTCTGCTCTCATGACATATACATTCCCTTATTCTCTTTCGTTCCATACTCCTCCTCCCTTTAGACTGTTTCACCCCTCTCTTATTTCTCCTTTTTCACTCCTTTTGTACTCTCACTCGCATACAAACATGCACACAAATGCACACACACACATATTTGAAACATATATACATATAAACTTATTTACACATATCTATATATGTGTGTACATAAATCTACATTCAACATCAGAGATAAATTAAGATATTTATCTGTCTGAGTATGACTTTTTCCCCTAGCATAATAATACCCCATTCAATTGCTGTATATAATGTAATTTTATTTTTCTTTACTGTTAATCATATTTATATAACAAGAGTTTATCCATTTTCCTGTGGATAGATATTTAGGTTGGTTCTATAGCTTAACTATAATGAATAGTGACCAATAAGCTCGAATGTGCAAGCATGTGTGTGATAGGTTGATATATAATCATTTGAGTATATTATCAGGATTTTTAGAAATCATATGAGAGTTTCAACTTTAGTGGTTTTAGAAACCCCAGTACTGAATTCCATTGTGTACATCCCCATTTACATTTCCTCCAGCAAGCAAATAGGGTTCTCTACTCCATGTCCTCAACAGCATTGGTTGCTTTGGTGGGCTTGATCATCATCATTCTGAATTGAATAAGATTCAAACTAAAAATACTTCGAATTTGTACTTCCTTGATAGTTCAGGATGCTCACTACTATCTTAAATATTTATTAGAAATTATAGTTTTTCATTTAGAAATCTCCTCTCATACCCATTAGCAAAATTAGGAATTGAACGATTTGGAAATTTGTTTTCCTCTTTGTAATTTTATATTCAGGGTAGTAACTTCACATCTGGTATAAGTCAGTGAAGGCTTCACTTTCTTTGTAAGATTTCACTTCACTCCACTGACTGTTTCCTTTTCTGAGCAGAGCATTTTATTTTCACACAGCAACATGCCTATTCCTTTATGTTGAAGTTATCTCCAATTTGATCCTTTATAAATATGTTTCATATCTTATATTGAGGCTTTCAATAAATTTTGAATATATTCATTATAGTGTGAAAAGGTATGTCTAGTTCAACTATTATGCATGTGAATTTCCTGCATTCCTGGAGCTGTTTGCAGTAGAGAATATTTTTAATCTTTTCCTAAGAGATGTTCTACTCATTGTAAAAACATAGGATGCCTGTCTCTGTAGTGTTACTTCTGAGACCTATTTACCATTCGGCTCATTTAACCTGTTTTTGTGTAAATATGTGTTGTTTTTAGAACTATATGTTTATTGTATAATTTGAAATAAGATACTGAAAAAATATAAGAATTTCTTTTTTTGATCAGAATGATTTGGTGTTTAGGATCTTGGTGCTTTCATGTGAATTGTATGATTGTCATATTCTACTTTTGTAAAGATAGTTACTAGAATTCTGGATCTGCCGATTTCCTTGTGTGGTATCCTTTTTGTTTATATTAATGTTGGTGATTCATGAGCATGGGTGGTCATTTTATCTTCCTGTATCTTCCTTCTTCTTTAGTGTTCTAACATCTTTGTCCTAGACATCTTTTACCTACTTCAGTGCACTTACGTACTTTACTTTTTACACAATTATATTAATTCTGTATCTTGCTATTTTTCTAAAATTGTTTATCAGATCTAAGATGAACATAAAAGTAAAGATGGAAATAGAAAGAAAAGAGAATAAAATGAGCTAAAAAAAATCTAAATATTTGAATGGGAATAAAAACAAAACACGATTTTTAAATAAGTTAAGTGAAAAATTCTGCTAAAGCTGCAATTAAAAATTGAAAAGAAATAGGTACAGTGGGGAAGAATTAAAACAGAAAAGAAAAATAAAGTGTGCATTTAATACAGTTCTTTGTCCTTAATTCAATGTTATGTTTGTTATCAGTCAAGGAGTTCTTTGCTTCATGAATAAATTAAGCAAAGTAAAAAGTTCTCTGATAGCCTTCAAAGTGAATTATTAGTGTCTTCTACCTGCTTTTGTGATTAATTTTTCTGTAGATTCCCATGTGAACTTCTATCCAGTCCAGGGTAGGTAAGATGTCTCCATGGATAAAGAGACCTGACAATGTGAGATCCAACCACAGAATTTATACATGGGGAAAAAAGGACTGACTCTCAAAAATTGTCTCTTGCTCTGAACATATGCACTCCTCCCAGACACAAAATAAATAAATGCATGTAAAAGGAGGGGGAAGGATTCTAGATCATCAGAGGCAGTCTTCTCCCTGTACTTTTTCCTTGTCATGAAAAACTTAGAATCATGAAGAGCCCATGAGTAACTAAAAACACATGGAACACTCTAGTTTTACACATATTCCTTTATCTACCTCCAGTTGTAGGAGGGTCTGTCTCACAATAGAATAATGAGTTCTATCTGACTAGTCTACCTGCCAGAAGGCATTTCTAAATGCAAAGAATGGGTATACCTGTCTTGGTAGTAAAGCTAATGCTCCTGAGTAATATTGAAAATCACATGTGATGCTTCCCTTCTATTTACTCATTAGTAAAATATTTAGTAAAATAGTCTCTAAATATTTTTACTTGATTAGGAAGAGCATAAGAAGTTAATCACAGGCACAAAAGTATCAGAAACTTACAGCCAAAAGAAAAAATGTTGATGAAGGAACTTTGGAATTGTTAACTACTAGTTTGAAATGGAAGCATATAAGATGGCCTAAAAGATCTTTTGTACCTATGAGAAATTAATATTTTTGGCAAAGTGCAAGCAAGATTCATTTCCTCTTTGTAATGTTCTACTTAAATATTCTGAAGTTCAATTACTCTATTGATGTCAGAAGAGAGATAAAATACTGGGAGTGTCCCAAGGAAACTTATGTGATAGACTGAGGCTTGGGGGTGATGGATATACAGAAGAGGATAAAGGGTTCTCTGGCCAAGGAAGAAAGAAGGCTAACTGAAAGACTTCCCAACTCCCATAGCTGCCTGAAATTCAGGGCCCCAGTCTGACCACAGCTCTGTATCAGACAATCTTCTGTGGCTTCTCCTCATCACAGGCCCCGTCTCCAGGGGATCACAGAGATATTCCCTCTTAAACTATCCTCCAGCTCATTTTCTTATCCCAGCCCCCACTTCAGCAGGCATTCTGCAGAATCCATAGGTCCCTGCTGTGCCAAGGAAGAAAAGTAGGCGAACTGCAACACTTCACCTCTTCCTCCACTCCTACAAATCTAATCACCTACTCTAGTCCCACTGTCTACAGAAGACCACCTCCTGTCGCCTCCCCAGTCTCTTTTTCTCTATCTCCAACCAATTAAGTAACTCTTCCCCTCCAAGTTTCTTCCCTACATATTCTGTTATCCTAGCCCCGAACCAAAGAAGTCTTCTAAGAGAAGAAGTATGTCAGAAAAGCCAGGAGACAGTCTTAAAAACTTCACTTTTCCCCCTCTCCCATATCCAATATCCTCTCTCTCATCCCCAGCTCTGTAGCAGGCTACTGGTTGTGGCCTTACCTCACTTTCTTCCCCCATTCCCAGGGGACAAAACATACCATGGTAGTCATCTGGACTTTCCTGTCTCCTGGGGACTGCCTTAGTTCCTGCCCCCAGCTCATCCTTATTCTTAAGTGTCAGCTCAGAAACACATTTTACCCAGAATGTTCAACAGTCACACTTATCTTGACCTGAGAAGAATTTCTACAAAGGAACACACAGCCACCACACTCTACTAAGCAACAGACAGAATAACAACTACCGAAAATCAAAATACCCACTGAATACCAGATATTGTCAGCTCAAATTATAACCTTCCTAACCCCTGATGCCTAAATACTGCATAAAAACACAATCAATACCAGTCAGTACACTATGTCTTCACTAGAGTACAGCAACACTACTTATCAGGTACTAAGTACTGCAATATAGCTGAAGGAAAAATTAATAAATAAGCAAAAAAATTGAAAACAACAAAAACTTAAAACCTTAAAGAAGTCTTTAAGAATATAAAAAAGAATCCTATTCATACCAATAGAAGGGTCACCTAGTCAAAACTAAACTAAGAAATGAAGTAACTAAATGAATTTATAAACCACATGGATCTATCAGAACTTACAGAATATTTTAACCAAACACAAAAGGATATATCTTCTTCTCAACAGCACATGGATCTTTCTCAAAAATTGAACATACATTCAGAAACAAGTGAAATCTATCAAACCCAAGACAGTTGAAGAAATACTCTGCATCCTCTGTGACCAGCAGGGACTAAATCTATATAACAACAAAAACAGAAAAAAAAAAAAAAAGAAAATTTAGAAACCCATGAAAATTGAACAAATCACTACTAAATGAAAAAAGGCCTTTCTAGAAAAATAAAACAGATTTTCCAGAAAATTAAAATGAATATACCATATACCTAAATGTGTAGGACAAAACAAAGGCAGTTCTTTTTTCTTTTTGCCTTTTTATTTAATTGGCTATTTTATTGTTTTACATTTCAAATATTATCCCCTTTCCCGGTTCCCCCTGCCACAATCTGCCTATCCCATCCTCCCTCCCTCTGCTTCCATGAGGGGGCTCCTCCACCCACCCACTCACACCTGCCTCACCGCCCTAGCATTCCCCAATACTTGGGCACTGAACTTTCACAGGACTAATGGTCTTCCCTCCCATAGATGCTAGATAAGGCTATCCTCTGCTACATATGCAGCTGGAGTTATGGGTCCCTCCATATGTACTCTCAGACACCAAATCCAGACACTATTGTTGATGCCAAGAAGTATAAGAAGGAACCTGATATAACTGTCTCCTGAGATGCTCTTCCAGAGCTTGACCAATACAGATGTGGAGGCTCGAAGCAAACCATTGGACTGAGCATGGGGACTCCAATGGAGGAGTTAGGGGAAGGACTGAAGGAACTAAAAGGGTTTGCAACGCAATAGGAAGAACAACAATTATCAACCAGATACCCCAGATCTCCCAGGGACTAAACCACCAACCAAAGAGTTCAAAGGCAGTTCTAAGTAGCCAGTGAATATGCCTAGATGAAAAATTTGGAGAGATAACATACTAGTAACTGAACAGCACAACTGAAAGCTCAAGAACAAAATGATAAAACCACACCCAAGAGGAGTAAACAGAAAGAAGAAAATCAAACTCAGGGCTAAAGTCATTGAAATAACAACAACAATGCAAAAAAATTTAATGAAACAAAGAGTTGCTTCTTTGAGAAAAATCAAGAAGTTTGATAAAACTTTATTTAAAGTAATAAAAAGGAAGAAAGAAATCAAAATTAATAAAAACTAGAAATAGAAAGAGGGACATAACAAGACACTGAAAAAAGGCTAGCAGTAAGTAAAAATCTACCAATCAAGAATAGTAGAAAGGATTGTGGGGCTATGAAGGGGATAGAAAATCCATAGGAGGACCAACAGAGCCAAATAACCTAGACACTTAGGGCTCTCAGCTTCTGAATGAACAATCAAAGAACATACCCAGGCTGGACCTAGGCCTTCCCATACATATGTAGCAGATGTACAGCTTGGTCTTTATGTGGACTGAACAACTGCAATGGGGTGCTATCACAAAAGCTGTTGCCTGAATGTGGGATATCTTCTTCTAGCTGGGTTGCCATGTCTGGTCTCAGTGGGAGAGAAGTGCCTTCTCTTTCAGAGACTTGAAGAGCTAGGGTGAGGGATTTCCTAGGAGCAGAAGAGGGGTTTTGTAATATATACTCAGAGGAGAAGGGGAAGGGGGTATTGGAAAAGGACTGTGGGAACAGATGACCAGTAGGGCACCAGTGAGAGGGGTGTAAAGTGAATAAGTAAAAAAATAAAATATAATAAATTTAATTTAATTTAATGAAGGAAAAAATTTATTCTTTCAACTGAAAAAAATAAATAACTAAATAAGCCCAAGGCAAGTTGGTTTTAGCTTAGACTCTACCAGATTGTCAATAAGAAAATAATGCAACTTCTCAAACTATTACAAAAATTACAACAACAAAAACAGCAACATAAAAGAGTATTATCTACAATTTTCCACAAGAACATAGATGCAAAAACTCTAAATAACGTGTTTAGAGAACCAAACCCAAGAAAACATCAACAATGTCATTCTCTAGGATCAAATAGAATTCAACACAGAGATACAGCAATGATTCAATATCCATAAATTCATAAAAGTAATTACCATATAAAACAAATAAAAGACAAAACCTACATGATCATTTCCTTAGATGCAGAAAAGACTTGAACAAAATCTAAAACCTCGCCGGGCGGTGGTGGTGCACGCCTTTAATCCCAGCACTTGGGAGGCAGAGGCAGGAGGATTTCTGAGTTCGAGGCCAGCCTGGTCTACAAAGTGAGTTCCAGGACAGCCAAGGCTACACAGAGAAACCCTGTCTCGAAAAACCAAAAAAAAAAAAAAAAATCTAAAACCTCTTCATGATAAAAGTCCTGAAAAGATTAAGGATGCAAAGCATACCTCAACATAATAAAAACAGTTTATAGTAATCCTATAGCCAACATCGACTTAACTGGAGAGTAAATCACACCAATTCCACTAAAATAAAGAACAAAGCAATGCTGTCCACTTTACCCATGCCTATTCAATATAGTGCTTGAAGTCTTAGCTAAAGCATATAAATGAGAAAACTAAATGAGATCCAGAGTATACAAGTTAGAAAAGATGAAATCAAAGTATCTTTATTTGAAGATGTTATGACAGTGTATATAAATGACACTAAAAATTCCACTGGAAAATTCCTACAATTGATAAACAATTCCACCAAAGTAACTAGATGCATGTTTAACTCAAAAGTTAGTAACCTTCCTATATTAGAATAACACACCTGCTAGGAACAAAGTAGGCTCCCTACATAACTTCACTTCTCCCTGTGTTCCCCCAGATCTAACCCTTCAGTTTCATCCTTAGCTCTGCAGCAAGTTACCTGTGGCAGCCTTATCTGCTTCCCATTCCTGTCTGCTATGGATCACACAGATGTTCTTCTTCTAACCTCTCCTCTACCAATTAATCTCATCAACCACTCCAGCAGTTTCCCCTAGCTATACCAAAGACCCCTCCTGACTAGGATTAAAGTAGGATGAAAGTAGAGGTACACTACTCTTGCTTTTCCAAATATAATTCCGCCCAGTCTCATCCCCAGCTCTGCATCAGAAAACCTGTTTCAGTCTTTCTTTCTACTCCAACTCAATCCATTACAGGTAACAAAGCTCTTCTGTTTCAACCTTTCTTCCTCTAACTCATCACAATATCCACAGCCTCCATCACTAGTAGGCATTCCCTGTGAACACACCAGTAAGTAGTCCATGGAAGCAGGGTAGCTAATTGAAGACCTTCATGTTCCCCTTGTTCATCAAACCCAATTCCTCATGTTCCCTTCCTAACCTCCCTCTCTCCACTGGTTGATTTTCCTGTCTCTCAACTCCAGAAAATGCTCCCTGAAAACCTATAGACAATCCTTTCCAGGGAAGCAGACAGCTATCTGTAGATCTTCTCTCCTTCTGTTCCTTTACATACAACCCTACTCTCATTCCCAGTGCTATAGAAGAGTCTCTGAGGTGACCTCACTTCACTTTCTTCATTCCATGGAGAAAAAAAAAATGGCATCCTGATTCAGCACTTGGCTTGCCATCATTCCTGTGAACCCCCTCAACCTCTAGTCTATTTCCATTTCTAACTGCTATCTCTCTAGACTCAGAAACACATATTACCATCTTACCTGGAACCCCAAGAAGTCACAATTATCAGGCAATATGGTCTAGATAATATGGTCTAATAGGCAGTACGATCTTGAAATATTCAGAGAAGAAACAGAAAACAAGGAAAAATTCCCAACAAGACAAATTAAGAAATCAGCACCTGGACCTGTAATCATCTTAATGCCAGCATAAAAACATAATCAATAACAGCCAGGGCAACATATCTCTACTAGAGCACAGCTATTCCACTATAGCAGGCTCTGAATATTTCAACATAGATGAAGCACAAGTCAAAGACTTAAAAATCACCTGTATGCTGATGAGAGAAATTCTCAAAGAGGAAATGAATAAATCCTTTGAAATCCAGAAAAGCACAAGTAAACTATGGAAATAAACATATAAAATAGTTGTAAACCTGAAAATGGCAATAGAATTAGTAAAGAGAACATAAACCAAGGAAAATCTAGAAATCAAAAATTTAGTAAATCAAACAGAAACTCAAAATCAACAGTAAACCAAGCAAGAAGAGAGAAATTCAAGTATTAAGATAAGATAGAAGAAATGAATGAATCAGAAAAAGAAAATGATAAATGTACAAACATCCCAGAAATCTGGGGCACTATGAAGAAACCAAACATAAGAATAATAGGAACAGACAGAATAGAATGCCAGACAAAAGGCTCCGAAAATATTTTCAAAAAAATCACACAAGAAAATTTTCTTACCCTAGAGAAGATGCTTAAAAAGGTACAAAAATCATGCAGAACATCAAATAGTCCAGACCAGAAAAAAGGTGCCCTTACCACATACTTATCCAAACACCAAACATACAGAACAGAAAAAGAATATTGAAAGTTTTAAGAAAAATGACCAAGTAACATATAAAAGAAGAAATATTAGAATTATATCTGATTTCTTATGGAGACTCTAAAAGTCCAAAGGACCTAGAAAATATGCTGCATTCTCTAAGAGATGACAGATACTGGCCCAGACTACTATACCCAGCCAACTTTCAATCACCATAGATGGGAGAAAATACGACTTTACATGATAAGTTCAAATTTAAACAATATCTATATTCAAAACCTGTCCTACAAAGGTGTGAGAAGGAAAAGTCCAACCTAAGGTGGTTAACTATACTCATGACAACACAGGGAATACATAATCTTATACTGGCAAAATAAAAAATGGGAAACACACACACACACACACACACACGGCACTACTACCAACAATAAGAACAACAAGAATCAATAATCATTGGTCAGAATTACTGGGCCAGTTCCCTCAAGAAAAAGACACAGACTAACAGATTTGATGAAAAACCAAATCCATTCTTTTCATCCACCATTTTCAAGTAGGCTTTATTCCAGAAATGCAAGGATAATATAAAACATGAAAAACAATAATTGAAACTCATAGAGTAAATGAAGTGAAAGAATAAAAAACCATATAATCATCTCATTGAGTGCAGATAAGAGTTTTGACAATATCCACCACCCTTTCATAATATAAGTCCTTGAGAGATTGGGGATACTAATAACATACCTAAATATAATGACAATTTGCAGCATGACTGTAGCCAACATTAAATTAAATGGAGAGAAACTCAAAGCAGTTCCACCATATTCAGGAACAAGTCAAGGTTGCCCACTCTTCCCATACCTATTCACTACAGTACTTGAAATCTTAGCTAGAGCAGTAAGACAATTGTAGGAGATCCAAAATATACAAACTGAACAGAAGCAAGTCAAAGTCGCTGTATTTGCAGATGATATAATAGTACAGATAAGCAACCCTAAACATTCTACAGGGATCTGCTACAGCTCACAGACACTTTCAGCAAAATAGTTGAATATAAGATTAACTCATGAGAATCAGTAGCCCTCCAAAATATAAATCATAAGGGGGCTTATGGGACTTTCGGGGAGGGAGGAAATGGGAAAGGGGAAATGATTTTGAATGTAAATAAAAAAAAACTTAGAAAATAAAAAAAAAAGAAGTCAAGGAAACAACACCTTTTAGAGTAGACTCAAATAATATGAAATATGTTGAAGTAACTCTAATCAAGCAAGTGAAAAGCTTGTTGTGGTAATTTGAATATGTTTGGCCTGGGGAGTGGCACTATTAGGAGGTGTATCCTTCCTGATGTAGGTATAACCTTGTTGGAAGAAGTGTGTCATTGTGACATGGGCTTTAAAACCCATGTTCTAGCTGCCTAGAAGCCAGTCTTCTTCTATTTGCCTTTAGAACAAGATGTAGAACTCTCATCTCCTCTACCACCATGCCATGCCTACCTAGACACTGCTATGCTACCACGTTGATGGTAATGGATTGAACACATGAACCCATTAGCCCACCCCAATTAAATCGTGTCTTTTATAAGAGTTGCTTTGGTCATAAGTTCTCTTCACAGCAATATATACCCTAACTAAGACCCTTGTATAACAAAAATTAGTCTTTGAAGAAAGAAATTGAAGAAGATATCATAAGATGGAAAGATCTCTCATGCTCATGGATTAGTAAGATTAATATAGTAAAAATGACCATCCCACCAAAAGCATTCTACAGATCTGATATTATTCCCATTAAAATTACAGCACAATTTTCAACTTCAAATTGAAACAAAGAAAACCAAGAATAGCTAAAACTCTCCTGAACAGTGAAAGAACTTCTAGAGATCTTACTGTTTTCAGCTGTACTACAGAGCTATAGTAATAAAAACAGCATGGTATTGGCACAAAAACAAACACAGTGGTTAATAGAATCAGGTTGAGGGCTCATATATAAATACACAAACCGATGGACACATCTAGTAGTTGTTTATTCCCAAGAAGCTGGCTATTTCAGTGTGTCTTTATCTATGGACACTTGTTTTTTGAGAAAGAAGGCAGAAATATACAGTGGAATAAAGACAACATTTTAAGCAAATGATGCTGATCAAACTCCATGTCTGCATGTAAATAATCAAAATAAATCCAAACTTATCACCCTGCAGAAAATTAAAATCTAAACAGTTCAAAGACCTCAAAATAAAACCAGACATACTAAATCCAATATAAGAGAAAATAGGGAATATCCTTGAACTCAGTGACATGGGAAAAGTCTTCCTGAACAGAAAATCAGTAGTTAAGACATTAAATCAATAAATAAGTAAGACCTCTTGAAAATGAAAAGTTTTTTTTTAAGACAAAGGACACAAACTTATCAGTCAGAAAAAGTGGCAGTCTACAAAATAGAAAAAGATTTTTTTTTTTTTTAACAACTGAGAGTGGAGTTTGGGGAGGGAAACAGGATGAAGCCCTGAGGGCAAGCAGAATGAGTGGACATATGCAACCTTAAGAATGGGAGGTGGGGCAACCCTCTAGAAGGTACCAGAGACCTGGGAGGCAGGAAGCTGTCAGGACTCAAAGGAAGGGACCTTTAATGAAATACTCAACTGCAGTGAAAGGGAACTTGTAGAGTTCACCTCCAGTAGAAAGACAGGGTATCAAGTAGAGCGATGGAGTTGCCATCACCCTACAGTCAAAACCTCTGACACAGAATTTTTCTTTTCTAAAAGAACGTCAGGGACATAAATGGAGAAGAGACTGAGGGATAGGAGGTTCAGTAACCAGTCTTACTTGGGATTCCTCTCAAGGGGAGGCACCAAGGTCTAATACGATTATTGATTGATGCTATGATGTGCTTACAGACAGGAGGCCCAACAAGCAGGTGACCAAGACAGAAAAAAAAATACTTATATCCAAACAATGGATAAAAGTCAGGGACCCCTGTGGTTGAATTAGGGAAAGGCTGGAAGAAGCTGAAGAGGAGGGCAGCCCTGTAGGAGGACCAGGAGTCTCAACTAATCTGTACCCTCATGATCTGTCAGACACTGAGCCACCAAGCGGCAGCATACACTAGTGGGTCCAAGGCCCTTTACACACACTGCAAAGAACGGCTAACCCTCAAGAGACTTGAAGCCCCATGGAGTGGGGAGGCCTAGCATGGCTGTTTGGGGACATTCTCTTGGAGATGGGGAAGGGCAAATGGGATGAGGAACTGTCAAAGGGTGGACTAGGACGGAGATAATAACTGGACTGTGAAAAAAGACTAAAGTTAATTAAAAAAATAAATAAGGAATGGAGGGCTCTTTCTGCCACCATCTTGGTTCCGTGTTCTCCGCACAAAACGCCTGGTGAAGCCACAGAAAACCGTCCCTGCTACAGAGCAGGAGTTGCCACAGCCTCAGGCTGAGACAGGATCGGGAACAGAGTCTGACAGTGATGAATCAGTGCCAGAGCTCGAGGACCAAGATTCCACACAGACAGCCACACAACAAGCCCAGCTGGCAGCCGCAGCTGAAATCGATGAAGAACCTGTTAGTAAAGCCAAGCAGAGCCGGAGTGAGAAGGCGAGGAAGGCCATGTCCAAACTGGGTCTTCAACAGGTCACAGGGGTCACGAGAGTCACTATCCGGAAATCTGAAAATATCCTCTTTGTCATCACAAAACCAGATGTCTACAAGAGCCCAGCTTCAGATACCTATATAGTGTTTGGGGAAGCCAAGATTAAAGATTTGTCTCAGCAAGCTCAGTTAGCAGCTGCTGAGAAATTCAAAGTTCAAGGTGAAGCTGTTTCAAACATTCAAGAAAACACTCAAGACTCCAACCGTCCAAGAGGAGAGTGAAGAAGAGGAGGTTGACGAAACGGGTGTGGAAGTTAAGGACATAGAACTGGTCATGTCACAAGCAAATGTATCCAGAGCAAAGGCTGTCTGAGCCTTGAAAAACAACAGTAACAACATTGTAAATGCTATTATGGAATTAATAATGTAACTATTTGACAGCAAGGACACACAAACCCTCCTCTTACCCCCTTTTTAGTGTTTGAAAAGTGGAACTACGGCTTGGTTTAAAATTTGTACTGTTTCTATCACTAATATAGTTGTGGCTTCTTGTTGGATGGAAAAAAAAGGAATGGAGGACTAATATAAAAATTACACAAAGATACCAAGAAACTAGCTATTAATTAAACAAATAATCCAGTTAAATGTCCTAAATAAAATGTACAATTCTCAAATGAGGAAACTCATATAGCCAAGAAATATTTAAGGAAATGTTCAACTTCTATCTTAACATTCTCTACAGTCACAGAATTTATGCAATGAATTTATATATGTAAAGAAAATTTAGTTGGAATGATTTATAGGCTACAGTTCAGCAAACCCAATAATGTCTAGCTGTGAATAGAAAGTCCAAGAATCTAGTAGATACTTATTCCCAAAAATCTGGCATTTCAGTTTGTCTTCTATATATGTTGGAATCCTGAAGAAGTAGGTTTCAATAGATGTGCTGGCAAGTCCTTCTCCCATTATCTAACGATAATGTAAGCCTTGAGCAGAAAATATATTCCAGATTAAAGGTGTGCCTCAAGATCTTGATTAAAGGTGAGTGTCTATCTGGATTGTGAGCATGCATGTCACTCCTTCTTAGGATATAGATCAGAAGCTTGTGTCTTCCAACCTTAAGATCTGGGTCGTAGATTTGTCCTCCATTTCAGGACTATAGTTCATTTCAGTAGAGTCAAACTGACAACCGAGAACAGCCATCAGTGCATCATTAGTCAAGAGGAAAATTCGAGACAAAAACACTTTGAAGTTCCATCTCACACCTGTCAGAATGGTTACGATCAATAACATAAGTTACAGTTAATGCTGGTGAGGATGTAGAATAAAGGGAGCAATCATTCAATTGCTGGTGGGAGTGCAAAGTTGTACAACCAGTTTGGAAATCAATACAGCATTTTCTCAGAAAACCACTCTGAGAAACAAATCTAACTCAAGACCCAGATAAACCATTCTTAGGAGTATAGCCAAAAGACATTGCATTCTACCAAAAGGACAGTTGGTCAACCATGTTCATAGTGGGTGTATTCCTAATAGCTAGAGATTGGAATCAAACTAGATATCCTTCAATACAAAAATGGATAAAGAAAATGTGGTCTATTTACATTATGGAGTATTATTTAGCTGTCAAAAAATGTCATCATGAAATTTTCAGGCAAATGGGTTGAACTAGAAAAAATTATCCTGAGTGAGATAACTGTGAAGGTTTAAGCAAAATATTAAGGCCTAGATGGAATTTTAAGTCCTAGGTAGAATGTTAAGACCTAAGTAACTGTTACCTTGCTAGTCTCTCATTTTGTGCTATTACTAATATTATAAGGAAATTTTCTCATATGATGTTTCTGCTCTTACTAGGAAACTTTCTCATGCCTAAGTTGATTGCATATTCTGATATGTCTATATTCTTGGAAACAAATCACAATAGAAGTCAGTAAAATTGCCTTATATAGTAAGACACAATAAGCTTGAACCTCAAAATAAGAGAAACACATGTATCAATAAAAGAATCTATTTGGAATGACTTCCATTCTGAGTAGGTATCAAGTTTAAGTGTCCAAGATCTTCCTCGGTACTGACATTCTACTTAGCAGAAAGAGAATTGTACTATGTTATAAGTAACTGACATCCTGGTTGAAAAGTTAAGATATGAATGCTTGACAAGTCCCACACACCCTTGTTGACAAGTTAAAATATAAATGTTAGACAAGGAAAGCCCTATGCAGCAGTTGAATATTACAACCAGTAGGAGTAGGACAAGTGTGAAACAGATACATGATCCTAAGGAAATCCCTTATACCTAAATCCTGGTTGGTGCAGATATTTGTGGATTTTAGGTTTAAAAATTTTGTAGGATCTTAACTCAAGTTCAGAGTTCAGCTCCTAAGTCTGGAAAGTGGCCCTGATGGTTTAGTCTTGGAGTGTTGAATTCAATAAAACATCTTTATTTTTCTGAGGTTAGTTTTAAGTGGTTTGTGTATCAATTTCCAATGCCTAACAGTAGCCTAGACCCAGCAAAATAAATTCATTTATATATGGATATTAGCCATTAAATAAATGACAATAAAGCTATAATGTATAGACCTAGAAAGGTTATGTATAGAAGAAGGAACAAGGGAAGGGATACACATGAATCTTCCTGGGTGTAGGTAATAGAATAAATTTTAAGTCTAGGCTGGGGTTGGTTGTGGCCCAAAAGGGGATGATTAGTTGGAAAGAGGGAGTATAGATATGGTTGAGGGGGGCAATGTGGGAAGAAACAGCTGGAATTGTGGAGCATTTGAGAGATGATATGGAAACAGTGCAGGGGACATGTACAAAAATATATGATGCAACCAGAATGAGAACTCCTTATAATGGGAGATCTGGGGTCCCCACAGACATCTCTTTTCACCAAATGAAGCTTCCAGTAGAGGAGCATCATTATATTCAATTGAGTTACTGGCTAAGTGGGTGTAGTTCCATGGAATTGTCCCAAAAATCTAGGTTATTGCTAAAACAATAGGGTTGCTCTCCACACACTGAAAGCTTGACATCATTGGTGAGGACAGTATCCACATAACTCATTGAATTTGTTGAACTAGTACCTACATGGAGCCCTCACTTATATATTCTAGTGTCTTTGAAATGGGAAGATACTCTGCAGGCTACCAAAGAAAAAAGGTAAACACATACCCAACCACAAAAATTTTGCCCTATAATCTATCCTTCCTCTAAGATAAACTAAAGCAATGGTAGCACAGAACCTGTGAAAGTAGCCAACTGATGTCTGCTTTGATTTAAGGCTGTCTTAGTTAGGGTTTTACTGCTGTGAACACACAACATGACCAAGGCAACTCTTATGAGGACATTTAATTGGGACTGGTTTATGGGTTCAGAAGTTCAGTCAGTTGTCAACAAGGCAGAAGCATGACAGCATATAGGCAGGCATGGCATGGTGTAGGAGGAGCTGAGAGGTCTACATCTTGTTCTGAAAGCATACAGAATAAAACTGGTGTCAAGAGATCTAGGATGAGGGTCTTAAAGCCCAAGCCCACAATGATATACTTTCTCTAACAAGGCCACACTTGCTTCAAGAAGACTACACCTTAAATCATCTTCAGAGAAGCTTTTTCTTGTAGCAGACAATAACAGAAGCAGAGATCCATACCCAGACATTACACACAGAGAGATTCCATAAAACTCACAATAATAAATAGGATGTCTCCATCAAATCCTTTCCCTTTAAAACTCAGGGAAACACACAGAAGTGAAAACAGAGAGAGTGTAAGGGTCAGAGGGAATGGAAGTCATTCAAATAGCATGGTCTTCTGAATTTACTAAGCAAGGCTCATATGAACTCACAGACTGAAGCAACAAGCAGAAGATACACCGGTTGTTCATCAGATCCTCTGTATATATTATGGTTTTTTGCTTAGTAATTTTATGAGATTCCTCAACAGTGTATGGAGAAATAAATCAGAGAAACAACTTCCACAAGCAATACAAAATATATTGGTATAACTCTAATTCAGCAAATGAAGAATTTTATGATAAAATCTTTAAGTCATTGAAGAAGGTATCATAAAATGGAAAGATCTCTCATGAGTTGGTGGGTTTAATATATTAAAAATTGCCATTCTATCAAATGCAATCTACAGATTCAATGTAATCCCCATTAAAATTTCAGCACTATTCTTCATAAATCTTGAAAGGATAATTTTCGGCTTTATATGGAAACACAAAACACCAAGGACAGTTTAAACAATCGTGACCAGTAAAAGAAATGTTCTGTAACATAATTTGCGATTTTAAGTTGTATTACAAAACTATAGTAACAATAATAATAATAAAAAAAACCTCAGCAAGGCATTGACACAAAAGCAGACAAGATGTTCAATGGAATTGAATTTAAGATATAAATGTACACATCTATGAATTTATCTAATTGTGATAAAATTCTGGAAAATAAAACAGTCTCTTCAAAAAATGGTTCTAGTCAGACTGCATATCTGCATATAGCAGAATGAAGATAGATCCAAACTAATCACCCTGCACAAAATTGAAGGCCAAATCGGTTAAATGCTTCAACATAAACCGGATACACTGAACCTGATAGAAGAGAAAATGGGTAATAGTCTTGAACTTATTGGCCCAGGAAAAGACATTTTGAACAAAATAACATTAGCATAGGCACAAATCAACAATTAGTAAATTGGCCCTCATGAAATTGAGAAGCTTCTGTGTGGCAAGGGCACCATCATTAAAACAGAACAACAGCCTACAGAATGGGAGAACATTTTTTTTTAAATTTTTTGTCTTTTATTAATTAATTAATTTTTTTACACTGCAAAATTATACCAACTTCTTGTCCACCCACTGACTGTGCCACATTCCTTACCTCCTTCCCACACCCCTGCATATGTGTTGGGGGCCTCATATCAGCTGGTGTATGCTGCCTAGTTGGTGGTTCAGTGTTTGAGAGATCTTGGGATTCCAGGTTAATTGATACTACTGGTCATCCTACAGGGTTGCCCTCCTCCTCAGCTTCTTCCAGCCTTTCCCTAATTCAACCACAGGTGTCAGCAGCTTCTGCCCATTGATTGGGTGCAAATGTCTGCATTTGACTCTTTCAGTTGCTTGTTGGGTCTTCCAGAGTGCAGTCATGATAGGTCCCTTTTTGTGAGTGCTCCATATCCTCAGTAATAGTGTCCATCCTTGGGACCTCCCGTTGAGCTGGATCCCACTTTGGGCCTGTTGCTGGACCTTCTTTTCCTCAGGCTTCTCTCCATTTCCATTTCTGCAGTTCTTTCAGACAAGAATAATTATGGGTCAGAGTTTTGACTGTGGGATGGCAACCCCCTCCCGCACTTGATGCCCTATTTTCCTGCTGGAGGTGGGCTATGTAAGTTCCCACTCCCTACTGTTGGGCATTTCATCTAAGGTCCCTCCCTTTGAGTCTAGAGAGTGTCTCACTTCCGAAGTCTATGGTGCATTCTGGAGGGTACTCCCAACCTACTACCTCCCTAGGTTGCCTGTTTCCATTCTTTCTGCGAGCCCTCAGGGCTTCAGTCCTTTTCCCTCACCCAATACCAGATCAGGTTCCACTTTCCTCCCCCAGCCCCTGTCCACTTTTCCAGGTTCCTCTCTTCCTTCTCATTTGTGATTGCTTTCTTCTCCCTCCCAAGCGGGAATGAAACATCCTCACTTGGTCCCTTCTGCTTGTTGACTGTTTTGAGTTTTGTGGACTGCATCTTGGGTGTTCTGTACTTTTTTTTATTTTTTTATTTTTTTCTGTCTAATATCCATTGATTAGTGAGTACATACCATGCATGTCATTTTGGGTCTGAGATATCTCACTCAAAATGATATTTTCTAGTTTCATCCATTTGCCTGCAAATCTCAGGATGTCCTTGTTCTTAACAGCTGAGTAGTATTTCATTGTGTGAATGAAACACATTTTCTGTATCCATTCTTCTGTCCTGAGACATCTGGATTGTTTCTAGCTTCTGGCCGTGACATATAAGGCTGCTATGAACATAATGGAACATGTGCCCCTGCAGCATGGTGGGTCATTTTTAGGGTATATTCCCAAGAGTGGTATTGCTGGATTCTCAGGTAGATCTATTTCCTATTTTCAGTGGAACTTCAAGATTGATTTCCAATTGCAATCCCACTAGCAATGGAGGGATGTTTCTCTTTCTTCACATTCTCTCCAACATGTGTTGTCACCTGAAGTTTTGATTTTAGCCATTCTGATTAGTGTAAGGTAGAATTACAGGGTTGTTTTGATTTGCATTTCTCTGATCACTAAGGACTTTGAACATTTTTTTAGGTGCTGCTTAGCCATTCGAAATTCCATTTCAAAATCTCAGTTTAGTTCTGTACCCCATTTTTTGATAGGATTGCTTGGGTTTTTGGCTGTTAGCTTCTTGAGTTCTTCAAATATATATCTATTCAAATATCATATCTATCAGATATGGGGTTAGTGAAGATTTTTTCCCAATCTATAGGTTGCCTGTTTGTCTTGTTGACTATGTCCTTTTCCTTACAGAAGATTTCCTGTTTCATGAGTTTCCATTTATCAGTTCTTGATTGTAGAGCTTGCCCATTGGAGCTTCTGTTTAGGAAATTTCACACTGTGCCAATGAGTTCAGGGCTCTTTTCCACTTTCTCTTTTATTAGATTCAGTGTATCAGGTTTTATGTTGAGGTCCTTGATTCACTTGGACTTGAGCTTTGTGTAAGGTGACAAATATGGGTGGGTCTATTTTCACTTTTGTACATACAGACAGCCAGTTAGACCAGCACCATTTATTGAACATGCTTTTCTTTTTCCATTGTATATTTTTGGCTTCTTTGTCAAAGATCAAGTGTCTGTAAGTGTGTGGGTTTATTTCTGGGTCTTCAATTCTATTCCATTGATCAACGTGTCTCTATATCAATGCCATGAAGTTTTTATCTCTATTGCTCCGTATTAAGGCTTGAGGTTAGGGATGGTGATTCCCCCAGCTGTTCTTTTATTAAGAATTGTTTTTACTATTCTGGGATTTTTGCCTTTCTACATGAATTTGAGAATTGCTCTTTCCATGTCTTTGAAGAATTGTGTTGGGATTTTGATACGGATTGCTTTGAATCTGTTGATTACCTTTGGTAGGTTGGCCATTTTTATTATATTAATTCTGCCAATCCATGAGCATGGGAGATCTCTCTATTTTCTGAGATCTTCTTCAGTTTCTTTCTTGAGTGACTTGAAGTTATTGTCATACAGGTCTTTCACTTGTTTGGTTAGAGTTACTCCAAGATATTTTATATTATGTATGGTTATTGTGAAGGAAGTTAGTTCCCTATTTTTTCTTAGCCTGTTTATCATTTGCATAGAGGAAGGCTATTGATTTATTTGATTTAATTTTATATCTGACCAATTTGCTGAAGTTGTTTATCAGCTGGAGAAGTTCTCTAGTAGAAGTTTTGTGGGCACTTATGTATACTATCATATCATCTTCAAATAGTGTTACCTTTATTTCTTTGCCAATTTGTATCTTCCTGATCTCTTTTTGTTGACTTAGTGTTCTAGGTAGCACTTTGAGTACTATATTGAATAGATAAGAGGAGAGTGGGCATCCATGTATTGTTCCCAGTTTCAGTGGGATAGTTTCAAATATGTCTCCATTTAACTTGATATTGACTGTTGGTTTGCAATAAATTGATTTATTATGTTTATGAATGGGCCTTGAATTCATGATCTCTTCAATGCTTTTAACATGAAGGCATGTTGTATTTTGTCAAATCCTTTTTCTGCATCTAAGGAAATGATCATGTGATTTTTTTCTTTGAGTTTGTTTATATAGTGGAATATGTCATTGAACCATCCTTTCTTCTTTGGGATGAAGCCTACTTGATCTTGGTAAATGATGGTTTTGATGTGTTCTTAGATTCAGTTTGCAAGAATTTTATTGATTATTTTGTATTGATATTTGTAAGTGAGATTGGTCTGATGTACTCTTTTTTGGTTGGGTCCTTGTGTGGTTCAGGTTTCAGAGTAATTTTGGCTTCCTAGAACAAGTTAGGTAGTGTTCTTTTTGTTTCTGTTTTATGGAATAGTTGGATGAATTTTAGTAGTAAGTCTTCTTTGAAGGTCTGGTAGAATTCTGCACTAAATCCATCTGGCTCCAGGCTTTTTTTGTTTGGGAGGTATTTAATGACTTCTTCTATTTGCTTGTGAGATATGGGCCAGATTAGATAGTTTACCTGTTCTTGATTTAACTTTGGCATGTGGTATCCATCTAGAAAAACATACATTTCATCTAGATTGTCCAGTTTTATTGAGCATAGGCTTTTATACATGTCTAAACACATATAAAATATATAAAATCATTGTTTGATTTTAATCTCGTCACCAATTGGAAAATGAGCAAATTTATGTTTTATATCCTTCACTGAAGTTAGCTCCCTAAAATGTCCATCTTCTATTCCCATTCATAACTCCCAGATCCAAAATATGCACCCCCCAAGTTCAAACACTGTAATTCTGCAAAATATAATTTTAAAGCCCGCATCACTGAGATCGTCTCCTCTCCTGGGCTAGCATTTAAAATTGCTCTCCTGTGTTTCATCTTCACCTCCTTCATGGAGCAACTCTCCTGGAGTCAGCTCTGCTGCTTCCAAAATCCCAGCCCTGTATGCCTGAGAAGGAGGAGTCTGAGGCCGAGGGCTGGCCAGATGACTTTACAGGGCCTGTGTTTAGACATACTAGGATCTGATAGCTTTTTAAATTTCCTCCATTTCTATTGTTACATCTCCTTTTTCATTTCTGATTTGGTTAATTTGGATACTGCCTCTCGACCCTTCAGTTAGTTTGGCTAGACGTTTATCTATCTTGTTGATTCTCTCAAAGAACCAGCTTTTTGTTTTGCTGACTCTTTGTATTGTTCTCTTTGCTTCCATTTGGTTGATTTCAGCCCTGAGTTTGACTATTTCCTGCTGACTACACCTCTTAGGTGAGTTTGCTTCTTTTTTTCTAGAGCTTTCAGGTGTACTGTTAAGTTGTTAGTGTAAGATCTGTCCAGTTTCTTTGCCAGGGCACTAAGTGCTATGAATTTTCCTCTTAGCAATGCTTTCATAGTGTCCCACAAATTTGGGTATGATGTGTTAACATTTTCATTAAATTCCAGGTCTTTAATTTCTTTCTTTCTTTCCTGGTCAAGTTATCATTGAGTATAGAGTTGTTCAGTTTCTCTGTGTATGTGGGCTTTCTGTTGTTTTCGCTGTTATCAAAGACCAATCTTAGGCCATGGTGATCTGATTAGATGCATGGTATTATTTCAATCTTCTCATGAGGTACTGAGAAGAAGGTATATTCTTTTGTTTTAGGGTGAAATGTTCTATAGATATTTGTTAAATCCATTTGGTTCATAACCTCTATTAGTTTCACTGTGTCTCTCTTTAGTTTCTGTTTCAATGACTTGCCCATTGGTGAGAGTGGGGTGTTGAAATCTCCCACTATAATTGTATGGGGTTCAATGTGTGTTTTGAGCTTTCACAAAGATTCTTTTGTGAGTATGGGTGCCCTTGCATTTGGGGCATGGATGTTCAGAATTGAGATTTTCTCTTGGTGTATTTTCCCTTTGATGAATATGAAGTGTCCTTGCTCATCATGCTTGATAACTTTTGGTTGAAAGTCTATTTTATTAGATATTAGTATGGCAACTCTAGTTTGTTTCCTGGAACCATTTGCTTTGGAAAGTCCTTTTTCCACCCTTTTACTCTGAGATAGTGTCTGTCTTTGTTATTGAGGTATATTTCTTGCATGCAACAAAATGCTGGATCATGTTTGTGTATGTAGTCTTTTAGCTTATGTCTTTTTATTGGTGTGTTGAGTCCTTTAATATTGAATATTAATATTAAAGACAGATAACTGTTGGTTCCTGATATGTTTGTTTTTGTAGTTGGTTTTATATGCTTGTGGTTCTCTCCTTTTGTCTTTGTTGCTAGATGCCTAATATCTTGTCTTTTCTTTTATGTAGGTATCTTCCTTGTATTGGAGTTTTTCCTTCTAGGATCCTCTGTAGGGCTGGATTGGTAGATAGATACTGTTTGAATTTGGTTTTGTCCTAGAATATTTTGCTTTCTCCATCTAGGTTGATTGAGAGTTTTGCTATTTATAGTAGCCTGTGCTGTAATTTATGTTCTCTTAGAGTCTGCATGTCCTCTAACCAGGCTCTTCTGACTTTCATAGTCTCTGTTGAGAAGTTTGGTATAATTCTGATAGGTCTACATTTGTATGTTCCTTAGCCCTTTTCCCTTTCAGCTTTTAATGTTTTTTATTTGTTCTGTGTGTTTAATGTTTTGATTATTGTGTGATAAGAGGATTTTCTTTTCTGGTCTCATTTATTTGGTGATCTATAGGCTTCTTGTACCTTAATGCCATCTCTTTCTTTAGGTTGGGAAAGTTATTTCTATGATTTTGTTGAAGACATTTTCAGGTCCTTTAGCTGGCAATCTTCATTCTCCTCTATTTGTATTAGCTTTAGATTTGTTCTTTTCATTGTGTCCTGAGTTTCCAGGTTGCGTTGGGTTAGGAGCTTTTTATGTTTTGAATTTTCTTTGACAGTTGTGTCAATCAATTCCAAGGTATCTTCTAAACCTGAGATTCTCTCTTCTATCTTTTATATTCTGTTGATGATGTTTACATCTGTAATTCCTGACCTCTTTCCTAGGTTTTCCATTTCCAGGTTTACCTTCATTTTTGTTTTCTTTATTGTTTCTACTTTCACCTTTAGGTCTTAAACTGATATATTCAATTCTTTTACCACTTTGATTGTATTTTACTGTATTTCTTCGAGGGACTTATTTGTTTCCTCTTTAAGGACTTATACCTGTTTACCTGTGTTTTCCTGTATTTCTTTAAGGCAGTTATTTATATCCTTCTAAACGGACTCTACTATCTTCATGAGATAGTATTTTAGGTCAGCTTCCTGATTTTCAGATGTCTTGGTATATTCAGGGCTTGCTGTGGTGGGAGAACTGGGTTCTGATGATGCCCAAGTAGTTGGCTTCTGTTGCTTATGATCTTGTGCTTGTCTCTTGCCGTCTGTTTATCTCTGGTGTTTGCTGGTCTGGGTGACTCTGTCTGGAGTCTGTCTCTTTTGTCCCTGGGTTGCTTCAGGTCTCTCAGTAGGCCTACAGCCCTGGCTGTAGTAGACCACCTGTGGGGCCTTACAACTTGGAGTTCTTAAGAAGGGCAGAGATGCTGCTGATCTGTTGCTCTGACTGTAGTAGTCTCTTGGGAGGCCTTCAAATTGTTGGATCTTCAGAGGAGCAGATAAGCTGTTGACCTGTGAGAAAATGTTCTGCAGTATCCCTAAAGACTGTGGTTTCTGTGGTTTCTTCAGACTCTGATGTCTGTTGCTCAGTTGCCCCTTGTACAGAGGAGTTCTTGGGATGCCTTCAAGCTGTGGTGTCTTATGGGAGTAGACAAGCTGGTGATCAGTTTCTCAGTTGCCCTGTGTGTAGCAGAGCTCTTAGGATTAGTCAGGCTATGGTGTCAGTTACCCAACTGGTCTAAGTACAGAGGATCTTCTGGGATGGCTCAGGATATGGTGTCAACTGCTCTGAGTGAAGTGGATCCTCTAGGATGGTGCAGGATGTGGTGACTTTAGGGGAGCTGACCAGTTTGGAGTCTGTCCCAGCAGAAAGGAAGAATATTTTCTTTTAAAAAAAAACTTCATACCATTTATTCAAAACAAATAATCTAAATAAAACACATATCTCAATAAAATATCAAGAAAATAAGTATTCCAATAAAAAAAAATGTGGTAGATGCCCAAGGAGAGAATTATCAAAAGAAAAAATTCAAATGACTAAGAAACACTTAAAGAAATAATTATTAGGGAAATGCAAATATAACTTCTTTGATATTTCATTTTAAGTATTTCAGAATAGCTAATATTAATAAAACAAGGGACAGCTCATAATGGCAAAAATATGGAGTAAGGAAAACACCTATCCATTGCTAGTAGGTGTACAAACTTATACAGCTACTATGGAGTGGTGTTCTGTAGAAACATGAACATTGATTTACCTCAAGATCCCTCTATATGTTTCTTGAACATGTACCCCCAAAATCTTCATCCAACCATAAAGACACTCGGTTAATTATGTTTACTGTTGCTCTATTCATAATAGCTATAAATGGAAAGAAATGTAGAAGTGAATTAAAAGATGAATGGATAAATAAAATGTGTCACTGTATTAATCAGGGTTCTTAGAATGTATGGGTAGTCTCTATATAGTTAGGGAATTTGTTGATGACTAACAGCTTGTAGTCCAACTCCCCAACAATAGTCAGCAGTACTTGTGGATGGAAGTCCAAGGATCTAGCAGTTGCTCAGTCCCATAAGGCAGACCAGGAAAAGCCAGAGTGAATCTTCTTTCTTCCAATGTCCTTAAATAGGTCTCCAGCAGAGGGTGTGACCCAGATTAAAGGCCTGTGCCACCGCACCTTTAATCCCAGATGACCTTGAACTCAGAGATCTCCTAATCTTAATCTTCTGGAATTCATAGTCACTATGCTTCAAGATCTCCATGCCAAGATCCAGGTCAGAAACTTGTATCTCTGAGTCTTCAGATTAAGATTATAGGTGAGCCTTCCAATTCTTAATTATTTAATTCCAGATTTAGTCAAGTTGACAACCAGGAATAGCCACTACAGGCACGTTGGCACAATGGAATATTATTCAGTCACTGAAAATAATGAAATCATGAAATTTGCATCTAAATGGGTGGAAAAATTATCCTGAGTGAAGTATCCTAGACCCAAAGACAAATATTGTTTGTGTTTGTTTATATGTCTATATTATCTGGTAAGTCACTTGTAACCAATCTATAATATATAAAAGAAGAGAGTAATGAAGAGAGTAAGGGGCTGGGCGGGGTAGAAAAAATACTTAAGAAAGATGAAATAGATGATTTTTAGATAGATGTGGGAGAGACTATGAGTGGTGTATCAATTGGAAAGGGAGAAGAAAACAGGAAAGGGAATATATAGAGAGACAGTCAAAATTAAGGGTTATTTAAGGGGCAGTATGAAAATATAGTACAGTAGAAGCTTTCTAAAATATATAGGAAGGTAATCTCAGTAAGACTGCCCAAGAATGTAGTCACAGTGTCCAACTTGCCTTCTGTTGTCACTAAATGAAGCCTCTTATACAGAGAATGTTTTATATGTAGTTATATGTAATTAATATGTATTGTCCAAAAGGGTTCCATGGGAACTTCCAAATTACCCAGGCTATTACCAAGGTTAGTGGTGAATCTCTAAAAACTGATGACAAGGCCATATTACTGAGAACACCTACACAATGCTTTGCATATGAAGAAGTAAAGCTGGTGCTGCCTACATAGAGCCTTTGCATGCTAGCATCTTTTGCATAAGAAGGTACTTTGCATGGTACCAAAAGAGAAACATAAGCAACAACCCAGCCACAAAACCTTTAATCTACAATGGTGTTTTGCCTCAAAGATACACTAGTTCAATGATGGAACAAAATGTGTGATAACAGCAGTCAATATATGATTTAAATGAAGGCCCACTAAATGAAATGAAACCCATGCCCAACATTGCTTGGGTATCCAAGAACCTGAGACTAGATGGCCTAGTAATCTAGGGTAAAACCAAATACTACTGTTCAAACACACACACACAAACAAACAAAATAACAATAAAATGACTCCTAATAGCACTCTACCATATTCACAGATCAGTGTCCTGATCAGCTATTATCAGAAAAGATTCTGCCTGCTGCATATGAGAACAAATACAGAGACTCACCCTAAAACGCAAAGGCAGACACTATGCAAAGAATGAGAGACCTTGTAACACTCAGCCCTAAATAGAATATCTCCATCAAACACCTTTATCGGGTCCTTGTAGGAAGAGGCAGAAAGACTGTAAGAGCTAAGAAGATGTAGGACACCTAGAAAACAACCTAAATTGTTTAGGTTAGAAAAATGCCTAATAAACATAATCAAGTATATATGAACTTACAAAGACTGAGACATTTTACATAAATGAATGTACAACAAGATGTCCTAGAGTTGAAAGGAGATATGGACGCATGTCCCCATCATGACTAACCCAGAACCAATCTTCAATTGATAACCACTTGCAAATGAATATTTTGTCCAAGGGAGTATCTTTGTGGAAACACTTTTATCGATAGACTGCATGCTCAACAGTAAATGGCCAACAGAAAATGAACTTAGAGGAATCTTTTAAGGTTCCTTGCCTCATAACGTGTGTGTGTGTGTGTGTGTGTGTGTGTGTGTGTGTGTGTGTAAAGAGTACAAAGGGAATATTAGCAGGTTAGTTCTACAGACATATTAGCCATACTTGCCTTCATATATACCCAGATTTCTAAAATGAATAAAAATGTGTAAGCTTTCATATACAGATATATGAACTTCATCTTGTTTTCTTTTTCTTTTTGATAATTCTTTACCTTTCCATTTGCTTTTTCCATCATCTCAAATTGAGACATCTACATTTGTTCTCAGAAGACAGATTTGTAGGGAAAAGGCCAATATTAATCGATTGCTAACAGGACTTTTCACAGGAGTTTTGTACGTAGATAATGAACCCAATTAGGACTGACTATTTCACTTTCTCATTATCAGCCTTGCATGCTCAACCCTGTTTTCCCCCAGGCTTTCTGGAAAACACATGACTCATTATTCTGAAGCATCTTATTGCAATCATTTTCCTGCCATCAGATTGTCACAGATCTTTAAAATGCACAACTGTTATCTTTAACGCTAGCACCGTTTCATTCATCTACAACCAAGTGTGAAACTTAGTCATTTTAATGGGAACTGAAGATAGCATGTGTCTTGGTTGTAAGTTGTTTATAACTGTGCTCTACAGTCTGTCAATCTTTGAGGACAAATTGAAAGAACACCTTAGTAAGTATAGTAAAAAGGTTTATTCCATCAACATTGGGGAAAACTACTATTATTTCAAGAGGGTCAGAGGGAATATATGACAGAGCAGATTTTTGCACAACGAGGAGCATGTGTGTACCTCTGGGGTGATATTGGCTCTGACATTTGAGTTCACACAGAAAAACAGTTATCAGTTTGGAAATGTGTAGCATTACTAGAGATGCCTCAGCTAATTTTCTTCAGAGAAAATAGTCTCAGAATCAAGTCCCCAAATCAAATTACAAATACTATATACTTGAATTTTACATTATATACAAAAATATAACTGAATTTATGTTCTTAAAGATAAAGATATTCTATCACATATTTGTCTTTTCAGACGTCCAATCTTAAACACGTCAGTGTAGTTTCAAACAGAAAACTTAGCATTAGTTGTAATCTTGTCTTTTTTCTTTACCCTCAATAAAAGATGTTGCCAGACTGTATTGGTTGAGTGTTTACCTAGCCTGTGGATGCACTAGGTTCCATACAAAAAGAACATGTTAGTACATTACACTAACATGTAATTAGTCTACACACCATGAAATCCTGTTTCCATAAAAAGCCAGTTGTTTTAAAACAGAAAATTGATCAAATATCTGTTTCTCTTATAATTACTTGTAATTTTATATTTTTCTACAGTATTCTGGTTATTCCTTTTATTCATAAAATTCTAATTTTGTTCTTTCTCAGACTGAAAAAATTATGTTTTTTCAATCTTAATTTTTATATCAATAAATTTAATACCTATATCCATATATATCCATACAGGTTTCCTAAAATTTAGTTTAAAATAAATTTACATTTATAATAAATAATCATAAAATTACTAGAGCAATTTCTATTCTGTAGGAATTTGGAGAAAGCTTAATAATAATATTTTCAAGACAGCAAAGATGTGAAGTAATATCCATGCAGCAGGGTGTGCTAGCTCAATGGATGGAGTCCCTTATGCATGGGTCTGCAGAATTGTGTCTCAGATTGACTATTTTTATATAATATGCACATAAATATAATATGTGTAAATGGAAGAGAGAATATTTAAATCACAATACTTTCTAGACACAGGTAGTCATGATACCTGTTAAATGAACAGTAGAGAATGACAGAAAGCATTACATGTAGACTTAAAACACTTTGCTCTACCTATAAGGTATCTTCTAATCCCATATCTTTTAGTCAACAAATGTAATTTAGCTCCAAGTTAAGCAAGTTCTGTTCATTGCACAAGATATTACAACAGCATTTAACTGTGTACTGGTACATAATACCTTCATGAGAAAAGGTACTAATAACTTTTAGTATCATACTACAAATATCTTTTAGTTTATCATACTCCAAACATCATTTAGAAACTCCACAGCAATAGATTCATGCATAAAAGTAATCAGGACTTTGGCATAAACCTTTGTATTAGCTACATAATTATGAATACTAGAATGTTTTAACTAAGTCATCTAAACCTAATATTAAATTTTGGAAGAGAAAATAATCCTAAAGGAAAGAAATAATAAAATAGGAATTTCAAGAGCATACTCACACTACAATTCACAGACTCAAAGAAGCTAAATAACAAGGAGGGCCCAAGGGAAGGTGCTTGGATCTCACTCAGAAGGGGAAATAAAATAGTCACCTGAGGTGGAGGGAGGGAGGGAACTGGACTGCAATGGGGATGGGAAGGGAATTGGAGGAAGGAATCAGGTATAGGGACAGGGAGAGAGGGACAGGATAATGAATGGAAATCAGCAGCATGCAGGTGAGGGCATCCCTAGGATGTACCAGAAAACTGGAATGGGGGTGACTTCAGTGAGTCTATGAAGATGACTCTAACTGAGATTTCTATCAGTGGGGATTTTGGAACCTGAAGTGAGCACCTCCAGTAGCCAGGTGGAACTCCCAGTGGAAGGTTAAGGACACCAACCCACTTACTAAACATTTGATCTAAAATGAGTCCTGCCTATAAGAAATGCAGGAACAAAGATTGAGCAGACACTAAGGGAATGGCGAATTAATGGTTGGCTCAACTTGAGACGTATTTCATGGGCAAGAACAAAACCCTGGCACTATTATTGATACTTTATTATGCGTGCAGGCAGGAAGCATACCATAACTATTCTCTGAGAGGCTCCACACAGCAGCTGACTGAAACAGACGCAGAGACCCACATCTAAACATTAGACAGAACTCGTGGAATCTTGTGGAAGAGTTAAGGGAAGGATAGATAGGGACTCCACAAGATCATTAGAGTCAGCTAACCTGGACTCTTGAGAGCTCCCACAGAGTGAACCATCAACAGAAGAGCATGCAGGGCCTGGACCTAGGCCTCCCACTTGTAGCAGAAGTACAGCTTAGTTTTAATGCAGGCTCCCAAAAACTAGAAAGGGGGCTGTCCCTGACCCTGTTACCTGCCTGTGGATACTGTTTCCCTAACTAGGATGCATTGTTTGACCTAAGTGCCTAGTCCTGAGGTGATTTGATATATAGGGTAGATTGGGACCCAGGGGTACTCAGAAGAGAAGAGGAAGGGATTATGGAGAGGTGCTGTGTGAAGGGGGACTGGGAGAGGGGACTTCAGTTAGAGTGTAAAGTGAATAAATAAATAAATAAACAACAAGAAATACAAATACAAGATAATACAAATACATATAAGAAATGCAAATAAATTCAAGAAGATAGGAACTTTATTCTTGTTCATGCCAAAATAAGTTCTTTTTACGGTCTTCTGATACATTTGCTGGTCTCTCCACTCATACACTTCTCAAGTCCTTTGACAACTTCTGCTGTTAATGTACTATGCTAGAATTGCATTTTGCTTTCATATCTACCTCAGTTTCAGAATTCCTCAACCTGGGTTGTCTTTGTGACATGGTTCCCTACATTGATGCACAATAAATAGTCTGTATACAAAAACAAATCTCTTAAATTGATTGTCAAAAGGATGACTTGATAATCTAAAGGCTGATAAGAAAGAGAAAATGTTGCTGGAAGAGAGAAATATAGTCTATAAACGAGGAGATAAGCACATCTGGGACAGACATGCAATAGCTTTCCATTCATTTTTTTCTGAAGGAAGAAATGTTTAACATGTGAGGACACCATTTTTATGTTCCTTTATTTGTTTCTTTCCCTGTTTTTTTTATTATTTTCTAAATTTTTTTATTTACATTCCAAATGATTTCCCCTTCCGATTTCCTCCCTCCCCGAAAGTCCCATAAGCACCCTTCCCTCCCTCTTTTCCCCATTCAACCCTCTCTCGCTTCTCTGTCCTGGCATTCCCCTACATCCACTCTTTCCAGGACCAGGGGTCTCTCCTTCCATCTTCTTGGAAATCTATTGATATGAGAATTGTGTCTAGGGTATTCCGAGATTCTGGGTTAATATCCCCTTATCAGTGACTGCATACCATGTGCGTTCTTTTGTGATTGGGTTACCTCACTAAGGATGATATTTTCAAGTTCTGACCATTTGCTTAGGAATTTCGTGAATTTGTTGTTTTTAATTGCAGAGTAGTATTCCATTGTGTAAATATACCATGTCTTTGGCATCCATTCCTCCGTTGAGGGACATCTGGGTTCTTTCTAGCTTCTGGCTATTATAAATAAGGCTTCTATGAACATAGTGGAGCATGTGTCCTTATTGCATGCAGGGGAAGCCTCTGGGTATATTCCCAGGAGTGGTATAGCCGGATCCTCTGGGAGTGTCATGCCCAGTTTTCTGAGGAACCGACAGACAGCTTTCCAGAGTGGTTGTATCAGCTTGCAATCCCACCAACAGTGGAGGAGTGTTCCTCTTTCTCCACATCCTTGCCAACAACTGCTGTCTCCTGTGTTTTTGATATTAGCCATTCTGACTGGTGTGAGATGGAATCTCAGGGTTGTTTTGATTTGCATTTCCCTCATGACTAAGGATGTTGAACATTTCTTTAGGTGCTTCTCAGTCATTAGATATTCTTCAGGTGAGAACTCTTTGTTTAGCTCTGTACCTCATTTTTTAATAGGGTTACTTGCCTCTCTGGAGTCTAACTTCTTGAATACTTTGTATATATTGGATATTAGCCCTCTGTTGGATATAGGGTTGATAAAGATCATTTCCCAGTTTGTTGGTTGCCGCTTTGTCCTTTTGACAGTGTCCTTTGCCTTACAGAAACTTTGTAATTTTATGAGGTCCCATTTGTCAATTCTTGATCTTAGAGCATAACCTATTGGTGTTCTGTTCAGGAAAATTTCCCCTGTTTCCTTTCTATTAGTTTTATTGTGTCTGGTTTTATGTGGAGGTCCTTGATCCACTTGGAATTGAGCTTAGTGGAAGGAGATAAGAATGGATCGATTTGCATTCTTCTGCATTTTGACCTCCGGTTGAACAATTTAGTATAATCAGACAGAGTTCACAATTAAATTTTATTTGTCATTAGCAAACTAAATGCAAATACTAAGTTGCCCCCCAAATTTACAGAAGGACCTCTTTGGATTCCACAATAAAATTTTGTGTGTAAGGAACAAATATCCACTTTTACATAAAGGTCTCATTGGATTTTCAACGTGGAAAAATTCCTAAAATTATTTCAGGGAAAGGTGCATTGACATTGACAAATTCTTTAAGTTAATAAGATGATGGGCCACACAAAGAAGTAAAAAGTGCCAAGTCTAAAGTGCAAAATGATTTTCTAAAGAAGATAATTACCCACTAAGGCCAATGTAGTCTTCTGCTACATATGTGCAGGGGCCACAGATCAGCCCATTTGTGCTGTTTGGCTGTTGGCTTAGTCTCTGGGAGCTCAGAGGGAACTAGGATAGTTAATACTGTTGTTCTTCCTATAGCTCCTTTTATCCTCCCCCTAACTTCCATAGGAATTTCCGATCTCAGTCCTACAGATTGGGAAAAGATCTTTTCTAAAACTACATTCAATAGAGGGCTAATATCCAACATATATAAAGAACTCAAACAGTTAGACTAAAAAAAAAAAACCAAATAGCTCAGCTAAAAGATATGGTGCAGAGTCAAACAGATAATTCTCAACGGAGAAATCTTGAATAGCCAAGAAGCACTTAAAGAAATATTCAACATCCATAGGCATCAGGGAAATGCAAATAAAAATGACCCTGAGATCCCACCTTACATCAATCAGAATGGCTAAAATTAAAAACTCAGGTGGCAGCAGATACTGGCAAAGTAGAGAAAGAGGAACACTCTGCCATTACTAGTGGTATTGCAAATTGGTACAACCACTCTGGAAATCGGTCTGGCAGTTCATCAGAAAATTGGAAATAGTTCTACCTGAAGACCCAGTTATACCAATCCTAGTCATATACCTAAAAGATATTCCACCATATCAAAAGAACTCCACTATATTCAAAGAAGCCTTATTCATAATAGCCAGAAGATGGAAACAAATAAGATGTCTCTTAAGTGAAGAATGGGTACAGAAAATGTGGTTCATTTACACAGTGGAATACTACTCAGCTACTGAAATCAACTGTGGGGGGGAAAAAAAAGGAAAGGCATGGGGCCTGGCGTGGGCAGACATGGGGAAAAAGGGGCACACGCCAGGCTGGGCCAGCGGTGCGTGGCATGCATGTTGCATAGGACACAGGCAGACACGGAGCCCACGTGGGGTTTTTGGGGAAACAGTCAAGATGCACTCGTGCCTCAGCACAACGGGAGCGGGCAGTCACACCGCCAGCCGGTCTCTGGGAGTGAGCGCTCCCGGGTGGGCAGAGAAATCTTATGCAGAAGGCGGGTTCATTCCAGTGTGGATTTCTCTGCCTGTTACCAGTGCTTGTAGACCGTCTGCATGGCTGAATCTCTGACAGGCGCGTACCAGCTAGGCATACCAGCTAGCTCTGTATGGCGAGTTTAATAAGAGGCGGCCCATAGCTTTAATGTTTTGTTATTAAGAAAATAGAAAGAGAAAAGAGATAGAAAGACAAAGGAAGAGGAGAAAATAGATATAAAAAGCCATGACCACGTAGAAAGGGGAGAAAATGGAAAGACAGAGAGATAGATAAAGAAGAGGGCCGGGGGAGAACAAGTGAGAGAGAGAGAGAGCACACGCTGGGGGCTGTTTTATAGTGAGTTGGGTTGTCAGGCTGAGAGGCAGGGAGAGTGTGGCTGCAGGCAGGTGACCGCCGAGGCGGAGTCACGCTAGAACCTGGGGCGTGGCCACAAGTCTCATTAAGGTCCCACAATCAACGACATCATGAATTTTTCAGGCAAATGGATGCAACTAGAAAATATCATCCTAACTAAGGAAATTCAGGCACCAAAGAACATGCATGGAAATTCAGGGACAAAAATGGAGCATAGACTGAAGGAAAGATCACTTAGTGACTGCCAAATATCCCATGGGTAGTCACCAAACCCTGACACTATTACTGATGCCATGTTGTGCTTGCAGACAGAAGCTTAGCATGGCTGTCTTCGGAAAGGCTCTACCACAGGTAATTGAGATAGTTGGAGATTATTACAGTGAACTCAAGTGTCTTAAAATGTAAGGATGAACCTTCTTTTCTTAAACAATTTCTTATCTTCTTCCCTCCCCCTTCTCTCCCCTCCTCACCACTTCCTTTATTCCCTTCACTTCCCCTCGCTTTCCTCCTTCTTTCTTTCTCTCTCCATCTTCCCACTCCTTTCTACTGCATGTCAGATATCCAATTACAAATAGGGCATTTTTAAATAGACTGAATATGTATAGAGAAAAGACTAAGAATTCTGATTTCCAACATCATTATAAAAAGTGAAGGAGTTAACGAACATTCTCAAGCTTTATAAATAATACATCTAGCCGGGCAGTGGTGGCGCATGCCTTTAATCCCAGCACTTGGGAGGCAGAGGCAGGAAGACTTTTGAGTTCGAGGCCAACCTGGTCTACAGAGTGAGTTCCAGGACAGCCAGGGCTACACAGAGAAACCCTGTCTCGAAAAACCAAAAAAAAAAAAAAAAAAAAAAAAAGAACCCAAAAAAATAAATAAAATAAAATAAAAATAAAAAAATAAAAAATACATCTACTCTACAACACAGCCACAAATGTGGCATGCAACATGAAAGACCCTAAGAATTTATCCATTATTTGTATACAACGTTGATGCATAAACGAGGATGCCAGGAACATCTGAGCTTGAGAATGAAGTTATTTTGTAAATTTTATGGTGCAGTAAGTATAGAAGCCTTGAGAGCTTAATACCATAGGAAAGATTAAATAGATTCTTCATTTAGGCTTTAACTCTTTCCAGATTCATTTATTTTAAAAAGTATTTTTTCATCACTATGAATGGGGTTATCATTTTCTTTACAGTTAATTGAAACCATTAATTTATATATATGTATATATATATAACAATTTCAAAAGTTCATGTCCTGTTTCTAATAATGGAATTATCTAGATGTATATTAATACAAACACATGTAGAAGCAATTCTTATAAGTCAATATTAAAAAATAAAGAAGTTTCCTTGCACATGTACAAATGAACACATCCTCCAATCTTAGTTATTTGTGCCTTATAATGTTTTTCTCCCCTGTCAACAGTAGTTCTTGAAAATATCAACATTTCCTACATAGTTAAAATACACTATCATCAAAATAAATTTTGCTCCTTAGGTATCATGTACTCTTTTGCAAACTGGGGTAAATAAATCCATGTTCCTCTGTTCAATGCACAGTGCCATCTGACTTCTCTTGTGTCATCTCTGATCTTTAAGTCATTTAGGAGCATGCTGTCTCAAATCCAGCTGGGATTTTCTTGCATGCCTTAGACATATGGAATTATAGTATAACTCCTTTGTTATCAGAAAAGATATTCTGTAAAAAAAACTTTACTCTTTGAATTCTGATAAAATAAAATTTGGGCTTCTTCATGAGGTCTTTCTTGGTGGACATGAAGGACACCCTAGGGAAAGTGGGTATATGCAGTTATTGGATGGTGTTGTTCAAATGCCACTAGGAAATTGGTAAGTTTATTTATCTCTTCTTTAACTTTTTTTTTTGTTTTTCTTGTTTGTTTGTTTTTGCTAGTTATCGTATTATCCAGAAAGAAGAATGGCTGCATTAAAAGAAGTAGCAGCTTGACCAACAGAGTTCATCTCTCTCTGTTTCCAGACTGGATGCAGCATGACCAGCTGCCTCAGACTGCTGCACCATGACTTCTCCTCCGTTCTGTAAGTTACTTTTATCAGAGAACTTTGTCACAGCAATGAGAAAGTTAATTAATACAGATGTTTTCTGAGCATGAATTTGTAAGACACAATAGTTGTTCAGCATCTAGAGGTATGGCTCATAGGTTAGAAACATCTGTTGCTCTTCCAGAAGACTTGAATCCTACTCCCAGAACCCACATAACAGCTCACAATCATCTGTAACTTTAGTTCTTGAGAATCTGATGATTTTTCCGAACTCTGAAGACACCAGAAATACAGACATACATGCATGCAAAACATACATACACTTGAAATAATAACTGTAGTGGCTATTCCTGGTTGTCAACTTGACTAAATCTGGAATGAAATAATCAAGAATTGGAAGGCTCACCTATAATCCTAATCTGGAGGCTCAGAGATACAAGTTTCTGACCTGGAGATCTTGATGCATAATGACTATGAATTCCAGAAGATTAAGATTAGGAGATCTCTGAGTTCAAGGTCATCTGGGATTAAAGGCACGGTGGCACACGCCTTTAATCTGGGCCATACCCTCTGCTGGAGACCTATATAAGGACCTTGGAAGAAGGAAGATTCACTCTGGCTTTTCCTGGTCTGCCTCATGTAAGTGAGCAACTACTAGATCCTCAGACTTCCATCCACAGCTGCCTCGTGGGAGTGAGCAACTGCTAGATCCTTGGACTTCCATCCACAAGTACTACTGACTATTGTTGGGGAGTTGGACTACAAGCTGTAAGTCATCGACAAATTCCCTAACTAGCGATTACCCATACATTCTGTGACTCTAGAGAACCCTGACTAATACAATAACAACAACAACAACAAAAAAAAATAAATCCCGTATCGAGATTCTGAATAGCTTTCTTTCATTTTTCAATTTATAATACTTTGTTAGCAGACTATATTACAATTGTAATTATTTTATCTTTTTACCTGCTATTGCTTTTATTAAGGGCTACAATTGAATTTTTACTTTATTCAATATTAATTTATTCACTCAAATGTTTTTATACCTATTGTTAGCATATTATGTCTGCTTTGTCTTATTTAGTTTCCGTCTAGCTGAACTTTGTATATAAAATGTGTCCTTGGGGTAAAGTATAATGGTCCTTGACTTTTCATTGAATATTCAGTCTCTATCTTCACGTTCTTTTAAATGTAGACAACTTGAAACATTGCAAACATTTTTCAAGCTCTAGTTTCCCTTCTGTTTTAGGCGTCACAAATATTAGATGCATACGCAATGAAAGTTCTCATTTTATAATATTTACTTCACATACCTGAACATATTTGATACAATTAGAGAATTATGTTAATTTCTTAGATAATTATCATTTCTAATTTACTAATTACTTAAAGGTGCAAGTTATACTCTGCCATCATTTCTTCTTACCTCAAGCCTTTGCATCAAATTTTATATGCAGCAGACATGCTGTAAGAAAACTCCTTTTAATTTCCATATAATGACATAATATAAAATAAAACCATTAAAGGATTCTTTCAGTAGCTGTAGGACTTTGGTGTAATATTCCTTTAAAAATAATTATTTTTATATTATTCTACTTATTCTGACCTCTATTTTCTGATGAGACATTTATGATATTCATGTTGTTTTTCTCTATGTAATAATGTGTCATTTTTCCTCTTCAGATATTTCAAGATAGTTTTTTATCTTTGAATTCAAGCAGCTTAATTTTGCAATGTCTAAGTACACTTCAAATTTTCTGTGCTATCATGAAAATTGTGCTGCAATTTGGAACTTGAAGAACCTGAATTTAACTACTAGTCTGACCACTTATGTGAGATATGACTCCAAGGAGGCTGATTTTTATACAATATATTCTAGGTTGTAAAATGAAAATAGTAATATAGACCCATATCAGGAATGGTTAAGGAATAATATATCTAGATGTATCCTGTAATGTGATCTGAAATACATGCAATATATTCTGGGATAATGGTGCACTTATGAGATTAGGTTGATCAATTCAGGTCAATCTGACATATATTTGTCCATTCCCTTCTTTCTTGTGTCACCTATAGTTTTTCTAATGATCATTCTCTCCCATAGGCTCTTCTAAGCCCATCTGTCAGTGATCCTTCTAGCCAAGTACTTTAATTGGACACTGACTATTCAATGATCACATGGTAATAATTCCCTTTGCAAGGTTCAAATTGCTTTTCTCTTCAGTGTATTGACTTTTCTTATATTTTATTTCTATGAGAGGTTGCTTCTGGTTACCTGTTGTTGATATTCACAAATTTAGTGTTAATTGCATGAAAATTGGCTGAATGCCAACTACTACATTATTACTAAAATCTCTCTGTCCGTAAGTTTTGAATAACATATAATTGCTGTGTAAGCTTTAATATAGCATGCTCAGGGATTAAAAATCATTCCACAACTGATGCCTTAACCCACTGTCCTCTTCTATTCCTTAAACATATATCTATTTTTGCTTATATGCTTTTTATAATTAAGACTCACCTCAGGTTATCATCTTTTTTAAGCACCATCAACATCGGATATCATCACAATTTTTTTATATTATGCATTACTATTTATCAGTTTTGCCTTCGTGTTTTGTGTTACAGTAATCCTACCCAGAACAATGCTCTTGGTAACAAGGTACTGAAACATTTCCCCTATGCTTTCTTATAGTGTAGTCTTAAAAGGTAGGCATGAAGCATTTAAAAGAAGAGACTCTATAGAATAACGCTACATTCATTAGTTAGGGCTTTGGGCTTCATTCTGATATACATGATAATATAGCAAGTCTGTGTTTGGAGAGATGATTTATAACTGGTATGATTAATGATTGATTGATGACTTGGAGTATTACAATCAGGAAGTCAACAAAGAGAATATAACTAAAATTAAAGTTTTAAAGTGATAGACAAAGATTGGCAGAAACATGTTATTATGAAATACAAGAAGAGTGGCTAGGAGGGGTGAGAATCATATTGATGCATTGCAGATTATATATTAGTAGAACTACATAGCTCAATTAGGATTAAATTAAATATTGTATCAACTACTTTTCTATTATTGTAACAAAACAACATGACTAAGACAACTTATAAAGCAGAAAGTTTTAATTTAAGCTTATGGTCCCAGAGGGCTAGGGTGGATAATGCTCAGTACAACAGGTGGCCTGCAGGTGGCTGGGGTGGAAGCTGAGAACTGAAAGCACATATCATAAGCCATAAATGGTAAATGTACAGTGAATTCAATGTGAAATGAGTCTCTAATACTGCAAGGTCCGCCTTCAGTGACATACTTTGTTGAGATAGACACAACTTCTAAGCATCTTTAAACAGCCATAGCTAGGGCCAAAATACGCAGAAGTGCAGATTATACATGAGATTTTACTAAACCATCAGAAACAATAATTATTTTCTGTTTACTCTTTGATAAAATTGAAAAGAGGTGCATTTTGTTTCTAATAGAAATATGATGTAAGTACTTGTTATTTTAATGTATTTAGTCAAACAATTCCATATATAGAATATCCTTTTCAAAGGACCCATTTGAATTATTTCATTAAGGGTATTCATTTCAACTAAGTAATTCTTTTCAAGAGGCTGCTATGTAAATGAAAAGGTCTTACTGCTTTAGCCTGTTATTTGTGACAAATGATTTTGTAGTTAAAAGAATATTAAAAAGAATAGGCCCGAGGGATTGCAATATTGAAAGGAATGGGAAAAATAGACCCTTGTTATTTTATTATCATTGAGAGAATACTCAAGAGCCCCACCATTATTTCTGAGAACTTGTGTAATTACAGTGCTGGATACTGTGGAAGGTTAATTGTCATGGAGGTCAAGAAAGAGTAGTCTGCATTCAAAGCTGTGGTCTAGGAAAAGTAATTATAATCTTAGTGCCTAAAAATTCATGAAACAGGCTAAAACCACTTAGTTCCCTGGACTTTCAGTAACATTAAATGCATTTTTGCATATAGAGAATTTAAATGTCTGTCTCATCAAATTATGTTTAATTTTAGATATGACATCATCTGACGAAAGGGAGAAAGAGAAGCAAAACCAAAATAGAAAACTATTGAATGATTTTCATACTATGTAGTAAACTAAAACATTGAATGAATAAAAATATTATCAGAACAGCAAACACTTTATATATAATAAGGTATAAATACTATAAATTAATTGCTAAAACATAACATTTAATGACTAAATATGTATATTTAGTATAGTTGTAGAGAGAATAAAGACATATATGCTTAATTATACTTATGAATTAATAAAATGTATATCTTGAATTAGAACAAAAACAGCTGAGTGAACATACCTATTTTGTGTAAATACCATGCTATTTTTATTAGTATAGCTTTGTACTATAATTTTAGATCAAAGATGATGATACTTTCAACTATTTCTATTATTATTCTGGATTATTTTAGCTATCCTATTTGTGTGTGTGTGTGTGTGTGTGTATGTTTACATATGAGACTGAAAATTGTCCTTTGAAGATCTGTAAAGAATTGTGTTAGAATTTTGACACTAATTGGACTGAATCTGTAGATTGCCATTGATAAGAAGGCTGTTTTGCCTATATTAATCATTCTGATCCAAGAACCCTGGAGATCTTTCCATATTCTGACATTTTGTTTAAATTCTTTCATCAATATTTTAAACATTTTAATGTACAGGGTCCTTACTGGCTGGTTTAGAATTATTTCAAGGTACATTATTTAAGGCTACTGTAAAAAATATCTTCCCTTTTTTTCTTAGTCTATTTGTCATTTGTACATAAGAGGACTACTGATTTTTGTGAGTTAATTATGTAACCAGCTACTTGCTGCAAGTGTTTATCAGCTATAGGATCCTAGTGAGATTTTTAGGGTCACTTATATAGTGTATCATCTGCAAATAAAAACTCTTTGTCCTCTTCTGCTTTAATTCGTATCACTTGTTTACCATCAGTTGTCTTATTGCTTTATCTAAGATTTCATGTACTGTATTGAATAGGTATGAAAAAAAAATGAACAACCTTTTCTTGTTCCTGATTTTAGTGGAATTGCTTTGCATTTTTCTTCATTTAATTTGATGTTGACTATAGACTTACTGGAAAAAAAAACTGCCATCAGTATGTTGAGGTATGTGTTTTCTACCCTTGTCTCTTCAAGATTTCCATACTGAAAGGATATAGGATTTTCGTTAAAGATATTTTGGAGATCTAATGAGATGACCATGTGTTTTTGTCTTTTAGTCTGTTTATACAGCAGATTGCATTTGTGCCTTTATGTATGTCAAACTACCTCTGAAGCTCTAGGATGAAGTCAATTGATCATTGGTTATTTTGATGGATTCTTGGTTTAGGTTGCAAGTATTTCATTGAGATTTTTTTGTATTGGGTTTTAAAAGAGAAGTAAGTATGCAGTTATCTTTCTTTCTTGGATCTTCATGCAGTTTGGGTCTTTCAGTCACTCTGATCTCAAGCAACAAATTGAGCAATTTTGCTTTTATTTCTGTTTTGTTGAATAATTTGAAGAATATTAACTCATCTGAGAGAATTTGTGTTAAAACCATCTGGCTTAGCTTGGCTCTCTTCTCTTCTCTCTCTTCTTTTTTCTTTTCTGTTCTTTGCTTTTTGTTTGAATGACTTTCAAATGTTGCTTCTATTTCACTAGGGTTTATAAGTCTGATTTAATTGTTTATCTGATCTTGATTTAACTGTAATAAGAAGTATTTGTCAAGAAAATTATTCATGTCTTGCTCAGTATAGTAGTGTGAACTGTCATCTGTGCATTCTCGGAGATTGTAGAACATCTGTCCAGGCACTTCAGGTTTTTAGAGTCTTCATTGAAAGTTATGTGTTGTTCTCATAGGCCTTTCTTTTTTTTTACATGATCTTTTTCCTTTGTATCTTTTCATATTCTCTCTTTATTCTGAACATTTATTGTTTTAATTTTTATGTGCCATGAGGAATTTCTTTTCTGGTACAGTCTATTTGGTGACCTGAATGCTTTTTACCTTGATACTTGTATCCTATTTTAGATTTGGAAATTAATCTCATCTTGGCTTGTGTTTTTTGGATAGGTCTTCAATTCTTTACTTTCCTTTGACCTCTTTGCTTCTTAGGAGAATGTGGTGGCTGTGGTTTACCTGTAAGATCCTGCTAGATGTGCTTTCTGGATAAAAGGCTTTTAGGTTTTGTGATCAAACACTAAGGAATGCAGATGTACTATAAGGGAGTGCTGAGTATGTCCACTGGAAGGATAAAAGTAACTGAAGTGATGAAACTCTTCTTGGTGTGCTGGCAGGATTTGCAGAGTCCCCTGTCAATGAAGGCAGAGAAGGAAGAGAGGGCACAGCAGGTAGTCTGCTACATTGCTAAGGATGAGACTTTCAGAGGAGAGAAGGGAGAATCAAGATCTGAAGATCACCTACTTGTATCTGATTCTCTGGCTACCTTGGTTGATAAGTTCCCTGATAATGTTTGTGGGAGTTGGCAGCTGAGACCAAAGGATGGGGTGGTAAGGGAAACTTTAGGTGAAGATCTGCAGGGTTTCTGGAAATTGAAGCAGAGAGGAAGGGGAGACTGTAGTAGTTGGTTTGCTACAGAGATGTGGATGGAATTGCAATATTGGATTTGGAAGAAATGAATATATGATGGTTTAAGGATCTTACCTGCTTCCCTTGCCACAATGGTAACAGGTACCCAGAGAACGCTCTTGAAAGTTGGAACCTATTCTTATTTTACAAGATAAACTAATTGTATTTAAATCAATTTTAGTTAGGAATGACTCTGTAGTCATTAAGAATGATTTAATATCTTAGTCAGTTCCAACTCCTGTAACAAAATGCCATATACTGGGTAGTTTATGTGCAACTGAAATTTGTGTATGAGAGTCAAGGGAAGTCTGGTCTCAATGTAAAAAGACTCAGTGTCTGATGAAACTCTTCTTACTATAATTACATGTGGTAGAGAAGGCAAGGGACTTTCCTGGGTGTCTCTTTTGGAAAACTTGTGGTGGTTTAAACAAAAAATTCCCCCAATGGCTCACATATTTACCCATTTGGTACCCAGTTTATGATTCATCATGAGTCATTTGAATAGGATCACTGCAAGAACAAATAAGCTAGAGACGATGGGCTTTGAGAGCTTATAGCATTGACTCACTTTAGTTTGCTGTTTTAACTGTGAGGTGATTGCCCAGTTTCCTGTTTCTTTGTCATGCCACATTTCTCTGCTATTATGGACTCTCCCTCTCTACCTGTAAGCCCCAATAAACTTCCTTTTTTTTAATTGAGTATAATCTTCATTTACATTTCAAATGCTAAAATGTTTCCCAGTTTCCCCTCTTCCCTGAAAACCCCCAACCCCTCCTCCCACCCCCTGCCTCCAAGTATATGCCTCTCCACTGAACCCACTCCTACCTCCCCCCCCCCCCCCGCGCCTCAATTTCCCTTTGTTGGGGCATCTATTGAGCCTTCACAGAACCAAGGACTTCTCCTCCCTCTGGTGCCCGACAAGGCATTCTTCTGCCACATTTTTGGCTGGAACCATGTGTACCTCTTGATTGATTGTTTAGACCCTGGGAGTCCTGGGCATCTGGGTGGCCGCCAATATCATTGTTCTTCCCATTTGGCTGTAAACCCCTTCAGCTCCTCCAGTCCTCCCTCCAACTCCTCCATTGGGGACCCCACGCCCAGTCTAATGGTTGGCTGCTATCATCTGCCTCTGTATGTGTAAAGCTCTGGCAGGGCCCCTCTTGAGACAACCATTACAGGCTCCTTTTGGTATGCACTTCTATCATCCAAAATAGTGTCAGGGTTTGGTGACTCTTTATAGGATGAATCCCCACATAGGGCAGACTCTGGGTTGCCTTTCCTTCAGTCTCTGCTCCACACTTTGTCTCCATTATTGCTCCTGTGAGTATTTTGTTCTCTTTCTCAGAGGAACCCAAGCACCCCCACTTCAGTCCTTCTTCTTGAGCTTCCTGTGGTCCGTGAATTGGAACTTGCCTAATTGTCTCACCACTATTTAACTGTGGCTACTGTTTATAGCTACAAAAAGAGTGCAGAGATTTCAAAAGTGCTAATCAGTGAGAAATTTCTGCAACATTCCACAACTTCTCTATGATATTTCAGAACAGAAAACTGAGGTTTGTAGGCTAAATAGGAAAACAATCACTAAAGAGTTTTAAAGTGTTTGATTAAAGCCTCAAGGAAATAAATAATTTTATATTTTTCACAAATTATATATTACAAAATACCTTCCTCTCTCTCTCTCCTTGCTCTCTCTCTATCTCTGTGTGTGTGTGTGTGTGTGTGTGTGTGTGTGTGTGTGTGTGTGTGTGAGAGAGAGAGAGAGAGAGAGAGAGAGAGAGAGAGAGAGAGAGAGAGAAATGGGATGGCAATACTCCTCAATAGAAGCATCGACTAGAAAAAAAATTCAGTGCCAAGACATGAGAAACTTCCTTTCACATCATTGTTCATGGTAGTCCAGATGACTCCTCAAATAACATATAATATTGATGTAGATTTTTGTTGCATCTCACAGGCTGAATTTAAGCACTTATTGCTGAAAACACAACAGACTTACCAACAAATATTCAAGGTAGATCTATCCTGAAAGCCTCATTTCTGCAGTCTAACTTCCATGTTACCAGACAATATATAAGATTATGTGTAAAATTTCATTGTTTCCTTTAATTGTCTTGATCTTCCTTTGAATAATGGGTCTGCAGAAAACTTTTGATCATAATTATAAATTACATATACTTCATAAAAATAGCCCACTTATATAAAAGATAAGTCTTTTCTTTACCATCAGTTTAGTGGTTGGGAATTCAAACCTTGTTAGTTGGACTTTATTTACCAGAAAACAAGTAAACCTCCATCAGAAGTCAATATTGAGTGAATTATGTGGAAAAACAACTCTCTAGCTAGAGAAATTACATCTGGGAAATAATTAGTATTCTACCTTTGTCATTCACGTACATGGTTAGAAATAAAGATTATAAAAATGTGTTTCTGGTACCTAAACATTTTATTGCCTCATAAAGAACATTGGTACTTTGACCAGAATGGTAATAGAGGGCATCTTTGGCTTAATTTTGCCATTGCATAATTCATAGAAATAAAATGTCTCTTTGTCTTAAGTCACACTAGTTCAGTTAGCAACACCACAAGGAAAAGAAATGTATTTGATGAATGTGTGGGAAGCTAACAATCTCAACAACCTTTGGTTTTCTAGATCATGTGTTATATATACTTTCATACTTGTATGGTGTAGAAATGAGATAAAGGGCCTCCTGATTTTGCCATATATATATATATATGTGTGTGTGTGTGTGTGTGTGTGTGTGTGTGTGTGTGTACCCAAACTCCTGACACTGAATTTTGATAACCTGATGAGTTTTATTTTGTTTCCTTTCAACATGAAACCATCAAAAATCCCTCTAAATACTTAGTATTTAAAATTAGAACATTTAACTTTCTTCTTTCGTATTTGTTATCTGAAAATATTTTATGTTTTTACTATGTGCAGACAATTTTGCTATGTGAATAAATACCTAATTTCTTTTCTATATTTTCACTGAGTCTCATATTTACCTAAAATTTTACATTGTACTCTAATCACTCAAAAGAGTCATTTGTTTAGTAAAATAAATCACTAACTGAAATCCTGCCAAATTTTATAAATGGAATGAGATACAGTTGGTAAAGTACAATTAGGAGAATTTAACTTTTTATCAAATTCCTCCATATAATATTCCCTGAGTCCCGAGGTCTTGGTCAAATTACAACAAATTTTATAGATGTTTTTGTAGTTGTTTTTAAACAGTTAAAGTCAAATTCACCTTAATATAAGGTGCGTTAGAGTTTGGAAAGGTACCCTCTCTTGGCACATCATCCACTTTCAGTCTGTTATTTGGAAACACCCTTGTGGGTTTGGAGAGGAACAGTTATCTTCATCATTGTAGATCACACCTCTGCATTGTGACAAATTTCTGTGATGATTTTTAGCTTTCTCAGCAATGCCTGTGCAGAGGATTATATGCTATAGTTGTTCTCTGATAGGACAGATCTCATTTAATTGGTATCATTATCCTCATTTTCTGGTTTCAACGTTCAGAGAATCTGTGTTTTGTCCTTTATCAGTTTAGTAGAAAAGTCATTCTCATTTCTAACACCCTAATTCTGAAGAATGTATATTTAGGCCCATAAGAAATTGATACTTTTATGTTACAGTTCTAAAGGACTGCGCCCCCATCTTTTATGGTATGACTCTGAGCAAGATTCTGCTATTTGCTTTCTCTAGGTACAAATTAAAGTGAATCAAGTATTGTATTTTACTAAAGAAGATTATTACAAGAAATATGTGTGAGTTTATTGAGTCTGATATGACCTTTAAAATAGAGAAAAGTCTTCCCAGAGGAAGAAGAAATTCCAACTATGAATAGAAGCTTCAGCTTGTGTTCCAGCTTTCCAACCTACAATTCTTGATCTGGTATAAATGTGGCACTCTCTTTAAGAGCACCTACAAGTATATCCTTGAGATAAGTCTTTGAATTTATTGTTATTCCTGACAACAAATCTCTTATTATGTGTCTCCTCTGGGTTATATTTTTCTTGTAATTAATATTTATTTAGTACTAACCAGGGTACAGATGGAGTTCATTAAAGAGTCCTAGGATGGCTTTTGTGAATCCATGCTTTTCAGTACTTGTTCAGCAAATGATCATATTTTAAGAGGTGAATGAATCCATTTTGTTGGTAAAGGAAACTGACTGGTAGCTCACAATATGGTATTACAGGTAAACAGCTAACTGGAATCTTATAGCAGAAAATGTTCTAGATGACTGAATATGGTGTGCCTTAATGTATTTACATCAAACCAAAGACCATATTAGTGGCTTATTGAATAGGTAAATTTGAGAAAAGAAAGGCCTGCAAAGCCCCCCTGAAAGTCCTCATAAATGACATTTATGTTTGTATACTTTTTATATTGGACCTGAAAGAAAAAGTTAAACTTTTGAATCTCTGGGGCTACAACTTCTGATCTAAACCCAGATTCTTTTATTTAAACTGTTATGAGGAAAATTATTTTCTCACAAGAATAAACCCAGATTCTTACTTAGAGTGTTGGCACTTACAAAGCAAGTTGGAATTCCAAACTATGTAGGCTTTGCCCAAGTCTGATATGGGCAGTGAGTAGAAAACCTAATGTTTATGATGTGATGGTAAAATAAGGGAGGATCCTAAGAGAGGAAATGTGAACTCCTTTATTTTTTTATATTTAATTAAAAGGAAAGAGTCCTTCCACTAGCTAGGTTGATTCTACTGACTTAGACTTTGTTTTGGTAAAAGTCCTGCAAAGAAGTTCTGAATATTCCCCAGAAATATTCTTACTTTTATTTTTATATCTTAGCCTATAATTAAATGAGGTTTCAGTGACTTATGAAGGGGTCCATTACTTACAAATTTAACTTCATGATATTTTCAACTAAAGCATAAAAAAATCTACAGACTGTGTGAGAATAGAACTTAGCATTGTTGAATCATGGCAAAATAAACTAGAACCATGAACACAAAGCACAATGAATTTCTTGCTAAAAGAACACTAACAATTTGCATTCAATGTTTTAGTTCAAAGAGTGAAAGGGAAAGCTACAGTTTATTCAAATATAGCTTCAGTACATACAGTTGAAAGTTTAGACTAGACTGAAGTGTTATGAAGTTTGGGATCCAAAAATCTTTAAAAAATAAAATATTCAAGTCAATTTATCATGGATGTTTACTTACCTGTGTTCGAATGGCATAGATCTCTTTACTGTAAGGGTGAGAAATATGGTTAAAAAGACAGTACAAAATCTCTGAGGTGATATGTGATTGCTTCTGTCTGTTTGTCAGAAATCACAACAAATGTAGTGGTATATTAGGAAGGTAGAAGCCAAGTGGTCTAAATAATCTTCATAGTCAAGATTGTCAAAGCTATCAAAAAGGATAGCAGAGTAAAAGTAGTGTCTATAAAAGAAACACATGACAACCTAGTAAGTTCTTACTTGGTCTGTGTAATCTGTCATGTGAATAAAATTTTAATTCAAATATTTAAAAAAGGAAACTGATTAATAATCAATCTTGAGGCTCAAGGGAGTTTACAAGTAGTGAAATCCATGAACAAAAGAGATGCCATGTCTTGTATTACTGTCAATAACATCATTTTTAAGCAATATATACTAGAGCTAAATCATATAAGGTGAGTGTTGTAACAATAATAATATGTAGTTGGAAAATGAAATGACCAGAAGTAAATGTCAAACTATAATCCTGATTTTGAACATTTTTAGACCTATCTTATACATAGTTTATTTTATGCTTACAAATAACCTAAGATTGACTTTAAAAATACCATCCTGAATATCAATTGTGAAAGATTTCATTCCTCTAGAGAAAAACTGGTCATTAATTGGGATGATTGTAGAATAGGGAAAGGGAAATGATCATACTTTACGGGTAATTGGATATTAAGAACTGACACCAATCACTGGAGGCCCAATAACAATACAGCCAGTCCATCTGAGTAATTGCTTGCAGAAGTCAAGTGGCAAATACAATTTTAGCATAGTTCTGTTCATTGTAGTTCCAGCAAATCATTAAATACAGTTTATGATTCATTTTCACAAAGTGTATGTACCATACAAAATATAGAAGTTGGCAGAATTATTCATCAGTGTAATAAACTATAGATTGAAGAACACATTCCTTTTATAATTAGATATATTATTTATTTACATTTCAAATGTTGTACCCTTTCCTGGTCCTCCCCCCAAAAACCCCTAAACCATCTCCTCTCTCCCTGCTCACCAAACCACCCACTCCAGCTTCCCTGTCCTAGCATTCCCCTATACTGAGGCATCTAGCCTTCTCAGGACCAAGTGCCTTTCCTCCCTTTGATGTCCAACAAGGCCATCCTCTGCTGCATATGCATATGGAGTCATGGGTCCCTCCATGTGTACTCTTTGGTTTTTAGTTTAGTCCCTGGGAGCTGTGGGGGTACTGAGAGGTTCAAATTGTTGTTCCTTCTATGGCACTGCAAACCCTTTCAGCTCCTTGGGTCCTTTCTCTAGCTCCTGCATTGGGAACACTGTGCTCAGTTCAATGGTTGGCTGAGAGTATCCCCATCTGTATTTGTTGTGCACTGGCAGAGCCTCCCAGGTGACAGCTATATCAGGCTCCTGTTAGCAAGCACTTGTTGGCATCCACAATAGTGTCTGGGTTTTATAACTGTATAAGGAATGGATCCCTAGGAAGGGCAGTCTCTGGAAGGGCTTTCCCTCAGTCTCTGCTCCACATTTTGTCTACGTATCTCCTCCTGTAGGTATTTTGTTACCCCTTCTAAGACGGATCCAAGTATCCATACTTTGTTCTTCCTTCTTCTTGAGTTTCATTTGGTATGTGAGTTGTATCTTGGGTATTAAAGGCTTCTGTCCTAATATCTACTTATCAGTGAGTGTATACCATGTGTGTTCTTTTGTGATTGGATTACCTCACCCAAAACAGCAACCAACAAATTGGGAAAAGATTTTTACCAACCCTACATCCTACAAAGGGTTAATATCCAATATATACAAAGAACTCAAGAAGTTAGACTCCAGAGAACCAAATAACCTTATTAAAAATTGGAGTGCAGAGCTAAACAAAGAATTTCCAACTGAGGAATAAATATCAAATAGCTGAGAAGCACATAAAGAAATGTTCATCATCCTTATTCATCAGATAAATGCAAATCCAAACAACACTGAGATTTCACCTCACACCAGTCAGAATGTCTAAGATCAAAAACTCAGGAGACAGCAGGTGCTGGCAAGGATGTGGAGAAAGAGGAACACTCCTCCACTGCTGGTGGGATTGCAAGCTGGTACAACTATTCTGGAAATCAGGTTTGCCATTCCTCAGAAAATTGGGCATAATACTACCAGAGGACCCTGCTATACCACTCCTGGGCATATACCCAGAGGATTTTCCAGCATGTAATAAGGATACATGCTTCACTATATTCATAGCAGCCTTATTTATAATAGTCAAAAGCCAGAACATAACCAGATGTCCCTCAACAGAGAAATGGATACTGAAAATGTGGTATATTTACACAATGGAATACTACTCAGCTATTAAAAACAACGAATTTATGAAATTCTTAAGCAAATGGGTCGAACTAGAAGACTGTCTTCATAAAAAGGCTAAATTGAAAAGGTTAAAAATACCATTACCTACAAAATTAGTTGTTGTGGGGTATCTGCCTGAGAAGACTACTTAGACATGGGCTTAAGTCAAAAAAAAAGTCTTTATAAGCCAATCAGTCACTACATAGAGAGTTCAGGTCCCAGTGTATCACTGAACCCTTCTCTAAGTGCTTATTTCCCAGTGTGGCACTGAACCTTTCTTTGTATGAGCTTTTAAAAGTGCTCAAAAACAAAACAAAACAAAAACAAACAAACAGAAATCATATTCCTCATTGACATACATTAGATAACTGAAACACTTAGTAGAAGCAAAATGACAACAGCCAAAAAAAAAAAAAAAAAGAAAAGAAAAAGAAAAAAAGGTGAGTATGTTTAGAGACTTTCTTAGAATTATGAACTTTGAGGGACTAAGTTTTGGTTTTATTTTGGCAGGTGATAATGTCTTTATTCTAACTTATGGCCTGAATTGTACTTCTATCACAGAATCAGTTTTGCTATGGTCTGAGGATCTACTATCATTTGGGACTCTGTTATATAGTAAACAAAAGTAATACCATATTTCTAGAGAGTGCAGAAGTAAATGCCACCAAAACAGCCAGATTTTGAAACTTGTAGAAGTCATGATCCTGACCACCTTCCCATTCAACTCATCTAGCTGGTCTGTGTAATGATGGACTGACAGTGCATCAACTTAAACAAATGGCAACTCTTAATGTTGATGCATATGTGTTTTGCATTTCTTAAGCAAACAGGCATTTTATAGTACATTATATAGATTAGAATGCCCTTGAACATGTGATCTACCTGTTTCTTACCACTGGCTGTGGGATTGTTGATGCCCATACCTGTAACTGGTTTATTAAATGCTAGACTTTAAATCCATAGCTTCAGGATTGCTGGGAACACAACACTAAATGAGCTACATTCCAACTCAGGACAAATGAAGTTATGAGGAAATGAGGCCCAATAACAATGTAGTGACTTTAGCTTCTTATTCTAAGTTCTCAAAAACTAAGCACCTAAAAGTGAATTTACTATGGCCAGTTGATTGAGTAGCAGAAATATAAGACCTTCTTGAGTTGGTTATACATTCTGTGCAGGTACTACATCCAAGTAGTCAGCTATCCCAATGCACACACCTGTATAGTGATGTGGGCAAATCTTCCCAGAATGTGACTTCTGGGGTTGGAGGAAGTATACATGTTTGTTCATTTTTCCCAGAAGAAAAAAACAGTCATTAGTAAGAGTTTATATTAACATATTATCTGAAACATATTGTTTGGCAAAATTTACATTGAGGTACAAAGAAGATGATTGGAAAATAGCAGCAAGGATACATATAGATAATATCTTCTAATGTCTGTAGAAATGTTCACAGAAGGAAGAATCTAGAAGAGATTTCAGATAAAATGAATGGGATGACCTGTTCTGAGGATTATAGCCAGCCTCTTTCTCTAGATACTTCTGTAATTGTTCAATTAATTGATGAAGCTGGTGACCATGGTGGAGAAGATGAAAATTGTACTTGGCAATAAGGATCCCCACTCCCAGTGTTGATCTAGCTACAGGAGCTTTTGAGTGCTTATTCTGCCAGCAGCAGAAAGAACACTGGATCCATTTCACAGCTACTCTCTCCACAATGATTTAACAGATTTCCAAAAGCTGCTTGATAAAACTGAATGAAGTCACTGTTTATTACTTTAGTTGGCAGCACGAACCTGGGTGAGAGTGGCCTGAAAATGAGGTGAACTAAAGTCTCAATCAATGAATGGCTTTATTCAGAGCATCAGACAATTTATATAGTGAGGATTACAAAGTATGTCCTGAGTAAAGTGTATAATCACAAGGGCAATCCACATAATTCAAAAAGATGTATTTTTACCATAGAGGCATATGTATAACAAAAGCTGAAATAAATTTACTCTTATCTGCTACACTTTAAGGGATAACAAAAACACATAACAAGAACAATTTGATGCTTTGAAGAACTGAGTTCAAAAACCTACTATCTTGTATTCTTGGAGGTTTTGCACAAGCTCTCAGAAATCTGTTTACACAGCAGAGTTTTTGGAGTATGCCTCAACATTCCACGATGAAATATAATATATTTTGTAATTACTAGAAGAGAGAGTGAGGCTGAATATACATTTTCTCTTTATGAATACTTTTGCCAACAGTTCTATTCATGTACCTTTATTTACAATGTTTTTTTTTTTCACTATGATCAAGACATATCACAGGAAATCTCCACTATGGTCCAGCAGATGATTTAATGTAGCAGTGAAATCTATCATATCAAATTCTATCCATGTAACATACTATGAGGCAGCATGGACCTATCATGTAATACCATTCAAAATAAGTAACTATGGCACAATATGAATCTGAATTTTATCCTTTCCTTTCTTAACATAAGAAAGAATCATTTTCCATATACTCTTATAAGTATAACAAGTCTTTGTAAGATGCCTCATAAGAGACTAAACATCAGTATAATGTTGAAGCAATAGTTAGAATGTCAAATTTGGTGGGTTAAAAACACAGTCATTTGTACAATGATAAATATTAAAACCTAACATAATAACTAACTCATAGTTAGCTAGTGGATGTAGTTCTTCAAAGTTCAAACGTTTTAACATTCTTAAAGTAATTATGGTGACAGCCTAATCAATAACAATTGCATTAAAAATAACCCTTAAAATATGTAACTTAGCAGCTAATTAATGTATCAGTACATTAAGAGTTAGGTACTCTGTGGTAGATTTTTTTTCTGAGATGGGCTAGCAGGAGTTGTCTATGTAAAGCAACACAATTTCAGGTCAGTGTTATTTGTAACACAGCAGGAAATCTCTCAGTGTCTAAACACCATGTACAAAGTATAGGACTAGAAGAGACTTCAAATATCCTAATTTATGCAAGTTCTAAAGTTATCTATACAACTGTTTGTGAGTTGGTTCCTTTATTAACTTAACTATGGATCCTAACTACAAAAGGAATATCTATTAGTAAGGAAAAGATCTTCTAACATTTTTATATATGCCTATACTAGTAAATTTGTTTATTACAAACTTGTGGAGTAATCTCCCATACTCTTTTCTGACATTTTCTTTGATTAATTGGACCATTAGTGTGACAAGTAATTTATAATATCATTTATGCTCCAGTGCAAAGCTTAATATCCTCATGGTCATATGAGATTTTAATAAAGTGGAGAAATGACATACCTTTCTTCTAAACTGAATCTTTATTAAAATCACATACAATTATATTCATTTTCTCCAGCAAAGGCAATAAAAGCTGATCAATCTCCTCTGTTATGATACACCAGATTATCACTAAAATTTTACTATGTACTGAAGTAAACAAATGGCTTTGTAAAATATTTAAAATTATTCTTCATGATTCGCAAATGCATGCTTACCCCCAAAATTATTTATATAAGGACATTTACCATATTTTTCTGATTTACCAAATTATTTCAGACAATAGAGGTGAGTCATGGGTGAATTCTCAGCTTTCCAATAGGCTGATTAGATTTAATTTAGATAACATCAATTCTAAGGTGACTATCAAGTGTTATTCAAGCAAATAATTTGCACTTGGAAACTAGATGGTTTAATAAAAGTCTGAGAATGAAAATAAATATAAGAATAAATTACTATATTAAACCTTCCTATTTCTAGGCATTTTATGGAAAAGCATTATGGATTAATAAATATAGAGAGAACTTTTATTTATATAAATAGATTCATATTTTAAAATACTCAGACACTGAACCACCAATGAGGCAATATACATGAGCTGTTCCAAAGCCCCCAACACATATAGCAGAGGACTACCTGGTCTGGCCTCGGTGTGACAAGATGCACGCTTAACCCATGAAAGACTTGAGGCCCCAGGAAGTGGGGAGGCCTGGGAGGAGGGGGACCTCCTCTTTGAGATAGGGATGGGGGGAATGGGATGAGGAACTGTGGGATAGGGACCTGGAGTGGGGCAACTGCTGGATTGTAAAAAACAAAAATAATAGTAAATCAAAAAACCAAACCAAATCATAAAACACCCTTCATATTTAAATAAATTTTTATGAGGTTAAGTTGACAACTTGCAGTGAAACCTCTGTGGCTTCTTTTCTCCCTAACTAATGTCTGATGAGACATTTTACATGTTAGTTCTAGCCTAATGTATTAGACCATGAATGTACATGCTTATATAAAGGCAAGTCTACATTACCTATTCTCAGTACTATTGCATACAATAAATCTTCATCTTCAGAAGCTCTCAAATGCATTTTATAACTTTTCTTTTAAAAAATGTTATCAGTGCTTCTTATAAAACAGACCTGCTTGTAAAGCCTAAATGTTGCCACAGCAATATAGGCCCCAGTCAAATAACAAAAAAGAAAAACAAATGAATTTTCTAGCAATTTCAGTGAGGCTTACAAGAACTCAATTCTTACAAAAAAGAACTATATGAATTGTCATCTCATAAACATATCAACACAGTAAAGTGTGTTAAAGAAATGACATTTTTCAGATAACTTGGGTTTTATTTTATTGCTTTCAAATGGAAATGGGTATATAATGTTTAGTAAGTAAATTTTACTCTATTCTGAACTTTCAGGATTTCTTTAATTTTAGCAAGTGGTAACTTCCCAGTTTGGTGATGTTATAACTGAGTAGATCATTAATAACCACCCCACCAATGCTCCAAGACAGAAGGATGAAGAGAAGTAAAGGAATGTCTCTCTTCCAATTTTGCAGAACACTTCACTCTTCTTTTATCTTGTCAGTACTCTGCCACCAGATTTATTCTAAATTCACACAGTTTAAAATTACTTTTCTTTTTCAATTTTTATCTATTGCATTTTAATTTGTATGTATGATCATATTATTATACTGATATATTTTCCAGGAATAACCGGTAGATAGTTTAAAAAGAGATCTTTTTCATCCAGCAATTTTCAAAATCAATAGTGTCGTCTTTTTTTAAAAGAGATAAGAAGTATAAAATAAATCTTTTTAAACTGCCAATTTCCATCAATAACCAGCTGTGATATTTGACATAGGTACAATTGATGGAGAAGTCTCACATTGTCATTCTCTAGCTTTAAGGCAAGGTTTCACATTAAATGCGCAAAATTTCTAGTCTGGGAGAAAGCTAGGGATTCATATCCTATGACCAAATGTTCACACTAGTATTAAGTAAATGTTTCTGGAAAGGTGCAAGAAAAAAAAGCAGGTTGAAACTTCATTTTTTACTATAAAAAGCTAAATCTTAGGGCCATATGCATAAATATTAGAAATAACTAAACACAAACTAGAGAAATACTTTTAACAATCACAGTTCTGTAGGTCAAAGACAGGCTTATGTACTTAAATGTTTCTATTTGCTTAAAATTTTATAAGGATTTTATAATTTTTATTTCTTTTTTAATTAGTTTATTTTTTTAATTTTATTTTATTTTCTAAGTTTTTTTTTATTTACATTCAAAATCATTTCCCCTTTCCCATTTCCTCCCTCCCCAAAAGTCCCATAAGCCCGCTTCCCTCCCTCTTTTCCCCATTCAACCCCCTCTCACTTCTCTGTCCTGGCGTTCCCCTACATCCAGTCTTTCCAGGACCAGGGGTCTCTCCTTCCATCTTCTTGGAAATCTATTGATATGTGAATTGTGTCTAGGGTATTCCGAGATTCTGGGTTAATATCCCCTTATCAGTGACTGCATACCATGTGTGTTCTTTTGTGATTGGGTTACCTCACTAAGGATGATATTTTCAAGTTCTGACCATTTGCCTAGGAATTTCGTGAATTCATTGTTTTTAATTGCAGTGTAGTATTCCATTGTGTAAATATACCACATCTTCTGAATCCATTCCTCCGTTGAGGGACATCTGGGTTCTTTCCAGCTTCTGGCTATTATAAATAAGGCTGCTATGAACATAGTGGAGCATGTGTCCTTATTGCATGCAGGTAAAGCCTCTGGGTATATGCCCAGGAGTGGTATAGCCGGATCCTCCGGAAGTGTCATGCCCAGTTTTCTGAGGATCCGCCAGACTGCTTTCCAGAGTGGTTGTACCAGCCTGCAATTCCACCAGCAGTGGAGGAGTGTTCCTCTTTCTCCACATCCTCGCCAACAACTGCTGTCTCCTGTGCTTTTGATCTTAGTCATTCTGACTGGTGTGAGATGGAATCATCTCACACTAGTTTATTTTTTTTACACTCCGTATTTTATTCCCCTCACCCCTATCCACTCTCCAACTGTTCCACATCCCGTACCTCCTCCCTACCCTGTCTTCACGTGGATGTCCCTACCCCACACCCCACCTGACCTCCAAACTCCCTAGAGCCTCCGGTCTCTTGAGGGTTGGGTGCATCATCTCTGAATGAAAACAAACCTGGCAGTCGTCTACTGTGTGTGTTGGGGACCTCATAGCAGCTGCTGTATGCTTCCTTGTTAGTGATCCAGCGTTTGAGAATGCATCAGAGACCTGGGAGGTGAAAGACTCTTAGTACTCAAAGGGAGGGACCTTAAATGAAATGCCCAACAGTAGGGAGAGGGAACTTATAGAACTCACCTCCAGCAGAAAGACCGGGCATCAAATGAATGAGAGGGGGGCCATCCCACAGTCACAACTCTGACCCATAATTATTCCTGTCTGAAATAATTATAGGGATAGAAATGGAGAGGTGCCTGAGGAAAAGAAGGTCCAGTGACAGGCCCAAAGTAGAATCCAACTCAAGGGGGATGTCCCAAGACCTGACTCTGTTACTGAGGCTATGGAGAGCTCACAAAAGGGGTCCTAGCATGGCAGCAATCTGGAAGATGCAACAAGCAACTAAAAGAGTCAGATGCAGATCTTTGCGCCCAACCAATGGACAGAAGTCTATGGCCCCTGTTGCTGAATTAGAGAAGGCTGGAAGAGGCTGAAAAGAAGGACCAACCTGTAGGAGGACTAGCAGGCTCAATTAAACTGGACCCCCGATACCTCTAAAATTTTTAATTCTTTATAATATTTCTTTGTTATTGAGAATTTCATAAACATAGTGAAACTATTTTCTTGGATTATAGATTCACACTGAGAGAATGTAACCGTCTTTTGGCAACAAAGCCTGTTTAATGATTGACTGCTTCCTGAAATTTTAGGCCAAAAGGTCAGGTAATGTTTGACCTCTGCAATGCTCAAGGTTCTCTTTCCCTGTCAAAATGATTGACAAGATTTTTGGATGCCTGTGCAAATTTGAGCTTTGAGAACACCTAGCTGTTAAAATAAAGACTGATTTTGACACCATTTAAGAGAAAGAAATGTAAGTATTTCTGGCAGTACAGACACTAACGGCATAGTTTTACTCAAAAATATTTTATCACTTGCTGTGGCTAACTTATTTAGGGTATTTCTTTAAAAATAGGTATGATTATAAGTGTTAATCACTATGATTAATTCAGAGACAATTTGGTAACAAATATAATCTTCACAAGTAGTAATGTGACTACACTAACTTTGAGAACATTAACTCTATTGATGCTTAACTAATAACAATATAATCAAAGCTGATATGAGGACCTAAACTAATTCCAAGAAATAAAAAATAAAAACTAGCCCACAAAATTTGATCCTGTGATTCTTATACTCACTCTTTTTTTTTAAAGATTTATTTATTTATTATATGTAAGTACACTGTAGTTGTCTTCAGACACGCCAGAAGACAGTGTCAGATCTCATTAGGGATGGTTGTGAGATACAATGTGGTTGTTCGGATTTGAACTCAGGACCTTCGGAAGAGCAGTCAGCACTCTTAACCGCTGAGCCATCTCTCTAGTCCTATACTCACTCTTTTATCAAACATTCCTCTTAAATGTAAAAATAAACTGAATTTATACAATTATTTCCTAATTCACTAGGGTAGCAGACTAGGTAATACATACTTTGGCTATGTAGTAATTGTTGCAAATTAATGAGGTGACATTTTTATTTTAAGAGACAGAATAACAGGACATCTCTGAGAATATTTGTGTCAGCAATGATGTGCACACAAAGATTATTGTTTATGTGCAATCAATTTTTACATTTAAAAGAAGATTGTGGTAGAAGAGCTAGTATTGTAATCAGAGTCAACTTTTTTCATAGCTGAATCTTTAATGTTATAATGAAATGGTGGAAACAACTTGGTCATTTTCCTGCAATAATCAGTTTGTTTATATATAGATAGAAGCCAATGATGGTTATCAGTTATGGGCCAGTTCACAGGTAATGGAAATATCAGAAGTGACTTTTATAATTAACTTTTTGTAAATATTATTATGATATTTCATAATTTTTTCTATTTAATGGGTGTACTGGCTGGTTTTGTGTGTCAACTTGACACAGGCTGGAGTTATCACAGAGAAAGGAGCTTCAGTTGGGGAAGTGCTTCCATGAGATCCAACTGTGGGGCATTTTCTCAATTAGTGATCAAGTCGGGGAGGGCTCCTTGTGGGTGGTACCATCCCTTGACTGATATTCTTGGGTTCTATAAGGGAGCACGTTAAGCAAGCCAGGGGAAGCAAGCCAGTAAGGAACATCCCTCCATGGCCTCTGCATCAGCTCCTGCTTCCTGACATTCTTGAGTTCCAGTCTTGACTTCCTTTCGTGATGAACAGCAATGCAGAAGTGTAAGCTGAATAAGCCCTTTCCTCCCAAACTTGCTTCTTGGACATGATGCTTGTGCAGGAATAGAAACCCTGACTAAGACAAATTGGTACTAATGTAGTGGAGTATTCCTGTGACAACTTGACCATGTTTTGGGGAGGACTGTGGAAGGACTTTGGAACTTTGGGCTAGATGATCCATTCAGTGTTAAGAGCTCTGTCGAATGTTCTGTAGGAATTTGGAAGATAATGTTGAGACCAGTGCAGACGATGGAGTCCTGGCTTGTGAAATTTCGGAGGGAAGATTAAAGACTCTTCTCAGGGTCATGTTTTGATTGTGAAAATTCTGTGATTTTGGTTAGCTGGGGCTGAAGAATCAGCTGTGATTAACAAGATACCAGAACCACTAAAGCAAACCTTTGTGTTACTGGGACTATTGATGCTGGTTAACTGGAGCTAAGAAATTAGCGGTGATTAAGAAGAGACCAGCATCACTGAGATGAAATCTTCTAGGAAGTGTTTTTTGAGAGCACAGAGGCTGTGTTCCAGAGATAGCCACAGTTGTATTTTTTGCTGTGGCTGGACTTGGTACTGTCTAAGTGTCACCCAGGTGGTACTGATTTTGAAGGCATGAAGGGGTCATGAAGAGCAGCTGAGGCTCAGCACTGTGAGAGGCTGTGGAAGGCCATTGGTGAAGGTGCAACCTCAATTGCCATTGATGGCCCAGGACTGAAGGGGTCATGCACAGGAGTTGAGGCTTGGCACTATGTAGAAGGCCTATGAGAGGCTATTGGTGATGCCTAGTTACAGCAGAAGAGAGCAGTGTTTTGGAGATGCCAGTGCCATGAGATGTCCACCAAGAGCAGCAGCAGCAGTGGAGTATAGGCAGCTGGAGCCTAGAAGACAAGCTGTGTGCTCCAAAGGGCAGAGCTGGAGAAGTGATCCAAGCCCTTGGAGGAGCCCGGAAGATTGTGAGTTGGATCCCAGACATTGAACCATTGGAGTTTGAGTTTTGCTTTTGATTGTGACTGTGGACTGATATTTTTCCCTCTTGAAGGAAGAAAGTATTTTAGTGGTGCCCACAGTAAAGAGACTTTGAATTTTTAAAAGACTGAATTTTAAAAGATATTGGACCTTTTAAAGGGATTGAATTTTTAATATATAAAGACTGTGGAACCTTTAAAGTTGTTTAGATCTTGGGGATGAATAAGAAAGTAAGGGTTGAGGCTTAATAGTGATGTGTTTGTATGTCAAATTGACAAGGGATCAATTGTACTGGCTGGTTTTGTGTGTCAACTTGACACAGGCTGGAGTTATCACAGAGCTTCCGTTGGGGAAGTGCCTCCATAAGATCCAACTGTGGGGCATTTTCTCAATTAGTGATCAAGGGGGAGGGTCCCTTGTGAGTGGTACCATTCCTGGACTGGTATTCTTGGGTTCTATAAGAGAGCAGGCTGAGCAAGCCAGGGGAAGCAAGTCAGTAAGGAACATCCCTCCATGGACTCTGCATCAGCTCCTCCTTGAGTTCCAGTCCTGACTTCCTTTTGTGATGAACAGCAACACAGAAATGTAAGCTGAATAAACCCTTTCCTCCCTAACTTGCTTCTTGGTTATGATGTTTGTGCAGGAATAGAAATCCTGACTAAGACAACGAGTATATAAAAAACAGGCTTCCTTATGGCATGTTCATGAATACTTTACCTTGATCCATGTTTTTTCACAGTCCTTTCCTCTATCACTTCACTACCTTTACCAATATATTTTGACTCACAGTTGTTTCCATTTTTATGTTATTATCCTCAATCTTTCCTACTTCCTTTAACCCTCCTTTCCCCATCATGGTCTTCTTCTAGTTGCATGGACTATAACTACACTCACAAGCACATATATAAACACAGACAAAATTTTAAAGCTGGTATTCATGTATATGATACAATATACAATATTTATTTGTCTGAGTTTTATGTTGTAAAATTAATATTGTAATTTCTAGACCTACCCACTTTCCAAAATGTTCAAAATTTTAATTTTCTTCATGGTTGATTAAAATTATACTACATGCATGTGTCAGATTTTCATTTTCCATTCTTCTTTTAATGCATATATAAGCTGGTTTCATCTCCATAATATGGTAAGTAAGACAATATATGTAAGAATATTGGTCCTAGGATTTCAATCTTTTAGTATATGCTTAGGAGTGCTACAGTTAGGAAATATGGTAGTTCTACTGTTAGGACTTTGTCTTTTAACCTTAATTTTTATTTCATGTATATGAGTAACTGCTATTCAGTGACTTTGGAGGATAATAGAAGAGAATGAGTGATCAGCTATCCCAATACTCTCACTGGAAAACAGGTCAGACAGGGACCCCAGAAGTGCAAACAGTGTTTCCAGTGCAAAATCTAATGGTCAACTTGAATATAGAACTTGAAATGTTCAGTTTTTTCTTGTTGTCTTACTGCCATACAGAAGGCATCAAAAACATTGACAGCTTGTAAGAAATATCATTTTTCTTCTCCCACTCTTCTGAAATTTTCCTCACTTACCCTTCCATCCAAATCCATACTCTGTCTCTCCTTAGAAAAGAAATAGATACCTAGAGAACAATAATAAAATAAAATAAGATTAAAAAATTCAAATACTGAGTCCATACCATACATGTCCTTTTGCATCTGAGATACCTCACTCAGGATGATATTTTCTAGTTCCATCCATTTACATGCAAATCTCAGGATGTCCTCATTCCTAATAGTTGAGTAGTACTGCATTGTGTAAATGAACCACATTTTCTGTATCCATTCTCTTGCAGTGGGTTATCTGGTATGCATGTTATGTACTCACTAATAAGTGGCTATTAGCAAAAAACTCAAGTCTTGAGTACAGAACACTCAAGATACAGTCCACAGAACTCAAGAAAATCAACAAGCTGAAGGGCCCAAGTGAGGGGGTGAGGGAAGAGGGGAACCTGATCTGGTATTGGGTTAGGGAAAAGGACTGAAGCCCTGAGGGCCAGCGTAAAGAAGGGAAACTGGCAGCCTCAGGAGGTAGGAGATTGTGAGATAACCATCAGATTGTACCAGAGACCTGGGAGGTGAGAGGCTCTCAGGACTCAAAGGAAGGATCTTAGATATAATGCCCAGCAGTAGTGCGAGGGAGCATATAGAACCCATCTCTAACAGGAAGATAAGGCATCAAGTGAGGGAGGCTGTTGCCATCCCACAATCAAAATGTTGACCCAAACTTATTCCTGCATGAAAGAACTGCAGGGATGGAAATGGAGAGGAGCCTGAGAAGGTCTAGCAACAGGCCCAAAGTGGGATCCAGCTCAAGGGGAGGTCCCAAGGCCTGACACTATTACTGAGGCTATGGAGCACTCACATAAAGGAACCTATCATGACTATCCTCTGAAAGACCCAACAAGCAACTGAAAGAGTCAGATGCAGATATTTGCACCCAACCAATGGATAGAAACTGCTGATGCCTGTGGTTGAATTAGAGAAAAGCGGGAAGAAACTGAGGAAGAGGGTGACCCTGTAGGAAGACCAGCAGTTTCAATTAACCTGGATCCCTGAGATCTCTCAAAAACTGGATCACCAACCAGGCAGCCTATACCAGTTGATATGAGTCCCCCAATACATATAGAGGACTGCTGGGTCTTGGTTCAGTCATAGTAGATGAACCTAACCCTCAAGAGATTGGAGACCCTAGGGAGTTCAGAGGTCTGGTTGGATGGGTGGTGGGTGGTAGGTGATGGGGACATCCTCATGGAGACAGGGCTCTGGTGAGAAGGTATGGGATGTGGAAAAGTCAGAGGGTGGGATGGGGGGGTGAATAAAATCTGGAGTAGAAAGAAAAAGAACGAAGGAGTCCAAGGGACAGGAGCACAGAGATGAAAATAAAGCAACAAAAGCAAAGAATTTATTAGAATTTTATTTGTCTCCAACATGTAATAAAGACAGCAGTCTGGTGGTTTCTCAGAAAACTGGGCATGACATTCCCAGAGGATCCTGTTATACCACTCCTGGGCATATACCCAGAGGCTTCCCCTGCATGCAATAAGGACACATGCTCCACTATGTTCTTAGCAGCCTTATTTATAATAGCCCAAGCTGGAAAGAACCCAGCTGTCCCTCAAAAGAGGAATGGATACAGTTATTGTGGTATATGTACACAATGGAATATTATTCAGCTATTAAAAACAATAAATTCATGAAATTCTTAGGCAAATGGATGGAACTAGAAAGTATCATCCTGAGTGAGGTAACCTAATCACAAAAGAACACACATGGTATATACTCACTAATAAGTGGATATTAACCCAGAAGCTTGGAATACCCAAGATACAATTCACAGACCAAATAAAGCTCAAGCAGAGGATGGCCTAGTTGGTCATCAAAGGGAGGAGAGGCCCTTGGTCCTGAGAAGGCTGTATGCCCCAGAATAGGGGAATGCTAGAACAGGGAAGAGGGAGTGGCTGGGTTGGTGAGTAGGGGAAGGGGAGGTGGGCTAGGGTGGTTTTTGAGGGGAAACCAGAAAAGGGGATAACATTTGAAGTATAAATTAAGAAAACATTTAATAACAAAAATGAACTGTGCTAAAAAAAATTCTATTTGTAAACCTGTTGCTTTGTATTTATATATGTATATGTATATATATATGTATATATATATAATGTGTAAATAAAGGGCAAAGTATATAGGAAAAATCATAATAGAAAAACAAACAAGAATAAAGCACAATGAACACATATAGATGTATGGACTACACATACCTCCACTTCCTCCCCCCCCCACACACACACATAAGTGAGTTTGTTTTGTATTGACCATCTTCTGCTATCTATGGAGCTTACTCTTAGAAATAGTTTCAATACCCATTGAAACTTTATTGGAGAAGACTAATTTTTAATTTTTGAGTGGTTATTAGAGATTGCATCTGGACTAGGAATGGGGACAAATGTCTGTTTCTCCTCCCAGTGATGGAAAGTACATTAGTAAAGCCATGTGAATATCCTGTGGATGCTGCCATAGTCTCTGTGAGTTCATATATGCACCAATCATGATGGGTTTTGAAAAATTTGTCTCCTTGATGTCCCCCATCTCCTCTTGTTTTTAGAATTTCCAATATATAAAAAGAACTCAAGAAGTTAGACTCCAGAGAGACAAATAACCCTATTAAAAATGGGGTACAGAGCTAAACAAAGAGTTCTCACCCGAAGAATATCTAATGGCTGAGAAGCATCTAAAGAAATGTTCAACATCCTTAGTCAATAGGGAAATGCAAATCAAAACAACCTTGAGATTCCACCTCACACCAGTCAAAATGGCTAAGATTAAAAACAGAGAAGACAGCAGTTGTTGGCGAGGATGTGGAGAAACAGGAACACTCCTCCACTGCTGGTGGGATTGCTTTTAGAATTTTTTTACTTTCTTTTCCATAATGTTCCCTGAATCCCAACAGAAGGTATTTGACAACCCATTTAGGACAACATCTCCCACTCGCTTCATACAGTCTGGCTGTAGCTCTCTATATTTGTTCCCATCTATGGCAGAAATCTTTTCTAATGACATTTGAGTAAGGCATTGATATATGCATGTAAGAATATCCTTAAGGGTCATTGCTTGGCTATGTTAATTTAGCAGAAAAGTATTTGGTTTTACCCTGGTCTATCTAGTCTCAGGTTCTTGCCCACATAAGCAGTGTCAGAGTGGGTCAGCCTCTCATGGAATGGGTCTTAAATCTAATCAAATATTGGTCAGTTACTCCCACAGGCTTGTGACGCTATTGTACAAGCACATCCTGCAAGCAGGTCATTAATGTATATCTAAGGTTTTGCAGCTCAAGTTTTGTTTACCTTTGTGCTTTGGTAGTGCGTACAGTACCTTCCTGGACCATAGAATTAGACAGTACCATTTGTTGAAAAGGCTATCTTTTTTCCACTGGATGGTTTTAGTTCCGTTGTCAAAGATCAAGTGACCATAGGAGTGTGGATTCATTCCTGGGTCTTCAATTCTGTTTCATTGATCTACATGCCTGTCACTGTACCAATACCATGCGGTTTTTAACACTATTGCTCTGTAGTACAACTTGAGGTCCGGGATACTGATTCCCCCAGAGGTTCTTTTACTCTTGAGAATAGTTTTAGCTATTCTGGGTTTTCTGTTATTCCAGATGAATTTTTGAATTGCTCTTTCTAACTCTATGAAGAATTGAGTTGGGATTTTGATGGGGATTGCATTGAATCTGTATATTACTTTTGGTAAGATGGTCATTTTTAATATATTAATCCTGCCAATCCATGAGCATGGCAGATTTTTCCATCTTCTGAGGTCTTCTTCAATTTCTTTCTTCAGAGACTTGAAGTTCTTGTCATGCAGATCTTTCACTTGTTTGGTTAGAATCACGCCAAGATACTTTATATGGTTTGTGGCTATCGTGAAGGGTATCATTTCTCTTACTTCTTTCTCAGCCTGCTTATCCTTTGAGTATAGGAAGGCTACTGACTTGCTTGAGTTGATTTTATATCCGGCAACTTTGCTGAAGTCGTTTATCAGCTGTAGGAGTTCTCTGGTGGAGTTCTTTGGGTCGCTTAAATATACTATCATATCGTCTGCAAATACTGATAGTTTGATTTCTTCATTTCCAATTTTTATCCCTTTGATCTCTTTTTGTTGTCTAATTGCTCTAGCTAGAACTTCAAGTACTATATTGAAAAGATATGGAGAGAGAGGGCAGCCTTGTCTAGTCCCTGATTTAGTGGGATTGCTTCAAGTTTCTCTCCATTTAGATTGATGCTGGCTACCGGTTTGCTGTAAATTGCTTTTACTATGTTTAGATATGGGCCTCGAATTCCTGATCTTTCCAAGACCTTTAGTATGAAAGGATGCTGAATTTTGTCAAATGCTTTCTCAGCATCTAATGAGATGACCATGTGGTTTTTTTCTTTGAGATTGTTTATATAGTGGATTATATTGATGGATTTCCTTATATTGAACCATCCCTGCATCCCTGGGATGAAGCCTACTTGATCGTAGTGAATGATCATTTTGATGTGTTCTTGGATTCGGTTGGCAAGAATTTTATTGAGTATTTTTGCATCGATATTCATAAGAGAGATTGGCCTGAGATTCTCTTTCTTTGTCGGATCTTTGTGTGCTTTTGGTATTAGTGTAATTGTGGCTTCATAGAACGAGTAGGGTAGTGTTCCTTCTGTTTCTATTTTGTGGAACAGTTTGAAGAGTATTGGTATTAGGTCTTCTTTGAAGGTCTGATAGAATTCTGCACTAAAACCATCTGGACCTGTGATTTTTTTGGTTGGAAGACTTCCAGTGACAACTTCTATTTCTTCAGGGGTTATAGGACGGTTTAGATGGTCTATTTGATCCTGATTCAATTTTGGTATTTGGTATCTGTCAAGGAAATTGTCCATTTCCTCGGGATTTTCTAGTTGTATTGAATACAGGTTTTTGTAGTAGGATCTGATGATTTTTTTAATTTCCTCAGTTTCTGTTGTTATCTCTCCCTTTTCGTTTATGATTTTATTAATTTGGAGACTATCTCTGTGCCCTCTGGTTAGTCTGGCTAAGGGCTTATCTATCTTGTTGATTTTCTCAAAGAACCAAATCCTCGTTTTGTTGATTCTTTGTATGGTTTTATTTGTTTCTACTTGATTGATTTCAAATGGTGCTGGCTCAACTGGAGGTCAACATGCAGAAGAATGCAAATTGACCCATTCTTATCTCCTTGCACTAAGCTCAATTCCAAGTGGATCTAGGACCTCCACATAAAACCAGACACCCTGAAACTAATAGAAAGGAAACTAGGGAAGAACCTTGAACATATGGGCACAGGGGAGAATTTCCTGAACAGAACTCCAATAGCTTATGCTCTAAGATCAAGAATAGACAAATAGGACCTCATTAAATTACAAAGTTTTTGCAAGGCAAAAGACACTGTCAAAAAGACAAAGCGGCAACCAACTAACTGGGAAATGATCTTTACCAACCCTACATCCGACAGAGGGCTAATATCCAATATATACAAAGAACTCAAGAAGTTAAACTCCAGAGAGGCAAGTAACCCTATTATAAAATGGGGTACTGAGCTAAACAAAGAGTTCTCACCTGAAGAATATCTAATGGCTGAGAAGCACCTAAAGATATGTTCATCATCCTTAGTCATTAGGGAAATGCAAATCAAAACAACCCTGAGATTCCATCTCACACCAGTCAGAATGGCTAAGATCAAAAACACAGGAGACAGCAGTTGTTGGCGAGGATGTGGAGAAAGAGGAACACTCCTCCACTGCTGGTGGAATTGCAAGCTGGTACAACCACTCTGGAAAGCAGTCTGGCGGTTCCTCAGAAAACTGGGCATGACACTCCCGGAGGATCCTGCTATGCCACTCCTGGGCATATACCCAGAGGCTTTACCTGCATGCAGTATGGACACATGCTCCACTATGTTCATAGCAGCCTTATTTATAATAGCCAGAAGCTGGAAAGCACCCAGATATTCCTCAACAGAGGAATGGATTCAGAAGATGTGGTATATTTACACAATGGAATACTACTCTGCAATTAAAAACAATGAATTCATGAAATTCCTAGGCAAATGGTCAGAACTTGAAAATATCATCCTTAGTGAGGTAACCCAATCACAAAAGAACACACATGGTACGCAGTCACTGATAAGGGCATGTTAACCCAGAATTTCAGAATATGCTAGGCAGAATTCGCATATCAATAGATTTCTAAGAAAATGGGAGGAGAGACCCCTGGTCCTGGAAAGACTGGATGTAGGGGAACGCCAGGACAGAGAAATGAGAGGGGGTTGAATGGAGAAAAGAGAGAGGGAAGGGGGCTTATGGGACTTTCGGGGAGGGAGGAAACGGGAAAGGGGAAATGATTTGGAATGTAAATGAAAAAAACCTTAGAAAATAAAAAAAAAAAAAACTGTTCGGTTTTTAAAATGTTGCACTTGCTTATTTTTAGAAAAAAAAACCTGATAAGTTCTTAGTTTAAATTTAGAAAATGCTATATCAAGAAGAAATTAGAACTATAAAATTTTAACAAAATTAGTTGAAAATTTCATTCCAGAAAAATACTTGAAGCTTATCTAACTAGTCTAGTCAAAAATTCACTATGTTTTCCTGTAGCACATGAATAATTACATCACAGACATTACTATATGAGTTAAGCTGTTCTCCTGTGGGGACATTTATATTTTGACTTTGTTACTTCCATAGCTGTTTAATTTTAACTTATGAAAATAAAAGATGGCATTTTTGTTGTATTTGTTTTAATTTATTTATTTAAAAAATTTAATTAATGTAATTATATTGCTTCCATACTCTCTCTCATCTGTTCTCACCCTTCTCATCTTTACCACTTCCAAATTCATGGTCTCCTCTTCTTTAATCATTGCTGTAACATAAACATTTAAGTGAACAAACATGTAAATACAATGTAAAAAAAAAAAAAAAAAGAATTAGCCAGTAGTGGAGAAGGCTCTAGGTAGGCACCAGCTCAATTTCTCCAAAATTCAATGAGTAGTGTAATCTTCAGTAGTAGGACCTTACTCTCTGTTTCTAGAGAGCAACCATAGCCTTTGCAATAGCCAAGATTGTTTAGAGGTTTCCATGAGACCCCTTTACCCAAAAAGTTAATTAGATATAAACCATTACTGGAACTAGAAGTGTCATTTAATGATGAGAGACATTCAGTTGGGACTGTGTCTCCTCTAGTAATTTTACTTAGATAAACTTTATATATGAATATATTTTAGGAAGATTCTATCTGAAATTTCCATATGACCCCTCAAATGACCCTTAGTTTTAACTGTTTCTCCCTATATTTTCTCTGCACCCTTTCTTCCCCCTGCTTCTCTAGTAGATATTCCCATTCCAGTATGTCTGCTCATCTTCATCTATAACTCTCTATTATATACCCCTTCCCTCAAGTTGTCCACCTTCATTCCTCCCAGTATTCCCTTACCCTAACTAACATATGTGATTATATGTAGTTTGTTTACTAAAGACATAACAACTAACAGACACATAAAAGCAAATATATACTTTATTTATCTTTGTGAGTCTGAGATGGATCCCTTGGGATGAGTTTTTCATGCTCTGTCCACTTTCTTCAAATTCTCTGGGCATAAACATGAATTTCAAAATGTAATTTATCTGAACAATAGTGTCAATAAATAGTAAACAATAGTAGTGAATATCCAGTAATAACCAAAAGAAATGTAATACAAAAAGTACCAGAAAGATACTTGTACTAACATGTTACTAAAGCACTGTATTTTTATATTTTTTTAAAAAAATTATTTATTTTTATTTTGTGAGCATTGACTGGTGTTTTGCCTGCATACGTCTTTGAATGGATGTTTGATGCCCTGGAATGGGAATCACAGACAGTTGTATGCTGCTGTATGGGAGCTGGAAATTAAACCTGGGTCCTCTGGAAAAGCAGCCAATGTTCTAAAATCCTGAGCCATCTCTCTAGCCCCTAAAGTACTACTTTTAATAGCTAAACTCTTTAATTAAATGAAGGCCCATAAGAGTATTAATAGATAAAGAACTTAAAGCATACATACAAAATAACTGCTGTTTTTAAATTTAGAATGTTTTTAGTTTTGATTTATTGAGGCATGTATATATTCTAAGTCTACATGTTAGTCATTTTATTTTCTATATTGTTTTATTAAAAACATGAAATTTTGAATTTTAACAATGATTCTTAATCGCACATAAGCTTATACAAATTGAAGATCATGTAGACAAATAACCAGAGATCAAAGACACAACATACCTTCAGAACTAGCATAAGTAACACAGGTTACTTTTATGCATCATTCAAGTGGATGAATTTTACCATCAGCCCTTCAAAAACAAACAACTGTGAACCTGTAAGTAATCAATAGTTTAAAGGTTATCTACAAATAAGAATAGCTTTAAATAGGTTAAATGGATTATTAAATAGAGACATATTCTAAAGCATCTCTTCTTACTTTTACAATAGTAATTTAATGTTCTTATTTGGGTAAAAAGTTCAGGGATGCCATTCAACACATGGTAAGGTCAGAGGACAACTTTCCTGGTCTCCCATTCCACCATAGATTTCTTTGAGATTGTACTCAGGTAAAATTTGAGTGCAGAGGTCTTTACCCACTGAGCTATCTTTCTAGCCCATGATTTATTATTAATAAAAAAAAATAGAAACTTAAATTGAAGTTCCACAAGAAATCTTTCAAGAAAAATTAAATTTTTATTTGTGAGGAAAAAAAGTACAAACAATGAGTTTGATTAAAGAGCAATCCATTTTGTCATAGATTTTTAACTTTTAAATTGAGATTTAAAAATTCTGGTGATTATGGTGTTTAAAGGAGGCTGTCAGGTCCCCTAGAACTGATGTTACATATAATGGTAAACAACCATAAATGTATGCTTGAAATTAAATTGGGCCTTACACAGGAATAGTAAGCACTCTTAACCTCTAAATAATTTCTCCAGCCCTATGGAAATTACTAATTAAGGAGAATAAAATTAATAATTTGTGTCCTTGTGATCATCTATGGTATTATATGGTACTATATGATACAACCAAAATCAAATAGGAGATTCAAGTTTTCACTTCAAATGTTTATTTAATTTATATATATTTTTTGGTATTTAAAACATTCTGCTAAAGCATCATTTTATTATAAGATGAATGAAATTAGTACATATTGCAAGCATCATAGTAATACACTAAAGTGTTATTTTTTACAAAGTTAACATTACATTTTAAAATTTTCTTTCAAATAAAAATTTATTGTACGTTTTAAATAAATAAATAAAACTCCTAAAATACCTTAAATAATTATTATGGTTTTCCTCTAAAAATGTTAATTAAGAAAACCAAACACCTTCAAGCATTTTTTTCATTCCTATTTATTTTCACTACCAAATAATTTTAAGGTCACATAAAGGGAAAAGTGAATACTCACTCTTTAGATATCTTTCCCATATGCTTCCAATATATAATTTGGAAGGCAAAAGAATACTTGGTAACTAAATTACCAAATGTATTTTCTTGCAATAAAAATAGAAGTGCCTTTGTAGAAATGCTGTGGGATTTTCCTATTAAACATGGTGGAATAATTTCTTACCATCTGTAGCATTCATTTAAAGAATGTAAACAGCGGTATATTTGCCATCTGTTTGAGAGATTTTTGAAGATAGATAGTTTTGAATCTGTCATTCAGTGATATCACCAATTTTATCATCTAAAGATGATGCTTTAAACTATGATCGATGGCAGTTTTGGTAGTCAGACATATATGTTATGGGTATGAGCCATCCAAGGGCAATAAAGATAGCCAGTAACAGTCATAATAGTTCTGCTAACACCAATAAAACAGTACAGAATTGCTATTTGAAAACATCTAACATCTTGCTGAAGGTGAAGAGGAAATTATCTGTGGGATGAGTACTGCATATCAGTTCACACCAGGTAGCTATTAAGCAGGTAATTTACAAACCCAGCCCTTCCCATACCCTTGGAAACATTTTGAAAAATGATGCTGCCCACAGGAATTTTCTCCAGGCTTTTAATCCAACCCAGTGTTCCAGATCAATTAGTTCCTGTGAATATTCGAGAAAGCAAAGTACAGAGTAATTTACAAGTTTACTAAATAGATGAAATCAGATGTTCCTGTCACGTTTTCAAGGATAAAAATGTTCTCATGAAATTAAGGGTCCAACTAGTTTAGAAAGGTTAGAATATTTATGTGAGTGAAACAAATAAAATGATCCCTTTAAAATTACATATTGATTTTAAGACAGGAAAGTTTTGTAGGTGAGTTGGTGTCCTTATCCCTTATCTGGGGTTCTGGTCTGGGTAAAGGAGGTAGCCTCTTCAGGTTCCACATCCCGATTGTTTAGCCATCTGGCTAAGGTCATTTCCATTGATTCTTGGGAGCCTGTCCTATCCTAGGTCTCTGGGACTTCCTAGAGATCCATCCTCTGCCCCAACCCTTGCAGCTGCTGAATTACATTCATTCCCCTGGTCCTCTGGGCCTCTCTCCTGACTCTACCAACTGACCTTGCCTCCCCATTTCCTTCCTCCTACCCTACTACCCAGTTCTTGTCTAAAAGAAAGGCAGAGAAGGAACAAAGATTGAAAGAAAGGCCAACCAATAACTGGCCCTGCTTGAATTCCATCCCATGGGCAAGCACCAATCTCTGACCTTATTAATGATACTCTGCTATGCTTGCAGAGAGGAAGGAGCCTAGCACAACTGTCCTCTGAGAGGTTCTACCCAGCAGCTGACTGAAACAGATGCAGATATCCACTAACAAACATTGGACTACGGTCGGGTAGGGGACACTTTTGGAAGAACTAGGGGAAGGACCTGAAGAGGATGTAAACCCCACAGGAAAACCAATGGAGTCAACTAATCTGGACCGCTGGGAGTTCTCAAAGACTGAGTCGCCAACCAAAGAACATACCCTGGCTAGAACATAGGACCTGGCAGATATGTAGCAGAAATGCAGCTCAGTCTTCATGGCTGTCTTGTTTGGCCTTAGTGGGATTTGCCTAATCTAGCAGAGACTAGATATGCCAAGATTGAGGGGCAGATATGCAGGGGGTCCTGACAGTCTCAGAGGAGAGAGGGAAGGGTGTTAGGGGAAGAGACAGGACAAGGAAGGGGAGCAGTGGTTTGGATATAAATAAATAAATACCCAAAAAAACAAAAGCAAAAAAACTACATATTAGTTGAAAAAATACTGTAAGACTTCTTTTGGCATCAAATTATAAACTTCAAAGTAATTCCTAAATAATGCTTTTCTGTTCATGGAGGCACATGTACCTGGAGGCAGAAGCTATTAATAACAGTTTAACTACATTATGACAGAGAGAAGAGACTGTCACATGTTTAGTGAGCCTCTAGGTACTAAATGGATCTAGCTGACAATTCAAGTTATTAAATAAAACTTAGTACTTTTTTGTTCTTCTTTTGGTTTGGTTTGGTTTGGTTTAGTTCGGTTTTTGTTTTGTTTGTCCGTCTGTTTGGTTTGGTTTTTGCTGCTGGTTCAGTCACTAGATTGTTGAGTGTGAGGTTCAGGGAGTTAGCCATGAGATTATGTCTCCTATTAATATCAAAAGCTAAACTCACAAACTCTTACCAGAATGATTGCCCAAACTTTAACTGAACAAGAAAAATACCAATAAACATGTTAAATTTGATGGAAAACCCTCATATGCCCTCAATCTGATTCAAAGAGCTATAGGCAACTGAGAAAAGCTGGGAATTGAAGGGGCCCTCCCCAGGCAAGAGCACGATAATTGATTTTCCAGTGCCAAATGGTCATCCTTGAAATCATATACACAACTGATATTTTGTGTAATGAGCATATATATATATCAATGTAGCAACAATTAATGAAAAAGGAGGCTCTTCTGGAACTCATGTAGGATCTGACTGATCTTCAACTCAGAGATTTCCCTGTCTCTGCCTCCTGAGTATTGATATTAAAGGCATGTACCAACATACATAACTTTTGTTTGATCTCCCAAGAAATTTACTAGATTTTAACAATACATGATTAGGAATAAAATGTTTGGGCTCAGAATAATATAGTTTAAAGTCATACCTTACCTTCTGGATTGGTTATGTTTCATGTTACTGTAACATGTTACCGATATAAGGCAATTGAATGGAAGAAAGTTTCATTTCAGGTCACGGTTTAGGAAGGAGTAAAGTCCATCTTGGTGGGAAGTTATGTTAGCAGGAGTATGAGACTACAGATAACTTTGTATCCTGAATTAGGAAGAAGAGAGACCTTAAAGCTGGTTCTCAGTCAGTCGTCTCCACCTCTACACCAGTTTACATGGAGAAATCCATTTCACATATAGTACTAACCACATTCATGGTAGAAATTTTCTCATGTATATTTCTCTCACAGATATAACAATCTTTCACACAAAAGAAAAAAGATATATAGAAGTCATATGTTTTTTTTAATACACAAGTGTTAACTTGGCAAGTATTAGAGAAAAATTCTTCTAATATATAATCAAATAGTTCCATATTTTTGCTTGGATTCTTGAAAATATAATATAGTAGTAGCTCAAGGTTAAAGGGCAAAGATGGATGTCAAAGAATATTTATAATCTTTGTCTTAGTCTCTCACCATTCTGTTCTCCAAATACCTAATGACTCAATTTTCTTTTATACCGAAAACTCATCACTCTACTTACAATAGATAAACTACTAAATTAATTAATCAGATCGATATCCAGGATTAACAGAAGGCAAATAACTATTTGCCCTTTCATATTATAGAACAACCTTTTTTTCAGCTTTAATTTAAGGCTATCTAGGGTGGTTAGTTCACAAATATATTAGGGAGATTGGGTAGCATGTTTTTACAGGGCAAAGAAGAGCGTGTTTTGGGTTTCCATTGTTGTTGTTCTAAGACTATGAAGGTAATAAATCCCTTTTTGGAAAAGGTTGTGGATACTTAAAAAAAATCTTCCTAAATATTGGGATTTTCTAAGCAGTTTCTTTATATGGAATACAAATAAAATGCATGTATTATTCCCACCTAAGACACCCAATATTTATTCTCGGTCAAATAGGTCAATGGGAACAAGCATAAATATGAACCTGCTGTTGCTTTATGTACTATGAGCCACAAAGTCTTTTGTCTATCAAAAGTCTTATGCTTACTCTCATTGCCTATGAGTCAGTGACAGGCTATCATGTGAATATCAGTGTAGGTAATCTCTTAGACTCTTCCTAGCTCTTGACAAAAGTCTCTGTAGTACTCAGTGACGTTCACTGGATCTTATATGTTGTATCACACAACCCAGAAGCCTATACATTTTAAAACATTGACACAAATTTTCACACACACATATCCTCAAAATGTCTGATGTCATTTTATATACAATGTTGTTTTGACATTACTCCCAGTTCACCATGATAGGGAAGAGAAAAAGGGTAGCCTTATTGTATAAATATGTCACTTCATAAATGTTCATAGTATCTTTAAAATTATTGACTCCATGATGCTGCTCCCTACAGTCTTTAGAGTGTTTGCTTTGCTAAAATAAGTACCTATATGTTCAAAATTAGTGTCTGGACTGAATTATTTTCTTCAAAGAGATGAGAACCTAGGGAATCTTCTGCAATCTGTCAGATCAAGGGATAAGTTATTGCAGAGTACACTTGATATCACACCCAACTAAGGATTCAGAAATAAGTCATTTCAGAACATTGACAAGGCATTTCAAAGCTATTATTTATTGCTTTTTATTAATGAAAGTCTTATGACTCAAATTCAGTCTTTTAAATTTCCAACAATATCCTTCTAACCACATATTGTGATTCATTTGATTGCTTCAAAACTTTAATATACTTTTAGATATGCATACTTACTGTCAGTTCTATTTGACAAAGTCATATTAACTTTTGATTTTTGGTGTAGTTTTCAATTAAGATATATTTTATTCATTTTATTACTTTTTCCTAAATCTATATTTATCCCTAACTTAATAGAAGTTATTTGTAAGCTATTTGAAATGCCTTCTATTTGCTAAAGGTTTATCATGGCTATTGAAATGAAAAGGTTTACTCAACAGATAACATATAATTCTATTTTTACCTCTAAATTGTTTGGAATGTGAGAGAAAATGTATTTTTCACCCCATTCATAGGATGACTTGAGAAAGTCCATTAGTAAAAGGTGCTTTAGAATCATATCTTGACATGTGGGTAAGATGTAAGTATACCCTAGAACTTCATTATTCATAGCTTGCTGTGGTTACTGAACCATAAGATAGTGCTTGTATCAAAGTAAATTGACATATAAAAAACTCTGTTTTGAAACTTGATAAAGCAAATTGGTGTTTGGAAGATAAATATTTTTCTATCATAATTAAAATGAAAACAAAAGTCCTATTTGTGTGTTTCACGGCAAGTGGAAAAAAATTCTACAAATAGATATAGGAAAATCTTTTGATAAACTCAATATAAAATATTTAAGTAGAATGATAAAATATATTTAAATATATTAAGGTAATTGTTTAAAATCTGACCATAATTACCATACTTTTAGAATGAGAGGTATCAGCTTCTTGAATAATCACACTAAAGAGTATGATGATGATGATGATGATGATTTATTGAAATGTATTTACTGTATAGAAGGTGGATCTAGGTAATTATCTGCACTTTCTGGTCTCAAGAAAACAAACATATTATCTTGATTTAATATTAACAAATAACGTGTTAATTCATAGAGGAAAAAGACAACTTTTAATGAAAAATGTCAAAAAGCTTAAAAAACCCTCAATGATCATTTATCAGGTTGAACTATATGGAATTTTTTTGTTTTGGCATGGCAGTATTAGCAATTTCATATGATTGAACTTAATATTTCCATGATGGTCCCTGAATGTTATAAATTTGATATTTCCTTCAAGTTTAATTTATGTATTCATTTGTGGTTCAATCAAAACCCAACATAAAGTAATTTTAAAGTCTGTAAATTCTATAGGAGACTTTTCAAAATAAGGCAAAAATAAATTTTATCAGGAATTATTAACCTATAATAACTAAAGAATAGCAGTGGTATATAGGCAGAAATAAAAAAATAGGACATTAAGTGTCTTGAAATAGGCTCTCAAGTTCTTCCAGTATTCATAACTATCCAAGATGAGGACTGGAGAGGTAAATTACAAGGCAAAGTACTTGCTCTATAAGGATAGAATCTGCGTTTTAAAAAAGAGCAGGTACTGGAGATAAGCAACTTTAATACTAATACTGGGGAATCTAAGACAGATGAATTCCAGGTGCTTACAGGAATAGTTTAGATACAATGACAAGTCCTATTTTCAGTGAGAGATTGCCTCAAAGAAATTCAGGTAGAGAAGTTATGCAGGAATATATCCCAGTGCCAGCCTATGGCTTCCATTGGCAAATGCATGTAAGTACACCCACAAGCACACCTGCAGACATACACACACACACACACACATGCACACACACACACACAATCACACATATACACACAGTCACACACACACATGTGCACACAAATTCACACCCCTCATATAAAAGTATACAAGCATACTCATACTCAATGAAAAGGAAAAATATGTTAGTTGATTCTGATGTTTGACTGTGAAATGAATAGGATGTTCAGTGAAACATACTTGGAAAACTATTTGTTTGAGAATAAAATATATTCTATTGTACACATGTTTACATTAGTGCTTTCAATGCAAGCTTCCAAGGAAAGAAAGGAAATAATAGTCCTACCCAACCATGGTTCCTCTGAACCACCACAATGACTATCATGGCATGATAAACTTAAAATACAATAGTGGAATGCCTACCTACAATAGCTATATAAATGAACTTCAGGTCTAGTTAATAATAAATAAAACATGTTTGGAAATCATTTATTAAAGAAAATATAAAATTGCATTCAGTGGTATGGGTCCACATTTCTTCATGATCAAATTTCAAATTAAAGGATTTCAAATTCAAGTCTGACCAACACTATCGAGTTAGTTTAAGGATAGACTTGTCAACTTAGTGAGATCCTGGCTCGAATGAGTTGTAAAAGAAGGCAATTACGTGATACAGTACAGTAGTAGAATGCATGTCCACCATGCATGATGGTTTCTGGCTTCAGTACTCAATATTGGATTGAGCATGTGTGTGTCACAAGTCATAAAGAAAAATAAAAAGATAAGTTTAAAGCTGTTTTTAAATTTCCAATAGCTTATGCTCTAAGATCAAGAATTGACAAATGGCACCTCATAAAATTACAAAGTTTCTGTAAGGCAAAAGACACTGTGAAAAAGACAAAGTGGCAACCAACTAACTGGGAAATGATCATTACCAACCCTACATCCGACAGAGGGCTAATATCTAATATATACAAAGAACTCAAGAAGTTAGACTCCAGAGAGCCAAGTAACGCTATTAAAAATGGGGTACGGAGCTAAACAAAGAGTTCTCATCTGAAGAATATCTAATGGCTGAGAAGCACCTAAAGAGATGTTCATCATCCTTAGTCATTAGGGAAATGCAAATCAAAACAACCCTGAGATTCCATCTCACACCAGTCAGAATGGCTAAGATCAAAAACACAGGAGACAGCAGTTGTTGGTGAGGATGTGGAGAAAGAGGAACACTCCTCCACTGCTGGTGGGATTGCAAGCTGGTACAACCACTCTGGAAAATAGTCTGGTGGTTCCTCAGAAAACTGGGCATGACACTCCCAGAAGATCCTGCTATACCACTCCTGGGCATAGACCCAGAAGCTTTACCTGCATGCAATAAGGACACATGCTCCACTATGTTCATAGCAGCCTTATTTATAATAGCCAGAAGCTGGAAAGAACCCAGATGTCCCTCAACTGAGGAATGGATTCAGAAGATGTGATATATTTACACAATGGAATACTACTCTGCAATTAAAAACAATGAACTCACGAAATTCCTAGGCAAATGGTCAGAACTTGAAAATATCATCCTTAATGAGGTAACCCAATCACAAAACACACATAGTATGCAGTCACTGATAAGGGGATATTAACCCAGAATCTCGGAATACCCTAGACACAATTCGCATATCAATAGATTTCCAAGAAGATGGAAGGAGAGACCCCTGGTCCTGGAAAGACTGGATGTAGGAGAATGCCAGGACAGAGAAGCAAGAGGGGGTTGAATGGGGAAAAGAGGGAGGGAAGGGGGCTTATGGGACTTTCGGGGAGGGAGGAAATGGGAAAGGAGAAATGATTTGGAATGTAAATAAAAAAACTTAGAAAATAAAAAAAAATTTTAAAGCTCAAAATATCCTAACATATTTTGAGTAATTTATCTATGTGAATGAGGCTGTATGCATCCTAATAACAGCAGATCACATAGACCCTAAGTTTCAGCCTTTTATTATGGATGCTGAAATCAAATTCAGATTCCCTGCAAAAGCAGCAATGCTCTCAATTGTTTAGCCTTTTTCCTGGCTCCTTGCTTACCATTCTTGTCTACATGAAAGCCACATTAAATTTTCAATTCAAAATCTTAGATTTTATCATGTAAAATGGAAGTTCATTTATATGAAGAATTAAAATATGTATTTTTTCTTCCAAGAACAATTGAAAGTCTTTTATTTTGTATGACAAAAAGCACAAACAACAATATAATATATAGAAATATTGAGGTATGTTCAGTTTTATTTGAATAAGGGAAGACATTGAAAATATTTAATTACCACTCAGATCATCAGACTTACATAGCTTTATACACTGTGCACATTTCAGTGTTATTTTGGAGATTCTGCAATAGGAACTGTTGCACAGTGAGTGAGAGTATAAATTGGGAATCACATTGAAGATAAATTTAAATCATTCAGTGAAATTAAGAATATGAGCTTTTTTTGTATAATTTCTTTCTGCATCTGTAGCCTAGAGACATTCTTGCTCAGACTTCATCCATAAATCTTAGAGAAGCTCATTACTATTAATATTATTTATGTCAGAACTGTTAGAATGGATCCAAAAGTCCATCATTAGTAATAGTTATCAAAAATGTTTAAAAACTATGGAAAAGAGATCAATATATTTTCTGTTACATATATACTAAATAATTCTTCAAGAAAGTATTTGTGATAAATACAAACTGATGTTATGATTATGTAGAAAAGAGTTCAAGTCTCAGGAAAATGCATATACAATTTATTTTGTATAGACACTGAATCATATTAGATGTATAAACATATACCCATATTACTATATGTGAAGGAAATATTTTCATATTTAATTCTGAGAGAGAAAAAATGCCTTCTCAGGAACCCTCAATGGAGTAGGAGACAAAAGAGTATTAAGTAATTTTATATTATTTCAACTTCTTTTTGTAATTTAGTGCAGCATTTTTTGAACATGACCTAAAACCCAAGTCAGCTCAACCATCTCATGGCACGAAAAAATGTTCATGATCTTCCCATTTTAGAAAGAGAGAATTATTTAGCTATAATTTTAGAAATAACTTTGTCTTCTCCTTGTAATAAAATTTTATTTCCTGAATAATGTATATGAATTGTTGAAATAAAGCTGAACAGAACACTAGACTTAACAAGTCGTTCATACATTGATAACTTTCCTGGTTGCTGATATGTGCATCAGAACTCATTATACTATGAGCTCTCTTCATACTTTTAAAATTAAAAAAGAATTAAACATATTCAGCAGATAATAATTTCATTTTAAGTAGATGAAAATTAAGTAAGACTATTGATTTTTGGGTAGTCACAAGTAATACAAGCCAAAGATCTTCTTAACTAAGGTGATAATATCACAATTCATAATCTGTATTCTAAGATTTATATAATGATAGGACTCTTATAAGATTCACTCTTTGCCTCTTGAGTAACAACACTCTTTAGAAAAGCAGTCAGCAAAGTAAGACTGAGTTCTGGTTCATTTTAGTGCAGCAAGTTTTCATATCCTCTTCATGTTGGACGTTAGAGAACAAAAAATAAAAGGCCACAGGATGTTCTTGCTCAAAAGGTGTTGTGTTTAAATGGCTTTGACATCTATAGAAACTGCCAATATTTAAATTCTAATTTATAGTGCTTTCATTTATGATATATGTAATATATTAGATTTTACTAAATATATAAATATAACCTGTTCAGTCTTGTGTAATGAATGTGTAAGGAATGTGTGTGTGTGTGTGTGTGTGTGTGTTTGTACATCTGTATATGTCATCTTAAGGTTGACCCTACTTAAATGCTACTGTTTTATATTTTTTTTACTTTTTTTAAATTTTATTTTATTTTCTAAGTTTTTTTTTTAATTTACATTCAAAATCATTACCCCTTTCCCGTTTCCTCCCTTCCCGAAAGTCCCATAAGCCCCCTTCCCTCTCTCTTTTCCCCATTCAACCCCCTCTTGCTTCTCTGTCTTGGCATTCCCCTACATCCAGTCTTTCCAGGATCAGGGGTCTCTCCTTCCATCTTCTTAGAAATCTATTGATATGCGAATTGTGTCTAGGGTATTCCGAGATTCTGGGTCAATATCCCTTTATCAGTGACTGCATACCATGTGTGTTCTTTTGTGATTGGGTTATCTCACTAAGGATGATATTTTCAAGTTCTGACCATTTGCCTAGGAATTTCGTGAATTCATTGTTTTTAATAGCAGAGTAGTATTCCATTGTGTAAATATACCACATCTTCTGAATCCATTCCTCCATTGAGGGACATTTGGGTTCTTTCCAGCTTCTGGCTATTATAAATAGGGCTGCTATGAACATAGTGGAGAATGTGTCCTTATTGCATGCAGGTAAAGCCTCTGGGTCTATGACCAGGAGTGGTATAGCAGGATCCTCCGGGAGTGTCATGCCCAGTTTTCTGAGGAACCACCAGACTATTTTCCAGAGTGGTTGTACCAGCTTGCAATCCCACCAGCAGTGGAGGAGTGTTCCTCTTTCTCCACATCCTCACCAACAACTGCTGTCTCCTGTGTTTTTGATCTTAGCCATTCTGACTGGTGTGAGATGGAATCTCAGGGTTGTTTTGATTTGCATTTCCCTAATGACTAAGGATGATGAACATCTCTTTAGGTGCTTCTCAGCCATTAGATATTCTTCAGATGAGAACTCTTTGTTTAGCTCTGTACCCCATTTTTTTTTTCGAGACAGGGTTTCTCTGTATAGCCCTGGCTGTCCTGGAACTTGCTCTGTAGACCAGGCTGGCCTTGAACTCAGAAATCCACCTGCCTCTGCCTCCCAAGTGCTAGGATTAAAGGCCTGCGCCACCACCGCCCGGCTGTACCCCATTTTTTAATAGGGTTACTTACCTCTCTGGAGTTCAACTTCTTGAGTTCTTTGTATACATTGGATATTAGCCCTCTGTTGGATGTAGGGTTGGTAAAGATCATTTCCCAGTTAGTTGTTTGCCGCTTTGTCTTTTTGACAGTGTCTTTTGCCTTGCAAAAACTTTGTAATTTAATGAGGTCCCATTTGTTAATTCTTGATCTTAGAGCATAAGCTATTGGAGTTCTATTCAGGAAATTCTCCCCTGTGCCCGTATGCTCAAGGTTCTTCCCTAGTTTCCTTTCTATTAGTTTCAGTGTGTCTGGTTTTATGTGGAGGTCCTTGATCCACTTGGAATTGAGCTTAGTGCAAGGAGATAAGAATGGGTCAATTTGCATTCTTCTGCATGTTGACCTCCAGTTCAGCCAGCACCATTTGTTGAAAAGGCTATCTTTTTTCCACTGGATGGTTTTAGCTCTTTTGTCAAAGATCAAGTGACCATAGGAATGTGGATTCATTGCTGGGTCTTCAATTCTGTTCCATTGATCTACATGCCTGTCACTATACCAATACCATGCAGTTTTTAGCACTATTGCTCTGTAGTACAGCTTGAGGTCCAGGATACTGATTCCCCCAGAGGTTCTTTTACTCTTGAGAATAGTTTTAGCTATCCTGATTTTTCTGTTATTCCAGATGAACTTTTGAATTGCTTTTTCTAACTCTATGAAGAATTGAGTTGGGATTTTGATGGGGATTGCATTGAATCTGTATATTGCTTTTGGCAAGATGGTCATTTTTACTATATTAATCCTGCCAATCCATGAGCATGGCAGATTTTTCCATCTTCTGAGGTCTTCTTCAATTTCTTTCTTCAGAGACTTGAAGTTCTTGTCATACAGATCTTTCACTTGTTTGGTTAGAGTCACACCAAGATACTTTATATGGTTTGTGACTATCGTGAAGGGTATCATTTCTCTTACTTCTTTCTCAGACTGCTTATCCTTTGAGTATAGGAAGGCTACTGACTTGCTTGAGTTGATTTTATATCCGGCCACTTTGCTGAAGTTGTTTATCAGCTGTAGGAGTTCTCTGGTGGTGTTCTTTGGGTCGCTTAAGTATACTATCTTATCGTCTGCAAATAGTGATAGTTTGACTTCTTCCTTTGCACTTTGTATCCCTTTGACCTCCTTTTGTTGTCTAATTACTCTAGCTAGAACTTCAAGTACTATATTGAAAAGATATGGAGAGAGAGGGCAGCCTTGTCTTGTCCCTGATTTTAGTGGGATTGCTTCAATTTTCTCTCCATTTTGATTGATGCTGGCTACCGGTTTGCTGTAAATTGCTTTTACTATGTTTAGATATGGGCCTCGAATTCCTGATCTTTCCAAGACCTTTAGCATGAAAGGATGCTGAATTTTGTCAAATGCTTTCTCAGCATCTAATGAGATGTCCATGTGTTTTTTTTTTTCTTTGAGATTGTTTATATATTGGATTACATTGATGGATTTCCTTATATTGATCCATCCCTGCATCCCTGGGATGAAGCCTACTTGATCGTGGTGAATGATCGTTTTGATGTGCTACTCTTTTATAAAGCAGATTTATATGTTTGCAGAGGTTCCTATGGAAATATTGTTCTGCAGTGTTTTCAAGTTAGGAAAATTAATTTTTCCTCTTGTTTTTACTCTTATATTAGTTTGCTCTTCTGCTGTAATTTGGTTGTTGATTGTCCTAATGAAGGTTCATATATTGAAGGTTGGTCCACAGGTTCTAAATATTGAGAAGAAGGTTGACTTTTAACAGTTATAGCAGAATATTCAGACCTTAAATCAACTTTGGGCACTTGCTTTGTTTTTAAGTCACCACTTATGGATAAAAATGTACCTTTAGTTTAAATGAACTTTGGAAATGCATTTATCTCTTTCTGCTGTCAGTTGCTGATTGATACAAACCCAGCTAAAACCACTGATTGTTCAGATGAGAGACAACTGGCAATCCCTTGCTCATGAGAGAAGCTCATGGAACAAACTCTACAAAACTGTGATGATGGTTTCCTCATCTGCTTTAGACAACTTCTTCCTTTGCTCTATATGACTCAGAGTAAACTTATCTCCATAGAATTATTTTTATCTAACTACCCCTCTTAGTCTGAAGAGCATATCTAATAGCATTATGGTAGAAAAGCCATCTTATAATATTAAAAATTTCTATCTTGAGGTGGCGGCACAAAGACACTTGATCTTCTTTAAATACCTACTGTAATATTTATTAAAGTGTCTAGAAGGACATGTTTAAACCATCTCACTTCTGGGTTGGATAGTCTTTGAAAATTGATCATAATGGCAATATAGTCAAAATAATGAAATCTGGTTAAGAACAGAAATAATGAAGAGGGAATGCTTTCTGAAAACCTGAACAAAATGGATAATATCAATATTAAGTTGTAGAATTCCTAAAATGAATTGGTGATCATATTGTAGTTGGTATTTTGGCATCAATCGGGATTAAAGTCAAGTAGTTTACTATTAATAAGAAATATACTGAAAGTGGTAGCAAACACATTGAGCATGCAATTAACAGTATCTTTTATCATTCTAAATTTTTAGATTATGAATATTTTTTGGAATGAAAGAAAGATGTTAACTATCTCATTTATATTTTATGAAAACCAAGCTCATTATAATTACATCAGTATAGAAATAAGTTGTCCATATGGAACTTTGTTATTTTTTTCTACTTAACATTTTAATTAATTGTTCAGGCAGGAAATATCACTTATTCAAGTCATACATTGACACACTTATTTTCAGGTAAGATATTACTTGCTTCATGATTATTTTTAAGCTCACTTTTCATGTTTTGTTATCTGATTAAACTTTGGAACTTAGAAGTTTAAATAAAAATATCTTAACCCTATTTGGTTGATTATATTTTTGTTCAAAATGTATATATTAATAACCAAGCTATACTTCTTAGGTAAAGTTTTAATTGAATTAATCAGTAACAATTCTGAACATGTGGGAGCATAGCAAGGAGGTTAATAAAATGAGTTTAAAAAATGAGGCAGGGTAAAGGTTTATTTTTAAATGTTTCTTTTGAAAAGTCAAGCACTGGCTATATTAGAATATCTGTGACAATACTTTTGTCAAAAGTAAGCCAAGGAGAGTAGATGACACGTCCACCTGTTTATTATCAAGGTGTTTTCTTTCAGAGACTATCCTACTCTATTGGTTGATAAACTTATGGCATACACATCCAACTCAGCCTCTCTACTGTAAGTTCTAAGGAAGACAAAACTGATCTCACTTTTTAAAATACAGAAGTTCAGACATACTTTAGTATTTCAAAAAAGTTAAGGTGATAAAACTTTATATTGAACAGAATCTCAGTGCAGAAAAAGGCCTATTCTTATTTTTTATTAATCAACTTCCTTGAAAATCAATCTGTGTTTTATTTCACAGCAGTTAAGTTATTAAAAAAAAAGCAGAGAACAACCAAATATACCCAACTAACACAAAAATGAAACAAAAAACACCCAAACATAAAACATAACACACACATGCACACACACATACCAAAAATAAATAAATAAATAAATAAAACCCTAAAAACAAGCAAAAACAAAAACCCCAAAAGCCAAAAAGCAAAATGAAACAAAACACACAAAAAACCACCATAAGAAGAGAAATTTAAAGAAAAACCACAAGGAAGAAAAATTTTAAAAGGGAACATATTTAATAGACAGAAATGGCAACAAAAATATGATAGAAAAGGAATATATGAAAAAATTGTTTTGGGTATTGAAGAAAAGAAAATCCTTACATTTTCTAAATCATCAAAATATAAAAACAAAAGAAAGACCTATGTTTGTCTTTCCTCTTTTTCATCATGTGGCCCCAAGTCAGAAGCCTGAGACACTGCTTTTAGAAGAGCATCCATGTGTGTGTGAGATCACTTTGTGACTTCTGTTGTTTTTTTAAAGGGTGATAATTGTACTTTTTAAGGCAACAGACTACATTTTAAATTAGAGTCTAATCTAAAATTCAGACTCCAAAAACACCTTACACAGCAGACTCATTGAAATTGGAAGCTTATTATACAGTGAGATCTCAGTCCAATTAACATTGAAAAGTGACATTATTTTAGGCAACATTTTCCATCTGTCTAAAAAGCAACATGTCTGCAGTTGTGTGCATGTGTATATAAATATCTCTGTATTTTGACATCATCTCAGAAAACCATTTCATTACTGATGTATGAAAAGGAAGTACTCTAGGAAATAATATTAATAATTTCAGACAAAGCTATCATCCCACAAGAAACAAGGGACAACCATTGTGCAACAATCAGGGTTGGGATTGGAAGTATGGTATCACACAGACCAATAAGATATTTTATATTAAATAGGACAGATAACATAATGTATGGACATCACATAATTACATGGATAAACTAAAAATTCTATTGCTTGAAAAAAGATGGTTATTTGGAGTTTGAAGTTTTAAAAATATGGACCCAGAGATGAAGAGTAGGTGAAATAGAAGCATTTTCACAAGGTGCTGAGAAGGGCGGCTATGGTGGCTGACATTCAAACACAGTTATCCATTGAAATTCATGGGGCATTGGTTCCTATTAGATATTAGAATCTGTGAATATTACACTCCCTTGTAAAAATCCACATGAGACCTGTGAATTACCTATGAAAACCTCATGTAAACTTTAAATCTTTACTTGTGTGTTTGTAAATAACACAGTACTATGTAAGTTCCCACTACACTAAATTGGTTAGGGGAAAATGACTAAAACAACTCTGTGCATTTGGTACTGATGGGTTTAGTGGTCCATTCATAGTTTCTTGAACCCTGGGGAACACACAGATACCAAAGGGGAAGTGCGCACATACAATAAGGTTTTTAAAAATATAACTCTGTGCTGGGAACAGAGCACACAATATAACTGTCAAGGTGAAATTAAGTAACTTCGATATAGTGGTTCAGATGAATCAAATAGCTTGGCAGGAAGTAACAGTATGTTAATAAATGGACTTTCATTTTCCCAGCTTTTAAATCTTCAGAAATAAAAGAGAGATAGCAAGTATCTGGGAAAAATCATAAAAATGCATTCCTGCATTCTATTTGATGGTGAATTTTGGGAAAGTACCTACTAATCTCTTCTGTGACTTTTGGTTTCTGGCTTTCATTGCAAAATATTTTACTACAGCACTGAACAGCAGAATCTTGTTCATACACACTAACCCACATACTCCTGAAATGAAGCCTATATAAAGAGTAAATATCTGTTATTTATGCTGGGCCAATAGTAGTTTTCATCTAAACAATTTCAACTTGCTACTCCCTCTGTCAATGGGTGCTAATGAGCAACCTGTTTTTATGGAATCAGGAGAAGTAGGCCTTACAGTCACATGTGAGATCATAGCTTCACACCCTACTCACCACAAAACACCATCTTTTATGGCTCTTTCCTCAGTCATTGTAGAACCGTTATGGAATCTGTGTTTGCATAGGAGTCCTATTGGGGGTGGTAAATCTATTTTCACTTGCTTGCTTTATAAATGACAATTCATTTTCACCAAAGCATGACATTATTCTCTCTTACAGTGATGCCAACACTTTCCTGTACAGATCAGCTTTTGTGTTTTCTATTTCACTTTATTTCATTGATAATAACATTGTTCATCATACACTGAATTTTCACCCATTAGTTGTTTGTAGATGTTTTTGAAACATATTTCAAGGTAAGCTAAGCAAAATAAAAATTCTCACCCTTAGGAAAGCACTGCTGTGAGAATTTGGTTATTTCTTTTACCTTCCCCAGTTATTACCAAGCTTTTTCTTCCCCTTCATATAGGTCACAGTGTTATTCAGGGCCCTCCAATATTTTTTGTATGTTTCAAAGTTACAATTGTCTTTAAATATTTATCTTCATAATTATTTGGTTAACAGTATTCTGTCTTGGTTCATAATTACCATTAAGCTCCAGTTGAACATTTTCTTTTAATATTCTACCAGAATGTTTACCTCTCACCATGCCAATCTCACATCACATGACTTGAGGAAGTCAAATGCAAGACCAAACTATCTCACCCTTGCACATACACCTTAAGGAAGCTCAATCTTACCACAAAGACACTTGTGCAAACATGTTCATTGCAGCTTTATTTCTAATAGCCAGAAACTGGAAACAAATTAGATGTCCCTCAATTGAAGAATGGATAAAGAAAATGTAGTACATAATACAGTATTATCCAGCAGTTAAAAAAAATATGGGATCATGAAATTTGCAGGCAAATGGATGCAACTAGAAAAAAATCAAACTGAGTGAGGTAACCCAGACACAGAGAGCCCAATATTGCATGTACTCACTTCTAAGTGGATATTAGCTGTTAAGTAAATGACAATCCAGCTACAATCTACAGATCTAGAGAGGTTAGGTAAAGAGCATGGCTATAGTGGGGAAAGGGAAATAGAATAGATTCTGCAAGTGGACTGGAGTCAGGTGGGAATGGGAGTGGGAGAGATCACGTCTGAAAGAGGAATGGAGGACAGAGGGTGGGTAAATAAAGCTGGAATTGATGAGCATTTGGGGGTGGTGTAAAAACCTGGTGTAGTGGAAATGTTCTGAACTCTATGAGGGTGATAGTAGTGAGAACTTATAATTATGGAGGATATGGAGTCTGAACTGGCCATTTGTACCTAGGCAAGGCTTTCAGTGGTAGGACTGGAGTATATTCTTTTGAGTTGTTGGCTGAGGGAGCCCCATGGAAATCACTAAACAATATAGGCTGATGTTAGGACAAAATGTCACTGATATCTGAAAACTGATAATGGGGCTCCATTGACAAGGACAACTTTCATACAGTTCATTCAAGTTAGCGAGGTCAAGCCTATGCAGGCTTAGAGCCTTCTTCACTATGATCTCATCTTTTTGGCAGAGGATGGTACTCTGCAGGCTATGGAAAGAGAGAAACCTAGACCTCAATCCAGTCACAAAAACCTCCATATAAAAGTTATGCTCTCAGTAAGATGTGTTGGGGAAATGGTGGCACAGAACTTGTAGGAGTGACCAGCCATTGTCTAATTTAGCTTGAGATGCTAAGGAGGAAGCCCATGCCTGACACTGCTTAAATGGCCAGAGACAAGAGTCTAGATAGCTCAGAGACCTAGGGTAGAATAAACACTACTGGCAAAACAAAGAAACAAAAGAAGTGAATGATATTATTTATAATGATAGTCTGTTATACTTAGAGATAGGTACCCTGTCCAGTCATTATCAGAGAGGAATCCTCTAGATACAGATGGGATCAGGTGCAGAGGAAAATTAGGCAGAGACAGAACCCAGATTCGAGGTCTCCTTCAGGTCCCTCCTTTTGTAGATAGGGAAACTCTGCAGGGGGGCAGGAAAGACCATAGGAATCAGAAAGGATGGAAGTCACCAGGAGAACATTGCCCACCAAATAAACTAAACATGGATTATATGGTCTCATAGAAACTGAATCAGCAAGCCCAGGGCCGTAAAGGGTCTGCAACAGGTCTTCTGCAGATATGTCTGCTACCTTGGTGTTTTTGTGGGACTCTTAAGAGTGGGAGCAGTTGAATTGCTGCTAGCCAAATGGATTATCACATAAGGCAGAATAGCCAGCCTTAGAATAAGGGGACATGCCTAAATTAAAGTTTTTTCAATATTAGACAAGTTGTATTCCCTGTAAGTCCTCTGACATTAATTTGAAGTGACCTCCCCCACCACCACAATGAGTTTTGTCAGTTAATGGGCTGACAGTTTTATTAGCTCTAATCACTATGTAGTATAGGTGTGGTGGGTCTAAGCATAATCAGCAATCATGGCCTATTTCTAGCTGGAAATGACTAAGTAAGTGGTAGACCTAGTCAAAAGTAGAAAATAAGGGTGGGTATATCTCTGCTTTCTGGGACAGGATGTGGAAATATACCCCTGGCTGTTTCAAGTGCTTTGAAAAGGAGATTGGTTGTAGTTTTGGCACAGGAAATCTTTATTAGGAACCAAAGATCGAGGAACCTAGAGCGGCAGTTTCTTATGGATAGTTAACCTATCCTCATGGTCTGTTCTTGTGGCTGGGATCTTTCTTTCAGACCTCTAACTTTATCACCACTAGATGGCATTTTTCTATTGTCCATTTTTTGGGGGGGAGGGATATATATATATGTGTGTGTGTGTGTGTGTGTGTGTGTGTGTGTGTGTGTGTGTGTATTCATCTGAGAATTCCGAGGAAACTTCTGTTTCACAACCGAAATTTTTACAATAGAAACACCTCATTACTGACAATTAAGGGGCTTACTGGAAGGACATACATAGAATTGTAAATTCTGTATTCCTACCTCAAAATATGAATTCCCACATCCTACCTTTGTTTAATATAACCAGATACATAAGTAGGCAACCATGAGCAAAGGTCAATATGGAATATAGCTTCCTGATCTGCAGTGGCATTAACTATCACTTCTCCTGTATCTATCTTCCTCAATTTTCAAGTTCAGTTCTGAAGGTTATGGGGGTTGGATCATGAGTCTCTATTAATATCCAACATAAGACTCAGACAGTGGTGTCGGGGGCACGGAGTGGAAGGTCCTGGACCTGATGAAACCTTAATTTTAGTGACATTAGCATGTGAGACTTCTGCTTTCATGACCTAGGTGTGTGCATCCATGGTGTAATGCCAGCCACTTTTACAGACATAATAATGAAGATAATCACCATTTAGTGTCCTTTCCCATTCAGTTCCAATATCACCATAGTGACTGTTTTTGAGCCAGACTGTATCACCAGTTTTGAAAAGGGGAAACTGATGGTAGGATTGTTGGTTGACTGGGTCTATCAGTAGTCTGAAGAACAGCCTTTATGGAGGACTAGAGGGCTTATAGTGACTTGAGAAAGGAATGGTTAATAAGTTATATAACAGTGCACTATGCCATTTTTGATCCAGCAACAGAGCAGTTGGGACCTCCAGGCGCAGGGATAACCAAGCATAACATCGCTTGGAACTCGGCCAGCTTGTGTGCTCCCTGCACCCAAGAGCTGGGCAGTTCTGTGGTCATCTACACGCCAGCTCTGCTGTGGGACATCTGCCCTGCAGAGGGACCTGCACTGGGAGAGAGCACACCTGCACAGGGAGGGAGCGCACCAGCCTCCCCTTGGCGACTTCTGCTCTGGGGATTGACTATGCTGAGCCTTCAGGTATGCAGAGACTCCCCAATATAACTTCGCTTGGGACACAGCCTGCTGGGCTTCCATCTGCGCCCAAGGGAGGAGCAGCTCTGTGGTCATCTACGCACCAGCTCTGTTGTGGGCCATCTGCCCTGCAGACTGATTTGCACTGAGAGGGTGCACAGTGCACTCCACCATCTTTGATCCAGCAACAGAGCATTTGGGACCTCCAGGAGCAGGAAAAACAAAGCATAAAATCACTAGGGACTCGGCCAGCTTGTGTACTCCCTGCACCCAAGAGCTGGGCAGTTCTGTGGTCACGTACACAGCAGCTCTGCTGTGGGACATCTGCCCTGCAGAAGGACCTGCACTGGGAGAGAGCACACCCGTACAGGGAGGGAACGCACCAGCCTCCCCTTGGTGACATCTGCTCCAGGTATTGACTACGATGAGCCTTCGGATGTGCAGGGATTCCCCAATATAACATCACTTGGACCAAGGCCTATCAGGGCTCCAAAGTCACTCAGGAGCAGGGCAGCCCCTCAGCAATCGGTGCCAGGGGAATCCTGGGCACCCGGGGGGGGGGGGCGGCAGAAATAGCCTAGCAGGCTCACAGAGGGTCCAAGCAACAGCCACTTACAGCAGGACCAACTAACACCAGAGGTAACCAGATGGCAAAAGGCAAACGTAGGAACGTTACTAACAGAAATCAAGGCAATATGGCACCATCTGAACCCAACTCTCCAACAGCAGCAAGTCCTGGATACACCATCACACCCGAAAGGCAAGGTCTGGATTTAAAATCACTTCTCATGATGGTATTAGAGGATTTCAAGAAGGACATAAATGAATCCCATAAAGAAATACAGGAGAACATGAATCAACGGGTGGAAGCCCTTACAAAGGAAACCAAAAAAAAACAAACAAAAAACAAAAAATCAAAACAAATGAAAAAAAAAACATTTAAAGAAATGCTGGGGAATATGGGTCAACAGATGGAGGCCCAAAAGGATGCAACACAAAAATCAAAAAAGAAATGAATCAATGGGTAGATACCCTTACAAAGGAACCACAAAAGTCGCTTAAAGAAATGCAGGAGAATATGGATCAACAGATGGAAGCTCATAAGGAGGAAGCAAAAAAATCGCTTAAAGAAATACAAGAGAACTTGGGTCAACAGGCAGAAATCCTGAAAGAGGAAATGCAAAAATATCTTAAAGAAATAAGGGAAAACACAAACAAACAAGTGAAGGATCTGAGCAAATCCATCCAGGATCTAAAAAAGGAGGTAGAAACAACTAAGAAATCAAAAAGGGAGACAACTTTGGAGATAGAAAACCTTGGGAAGAAATCAGGAGTCATAGATGCAAACATCAACAATAGAATACAAGAGATGGAAGAAAGAATCTCAGTTGCTGAAGATACCATAGAAAGCATCGACTCAACAGTCAAAGAAAATGCAAAATGCAAAATATGTGTAACACAAAACATACAGGAAATCCAGGACACAATGAGAAGACCAAACCTAAGGATTATAGATATAGATGAGAGTGAAGATTTTTAAATTAAAGGGCCAGTAAATATCTTCAACAAAATTATGGAGGAAAACTTCCCTAACCTAAAAGAGAGATACCAGTGAACATACAAGAAGCCTACAGAACTCCAAACAGACTGGACCAGAACAGAAATACCTCCCGTCACAAAATAATCAAAACACCAAATATACTAAACAAAGAAAGAATATTAAAAGCAGTAAGAAAAAAGGCCAAGTAACATACAAAGGAAGATCTATCCGAATCACATCAGACTTCTCACCAGAGATTATGAAAGCCAGAAGATCCTGGACAGATCTCATACAAACTCTAAGAGAACACAAATGCCAGTCTAGACTACTATACCCAGCAAAACTCTCAATCACCATAGATAGAGAGACCAAGACATTCCATGATAAAACCAAATTTACACAATATCTTTCCATAAACCCAGCCCTGCAAAGGATAATAGGTGGAAATCGCCAATACAAGTAGAGAAACTACACCCTGGAAAAAATAGGATAGTAACCTTCTTTCATCAAACCCAAAAGTAGATAACCACTCAAACATAAAGACAGCAAGTGGCAATAATCACTATTCCTTAATCTCTCTTAAGATCAATGGTCTCAACTCCCCAATAAAAAAAACATAAACTAACAGACTGGATACGTAAAAAGAACCCAGCATTCTGCTGTGTGCAGGAAACGGACCTCAGTGTCAAAGACAAACACTACCTCAGAGTAAAAGGCTGGAAAACAATTTTACAAGCAAATGGTACCAGGAAACGAGCCGGAGTAGCAATATTAATATCAGATGAAATTGAATTTCAACCTAAAGTCATCAAAAAAGACACAGAAGGACACTACATACTGGTCAAAGGAAAAACCACCAAGAACTCTCAATTCGAACATCTATGCTCCAAATGAAAGGGCACCCTCATTCGTAAAAGAAACTTTACTAAAGCTCAAACTATACATCGCAAGTCACACAATAATAGCGGGTGATTTCAACAACCCACTCTCTGAAATGGATCATTCAGGAAAGCAGAAACTAAACAGGGACACAATTAAACTAATTGAAGCCTTGGACCAAATGGAACTAACAGATATATATAGAACATTTCATCCTAAAGCAACAGAATATACCTTTTTCTCAGCACCTCATGGTACCTTCTCCAAAATTGACCATATAATTGGTCACAAAACAGACCTCAACAGATATAAGAAGATTGAACTAATCCCATGCGTCCTATCAGATCACTATGGAATAAAGGTGGTCTTCAATAGCAACAAAAACAACAGAAAGCCCACATACACGTGGAAGCTGAACAATGTTCTACTCAATGATACCCTGATCAAGGAAGAAATGAAGAAAGAAATCAAAGACTTTTTAAAATTTAATGAAAATGAAGGCACAACATACCCTAATTTATGGGACACAATGAAAGTGGTGCTAAGAGGAAAATTCATAGCCCTGAGTGCCTCCGAAAAGAAACAGGAGAGAGCATACACTAGCAGCTAAATGGCACATCTGAAAGCCCTGGAACAAAAAGAAGCAAATACTCACAAGAGGAGTAGAAGGTAGGAAATCATCAAACTCAGGGCTGAAAATAATCAAGTAGAAACAAATAAAACCATACAAAGAATTAGCAAAACAAGGAGTTGGTTCTTTGAGAAAATCAACAAGATAGAAAAGCCCTTAACCAGACTAGCCAGAGGGCACAGAGACAGTATGCAAATTAACAAAATCAGAAACAAAAAGGTAGATATAACAACAGAAAATGAAGAAATTCAAAAAATCATCAGATTCTACAACAAAAGCCTGTATTCCACAAAACTAGAAAATCTGGAGGAAATGGACAATTTCCTAGACAGATACCAAATACCAAAATTAAATCAGGATCAAATGGACCATCTAAACCGTCCTATAACCCCTGAAGAAATAGCAGTGGTCATTGGAAGTCTTCCAATCAAAAAAAGCACATGTTCAGTTGGTTTTAGTGCAGAATTCTTTCACACCTTCAAAGAAGACCTAACACCAATACTCCTCAAAATATTCCATAAAATAGAAACAGAAGGAACTCGACCCAGGTTGTTCTATGAAACAACAATTACGCTGATACCAAAATCACACAAAGATTCAACAAAGAAAGAGAACCTCACGCCAATTTCTCTTATGAATATCAATGCAAAAATACTCAATAAAAATCTTGCCAACCACCGGGCGGTGGTGGCGCACGCCTTTAATCCCAGCACTTGGGAGGCAGAGGCAGGAGGATTTCTGAGTTCGAGGCCAGCCTGGTCTACAAAGTGAGTTCCAGGACAGCCAGGGCTACACAGAGAAACCCTGTCTCGAAACCCCAAAAAAAAAAAAAGTTTTAAAAAAAATCTTGCCAACCGAATCTAAGAACACATCAAAACGATCATTCACCATGATCAAGTAGGCTTCATCCCAGGGATGCAGGGATGGTTCAATATAAGGAAGTCCATCAATGTAATCCAATACATAAACAATCTCAAAGAAAAAAAACCACGTGATCATTTCATTAGATGCTGAAAAAGCATTTGACAAAATTCAGCATCCTTTCATGCTAGAAGTCTTGGAAAGATCAGGAATTCAAGGCCCATATCTAAACATAGTAAAAGCAATTTACAGCAAACCTGTAGCCAACATCAATCTAAATGGAGAGAAAATTGAAGCAATCCCACTAAAATCAGGCTGCCCTCTCTCTCCATATCTTTTCAATATAGTTCTTGAAGTTCTAGCTAGAGCATACAGACAACAAAAGGAGGTAAAATTGATGCAAATTGAAAAGGAAGAAGTCAAACTATCACTATTTGCAGACAATATGAGAGTATACTTAAGCGACCCAAAGAACTCCTACAGCTGATAAACAACTTCAGCAAAGTGGCTGGATATAAAATCAACTCAAGCAAATCAGTAGCCTTCCTATACTCAAAGGATAAGCAGGCTGAGAAAGAAATAAGAGGAACGATATGCTTCATGATAGACACAAACAACATCAAGTATCTTGGTGTGACTCTAACCAAAGATGTCAAGATCTTTATGACAAGAAATTCAGATCTCTGAAGAAAAAAATTGAAGAAAACCTCAGAAGAAGGAAAAATCTTCCATGCTCATGGATTGGCAGGAATAATATAGTAAAAATTACCATCTTGCCAAAAGCAATATACAGATTCAATGCAATCCCCATCAAAATCCCAACTCAATTCTTCAGAGTTAGAAAGAGCAATTCAAAAATTCATCTGGAATAACAGAAAACCCAGGATAGCTAAAACTATTCTCAACAGTAAAAGAACTTCTGGGGGAATCAATATCCTGGACCTCAAGCTGTACTACAGAGCAATAGTGTTAAAAACTGCATAGTATTGGTACAGTGACAGGCATGTAGATCAATGGAACAGAATTGAAGACCCAGAAATGAATCCACATTCCTATGGTCACTTGATCTTTGACAAAGGAGCTAAAACCATCCAGTGGAAAAACGATAGCCTTTTCAACAAATGGTGCTGGCTCAACTGGAGGTCAACATGCAGAAGAATGCAAATCAATCCATTCTTATCTCCTTGTACTAAGCTCAATTCCAAATGGATCAAGGACCTCCACATAAAACCAGACACACTGAAACTAATAGAAAGGAAACTAGGGAAGAGCCTTGAACATATGGACACAGGGGAAAATTTCCTTATGCTCTAAGATCAAGAATTGACAAATGGGACCTCATAAAATTACAAAGTTTCTGTAAGGCAAAGGACACTGTCAAAAGGACAAAGAGGCAACCAACAAACTGGGAAAAGATCTTTATCCACCCTATATCCGACAGAGGGCTAATATCCAATATATACAAAGAACACAAGATGTTAGACTCCAGAGAGCCAAATAACCCTATTAAAAAATTGGGGACAGAGCTAAACAAAGAGTTCTCTCCTGAAGAATACCGAACAGCTGAGAAGCACCTAAAGAGATGTTCAACATCCTTAGTCATTAGGGAAATGCAAATCAAAACAACCCTGAGATTCCACCTCTCACCAGTCAGAATGGCTAAATTGAAAAACACAGGAGACAGCAGTTGTTGGCAAGGATGTGGAGAAAGAGGAACACTCCTCCACTGCTGGTGGGATTGATTGCAAGCTGGTACAACCATTCTGGAAAGTGGTCTGGAGGTTCCTCAGAAAACTGGGCATGACACTCCCAGAGGATTCTGTTATACCACTCCTGGGCATATACCCAGAGGCTTTACCTGCATGCAATAAGGACCCATGCTCCACTATGTTCATAGCAGCCTTCTTCATAATAGCCAGAAGCTTGAAAGAACCCAGATGTCCCTCAACGGAGGAATGGATGCCGAAGACATGGTATATTTACACAATGGAATACCACTCTGCAATTAAAAACAATGAATTCATGGAATTCCTAGCAAATGGTGAGAACTGGAAAATATTATCCTTAGTGAGGTAACCCAATCACAACAGAACCTACATGGTATGCAGTCACTGATAAGGGGATATTGACCCAGAAACTCAGAATACCCAAGACACAATTCACATATCAGTCGATTTCCCAGAAGATAGAAGGAGAGACCTTCTCAGAAACATGCCATATATGAAGTCAACTAATCCAAGAATTAATTCTTAACCTAGAAAGAGGTCCATTGTAGTGTTCACCAGTCTGGTAAACTAACTTCCTTGAAATATAGACAGTCAGGAAAAAGTAGAAATACTTGCCAGTTTTTATAGATACTTTTTCTTTTCTGAGTTCATAAATACATTAATATATTCCCCCACCCTGACAGCAATTGTTCAAATAGTAGCTAAAAAGCTCCTCTAGGTATTGGTACCCAAATTTTACATCTCTAAAACATTGGGGTCTAACAATGAACCATATTTTACAACCAATGCCCCTCAATTAATAGTCAAAGTTTTAAGCATACATTGAAATATTCATTGTGCATATATTACTTAGATTTCTGAATAGGTAGAAAAAAAAGAACTGGACACTAAAGAAACTTGTAACAAAATTCTCATTAGAGTCTGGTGAAGGGTGTTTAGACCTATTTGTTTTGCTTTACTTCAAGCCCACTACATCCCAGAAAGTGAAGGATTGCTCTCTATGTTATTTTTAGAAGCTATGTGTCACTTCTTCCCAGCACAGAGACCAATAGCTGAAGAACATTGTAGAGAAAATCTCTTGTGTACCATGTGGAAGCATCACCTATCAATAAAAAGTCTATGGTCAATAAACTGAGGCAGGATAAGGTGGGATATCCAGCAGAGAGTGATAGGATTCTGGGAAAGAGTCAGGCTCAGAAGGCTTTGCCTTAGGCTCAAAGGAGATGGGTACATGATGCTGAAGAGAGGTACATAGCCATGTGGCAGAATAGACTAGAATAAATGGGTTATATAAGTTAAGATTTAGTTGGGAAACAAGCCAAAACTTGTGGCATAAGCATGTATTCATAAATAATTGATCTCGGTGATGTTTTAGAAACATGTTTTCAATTTCACAAATAACTTGCATTAGTTTTAATTAGGAGTAAGATAATCTATATATTGAGTTGCAAATAATGGAAATTTTACAGTAATTAATCTTCCAATCAATGAACCAAGAGTTTCTCTCTATTTAGATCTTTGATCAATTAGTTCAAGTATTACAAATAGTATACTTTGTTACATTCATATATATTTCGTGTTTGGCCCCATTGCATATATTGCTATAGATTTTATTTCTTATTACATTTCTTTATCAGAGAGATAATCAAGTATAATTAACTTGTTTATTTTGTTATAATGTTCTATATTTTGGTTAGTTCTGTGAAAACTCTAAATTCCTGTACATTTTGTATAGAGACAAAACTAACATGGAATAGTAGTTTTACTTTTGATATATTTATAGCCATTACTCCTTTTGTTCCTATAGCAAAACATCTGGCTAACGAAATGTGAGTAAAGAAAAGTTTATGGTTTAAGAAGGAATGTAGCCCATCCTGTTGGGATGGTACAGTTGTAGCTGATCATATGGCACCCATAGTGTCATGGAAGTGTCAAGGAAACAGAAAAGAAATGAATTTTTCCCTTGTTTTCAGTCCTGAATTCTAGCCTATAAAATAATTCCAGTCACTTCCAGGGTGAGTCTCTGCTGCTCAGTTAAACCTGTTTGTTAAGGTACTCACAAATATGTGCAGTTTCTCCTAGGCTACTTTAAAACACAGTTAAAAGTAACAACTCTGAGTCAAGAGATTGCTTAGCAGTAAAGAACACTGGCTACTCTTCCTGAGGATGCAGATTCAATTCCCAACCTCTACACAATAGGTCACAACATCTCCAACTTCACTGTCACAATAAATAACATCCCTTTTGATTTCTGAAGATACCATGCATGCATATAGTATGCAAAATACCCATAAACTTAAAATAAAATACATAAAAGATAAAACATTTTCAAATGTTTATTTTATTATTGTAAATTATTTGTATGTGTGGATTATTGTAAATTATTGTATGTGGCTGTCTCTGTGTGGATAAGCTTATGTGCGTATAGGTGCATGTGGAGGCCACAGTGGATTTTCGGGAGTTATAATTAGGTGTAGCTCTAAGTCATCCCACATGGGTACTATGAATCCAACTGTGGATGTCTGCAAGAAGAACACACTGTCTTAATTTCTGAGCCATTTGTCCTGCTAAACACTTCTTTTCAATTTTCCTGCTGGAAAAAGTTGCTGTCAATGTGATCTTTTGAGAAATAATTTGCTTTCCTGAAAAATAGCTTTTATGGAAGTATAATTCTATTTTTAATTGGTTTTATTATGTTGATATTTCCTCACCCTGTTTAAATGGTTTACTCTGTGTCTTTGTCCTTTCACAATTTTCATAGAGTGATCCGATTGTCCTTTACAGACATTTAAGTACTTACCCACTACCTAATTTTTTCTATTATCTTCATCTTTCCATACCATTCTCTTTGTAGTTGAGATAGTTACTAAAGAATTTACTTTCAAATGCACAGAATCTCCAATCTCAATGAGTCTTTAATAAGTATCCTTTAATTCTTTTTCAATTTTTTTTCCTTTTGAGGATGATTTTAGGATAATCTCTTAGAATTGTTGTATATCTGCTTACCCTGCTCATGACTTTACATTTCTATGTCTCCTAGTTTTGTTTGGTCTCAAACTTACTCTTTTCAATCTTTCATTCTTTCTCTGGTCCTTTCAGTGTTTATTATCACTGACCATTCTGGGGCTTCCCTTATCTCTTTATTTGTTGTTACTTCCACTGATCTCCATCCTCGTTCTTATTCCTATTCTCTTTCATTTTTAAACCATGCCTCATATATTTTCGTTAAATGTGAAATATCAAAGCTCAGATAGATAGTCTGAGATTTTGCTGGTAGTTTGGCAAAGACTTGTGTTTAATGTTAGCTTTGTGATCTCCTTAGATTATTTTATTAATAAATCTGTCTAGATATGTTTTAGCTCCAAATCATTCTTACTATACTGGAGCATGGCTGGATTTGTAGGGAGATAAAGAATGTGGGAAGTATCCTATAAGCTTATTACATCTCCCACTGGGTAGTTCTATGCCCATAATCTTTGACTTTAGCAATTGCTCCTCTGGTGACACAATTGAATGTTTTTCTACCATATATGAGGCCCCAAAAAACCCAAACAAACAAACACCACCCTAGAAGATTCTCCTTCCCTTACATGTATTAAATCTGTGATAATAAATTTTTTCCAAGAAAGCAGACTGTTTTTCTTTCTTTGAACTCTATACACATTTCACAAGGAAATTATTCTTTGTCCCTTTCCACTTTCTGAGATGGTAGAATCTCTCTTTATTCCCTACAGTAAATACTGATAAAAACTAGTGAGATTCCTCCATGTAGAAAAACTATGGGGGTTTCTGAGGCCTCAGAAGTGCCCAACATGATCCAGAAACAATAAGCTTCCAAAAGTTTGTGAAAACGAGCACTGATTTGTTAAATCATTTATTCCCAGGACTCTCTATTCCAGGTTAACAAATAATGACTTCTATTCACCCTGGATCTAATAACTTAAACCTAGCAAAAATAACACATGATTTCTTAAATATCTTTAAACATCCCTAGATTAAATATCATTAAACTTCCAAGATTTTAATGTTAATATTTTTCTCCTTTGAAATTTGATTTTCTCTATATCCATGTACATACATACAAATTTTTAAATTTTTTTTGAAATTATTAGTAGAGACAATATATAATTTTGCTGAACACATACTGCTTTTTATTCATTTTAGTGTGATAAAGTGCCATGATACAAAAATAAGTAGGGAAATAAAGAGTTTATTACATCTTACAGTTAGATGTTATCATTGAGGGAATACCAGAAAAGAGCTCGAAGAGAGAACACTGAGGCAGAAAATGAAATGAAGACCAGAGACAAATATAAATTACTAATTTGATTTCTATAGCTTGCTTGGGTGGCTCTTTAAAAAACCTCATACATGTGTTCTGTATTTACCTCATTTGTGCCCTTTATCTCCTTCTCATGCCTCCTTTGTCTACAGCCCCCTACATGTCTTCTGAAGTTCACAGGCTCTTTTTCATTAATTAATGTTGTGAAATAAGTAAAAAATAAATCTATATATAAATGAATAAGTACATAAATGCAATATTCTAGGTCCACTTAGTTTTGCTTGTATGTATATGGTTTTAGGACTGTCAACTGGTTAGGATTGGATAACCAATTAGGGAGTGCATTACTGGTGAAGTCTGATTCTTTTTCATTGGTCATTACCTACTTGTAGCTATACATATAGGTGGGAAATGTGTTTGTTTTTTTTTTTTTAATTTTATTTTATTTTCTAAGTTTTATTTTTTACATTCAAAATCATTTCCCCTTTCCCGTTTCCTCCCTCCCCAAAAGTCCCATAAGCCCTTCCCTCCCTCTTTTCCCCATTCAACCCCCTCTCGCTTCTCTGTCCTGGCATTCCCCTACATCCAGTCTTTCCAGGACCAGGGTTCTCTCCTTCCATCTTCTTGAAAATCTATTGATATGTGAATTGTGTTTTAATATACAAAATCACCATCCCAGGGTTGGCAATGCCTGCAGTGAATTGATCCTTCACATGTCAATATTTAGTCAGTAAAAATGTCCCAAAAACATGCCCACAAGGAAATCTGATGGGGTCATTCGTCAGTTATTTTTTTTCTTCTATAGTGACTCTAGTTTGTGTCAGGTTGCCAAAAAAAAAAAAAAAAAAAAAAAAAAAAAAAAAAAAAAACAAGCAGAACAAACCCAGGGTACAATATTGTACTTATTTACATTCTTTCTTACTTTTTTTTTTTTTTAGTTCAAAAGAGTCTGATATTCTTTGTATCATGTCTTTGGCATTTTGATGATTGTAACACTTCTGGTCTACATAGACTAAATTTAACATTTTTGACAAGAACAATGAAAGAAGAAATGCTGTCGTTTTCTATTAGTATTTATCAAGAGGTATGTGATACTTATATACCACATTAATTGATTATTTAAGACTTATTGTATAGTAAAGGTAGCATCTATAACGTTTCTGGGCAGCCTAGTCACTGGGTTTTTTTTGGGTTTTTTTTTTGTTTTGTTTTTTGTTCATCATGTGTACATTATTATGGCACTTGGAAAATGTTCTGCTTCTTATTAAATTTTATTCTCTAATTTATAACTATTATAACTATTATTGTGATGTTCGTCCAATGGTAATATCCTGTTTCCTTCTCCCTAAGTTGTAGTTCTATTGTAAGTAATATTTCAAAATGACAGAACAAGAGCTTAAAACTTCTAATTTTTCCCTTTCCTCAACTATTATGTTACTTTACCATGTAGTCATTCTTGAAAAAAAAATGAACACACAAAGAAAGAGTAGAGTCATCCACCCATCTCAAAGTTTTTCTGTTTTTTTGTTCCCCAGAAATGTTCCTGTCCCAAGGAAGAACAGGGATAAAAAAAAAATTGGAACAAACACTGAAGGAATGGCCAACTGGGGGATGACCCAACCTGAGGATACATCATGTCTGCAGACACCAAACCCAACACTGTTGCAGTGGTCAGGAGGTGGTTGCAGAAAGGAACTAAGTGTGGCAGTTCCTGGAGAGGTCTGGCCAGCAATTGACCAATACAGAGGCGGGTGTTTGGAGGCAACCATCAAAGTGAGCTCAGGGAACCTGGTGGGGGAGCAAGCAGAAGGACTGTAGGAACAGAGGGGGATTGCAACCCCATTGGAAGAACAACATAGGCTGGCCTGACCACCCAGTTCTCCCAGAGACTAGACCACCAACCAAGGAGTGTATCTAAATGGACTTTTGGCTCCAGATACATACATAGCAGAGGATGGCCTTGTCCAACAGAAATGAGAGAGGAGACTCTTGGTTTCAGGGAAGTTTGATGCCCCAGAGTAGGGGATGCTGGAACGGTGGGGCAGTAGAGTGTGAGTAGGTGGGAGAGCATTCTCATACAGACAAAACAGAGGTGGAGGACAGATGTGGGATGGGGAGTGAGAGAGGAATAACCAGGAAGTAGAATATCATGGGATGAGGGTGTGTGAGGCGGTAAACGAGAAGTAGGGTAGCATTTGAGATGTAAATAAATGGAATAATTGTTAAAAATTAAAATAAGACAGTATTAATAGTTACCATGCTCTCAAAAAATATAAGTGACATTTTAAAAATCCTAGCAAAAACATTTTGAAACAAGAAGAAAAGAACAATCTTCATAAATAAAATCAGCGTGCTATATATTCGTTGATTTCGCACCATTGTGGACTTAACTAAGAAAGCTTGGCACTTTGTTTAAGAAGCAAGTACAGGCTTAGAACCTATATCATAGGGCGTTAATCACAGTGTTTAGGAGTCTAAATCCTTATATACAAATTATATCCTGTATGAAGAGTCGACATTGGGAAGGTCATTACTTGTGCCCTAAGCTATACTTTCATTTTTAACACTAAAGTAAGTGAAAATTGTTTTTGCCAAATGTGTGTAATTATTTGTGAGATGCTCAGACCCAGATGTCATTGCCCCTAGTGTTTTTCGAAGAAAAAGTTTCGTATAACTCCTGTGGGAATACAATGAATCATAGTTTGATTTGATCGAAGAATTAGAAAATCTTCCAACAGATAAACTAAACAGCTGTTCCCAAGGGACCGTCATATAAAGTAGGCAGAATGGATGCATCTCCTCATCCCTATCATATTGTTGCTTATTTCAAAAGGATCCTCAGTATTTACTCCTGCAGTTCATTGTAAATAACTACTCAGCTGAAACATCTGCTCATCAATATTGACATAATACAATTGAAAATTAAGTTATGAAAGCCATTGCAGACTAGAGTTGCTTGTTTTCTTGTTAATGTAATATTTCATCTCTAAAACGCCAAGCTCTGCTTATCTGATTAAATTTTGCACAAAGAGGAATGATGACTTACATTATCTGAAGACATGAACAATGACCTTTTTTCCTATGAAGAAACTCCAACTGATTATCTACTTCTTAAGCAAAGCCGGACTAGAGAAAGTTTTTTTTTTCTTGTGTTATAAAGACTGATGTACTTACAAACAAGAGTCTAGCATGGCTGCCCTTTGAGAGGCTCAACAAGCAGCTGAAAGAGTTGAATGCAGATAATTATACCCAACTAATGAACAGAAGCCAGGGAACCCTGTGGTTGAAGTAAGGAAATGCTGGAAGAAGCTGAGGAGGAGGGTGATCCCATAGGAAGACCAGTAGTTTCAACTAACCTGGACTCCGGAGATCTATCAGACACTAAGCCATCAACCAGGCAGCATACAGTAGCTGCTTCGAGGCTATATATACATATACACATATACAGTAGAAGATTTCCTAGTGTGGCCTCAGTGAGAGAAGATACACCTAATCCTTGAGAATCTTGAGGCTCCAGGGACTGGGGAGGTCTGGTGAGGTAGGAGATTTGGGGACATCCTCTGGAAGACAGGCAAGGAGGAATCAGATGAGGAACAGTTGGAAGGCAAACCAGATGGGGGATGACTGGACTGTAAAAAAGATATAGTATTATTAATAATATTATTAATATTATATTATTATAATATATTATAATTTATATTATTAATTATAATTATACTATATTAATATAATATATTGATAGTATTATTATAATATAATAATAATAATAACAATAATAGAACTTAGAGATATGAAACATCAACTTATAGACAACCACCCCAGGTTCTTTTATATAAATGTTCGAGATGAATATTCAAATGTAGATTGGTGTGAAGAATATGGGGCGAATAATATCACAGTATATTTTAAAAAGCACACAAACCCTTAGAAACAGATTGACACTTACATGAAACTTAAGTAAGGGAGCACACATTCAGTAACTCCAGCGAGCACTGCTTCGGGCTGTCGATTCTTCTTTACCAGGATGACACAGACTTGGCAATGAAAGGTACAATGCTTTCTATGTTCTGTGTAAAAAAGGCAAACAGTGCTGGCTGCACACTTTAAAGGAATGTACCACACACTCACTTTATATTTTCATGAATAATTAGATAATGTCAAGAAGTCAAAGACTTAAAATTTTAAGAAATGCTGAGTTTAATGAAATGATACAATAATTGTCCTAATAAATTTATCATACTGCAAATATTTACTAAAATATCACTATATACTCCAAATGTATGTACAAGTGGTACCAATTGGAAGGAATTTTATTTAAACAATTAATTAGTAAAATTTTGGAAAGGGAAATGAGGCATATTATACATATTTCCTTCAAAATGTAAATAAAGAAAAAATGGTGTAGTACACATCTCGACATTAAAATTTTTTTTTCAAACCAATTATGATATATTTATATCATCTTAATAAAAAAATTTTACCTATTATTTCTATACCTGTACTTTTTTAATTTTTGTAATGACCCAAGTAAAGTTGGCATATATATTTAACCTCTGATAATTTGGACATAGTGTGTTGGAAAGAGAATGCAAAATAGTTCAAGGTCACTCTCATTTCCAAGAGTGTCTTTAGGGAAGTAAATGGGTATAATATGTTTTCTAAAATAGCAGAATAAAAATGTTACAAAATAACCATGGGAAAGTAAGACATCTGCAAATCTGCATAACACATTTTTATTAGGGACTCCTGAAAAATAGACAGTACTATATTATATTATCATTGATGTCTACACTAAAATGTATTTGATTATTCCCTGTTTATGACAACTCCATTAGAAATGGGTGTGAAATGAAGAACTATTTAGTTTTGAGTACTCTCAGTTCATTACACTTTTGTTACTAACAAAAAAATGCCACAAATTTTTTTATTATTAAATAAGGAAATAAATTAAACAAAATGACAAATTCAGAGACAGAATTATGGTCTGGCCAACCACATTGTTAGAGGAAAGTAGAATATTAAAAAGATAAGTAACTGCTTCCAGAATAGTAGTTTGAAAATGATTTTGTGTCTGACAATTGCTAAGGAAGTACAGCTGAGCCATAGGTGTTTTTTGTTTTAAAGCACTGTGTGCCATGAATAGAAGTGCTAGAAATTCATCTATAAAAATTAAAGTCATGATATTTGAAAAACATTTTCAAATGGGCAAAGAAGGAATCGATTACAAATTATTTGTAGTAAATATGAAGGTCAAATGCATGTAAAATATTTCATGCCAATTTATATGAAAATGATTTTACACCTTTATAGGGGAAAGAGTGGTAATCAGAAGAAAGAATTCAAAACTTTAGTAAATTACTTAACACAGACTTTTTCTCTAAAATCAAGAAACTAAGCATGCAAGTTGTATTGAATATAAGTGTTCAAGTGAGTGTTTACAGGCCTGTGTTCAGCTAGGTCCTCTCCAGAAGACTGCAGGCACTGCAAGGAGACTTCTAAGCAGCCAGTTAACAAGGCTGTCAGTATTCCATAGCAATCTTAAATTTTCCCATATGAGCTAGTGTCTGAGGCCATATTTTTTGATGTTTCTTTATTTTGTGTGAATGTGTGCACATGTATATGATTTAAAGTGTACATGTGTACTGGAGAGTTGGGACTCTCTTCCCACAATATGGGTTTCAGGAATTGAACTCAGAGCCTCAGACTTGACAGTAAGTAGTACCCTTACCCTCTGAGTCATCTTACTTTAGTTACTGTATATCTAGGATGTTATTCAAATGCAGAAAATTGAGAAAGACTATAAAATTATACACTAAATATGAGAAGAAAATAATAGGGTGTAGTATACAAAGCACTTGTTATCATTTTCATTAGATAAATTAGGAAAGATCTAAATTTTTCTGTTTTGCTCATGTTTTGTACAATCATATAATCATCTTTAAAGTGACCTCAAACAAGTTCTTTTTGCCAAAGCACTTGACATGCTAAGACATTTGTTATTGCAGAGCAGAAGATGTAATGATATCCCAGGATTCTGAGAACAAAATTATGTACATTTCCAATGGAGTTTTCTCTTTCAAATTTTTATGGTCTGTTGGGCTTATTGTTCCCAACTTGCAATAACTTAGGTTTACTAATAGTCATATATATTTGTGTAGAAGACTTTCCATATGTGCATTAAACAGATAAGAACTTTAGAATAATGAAAAGAACTTGCTTAGTTTTTCCACGGGAAAAAGAAGGACCTGTGTTCTGGTGGCAGAGTGCAGCAAGACTTATCTTAAAGTCACTCTGACATTAGATAAAACCTGTAGTGAAACCTGTTCTGGATTTGATTTTTGATGATTTAATTATAAACACAATTTTCTAAGAGACACCATTTATTGTAAATTGTTTCATTTTGCACATCTATCCCTTTCTACTATGCTTTAAACAATTTATATTGTGTAAAATTATGACTAGCCTAATATGGATACATTTCTGTTATGAAAATCTTCTCTTTCCACCAGAATGGCTCAATGTTTTACAATTAAAATGCAATAGCTGGATATAAGTAGGGCGAGATAGAAAAAAACATTTGATCATGAACATTCTAGTTACCATACCATGGGAAAATGATTTAATAACATTCCTAGAGAAGTAGAACTTGCTGCTAGCTATTTTTGTTGCATAGAATCTTCCAGAGATTGTTCCCTAAGACAATTGAAACTTTATGTGTCTACCATCAAGTGGCTTTCCAGATTGTGAATATATACAAGGGCCTTTATCTTTTTTGTATTTCTACCACACTAATCTCAGTTGAATTCATTCTCAATGCAAGTTCTTCTGGACTAAATTACTTTAGGAACTATTATATCTAATTTTGTTCAATCAAATATCTTGATGGAGGAGATTCAGTATTTGTAATAACAGATGCTCAACTTCATTAGATGAAATATATTTCAGAAAGAAATTAAGGGAGTATATTTGACTTGTAATATAACCCACATATGGTTAGGAAACACATTTCTCAAAATACATATATCTTCAGTTCTTAAGGCAGATGTCTGCCCAAGGAGGCACCACCGCAGCCTAGAATCACAGTTCTGAGTTTCAGAATATTCCCAAAGAAAATAAAAATGGTATTTCAGCCTTTACAACAATCTTCTCTATCCTGACATCAATATATGGATGTTGATAGAAAGAACAGACTTTCAACACCAAACTTGAGTAAATACTTGGCATTGCATAGCATCTGGCTAAGGGTTTCTCAAAATTCTTGCTTTTATATTTAATCTTATTCTCAATGACAGTTGTATTTCTATTGAATAAATGTTAAAGATAATATGATGTTTCTATTTTTGTTTTAAAATAAAGTCTAAGCACTATAAAATATGAAATAATTCACATTGAGAAAAAAACCAGCATTTCCAATGCTGGCTGGCAGGTATATGCATTAACTAGTTAGATTTATCTTTTACAAATACTGGGGCAAGATATTAAATCTGAAATATGATATGCAGAGGTGGGGAGTTTGAATCTGAATCTAGTAATGTTGTTGATATATATCACTTTTACTAGATAATGCATTGGCTTTACACTAACTATATCTGCATATTCTGCCTTGTTTTGAAGTTGTAGCTTGCATCAAAAGCTATATTTGGTACACCTACCCATGACATTTCTCTACCATTCACACCCAAAATTTTGAATCAGAATCTAACTTTACTCAAAGAATATTTTTGCAAATTTTAACACTTGTTGAATGGAAAGTCTGTTTATTTCAAATAAAGGTTTATTTATTTAAGTACAGAACATCATGATGAAACAATTATTTTTAAGAATTCTATATGAAAAAGCTACTCCAATGATTTCTTTCGGATTAATGAATGTTTAATCATTCCGTATTCAGACCAAAAAAAAGGATGCTTTTTTCTTATTAAAAACAAACTCTTCCAAAGCAATTACTATAAACAATGCCTTGGAAAGTCAGAATGTGATTTTTAGAACGTTACATATTGAAACTAAGTCCTGAAAACTTAGGCCTTGTGTGTTTCTTCTCTTTGATGGCTTTTATAGACTTCCTCAGAAAATCACAGCAGACACTATGAAATAGCCATGAATCTTGTTTTATAACTGAGAAATAGAGAACCAAGGCCATTTGCCAGCCTTCTGTCCATTTGCCCTCCCACTCACCTCCAGGATACAATTGCACATAGACTTTCTTTTAAAAATACTATTATTTATTATGTAATAAAATTTTGCTACATTGAAATTTTCAAAATGGTACAAGATTGATTAAACATTTTCTTCTCATTTATAATTTTCCAAATGTTCATTTCATCAAATAATATATTTGCTTATTTCCTTTATATTCCAATCGCAGCACCTCATCCTCCCTGTGTCCCCTCACATAGCCCCTCCCCAAATATCCTTCCTCTCCTTGGAGAAGGGGAAGGTGGACACTAGTTGCCAACCCGCCCAGGGACATCAAGTCACTGCAGGACTAGGGACATCTTCTCCCACTGAGGCCAAACAAGGCAGCCCAGTTAGGGGAACAGAATCCACAGGCAAGCAATAGAGTCAGAGACAGACCCTACTCCAGTTGTTGGGGTATCTGCATGAAGATCAAGCTGCACATCTAATACATATGTGCAGAAGTTGTTGTTGGTGTTGGTGAATAGGCCCAGCCCATATGTGCTTTGGTTGGTGGTTCAGTCTCTAGGATCCAGGTTAATTGATTCTGTTGGTCATCCTGTGGAGATCCAATTCCTCCAGGATCCCTCAATCCTTACCCCAACTCTTCCACAAGATTCCCCAAACCCATCTAATGTTTGGATATGGGTCTCTATATCTGTCGGCTGCTAGGTGGAGCATCTCAGAGGACAGTTGTGTTAGGCTGCTGTCTGCAAGCATAACAGAGTATCATTAATAGTGTCAGAGATTGTTTGATTATTGCCTATGGGACAGATCTCAATTTGGGCTAGTCATTTTTTGGTCATTCTCTCAGACTTTACTCCATCTTTGCTCCTGCATTTCTTGTAGGCAGAGCAAATTTTGGGTTGAAGGTTTTGTGAGCAGATTGGTGTCCTCATCTATCCACTGAAAGTCCTCCCTGGATACTGGAGGTGGCCACTTCAGGCTCCATATCCCAAACTGCTAGCAATCTCAGCTAGAGTTACCTTCATATGGAGCCTCCTTCATTCCAAGTCACTGAAAAGTCCTAGAGACCCCCCAACCCCTGCCAACAGCCAATTTTCTGAATTAGATAACCCAGACCCATAAGGACATGAATGGTATGTACTCACTTGTAAGAAGATATTAGCCATGAATTACAGTATACTCCACATAAAAATTCACAGACCCCTAACAAGAAAGGTCCAGGAAAGGAGGCTTGAACCTCAGACAGAAGAGGAAATAAAATAGACATCTTAGGTGGATGGAGGGAGGGAACTGTGTAGTGGAGCAAATGGAGAGGGGAAGGGAGAAGTCAGGTTGGTATAGAGCCAGGGAGAATAAATAGAAAATAAATAAATTTTCTTTATAACTTGAATTTGACTCTAATTCATCTTGTGTTTGCACTAAAACAATATCTGTAACTATCAGACCTTCAAAGAAGACCTAACACCAATACTCTTCAAACTGTTCCACAAAATAGAAACAGAAGGAACACTACCCAACTCGTTCTATGAAGCCACAATTACACTAATACCAAAAGCACACAAAGATCCGACAAAGAAAGAGAATCTCAGGCCAATCTCTCTTATGAATATCGATGCAAAAATACTCAATAAAATTCTTGCCAACCGAATCCAAGAACACATCAAAACGATCATTCACCACGATCAAGTAGGCTTCATCCCAGGGATGCAGGGATGGTTCAATATAAGGAAATCCATCAATGTAATCCACTACATAAACAATCTCAAAGAAAAAAACCACATGGTCATCTCATTAGATGCTGAGAAAGCATTTGACAAAATTCAGCATCCTTTCATGCTAAAGGTCTTGGAAAGATCAGGAATTCAAGGCCCATATCTAAACATAGTAAAAGCAATTTACAGCAAACCAGTAGCCAGCATCAATCTAAACGGAGAGAAACTTGAAGCAATCCCACTAAAATCAGGGACTAGACAAGGCTGCCCTCTCTCTCCATATCTTTTCAATATAGTACTTGAAGTTCTAGCTAGAGCAATTAGACAACAAAAAGAGGTCAAAGGGATACAAATTGGAAAGGAAGAAGTCAAACTATCACTATTTGCAGACGATATGATAGTATACATAAGCGACCCAAAGAACTCCACCAGAGAACTCCTACAGCTGATAAACGACTTCAGCAAAGTGGCCGGATATAAAATCAACTCAAGCAAGTCAGAAGCCTTCCTATACTCAAAGGATAAGCAGGCTGAGAAAGAAGTAAGAGAAATAATACCCTTTACGATAGCCACAAACCATATTAAGTATCTTGGCGTGACGCTAACCAAACAAGTGAAAGATCTGTATGACAAGAACTTCAAGTCTCTGAAGAAAGAAATTGAAGAAGACCTCGGAAGATGGAAAAATCTGCCATGCTCATGGATTGGCAGGATTAATATAGTAAAAATGAGCATCTTACCAAAAGTAATACACAGATTCAATGCAATCCCCATCAAAATCCCAACTCAATTCTTCATAGAGTTAGAAAGAGCAATTCAAAAATTCATCTGGAATAACAGAAAACCCAGAATAGCTAAAACTATTCTCAAGAGTAAAAGAACCTCTGGGGGAATCTGTAACTAGGAAAATGTACTAGATACAAAAATAACACTAACACATTTGGCTTGTGTGAAGCCAAAGAGAAAAGTATATACATATCAGAGGTTCAGATTATTTAAATAACGGTGCAAAGTACTCAACAACTGTTCTATTAGATGTTTGAAAACTATTAACAGTAAAAGCACAGGCTATTTAAAAAGCTTCAATAAAAGTATCATTATATCCAAATGAGATATTTAAAGGCTTGCGCATTAGTGATCTTTTTCACCTTAATATCAATCATATCTTAAAAACCCTCATTTCATTGTATGAAGTTAAATGTTCAAATTCCTGTATGTCCTTTGATTAATCCTTCTAGAGTATCGATGAAAGGCAGGAAACAAGGACAATTTGAATTCTAATTTGAAAATCCCTGTAAATATAAATCTACTTCCATTCTATAAAGTTCTTTTGTTTGCTCACATATTAAGAAATAAATGAATGGTACAGCACTTCTAAGATCTCTGTAGGATGGATCATCATGTGAAACTATTGTAGCTAATAAGCTTATACCTCTTTTGTAGACCAGCAAGATTTTCTGAAACATGGATGTAAAAATGGGAGCCAATTTGTTTCAAACTCTAGTACACCTACATTATATTGATATTTTTAATGAACTATACCTGGCTTTTAAATATTATCCAAGGTACACATGTTCTTATTGTGTTGATAATAATCAAGTAGTAAAGTATCAACATAAGTGTTAAAATGACCTGCTGTGGAAGCCAACTTTGATATGTCATGTAAACTGAAGGGAATCATTGAATCAGCAATTAATCATTTAGGAGTCTTTTCTTAGGAGGACTAAAACTTAATTCTTTGGGGCCAGCATAAAAAGGTAAAGGAACAAAATTTCCTTCTCTGGGGCTAGCAAAAAGAGGAAAAACAAACACACACAAACACACACACAGACTCATGCATGTGAAAATGTACATGCACACACATACACACACCCTTGGTAGATGAAGCAATATTCCGACAAGATCTAAACAACTTTAGATTTTTAACCACAGCTTATATATCCTAGCACAATCTTTCACAAAATAAAGAAAATTATAATGTGGCTACATTCTATGTTTCTTTAAGTGAATAATTATGAGCAAAACCCATGTTCCCTAATATTTTTACATGACTAAACATTTTATGTAATAGAGGTAAAAGACAAATTATTGCCAAGAAACCACACATAATTCTATTTAAGCCACTTGCTATAGATTAACAAAGTGTAAGCAATCAAGACAGTTTTCTTAGCCAGTTTCTCCTACTGTCAGGCTGCAATTTGCAGTTACAAATAAAGGATCATTCATTTTATTATTCATCTTAAAAAATAATCTTATAAAATTCTTAAGAGAATCACAAATGTAAAACGTTCATACAAAAATAGTTTTATTTGAAATCCCCAGGGTGTTCATTTACTCATTAACAATACTTTTATTTAATCATATCAGGAAGCAAAGGGCAGAAAAGGGTACAAGAAATTAATCATCACCAGCCCTGCTTTACCACCTGGCTTGCTTCAGCAAGAAAGGTATATTAACTAGGAATAGTTGGGCTACCATTGCTCTTGTTCCCTTACTCAATTATCAAAAGTATTTGCTCATTTCTGAACTTCAAATTGTTCTCCAAGGTTTTCTACCTCAAAGCTGCTAAGACATCTTAATGGAACTATATTAACAATCTATATCTCTAAGTTCTTTCTGAGGTGGTGGTTGAGTCATTAATCTGCTCCAGCAGCAAATCTTGAAAAAGATCAATCACTATTATTCTAAGTGCCAATGATACTGGCCAGCAGAGGCTGGAAACCCCCTTAGAGTTTTTAAACAATACATAGATTATGGGGAATACAGTGACCATGAAGGTAATAAACAGAGTCAAAGTCCACAATGGTATCAAGTCCTCAAGGCGCACAGTCCTCAGGCCTTTGCCTCTCTGAGAAACACCCATCACAGTTGTGCAAACCAGTAGGCCACATTTCATGAGTTCTAAAGTTGTTTTGTTGTTCATCATGTACAACCTCCAATAATATGAGTGGAAATCTTGTGTTTCCAACTGTCATTCATTTTCTGGCTCAGGCGTCAAATGAATTGATTTATGACATTTTGCTGCTGAAGACTCCAGCTTTCTTTAGCAGCACTACTTATATTATATTTCATTGCTCCAGAATAAACTACAGTAACAGAACTGAAAAAAGGAAAGTGGCTAAGGACAATTAATTCAAAAGCAGACATTTAGGAACATACTGAGGAATTATATTCCTGATTTGAATTAGACATTGTTTCATTGTGTGCTTTCACAATTACAGAAACAATTTGCCTTGCAGGAGCATGGAAAATACGTATTTAATGACATGATAAATGGGCTTTCAGGTAGAATGTTCAGTCATCTAGGATGGTAGGGAACCCTTGATAACCTGAAAATGCTTAATTAAACAATTTGTTTTTTGATCACCATTAGTGTGTTGTGTAGTCAGAACATAAACTAGATGGCTTATAGGATTTTTAAAATTTATGGCTGCCAATTGCCAGTACTTAAACCAAATAAATCAGAAGAAATGGGCATAATGCCTAGTAGGAGTGTATTTGAAAATCTTTAAGTAATTCTGATATGTATCTAGAGTTGAGAGCTATTAAATACCCTTGAGAAAATTTCGAGATATGATTGTGTTTTATAAATTATTTGAGGGGAAAGGGCAACAGTGTAGAGCCTGGAGAATAATGTAGCTTGCCAAAGAATACCGAAGACCTAAAATCAAGCAAGTACATCAGTTTTGTTTACTCATGCAAACCATACCTGGATCTCAATGACAAATGCTTTGCTAAATCCTAGTCCCTATCTGAACGATGAGGTGAATTTCTCATCAACAACAAAGAATGAATTTATATTGACCAATTGATTTACTCAGCTCCTAGATAGGGACATAAATAGAAATAGGAAGACATAAACATTTGTTAAATTGTAGACTTTGGATGCCAAGTGATTTGAGTGGTAAATTCCCTGTAGGAAAATAGGTCCTGTCTGATCCAGTCTTCCAATTTCCCTCTGGACATTTACAGAAATTTTTGGATAGTTATAGGGCAGTAAAGGTAATATTTTAGAGGTTATTTTTCTCCCTGTACAGGAATATTAAAAAATAGGGTACCTGCACAGGTATAAATGTTATATAAGGAATTCTTACTTTTTGTTTGAAATAGGAACTCATGATCACAGGCATTCACCACCATACTCATTTGAGCTTCTTATCCATAAAGTAACTGGAAACTGAGGAAATAGCCCATAGGTAACATGTTTGTTCAAACACAAGGAACTGAGTGTGTATATTTAGCACACATGGAGACAGTGTATTCGTGAGGCCCTATAACCCCAGAGCTGGGGAGCAAAGACAGGAGAATCTCTGTAGCTCTCTGGATAATTTTCCCAACCAAAAGAGTGAGCCCTAGGTTCAGTAAAACAAACAGTATTTCAAAAAGAATTGGAGAACAATAATAGAGAACCAATCTCAACATTTGACCTATACACATATGCACAAGTATACGCAAGTACACATGGAAATACATGTATGACCATACAAATGTATTATATAATACATACATACATACATATTTACACAAAACAAAAATGAAAATTATTTAATTATTTAAAAAGTCTAGTCACTAAACACAGAGGTCAGTAAAGACCTACGTTAAGTATATATATAAAATCTCTCTATATCTATATCTATATCTATAATCTATCTCTATTTCTATCTCTATCTATCTATCTAAAATAAGGTTCTAAAGACAAGGAAGACAATAAACTCCTTTTATGGGCCTCACAGTCTATATCCCCCTTTCATATATTGGTTTATATTAAGCTTGTATTAGGTACATGTTTTTGTAGATTGTGCCAGATGTCCAAACACAGTTTAATAAAATCATTATATATTAATCAAGTGTGTATTCTTAACATCCAGAAATTCTGAATATCCAATAAGGCTCCAATTACCACTGATACTATTAGTCTCTAGACTGGTTTTCAAGTTGCAAGGGATGTAGTCAATTCCTATAGTTCCTGACCCTGCCCACATATATACTTATTTCTCTCATTTTCTTGTGAATCAGATTATTGATTATGAATGACTTTCCATTAGCATCCCCATGTCATGCTTGCCCACAGCACTCGCTTCATCACCATCTGCTCCTTTGCCATTCTCACTTTTGGAAGCAAATATTTTCCATTATTTAATATCACTATTATCTCTGAGTATTTTCTTTTAAATGCATCCACATTTGGAATTTCCAGAAATAACATGAAATCAATGCTATTTTTTAGTAAATGCTCGCTTATTAGCTGGATAGAAAAAAACATCAGAATTCTAAGTAGTTTTCCTACTTTCCCCAGAGAGGTGTAATTCTTATACAAGACTGTCAGGGCTCAACCACAGCTCTTTTAAAGATTAAAATTATTATTCTTATTCCTAAAATTATTTTTTCTGTTGAAATAAAATGTCCTGAATCTCTTTTCCTGTTAATAGAGATTCAGTAATATGAATAACCATGATTATGACTCCCATTCATAATTTTATAGACTTGGACATGAAACTACGCAAATTTAAACTAAATCTCACAATACCTATATGAAGTTTCATTATTTTCACATTTGTTAGAGGGCATAAAACTTAAAGTGAAATCAGCTAGTTTGCCTGAGACTAGCAAAGCTCAGATTGCAATTTACAATAGTGCCTCATGTGGTCATCCTGGACTCACATACTTTTAAGGTGAGGTATAATTACTTCACAGAGTAGTAGTATAGAGACCCTTATATGACAACATGGTATGCTAACCTACTTAATGGCCCATTTTCAGAGAGAGTTATCACTTTCACTAAGTATCAGTGACTGTTGAACTTTATTAAATAATACAAAACTTATAGCTTGACTATTTTAAATGGAAAGCAACCTCCATAATGAAATTCATAGTAAATAACATTTCAAAACTTGATGCAAAGTCCATGACTAAAGAGAATTTTCTCTCTGAAAGTCTGTGACACGCTCTTTGAAATCTCTCTGAGATTAATGGAGGAGAAGACCTGTAAAAATAATAGACATAATTGGAGGTAGAAGATAGAAATGAACTGCTTCTTTACAAGGAAAATCCAAAAAGACTTTCCCACTAGAGGATTTGGGTCTTTTAAATATCATTTCTTAATGCTGGTGACAATATATCAATATGTTTGACTTTTAAAAAAATAAGTTCATGCTATTTTTGTGTTACATATGATGAAATTAGATAAAGACACTATAGCAAATCTTACTAGAAAATAATAACAGATGTCTCTAATAATGTAATGCTTATTGGCACAGACTTCATCCCTCCAGGAGAGTGAAGATATATTTACTTTGTATGCTGTGGTACAGCCATGTCTCAATTAGTTTCCTCCATGTTGAGTTAATATATTTAGTGGCATTTATTTTTATTTACTTTATAGTGGACTTATTACACTGAAGACTTGAAACCATAAAAAATGCTGAAGTAATTTTTAAAAAGGAAAATCAAAATGCAATGTTACTCTTAGTTTAGTTGCATAACTAAATCTCTAAAATTACGTTCTAAAACAATATGAGTGGAGAATGCATGCCAAAGTAGGTGAAGGTGGCTCAGCAATTAAGGCACTTGTCATGCTCATGTGACAGTCATGTCACATCCCAGAAATCCATGGAAATTATAGGTGAGCATAATTTTCCACCTGTAACCTTAATCTTGGAAACTGGAGACAGAGGGTTCCTCAAAATAACCAGGCTAGTAATACTAACTATATTTGCTAACTCTTGGCTTGATTCAGAGACCCAACCACAAAAACTAAGATGGGATAGCTGTGGAGGATGACTCCCAATGTCAACTTCCATGTGTTATATGTCTGTGCTTTCATATATACATGCACACAAATTCCCATATTCATGCAAAAATGTGTAGACACACATGCACAGAACACCCACACATGCACACACATACACACAGAGGGAGAGAGAGAGAGACAGAGACAGACACACACGCATACATGAAAAATGGGGGAAAATATAAAATGAGCATGTATGCTATCAGGATAATATTTTATAGTGTATATGATAGGGATTTTGGATATTTTCTGCTATTTATTTCTTTTTCAAAAAGTTGTTATGTCTATTTGATGTGTTTTATACTAGATTCTTAAGCATGTGAAAACCAACTTTTAGTTGAAAAAATTTAAAGCATCACTGCTATATTGAGTAATTATAAAGTACTGCTTAATTAAATTCAAGCTGTTTTAGACCCTGAATCATTTAGTTAAGCATAAAGATGTTAACCCAGCAGAATGGGACTTTACTTATGGTTGAGGCACAATGAGTTATATTAACACTATTCAGACTGTGGAAAGGATAATGAATTTTGTTTTGTTATGATGCATTTCCTTTCCAACTTCCAAGGACAATTACTGTGCACTTCTGTTTATGCAGTGGACTATTGTCTGGGACACTTGGCCACTTGGTACACTAAATCAAATTGAGAACTGTAAATTATTTTCTTTTTAGAAAAAGAAAGAAACCTTGAAAATAAAATGTGGAGCTTTGTAAATGAATTTAGACTGTATATATTTGTTTCCTGTGTTTCAAATTTCTACACTTTTCTGCTGCCTCATTTTAAAGAACTTTTCATCTGAAAGAGTCAATTCTATTTTGAAAATGAGTCTCTGGACCCATAAACAGCAAAAGTCTTTATTACCTGAACACCAGCCAAAAATGAAATGGCTGTGAAGTATAATTATATAGATGTGCCATAAAACACATTTCAAGATTGTTACTTGTATAGGGTAAAATAAAACTCCCCACACACATTTCCTTCTTATTTCATAGACTTTGTATCCATTTTCTGTTTGAAAACTATTTATTAGTTTAAGCTTATTACATATAAATATATTCCTAATTTTCAATGTTATTGAATTGTATATGGTTTGCACTAGTAGTAAAAAAATTCAGAATCTTTAGAGGTATCTGATGCATTTGATATATCTGATGTTTAATTTTATGCGTCAATTTGACTGTGCATGATGCACAGAGAGCTGATAAACATTGCTTCTGAATACGTTTGTGAAGGTATGAAGGTGTTTGAGAGTACAGGACAGTTCTTCACACATCATGTTGGAAATTATCATACAATCCATTGAATCCATTAGTCTCAATAGAACAAAAAGTTAGAGGAAAAGCAAGTTATGCTCTAATATACATATATGTGTGTGTGTGTGCGCACACACACACATGCACAGACATTGTGAAAAAACAAATTATTTGAAAATAATAATTGTGAAACAAATTATTAAATTGGAAAGGAAAATAGACAACTTCCTAGTTTCTCTGATAGATATGTGTTAGTTCATCCAGTTTCTAGTATTCTGGTCTATCATAGCTGTTACAATTTCTTTAATTATTTTTTGTTTGCTTATTTATTCATGTATTCATTCACTTTATTTTTTTAATTGGTTATTTTACTTACGTACATTTCAAATATTGTCCGCCTTTGAGGATTCCCCTCCTCAACCCCCTCTTTTCATCCCTCTTCCATTTTGCCTCTATGAGTGTGCTCCTCCACCCACCCACCCACCCATTCCTGCCTAACTGCTCTAGCATCCCTTTATACTAGGGTACTGAGTCCCTCCCATTTATGCAAGTTAAGACAATCTTCTGCTACTTATGTAGCTGGAGTCATGGGTCCCTCCATGTGTACTTTTTAGTTGGTGATTAAGTCCCTGGGAGCTCTGGGTGGTCCAATTTGTTGATATTGTTGTTTTTATGGGGTTTCAATCTCCTTCATCTCCATCTGTCCTTCCCCTAGTTCTTCCATTGGGGTTCCCATGCTCAGTCCAATAGTTGGCTGTGAGTGTCTGTGTCTGTATTACTCATGTGCTGGGACAGATGGCAAGCAGACTCCTGCCAACAAGCACTTTATGGCATCTGCAATAGTGTCAGGGTTTGGTGTCTGCAGCTGAGATCGATCCCTAGGTAGCATGGTCTCTGGGTGGCCTTTTCTTCAGTCTGCGTTCCATTTTTCTGTCTCTGCATTTCCTTTAGATAGGAACAATCCTATGTTAAAAATTTTGAGATAAGTGAGTGGCCTCATTCCTCAACTGGACACCGTGCTTATCTACTGAAGATGGTTTCTACAAGTTCTGTCTCGCCTTTGTTTTGTATTTCAGATTTGACCACTAGTATTAAAACAGAACATTCCCTAACCCATAAATTTCTGTTCATTTTGGTCCAGAAAAAGAATGACAAACCCCATTTTGCATGTCTTTTAACATGCAGACAGTAGTCCTATCCCAATATTCCCTACATATATACATATGTATCTGTGTACATATGTACATATGTATCTGTGTACATATGTACATATGTATATACGCATATATGTATATGTGTATATATGTATATATGTATACATGTATATATGTATATATGTATGTATGTATATATGTATATTATGTATAATGTAGGCATGTATGCATGCATGTGTGTATGTGTACATATTGAAAAGGGAGAGGGATGAGAGATGAGTCTCTCTCTTTCTCTCTCTTTCTCTCTCTCTCTCTCTCTCTCTCTCTCTCTCTGTGTGTGTGTGTGTGTGTGTTATAAAGCAAACTATTGCAAAGCAAAGGATGATAGCCAACTTCCTAGCTTCTCTAAATGATATATGTGGCAAATTACTGTGACAAACTTCAGAGTAAAGTTTGTGTAAAGTACTTTAGCCCTAAAAATTCTGTTTGATTGATGTTTTTTTTTTGGGGGGGAGGTTTGTTTGCTTATGTATTCATTTACCTTTCCATCAATAGCAGCCAGGACAGAGTATGCAGTTGTTTAAATAGTTATGTGACTGTCTTCCCCTTCTCCAGCTACACTAATGTAGGTCACACAGCCTCTCTTGGCTTGATAATAAATTCTGTATAACAAATATGTAAAAATCCATCATGAAAGCATAAACAAACTCTTGATTTATTGGTCAACTCTTCAGTAAAGCATATGGATTGGGATTAAAAATAATTTTTCAAATGGAAACCAATTTCTATTCAGTGCATTTAACATCTCCACAGGATATAAAGTAAAAAGAACTGTTCTTTAGGGTAATTGAACACTTTAGTTTTTATGAAAATATGGTGTTATTTTTTACCAAAATCACAGTGTTCAAAAATGAAATCACAATATAGAGAATACAAAGCCATATAATTAATGAATAACTCAATAGTCTGCTGTATTTTCTTTTAAACAGAAAATATGAAAACCAGACATTGGGTGACTAGCATGAACACAAAACAATACACATGAGTGAAAAAACCTTTAAATCATAAAAAATTACTGAGTATTGTAGTATACTATACACTGTAAAAAAATTAAAAAGTCTAGAAAAATTAATGATTAAATGGGATTATATAATCCTTTTGCTAAAGTTAATCTCTGCTAGAAATATAATGTTCAAGTGATCAAGTTCATGAAATAGCAAAATACATTAAAGAACAATGCCCCCAAATCTTCAACCCAAAATATATGCTTAAAAGACAATGTATGTGTCCATCAAAACTATATTTCAATGCTCTAGAGATGAAGAATGAAAGGAAATCTGACAAACCTTTTACCAATGATATAAATAAGACAAAATAGAGAAAGAGAAAAGACAGGTGTGTGGAATTTATAAATTGGAGGCTAGATAACTTTTTACTATTGAATCTTAAATACTATAACTCATTAAGAGGGTAATAAACTTTGACATTTTAATTTTTTAAAAAACCTAAAACTTGTGCTAATGAGTAACAGCACACTATCCACAAATAAAATTTCCATATAATTATATAAAAAGCACCATTTATAATGTTATAAAAGAAGATAAGGGGTGGCCCCACCATGCTGGATTAAATAAAATTCCTCTTGCTTTTTGCATCGATTCCTGTCTCCACATTGTTCCCTCAGGGGTCTCTGGTATGTTAAGGCTCCTCGGAGTCATACATTTGATGCATTGACAGGGAATCTGACCTTCTGTGGGGATATGCTTGACTAGTGAATCAGAGATCTTGAGCAGGTAACACCATGATATTTTTGTCTGTCTCACTTTTTGTCAAAGTCTGAGACTGTAAGTCTGTCTGAACTTTTGGTTTGCTTGCAAACATCTGGGAGTCTCAGAGAGCCTATTGTGTCTAGTGCACTCGAGTTTGACAGGCACATGTGCCATAAGTCGAGACCTCGGGTGACTGAAGGATGCTTCAGGCCCCTGGGAGGGAGCCAGGAAGGCTCTGCTACTTCTGGAAATGGCAGAACAGTAGCTGCAGGAGCCAAGTCTTGCTATAACCTGGTTTATCTGGCTCATGCCATATGGGCAGGAGCACCTAGTTTGCTTCCGATGACTGGAGCTGACTGAGCAACTCTGTTATCTGGTTCTTGCCATATGGGCAGGAGCACCTGGTGTGTGATTGTTTTTCTCTGTGTTTGTTAGTATCTTGTTCTGTGTTTTTGGACCTAGACACCTACCTGTGGCAGGGTTGAGCTGTCTGTGTGCTGATGTTATTTTTCTATGTTTGTTGGTATCTTGACCTGTGTTCTTGGACTTAGACTGACGACATTTTTTTTTTTTTTTGGACATTAGACAGACTGAAAACCAAGTTAGTTACTCTCTACTTCTCGGAATGACCTACCCGTAGGGACCTTTGACTTGCAGGTGATCAAAGCAGTAGAAGAGAAAGTCTTTATAGTTACCTAGAAGAATCTAGTAGAGGACCCACCTCCTCACTCATAGATAAAAGTCTTTCTTTCCCAAGACCCACCTCACAGTTTCTGGCCTTCAGGAAGAAGGATGCACGAGTGGAGAGATCTGGACCTGAGGAGAAGTTGATCCTCCAAGGCTCTTCAACAGTAGGCCTGTTGCTCCAAGACCCTCCCCATCTATATCTTCCTACCCTTGCCCCCATGGCCCCAGCCAGCAACAGTACCAGTTCTGGGATTTCCAAGGGGCTGATTAATCTCTTTGAAACTGTTTTATTTATAATACAAGAAGCCAGGAAGAATGCCCCCTCAGACACAGGGGCAACATTGATTGACCAGGTTGTCATGAACAGTGAGCTTTCCCTGACTAGACCTGACTGGGACTTTAATATGGCAAAAGGTAAGGGGCACTTGAAGCTCCACTACCAGACTCCATTAGTAGGTCTCAAGGGGGCTGCTTGGCAACCCACAAATTTGACCAAAGTACGTGAGGTTAAGCAGGGACCAGATTAGTCACCCGCAGCCTTTCTTGAGCCCTTTTTGGAGGCATTCCACCAATATACACTGTGACCCCAGCATAAAGCTACTGTGACAATGACTTTTATAGACCAGGCTAGCAGAGATATCAGGAAAAAGCTTCAGAGGCTAGAAAGACAGGATAAGCTGTTGAGGGATTTAGTGCAGTTTGCTGAGATAGGGAGACAGAGGAGGAGAGGGAACAGAGAAAAAGAAAGAAAAAAAAGTGACAGGGAAGGAATCTACAGAGAGCCCTGTCTACAGTAGTTAGGAAAAGTAGAGAAGAGAGACTCCAACCAGAGAGAGACCAAAAACCCCTTGAAAAGGATCAGTGTGCATAGTGAGTGGGGAGAGGCCACTGAGCCTGAGAGTACCCTAACAAATAGAAGCTGGGTGCAGGAAATCCCAGGCCTTGAGAAAAGTGCCTCCAAGTGGTGAAAGTGTTAGGCCTGGGTGAAGAGAGTGATTAGGGGAGATGCAGTTCAGACCCCTCCCTGAACACAGGATAACTCTGAGAGTGGAGGAGAAACCCATTCAATTCTTGGTGGACACAGGGGCTCAGCACTCGATCCTCCAAGCTGGTGGATCCATTTCCATGAAAAGATCTTGGGTTCAAGAAGCCACTGGCACCAAAATGTATTCATGGACTACCTGAAGAACAGTGGACCTAGTAGTCCGTTCATTTAGGGTCACCCCAGACTGTCCCTACCCTCTGTTGGAGCGATACATACTTTCCAAAATGGGGGCCCAGATACACTTCCTGCCTGACAGGCCACAGTTAACTGGCCCAAAAGGAGAGACCTCTCCCACTGACTCCTGCTGTAAGTCGAGGCTACCTTGTTTACAGATGGAAGCAGTTTTCTCCAGGAAGGTCAGAAATGAGCAGGGGCTGCTGTGGTGGATGGCAAAAATGTCATCTGAGCAGAACCTCTACCCCATGGCATGTCAACGCAGAAAGTAGAGCTAATTGCCCTCACCAAGACCTTGGAACTTGGAGTCAACAAGAAAATTCACATCCACACAGATAGCAGGTATGCCTTTGCCACAGCCCACATCCACAGGAATACAGGCCAAGAGGACTGCTCACATTAGAGGAAACAAACAGGAAATCTTGGACCTCTTAGATGCCCTAGTGAAACTGGCAACTGTTATTATTCACTGCCCAGAGCATCAGAAGGGAAGAGACTCAGTAGGCAATAACCAGGCAGATCAAGTAAGTGGCTCCAGAAGTGACTACGCAAGAGCATATCCTGGTTATGGGCTAGCAAGAGACACCCACTGGGAAATTGGACTGAATTATGGGATGGCCCATTTAGAATATGATGAAGGAAAAAGGACTCTGATTGCTAGCTACTCTACCAACTATTACCAAGAAAGGACAATGGCGCACACAAGAAAGAAGAACTATACTCCCCAGAAAGTAAGCAAACTTACTAGGCTAAATACACAGATAGACTCATTTAGGGGATAAAAAAGCTTATCTAAGCAGTTAAGGGACCTAAAGTATATATTTATAAGACTCAGGTTTTGGACCAGAGAGATAGTAAAATAGTATAAGATATGCGAGCAAGTGAAGAGTAAACAGGGCAAAAGGCCTAGAGGAGAAGAGCCTAAAATATATTGAGAGATTTTTCAGAAGTTAAGGCAAGAAAATATGGTTATAAACACCTTATAGTGGTTGTAGATGTTTTATTGGGATAGGTTGAGGCATACCCTACAAAGCAGAAAATAGCTGCCATGATAGCTAAAACAGATATTAGAGAAAATTTTCTCAAGGTTTGGAGTACCCAAGGTAATTAGATTGGACAAGGGTCCTGCTTTTGTCTCTTAAGGTAAGTCAGGGATTGACAGAGATATTGGGGACTAATTGGAAGCATTATTGGACATATTGTTCCCAGAGCTCAGGGCAGGTAGAGAAAATAAAAAGAACCCTACAAGAGACCTTAACTAAATTGACCTTGGAGACTGGCTCAGGCTGGGTGGTACCCCTCCCCTTGTCCCTGTTCTGAGTTCAGAACAGCCCCTGCCAATTTAACCTGACCCATTTTCTGATCCTCTTTATTACCCCAACTCCTGATTTGGCCCAAACTCTCTGCCTTAAATGCTCCAGGGAAGCCAGAAAATCCTCACCACTTCCACACTGGTGACTGAATCTATGAAAGGAGGCTTCAGGGACAGTCGCTGGAATCCTGATGGAAGGGACCCTTCCTGGCGCTGCTAGCCACTCCCACAGGCCTCAAGGTGGATGGTGTTGTGGCCTGGGTCCCTGCTTCCAAAGTGAAACCTGCAAATGTTACACTCTTCAGAGACCCCTGCTGGATGGTACAGAAGAAAGACAATCTGCTCAAGTTCAAGATCACTCAACTTTGATCATGACTACCTGGTGGTACCTTTAGATTCTGATTCCTTCCCCAATCCTATGTGCCCATCCTCCAAACCTGTTACAACATTCACTGTCTCCCTTCTGTTGGGGTTGGGGATGGCCAGGGTGGCCACCAGGATTTTCACTCTGGTCTTACAAGGTGAAAATTATTACACTCTGAGGGTAGCCATTGATTTAGATATAGAGAGAAAAGAAACTTCCCTCAGACACGGACTTCATTATCAGAAGTAGTACTGCAGAAAAGCAGGGCTATGTGCTGCCTTGACTGAGAAGTTTTGCTTTTATATAGACCATTCCAGGGTTGTTAAAGAGTCAGTGGCTAAGGTAAGGAAAGGGCTGGCCAAGTGGAAAAGAGAGAACAGAGTCAGGGCTGGTTCCAGTCTCTTCCCTTTAGCTCCTTCCCTTGTCTATAATCACCTACATATCCACCCTGTTAGGTCGTTAATTGTTCTCCTGCTATTATTGATCTTTGGCTGCTACAGTTTGAACTGCTTGGTTGCTATTGTTAAGAAACACATAGGTACAGTACAGCTAATGATCTTAAAGCAGAGATACAAAGAACTAGAAACAGAAGACCAGGAGTATGAGCTATCAGAATTCGAGTAATTGCTTCAGGATTGAAGCATGCACAAAAAAATGGGAGGAATGAAAGGTTAGCTCAGAACTTTGGAAAGGTCATGGAACACTTGCCCCTCCCAGAACAGAGAGGCTAAATTACATTCCTCAGACCACAGGGAGGTCCCTGTGGCTAGGGAAGGCCCAGAGTTATGTCAAGACGGTTGGCCACCTACCTCATTCCCTAACAACCAATTACTTTAAAGATAACACTGTTCTGCCAATCACATTGTGCCTAATGGTGGCTGCCCTGTGGAGTGTATAAAAGGTTCTCTGCATGGGTTGTTCCTTCCTCATGTGCAGGACGATCTCAGCATTCTGGATTAAATAAAATTCCTCTTGTTTTTTGCATTGACAAAAAAAAAGATAAAAGATTTTCTAATGTACAAACATGTTCAAATAGTTAAAGGACATATTTAAAGGCTGAGATGACAGTGAAATTGTTAAAGTACTTGCCATACCACCTGACGAATGACAGTCAAAATTACCCCTGGATTGTAAATACTTGAACATTCTTGTTCAGGTGTGCATGCATACATTTAACTTTCAAATACACATGCAAACAGACATACAAACTAAAAATGAAAATATTTGCAATGTTTATGAGAGGTGCAAAAAATTTAAACAAGTGCAAAATAATTTCCTTGCTTAGATGACTCAATATTATGAACATGTTTACCCCTGTAATGGCTGGTTTTGTGTATAAACTTGACACAGGCTGGAGTTACCACAGAGAAAGGAGCTTCAGTTGGGGAAGTGCCTCCATGAGATCCAGCTGTGGGACATTTTCTCAATTAATGATCAAGGGGAGAGGGCCCCTTGTGGGTGGTACCATCTCTGAGCTGATAGTCTTGGGTTCTATAATAAAGCAGGCTGAGCAAGCCAGGAGTAGCAGGCCACTAAGTAACATCCTCCATGACCTCTGCATCAACTACTGCTTTCTGACCTGCTTGAGTTCCAGACCTGACTTCCTTTGGTGATGAATAGCTGTGTGGAAGTGTAAGCGGAATAAACCCAACTTCTTCCCAACTTGCTTCTTGGTCATAATGTTTGTGCAGGAATAGAAACCATGACTAAGACAACCCCAATGTGTATTTTATATAACATCAGTACAAATATTAGGAAGGAAGACAAATTAAGGCACATTTCATAAGGAAGAAAAAATAGGACACTATCTAGAAAAATAAATAAAGTCTACATAGAACAGGCAGCCCAAAGATCCTTTCACAGAGTTTGGCTAAGACCATCTTAAATCACAAATATTTACATTATAATTCACAATGAGCAAAATTACAGTTTTGAATTAATAACAAAAATAATTTTATGGTTGGGTGTTACCATAACATGAAGAACTATATTAAAGGATCACAGCATTAGGAAGGTTGAGAACCATTGATATTATATATCACATTCTCTGAATAATGTAATATAGGATAGACAGACAGCACATGTAACAGAATTTAAGGAGTGGTCAATGTAACTTACAAATGTAACATGGTAGATTACTGCACATAGAGTGATGACTTAGAGAGTGGTAGTAGACATTTTGGAAAAGGAAATTAGATTGCTATCTCATTATGACCCCATAGTATATTCCTAGTAATTTAATGAATGCTATTCAAAGGGTACCAGGAGAAAACATGCCTGGACTTCTCTATTAGTTCACGTTTTAACTATGAGTAGACGCATAGAACTACTGTGGTTCTCTATATATGTTTCATTGCCTACTGGTTGATGCCACTCAGCTGACTATTATGCTAGCCTCCTGCCTGGAAAGTTTAGCAGAATATTATTACATGTTAGGGATGAATTCTTTCTCATGGCATGGGATTCAAGTTGGGTCAGTTAATAGTTGTCCATTTCCCCACATTCTGTCCCCTCTTTATCCCTGCACCTCTTATAGGCAGGAAAAAAATAATGGGTCAAAGTTTTTGTGGCTGGCTTGGTATTCTCACCCCTTCATTCAAAGTCTTGCCTGGTTATAGGAAATAGATATCTTATATTCAATAACAACTAATGCTAAAAGTCTCAGCTAGAGTCACACTCATTGATTCCTTGAAGTTTCTATATTTCTATATTAAAGCTTGGCCATTTTATAGAAAAGGGTGAGAAAAGATTAAAAGAGCTAGAGAGGTCAAGGACACTGTAGGAAAGCCTAGAGAATCAACTAACCTAGGCACATAGGGTCTCACAGGGACTAAACCCCCAATGAGAGAGCATGCATGGGATAGGCCTGGTCACCCTACACATGTGAAACAGACGCAGTTAGGGTTTTACCCTCATGTGGAACTGACCTCTAACATCATGAGCAGGGGCTGTCTATGACTTTGTTGACTATTTTTTATCCCTTTCCCCTAACTGGATAATCTTGTCTAGCCTCAACAGAAGAAATTTGTTGAATTATAGCAGGGCGCTTTTTTCACTTAATTAATAAATTAAAGTTCCAAACATTATCAGAAATATTTCAATTTATAAAAAAATTAGATGGTATTGAATAAAACATGATTTTATGAACATCATGCAAAAAGTAAAAATAATGATGATAAAATACATCATGAAAGAACTTTAAACATTTTTCTGTTATTTGTTTATTTATTTACTTTACATCCCTACTATAGCCCTCTTCTCTTCCCAGTTCCCCTGCCCTCACACAGCCCCTCCTTCCTCCAGATCCTCTCCTACTGAAGTCAGAGAAGAAAGCCTAGTTAAGGGAACAGAATCCACAAGCAGACAATAAAGTCAGGGAGAAGCCCTGCTCTAGTGTTTGGGGAACCCACATGAAGACCAAGCTGTCCATCTGCTACATATGTGCAGGGGGCCTAGATCCAACCCATGGATGTTCTTTGATGGTCGTTCAGTCTCTGGGAGCTACCAAGGGTTCAGGTTAGTTTACTCTGTTGGTCTTTCTTCTTGTGGAGTCCTTAGACCATCTGGGCCCCTCAATCCTTCCCCCAACTATTCCATACGACTCTCTGTGCTCTGGCTGATGTTTGGATGTGGGTCTCTCCATCTGTTCCAGTTAGCTGTTAGGTAGAGCCTTTCAGAGGTCAGTTATGCTAGGATCCTGTCTTCAATCATAACAGAGTATCATTAATAGTGTCAGAAATAGGAGTGGTCTCAAATAGGTTGGCCATTTCCACAATATCAGTTCCACCTTTGTCCAGGAAGATTTTGGAAACAGGACAAGTTTCAGGTCATAGGTTTTATGGGTAGGTTGGTGTCCTTATCCCTCCACTGGGATTCCTGCCTGACTCTAGGAGGCGGTCACTTCAGGCTCCATATTACCCATTGTTAGGAGTCCCAGCTCAATTTACCCTCATAGACTCCCTGAAATTCCCCCATCTGAGGTCTCTAGTAAGTCATAGAGAACCCCTCTCCCTTGTGGTTTTGCATTCGGCATCAACCACTAATGGGGCGTAGGAAAGCTGCTGAGCTGACAAAACTGGCAGAGGATGGCCTTGTTGGGCATCAGTGGGAGGAGAGGTCCTTGGTCATAAAAGGCTCAGTAGAGGCCCCAGCATAGTGGAATTGAGGGTGGGGAGGTGGGAGTGGGGTGGGTGGAGGAACAGCCTCATAGACACAGGGGGAGCAGGATGGGATAGGGTTTTCTGAGACAAGACATAATTAAGAAGAGATAGAGAGATAAACAATTTTATTCTTTCTGATTTCTGACCAATTTATTCTATACCTGATGAGAGATGGAAGTATTTCTTTGAGGAGACAAGCAAAATTTAAATCCCATTTCTCTAAATCTTAATGTTTGTTGTACCACAGGAATGGATATTTTGTTAATACTAATTAGACAAATATACTGTAATTTTAATTTGACACAAACATTAACTTATAGGTTAAAATTAAGAAAAGTATCTTCATGATATGATTTGGAACAGAGCCTTGGTTGTTTAGAAACCAAAATAAAATTATAGCAGTTAAAGTCACTTTGCAAACTATCAATTCTGTTTTCTAGTACCATTTCGGAAATTATAAGTCTACATATTTTATACATTAAAAAGAAGGGTTGGGGTATTCGTTTGTTTGTTTGGCTTTTAATTTTATGTTGCTTTAGTTCAAAAAGCTAGAAATACAAAGTTACAGACTTGTTTTCTGTTTGCCTCAGCATCAGAGATTGCTGAAGACATCACAACACCTTGAATATGTGTCAAAGAAAGAGATCACAAGGCAATATAGGTACCCTAGATGAGCAAAGTCCAGGTTTGCTCTTCTTAAACAACCTTCTCTTCAGAAATTTTGAGTCACTGTAATACATGACATAAACTACTTATGGGGGAAAGTGCCTATAATTTGTATTTTCAGAGTTTTTTGTCATAATGGGTAGAAGCTTCTGGTAAAGAAAAGTAATTTTCATTATAGCAACTAGAAAATGAAGAGGGACCATAACAAGAAACAGTCAGGACATGATAGAACTCCCTTGAGTTAGTCAAGTAACTGACTAGTCTCTACTATAATAGTCTCAACACCTCCCAATACATTACTGAAACTCTCATTTATCAAGAATATTAATGTGCTCATTAGAACTATCACCTCTGTCAATGTCCTCTCAGACACACCCATGGGAATACATTACTAATATCCTAAATGTATCAATATACTCAAGTTTACAGGTAAAATTAACCATTCTTAGCACTATCCTCAGTCTCATGAAAGCTCATTTTATTCCACAGCAATGTACTCAATGACTTAAGTCTCCCTGGCCATCATTTAAAGGCTAAATCAATACAACACCGGCTGTCTCTACCAAACTGGAAATAAAGATTTCAGTACAACCATTAGAGGTAAAAAGATATATCTAACCTGTGATAGCAAAACTACAACTTACTGAAAAGGGTGAACACAAAGTACAGATAGGATGACAAAGCATGAGAGGAAAAGGAGTAAAACAGCATGAACTAAAGAATCATTATTTGTTAACATGGTTAAAGGGGCTTAGTCTTCTGATACAGGCTGAGTGTCAAGGTTCATAGAGTATAAGAGTGCAACAGTCAAGAAGAGCTGAAGTCTAAACTTCACCTGAGATGCTAATTGTCCTTCCAGCCTTTCTCAAATCTACTGCAAGAAAGCACAGTCCTGAAATAATAACAGACCTGTGATCCTATGTGCAGAACAGTTTGAGGAGAGTCAGATCAAACCATGTATGTGACCTTATGTGAACCCATACTCTCTGGAGGATTTTGATTTCTAAGCACTCCATATGTTGTATCTATTATTATTGATAATAATGTATTTGTTGGGTTGCAAAAAAATAAACAGAGGAGGTAAAAGCTAAACAAAAGTGACAACTTTAACAGCCTGAAATTCTCTGTCCAGTGAAGACAGTACACATCCATGCAAATTGCACAGAGGAAAGTTAATCACCAGAAAATTGAAGTCCAGCCTACTCATCTGCTGTGATTTTGCCAGCACCACACAGTTGTCAACATTATAGCAAGGAGGGGATGCAACAGTCAATAAAGCAGTAAGCGCTTAAAGAGAATGTTGTGAAAGCAGATCATAAACATGCCTCCCCCAGGTTAGAAATGGACCAGTGAGACAAAGAAATAGTATGCTTGTGTATACTTTATACTTCATATCTTGACATACAGGTATGTAAGCATAGCTCATATTTAAAAAAAATCAGTAAAACTCACTATGTGATGGTGTTCTGAATTGTTATGATGTTTTCAAAGGCCTGGGATAATATTTTCTTTTGTTCTTCAGTGATATATTTTATTTCCCTTTAATAAGTATTTACAAAGACTTTGCTTTGTCATACCCTTAAAATTAAAGTTAGCATGTACATTAACGCTACTCAGGGAAGGTCCTTGTCTTTGCATGATTTATAAATATGTTCAGTCCATGGAAACAGCACACTAAGGCATTTTGACACAAGGGAGAAGGGTTTGTTGGGTGTAATTTTTAAAAACACACTTCTGCCTTTGCCCTGGACCATGGCTTGCACTCTGAAAACAAGTTTCCATGACTACAGCCCAAGAATGGCTGCCGCCAACACCTCTCCTGGCTTTCCTGAGCTGCTGCCTGCACTCTGGCTACTCTGGGCATCCTCTTTTGTTCCTCCAGGCTAGCTCTGACAATGGCCAACTACCTTCTTTCCCAAGATGGTTGCAGCAGTGCCCCCAAGCCCCACCTGGATTAACTTTGCGAACCCACCATCGAGGACCCAGCTTCTTTCTGCCTCTGCCACCATTGCTCTATTGAAGGATAACACTTAGCTGTATGAATTTAGAGCTTGTCAGATAGCACAGTTGGGCACAGAATCTCCTGCCCTAACCTTATCAGCTAATCTATATCAGCCAGCCTCCACTGGCGGCAGAGGCCTCTGATTCTAGCTACCCCAAGATCTTACATGGCTCCAGCTACCTCAAGATCTTATATGGTTGTTGCATGCTTCTTGTTCCAAAGCCTGTCAGAAAAAGCCCCTTCCCTTTCCACCTGGCACCTGGAAGTTCCACCTTTACCCTTAACCCAGTAATTGGCTCCTACCTTCTATATTGACACAATCAAGAATCAATTGCACTTTCCCCTAAAAAGAATTTTTGACTTTTTTAGTCACCATAGACCCCAATTTGCCCACAACACTTTTGCGATTATATAATAACAATCATATTTTTCAAGATACATTCAAATACTAAAACCTGCTTTTTACATTAGACAAATACAGGCAATGTTAGCAACAAAAGCATATATATTAGTTATTTTATAAATAAAATGAAATATATTCATTCCATTTGGCACACCTTTCTTCGCAAATATTTGTCTACTCACACATGTGAGTTAAAGGAATGGAAAGAACATATGGAAGGTGCATTGGATGTGTCCATTCCAGACACTGGGCTATGGAGTGTTCTGAGAAACAGAATGTAATGCATCTGTGCATTCTTTGGGAAGAGACATATTTAGTAAGATTATTTGGTCTGGTTTGGGTACTTTTACATTTCTATAAGTTCTATTTGAAAAATGTAATTCACAATAATGGGATAGACACGTCTCCTGTGATAAATATTCTACCACATTATTTAAAATGTCAATTGTGATGTTAAGGTTATAAATGTCCTGAATTTTAAAGAAAACAGGATATTTCAGCCTTGCTTCACTTCATGTCTTACTTAAAATGTTTGCAAATAGAAAAGACCTGTAAGCAATAGGTAGAAGAAGGATTGGTATAAATTTCGAAATTATTTTTTTCTATTTACGGAACACATGAACATTTCAGTAGGAAAACATGATCACAGGAATTAGTGGTAGTTTCCAGAATAAATGAACTTTATAAAACAATCCACAAACTCTTATGAAATCCCAGGAAACTGGTACCTGAGATGTGGAGCCAGAAGGATTACAGAGTGCCAGAGGTTAATTAATCTAGGTTGCAGAAGGATTTCCAAGTTGGACAGACATACAAAAAATAACAAATAAAAACCAAAAGGAGAAAAGAAATCAAACACAAATAATAATATTTCTCAAATTGATTTTGATATATCATCTCCTACACTGAGTTAACATATCTAGTTGGTAAGACAAGATAAATATTAGCCTCATCTGGAAAGCAGTCTGGCGGTTCCTCAGAAAACTGGGCATGACACTCCCGGAGGATCCGGCTATACCACTCCTGGGCATATAACCAGAGGCTTTACCTGCATGCAATAAGTACACATGCTCCACTATGTTCATAGCAGTCTTATTTATAATAGCCAGAAGCTGGAAAGAACCCAGATGTCCCTCAACTGAGGAATGGATTCAGAAGATGTGGTATATTTACACAATGGAATACTACACTGCAATTAAAAACAATGAATTCACGAAATTCCTAGGCAAATGGTCAGAACTTGAAAATATCATCCTAGTGAGGTAACCCAATCACAAAAGAACACACATGGTATGCAGTCACTGATAAGGGGATATTAACCCAGAATCTCGGAATACCCTAGACACAATTCGCATATCAATAGATTTCTAAGAAGATGTCAGGAGAGACCCCTGGTCCTGGAAAGACTGGATGTAGGGGAACGTCAGGACAGAGAAACTAGAGGGGGTTGAATGGAGAAAAGAGGGAGGGAAGGGGGCTTATGGGACTTTCGGGGAGGGGGGACGGATAAGGGGATATTGACCCAGAATCTAGGAATACCCTAGACACAATTCGCATATCAATAGATTTCTAAGAAGATGTCAGGAGAGACCCCTGGTCCTGGAAAGACTGGATGTAGGGGAACGCCAGGACAGAGTAACGAGAGGGGGTTGAATGGAGAAAAGAGGGAGGGAAGGGGGCTTATGGGACTTTCGGGGAGGGAGGAAACGGGAAAGGGGAAGTGATTTGGAATGTAAATTAAAAAAATAAAAAAAAAAGTAAAAAAAAAAATTAAAAAAACGAAAAAAAACTTAGAAAATAAAAAAAAAAAGAGAGATGTAGTTTTTTTTAACTTTGCCATAATGTCCTAGAGACAAGAGCAGAGTTTAGGAGCAGACTCTGCATATAACCAGAGCGAACATATCAAGCTGTCTCACAGCACGCTACCAAAGTACTAGTAAGGAATAACAGCACAGAGGAATATTATATCATGGAACATACATGATAAAAAGACAAAGAGCTGGCCAGGTTACAGAAGGCTCAGATAATTCTCCCTTGAGAAGCCTCATATGGGAAAAAGCACAAAAAAAAAATGTGGCAATGCATGATGATGAAATTACCCCTCATATTCTCACCGACTGGAACTTTTGTTTGACCTCAGAGCCAGAATTAATACCACAGTTGGAGATATTAGAACAGCTTTCTATGTTACTATCTACTCAGCCTGTTGGTTTAACCTGCTGTTAAGAGAACAGTGTAACAACCAACCTTACTGGCTTTGAGCTTCCTGTGCTATCAACTTTCACAATCTAAATTAATACATAGCTATAAACCTAACATGTGCTCTTCCATACCCCCAACTCAGAACACTGCATGCATATCATTTGCTGAAGGCAGTAAATACACAGGGCTGACATCAACCTTCTAAAATCCACCATATAGGTGGAATGCAGCATTATGGATATAGATGAAGATATTTGTTGTGGTGTTTGTTGTTGTCAGTCAGTTGGGATCAGATATAGTCAGTGACTTAATCTCTTTAAAATTTTCTTAAATATTTCTGTAAAGAACTCCATTCATTCCTCATGTAATTCTGTGCTGCTCAATAAAAAGTGAAGCTCTCTGTTAGAGACAGAGAGTAACAAAACAGACAGAAACACAGAGACAGATTCATACAATAGTCTGTAGACAGGTAGAGATTCAGACTCATACAGCAGCTAAAGGAAGGAAGACATGGAGGGAAGGGAGCATGAAGAAAAGAGTTCAAAAGTTGGCTTATTCATTGTTGGACTCTAAGGGGGTGATTTTTTTCTTTTGTAAATGTAATTTAGATACAATGCGTGTAATTAGGACCTAATCACCAATTCATTTAATCTACTCAAAGAATGTGAGATGATAATAAATGAGAAATAATTTTTCTATTGGAGACAGGTTAAAAACATTTATATAATAAAACTTTAATAAAACCAAATGTTGGTTATTGCTTGGCTATTCTCTCAATCTCTGTTCCATCCCCTTTTTATGCTTTTCTTGTAGGCAGGATAAAGTTTGGGCTGAAAATTTTGTGGATACATTGCTATCCTTATTGCTCCACTGGAGTTCCTGCTTGGCTACAGGGTGTGACTTCTTCATACTCTATATTCCTACTTCTGTGAGTGTCATCTAAGGTTACCCCCATTGATTCTTCAGTGCCTTCATTATTCCAGGTCCCTGGCATATCATCAAGATACCCCTGACACCTGCAGATTTCCATTAATTTTCATGATCATCTGGCCATTTCTCCTGTTTCTCCCCACATCTGATCCTGAAGCCCCCATTCCCTATTTGTCCCCTCTCCCACACAGTTACCTCCCTCTCCCTGCATATGCCTTCTATGACTATTTTATTCCACCTTCTAAGTGAGATTCATGTACCCTCTCGTGCCTTCCTTCTTTAGCTTCTTTGGGTACATGGAGTGTAGCATGTGTATCCTGCATTTTATGGCTAGTATTTATTTACTAGTGAGTATATACCGTGCATATGCTTTGAATCTAGGTTACTTTACTCAGTATGATATTCTCAAGTTCCATCCATTTGCCTACAAAATTCATGATGTCTTTGTTTTTAATAGCTGAACAGTATTCTATTGCATAGATGAACCACATTTTCTTTATCCATTTCAGTTGAGGTACATCTAAGTTGTTTCCAATTTCTGGCTATTACAAATTAAGCTGCTATGAACATAGGTAAGCAAGTGTCCCTGTTGTATAGTGGGACATCTTGGGTATATGTCAAGGAGTGATATAGCTGGTTCCTGAGGTAGAAATATTTCTGGTTGTCTGAGGAACTGTGAAATTTATTTCCAAAACATTTGTACAAGTTTGCAATTCCACCAGCAATGGAGGACTATTCTTCTTTCTCTATATCCTTGCCAGCAAGTGCTATTACTTGAGTTTTTATCTTAACCATTCTGACAGGTATAATGTGGAATCTCAAAGAAGTTTTGATCTGCATTTCTCTGACCACTAAGGACTTTAATTATTTCTTTAAGTGTTTCTTGGTCATTCAAGATTCCTCTGTTGAGAATTCTCTGTTTGGCTCTGTACCTTACTTTTTTACTTGAGTTATTTGGTTTGTTGGTGTTTAACTTCTTGAGTACTTTATAAATTTTGTATATTAGTGCTCTGCCAGATGTAGAGTTGGTGATAGTTTTCTACTAATGACAGTGTCCTTTGCTTTGCAGAAGCTTTCAGTTTTATGAGATACCATTTATCAACAATTAATTTATCAATAGTTATTTGATGAATATAAATTGACAAATATTTGATGAATAGAGCCTAAGATTTTGTTGTTCTGTTCAGGAATTTGTCTCCTGTACCAATGAGTGCAATGTTATTCCCCACTCACTACTGGAGTGATGAGAATGGGTCTCCATTGTCTCAGAGGAGAAAAAAAGGGGCATGGGGAGGGTTTGTGAGGGAGCAAATGGGGGTAGAGCAACCAGGATGTAAAGTGAATAATGAAAAAAAAGGAAACCAATGACAGGTAGGCAACTCATATTCCTTCTCTTCTTTCTCTGTTTCCCTAGACCCAATCTCTCAGTTTCATCTGTAGTGTTGCTATGGATCACCAACTATATCTTTGCTTTCCTGTGTCCACATCTCCTGTGGATACCACAGATCATCCATCCCTAACCTTCATCCCTCACACATCACTATATTCATCCCACAAATCCATCAGATACCTCCTCCTAAACCACAGACTTCACCAGCCATAAAAATTCTATAGCCATTATAGAAATCAATATGACATTTTATTAGAAAATTGGGAATCAATCTACCTCAAGACCCAGCTGTACAATTTTGTGGTATATATATGAAGGACACTGCATCCTACCACAAGAACCCTTACTTAACCACATTCATTGTGGCTTTATTCCTAATGTCCTGAAAGTTGATCAACCTAGATGTTCCTCAACAGAAGAATAGACAAACAAGATATATAATGTTTACACAAAGGATTATTACTTAGCTTCTAAGAAAAAAATGATATGAAATTTTAGGCAAATGGATGAAACAAGAAAATATCCTGAGTGAAGTAACACAGACCCTGAAAGACAAATATGGTTTGTATTTACCAAATTGAAAATCAAACTATTAGCTATTAACTGGATGATAGCAAAGCCAAAATCTATATACTCAGAAGGGCTGGGTAAAGGTAAAAGGTCTAGAAGAGAAGCACAGAAATACTTGGGAAAAAAAGAAAAATAGATTTTATGGGTGAACAGAGAATGGGTAGGGACAGGTACAGAAGGGATGGGAGAAGATGGGACATATGGTGAGAATGAGAGGAAAGAGACGAAGTTGGAATGTTTGTGGAGGTGGTGTAAAAAACTTTGTGCAGCGGAAACTTCCTGGAATTTATGAAGTTGATCCTAATGATGACTCCAGTAATGGATGAGATTAATCTCAACTGGCCATTTCTAGTAGCTATACAAAGTTTCTAGGAGAAGGAGAAGGTTGCATGCAACAATGCAAGCCAGCCCTAAATCAAAATGTAGGTGTCCAGAAATTGATATTGGGTCATCATTGCCAAGCACAATATCCATCCAACTCATTGAATATGGAGAAGTAGAGCTGGTGCCTGTATGCTGCCCTCATCCCTACATTCTAATCTCTTTGGTGAAAGAAAGTACAATCATGCTACTGAAAAAGAATCTAACCAAGACAAAAACTTTCACCTATAATTTGTCCTGGCTGCAAAATATGCTAGGACACTGGTGACACAGAATTTGTGGACAAAGCAAGCAATGTCTGATTTGACATGTGTAACCAAAAACCAGATATCAGAATGTCCAGAGACCTAGGGTAAAACTACACACAACTAGTCCAAAAATATATAAATAAAATGATTACTAATGATAAGCTGCTGTATTCACAGAACACTACTTTATCCAGTCATCATCAAAGAGACTTCTTCTAGCAGCAGCAGAAGGGAACAGATGAAAAGACTCACAGCCAGACATTATGTGGAGAAAGAAAGAGACCAAACTGAAAGACTCCATCAAATCTTTTACCTCAGACCATAGGGAATCCTGCAGAAGACAAGATGCAAAGACTGTAATAGTCTGAGGGGTTAGATGATATCAAGATAACATGGCCTTCTGAATCAACTAAGCATGGTACACATGAGCTCACAGAGCCTGAAGCAGCAAGCACAGGGTCTACAGATATCTACATCGGGTCCTCTTCGTATTTGGGTCTCTGATTCTTTTGCCTACTCATGGGATTCTTTTCTTCCTGCTGGGTTGCCATATTTATCTTTGATGTGAAAGGTTTTGTTTCATCTGATTATATTTTATTTTGCCATGTTTAGTTTTATTTCTTTGAAGCCCATTTTTGTCTAATTAGAGACAAAAGTGGAGTGAAACCAGAGAGCAGGGAAGGGGAGAGAAGCAACAAGTGAGAGTAGAGAGAGGGTAAACTATAATCATGATATATTATATGCGGAAATAATCTATTTTCAATTTTATAAAAAAGGAAGAAAAAAATTTAAATGTGTTTTAAAATATTTAAATCACCTATAATATGTGTGTGTGTTTGTGTGTGTGTTTGTGTGTGTGTGTGTGTGTGTGTGTGTGTGTGTGTGTGTGTATTAAATGAATATTCCACAATTGGATGGAATTGTGAGGAATCTTTAAAGTAAAGATATGTTCCTTTCCTCTCAGTCTATGCCTACTTCTGTAGTGGTATGCAATGATAAGGTATTTAAAGTTGGATTGGAGGTCTTCCTAAGAAGTATTTTAACATGGCCTATAACAAGCTACATTTGCTATTTATTTATTTAGTACTTTGTATGTTGATACTATAAAGGATGTATTGCATAGTCTTTTTCAGAATTGTCAATATATTAAGTGTTGAAATTAAAATTAATGCACTTTCATTATACTACAATCATGACTCAAAATTAAAACCTACTTGACAGCCAGATCAAATGGAGAATTTAATAAACAGAGTGTAGGTATAGCTATTCCACAGAGTGATACACACCAATTGTCTGGGTCACCACTGTTGCACTGGCACCCATCAGAAACCAGAGAAAGTAATATTTGAGATCTGAGAATGCCTTAGGAAGGTACTTTTTTAAAAAATAATTGGTTGAAAAATTTACACAAATCTATATAGAAAGATAAGGATATCATTTCACTTTGTCCTTTATTGCTATTCCTTCTGTCTTCTCAGTTTTCCTTCATTTCCCTAGATAATTTCATTTCTATTTTTGGGTTATATATGTATATATGAAAGAGATTCCTAGGTAATGAAATGTGTTGTATATAGAATATAGAATTGTAGCAGCTATGGAAAAGAATGAACTATCATTTGCAGAGAAATACATTAAAATGGAAATAGCCATATTAAATGAGGTAAGCCAGTCATGGCATCCTTTTTTTTTTATCGTTTCTGCACATGGAGGAGTTTAGAGCTCAATGATTCACTCTCAGAGGAAAATTAGATACATTTTCTAAGCAGATTTTATATTTTCAGTAAAAATTACTTTAAAATCTAAACTATATGATATCGTTATTTGCAGTTGTTTGTTGTGGTGGTTGTTTTCTCAGACAAAGAAAATACTGTTAAATTTTTAATTCCATCTTCAGTGAGAGAGATCCCAATGCAAAGCAAATTCTCTTCAGTGTCTGCTCTGGTAATAACCACCTGCCATATCCTTTCTGACTTCTGACTTCCTACTTGCCATCTTTTTGGAATTTCCATTGGTGGAGATCAGGGATTCTTTGTGAATGTTTTCTCTTTATTGGTACTGTGTATGCTCACCATTCAATGGTAATTTTTTGTTCCCCCTGCAATCTTAATTAAATATTAGCAATAATATTATTCTTTTTCTTTGCACATCTCCTCTTTTGATTTCTAGCTCATACTGAAACATACCATGAACAAAAATTCTGTTTTAGTAATGTTTTCTCTTTTCCATAGATAGTTAGGTTGGTAATTCAGTAATTCATTATTTGTAGAACTAAAATTCCAGATAAGTGGCTAAGTATGGAGAAAGAAAAGTAACATATTTAGTAGAATAAAAACTACTGGAAGGGATCATCCTGGGCAGGTAGTTTGAGTTACATAAGAAAGATTATTGAACATGGAGAAAGAAGGTTTAGATTCCTCCATGGTTTCTACTTGAGTTCTTGCCTTGACTTCCTTGTTGACAGACTATAATCTGTAAATCAATAACCCTTTCCTTCTGCTGGTGGTTTTCTTCATGACATTTATCCTAAGAACAAAAATGAAATTAGAACAGAAATTTGTTTAGCCAGTTTGATAAACTTATAAGTTTTTGGAGAATTAATTACTACTTATTAATTTAAAAAAGCCATTTGATACTTATGACACAATACACAGTTTAATTTATTAGATAATTTATAAAAATCTTAGAAAATATTGATAACTCTATTAAGCAAAACTTTGCTACCAAACTGCATTCATTTTCATGATATAAAATTCCATTTTCCCTTTCTTTGTTCCTTTGTTTCTTTCTTTCTTTTTCTTTTACTATCTTTTTTTTCCTTTGAGACAGAATCCACTTTGTAGCCATAGCTATTTGCTTAAATTTTCAATAATTCTTTCTATGAGAAAGTGGCTTAAAAATTGCAGATAACTTCTGTCTCTGTCAATGGGATAGTTTCTATCTATGGATCTGATTTTCAAAGATGTGACTATACAGTAGTTTGATTTTCATTTTCACTTTAGATTCCTAGTTTGTAAGTAAAATTCATATGTTTAAAAAGTATGCATGTGAAGACTATAATTTTCTAAATACTGGTTGTAATAAACACTTTTAAAACTCGTCTTATCTTCAGTGACAAGAGAGGAGCAGAAGTAATCAGGGAGGCATGACTGCTTTGACAGAAAGGAGAAACCCTACTTTCTGAGAACACAGGGAGCTGGAAAAGTAAGGTTGTATTATTTTCTGCCACACATGAGGGGAGGAACATTGGGTTTTGTGAAAATCACTTTCCTCATCCTGTGTGTAGACAGAGCTCTACATTTCATGATAGTGTCTCTTTTGCCTGTAAAAATGCATTTTGTATGTTTTAATATGATTGCCCTAGCCTACATTTTACAGTATTCACTAGTTATATTGAACAAAATGATGTTACACTGTGATGCACTGTATAGACTACTTTAAGATGTAGCAGTTATTCATTTGAGGGATTAGAAATGACCCACTAGCTACTGGAGAAACAACAGTTAATGGTATATCTCACCTAACAATATCAAAACCAACTCACCCTTTATGGCATATTCTTAGCTCTTGACTTGAGTTATTTTGCTCAAAATATTTTAAAAATAAGTTTTATTTGGTCTATTCTTTGACAATTTGATATATGCATATAGTGTATTCTGATTACTATCAACACCAGACTTTTATAGCTCCCCAGTCCTTAACAACACTCTTCTTCCTACAAATACCTGTCACCCTCTCATTTCTTTTTGTTTTACTCTGTAATCAAACGAATTTGATCAGGACTTTATGTGTGACCATGTGTTTAGAACACTCTACTGGAATATATTGGATTTGCTAGTAGCTATACAACAGAAGACAATTACTGATTCTCTTTATCATCATTAATCAAGAGATGAGCTATGGAACAGATAAGGGTAAGGATCCTTGAACCCCTCCCAGAACCATAATTCAAAACTGACAGTTCTAGTCTTATACAGATCCAATGAAGATGATCATAGCTACAGACATGCCCAGAAAAATATCATTTCTCAGCCCTCTTCATATGTTCCAGCTCTTATATTCTTTCTATTCCTTTGGAAGTAAAGAAGGTACACATTTGAATAAATAAAAAAATAGAGTGATTTAAGTGCATACTTGGGAGGGATATAGCTGGGATATAGCACAGTTTTGATATTATTTTTGGTGACATTTTCAAATGTAATACCAGAGTCAATACTGTAGTTTAAGTCCACATTAATAATAAATTAAGGTTAAACATCCATGTCAAAAAATAGGAAAAGAAAAAGAAAATGAAAGATGATGTGGAATATGAAGAGATAAGGGAGAAGAGAGAATAGCAAAAGCAAAAAGTGTATGGAAAAGACATTTGTAAACCCATTATTTTGTAAGCTTATTATAAAAATGCACATTGAACAAAAACATTGAAAGGGTAGATATTCTGCATAGCTGTATAGCATTGCTGCTGAAAGCCATGGGTTTTCAAATAAAATTCAAATGTCATGTGTGGGATGCTTCATAACCCGAGTGTCAGAGTGCCTGGCCACAGAGGATCTCTGCAAAGAAATAAGACCTTGCCTTTTTCCTGGTACTACTAAAGCAAGTCGATGAGACCCTCTTGCTAAAGACACCATATACCCGAGTTACAATGTATAGAAAAATCCAGGGGCAGTTAAGCTGTTGACTTCACTATTGACCAGCCTTCATAGCTCCAGCTGTGTACAGTGGCAGGAGGGAAATACATCCACAGTCTTACCGAGCTAGAAGCACTATGAACTATGTCAACCTGCCAGAAAAGTGGTACCCTCTGATACAGCTGTGGTAATAATGCAATGGACTAACTGCTATGGGCATAACTAATTACTCTCTAGTTTCATTTGAGGACCACTCCAGAGGAGAGAATTCATGCTTGATACAGTAAACCCTATCAAAAAAAACCCTGTGGCTAAAGAGTGCTTGGGCCCTAGGAGAGAACTTACTATGCTTGATTCATTAAATTGACATGATGCTGAACCAACTTTTTGAAGTTTATGTTTATACATAACATAACAAAGGCTACTTTCAGCTTTAATCATAGAAGCTTCCCTTGACAATGATTCATAGTGAGTGCAGAATCTCATGGCTCTTTAGGTGCTGAGCATGATAACTGTAGAAAACTCAGTGCTATGATAAAGTCTTATGCTACCCACTCTAAAGCTCTGGGAGCTTAATAGAAGAGGAGGTGGAAAGAATGTAAGAGTCAAAACATTTTTTCATTAAACTGAGTTTAACTGAAACTTAATAATCCTTTACACTACACTCAGGTACAAATTAAAACATTGTCAGGAGTAAGGTTTTATATCTGATTTCTTTTTTATCTTTATTAGTAAATATATGTTCAAAATTTCAGACTTATCTCCATAGTTATCAGTAATGATAAAGCCCTTCAATCTAACAATGTTTTGCTAATTTAAGTAAAGGCAGTTAAGTTTACCTTGGTGACATCCTCCTGTAATGCTTTCACTTTAGATACTGAGTTAGGAGCATGGTAATGAGAGGCCACCCTAAGCTCCTGGACAAGTCATAATATCAAATTTTCATAACTAAAAGGAAGGCAGATGAGAAGATGTTTTGACATCTTTGGAGAAATGAACATCCTGGGATGCAGTTCTCTTTCACTCATCCTGGAAAAAAAAATTTGTTCAATGTTTTGTTACAGACTTGCTGATTAGAAATGCATCTTTGGTTGTTAGACATTCATTCAAAAACTATTGCTTCTGGAAATGCCAGTGCCAGTTGTTAGCTCTAGTTTTATTATTGATACTCATCCACTCATTGAAATCTCCTCTCTTCTAGTTCATTACAGACATGTTACAAACATTATGTCAAAACCAACAATAACAGTAAAGCGTGAGCAGCAGCCATAAGGTAGAGAGACATACATGAATAAAATAGGTGAGTGAATCCATAGTCTGCCTGACAAATATATTTCTAAGTTTTCTGCACCACACCAAGCTTCATTAGGGTAAAAGCAGCTACTTCTAAAACTCTTTTTACATATCACCAGGCACTAACTGAAAATCAATAGAGTAGTAAAGTGGGTCAGCATATGGCTTTTAAATGGTTTCTTTAGTTATAGGTCATGTTCTGCTAAATCGCAACTGACTTTAAAACATCAAGCAATCTGTTTACAAGTAACATAATAGTCTGTCAAGTCTGCATGCTTACAACATTACTGGAAGATGAATTTAGCCAATCGCCAAGTAGTTACATCTTAGGAGCTATAAAATCCAAAAGGGTAAGGGTTAATTCAAATAATGCTAAATGGTATTTACAAAAAAAAGTGAACTATTCCCGATGCTTTAAAAATAACTTAAGTATGGAATGGTACAAAAATATTACCTTGAGGATATTTGTAGGGAAACAACAGTTCTAATTCTTAGGTAAGCTAGCTTTCCATTCAAGACATAAGATGTAACAAGTACATGAAGATTTTTTGGAGTTGACCAATGGGGAAGAGTTTAAACACATTCTGAAGTGATAAAACCCTCTTTGTGTTCACTAACCTCAGTCTTACAGCAGTACTGGTTTCAGGAGGCTGTGAGCCTACAAAGTTGGCCTATATATCTGGGATAAGTCATATTTTCTAAGTTAAGTATATATATATATATGTGTGTGTGTGTGTGTGTGTGTGTGTGTGTGTGTGTGGTGCAAATTAATACTGCTGCAATGGAATTTTATATGTGAAGTGTCTTCTGCAGATCCATGTCCTAGATTCATCCTTTTAAAATTTCTTTTTATAGATAGATAAATAGATAGATAGATAGATGGCTAGATAGACAGACAGACAGATGATAGACAGAGGTAGATATATTACCAGATGATTCTTACATTTTAAAGTTAAGCTTCCTAATGGTTGGTTCCCAATAGGCAGATTTTTTTTTAAATGAGTTCATGTATGAATAAAGAGACTAAGATAACTAAGATACTCTGATTGCAGCATATGCATTTTGGAGGCAAGGGGTTATTTGTACTGTGTTTTGTCACATACCTCTCCCTAACCAGTCTTTTAGTAATGTCATGAAGATGCACAATTACTGCTTTTTTAAAAAGATTTAGTTTCATGTAAAGCAGAGTGGTCTTAAGTCTCCAAGTCTCCAGGTAGCTAAGAATGGGCTTGAACTGCCTCTGATTTTTAAGGACTAGGATTAATAGATATGCCCACAAAACCTATTTGCTGTCTTTTGTTTAGTGGTCTTCTTCTGACCCTTTGTCTCTATGAGGCTTTCCTACTGCAGCCTCTCTTCCTGCTCAAGTTCCCATAGAGTTCTGCTCACCGAGTAGAAGCCTTTCTCATATTCATTGCAAGTCTTGGAATCATCTCTTGCTCCTGTAGCTTTTTTCCAACTCATGTGTTCAAATTCTTCTATTCAGGTGTATCAATTCCCATTCTCTTCATTTCTCTTCATCTCTACTGGTACCCATATCAAGCTAAGTGCCCTTTGCTCTACTCACCTGGTTTTTCTATGCCAAATCCTCAGAAATATTTTCATCCAGTTGTCACATTTACACCTAAGGTATTTAATTATCCAACAATAAAGCAAGCCTTTCTATTTACCCAAACACTTTTGCAGTCTTCATTTAATTTGAAACAAAGCTAGATATTTAGCATTATTCTAGAAGTGACACAGCATCTTCTAACTCTAGCTTCACTGGGACTCTCCTTTTTTGTTAGGATTATTCATGAACCATCTTCTTCAAGACCCATACAGTCACTCATAATTTATCATCATATTCTTACATCTCAGATGAAATTTCCTGTGAGTATCCTTTCCTTAAAGAACTAGTCCAGGTTCAATCCTTCTATTTTAATTTCTTATAATATAAAATTCTTCTTCTGAGCTAACCATAGTAATTAGGTATTAGAGTGAAAAGCAACATTGGCAGAGAGAAAAGGTAAAGGTGACTTTATCCAATGAGATTGAAGCACAATGCCTTGAATAGCCTGTACTCAACTCAATGTTCGACAGAGTATTTCAGAGCAGAAGAGGGAAATCTTAGGTCCCTTGTGCTTGCTAACGCGTTTGTCTAAAGGAAAGGTCAATATTATCATATCTCTATGACAGGAGGCATTCTGATAAACTGGAATGTGGTCTTGTCTAAGTTACATTTCTTGTACCATCTCATAAAATCTTTCTTTATATTCTAAAAGGATAGCTGCTAGTTCCCTGAGACAGATCGACCAGGATTATAGTAGGCTTTTTCTATAAGACCTTGTGTATTGGAGGGACAGGAAAATAATTTATAATTACAATCTTGAAAAGTAAATTCTTCAAGAAAATAGAGGTCAAAAGCTCTCAAAGATAAGAACCCTACATGAAGTCAGTCTATAGCAGGAAATATTCAGCTTGTCTTCATCACTACCATAACTGACAACCCATTCATCCCTTTGCATAGTGAAAAGCAAAGCAAAACAAACAACAACAAAATCATGTACTATGGTAAAGACCTCAAAGAAAACTTGAGTCTTTTCTTACTTTTCTCCATTTCCTATTCTGTTTGCTTTCCAGTGTCTCATTATGATGCCTTTTCCTAAGCCTCACATGTTCCTTGCTATTGTTAGACCATTTAAACTATTCTCTTCCTAGTCCTACTTACTTCTTCCTTTCTTTCTTTCTTTCTTTCTTTCTTTCTTTCTTTCTTTCTTTCTTTCTTTCTTTCTTTCTTTCTTTTTCTTTATGTGTGACATGGTCTGGTTATACAGTATACTCTTTCCTGGAATTTGGTATGACTGGCCTTGTCTCAGTTTCCCAGGCATAGTATACCACATACAGATTGCTGTTTTCACTTTTGTTCTCTCAGTGCTCTGGGAAGTGTTGACCACAAAAGAGAAACTTACTTGATGTTTAGAATGAGGTGAATGAAAGATATAAATGGAAAATAAATTATTCTCTCTGGAAACCCAATGGCTGTTACTGTGATGCAGGTAGGCTATCCTTAATCTCCATTTCCTACATGAAAATGTCTCCATTTTATCCCCAGCTCTGCAGTACACTGCCTGAAGGGCTCTGCCTACATTCCCTGCAGACTCTTCCAGACATTGCTGCAGATCCAGCTTTCCTTCTTATTCCTATCCCTTTGTGTTAACCACCAAGAACTGGAGGCAATCTCTTCTTCTCAGAAACTCCATGGCCAGATGTGATTTCTTGCTTCCTGTGGACCCTCACAGTCCTCTTTCTAGTCTATCCCCTTTCCTCAGTGTCATTCCCTAACACTAAAACTGCTTTCTTCCAGGGATCCCTAATAGGCATACTTCACAGAGACTCAGGTAAGTGAATCATACTGCTCTTCCTGTCTCCTCTTAGGACATCACTATCCTCACCCTCAACCTTGTAACAACTGCCTTAGAAGAGCCCCTACTTTCATCTCAGTTCTATTCTCTAGAGACCCAGAATACCTACAGCCACTTTATCCCTGTCTCTTGATTTGTCTTGCTTCAACTGAATCGTAGGATCCCCTCTTACCACCACACCCAAAGCTCTCTGTAGACCCTACGTCTAGCTATGAACAGAAATAGTCTTAGATTTTTCTGAAGTCTATCTCAGCCTTTGCTCCTAGCCTACCTATCCACACATGAATCTGGAAAAGCATTCTAAATGAGGCAACCTATATCTTCCACATTTCACTGAAATACAGATTGCAACATAAACCAAGGAATGGAATAACCAACCCAACAATAAGAATACAATATGAACACCTAGAATCACAACCACCGTATTCCAGATGCCTAAGCAATTAAATCAATACAGAATATAATAGTATTATAAAAATTTAAAGTAGTATCTATCTTCAAATCTGGTTCTATATAAAGGTTAGGTGAGATACTTTAAAATGAAGAGGTTCAATTTACTTAAAAAATCCAGGAACAAATAATCTCAGCAAATAAAATCAAAGGGTGAAGGATAATCTCCACTATAAAAACAAAATAACAGATATCAATAAGTACTGATCATAGATAAATCTCAATATAGTCTCAAGTCCATTGGGGTTGAACTTCCATTTCAAAGTATCATATACCAAATATCCTGTACATCAAATATTTTGCTATAATTTATAAGAGTCAAAATTGTAGTTATGAAGTAGCAATAAAAATAATTTTATTTTATTTTATTTATTTATTTTTCTATATTTTTTATTTACATTCCAAATGATTCCCCCTTTCCCATTTTCTCCCTCCCCGAAAGTCCCATAAGCACTCTTCCATCCCCCTGTTCCCCATTCAACCCCCTCTTGCTTGTCTGTCCTGGTATTCCCCTTTATCCAATATTTCCACGACCAGGGGTCTCTCCTTCCATCTTCTTAGAACTCTATTGATATGTGAATTGTGTCTAGGGTATTCTGAGATTCTGGGTTAATATCCCTTTATCAGTGACTGCATACCACGTGTGTTCTTTTGTGATTGGGTCACCTCACTCAGGATGACATTTTCCAGTTCTGACCACTTGCCTAAGAATTTCATGAATTTATTGATTTTAATAGCTGAGTAGCATTCCACAGTGTAAATATACCACATTTTCTGTATCCATTCCTCTATTGAGAGACATCTGGGTTCTTTCTAGCTTCTGGCTATTATAAATAAGGCTGCTATGAACTTAGTGGAGCATGTGTCCTTACTGCATGCAGGTAAAGCCTCTTGGTATATGCCCAGGAGTGGTATAGCAGGATCTTCCGGGAGTGTCATGCCCAATTTTCTGAGGAACCACCAGACTGCTTTCCAGAGTGGTTGTACCAGCTTGCAATCCCACCAGCAGTGGAGGAGTGTTCCTCTTTCTCCAGATCCTCTACAACAACTACTGGCTCCTGTGTTTTTGAACTTAGCCATTCTGACTGGTGTGAGATGGAATCTCAGGGTTGTTTTGATTTGCGTTTCCCTAATGACTAAGGATGATGTACATTTCTTTAGGTGCTTCTTGGCCATTAGATATTCTTCAGGTGAGAACTCTTTGTTTAGCTCTGTATCCCATTTTTTAATAGGGTTACTTGGCTCTCTGGAGTCTAACTTTTTTTTTTTTGGTTTTTCGAGGCAGGGTTTCTCTGTGTAGCCCTGGCTGTTGTGGAACTCACTTTGTAGACCAGGCTGGCCTCAATCTCGGAAATCCTCCTGCCTCTGCCTCCCAAGTGATGGAATTAAAGGCGTGTGCCACCACAGCCCGGCCGTGGAGTCTAACTTCCTGAGTTCTTTGTATATATTGGATATTAGCCCTCTGTCGGATGTAGGGTTGGTAAAGATAATTTCCCAGTTAGTTGGTTGCCACTTTGTCTTTTTGACAGTGTCTTTTGCCTTACAGAAACTTTGTAATTTTATGAGGTCCCATTTGTCAATTCTTGATCTTAGAGCATAAGCTATTGGCATTCTGTTCAGGAAATTCTCCCCTGTGCCCATATGTTAAGGTTCTTGCCTAGTTTCCCTTCTATTAGTTTCAGTGTGTCTGGTTTTAAGTGGAGGTCTTTGATCTACTTGGAATTGAGCTTAGTGCAGGGAGATAAGAATGGATCAATTTGAATCCTTCTGCATGTTGACCTCCTGTAGGACCAGCACCATTTGTTGAAAAGGCTATCTTTTTTCCACTTGATGGCTTTAGTTACTTTGTCAAAGATCAAGTGACCATAGGAGTATGGATTCATTTCTGGGTCTGCAGTTCTGTTCCATTGATCTACATGTCTGTTACTGTACCAATACCATGCAGTTTTTAACACTATTGCTCTGTAGTACAGCTTGAGGTCCGGGATACTGATTCCCCCAGAGGTTCTTTACTCTTGAGAATAGTTTTAGCTATCCTGGTTTTCCTTTATTCCAGATGAATTTTTGATTGCTCTTTCTAACTCTATGAAGAATTGAGTTGGGATTTTTAAGGGGATTGCATTGAATCTGTATATTGCTTTTGGCAAGATGATCATTTTTACTATATTAATCCTGCCAATCCATGAGCATGGAAGAATTTTCCATCTTCTGAGGTCTTCTTCAATTTCTTTCTTCAGAGACTTGAAGTTCTTATCATACAGATCTTTGACTTCTTTGGTTAGAGTCACACCAAGATACTATATATTGTTTGTGGCTATCGTGAAGGTTATAATTTCTCTTGTTTCTTTCTGAGCCTGCTTATCCTTTGAGTATAGGAAGGCTACTGATTTGCTTGACTTGATTTTATATCTGGCCACATTGCTGAAGTTGTTTATCAGCTGTAGGAGTTCTCTGATGGAGTTCTTTGATTTGCTTAAATATACTATCATATCATCTGCAAATAGTGATAGTTTTACTTCTTCCTTTCCAATTTGTATTCATTTGACCTCCTTTTGTTGTCAAATTCCTCTAGGTAGGACTTCAAATACTATATTGAAAAGATATTGAGAGAGAGGGCTGCCTTGTCTAGTCCCTGATTTTAGTGGGATTGCTTCAAATTTCTCTCCATTTAGATTGATGTTGGGTACCAGTTTGCTGTAAATTGCTTTTACTATGTTTAGATATGGGCTTTGAATTCCTGATCTTTCCAAGATCTTTAACATGAAAGGATGCTGAATTTTGCCAAATGCTTTCTCAGCATCTAATGAAATGATCATGTGGTTTTTTTCTTTGAGATTGTTTATGTAGTAGATTACATTGATGGACTTCCTTATATTGAACCATCCCTGCATCCCTGGGATGAAGCCTACTTGATCGTGGTGAATGATCGTTTTGATGTGTTCTTGGATTCGGTTGGCAAGAATTTTATTGAGTATTTTTGCATTGATATTCATAAGAGATATTTGCCTGATATTCTCTTTCTTTGTTGGATCATTGTGTGATTTTGGTGTCAGTGTAATTGTGACTTCATAGAAAGAGTTGGGTAGTGTTTCTTCTGTTTCTATTTTGTGGAATAGTTTGAAGAGTATTGGTGTTAGTCTTCTTTGAAGGTCTGAGAGAAATTCTGCACTAAAACCATCTGGACCTGTGCTTTTTTTGGTTGGAAGACTTCCAATGACCACATCTATTTCTTCAGGGGTTATAGGACAGTTTAGATTGTCTATTTGATCCTGATTTAATTTTGGTATTTGGTATCTGTCTAGGAAATTGTCCATTTCCTCCAGATTTTCTGGTTGTGTTGAATATAGACTTTTGTAGTAGGATCTGATGATTTTTTTTAATTTCCTCAGTTTCTGCTGTTATATCTCCCTTTTCGCTTCTGATTTTGTTAATTTGGATACTGTCTCTGTGCTCTCTAGCTAGTCTGCCTAAGGGCTTATCTATCTTGTTGACTTGCTCGAAGAACCAACTCCTAGTTTTGTTGATTCTTTGTATGGTTTTATTTGTTTCTACTTGATGGATTTTAGCCCTGAGTTTGATGATTTCCTGCCTTGTACTCCTCTTGGGTGTATTTGCTTCTTTTTGTTCCAGGGCTTTCAGGTGTGCCATTAAGCTGCTAATGTATGCTCTCTCCATTTCTTTTTGGAGGCACTCAGGGCTATGAATTTTTCTCTTAGCATCGCTTTCATTGTGTCCCATAAATTAGGGTATGTTGTGCCTTAATTTTCATTAAATTTTAGACAGTCTTTGATTTATTTCTTTATTTCTTCCTTGATCAAGTTATCATTGAGTAGAGCATTGTTCAGCTTCCATGTTTATGTGGGCTTTCTGTTGTTTTTGTTGCCATTGAAGACCACCCTTATTCCATAGTGATCTGATAGGAGGCATGGGATTAGTTCGATCTTCTTATATCTGTTGAGTTCTGTTTTGTGACCAATTATATGGTCGATTTTCGAGAAGGTACCATGACGTGCTGAGAAGAAGTTATATTCTTTTGCTTTAGGATGAAATGTTCCATATATATATACACTAGCTCCATTTGGTCCAAGGCGTCAGTTAGCTTCACTGTTTCTCTGTTTAGTTTCTGCTTTCCTGAATGATCCATTTCAATGAGTGGGGTGTTGAAGTCACCCACTATTATTGTGTGAGGTGCGATGTGTGCTTGGAGCTTTAGTAAAGTTTCTTTTATGAATGAGGATGCCCTTGCATTTGGAGCATAGATGTTCAGAATTGAGAGTACTTCTTGGTGGACTTTTCCTTTGACCTGTATGTAGTGTTCTTCTGTGTCTTTTTTGATGACTTAAGGTTGAAAGTTAATTTTATTTGATATTAGGATGGTTACATCAGCTCCTTTCCTGGGACCATTTGCTTGTAAAATTGTTTTCCAGCCTTTAACTCTGAGGTCGTGCTTGTCTTTGACACTGAGGTGTGTTTCCTGCACGCAGCAAATTGCTGTTTCCTGTTTACGTATCCAGTCTGTTTTGTATGTCTTTTTTATTGGGGAATTGAGACCATTGATATTAAGAGAGATTAAGGAATAGTGATTATTGCCACCTGCTATTCTTGACACTATATTGATCTTTGAGTGGTCCTCTACATTTGGGTTTGATGAAAGAAGGTTATTAACTCATTTTTTCCAGGGTGTAGTTTCTCTCCTTGTATTGGCAATTTCCACCTATTATCCTTTGCAGGGATGGGTTTGTAGAAAGATATTGTGTTAATTTGGTTTTATCATGGAATATCTGGTCTCTCCATCTATGGTGATTGAGAGTTCTGCTGGGTATAGTAGTCTAGGCTGTCATTTGTGTACTCTTAGAGTCTATATGAGATCTGCCCAGGATCTTCTGGCTTTCATAGTCTCTGGTGAGAATTCTGATGCGATTAGGATAGGTCTTCCTTTATATGTTACTTGGCCTTTTTCTCTTACTGCTTTTAATATTCTTTCTTTGTTTAGCACATGTGGTGTGTTGATTATTATGTGACAGGAGGTATTTCTGTTCTGGTCCAGTCTGTTTGGAGTTCTGTAGGCTTCTTTTATGTTCATTGGCATCTCTCTCTTTAGGTTAGGGAAGTTTTCCTCCATAATTTTTTTGAAGATATTTTTGGCCCTTTAGGTTGCAAATCTTCACTCTCATCTATACCTATAATCCTTAGGTTTGGTCTTCTCATTGTGTCCTGGATTTCCTGGATGTTTTGGGTTATACTTTTTTTTGCTTTGCATTTTCTTTGACTGTTGAGTTGATGCTTTCTATGGTATCTTAAGCACCTGAGATTCTTTCTTCCATCTCTTGTATTCTATTGTTGATAATTGCACCAAGGCCCCCTGATTTCTTCCCAAGGTTTTCTATCTCCAAAGTTGTCTCACTTTGTGATTTCTTAGTTGTTTCTACTTCCATTTTTAGATACTAGATTTATTTGCTCAGATCCTTCACTTTTTTATTTGTGTTTTCTTGTATTTCTTTAAGATATTTTTGTGTTTCCTCTTTCATGATCTGCCTGTTGACCCAAGTTCTCCTGTATTTCTTTAAGCGATTTTTGTGTTTCCTCCTTATAGGCTTCCATCTTTTGATCCATATTCTCCTGCGTTTCTTTAAGCGACTTTTGTGGTTCCTTTGTAATGGCATCTACCCATTGATTCATATTCTCCTGTATTTCTTTAAGGTATTTTTGTGTTGCCTTCTTATGGGCCTCCATCTGTTGACCCATATTCTCTTGCATTTCTTTAAGTGATTTTTGTGTTTCCTTTGTAAGGGCTTCTACCCATTGATTCATGTTCTCCTGTATTTCTTATGAGATTTATTTATGTCCTTCTTGAATTCCTCTAATAGCATCATGAGAAGTGATTTTAAATCCAGATCTTGGTTTTCGGGTGTGATGGGGTATCCAGGACTTGCTGCTGTTGGAGAGTTGGGTTCGGATGGTGCCATATTTCCTTGATTTCTGTTATTAACGTTCCTACATTTGCCTTTTGCCTTCTGGTTATCTCTGGTGTTAGTTGGTAAGGCTGTCACTGGCTGTTGCTTGGACTTCCTGTGAGACTACAAGGCTATTTCTGCCCCTGTGGATGACCGGTTATCCCATGGCACCAATTGCTGAGGGCCTGCCCTGCTCCTGAGTGATTTTGGAACCCTGATGTGCCTTGCCCCAAGTGATTTTATACTTGGGAAATCCCTGTGTACCTGGAGACTCAGAGTAGTCAATCCCCAGAGCAGAGGTGTCTAAGGGGAGGCTGGTTCGCGCTCTCCCAGTGTGCTCTCTCCTGGTGCGGGTCCCTCTGCAGGGCAGATGTCCCACAGCAGAGCTGGCATGTAGGTGACCACAGAACTGCCTAGCTCTTGGGTGCAGGAAGCACACAGCTGGCTGAGTCCCAAGTGATGTTATGCTCGGTTATCCTGCTCCTGGAGGTCCCAACTCTCTGTTGCCGGATCAAAGATGGTGGAGTGTACTGTCAAAATAAGTTTATGATAAGTCACCACCACAACATGAGGAACTGTATTAAAGGGTTGTCCACATTAGAAGGTTGAGAACCACTGTTCTAAAACAAAGATCAGAACTAATACTCAAAAGGAGAAGATAGAAAGAAATAATTAAAAGCAGGTTTGAAATCTTTAAAATAAAAAGAAAAAAATCAATATAAAAATCAATGAGATGAGCTGGTTCTTTGAGAAAATAAATAAAATTGATTATTACTCATCTTTAAGCAAAAGAGACAGAGAGAATATCCAAATGAATTGAATTAGAGTTGAAAATGGGAGCATTAAAAAACAGACACTGGAGAAATCCAGATAATCAGGAGAATATACTTAAAAAATCTGTACTCAAACAAATTGTAAAACTTAAAAGAAAAGCATAAGTTTACCAGCGTTTATGACATACCAAAGTAAAATCTACACCAGATAAGCAATTTAAACAAGCCCATAGCGTCTAGTGGAATAGAAGCAATAAATAACTCCCATAATTAAAAATAGCACAGAAGGATTCAGCACAGAAATCTACTAGATATTCAAAAAAAAGTTATGCAAAAGAAAAAATCTGCAAAAGAAAAACAGAAAGAATAATGCCTAATTCTTTTGAAAGGCTACAATTACCCTGTACCTACACCACACAAGATCCAAGAAGGAAAGAAATTTATAGACCAATTTTTTTCTATGAATACAAAAGCAAAAGTTCTCAAAAAATGCATGCAAACCAAATCAAGAACACAGCAAACTTATAAATCATAATAACCAAGTAAACTTCATCCTGGAGATGGAAAGATGACTCAACATTTCCAAATTGATAATTGCAATCCTCCACATAAACATAATGAAAGACAAAACCACGCTATCATATAATTAGAAACAGAAAGGCCTTTGATAAAACCAAATACCCCTTCATGATCAATGTCCTGTAGAGATTAGGAATGCAATAGACTATCATTTAGCACAAACTCTCAGTCAACATTCATGTAAACAGAAAGAAATTAAATCTATTTCCATTCAAATCAGAAACAAGAGAAGGATGTCCACTACTTCCAGACCAATTCACTATAGTGCTTAAAGCCACAACTTGAGAAGAAGGATAACTGAAGTAGATTAAGGAAATGCAAATAGGAAGGGAAGGAAGTTCAAAGTAACTTTATTTGTAGATGATATGTTTGTATACATATATTATCAGCAAAATACCAGAAAACTTCTACAGCTGATAAATGCTTTTAGTCAAATAGAAAGATACAATATTAATACACAAATGGCAAAAGAACTGAGGGAAGTAAAACAGGGGAAAAATAACTTTCACAATAGCCTCAAACTTTATTTTTTGGTGGGGGGCGACTCTAACCAAGCATGTGAAAAATTTGTATAATAAAACGTTGAAGATACTGAATAAAGAAATTGAAGAATATATCAGAAAATGGATCTTCTATGTTCATACATGAATACTATTAATATAGTAAAAGTAGTCACTCTACCAAAAGCAATCTAGAGATTCAATGTAATCACCAGAATTCCAACATTATTCTTCACAGAACATCATAGAACAATTTTCAACTTTCTATAAAAATGTGAAAATCCATGATAAATAAAAATGATATGGCATTGGCATAAAATGAGAAAAATTGACAAATAAACTTAAAGTTCTATACATAAGTCCACACACCTATGCTCTTTCATTCTTTGATGAATGAATGATAGCCAAAAATACACTAGAGAAAATAGCAACTTCAACAAATTGTGCTGGTCAGACTGGATGTCTATGTGTAGAAGAATCAAAATAGATACATACTTATTACCATGCACAAAATGGATCAAAGACCACAACATTAAATCATATAACCTGAACATGATAGAACAACAAATAGGAAATAGCCTTGAGATTGTTGGTACAGAAGAACTTCCTGAACATCAGTAGTACAGGCACTATGAAGAATAGTTAGTAGATAAAATCTACTAAACTTAAATCCTTCTGAAGTCAAATTTCTTCTCTCAATCTACGTTCAAAATTCTATAGGCAAAACCATCATTTAATCAAAGTGTCAGGCTACTGAATATCAAAAGATCCATTGAATACAGGGGTATTGTCTGAAATACCTGAGTGAAAAAATTTTACAATACTATATATTCATGTATATATAGTTATATATATAGTTATATGTAGATATATATGTTATATGTATGTATGTTTTATATATATATATATATATAGTTATATGTATACACACACACACAAACACACAGTAAATAAATGAAATCACCAAATAAAGGGGAGACAAAACCTCAATTAGACATCTCATACCACCAATAGGAAGTCAGGAATGTGTTGCATCTAAGTGAGTTGCTGGCAAATGATGCCCCAATGGATTCCTCCAAATAACTCAGGATTTAGTCAAGGACAAATAAGGCCCTATTGCTGAAGACCACACCTACATACACATACACATTTCATTGAACATGGAGAAGTCAAGATGCTACATAACTAGAGCCTTTACCCCTACTGAATAATGTTCATGCTCCTGGAAAATATTCCTATGCCATCAGAAGAGAAAGGTAATCACCAACTCACATATAGGCTCTTTGATATATAAATGACTAAATGACTCACTTATGCAACAGTAGCATAATAGTTGTGGGAGTAACAAACCACCTTTGGATTCTATTTAAGCATCACTCCATGATATAACACCATTACAGATACTGCTCATACAGACCGTTTGCATTGGGAAAACCAGATGATATTGTTCTGATTTAAAAATCTAGAAATAGCTCTCAGGCATAGTGCCACCATACCCAAGTGGCACAGGGAGGCAGCTTAACCACCCAGGAGTGTGGAGAAACTGACCTGCACAGCTAGAACCATGCCCACTGCTCAGAATTTCATGCCCAGAATCCTCAAGCAGAAGCCCTCCTGTTTTTCTCTCCAACCTGGGACTACCCTCTGCCACCACTTACATATCCAAGTGACACACAGAGGTAGCTAACCACTCAAGAGTACAGAGAGGCCAGGCAGCACAGGTAGGACCGCCTCAGAGGAAACATCTGGAAACCCTGAGGACACAAGAGCCTAGGAACAGCCTGGGACAGGAGTCTTCTGATTTTTGCCTGCACCCAGAGTTGACCAGGGCCACAGAGCTACATACGAAATACAGGTCTCGCTGGAGTACCTACAAAGCAGTGTACACAGAGAGAACGTGTCTTCTAGGATATCAGATACAGTGGCTTGCATGACAGACAAGCCACAGTCAGAGACAGCAACACCAGCTAACTCTAGAGATAACCAGATGGCAAAAGGCAAATGCAAGAACATTACCAACAAAAACCAAGGCAACATGGTAACATCTGAACCAAGTTCTCCCACAACAGCAAGTCCTGGATACCCCAACACACCAGAAAAGCAAGACCTGGATTTAAAATTACATGTCATGATGCTGATAGAGGATTTCAAGTAGGACATAAATAACTCCCTTAAAGAAGTGCAGGATAACAGGAGTCAACAGGTAGAAGCCTTTAAAAAGGAAACATAAAAATCACTTAAAGAAATACAGGAGAACAAGGGACAACAGGCAAAAGCCCTAAAAGGGGAAACACAAAAATTCTATTAAGAATTGCAGGAAAACACAAACAAACAAGTGAAGGAACTGAACAAAACCAAGAAAGATCTAAAAATGGAAGTAGAAACAACTAAGAAATCACAAAGGGAAACAACTTTGGAGATAGAAAACCTTGGAAAGAAATCAGGAGTCATCGATGCAAACATCAACAGCAGAATATGAGAGATACAAAAAGAATCTCAGGTGCTGAAGATACCATAGAAAGCATTGACTCAACAGTCAAAGAAAATGCAATATGCAAAAAGCTTGTAACCCAAAACATCCAGGAATTCCAGGACACAATGAAAAGATCAAACCTAAGGAATATAGGTATAGAAGAGAGTGAAGATTTACAACTTAAAGGGCCACAAAATTATAGAAGAAAATTTCCCTAACCTAAAGACAGAGATGCCCATGAACATACAAGAAGCCTACAGAACTCCAAACAGACTGGACCAGAATAGAAATACCTCCTGTCACATAATAATCAAAACACCAAATGTACTAAACAAAGAAAGAATATTAAGAGGAGTAAGAGAAAAAAGCCAAATAACACATAAATGAAGACTATCAGAATTACACCGGACTTCTCACTGGAGACCATGAAAGGAAGAAAGAAGATCCTGGGCAGATCTCATACAGACTCTAAGAGAACACAAATGCTAGCCCAGACTACTACACCCAGCAAAACTCTCAGTCACCATGGAAGGAGAAACCAAAACATTCTATGATAAAACCAAATTTACACAAGACTTTCCACAAATCCATCCCTACATAGGATAATAGATGGAAAACACCAATATAAGGAGGGCAACTACACCTGAGAAAAAGCAAGATAGTAATCTTCTTTCAATAAATCCAAAAGAAGTTAACCACTTTAACATAAAAATAACATCAAAAATAACAGGAAGCAACAATCACTATTCTTTAACATCTCTTAACATCAATGGACTCAATTCCCCAATAAAAAGATATAGACTAACAGACTGGATATGTAAACAGGACTCAGTATTTTGCTGCACTCAGGAATCAAACTTCAGTTTCAAAGACAAACACTACCTCAGAATAAAAGGCTGGAGAACAATTTTCCAAGGAAATTGTCCCAGGAAACAAGCTGGAGTAGTCATTCTAATATCGGATTAAATTGACTTTCAACCAAAGTCATCAAAAAACACACAGAAGGACACTGGAAGGACACTTCATACTCATCAAAGGAAAAGTCTACCAAGAAGAACTCTTAATTTCGAACATCTATTCTCCAAATGCAAGGATACCCTCATTCATAAAAGAAACTTTACTAAATCTCAAATCATACATTACACCTCACACAATAATTGTGGGCGACTTCAACAATCCACTCTCCTCAATGGACTGATCAGGGAAACACAAACTAAATGGAGACACAGTGAAAATTGTACCAAATAGATTATATATATATATATATATGTTTCATCATCCTTTCATGTTCAAAAGTCTGTGAAAGATGAGGAATTCAAGGCTCATACCTAAACATAGTAAAAGTAAGATACAGCAAATCAGTAGCCAACATCAAACTAACTGGAGAGAAACTTGAAAAAATCCGACTAAAATCAGAGACTAGACAAGGTTGCCCTCTCTCCATATTTATTCAATATAGTACTTGAAGTTCTAGCTAGAGCAACTAGACAACAAAAGGAGGTCAAAAGGAAACAAATTGGAAAGGAAGAAGTCAAATTATCACTATTTGCGATGATATAATAGTATACTTAAGCAACCCAAAAAATTCTACCAGAGAACTCCTACAGCTGATAAACAATTTCAGCAAAGTGACCGGATATAAAATTAATTAAAGCAAATCAGTACCCTTCCTATACTAAAAGGATAAACAGACTGAAAAAGAGATTAGGGAAGGGACAGCCTTCACAATAGTCACAAATAATATAAAGTATCTTGGTGTGACTCTAACCAAAGAAGTGAAAGATATGCATGACAAGAAATTCAAGTCTCTGAAGAAAGAAATCAAAGAAGACGTCAGAAGACGTAAATATCTCCCATACTCATGGATTTGTAGGATTAATATAGCAAAAAATGCCATCTTGCCAAAAGCAATCTACAGATTTAATGCAATCTGGAGCAAAATCCCAACTCAATTCTTCATAAAGTTAGAAAGAGCAATTCTCAAATTCATCTGGAATACCAAAAAACCCAGGATAGCTAAAACTATTCTCAAAAGTAAAGGAACTTCTGGGGGAATCAGTATCCCAAACCTCAAGCAGTACTACAGGGAAATAGTGTTAAAAACTGCATAATATTGATAGAGTGATAGGCAGGTAGGTGAATGGAATAGAATTGAAGACCCAGATATGAACCCACACACCTATGGTCTCTTGATCTTTGACAAAGGAACTAAAACTATCCAGTGGAAAAAAGATAGACTTTTCCACAAATGGTGCTGGTTCAACTGGCAGCTAGCATGCAGAAGAATGCAAATTGATTCATTCTTATCTTGTAGTCCTAAGTTCAAGTCCAAGTGCATCAAGGACCTCCACATAAAACCAGACACACTGAAACTAATAGAAAAGAAACTGGGGAAGAGCTTTGAGCACATGGGCATAGGGAAAATTTTCCTAATAGAACACCAATAGCTTATGCTCTAAGATCAAGAATTGACAAATGGGACCTCACAAAATTCCAAAGTTTCTGTAAGGCAAAGAACACTCTCAATAGAACAAAATGGCAACCAACAAATTGGGAAAAGATCTTTACCATACCCTACATTCGACAGAGGGCTAATATCAAATATATACAAAGAACTCAAGAAATTAGACTCCAGAGAACCAAATAACCCTATTAAAAATGGGGTACAGAGCTAAACAAAGAATTTTCACCTGAGGAATATCAAATGGCTGCGAAGCATCTAAAAAAATGTTCAACACACTTAGTCATCTGAGAAATAAAAATCAGAACAACCCTAAAACTTCACCTCACACAAGTCAGAATGGCTAAGATCAAAAACTCAGGAAGACAGCAGGTGCTGGTGAGGATGTGAAGAAAGAGAGCACTTCTCCACTGCTGGTGGGATTGCAAGCTGGTACAAACACTATGAAAATCAGTTTAGCTGTTACTCAGAAAACTGGACATTACTGGAGAACCCTGTTAAATAACTCCTGGGCATATACCCAGAGGATTCCCCAGCATGTATGTAATAGGGACACATGCCAAACCATGTTCACAGCAGCCTTATTCATAATAGCCAAAAGCTGTAAAGAACATAGATGCCCCTCAATGGAGGAATGGATACAGAAATTGTGGTACATATACAAAAAGGAGTACTACTCAGCTATTAAAACAATGAATTCATGAAATTCTTAGACAAATGGATGAAACTAGAAAATATTATCCTCAGTGAGTTAACCCAATCACAAAAGAGCACACATTATATGCACTCACTTATAATTGGATATTAGCCCAGAAGCTTGGAATACCCAAGACTCAATTCACATTTCAAACAATGCCCAAGAAGGAGGAAGAACCAAGTATGGATACTCTGGTCCTTCTTAGAAGGGGGAACAAAATACCCACAGAAGGATATTCAAAGACAAAGTGTGGAGCAGAGTCTGAGGGAATGACCATCCAGAGACTACCCCACCCAGGTTTCCATTCCATATATAGTTACAATACCCAGACACTATTATAGATGCCCACAAGTGCTGGCTGAACAGACTGGGATATAGCTGTCACCTGGGAGGCTCTGCTAGTTCATAACAAATACAGAGGGCGCCACTCTCAGCCAGCCATTGAACTGAACTCCTCCAATGGAGGAGCTAGAGAAAGGATCCAAGGAGCTGCATTGGTTTAGAGTATCATAGGAGGAACAACAATATGAGTCACCCAGTACTCCTAGAGCTCCCAGGGACAAAACCATCAATCAAAGAGTACACATGGAATTACCCAAGGTTCCTGACACATAGGCAGCAGAGGATGGCCTTGTTAGACACCAAAGGGAAGAGAGGTCCTTGGTCCTGGAAAGGCTTGATGCCATATTGTAGAGTAATACCAGTACAGGTAAGCGGGAGAGGGATGACTGGGGAAGTGGAGATGGCTTTTGGGATTTTGGAGGAAGGGGGAACCAGGAAAAGGGACTACATTTGAAATGTAAATAAAGAATATACATTTAAAAAAAGAAATCTAGAAATATAATGACTTATAATGACATTCTGCTATACCCATCGATCAGTATCATTCTTAGCTATCATAAAATAATCTTCTACCTTCAGTAGATGGGAACAAATAAGAGACACTACTGGACAATGTTCAGAGAGTAAGGGATCTTGAAACACTCAGTCCTAAGTGGGATGTCTCCAACAAATTTATCTCATAGTTCTCAAGAAACCTTGTAGTAGATGGCTTAAAAGCTTGTAGAAGTCAATGATGAGAAAAGAAACAAAGAAAAAAGGTTCTTCTAGACACAATAGGACTGTAGGACACAGGAACTCACCAATGAAACTATGAAAACAATAGGATCTGGTCTAAGCTAGATGGGGTCTCAAAACTGAGAGGGACAATTGCACAAGATCTCCTATCCTTAATCGAAAAACTATTGCTGATTGACAACCATACACAAGGAATTTTTTTTTTCAAATGTCATTTCACTGTGTATACAAACCACACTCAAGGGCAGGTCCTATGTCAGCAGTCGATGGACAACTCAAAAAGAACTCACTAGTGTTTTCAGTACACATTTATGTCTCTCTAGGTGCATGGGCTTCTCATACTTGTCTTTCTTTTTTTTTATTTTCTTTATATGTATTTTTTTTACATTCCCAATGATTTCCCTTTTCCCAGTTCCTCCCTCCCCGAAAGTCCATTAAGTCCTCTTCCTTCCCCCTGTTCCCCATTCAACCCCTTCTTGCTTATCTGTCCTGCTATTCCCCTACATCCAGTCTTTCCAGGACCAGGGGTCTCTCCTTCCATCTTCTTGGAAGTCTATTGATATGTGAATTGTGTCTTGGGTATTCCGAGATTCTGCGTTAATATCCACTTATCAGTGACTGCATACCATTTGTGTTCTTTTGTGATTGGGTTACCTCACTAAGGATGACATTTTCCAGTTCTGACCATTTGCCTAAGAATTTGTGAATTCATTGTTTTTAATTGCAGAGTAGTATTCCATTGTGTAAATATACCACATCTTCTGTATCCATTCCTCTGTTGAGGGACATCTGGGTTCTTTCCAGCTTCTGGCTATTATAAATAAGGCTGCTATGAACATAGTAGAGCATGTGTCCTTATTGCATGCAGGGGAAGCCTCTGGGTATATGCCCAGGAGTGGTATAACAGGATTCTCTGGGAATGTCATGCCCAGTTTTCTGAGGAACCACCAGACTGCTTTCCAGAGTGGTTGTACCAGCTTGCAATCCCACCAGTAGTGGAGGAGTGTTCCTCTTTCTCCACATCCTCGCCAACAACTGCTGTCTCCTGTGTTTTTGATCTTAGCCATTCTGACTGGTGTGAGATGGAATCTCAGGGTTGTTTTGATTTGCATTTGCCTAATGACTAAGGATGTTGAACATTTCTTTAGGTGCTTCTCAGCTGTTTGATATTCTTCAGGTGAGAACTCTTTGTTTAGCTCTGTACCCATTTTTTAATAGGGTTATTTGGCTCTCTGGAGTCTAACTTCTTGAGTTCTTTGTATATATTGGATATTAGCACTCTGTCAGATGTAGGGTTGGTAAAGATCTTTTCCCAGTTTGTTAGCTGCAGCTTTGTCTTTTGACAGTGTCCTTTGCCTTACTGAAACTATGCATGTAGATCAATGGAACATACTTTTCTTTTAAATTTTTTTGTATTTATTTTGTTCTATTATGCTGTGTTTAGTTTTTTCCTCATATTTTCCTGTTTGATTTCTAAAAAGAAAGACAAAGAAGGCATGATGTTTTATGAGTGGGGAAGACCTCAGAGAAGAAAAAAGAGGATAACCTGATCAGCATATATTATACAAAGAAAATCTATTTCCAAATTAAAAACCATGCATGCGGGTGCGCAGACACACACACACACACACACACACACACACACTAACACACATGTACACACAGACAAATGGATTGTAAGTATATAATAACAATTTGTTTGCTCTTGAAAACTAATTAATATTCTTATTGATCAATGATTCTAGTCTTTCAAATTATGAATAAAGCTTATAGTTAACTCACATCAAAATTCATTTCTTTAGACATCTACCTTTAAATTTATCATTATTCACTGTGTACTGATCTCAGAGAATTCTCAACCTATCTCTATCTCTATGTCTATTTCTAGATAGATAGATAGATAGATAGATAGATAGATAGATAGATAGATAGATAGATAGATAGATAGATTAGATACACACACACACACACATATACAGGGAGAACGAGAGGAATTCAGGAGGACAAACATTCAGTTGAAGGGGTTTTTAAGACAGTGTGGAAAAGGAGGACTGTTTTGTTTTGTTTTGTTTTGTTTTGTTCTGTCTGTTTTCCCTGCTGGGAGATCACTGAGAAGGAAGGCCAGCTATAAGCTGGGTGCTTCCTCTGCCTTTCCAAACTAGGAGGCTTTCACCACAGTGAATTGGTACTGAGTCTTTGTTTGCTAAAATCAAACTTTCGGGTTTTGTTTTAAAAACAATGTATCTTGCAGAGAATTGATGTTAACAGGACTGAAGAGAGAGAAGAAGAATCCACTATGTATATTGGGATCTGCCATAACTTTGAGACCAACTACTGAGAGAAAATGCTTCTATAATGAATTACTTTCTAAGCCAACTGGACACTTATCACTCTTTAATATTGTTAGAAAATAATACAAATAAACATTTTCAACATTTTCTAGAGTATTTAGAGGACATTAATATAATTAGATAAAAAATGTTTATGAATATCTAAAAATCTCATAATCACATATGTATATATACCAGGAAAATATATGTGAAACTGGCTATGGGAACAGAGGGAACTAACAGGAGGTAAAAAGGGAAAGCAAAAAGAAATAGCAGATATAGGAGGAATATGCTCAATATACAGTATATAGCAGTATACAAACTGTATGAAATTAATAACTAAAGTATAATCATTAAATGCTAAGGTGACCCAGCAAAAATCGAACTAAATATAATACATGATTTTAAAAACAAAAGTATATGCTATAACCACTTAGAATACATTTTTACATGTCAAATCCTGTATGTACTTGCATATGTAATGCTATAAACATGTAAGAGACGTAGTATATTTATAGTTCTATATTATTAGAAATACTCCTATTTTTTCACTCATCAGTTAAAACTACAACTCATATGTTCATAGACAAAGGTTCTGACTCTTTCATCCACATATCTTAAAAGGTTTGGCAAGGGAGAACAAAACCCCTTGAGAGTAGGATCCAATTTCTCAAGGCAGGTCAAGCAGTGGAAGGATTTGTAAGTCCTAGGTTAATAATGGGTTAAGCTTCATGACACTCAAATTACCTAGTGAAGAAAAACTGAAATAAAATTAATGTCTATAGAAAATAAATAATATGACTTCTTCAAAAGGACAGCAATGCATCCTGAAGTTTACAAATTAGACAAGGTTCTGCCAGCTAGGCATGAGGAAAATAGTCAATGTCAGATCAATGCTATGGTGACTCTGATGATTTATTCTTCCACCACACAGATAAACCAGACAGTAATGTCATTCCAAGAAAACAGGGTCATATAAGACAAAGATGTTCCTAGTTGTATGGAATATGTGAATAATTTTTATTTTGGTCTGATTGGTTTGTGTTATATAGCATATAGTATAGAGAAAAATAGAGCAGCCATTTGGATATACCCACAATTAATCAATATATAAACATATTCATCCCTGGCATTTGCAGAGATGAATATGTACTTATTTCATGGTACTTATGATGATTCTTTGGGATGTCTTGGATAACTAGGATGAATACCTGATGGGTATCACAGGTAGATATTCAGAGATTACATGTATTAATCTCAGATATATAATGAATGACTAAAATCCATTCACATATATTGTGGTTTGGATGGAAATTATTTCCTAAATGATTGTATGTCTGAACCCTTCATCTTCAGTGGGTTGGGCTATTTGGAGATAATTTGGAACCATTAGAGATGAAAGAAGTAGATCATTGACAAGTAAGACAAAATTAAGGCTCTTTAGCCTATATCTGCTTCCCTTTCACTTTGTGTCTGCTCCATAATATGCTAAGACATGAGCAGACTACTACTCATACCTTCTGATAAGAAGCCACAAACTCATGAATTTTGTTGTTTTTAATTGAAGAGTAGTATTCCAATGTGTAAATATACCACATTTTCTAAATCTATTCTTCCATTGAGGGGCATCTTGATTCTTTCCAGCTTCTGACTATTATAACTAAAGCTTCTATGAACATAGTGGAGCGTGTGTCCTTATTGCATGCTGGGGAATCCTCTGGGTATATGCCCAGGAGTGGTATAACGGGATCCTCTGGAAGTGTCATGCCCAGGCAAATGGTTGGAACTGGAAAATATCATCCTAAGTGAGGTAACCCAATCACAAAAGAACACACATGGTATGCAGTCACTGATAAGTGGATATTAGCCCAGAAGTTCGGAATAACCAAGACACAATTCACATATCAAATGATGCCAAGAAGAAGGAAAGAGAGGTCCCTGGTCCTGGAAATGCTCGATGCAGCAGTGTATGGGAATACCAGGATGGAGAAACGGGAGGGGGTTGATTGGTATACAGGGGATGGAAGAGAGCTTATGGGACTTTCGGGGAGGGGGGATTGGAAAAGGGGAAATCATTTGGAATGTAAATAAAGAATAAAAAAAAGAAGCCACAAACTCTAACACAAGGCCCTCTAAAATGGACTGAATCCTTTAAAATCATGAGTCAATCAAATAATTTTTCCATTTGCTTCCTATTGTTTAGTCACAATGATCGGAAAATCAGTCTATCCAATAATCAGGCTTCAATATTTTTGAATCTTTTATTTATCATCCTCATTCTACTGTTGCATCTATCTTCTGATATTTATTAATTATTATGTTTATTTTTAATTTTTCTACTTATTCTCATATATAATTTCAATTTATTATTTGAGGAATATTAAATTCTAGTTAATCTATTGAGGAATATTATATTTCACATGCGTGTGTGTGTATGTGTGTGTGTGTGTGTGTGTGTGTGTGTGTGTGTTCATCTGTCCGTCTTCTGTTCTCTTCCTACAAAGCCATGATAATCATTCACGAAGGATCTACTCAAATGACTTAGTGTAATCCTAGAAAGTTCCCAAAGGCCCTATCTTTAAATAATCTACTGGATTAAAATTTCACCCTCTTAATAATGAATAATAGTGGTCAAATTTCAACACATGAAACCAAGAGAAATAAACCGTATCCAAGCCATAATCACTTCCTTAATCTTTATTTTCTCCAGTAATATACAGAGTATTCTTAAAATTCTGTAAAAGCAGTTTTTTTTTTCAGAGTTTTGGTTGTAAACAAGAGAAGAGATAGGCTATAATGGCTTTGCTTTTTCATTGTTTGGACTAATGCTTCTTAGCTGGCCTTCATGTTTCATTACTATAACTTGAGTACCAGAATACACTAATATCTCAAGCCTTGCTAATCCATTGAAGGTAAGTTTTCAGTGCTTTGTACTGCTGAAGGTTAGAAGTGTACTTGATTTAGAAACATTTACCTTCTATTTGATACAGACTAAACCAGGTTTTATTTACAATCTTGATACATAAGGGAATTTTTATAATTCTTGTACTTTGCAGATATTCATTAAAATATACATTTTTCCTTGGTGATAAATGCCTCGTTGATAGAAAAATGTCATTAACAGTAACTTATGAGTACAATGGAACAGATTATAAAATTTGGAATTTTTTTACATGCTGATTATGAAAAAAATATTTTCTGACCAAATTCTCTAGAATTTGGTAAATGTTTTAAGAAAGAGAATCTAGCATTCTTATATTTTACATTTATGCCATTTGAGAACATTAAAATTGTCTGGAATATGGTAGCTCCTAGGCACTATCCTGCCTGCACTTCAATATAATTGCTTAACGGATGATCTGTAAAGCTTACACTTGTTCTTGATACTCTTAGCAACTTAATAAAAAGTTAGCTAAATCTGCTTTGTTAATTTTTTTTTGACTTTTTGTAAGTTCACAAAGATTGTCTCCTAACTTCTTTATAAAAAATTTATAAATGAACATAGAAGAGAAGGAGATAATTAGAGATGGCTAGATTTCTAGACTCCACAGGTATCACTGAGCTATCAATTCATCATCTGGGCAGTTCTTCTCTGGAGGCCTCCTCATGAATCCATTGAGCTAGAAGTGACAAAAGTAATCAGTCTGGTATTTCCTTTGCTGCCCCAAGTGATATGATACCTGGTGAATTAAACAACCCAATCTATCATCTACCTGATACTAAAACCATTCCTATTGTGCTCTGAATATTTCAGATATAGTATTCTAGCACAGTTTGTGGCTTTCAGTTAATGCACTTTAATATCTAGAAAAGGAGTTGTTGAGTAGGCAAATTCAACCTCATCTGGATGCCTATAGATTTTTACTTACTTTTGAAGTAAGCAAAACTTACTTAACTTAAAGAGAAGTTAATTATCATCAACTTATGTAACATAAAAATTTACAATGACATTGCACAGCAAACCTTTTTGATTGATCTCAGGTTTCAATAAATAAACCTCTAGGTAAAAAAAAAAGTAAGAGTTATATATCATATCCCTTTATATCAGAAACTGTAATATCATGTATTATGTTGGGCAAAAAGTTAAAGCCACTCATCAAACAGGAAAGTTTCTGCAAGTGACCTAGGAAGCAATATTATGTTTCAGATGTTCTTATTTGAATTCTTACCACCAGTTTGTGAGTTCTGATTGTTTTGCAGCCTTGTAGGAGATGTCCTTGGCTGTATTTCATCAACTTTTAATTTTAAATTTAATTTATGCTCTCCTAATAAAATTGAAGTAGCATCTCATTATGAATCTGAGTGGGATGTTCCTAATATTTAATGATGGTAACTATATATCATATGCTTATTTTTGACCCATAGTGTTTTATTTAAGAAAAGTAACTGTTTAAATCTTTTGCCAAATTTTAATTGGCTTCTTTGCTTTTATAATATTTTGAGATTTTAAAACACATTTACATATAGAACCTGGATAAATGTCCTTTGTATGATAGGGCATACATTTTCTTCTAGTCTTCACATATTTTTTCTTGATTTGTTTTGATCATGATATTTTTATTTTAATGAAGTCAGGTTGAGATTTAAAATGCTTTAAATCATATTTATGTGTTTATTTGTTTGTTTGTTTTTGCCATGCCTAAGAACTCTTTGCCAAACCTTAGGTTATAATCTTTTTCTATTATTTTCCACTGTGTTGCATACAGTCCTAGGCTCTCTTTTGAATTGATATCCTAAGACATAATAATCAAAGGAGGTTCCTGCCTTCTTCCTCGTACCAATTTCAAACAGATATTGTGCATTTCTGGAAATAACTGTTCCCCTTTTCATTTTCTTGCTTCAGTATCATTGTGAGAACAGGCTATGTTTTCCGCTTTCTGCCTTCTCTGTTCCTTCTATTGAGCTATATTTCTTTGTGTATGGTCAGCAACTGGGTTCCCTGACTGCTGTTTCACAGAGGTGTTATGGACATATCATATCAGAAGTGATCTTTAGTTATATTTAAAAAATTAAAAAAATGCTTCAGAATATTTTTCCTTTTTTTTATTCCTTACAATTATGCAGACTTTTTCTGGAAAATATTGTTGGTCAAAGCTTAAACACTGAAAAGAAATATTCCAGACAAACAGAAAGGCAATTCCTATGAACTCTGTGTGCCATTACTTTATCCTGTAAATTTAAAAATATAAAGTTATCTATCAAGGATATACATCCTTTATCTTATGCTATTGAAATATCATATTAGGGGACTGAAAAAATGCCTTCAAGGCTAATTGCTTTTAAAGAAGCCCTAGGTCAGTGTCCAGTGGCCACTTGACCTCTTGTACCTATCTGTAAATTCAGATCTAAGTGTCCATTTATCTTTCTTGATTTCTACTTGCACCAGGCACACATGGGATCACATGCATGCATGCAGGCAAAACACTCATACATAAAAATAAAAATATGTAAACCTTCAAGCAAAGGATCACTTAAAAGAATATCTGTCTGACTTCTGGACATTTCTTCCAATATACTGGGGAGTCACTGAGCAAAACTTTCCATATGTTCACATTGCATGCACATCTACTCTTTTTGGAGAGTATATGAATAGAGTGGAGAACCTCTATTTGCTTTCCTATCAAAATGCTATTCAACCATTTAAAATATTTCTATTTTAATGAAGAGTCTCTGGTAGAAATGGCACCTACCAGCACCATAGGACCCCACATTTTGTCTTGAGGGTGTATTTAGATCTCTACTTTTAACATCTACATAGAATTTCTACTTGTCTCATGAGCTACAGTAACATTTTCAACCTCTTTTCTCAGTATTATCCTATTCTGGTGTATCTTCTGACAATCCTGTCTATGATGTTTCTAATTCATGATAATAACTTAGCAACAGCATGAATGATCAATAGAAAATTAATGTTCTTGGGATGCTGACCACAAATCTCATATTTTTTTTGCAATTCAACACATTGTATTTTAATCATTTAAATGCAATAAAGCATATCCCAATTGACAACAGAAAAATGTGAAAAATTAAAAAACAAAAACTATTTGTTAGGAACCTATTGAGTTCCTATTTCTAAATAAGTATTTTAAAATGTGTTGCTCGGCAGCTGAAGCAATGTCTGCATGGTTATGAAATTGCTACTCTTGTACAGGATCTGTTTAGTTCCCAGCAAATACATGATTGTTCAGAACCCCCTCAAACTCCAGAAAAGATGACTTTACTCACCATAGGGCCTGCTATGCGTTGAACACATGTCCCTCAAAACTTAGATTAACAGTGAATTGCCTTTTAATGATGCTGAATTATGAGGAATGTGTATTTGGAAGTATCAGGTCAAGAAGGCTGTGTGACCAGAATGGACTGGTATCAGAAGCGTAGTCTCACCCTTCTGCTCTCTTCATTACTTTGTGTTTCTTTCTTGTGAAACTTTTATTATTATAGTGACACAAGAAGCCCCTGGACAGATATCAGCAAAGTAAAAACAAATAAACCTTTGCCCATTATAAGTTACTCAGCCTTCAATATTTTGTTATAGGAGTACAAAATGTAAGAAAAGCTGGGTAGTTTTATCCATGCCATTATTTAGAATGAAGTCACTATGTTGTAGGATAGATGCCAAATCCAATATGATAAATGTCTTCATGAAGCAGTATCTGAAAGTGGAGACCCATAAGGAGAAAACCACATGTGAAGAATTGTAAACACTGGAGTGAATCACTTGTAAAGAAAAGCAAAAATCTTGACACACTAACAAAAGGCAAGAAGCTAGACAAGATTCTTACACAGAGTTCACCACTAAGTGTCTGAAATGCAGGTTCGGTTTCAGTTTCTGATTCGTAGAATTAGTAAGGCTAGAAATTTTTGTTGCTTTTGACCACAAAGTTTGTGTTGTTTTTGTAACTCCAACCATTTTTTTTTGTCCTGTGAGAATGAAAAGATCTGTGGGTGGTATTTTTCACATGATCTCTGGGGGAAAATCAAGTACATTTATTATAGTAAACTACAGTGAATAAAGTCCTAAAATGAACTATATCATGGAATTCAATTTTGATATTGAAACTAAAAATACAGTCCACAGAGTAATTTTATGTTGGCATATAAAAGCATATTTTTCTGATGCTGATAGCCTTTTATTTGTTTATATTTCTGCGGGAATATCCTAAATCACTTTATTTCTATGACTGTTGTTCGTAAACATTGGCATAATGCACAGATTAAACTTCTTGGAGTTTGTAAGTTAAATTAGCACTCCGTAGCTCGTTTTGAGAAGAGTACCAATCTTCTACTAACAAATCTGCTATATGAAGAAATATGGTTTCACAGTTCCAAGAAACAAATATAAGTCAATTCACACAGCAAGCATTTGATACCATGCTGTGGCTGTACTAATGTTGATCCATTCTTCATCTGGCTTTTGAGGCTTTTCTGGCTATACTGAGTAGGAGGAAGTATATTGTTAGCCCAGAGCAGAATTCATATCCAGCATTCAGATTGTCAATAGTTAACCAGTGGTAGCACATTCTACATATTAAATACTAATCGAAACATCACTCTTTTTATTCTTACTCTACAATATAGCATACAAATGTTGAGGCAGAGATATCACCCCTACACCAGTGAGTCATATTTTTATTTCATGCCTTCAGAAAGCAATGCTTATTCCCTGGGGTGGCTGTCACAAAATGCTTTAGGCAATGTTTTGGAATGTCCTAAACACTACATCTCTGCAGCTCTTACTAAAGAGCCACTAATCAGTTGGGTCAATTGGAGGCAACAGGGAACAGAGTGATCTACTGGTTCCTTCTTGTGGATTTTCTGGTTACAGGTTATATCTCCTTCCCTCTTCTCCACTGCTACTCATACTGACTAATAATGTGATTCTCTTTCCTTGTCACTCAACCTCAGGTGCAGTATTGACTTCACAGTGTTGCAAACTTTGGGTACAGTGCTCTTATTTTTGTTTATGGTTTTTTGATATTTGCTTCTGGTTTCCTTTAACCAGGCATATATATAATTGAAATAATTGTTTTTAAATATTCTAAAATAAAACCTTTAATTCTTTGCCCAAACTTCTAACCATAGACAGTCCTCAGTGCTGTAACTTGTTAGATGAACTGGACCACATTGTGAGGAAATATTTAAGACATACTTGTTATGTTGATCTCTGATTTTATTCTTCTTTGCCTTCTTAATGACACACTTTAATGCATTTCACTGTGACATTCCTATATACATGTACAATGTACTTTGATTATGACTTTCTCAGTCTTCAAATCCTATCATAAAGCCTATCAATACTGAGAAATTTGTATGAAATGATACACAGCTATGTGTACTTGACAGATTCATTATAAAAAATAGCCATATGTGTGCTTTTGTTTTAAAAGAGAAGAAATGTCCCATAAGCCCTCTCCCCTCCCCCTGTTCCCCAATCAAACCCCTCCTGCTTCCCTCTCCTGGTATTCCCCTACACTGCTGCATCAAGCCTTTCCAGAACAAGGGGCCTCTCCTTCCTTCTTCTTGGATATCATTTAATATGTGAATTGTGTCTTGGGTATTCCGAGCTTCTGGGATTATATCCACTTTATCAGTGACTGCATATCATGTGTGTTCTTTTGTGATTGGGTTACCTCACTTGGGATGATATTCTTCCAGTTCCACCCATTTGCCTAAGAATTTCATAAATTCATTGTTTTTAATAGCTGAGTAGTATTCGATTGTGTAAATATACCATATTTTCTGTATCCATTCCTTTATTGAGGGACATCTGGGTTCTTTCCAGATTCTGGCTATTATTCGGGGAAGAGGGAACCAGGAAAGGGGAAATCATTTGAAATGTAAATAAAGAATATATCTAAGAAAAAAATAAAATAAAATAAAAAAGACACCTTCACTGTGTTAATTTGTTTTGGAATATTTCAATAAAAGAGAAATCTTTTTATTTGTTATCTAGGTAATATTTTCTGTCAGAAATACATAAGATTAAATAAAAAAATGTCACTGAGATTAGTGTACGAACCTTCCTGCCAATTCTTCATTCCATTGTTTATTGAAAGGCACCCTTGTGATTTTCTCTGACTTTAGAATTGACAATTTCTTTTTTTATTTTAATTAATTTATTTTTGTTTTATCCCAAGAACCGCCTTGGTTTCCTCCAACCCTGGCACATGAAGTCTCTGCAGGGTTAGGTGCATCCTGTCCCACTGAGCCAAGACGAGGCAGCCCTGCTGAGGAAGCCATTCCACAGACAAGCAATAGCCTTAGGGAAAGCTTCTGCTTCAATTGTTGAGGGACTCACCTGGAAACAGAACAACACATCTGCTTTGTATGTGCCTGGCACCTCAATCCAGCTCAGGTATACTCTTAAATTGGGAGCTCAGTCTCTGAGAGCCCACAAGGGTCCAGGTTAGTTGACTCTAATGGTTTTCCTGTACAGTTCCTATCCCCTTCAGGGCCTTCAATCCTTCTCCCAACTCTTCCATAAGAGTCTAACACCTCTATTTAATAGTTAGCTGTAGATGTCTGCATCTGTTTCAGTCAACAGCTCAGAAGAGGATCTCAGAGGACATTTATACTAGGCTCCTCTCTGCAAGCATAACAGTCACATTAGTAGTGTCAGGGATAGGTACTTGCCCATGGGATGGATGAGTCTCAAGGTCAGGCAGGTTATTAGTTAACCATTCCTTCTGTTTTCTCTTCCATCTTTCACCTGCCTTTCTTTTAGAAAGGACAAATTTGGGGTTTAATGTTCTGTTGGTGGGTTGGTGTTTTATCCAGGGGTGTTCAAGGTAGGGAAAGTCTCTAGCATGTGCCAGAGTCCTGGGGTGAGTGAGGCTCCTAGGAAGGAGGCCCCCATTCCTATGGGAATGAGCTTAGCTGAGACCCAGAGCACTGGCGATATGGAACCTGAAGAGGCCACCTCCTGTAGGAGGGAGTATTGCTAATTTCAACAGGCATCTTTAAGCTCTTTCCACCTGGTACCTTTGGAGAATTTGGTAATGGCTAACACTTTCTATAGCAAAACAGTTTTCTTTTTCTTTTTTTTTCTCTTTTTTTAATTAGATATATTATTTATTACATTTCAAATGTTGTCCTCTTTTCTGGTACCCCTCAAAAGTATCCTGACCCATCTCCCCTCCCCCTATTCCCCGATCAACCCTCTCCTTCTTCCCTGTCCTGGTATTCCCCTACATTGCAGCATCGAGTGTTCCCACGACCAGGGACCTCTCCTTCCTTTGATGTCCAGCAAGGTCATCCTCTGCTGTCTATGCATCTGGAGCCATGGGTAACTCCACGAGTATTCTTAGGTTGATGGTTCTGTCCCTGGGAGCTCTCAGAGTACTGGGTGGCTTATATTGTTGTTCCTCCTATGGCGCTGCAAACCCCTCCAGTTCCTTGGATCCTTTCTCTAGCTCCTCCATTGGGGACCCTGTGCTCAGTTCAATGGCTGACTGAGAGTGGCTCCTCTGTATTTGTCATGCACTAGCAGGGCCTCCCAGGTGACAGCTATATACCGCTCCGGTCAGCAAGTACTTGTGGGCATCGATAATAGTGCCTGGGTTTTGTAGCTGTATATGGGATGGATCCCTAGGTGGGGCAGTCTCTGGTCTTTCCCTCAGACTCTGCTCCACACTTTGTCTCTGTATCTCCTTCTGAGGGTATTTTGTTCCCCCTTCTAAGAAGGACCAGAGTATCCATACTTTGTTCTTCCTTCTTCTTGCTTTATTTGAGATGTGAATTGTGTCTTGGGTATTCTAAGCTTCTGGGCTAACATCCACTTATCAGTGAGTGCATACCATGTGTATAAAATACAAAAATGTTGGTTTTTAGAATACGCATATATAGTCAGCAAAAACCTAAATTGAAACTCTCATTCTATTTCTAGACTTTTTATTAAGAATCAATGAATTTTTTATTCTTATTTTTTGTTTTTTAAGACATTACTTTATGTTTCTCTCCAAATATATGTCTCCAGTTTCCTACCATTTTTTGTTCAGTTTCCTATTCCTGTGATCAGTGTCAGAATTATTAGGGTTTTTTTTGATGTTTGTGAATTACAATGAAATTCCCAGACCTTATACATATCATGTTAGTATAATAGTTATACTATACACATAAATGTTGCATAAGTAAAATGATAATTGTATCAGTGACCATACAAGATATGTATAGAGTCCTTAGAAAAGCTAACTGACCACATAAAGCATGCTTTTTCAAAGCTAGAGGAGTCTGAGTAGTGGTTTTACAATGCTTTTGAATTGCTTTATGATCTCAAGCAATTCATGTACTTAAAATAAAGATAGTAAAACAATATAATTAGCATCAAACACATTATTTTAAGCCATTATTTTTTAATCCATTCAACTTGTAACTGCATTCATTTCTATTTGTGGTAATTGGATACCTTTATTTTTCATGCAGTTCTTTGAGGGCAGTAGTCATTGTTTACTCATCTTTATTTACTTCTTCTAATAAAATGAACATAATTGTTAGTGTGATATCCTTATTTGAAAACAATACTTTACCTTTACTGCCTTTTCTCCCCAATTTTCAGAGATTGTTCTTCAAATGTTGTGTCAAGTCGTTCATTAAAATTTTATTAACTCACAATTACATGCGTAGCAGCGTATCCAGATAAGATAGTGAACACAGGAAAGATTATTATGTTACTTTATGGTATCCATAGGATATAAAGTAAGTTGATAAAATCAACTTCAAAATTAAAGAAAATATCTTATAGTCCCTTATATCAAGTGATTATTGTGTATATACTATGTGTCTAGTTATTTACTTACAGTTTCCTGTCATTCAAGATGGCTAACAACATTAAGGCAGGGAACATTTTGTTAAAATAGTACAGCACTGAATATTTATGGTTTTCAACGAAGGAAATATCTGAGTATGGCCAGAAGTATTCAGATAAATACTAGAAAGATCATATATAGACATAATTGTTGTATCCACCACTCTATATTTCAAAATGCATTTGATAATATAGCAAATACTTTATAAAAACAAAACAAACAAACAAACCATAACAAAAATGTATATTTGTGGCTGTAGCAATGACTTAGTGGTAAAGAGCTCTTGATGTTGTTGAGAAGACCAGGATTTGATTCCTAGAATTCACATAATGGCTCACAGCCATCTATACCACCAATTTCAAGGAAATTCAATGGCCTCTTCTGGCTTCTGTGACCAATATACACAACTGGTACACTGACATATAATCAGGAAAAACACTCTAATACATAAAATGTTGTTTATTTAAGTATAGAGACCTGTATAAAATGAGACCTATAAGTAACACATTTCTTAATCTACACACTATTTTGTGAGCTAAAACTTGTGTGTATAGAAGTCATGCTTTTATTTTCTGTACATGAAAATCAATGACATAATTTCTATGTGTACATGTTTTAGTTATAATGTGTCATGCAAAGCATGGGTCATTTGGAGGTTTTACTACAAAAAAATGTATCAGGTTTAAATGTAATTATTAAGGGACACTGTTCATAGTGGTGTCTTTCTCTTTAGCACTTTATTGAGTAATATGAAGAGAAGAAAAACATTTGTTAGCAAGTTACATCAAGAAAATATAAAATGAAACTAGTATCTTATTCACATACATGTCAAAGGAAGTTGTTCCTTGGTTATCCAGCGAGGGATGGATACTATGAATATATGTGAGGGAAAATTGATTTCACTGTGTGAGTGAAAGCAAACTGAAAGTGAGAAAACAGAGTCTGGCTGTAAACATTCAAAATTGGACTATTAAGAAAATGAGAAAAGGAAGATCTCTAATTTTTGTGAGGGAGGACAGAGACATTTTCTGTGATGTGCTGATTTTCAAGACTGATATGTTAAAGTACATATGTCATAGAATGAAGGATGAAAATGTTGGTGTCAATAAAGACATAACTGGAAAAGAAAGACTTATGAATTATTGTGAAAAAGCTGTAAATGGAGTATGTGAAAAAAGATTATCTGTTGTATCATTCCAACTGTGTGATAGTCCATAAGAGGCAAAACCATAGAAATAGAAGAGTAATTTGTTGTGCCAGTATAACAGCTGAGAGAACAAAAGACAGATGTGAAATGCAAGAAATTTGTAAAGTAGACATAGCATTCTGTATAGTACTATCATGGTGGCGACCTAGAGTTGTAAATTTGGGAAAAACAACAACAAAGAAATAAAAAATGAACACTCAGAAAAATAATATTTCAGAAACATTGATTGTCAGAAGCCATCTAAGAAAGGCTTAGACCTTACCATTTTATGGAGATGGTTCACCATTTGCATGACCTGTAACAGGTGAGCTCTGAGATACAGGGCCCTTAAAGGCTTTATTCCAGGTTTATTTGTTCCTGATGATATGCCTTTCCTGCCAATATTACATAGTTTAATTATTCCTGGGCATTAGCCCACCCTATTAGGCAGACTTTTTGCATATCAACATGAAAATGCACTTTAATTTAGTAATGCTGTGTAGACAAACTGATGATTTTATAATTCCTGATAAAAATTTTGTAGAATTCCTAAATCGATACAAGTGATCTCAATATCGCAATAGAATAAAAGCTTCAAATAATTGCAGAGTAGTATTCCATTGTGTAAATATACCACATCTTCTGAATCCATTCCTCCGTTGAGGGACATCTGGGTTCTTTCCAGCTTCTGGCTATTATAAATAAGGCTGCTATGAACATAGTGGAGCATGGGTCCTTATTGCATGCAGGGAAAGCCTCTGGGTATATGCCCAGGAGTGGTATAGCCGGATCCTCCAGGAGTGTCATGCCCAATTTTCTGAGGAACCACCAGACTGCTTTCCAGAGTGGTTGTACCAGCCTGCAATTCCACCAGCAGTGGAGGAGTGTTCCTCTTTCTCCACATCCTCGCCAACAACTGCTGTCTCTTGTGTTTTTGATCTTAGCCATTCTGACTGGTGTGAGATGGAATCTCAGGATTGTTTTGATTTGCATTTCCCTAATGACTAAGGATGATGAACATCTCTTTAGGTGCTTCTCAGCCATTAGATATTCTTCAGGTGAGAACTTTTTGTTTAGCTCTGTACCCCATTTTTTAATAGGGTTACATGCCTCTCTGGAGTTTAACTTCTTGAGTTCTTTGTATATATTGGATATTAGCCCTCTGTCGGATGTAGAGTTGGTAAAGATCATTTCCCAGCTAGTTGGTTGCCGCTTTGTCTTTTTGACAGTGTCTTTTGCCTTGCAAAAACTTTGTAATTTAATGAGGTCCCATTTGTCAATTCTTGATTTTAGAGCATAAGTTATTGGAGTTCTATTCAGGAAATTCTCCCCTGTGCCCATGTGCTCAATGCTCAGAGTTCTTCCGTAGTTTCCTTTCTATTAGTTTCAGTGTGTCTGGTTTTATGTGGAGGTCCTTGATCCACTTGGAACTGAGCTTAGTGCAAGGAGATAAGAATGGGTCAATTTGCATTCTTCTGCATATTGACCTCCAGTTAAACAATGAATTCATGAAATTCCTAGGCAAATGGTCAGAACTTGAAAATATCATCCTTATTGAAGTAACCCAATCACAAAAGAACACACATGGTATACAGTCACTGATAAGGGGATATTAACCCAGAATCTCGGAATACCCTAGACACAATTTGCATATCAATATATTTCTAAGAAGATGGAAGGAGAGACCCCTGGTCCTAGAAAGACTGGATGTAGGAGAATGCCAGGACAGAGAAGCGAGTAGGGGTTGAATGGGGGAAAAAAGGGAGGGAAGGGAGCTCATGGGACTTTCGCGGAGGGAGGAAACGGGAAAGGGGAAATGATTTTGAATGCAAATAAAAAAAACTTAGAAAAAAAAAGCTTCAAATAAAGTTCTGCAAACCTTCATGTGTCACGGGATAATTGCTCTAGAAAAAGATAGCAGGCTTCATCAAGGAAAACATTCCATCTAGTCTAGAAATAGGCTACTATACAGTAGGTAAAGGTCATAAACTGGGAATGGACAATTTACTATAAGTGCAAGAACAAAAATTGAAATATTGAGTAGTTTCTCTATATAAAGTTTCAAAATAATAAAACACAATGCAAATGATTTTTGTCTTGATAAAACTGTACTAACTTGTGACATAAAAATTACTACTTTAAACTTATAATGAACTTATGGACGGGCTCATAACAGGTGATGAATGTTTAGTCAGATACTGCTCTTGATGGATAGACATGTGAACAAATCTGTTATAACTCCTAAAACCTTAGTGATTTAGGGCATGAATTATTGCTTTACTATGAACTTCTTGAAGTGTAAAAATATTTAGAAAACCATGTAAGTAATTATCCTGCTACAATGACTCTACCTGAAAGTTATATGAGGTAATTGATTTAGAGAAATTATAAAAACTAAGAACCACGAAAAGATGATGGTGCAACATTCTTAAGCTTCATCCAGTATGTGGTCGCTATTCTTTCTTTACTTATTCTATTTTTCTTCTTGTTTCTGACTCACAAAGAGTTCATGAACACCAAGAATCTTGCCTGTTCAGTGAGGGGCCCTTGAGCCTGAGAGTAAAAAGAACCAAGTAACTATCTTCTTTTCCTAAGCTCTTGGAGATAACAGTGGGAGTCAAATTGCCAGAAACCAGTGGCTTTTGGCCACAGGATAGCAAGTGGGAGTTAAATTCCCAAATGCCATCATCTTCTGGCTCTCAGAATAGTAAGAGTGAATTACAAGGCCAGATCATCAGCCTCTCGTCTTCCCACAGTGCTGTGTTATACCTCAGTACCTCCAAAGGCCGGGGAAGGTCCCCAGCCATTGATGTTTCAGTGAAAGTTCATTAGTGTACAGCATGTACTGCTTAGTGGGGATAATGGTATTTGGAAAGGCTGTGCAATATATATAGAGAGAATATAATGACAAGTCTGTTTTTCTAATCAGTTTTGCTGTATAAATAAAAGTAATGTAAAAAAAAATCTAATAACTCAAAATGTGACTCATAGTATTCATGTGGTAAAATTCACATATCTGTAACTCCTGCACTGAGGATTAGAGGCTGTCATAGATACAAATGGATCTCCAGAACTACTTGACAGACATTTTAAGCTAATTGTCAAGGTTAAGATTTAGTGAGAGATATTATCTCATAAAGAAAAGTAGTTCTTTCCTGTTAAAAGTCTTGGAAAGAACAGAAATTCAAGGCCCATACTAAAACATAGTAAAAACAATATACAGCAAACCAGTAGCCAACATCAAACTAAATGGAGAGAAAATTGAAGCAATCTCACTAAAATTAGGAACTAGATAAAGCTGCCCTCTCTCTCCATATTTATTCAATACAGTACTTGAAGTTCTAGTTAGAGGAATTAGACAACAAAAGGAGGTCAAAGGAATACAAATTGGAAAGAAAGAAGTCAAATTATCAGTATTTGCAGATGATATGTTAGTATACTTAAGTGATCCAAAAAACTCCACCAAAGAACTCCTACAGCTGATAAATAACTTCAGCAAAGTGGCTGGATATAAAAGTAACTCAAACAAATAAGTACCCTTCTTATACTCAAGGGATAAACAGGCTGAGAGGGAAAGGACACCCTTCACAATATTCACAAACAATATAAAGTATCTTGGTGTGACACTATCCAAACAAGTGAAAGATCCGTATTACAAGAATTTCAAGTCTCTGAAAAAAGAAATTGAAGAAGAACTCAGAAGATGGAAAGATCTCCCATGCTTGTGGATTGGCAGTATTGATATAGTAAAAAAGCCATCTTACCAAAAGCAATCTACAGATTCAATGCAGTCCGCATCAAAATTCCAACTCAATTCTTCATAAAGTTAGAAAGAGCAATTCTCAAATTCATCTGGAATAACAAAAATCCTAGGATAGATAAAACTATTCTCAACATTTAAAGAATTTCTGGGGGAAACAGTATCCCCAACCTCAAGCAGAACCACAGAGCAACAGTGTTAAAACTGCATGGTATTGGTACAGTGACAGGCAGGTAGATGAATGGAATAGAATTGAAGAGCCAGAAATGAACCCATACACCTATGGTGACTTGATCTTTGAAAAAGGAGCTAAAACCATCCAGTGGAAATAAGATAGCCTTTTCAACAAATGGTGCTGGTTCAACTGGCAGCTAGCATGAAGAAGAAGGCAAATTGATCCATTCTTATCTCTTTGTACTAAGGTCAAGTCCAAGTGCATCAAGGACCTCCACATAAAACCAGACACACTGAAACTAATAGAAAAGAAACTGGGGAAGAGCCTTAGCACATGGGCACAGGGGAAAATTTCCTGAACAGATCTCCAATAGCTTATGCTCTAAGATCAAGAATTGACAAATGGGACCTCATAAAATTGCAAAGTTTCTGTAAGGCAAAGGACACTGTCAATAGGACAAAATGGAAACCAACAAATTGGGAAAAGATCTTTATCAACCCTACATCCGACAGAGGGCTAATATCCAATATATACAAAGAACTCAAGAAATTAGACTCCAGAGAACCAAATAACCCTATTAAAAATGGGGTACAGAGCTAAACAAAGAATGTTCATCTGAGGAATGTCGAATGGCTGAAAAGCACTAAAGAAATGTTCAACATCCTTACTCATCATGGAAATGCAAATCAAAGCAACCCTGAGATTTTACCTTATACCAGTCAGAATAGCTAAGATCAAATACTCAGGAGACAGCAGGTGCTGGCGAGGATATGGAGAATGAGGAATATTCCACCACTGCTCATGGGATTGCAAGCTGGTACAACCATTCTAGAAATCATTCTGCCAGTTCCTCAGAAAACTGGGCATGATACTAACCAGAGTATCCTGGTTATACCACTCCTGGGCATATACCCAGAGGATCCCCAGTATGTAATAAGGACACATGCTCCACTATGCTTACAGCAGCCCTATTTATAATAGTCAGAAGCTGGAAATAACCCAGACGTCCCTCAAAGGAGGAATGGATACAAAAAATGTGGTATAGTAACACAATGGAATACTACTCAACTATTAAAAGTAATAAATTCATGATATCTTAGGCAAATGGGTGGAACTGGAAAATATCATCTTAAGTGAGGTAACCCAATCACAAAAGAACACACATGGTATGAACTCACTGATAAGTGGATATTAGCCCATAAGCTTGGAATACCCAAGACACCATTCACACATCAAATGATGCCCAAGAAGAAGGAAGAACCAAGTATGGATACTCTGGTCCTTCTTAGAAGAGGGAACAAAATACCCACAGACAGAGATACAGAGACAAAGTGTGGAGCAGAGTCTGAGGGAAAGACCATCCAGAGACTATCACACCTAGTGACCCATCCCATATACAGTTACTAAACCCAGACATTGATGCCCACAAGTACTTACTGACTGGAGCCAGATATAGCTGTCACCTGGGAGGCCCTCCTAGTGTATGACAAATACAGAGGGGGCCACTCTCAGCCAGCCATTGAACTGAGCACAGGGTCCCCAATGGAGGAATTAGAGAAAGGATCCAAGGAGCTGAAGGCATTTGCAGTGCCTTAGATGGAACAACAATATGAACCACCCAGTACACCCAGTGCTCCCAGGGACAAAAACATCAACCAAATATTACTCATGGTGTTACCCATGGCTCCAGGTGCATAGGCAGCAGAGGATGGCCTTGTTGGATATCAAAGGGAGGAGAGGCTCTGGTCCTGGAAAGACTTGATGCAGCAGTGTATGGGAATACCAGGACAGGGAAGTGGGAAGGGTTTGATTGGGGAACAGGAGGAGGGTAGATGGCTTATGGGTATAAAATATAACTAATAAAGATGGTAGAAAATGAGATACAGAAGACATCTAACATTAAATTATGGCTCTCTCCCACACACATGCACACAAATTCACACATATCAACACCAAAGTGAACATGTACACATATTAAATACATAGTAAATAAACTGAAAACTAAAGAGAATTAGAATGTAATGTAGAACAACTACAGAATCAACAGAAGACAATATAAGTGATAAAGTTTGCCCTGGTTGGAATATGAAATGTCACCACATGTTTATATGCTGAGCATGTGACCCTCAATTGGTGGCATTATATTGGGGACATTAGTAGTTGGGTTCTTACAATAAAAAATATGTAATCAAAACATGATTTTAAGTGGTACCTTGTCTCTAATCCTTTCCTCCTACCTGCTTTCTTCTTACTCATGCCCATGAAGTGACCACATTTCTTCCATCATTCTTCCAGACATTACATATTCCTTCACAAGAAATAGAAACAATGCTGACTAATGACTTGTTTTATTTTGAATTATGAAACAGAAATAGACAGAGACTGAAATAACTTTTGGATATCAATATGAATAACCTGACTTGTCATCTTGATAAAATCTAGAATTTCCTTGTCATCTTGGAAATGAACTTCTGTGCAAGTTGATTAGTTCCAAAATGTACAAACAAGATGGACTTTTGTACATTATTGGGATAGAATTTGTAATTGATAATAGTTATAATAATAATAATAATAATAATAATGTATTCTTTCATTTTTATAGGTGAGTGGGGTGACTGTACATATGAGGAAATATGTGCAGAACTCAGAGAAATTTTAGGAATAGGTTCTATCATGTTATAATGGCTTGTGCAGATTGATCATACACCTTCACAGATTGTAGCAGGTGCTTTTTCTTGCCCAGCCATCTTGTCCTTGCAATCATGATTATCTGAATAGTTAATTAGAGAGGGAACTCCTGCCCACTGTTGTGGACAACATTCACTGGACTGGAATCCTCTACTATATTAAAGGGAGAAAGTGAAGTGTGTACCAGTAGTGATTACATTCTTCTTCTGAATATAGATGAAGCTGCTTAAAGTTTCTGTTACCTTGGCTTCCCAAAAAATGACTGTGCCTTGAGCCAGGAATCAAAATTAAATGCTCTTTCCTCAATTTGCTTTGATTGGTACATTTTTCCACAGCAATGGAAAATAACTAGACAAATGTCATGTAACCCAGTGTATCTATGAATAATGGGAGAGCCAGAGACTAGAAACACCTAAATGGAAAAATATTTTAGAAAGAATAAGGATCATAACAGGTATCTGTCTAAAATACAGACACAAATAGGCAAAATGCTCTGATAGAAATTAAAATCAACATTTCAATGAGATACTACTTAATCCTACTTTAATATAACTACAGTGCTAAACAATGACAAACTGTGTCACATAGAATTTAAACCTTCATTTATTCTAGGCTAAAGTGTATGATGATGCCACACCTTGGACAATAGTTAATAATACCACAAGATATTTGATAACAGTTACCATTGATCTTAGCAACTTCATTCTTAGTATACACATATGAGAACCAAGAGAATATATAAACAAAACACTTCTACATTGCTGTCTTCATGTAAAAAAATCATTATCAATTGTAGGGAAAGTTGAGATCTCCAAAAGTCTGAGTTGATATTATGACAGCTCATACAATGAAGTGTTTCCTTATGTGCTACCTAATTCATAAACATTGACAACCTTCTTGTGTGCAAGAGGAGCAACACACCCTTCCACAAAGAGTTATTATGTTTAGTTTATTTGTGTGAAACATTAAGAATAACCAGATGTCCTTAAATATAAGAATGGATACAGAAAATGTGGTACATTTACACAATGGAGTACTTACTCAGCTATTAAAAAAATTTACTTCATGAAATTATTACACAAATGGATGGAACTAGAAAATATCATCTTGAATGAGGTAATACAATCACAAAAGAACACACATGGTATGAACTCACTAATAAGTGAATATTAACCCAAAAGTTCAGAATATGCAAATGCAATTCACAGACCACATGAAGCTCAAGAAGAAGGAAGACCGAAGTGTGGATGCTTCGATCTTTCTTAGAAGGGGGAACAAAATACTCATGGGAGGAAATGCAGAGACAAAGTGTAGTACAGAAACTGAAGGAAAGGCCATCCAGACACAGCTCCACTTGAAGATTCATCCCATATACAGTCACCAAACTCAGACACTATTGTCGATGCCAAGAAGTACATCCTGACAGGAGCCTGATATAGTTGACTCCTGAGAGGCTCTGACAGAGCCTAATAAACATGGATGTTGATGCTCACAGGCAACCACTGGACTAAGCACAGGGTCACCAGTGGAGTAAGAGAAAGGAATGAAGGAGCCGAAGGGCTTTGCAACCCTATGGGAAGAGCAATATCAACCAACCAGACCTCCCAGATCTCCCAGGGACTAAACCACCAACCAAAGAGTATACATGGAGAGACCTATGCCTCCATCCATATATGTAGCAGAAGATGGCCTTGTTGGGCCTCAGTGGGAGGCCATTAGTCCTATGAAGGCTTGATGCCTCAGTGTAGGGGAATGCCAGGACAGGGAGGTGGGAGTGGGTATGTGGGTGGGGGAACACCCTCATAGAAGCAAGGGAGGAGGATGGGATAGAGGGCTTCGGTGGGGGGGGGAAGGAGATAACAATTGAAATGTAAATAAAGAAAATATCCAAGAAGTAGTAAAAGAAGAGACAGTACTCAAGAAACAAACTATGGGCTGTGAGGAAGTAAGGGATGATTAGTATAAGAGATTAATGAGTGCAGGGTTTCATTGAAATATACATTTTTTTATTTTTTGAAATTAAGTAATCATATCATTTATTTCTTCCCTCGCTTCTCCCAGTGCTTTCCATTTGATGCTTTTTTAAGGCAAATTAGGTTTTACACAAATAACAAAATGTAAGCAAATGTTTTCATATGTTTAAATGTATTAACTTTGTTTTTATGAAAGATTACAGAAAATAACCTTCAAATTTTTCTACTATGACGATGTCCATGCTTACCATGAGACCATGATGAATACAAATTCAGTATGTGTCCATGATACGTATTTAAATAGCATCATATGCTTCTAAAATAACATTCTTGAACTCTTTTTCTCTTACCTATTGGGTGATTGGATTATAGACGTATATCTTTGCTCCTAGGCTAGTGTCATTTAATTTGCAAAAATGCAATTATGATGGATATGTTTTCTAAATCGGCATTTCTTACTCTGAATTATATTCTAAAGATAAATCTATTTTGGTTATAGTAAGCATTCATTAAAAAGAGTTGGGCAGTTGTCATATGACAATGGCACAGTTTATTCAAAATAGCTATTGTAATTGCTGTTTTCATATTCAGGTCATTACTGAGGTAGAATATTTATAAACAATTAGCAATCTGGAAAATTATTGTGTTTTATCCACTGTTCTTATTCAGGTTAATACCAGACGTTCATAATAATAAAACATCTGGTTTAAATTAACAGTTTTAATTGGATGTTATGCTGAAAAATGACAAACACTAGCATGTTTCAAATATTTGAACATCTGACATCAGGTCAATAAAATAGGTAGGCTGTAGCAACACCTGTTTATTTTAAATAATCTTCTTGAAATTAGTTTCAGTTTTCTAATGATCCTCTCTTAAAATCCTTGATCTATTTTTATGAAAATATTTTTTCATACAAATAAAAATTTATTGAGTATATATATATATTTGTATATATATTGCAAAGGGAAATTATAATTTTTCTAGATAATTATAATAAAATAGTTTCTTTTATTAGCAGATATTCTTCTATTTGCAACTTGAACTAAGGTACTTTGAACCTCAGTTTATTTAGTTTTAAATTTCAATGTGTAGCTAGTGATGATAGCTACCAATAAAATTTCTCTAATAATTGAACACGTTTGCTTAAACTCCTCAGACAATATTTGCAAAGATAAAGTAAGCACATCCTTGTTTGTAATTTTTAACATTTATATTTTTTTATCTTGTTCCATGAACATTTGTTTCAATATTTCCAGGGCATACTGAAGAACTGCTATAAAGGTGATAAGAAATTTTATATCAAAGTTTATCTGTGTTCAAAATTCAAATATACAGATTTTTAGCAGATAATCTTAAAATAAAGGAATAGAAAATCAATCATGAACAAAAGTAAAATTCATAGAATATAAACTTAGTCTTGGAACAAATAGACAAGGGATCAGTAATTACTCAATACATTTTTTTCTTCCTATATAGAGTTAATGAAAATAATCACTCAAAAAAGGTGGTTCTACACTCCCTGATAATAGTATTCAGTTGTTGTTGAATAAAAGCCACAGACACTGAGGAGGTAAGGGCAATATTCATGCTATTACATGGATGAAATCTATAGAGAACTATATTTGGTTACAAATTACCTGGCCCAGGTTGCCTAATAAAGTCAGAAGCTGGCTCACAGAAAAGTCTTTTTAGAGTATAGAATCAATGAAAGAGGTTCCTAGAGATCAGGATGATCACTGACAGACATAACTAGCTTGAGGATTGGGTCATCTTTAAAATACTTCAAGACCTCTGATGTCTGCTCTGAACCTTTGGAAAGAGTAAAGGGCAAAAATAAAACACTAATTCATTTATATGAATGTGGTACACATGATAGTGAAATAATGTTGAGTATTCCATTTGCTTTTTTGCACCTTTAAAAAATTTAAGGAAAGGGGAAATGATTTGGAATGTAAATAAAAAAAACCTTAGAAAATAAAATTAAAAAAAAAACATTTGAAATGCAACTACATAAAATATCCAATAAAAAAAAAATCTGGCAGTAAACAAAAAAAAATTTAACTATAATTACATCATTTCCTCTTTCTTCTCTTTTTTTTTTTTTTTTTTTTTGGTTTTTCGAGGCAGGGTTTCTCTGTGTAGCCCTGGCTGTCCTGGAACTCACTCTGTAGACCAGGCTGGCCTCGAACTCAGAAATCTGCCTGCCTCTGCCTCCCAAGTGCTGGGATTAAAGGTGTGAGCCACCACTGCCCGGCTCCTCTTTCTTCTCTTTCCTCCAACCTCTTTGATGTTTCCACATTGCTTTCTCCCTTTCAATTATATGACTTTACTCTTTTAAAATATATCTACATTTTTAATTAAGTTATACCACCCCCCCATTCCCTGTTCTCATTTCAGTACTTATCATATAACCATCCCTCTAAGTTCTCACATGCCCCACTTACACCCTATCAAATTAATAACTCTTTTTATTATTATATTTATATATAAATATGAATGGATAAAATAAAAATACTACCTGCTGAATCTGTTTAGTGTGTCTTTTATACAATAGTAGAATTAGCTTGGAGGTAGTCAACAACTGTCTAATTGGAATTAAGACACTCTCTGTAGGAGGAAAATCATACCTGGTACTAGAAACCTAGCCAACCACACCGGGGAAGTAGCAATATAGATCTTAGAAAACATCTTTATTTAGTAAGAATAATTTTTATCTCTATTCTAGAAGTTATATTTATGCTCTCATCCCTAGTCAAGGAAAATTTGTTTTACAGCAATTGGTGACCATCACAAAAAATACAATGGCTCATAATGCAAAAATCATGGTATTGGGTGATGCCCAGCTCCAACAGATACATCTATAACACATCTCTTTTTTTTAATATATTTTTTTATTTTTTATATTTTTATTTACATTCAAAATCATTTCCCCTTTCCCATTTCCTCCCTCCCCAAAAGTCCCATAAGACCCCTTCCCTCCCTCTTTTCCGCATTCAACCCACTCTCGCTTCTCTGTCTCGGCATTCCCCTACATCCAGTCTTTCCAGGACCAGGGGTCTCTCCTTCCATCTTCTTGGAAATCTATTGATATGGGAATTGTGTCTAGGGTATTCTGAGATTCTGGGTTAATATCCACTTATCAGAGACTGCATACTATGTGTGTTCTTTTGTGATTGGGTTACCTCACAAAATTCCTAGGCAAATGGTCAGAACTTGAAAACACATCTCTTTTTCATAAAGCTCAGGGAACATCTCAGTTAAATAAGAGGAAAAAAGATTGTAAGACTCTGAACACCATGAAATCTGTGATACCTCAATAATATGGCTTCCTATACAAGACCTGACAACAATAATATCAAATGATATTTAACATGATAGAGTAAAGCCACTATCATAAAGAAGAGCTACAGACAACTAATAACCACAGACAGACAAAAATTTGACCTCTCTCAAATATGAGGCAAAGCGGTCAGTACCGAAATCGTGTAAATACAAACATAACTTTCTTTATTCGTTTATTGTTACAAGCATATAATAATATATGTGTTACATATGTAGCATATCTACTTATATAGGCATATTTATGCACAAGTTAATATATATTAAGTCATTTATATAGATATAGATAAAGGTATAGATATAGATATTGCCTAGTCCATTTATTATTACTTGATTTGAGGGCTATGTATATAGTGTTGTTAGTCAATTAGTGACTCCCTGGAAAAGACTATTATTCTACCCTCAGCAGATTTCAGTTACCTAAACTTATTTTTCTAGGAGTTGTGTCTTATAATATTTCCCCATCCATATAATAACATGCTATCTGATGTTATTATTTATGTCATGTTTAGGCAGTCACATTGGTGAGGTCTCATGGATATTGCTCCTCTTCCATTTCTTGAAGACATAATCTCACAGAGATTTCCTGGTCTTCTGAATCCTTAAATTCTCCTTAGCTCCTCTCCACCAATGTTCCTTGAGTCTTAGGTCTGTGTGTTGTCTCTCAGATGCATCATTTGGGACTGGATACACTATGATCAGTTGTTTCTTTCATTAGATTTCTGTAATTGTCTCCATCACCTTTAAAGTGAATACTCTTATCCCTATGCTTATCTGTGGGTATTAGACTTAGTATTTAAAATGCCGCTAGGAAGGTACAGTACTCTAATATCCATGATTTTCTTAGATGTCTAGGTTCCTACTACCAAACATGAATTCTCTTCCACTGAATGGCCCCTGAATTCATTTATACAGCTGATTGTTCTTGTCAAGGCATGAGTGACAGTATTGTACTCTTGGAGTTATTGTGTCATGCTTAGGGGGATGATTGATTGCCTTTCTCCCTTTTAGGCTTACATCATAACTGGTGCTATGAAATCTAATCATCGAGAAGAAAGATTTCAGGTCAGATCCAGCTCAAATCCTCTGAGATTCATATGCAAGTGAATGGTGTCTTCAGCAACAGGAACTTAGCTTCAACTTTCAGAGCGAACTCAAAGTAAATAGTAATATCCTATATTGTTTTAATAGTGTCTTATACTCTCCTGACCAGCATCTAGAACAGAGATTTCTTATGACTGTCACTGGAGTTTTATGAAAGGAAAATGCACTGCAGAAGGCACTATGGAAACAATATCATACATATAAATTGTGTGAGATTAGGTTATGACTTAAAGGGCCAAGTTTAGCTGAATCTGTTCATAGATAGATGATGACCTCAATGCAGAAAATTGGACAAGGTGTTATGGGTAGGGGAACCTGTTCTGGTATTTGGTGAGGGAAAACAACTGAAGCCCTGAGGGCCAACAGAAAGAATAGAAACAGGCAACCTCAGGAGGTAGGAGGTTGGGAGACCCCTCCAAAATGCACCAGAGACCTGGGAGGTGAGAGACTCTCAGGACTCAAAGGGAGGATTTTAGATGAAATGCCTGAAACTAGGACCTCCAGCAGGAAGACAGCTCATCAAATGAAGGAGAGGGTTGTCATCCTACAGTCAAAACTATGACCCTTAATTGTTCCTGTCTGAAAGAACTGCAGGGATGGAAATGAAGAGGAGTCTGAGGAAAAGAAGTTCCAGTGACAGACTCAAAGTAGGATCCAGCTAAAGGGAAAGTCCCAAGGCCTAACATTATTTTTTTATTTGTTTATTTATTTTTTTTAATTTCTAAGTTTTTTATTTACATTCCAAATCATTTCCCCTTTTTGATTCCTCCCTCCCCAAAAGTCCCATAAGCCCCCTTCCCTCCCTCTTTTCCCCATTCAACCCTCACTCGCTTCTCTGTCTTGGCATTCCCCTACATCCAGTCTTTCCAGGACCAGGGATCTCTCCTTCCATCTTCTTGGAAATCTATTGATATGCGAGTTGTGTCTAGGGTATTCCGAGATTCTGGGTTAATATCCCCTTATCAGGGACTACATACCATGTGTGTTCTTTTTTGATTGGGTTACCTCACTAAGGATGATATTTTCAAGTTCTGATCATTTGCCTAGGAATTTCGTGAGTTCATTGTTTTTAATTGCAGAGTAGTATTCCATTGTGTAAATATACCACATCTTCTGAATCCATTCCTCAGTTGAGGGACATCTGGGTGCTTTCCAGCTTCTGGCTTTTATAAATAAGGCTGTTATAAATGAGGCTTTATAAATAAATATAAGGCTTTTATAAATAAGGCAGCAGTGGAGGAGTGTTCCTGTTTGTCCACATCCTCGTCAACAACTGCTGTCTCCTGTGTTTTTGATTTTAGACATTCTGACTGGTGTGAGATGGAATGTCAGGGTTATTTTGATTTGCATTTCCCTAATGACTAAGGATGATGAACATCTCTTTAGGTGCTTCTCAGCCAATAGATATTCTTCAGGTGAGAACTCTTTGTTTAGCTCTGTACCCCATTTTTTAATAAGGTTATTTGACTCTCTGGAGTCTAACTTCTTGAGTTCTTTGTATATATTGGATATTAGCCCTCTGTCGGATGTAGGATTGACATTATTATTGAGGCTATGGAGCACTCAGAAAAAGGGACCTATCATGATCGTACTTCAGAAGACCCAACACGTAGTTAAAAGAGTCAGAGGCCCAGTTTTCTGAGGAACCGCCAGACTGCTTTCCAGAGTGGTTGTACCAGCCTGCAATTCCACCAGCAGTGGAGGAGTGTTCCTCTTTCTCCACATCCTTGCCAACAACTGCTGTCTCCTGTGTTTTTGATCTTAGCCATCCTGACTGGTGTGAGATGGAATCTCAGGGTTGTTTTGATTTGCATTTCCCTAATGACTAAGGATGATGAACATCTCTTTAGGTGCTTCTCAGCCATTAGATATTCTTCAGGTGAGAACTCTTTGTGGAGCTCTGTACCCCATTTTTTAATATGGTTACTTGCCTCTCTGGAGTTTAACTTCTTGAGTTCTTTGTATATCTTGGATATTAGCCCTCTGTCGGATGTAAGGTTGGTAAAGATCATTTCCCAGTTAGTTGGTTGCCGCTTTGTCTTTTTGACAGTGTCTTTTGCCTTGCAAAAACTTTGTAATTTCCTGGGCATATACCCAGAGACTTTACCTGCATGCAATAAGGACACATGCTCCACTATATTCATAGCAGCCTTATTTATAATAGCCAGAAGCTGGAAAGAACCCAGATGTCCCTCAACGGAGGAATGGATTCAGAAGATGTGGTATATTTACACAATGGAATAATACCCTGCAATTAAAAACAATGAATTCACGAAATTCCTAGGCAAATGGTCAGAACTTGAAAATATCATCCTTAGTGAGGTAACCCAATCACAAAAGAACACACATGGTATGCAGTCACTGATAAGGGGATATTGACCCAGAATCTCAGAATACCCTAGACACAATCCGCATATCAATAGATTTCTAAAAAGATGGAAGGAGAGACCCCTGGTCCTGGAAAGACTGGATGTAGGGGAACGCCAGGACAGAGTAACGAGAGGGGGTTGAATGGAGAAAAGAGGGAGAGAAGGAGGCTTATGGGACTTTCGGGGAGGGAGGAAACGGGAAAGGGGAAGTGATTTGGAATGTAAATTAAAAAATAAAATAAAAAATATAATTAAAAAAAAAAGAGTCAGAGGCAGATATTTGCACCCACCCAATGGACTGAAGCTGCTGACCCCTGTGGTTGAATTAAGGAAAGGCTGAAAGAAACTGGAGAGGAGAGCAACCCTGTAGGATGACCAGCAGTCTCAATTAACCTGGACCCCCGAGATCTCTCAAAAACTGGATCACCAATCAGGTAGCATACACCAGATGATATGAAGTCCCAACATATATACAGCAGAGGACTGCTTGGTCTGGTTCAGTCAAAGAAGATACACTTAGCCTTTAGGAGACTGGAGGCCTCAGGGAGTTTAGAGGTCTGGTTGGGTGAGGGGTCTGGGGTGGGGACATCCACGGGGAGACAGGGGTTGGGGAGGAGGTATGGAATGTGGAACAGTCAGAGGGTGGATCAGGAAGGGGAAATAAAATATGGAGTATAAATAAATAAATAAATAGCTTCCGCGACCTCTGTTCCCCTGAAGAGACAGGTACCCCAAGCTCCCTATCCCCAATATAACATCACTTGGGACACAGCCTGTTGGGGCTTCCGTCTGTGCCCGAGAACGGGTCAGCGCTGTGGTCGTCTGGGTGCCAGATCGGCAGGCCATCGCGTCTGCAGGGTGAGAAGCACCACGGAGAGTGTGCAGATTGCACTCCGCCATCTTTGCTCCAGTGACTGGGAAGTTGGGACAGCCAGGTTCTGAGACAGACAGGCTTAATATCGCTTGGGTCTCGGGTGGCTTGTGTGTGTGCAGCTCCCAAGTGCTGGGCAGATCTGCAGTAACCAGCGTGCTAGCTCTGCTGTGGGACTTCTGCCTGGCAGAGGGACGCCCCCTCCCCCCCCAAGAGAGATCACTCACCCCTGCACAGGGCAGGAGCCTACCAGCCTCCCTTTGGCGACCTCTGCTCCAGGAATCCACTAGGCTGAGCCTTTGGATGTGCAAGGCCTCCCCAATATAAGATCACTTGGGGCAAGGCACATTAGGGCTCCAAAGTCACTCAGGAGCAGGCAGGCCCCAGAAATCGGTGCCAGGGGAATCCTGGCAAACCAGGGGGGGCAGAAATAGCTTTGAGGGCTCACAGGAGGTCCAACCAACAGCCAGTGGCAGCAGGACCAACTAACATCAGAGGTATCCAGATGGCAAAAGGCAAACGTAGGAATGTTACTAACAGAAATCAAAGTAATGTGGGACCATCCGAACCCAACTCTCCAACAGCAGCAAATCCTGGATATCCCACCACACCCAAAAGACAAGATCTGGATTTAAAATCACTTCTCATGATGCTATTAGAGGATCACAAGAAGGACACAAATAAATCTCATAAAGAGTTACAGGAGACCATGAATCAACTGTTAGAAGCCCTTACAAAGGAAACACAAAAATCACTTAGAGAAATGCAGGAGAACATGGATCAAAAGATGAAGGCGCACAAGGAGACAACACAAAAATCTCTTAACGAGATGAATCAACGGGTAGATGCACTCACAAAGGAATCACAAAATTGGCATAAAGAAATGCAGAAGAATATGGGTCAACAGACGGATGCCCATAAGGAGGCAACACAAAAATTGCTTAAAGAAATGAATCAACGGTTAGATGCCCTTACAAAGGAATCACGAGAACTGCTTAAAGAAATGCAGGAGACAATGGATCAACAGATGGATTCCCATGAGGAGGAAACACAAAAATCGCTCAGAGAAATGCAGGAGAACGTGGGTCATCAGGAAGAAATCCTGAAAGAGGCAATGCAAAAATACCTTAAAGAAATACAGGAAAATACAAACAAACAAGTGAAGGATCTCAGCAAATCCATCCAGGAACTAAAAAAGGAAGTAGAAACAACTAAGAAATCACAAAGGGAGACAACTTTGGAGATAGAAAACCTTGGGAAGAAATCAGGAGTCATAGATGCAAACATCAACAATAGAATACAAGAGATGGAAGAAAGAATCTCAGGTGCTGAAGATTCCATAGAAAGCATCGACTCAACAGTCAAGGAAAATGCAAAATGCAAAAAACGTGTAACCCAAAACATCCAGGAAATCCAGGACAAAATGAGAAGACTAAACCTAAGGATTATAGGTATAGATGAGAGTGAAGATTTGCAACTTAAAGGGCCAGTAAACATCTTCAACAAAATTATGGAGGAAAACTTCCCTAACTTAAAGAGAGAGATGCCGATGAACGTACAAGAAGCCTACAGAACTCCAAACAGACTGGACCAGAACAGAAATACCTCCCGTCACATAATAATCAAAACACCGAATGATCTAAACAAAGAAAAAATACTAAAAGCAGTAAGAGAAAAGGGCCAAGTAACATACAAAGGAAGACCTATCCGAATCACATCAGACTTCTCACCAGAGACTATGAAAGCCAGAAGATCCTGGGCAGATCTCATGCAGACACTAAGAGAGCACAAATGCCAGCCTAGACTACTATACCCAGCAAAACTCTCAATCACCATAGATGGAGAGACCAAGATATTCCATGATAAAACCAAATTTTCACAATATCTTTCCACAAATCCAGCCCTGCAACGGATAATAGGTGGAAACCTCCAATACAGGGAGAGAAACAACACCCTGGAAAAAATGAGATAATAACCTTCCTGAATCAAACCCAAAGGTAGATAACCACTCAAACATAAAGATAGCAACAAGAATGGCAGATGGCAATAATCACTATGCCTTAATCTCTCTTAATATCAATGGTCTCAATTCCCCAATTAAAAGACATAAACTAGCAGATTGGATACGTAAACAGGACCCAGCATTTTGCTGCATGCAGGAAACGCACCTCAGTGTCAAAGACAAACACTACCTCAGAGTAAAAGGCTGGAAAACAATTTTACAAGCAAATGGCCCCAAGAAACGAGGTGGAGTAGCCATCCTAATATCAGATAAAATTGATTTTCAACCTAAAGTCATCAAAAAAGACATAGAAGGACACTACATACTGATCAAGGGAAAAATCCACCATCAAGAACTCTCAATTCTGAATATCTATGCTCCAAATGCAAGGGCACCCTCATTCGTAAAAGAAACTTTACTAAAACTCAAAGCACACATCGCACCGCACACAATAATAGTGGGTGACTTCAACCCCCCGCTCTCTGAAATGGATCGTTCAGGAAAGCAGAAACTAAACAGGGACACAGTGAATCTAATTGAAGCTTGGACCAAATGGAACTAACTGATATATATAGAACATTTCATCCTAGAGCTAACGAATACACCTTCTTCTCAGCTCCTCATGTTACCTTCTCCAAAATTGACCATATAATTGGTCACAAATCAGACCTCAACAGATACAAGAAGATAGAAATAATCCCATGCCTCCTATCAGATCACTATGGAATAAGGGTGGTCTTCAATGGCAACAAAAACAAAAGAAAACCCACGTACACATGGAGGCTGAACAATGCTCTACTCAATGATAACTTGGTCAAGGTGGAAATAAAGAAAGAAATCAAAGGCTTTTTGAAAGTTAATGAAAATGAAGGCACAACATACCCTAATTTATGGGACACAATGAAAGCAGTGCTAAGAGGAAAATTCATAGCCCTGAGTGCCGCCAAAAAGAAACGGGAGACAGCATACACTAACAGCTTAATGGCACACCTGAAAGCCCTAGAACAAAAAAAAGCAAATACACCAAAGAGGAGGAGAAGGCAGGAAATCATCAAACTCAGGGCTGAAATCAATCAAGTAGAAACAAATAAAACCATACAAAGAATCAACAAAACAAGGAGTTGGTTCTTTGAGAAAATCAACAAGATTGATAAGCCCTTAGCCAGACTAACCAGAGGGCACAGAGATAGTATCCCAATTAATAAAATCAGAAACGAAAAGGGAGAGATAACAACAGAAACTGAGGAAATTCAAAAAATCATCAGATCCTACGACAAAAACCTGCATTCAACACAACTAGAAAATCTTGAGGAAATGGACAATTTCCTTGACAGATACCAAATACCAAAATTAAATCAGGATCAAATAGACCATCTAAACCGTCCTATAACCCCGGAAGAAATTGAAGTTGTCATTGGAAGTCTTCCAACCAAAAAAAGCACAGATCCAGATGGTTTTAGTGCAGAATTCTATCAGACCTTCAAAGAAGACCTAACACCAATACTCTTCATACTGTTCCACAAAATAGAAACAGAAGGAACACTACCCAACTCGTTCTATGAAGCCGCAATTACACTAATACCAAAAGCACAGAAAGATCCGACAAAGAAAGAGAATCTCAGGCCAATCTCTCTTATGAATATCGATACAAAAATACTCAATAAAATTCTTGCCAACCGAATCCAAGAACACATCAAAACGATCATTCACCACGGTCAAGTAGGCTTCATCCCAGGGATGCAGGGATGGTTCAATATAAGGAAATCCATCAATGTAATCCACTACATAAACAATCTCAAAGAAAAAAACCACATGGTCATCTCATTAGATGCTGAGAAAGCATTTGACAAAATTCAGCATCCTTTCATGCTAAAGGTCTTGGAAAGATCAGGAATTCAAGGCCCATATCTAAACATAGTAAAAGCAATTTACAGCAAACCAGTAGCCAGCATCAATCTAAACGAAGAGAAACTTGAAGCAATCCCACTAAAATCAGGGACTAGACAAGGCTGCCCTCTCTCTCCATATCTTTTCAATATAGTACTTGAAGTTCTAGCTAGAGCAATTAGACAAGAAAAAGAGGTCAAAGGGATACAAATTGGAAAGGAAGAAGTCAAACTATCACTATTTGCAGACGATATGATAGTATACATATGCGACCCAAAGAACTCCACCAGAGAACTCCTACAGCTGATAAACGACTTCAGCAAAGTGGCCGGATATAAAATCAACTCAAGCAAGTCAGAAGCCTTCCTATACTCAAAGGATAAGCAGGCTGAGAAAGAAGTAAGAGAAATAATACCCTTCATGATAGCCACAAACCATATTAAGTATCTTGGCGTGACTCTAACCAAACAAGTGAAAGATCTGTATGACAAGAACTTCAAGTCTCTGAAGAAAGAAATTGAAGAAGACCTCAGAAGATGGAAAAATCTGCCATGCTCATGGATTGGCAGGATTAATATAGTAAAAATGAGCATCTTACCAAAAGTAATACACAGATTCAATGCAATCCTCATCAAAATCCCAACTCAATTCTTCATAGAGTTAGAAAGAGCAATTCAAAAATTCATCTGGAATAACAGAAAATGCAGAATAGCTAAAACTATTCTCAAGAGTAAAAGAACCTCTGGGGGAATCAGTATCCCGGACCTCAAGCTGTACTACAGAGCAATAGTGTTAAAAACCGCATGGTATTGGTACAGTAACAGACATGTAGATCAATGGAACAGCATTGAAGACCCAGAAATGACTCCACACTCCTATGGTCACTTGATCTTTGACAAAGGAGCTAAAACCATCCAGTGGAAAAAAGATAGCCTTTTCAACAAATGGTGCTGGCTCAGCTGGAGGTCAACATGCAGAAGAATGCAAATTGACCCATCCTTATCTCCTTGCACTAAGCTCAATTCTAAGTGGATCAAAGATCTCCACATAAAACCAGACACACTGAAACTAATAGAAGGGAAACTAGGGAAGAACCTTGAACATATGGGCACAGGGGAGAATTTCCTGAACAGAACTCCAATAGCTTATGCTCTAAGATCAAGAATAGACAAATGGGACCTCATTAAATTACAAAGTTTTTGCAAGGCAAAAGACACTGTCAAAAAGACAAAGCGGCAACCAACTAACTGGGAAATGATCTTTACCAACCTTACATCCGACAGAGGGCTAATATCCAATATATACAAAGAACTCAAGAAGTTAAACTCCAAAGAGGCAAGTAACCCTATTAAAAAATGGGGTACAGAGCTACACAAAGAGTTCTCACCTGAAGAATATCTAATGGCTGAGAAGCACCTAAAGAGATGTTCATCATCCTTAGTCATTAGGGAAATGCAAATTAAAACAACCCTGAGATTCCATCTCACACCAGTCAGGATGGCTAAGATCAAAAACACAGGAGACAGCAGTTGTTGGCGAGGATGTGGAGAAAGGAGGAACACTCCTCCACTGCTGGTGGAATTGCAGGCTGGTACAACCACTCTGGAAAGCAGTCTGGCGGTTCCTCAGAAAACTGGGCATGGCACTCCCGGAGGATCCGGCTATACCACTCCTGGGCTTATACCCAGAGGCTTTACCTGCATGCAATAAGGACACATGCTCCACTATGTTCATAGCAGCCTTATTTATAATAGCCAGAAGCTGGAAAGAACCCAGGTGTCCCTCAGCGGAGGAATGGATTCAGAAGATGTGGTATAGCTACACAATGGAATACTACTCTGCAATTAAAAACAATGAATTCACAAAATTCCTAGGCAAATGGTCAGATCTTGAAAATATCATCCTTAGTGAAGTAACCCAAGCACAAAAGAACACACATGGTATGCAGTCACTGATAAGGGGATATTGACCCAGAATCTCGGAATACCCTAGACACAATCCGCATATCAATAGATTTCTAAAAAGATGGACGGAGAGACCCCTGGTCCTGGAAAGACTGGATGTAGGGAAACGCCAGGACAGAGTAACGAGAGGGGGTCGAATGGAGAAAAGAGGGAGGGAAGGGGGCTTATGGGACTTTCGGGGAGGGAGGAAACGGGAAAGGGGAAGTGATTTGGAATGTAAATTAAAAAAATAAAATAAATAAATAAATAAATAAATGACATAAATAAATGAATGACATAAATAAATAAAAAGCTAGCAGAAAAATTATAAAACAAGACAAACAAAAGACTGTAAGATTCATATTACCATATCTGTAAATTTATTATTAAGCTATAGTGATTCAAAAATCATGTATCTAATGCAACAGATCCTGAATCTCAGAAATAAATCCATATATTTTGGCTAAGTTATCATTTTCAAAGTTCCAAAATTAGGATAAATGTTGAATTTTTTTTCTTTTGTTTTACTATGGATGAGGAGTTTCAGCATAACACCCGAAGCCAAAAATCTGCTTGAAGAAATTACACAAGAAAAGCTTGTAGTCTAATAGTAGTCGTGTGAGTCTGCTTGAACATGGGTCCTAAACTAAAACCAACAAATGGAACTGAATCCAACTAAAAGTTCATGCACCTCCAAGGAAATGATAAAAAGGCAAAATCAATGATGAAATTAAATGCAAAAATGCTGTCTTACAACCAGAATAATTTCAATGCAATTTCAAAAACATGAGTTTTATTTTGTCCGTCTGTGACATTTTAAAATCATTAAAGTCTATATTTTCTTTTTTTATTTTTTTTTATTTTTTATATTTTTATTTACATTCAAAATCATTTCCCCTTTCCCGTTTCCTCCCTCCACGAAAGTCCCATAGGCCCCCTAAAATCTATATTTTCATTATATCTTACTGAGAAATTTGGACAGATTACTCAAATGCTGTTTTGATCTAATTCATCTTTCCTGAATTGTATAAATCCTTCAGAGTGCAGAGGAGGATATAAGATTGGCACAAGTGCAACAAAGAATTTGTGTCATCACATCCATGGAATTTTCAGATGCTGAGAAGTATAAATTGATTTACATTATCATGTGAATGTCTGCAGATGGGGCTGGAGATACATGGGCTGCCATCTGATTCCTTGCAAAGATTGCTGTTTGTGAATATTAACACCAAAGAGATGTGCCAGTTCTTCAAAGCCATAGCTGGTTACGGCATAATTTAAACTTACAGTGTTACGTAGGTAGAATTCCATAAGTATTGAACAATGTTCTTATTTAGATAACTATATTTAAAGACAAAATATTGAAGAACACAGACTATGCTTAGTCTTTGTTTATCTGGTGTTTTAATGATATTCAAATCCAATGTATACATACGATATTTTACACAGAGTTGCTCTAAGAATTACAATAAAAAAATAAAAGTTCATGTTTTCTTAAATCAAAGTTTCATTAAAGCCCTATTTTTCAAATACTTGCATATAAATTGTTTAACTGTGACTCACAATATCATAATTTCAAGCTTATCTATTAAGCAATTTGTTAAAAAGGACCAAAAATGTTAACACTGAACATATCGTATTATAATACAAATTTCTAATATGATTTCATTTGTGATTGTAAAGTATTTTGAACTATCATTATTTATGACTTTCTGAGCAATTTTATTTTCCTTAATATACTTGAATAGATGTGCCCATAACATAGACTTTAAGAAGATGACTGTTGCTCACTGTTACTTCTTCCTTCTTTGTAGCTTAGCTACTTACCCTCTATGTTTCCAGTTCTCCATCTACACCATAGAGGGAAAAGAGTACAACTTAAGGTCTGTGATGATATTGACCATAGATAAATTAACTACACTGCTGAGCAGACTATCTGGTACATGGTAGTTAGTAGATTGCATTTAGGGAGTAGAAGAATATATGAAACAACAAATCACAGATTAATCATATATCTTTGGTAAGTGGCTCCTTAAATCATTACTGTTAAATTAATATCATTCCACTCATCAGTTTTGCAATATGGACTACTATTATAGAAATGTAAGGCTGGAGAATTGGAAAACTGTTTGACACTCAAGAATGACAGCAAAGTTCAATTACCAGCACCAATGTGAAGGATATCACAGACATGTGTATTTGTAATTCCAAAGGAGGATTTCTAGGGCTTGAGGGCCTGCCCGATTAGAAAGCACCAGAACAAAGAGGAACTATATTTAAAACAAGCTGAAAGACTCTTTTAAAAAAGACACTTAAGGTTATTATGTGACCTTTATAAACACAGGTGAATATGTCAAAGCATATCTGCACATATATTATCCACACTCAAACATGCAGATATTCACAAAGGAGAAATGAGATAAACATGAGCTAGTGTAAGCACAGACTATTAAACAGCTATAAAAATTACCAGAACATTACTTTGAACAGAGAACACTTGATGTTTGCACACATTATTGCATGTATTGTCTCCCATCCTTGTAAGACAACAGATTTTTTTGTCCCATATGCATACAGATGTGATTATACTTTAAGATTTTTCTAACATATTGTCATGGGTAGATGATTATGAAATAGATTATCATTACATTTTATATATAAGTTAAACTGGAGAAAGACTCCTGGAATAAGTAGTATTAGAGATGGGCCACTCAATGAGTAGGTAAGAAAGTAGAGAAATGAGTGTGAGACATGCCTTGCCAGATCAAATCAGATTCAAAAATACAAAGGAAAGAAAGAAGGTAGAGCAATGATGTATACATATCAACTGTAGTGAATATGGGCCTATCAAATGCATTTAGCATGAGATTTTGTGGCCTTGGGAAAATCTCAAACCATGTTGGCATACTGTTACCATTAGAGAGCTCTTTTGAGGAAAAATAAAGACAAAAATAAACAACAAGCAAACACATAACCTATTTAATCTATCAATGATAAAGGACTTTCTAGACTTTTGCAATGTAAGGTTGTCAGAGTTCAGACATTTCACATGCAGAAGCATCACAATACCTATGCCTTCCCACTTGAGCTTCTCAGCAGGGATTGTAGCTGTTTTCTATTGTGTGGCTTAGTGCCAAAAGTAAATTTATTAGTCAAGTGAAGTTAACACATTTTCATTTTTAACTAAAGGCAATTTACTTCCTGCTGGTCATTTACAGTTTCTTTTCTTAATGACTGACTTAGTAAAAGTGAAGGATCGCCTGAGGCTGCTGCTCAGCAGGTCATTAACAAGTTGTAAATGAGAGGGACATTTAGACTATCACTTCAATCATCCTTGTGTTTCTGTGTGTGTTTAAAAACCACACTCAAGCCGATCATTGTATTTACATGGTATGTTTATGTTCCAGATACTTTTCTTTTGTTCAGCATTGATTTTGTGAGGTTCAGCGATGGAATTGTGTGTTAGGATATTTGTTTTCTCATTTCATTGCAGATTACTTCATTACATAAAACAAAACACAATCCCGACATCTGTTTGAATGTGGACAGACAATTCAGTTTATGACTGTTATGCACATTGTAGCAATGAGTCACTCTTGGGGGTTACACATGGGCTGCCCTTGGTCCTCTCTCCATGAACAATGATTTTGTTTCACAGAACATGTAAACTTCAAGCACAGTAAAAATGGCATACATTTTTCCTTTATAGTATTACTTCATACGAGCCTACCATGTCAAACACCTTCACCCATACTTTCTAATCCTCATACAATCTTCATTTTCTCATCTACTTATGTGACTGCTGTAGAGGAATTTCAAAGAAATATTAAACTTTGAAGAGTATAAATATATTTTCACATTTATTGACCACAGCAAACATTGAACAAAAAGGCCCTCTTGGGATGTGTGTGTGTGCCTGTGTGTGTGTGTGCATGTGATAGCTATTGGCTTTTCTCCTTCACATACAAAATTACAAGCAGACTCTACAAATATATGAGAAGCTTAATAGGGAATTTAATATTCCAAATTCAAACTCATAGCATTTTTAGAATTCCTACTTTAATTACTCCTATTTGTTCATCAGTTCCTTCCATTTAACCCTCATCAATAAATATGAACAGCCCTCTATTGAATTGATATAATTTTTCTATAATTACTTTTATGTATTTATTTGACAAGGGACTCAGCATTTTGACAATTTTTAATTGTTAATGAATCAAGTAGTAGTACTAATATTTCTTCTTTAGATAGAGTGGATGTAATTACCTGTGTTGTAAGTATACTTCCTCTTCAGTTCATATTATTTTAATTTTGTCAGATTATTCTTATATAGAAAATAAGTTCTGAGGTCAAGTATGGTCCAGGGCAAATATGGTTCAATTCATCTGCTCACTTCTTTTATGGTGTTTTCAATTCACCATATTTTACAATAAGAAACCAACCCATGATTTATAATAATAATAATTACTTGAATCAAAAAATGTAAAAATTATTTTATATAAGCATTTTCCCTTTGATCCTGCAGTTACATCAGATTGTCTTTCTTTGGGCTTTTGTATTCATTGTTTAGTTATGATTTTAATTTTTCATGGAGCTATCCAGCACTGTGTATCCAGCACTGTGTATTCACACTTTCTCTCACAGTCAGCTCCTGGTAGGTCTTCTTCACTCCAGAAACACCATCCGTTTCAGCTGAACAGCCTTCATTTCCATGGTGGAAACCCCTGTGATTTTATGTATATAATATTACAATACTGGCCAGCTAATTGAAATTGCCTCAATATCCATGAGTTAAATAAGAAATTATTCAGCTGTTTTCTCTGAGCTGTTTTCTCATATGTACACACTTACTTTCACAAAGATGTTCTCAGTAGTGTTGTCATGAGATACAAGTCAGTATCCATAGACAAGTTTTCCTGCACAATGTTAAGGGTACATTCATTGCACTTGGTGTATTGAATTTCAACTATACTTTGGAAGTAACATTTTCCATTTTGGTCTTTAGTATTTTCTGCCATTTATTCATCATATATCCAATAATCCTTGATATATCTTTTAAAACATGCTTTTCAAGTGTCTTCCTTAAGAAACATTCAGACTATATATCTTTATTAAGGCATAGTATATTTTCATATTAGTATAAATTAATTATGGAACATAAGTGTTTCCTTTGGCATTTTTCTGTTCCAATAAATATAATTTAATCATAGTTATTCCCCTTCACTGTGTCCTTTTGCTTTCCCTCTCATATCTTTCTTAGTTATTGCAGTGTGCGTCTTAGTGGACCTTAGAATCTATATACTGGAGAAAACACAGTGATTGTCTCTCTTAGTCTGTCTCCACATGAAGATAATTTCTTTATAGTTTGCACTACATGCAACTTCCATGTCCTTATTAGATGTATTTCTAGGAATTCTATTTATTCTGAAGCTTTTGTAGATGGAAGATTTCTTGACTTCCTTTTTACTATGAGTACATAGAAAAGATACTTCTTTTTGAAAGTTGAACCTAAATTCTGTGGTGAATTTTTTATCAATTAAAAACTATTTTTAAGATTTCTTATGGTCTTTTAAGTATAAGATCATGTCATTTGAAAACAGGGATGATTTGACTATTGCCTTTCCTGTTTATATCTTCAGTATTTCTTTTTTTTTGCAATGGTTAACATTTCAAATACTTTATTTATTAAAGTTATGACTATGAACATCCTTGATTTGATTCAAATTATGATTTAACCTAAACTAAAAATCATGTACTTTGATTGTCTGATAACACAAAATAAATTACTATAATTTGTAAGTTCTTCACAAATGTTATTATGTTGCAACTAAACAAATACAGTTGTTTTAATATACCATATTTATCTATATAGTTGGTATGTATACATATACATATATGAATGTATGAATGTTACACATTTCTTTGAATGATTTCACTTTTAGTATTACATATTTCTTTGCTGTGAATACTAACATTCATATTTTTCTTCTAAATATATCCTTAAATTTTGAGCTTTCATATTTAGTTTCTCTCAGCCATTTTATTCCTATCAAAATGTTTTTATATTCCTGTGTTCTCAAAGTCTTCATTTGGTTTTCTTTGGTTAATATTTCTAGTAATCAATAACTCATGTGTCTATTTTTTGTTTTGTTTTATATCATTTTTCTTCCTGCTTTTCATCCTAAATTACTGATTTTACACTTGATGTGCCTTGTATTGATTTCAGTAAACTTTTGAGCTATGTTGGATTTCTGGAGCATGAAACATGAGCATCCAGAACAAGATTTGTATGGGGGAACTTTATTCAGAATTAGATAGTTGTTATTTTGTGTGATATTTCTATATTGCTTATGTTTCTATTACACATCTGATAGAGACATGCTGATTCTTCATAACACATTTACTAAATCCTTTCACTGTCACCTCTAAGTGCTTTCTTTATCAATATTTAAATTTAATTTATCCATTGTTGTGAATATTTTTAATTAACCGTCTAATTACTTCTTTACCTATCTGTGTTGATTTTGATGTTAAATCTTTATAACATATTTCAAATAGTCACCATATATTTCAACTATAGAAGTTCAACTCCATTAAATTGAGCACACAAAGATCTGACAAAGAAAGAGAATCTCAGGCCAACCTCTCTTATGAATATCGATGCAAAAATACTCAATAAAATTCTTACTACTATTGCTGTGTAATACAGCTTGAGGTCCGGGATACTGATTCCCCCAGAGGTTCTTATACTCTTGAGAATAGTTTTAGCTATTCTGGGTTTTCTGTTATTCCAGATGAATTTTTGAATTGCTCTTTCTAATTCTATGAAGAATTGAGTTGGGATTTTGATGGGGATTGCACTGAATCTGTATATTACTTTTGGTAAGATGGTCATTTTTACTATATTAATCCTGCCAATCCATGAGCATGGCAGATTTTTCCATCTTCTGAGGTCTTCTTCAATTTCTTTCTTCAGAGACTTGAAGTTCTTGTCATACAGATCTTTCACTTGTTTGGTTAGTCACGCCAAGATACTTTATATGGTTTGTGGCTATCGTGAAGGGTATCATTTCTCTTACTTCTTTCTCAGCCTGCTTATCCTTTGAGTATAGGAAGGCTACTGACTTGCTTGAGTTGATTTTATATCCGGCCACTTTGCTGAAGTCGTTTATCAACTGTAGGAGTTCTCTGGTGGAGTTCTTTGGGTCACTTAAGTATACTATCATATCGTCTGCAAATAGTGATAGTTTGACTTCTTCCTTTCCAATTTGTATCCATTTGACCTCTTTTTGTTGTCTAATTGCTCTAGCTAGAACTTCAAGTACTATATTGAAAAGATATGGAGAGAGAGGGCAGCCTTGTCTAGTCCCTGATTTTAGTGGGATTGCTTCAAGTTTCTCTCCATTTAGATTGATGCTGGCTACCTGTTTGCTGTAAATTGCTTTTACTATGTTTAGATATGGGCCTTGAATTCCTGATCTTTCCAAGACCTTTAGCATGAAAAGATGCTGAATTTTGACAAATGCTTTCTCAGCATCTAATGAGATGACCATGTGGTTTTTTTCTTTGAGATTGTTTATATAGTGGATTACATTGATGGATTTCCTTATATTGAACCATCCCTGCATCACTGGGATGAAGCCTACTTGATCATGGTGAATGATCGTTTTGATGTGTTCTTGGATTCGGTTGGCAAGAATTTTATTGAGTATTTTTGCATCGATATTCATAAGAGAGATTGGCCTGAGATTCTCTTTCTTTGTCGGATCTTTGTGTGCTTTTGGTATTAGTGTAATTGTGGCTTCATAGAACGAGTTGGGTAGTGTTCCTTCTGTTTCTATTTTGTGGAACAGTTTGAAGAGTATTGGTGTTAGGTCTTCTTTGAAGGTCTGATAGAATTCTGCACTAAAACCATCAGGACCTGTGCTTTTTTTGGTTGGAAGACTTCCAATGACAACTTCTAATTCTTCAGGGGTTATAGGATGGTTTAGATGGTCTATTTGATCCTGATTTAATTTTGGTATTTGGTATCTGTCAAGGAAATTGTCCATTACCTCAAGATTTACTAGTTGTGTTGAATACAGGTTTTTGTAGTAGGATCTGATGATTTTTTTGAATTTCCTCAGTTTCTGTTGTTATCTCTCCCTTTTCGTTTCTGATTTTATTAATTTGGATACTATCTCTGTGCCCTCTGGTTAGTCTGGCTAAGGGCTTATCAATCTTGTTGATTTTCTCAAAGAACCAACTCCTTGTTTTGTTGATTCTTTGTATGGTTTTATTTGTTTCTACTTGATTGATTTCAGCCCTGAGTTTGATGATTTCCTACCTTCTACTCCTCTTTGGTGTATTTGCTTTTTTTTGTTCCAGGGCTTTCAGGTGTGCCATTAAGCTGTTAGTGTATGCTGTCTCCCGTTTCTTTTTGGCGGCACTCAGGGCTATGAATTTTCCTCTTAGCACTGCTTTCATTGTGTCCCATAAATTAGGGTATGTTGTGCCTTCATTTTCATTAACTTTCAAAAAGTCTTTGATTTCTTTCTTTATTTCCACCTTGACCAAGTTATCATTGAGTAGAGCATTGTTCAGCCTCCATGTGTACGTGGGTTTTCTTTTGTTTTTGTTGCCATTGAAGACCACCCTTATTCCATAGTGATCTGATAGGAGGCATGGGATTATTTCTATCTTCTTGTATCTGTTGAGGTCTGATTTGTGACCAATTATATGGTCAATTTTGGAGAAGGTACCATGAGATGCTGAGAAGAAGGTGTATTCTTTAGCTCTAGGATGAAATGTTCTATATATATCTGTTAGTTCCATTTGGTCCAAGGCTTCAATTAGATTCACTGTGTCCCTGTTTAGTTTCTGCTTTCCTGAACGATCCATTTCAGAGAGCAGGGTGTTGAAGTCACCCACTATTATTGTGTGCGGTGCGATGTGTGCTTTGAGCTTTAGTAAAGTTTCTTTTACGAATGAGGGTGCCCTTGCATTTGGAGCATAGATATTCAGAATTGAGAGTTCTTGATGGTGGATTTTTCCCTTGATCAGTATGTAATGTCCTTCTGACTATAACTAAGAGCCGCGTACACACAAGCCGCCTGAGTCCCAAGAGATATTATGCCTCTCTGTCTCCGACTCCTGGCAGTCCCAACTTCCGGACCACTGGAGCAACTCTGTATTCTTAATAAACTAAAGCAAAGACTTGGTGGGGTAAGTGAAGATGAGTGCATGATCAGATGACAAGACCGAAAATGAAGCCCATGGACAGGTTCTGATCTTCATAGCCTTCTCAGCCTACTTTCTTATACATCCCTTGTCCATCAGTCCAGGTATGGCATGACTAATAACGGACTTGGCTCTCCCCAACCAATCACTATTTAAGAAAATTCCCCACAAGTCTATCTTATGTAGACATTTTCTCAATTGAGTTTTCTTCCCCTCTGATATAGTAGAATTACGAATCTTTATTAAATACATAAATTGTCATTTAAGAAAAGCAAAGTAATTTTTGCATAGTAAAATAAGAAATATATTGCTAAATAGAAGCAGGAGATAAAAGTGATGATGTGATTACTGGAAAAACAGAGAAAATACATAGAACTAGAAACAGGCATGTAGAACTTCTTTTCTCTTTCACCTATCATGTTCTGGGACAAATCAATACAGTTTATAAAGCCTGATCATCACCACTCAGGAGATAAGGTAGGAGGAAACTAAAAAGTTTAAAATTTATTAACAGAGTATTTCTTTAAGGACTGTAATTTATAATTAACATTTTTATATGTGGAAATACTAATTGCTAAGATTAAATTGTCACCAGAGATGGCACTGTGTATGTGTAGGTTGCCAGGTGAATATAACTAAAACTCAGGTTGTGAGTCAATGAAGATCTCCCCATCCCAAAACAAACAAACAAACAAACAAAAACAACCCAAGATGAATTGTTTCAGGGTAAATGCAAAAAACAGTTTCAACATCTATAATAAGATAAGATTATCTATAATAAGATAATAAAAATTAGAACTATCTCAATTTAATGGAGTTGAACTTCTATAGTTGAAATATATGGTGACTATTTGAATTCTAATTTTTGCCACATTTTTATCTTTTATTTTATTATGATTTTATTTTTATATTTGGTTTATGCATGTCTACATATATATATATATATATACATATATATATGTATATATATATGTATATATATATATATATATATATATATGTGGTACATGTGTTCAACATAGCATGCATACGGAAACCAGAGAAAAATGTTCAGGAATCAGCTCTCTCCTTTCACTGTGAAGGTTTCATGAATCAAACTTAGGTCACTAGGTTGAAACTCACTGACAATTTTTTAATTCCTTTTTTAAAATCTCTGAACATTCTAAATCAATTTGTTTTGATTATTCTTTAATATCAGTATCTCAGGTTCCTTTAAATCTGTGTCTATTCTCTGTAATTTTCTTTATGGGTTTTTTTTACACTTCCTTTTCATTGTATATAGCTCACAGTCATACCTGTGGGTCTATGGTATATCCTTTTTGCACAAGTCTGGGAAAACTTCAATGTATTTACAGTCTTTTCTACTTTCCTCTGTATGTTGAGAATCTTACATTTGACAAATTATGTTTCTTAATAGCAGAAGTAATTAACTAATTCCAATCAAATATGGTGTATTCAAAGATTAGAATTTATTTAAAAATAAGTCTCAAGGCTCTGCCTAAAGAATATCTGAAGTGGGATCTATTGAAATGTAGGTGCTGGGCATGGAAATACTTCTACCTACTCTGGTAATTTGCTCCTTTTTTGATAATATTTGATTTATGAAATAGCTACAGGAATTCTTTATGTTACTGTAGACTATCTTATTATAGATGTTGAAACTGTTTTTTGTATTTACCCTGAAACAATTCATCTTGGGTTGTTTTTGTTTGTTTGTTTGTTTGTTTTGGGATGGGGAGATCTTCATTGACTCACAACCTGAGTTTTAGTTATATTCACCTGGCAACCTACACATACACAGTGCCATCTCTGGTGACAATTTAATCTTAGCAATTAGTATTTCCACATATAAAAATGTTAATTATAAATTACAGTCCTTAAAGAAATACTCTGTTAATAAATTTTAAACTTTTTAGTTTCCTCCTACCTTATCTCCTGAGTGGTGATGATCAGGCTTTATAAACTGTATTGATTTGTCCCAGAACATGATAGGTGAAAGAGAAAAGAAGTTCTACATGCCTGTTTCTAGTTCTATGTATTTTCTCTGTTTTTCCAGTAATCACATCATCACTTTTATCTCCTGCTTCTATTTAGCAATATATTTCTTATTTTACTATGCAAAAATTACTTTGCTTTTCTTAAATGACAATTTATGTATTTAATAAAGATTCGTAATTCTACTATATCAGAGGGGAAGAAAACTCAATTGAGAAAATGTCTACATAAGATAGACTTGTGGGGAATTTTCTTAAATAGTGATTGGTTGGGGAGAGCCAAGTCCGTTATTAGTCATGCCATACCTGGACTGATGGACAAGGGATGTATAAGAAAGTAGGCTGAGAAGGCTATGAAGATCAGAACCTGTCCATGGGCTTCATTTTCGGTCTTGTCATCTGATCATGCACTCATCTTCACTTACCCCACCAAGTCTTTGCTTTAGTTTATTAAGAATACAGAGTTGCTCCAGTGGTCCGGAAGTTGGGACTGCCAGGAGTCGGAGACAGAGAGGCATAATATCTCTTGGGACTCAGGCGGCTTGTGTGTACGCGGCTCTTATAGTCAGAAGGACATTACATACTGATCAAGGGAAAAATCCACCATCAAGAACTCTCAATTCTGAATATCTATGCTCCAAATGCAAGGGCACCCTCATTCGTAAAAGAAACTTTACTAAAGCTCAAAGCACACATCGCACCGCACACAATAATAGTGGGTGACTTCAACACCCTGCTCTCTGAAATGGATCGTTCAGGAAAGCAGAAACTAAACAGGGACACAGTGAATCTAATTGAAGCCTTGGACCAAATGGAACTAACAGATATATATAGAACATTTCATCCTAGAGCTAAAGAATACACCTTCTTCTCAGCATCTCATGGTACCTTCTCCAAAATTGACCATATAATTGGTCACAAATCAGACCTCAACAGATACAAGAAGATAGAAATAATCCCATGCCTCCTATCAGATCACTATGGAATAAGGGTGGTCTTCAATGGCAACAAAAACAAAAGAAAACCCACGTACACATGGAGGCTGAACAATGCTCTACTCAATGATAACTTGGTCAAGGTGGAAATAAAGAAAGAAATCAAAGACTTTTTGAAAGTTAATGAAAATGAAGGCACAACATACCCTAATTTATGGGACACAATGAAAGCAGTACTAAGAGGAAAGTTCATAGCCCTGAGTACCGCCAAAAAGAAACGGGAGACAGCATGCACTAACAGCTTAATGGCACACCTGAAAGCCCTGGAACAAAAAAAAGCAAATACACCAAAGAGGAGTAGAAGGTAGGAAATCATCAAACTCAGGGCTGAAATCAATCAAGTAGAAACAAATAAAACCATACAAAGAATCAACAAAACAAGGAGTTGGTTCTTTGAGAAAATCAACAAGATTGATAAGCCCTTAGCCAGACTAACCAGAGGGCACAGAGATAGTATCCCAATTAATAAAATCAGAAACGAAAAGGGAGAGATAACAACAGAAACTGAGGAAATTCAAAAAAATCATCAGATCCTACTACAAAAACCTGTATTCAACACAACTAGTAAATCTTGAGGTAATGGACAATTTCCTTGACAGATACCAAATACCAAAATTAAATCAGGATCAAATAGACCATCTAAACCATCCTATAACCCCTGAAGAATTAGAAGTTGTCATTGGAAGTCTTCCAACCAAAAAAAGCACAGGTCCTGATGGTTTTAGTGCAGAATTCTATCAGACCTTCAAAGAAGACCTAACACCAATACTCTTCAAACTGTTCCACAAAATAGAAACAGAAGGAACACTACCCAACTCGTTCTATGAAGCCACAATTACACTAATACCAAAAGCACACAAAGATCCGACAAAGAAAGAGAATCTCAGGCCAATCTCTCTTATGAAAATCGATGCAAAAATACTCAATAAAATTCTTGCCAAGTGAATCCAAGAACACATCAAAACGATCATTCACCACGATCAAGTAGGCTTCATCCCAGGGATGCAGGGATGGTTCAATATAAGGAAATCCATCAATGTAATCCACTATATAAACAATCTCAAAGAAAAAAACCACATGGTCATCTCATTAGATGCTGAGAAAGCATTTGTCAAAATTCAGCATCCTTTCATGCTAAAGGTCTTGGAAAGATCAGGAATTCAAGGCCCATATCTAAACATAGTAAAAGCAATTTACAGCAAACAGGTAGCCAGCATCAATCTAAATGGAGAGAAACTTGAAGCAATCCCACTAAAATCAGGGACTAGACAAGGCTGCCCTCTCTCTCCATATCTTTTCAATATAGTACTTGAAGTTCTAGCTAGAGCAATTAGACAACAAAAAGAGGTCAAATGGATACAAATTGGAAAGGAAGAAGTCAAACTATCACTATTTGCAGACGATATGATAGTATACTTAAGTGACCCAAAGAACTCCACCAGAGAACTCCTACAGTTGATAAACGACTTCAGCAAAGTGGCCGGATATAAAATCAACTCAAGCAAGTCAGTAGCCTTCCTATACTCAAAGGATAAGCAGGCTGAGAAAGAAGTAAGAGAAATGATACCCTTCACGATAGCCACAAACCATATAAAGTATCTTGGCGTGACTAACCAAACAAGTGAAAGATCTGTATGACAAGAACTTCAAGTCTCTGAAGAAAGAAATTGAAGAAGACCTCGGAAGATGGAAAAATCTGCCATGCTCATGGATTGGCAGGATTAATATAGTAAAAATGACCATCTTACCAAAAGTAATATACAGATTCAGTGCAATCCCCATCAAAATCCCAACTCAATTCTTCATAGAATTAGAAAGAGCAATTCAAAAATTCATCTGGAATAACAGAAAACCCAGAATAGCTAAAACTATTCTCAAGAGTATAAGAACCTCTGGGGGAATCAGTATCCCGGACCTCAAGCTGTATTACACAGCAATAGTAGTAAGAATTTTATTGAGTATTTTTGCATCGATATTCATAAGAGAGGTTGGCCTGAGATTCTCTTTCTTTGTCGGATCTTTGTGTGCTTTTGGTATTAGTGTAATTGTGGCTTCATAGAACGAGTTGGGTACTGTTCCTTCTGTTTCTATTTTGTGGAACTGTTTGAAGAGTATTGGTGTTAGGTCTTCTTTGAAGGTCTGATAGAATTCTGCACTAAAACCATCTGGACCTGTGCTTTTTTTGGTTGGAAGACTTCCAATGACAACTTCTATTTTTTCTCTCATTAAAAAGTTCTGTTTCTGAGAAAAAAAAAAGAATACAGAATTGATTCATTTGGACAGCTTAACCCATCCACTCTTCCTCTTTCCCTTCACATCTTTTCTCACTGTTTTTAGGGTGCTAAGAGACAAAGACAAGCATCAAGGCAGACACTCAATGACTGAGCCATACATTAACAATGCATTTATGATTCTATCTGTAAAGTCTACATTTTAAAATGTTGACATCTATTTCCCAAGAAAATAAAATTGTAAGCCATGGTTTTATAAAATTTAAAAGAACACATCCAATTTTTGCCTCTACTAAGTCAGAAACTTCCTAGAGAATTACCCCCAAATATTAATTAAAGTAATTTAGCTTTGTCATCCTTATATATACATAACCTTAATTTATAAGTTTAAAATTTAAAATATACTTGGATTTGATGTACTCGAAACTAAAAGTCATTCAGATATTCATTTATGTAAGTAGATACTCACTAAAACAAGTATATACAATCTCTACAAGCATTTAATAAAATGAAGACAAATTTCTACTTCTGGGCAGGCATGGATAAAAGTGTTTAGAGAAAATATCTGCAACTTTTCTATAACATATCTGTTTATGTGTAAAGAAATTTGGTTTAAATATACTAATTTTCTCTCAGTATCTACATTTGAAATATTTGGAAATAATAAGCTAAATTATTAAAAAATAAAATCCAGATCTTCAATTTATGTAAGTTAAAAGTAAATACTGCATACAAAGCACTTTATTGAAAACCTGACATAAGAACATAGCCAATGAAGGTTTCCAATGGGGATATTATTCTCACATAAAGTTTTCACATGAGAATCATTTTGCATTTCACTTTAAATTCATAATGATATAAAACAAGCTTTGTATTAATCACTATCATGCTTCTGTACAGATGTGCTCTTATTTAATCAAGAATTAATGAGAATGCAATTCAGTCCTTCTTAAAAGGGGGAACAAGATACTCACGGGAGGAAATATGAAGACAAAGTGTGAAGCAGAGACTAAGGAAAGGTTATCCAGAGACTGCCCCACCTGAAGATCCATTCCATATACAGATACAAAACCCAGACACTATTGTGCATGCCAAAAAGTGCTTGCTGACAGGAGCCTGACATGGCTGTCTCCTGGGAGGCTCTGCCGGAGTCTGACAAATACAGAGGCAGATGTTCTCAGCCAACCATCAGACTGAGCACAATGTCCCCAATGGAGGAGTTAGAGAAAGGACTGAAGGAGCTGAAGGGGTTGGCAACCCCATAGGAAGAACAACAATATCAACCAACCAGACCCCTCAGAGCTCCCAGGGACTAAATCACCAACCAAAGAGTATACATGGAGGGACCCATGACTCCACCCGAAAATGAAGAAGAGGATGTCCCTGTTGGACATCAATGGGAGGAAAGGCCCTTGCTTCTGTGAGGGCTCGATACCCCAGCGTGTAGGGGAAGGCCAGGTGGGAAGACAGGAGTGGGTGGGTGGGGGAACACCCTCATAGAAGCAGTGGGAGGGGAGATGGAATAGGGGGTGTCCAGAGGGGAAATCAGGAAAGGAGAAAATGATTGAAATATAAATAAAGAAATTACCCACTAGAATAAAATTAAAAAGAGAAAATGTATCTGAATCTGAATGATTCACTATTTTTTAATATGGTTGTAAGTCCACGAGACATTTGGCTTCAAGTACATCATGGCCTAAGAGTTCAAGACAGAATTGCTTATGTCTAAATTAAATTCAGGGAAAAAGAGTGGAGCAGAGACTGAATGTAAGGCCATCCAGAGACTGTCCTACCTGGAAATCCATGCTATATGCAGATACCAAGTCCGGACACTTTTGTAGATGCCTAGAAGTGCTTGCTGACAGGAGCCTGATATAGTTGTCTCCTGAGAGATTCTGACAAATGTTGACCAACACAAATGCAGATGCTCTCAGCAAACCATTGGACTGAACACAGGGACCCCAATGAAGGAGTTAGGGGAGGGACTGAAGGAATTGAAGGGGCCTTATCTGGTATCAGTTGGAGGGGAGGCCCTTGGTCTGTGAAGGCTTGATGCTCCAGTGTACAGGAATGCTCGGGCTGTGAGGTGGGTGTGGGCAGTTATGTGGGAATGCACCCTCAAGGAAACAGGGTAAGGGGGATGGGAGAGTGGGTTTGCAGAGCTGAAATGAGAAAAGGGGAAACATTTGAAATTCAAATAAATAAAATATCCAATAAAAAGAAAGAAGAAAGAAAGGAAGAAAGACAGAGACAGAGAGAGAGAGAGAGAGAGAGAGAGAGAGAGAGAGAGAGAGAGAGAGAGAGAGAGAGAGAGAGAGAATAAAACCATAACATTGAGCACCAGTACTTTTCTCTGATTTATAAATATAAATTAATTTAAAAACTGTTCTCAGGCTGCTTTTCTGAAACAGGGCATGCAGAGACTAAAATAGAAGCAGAGAATCATATGAATAATTTTACGTTTAATATTATCATAATCTGGGAATAATCTTATTAAATTATAGACATAGTTTATAGGAATAAAAACCAAAAGTTAAAAATACATGCTTTGGCTATCAAAGGAAAAATAATAAAAGAAAATCATTTTGTGTTTGGGTAAGTGTGAAGTTGTGCCCCAGAAATTCTTTTATAAAGTTCTGGTGAGCAGTGTGCTTGTGTTGAGGTGATAAACTCTTCGGAGATGCTGCCCAAAAATGTAGTCTAGTCATCAGATCTTATGCACTGAAGGGATCAATGCAGATCTGTTTTTGAAAGAACAGACTGCTTCAATGTGGTACAATCTTATATAGTCAGCTGTTTCTGCACATTGGTGTTTGTCAATTATCTCCTATGTTACACTGTAACTTAGCCAGAGATCCTTTGTCAATTTAACAACACCATGGATCTGCAAACCCTTCAGCCACTAAGATAACAATAAGTAAGCCTCTTTAGTATTTTAAGTTATGAAACCTCAGTTATTTCATTTGAGCAACAGAAAACCAACTAACATGATAATTTAATACGAAAGTGGGATAATCAAGATATTTACAAAAGAAATACATATGCATAGGTTGCAGTTTCATTAACATTAAGGAACATTAGCTAAAATGAGAAATAACCAAACTAATAGTGGGAATAATCCAGTGTTATCACTCAAATATTGTAGGTAAAAATGCCATGTGATTTAGAGACAAGAGTAATATATTTTCAAACACTCTTTAAAAACTTTGGTTCTGCAATTCACATATATGTGTAGAAATATATATATACTACAACAAATAATACAACTAAAATTGGAAAGAAAGAACAACTTGAAGAACCTGTATAGATGATGTCATAGTACTCACTGTGTATTGACTATGGGGAGGCAGAGTGATACCATAGTAATAACTAAATTATTATTAAGTCATTACTAAATACCCTGTGAAGGAGGTGTACTAACATGGATATACTAACATGATGTGGTGCAACTCTTTGTCAGTGAACAAAAGACTGGTGAAATGTGAAGCACATAACATGAAGCTGAATGAGGAGGAGGTTGTATGGTAATATGCTACTGTACTTTGATTGTTTATGTAAGAGGGATATTATATTGAGTGCTATTCCAGCTGACCCTCAAATGATATGTAAGACCACATTATTTCTCTGGAAGAGAAATAAGAAGCAAAATAATAACTGAACTTTCTGCACTTTAGTGGCAGAAAGTTTTCTTGCATATGTCTGTGCTTGCCATGGAAGGTTGTAGTGAAAAGGAGATATGGTTGAGTAGGGAGAAGCTGCTCAGTAATAGATATGACAGGGACAGACTAATTCTGCTACTCATATGGGCAGAGTTCCAGCACTGTGCTTTCCAAATGAAGATCGGGAATAGCTCAAAGAAATTATCTGATAATTAAGCCTCTCTTCATATCTCATTGCAGAAAATTGAGGCTATTTGAAATCTGAAAGGCGAAATCAAGTATCAAAGTATCTAGAATGGTTTTTCAGAGTTTGGGGCCACATATTGATTTTGAGGTTCAAGAAAACACTATATTTGTGGTTTCAATAAATGAAAACATTTAATAGTTGTCCTCTGCAAGTAGGAAAAGTGCTTTGGAATAATGTGTGCTTCAAAGGTAAAGGTCAAAGTCTCCCTAATCCATCTCTGTACTTCTTGAAAAGTTTGATGGCTGAGTTAATTTCCTAGAACCTGTGTTGGGTGTCTCACAGATGTCAATAAATCCAGGCTCATATAAACACACCAAAAGCACACACATATGCATGCACACGCACACACATACACATGCATGTGCACATGCACATGTACACGCATGTGTGCACACACACACATACGCACAAATAATTCACAGGTTCATATTAGTCAGTGACAAGCTAGAGATAAGGTGTGATCCCTTAAATCTGCTTATCACACAGTTTGGAATGAGGGACAGTACCTCATACGTCAAGGAATCACATAGAATGTGAACTCACAAGTCACTCACTAGTAGAGCCCAGTTGCAGTGAATAGAACCTGACAGGAACAGAAAAACTGAGCTGGGACCTTTACTGTTTCCAGAGGAGCAAGTTTAATTATAATATAATCAAATAATATGCTTTTATATATATTAATATTTATAAGACATTTTATATGTATCCCTTACTTTATTCTTCACTTCTGTATTCTCACAGGACTAAGATGAAGATGAAGAGAGTTGTAAGCAGGGAGAGTCAAGCATGACAACCTCTCTTCTAAGTTCCAATTTTTAATTTCTGTCCTATAAGCCTCCATGAAATCAACAAAACATTACATGAATAAGGAAAGCTAGAGAAAAGAGAACTATTGAGCACAATGTATTTAAAGTGAATACTGACTTCAACTTTAATAAGTAAAATTTAGTATTATATTTATAAATATAGAAACAATAACCATAAAAGTATACTACACTCGAGGCTTCTGCATTGTTTTAATTTTTCTAAGTAAACTATTTTTGCAATTGATAATTAATAAGAAATCAGTTTAAGAAAGGCAGTTGTTTTTAATTGCAGAGTAGTATTCCATTGTGTAGATATACCAAAACAATGAATTCACGAAATTCCTAGGCAAATGGTCAGAACTTGAAAATATCATCCTTAGTGAGGTAACCCAATCACAAAAGAACACACATGGTATGCAGTCACTGATAAGGGGATACTAACCCAGAATCTCGGAATACCCTAGACACAATTTGCATATCAATAGATTTCTAAGAAGATGGAAGGAGAGACCCCTGGTCCTGGAAAGACTGGTTGTAGGAGAACGCCAGGACAGAGAAATGAGAGGGGGTTGAATGGAGAAAAGAGGGAGGGAAGGGGGCTTATGGGACTTTCGAGGAGGGAGGAAACGGGAAAGGGGAAATGATTTGGAATGTAAATTAAAAAAAAATAAAATAAAATAAAATAAAGATTTTACTAACAAAAAAAAAAAGAAAGGCAGTTGTTTGATATTGAAAATCAACACAGAAGGAATGGGATAAAACAATGTTTCCTTCATTTACACATTCACTAGTGTAGTAGAACATGAGTAATTTCACAAACTAAAACTGTTATAGGCCTAGCAAGTAAATTTGTTTACAAAAGACAAGGTTTTATTATTGCCTTATTATGAGTGTAACATACATGTGGTAGTAAGACACAAAAACTTTGTAAGTAGGCAACATAAATAATTCCCTGTGTAGAGTTAGGTACTAGTTTCCATTCTTTCTGCCACTTAATCTTTTACCGATAAGATCAGCAATTGTATAAGCACTACCCACTGTAGTTTTCCAGTCTCTTTGGCACCCTCCTCCTACAGTTCAATCAAACTATTGACATGAAATGAAATGATTGAAACGTGGTCCTGAGAGAAAGAATGCATTTGCATTTTCACATGGTCAAGCTGTGAAAACCTGGAGTTCAATAGAAAATGTTAATTATCCCGAATTTATGTGGTGCTGTTTCTCAAATGTAATGTTATGCAGAAGTCAATAACTCTTTTGCATTTTATTACTTAGGCAAAGCCCTGGTTTTCCACAGCTTCTTATATTCCTACTGACAATTAGATATCATTCTGTGTGGGGATGTTATGATGACCACAGATGTGTATAAGGATAGTACTTTATTATATGTATTCCTTGCATCAATTCAGTAGGAACAACACTGACCCATATGATGACCCACAGCAGGCTGTTAAAAGGACTTCTGATTGAGAGACAAGATCAGTGAAATGAGAACACGTCCTCTGCTGCCTTTTACTGTGTGGACTAGTGGGTAATAACTTCAGTCACTAACTCATCTGAACTCACTTGTCGCCTTTATGACCTCCCAGTGTTTGCTTTTATTTCTTGCTTTCTTTCTCATTTTCTTTTCTCATGCAGTAAAACTATTTGCCTTTTGCTTTCCTTCTTTTGCACATAGGGAAGTTTCTCCCTCTGGCCCACCAGAGGATTTATATAAAGACCACATTTCTTCCATTTGCTTGTGCTCTCTTTTTGACTTCCAGCCAGTCAATTTTTATGCATGTGTCATGTTCACAAATGCCCTCCCCAACAACAAATTTCATCTGCAAGGATTACATTGCCTTCAGGATTAACTGAGATGGTGTGCTCATATATAATAGAACTGAAATGCTAGATGCAAGTTTTATCTGATTTCTTAGATTTGTTGTGAAATCTTAGATGTCTGACCTGAACACTCTTCTTATCAATTTTATTTGAAGAAGAACATGACTTTAGTTCAAAATTCCAACATGATACATTAAAATTCTCTGTATCCATTCTGCTACCTGGTTAGGTTTTACAAATGTTTATTGAGAATATAATAAAACCCATTTAAAAAGACAAATCTTGGAAGTCACACCTTACCAGCATGTCCTATTTTCTGTTTTGTAATTGAGAGATCAGTAAAATGTGCTTCCTACGAATCATACATATGTTATTATCTGAAGCATGAAATGCAAAAACTAGCTCACTGTGATATTTAATCTTGATTGTCAACTTGGCTAGGTCTAGAATCACCTGAATAACATGAAGGAACATTTCTAGAGATTTAATTGAAGAAAAAGGACCCATTCTAACAGCAATGGGCACCATCTGATGGTCTTGGAATGGAGTCTTAAGCTGAATAAAAAGAAAAAAGTCTGATCATATGTTCACATCTGTTGGCATCCTGAATGTAGATTTTATGTGATGTGCTACCTCCTGTTTCCCCCAGGATGACCTGTGTCCTCTCAAACATCAAGGTAAATAAATCCCTGTTCTTTTACATTTTTTTTCTGGTCAGATTTTTAGTCATAGTGTTCAGAAATGAAATTTAAAGCTTGAAGTGAGAAATATGATGAGATAATAAAACTGTAGATGAGAGAAAAAATTATTTTTAAATCATATATAAAAGGGGAAGTCTTTTCCTACTAGATAAAACAATGGCAGATTTTGTGACCTCCATGCTGAGTCTGTCTTTTGTTTTGTTCAAGCTCATAACAATATGATTGCAGTAGTGAATGTAGACACTGGCTAGTTGGAACTTTACAGCCCATGTGCTATCTTCCTCCCATTCTATTCACAGAAAAGGCAGGAATGAAAACCTGGTCACAACCTAGTGCTGCTAAGCAACGTTGAGTTTAAAAATACAATAAACAAACAAACATACAAACAAAAAAAAGGTCTTAGGTCAGAATAGGGTCAACAAATGAAGCTGTGTGAGGAGAATTTTTGAGAGCTTTTGAGAAGGCAAGAGTCTCATAACCTTTGTTCCACCTAACATGGGCTTGGAATGTGACTTCTTCCCCTCCCAGGTGTAGTAATTTTATCCTTATAAAATATCAATATTTCTTCTTCATTAGAGGATGTTAAAACAAACACACACACACACACACACACATACACACACATGAAACCTATCTCCTGTACACACATAGAAAACTGAAGTTTCTAAAATGAAGTTTAGAAAATCTTTTGCTTTTCAAAATCTTATAAAACCTGATACCCTCTTTGGACTGCTACCTAGAGTGTTCTGGGTATCTTAGATCTAAAACTTTCCATTTCCTTTGTAATATTGACTTGGCACCTCTCCTGGCAATTATTGTTTCTGTGGCCTAAATAGGATTCCCAATTTTGACATCTCTTACATGGGCATTTTTATTGGCTCACAAAATCAGCTTCACTATTGCTCATACCTCAAAGGGTGAAAGGAACTTTCTAAGATGCACAAAGGTATAATTCATGGTATCTGATCCAAAAGTGGAAGTTCCCTGTTCAAGATAATCTAATCTAAATAATCTGATATGCCGAGCTCTTCACAGATATTTACAGTTGTTCTAGTGATAGAAATTGCATTTTTTTTCAGAAGAATAGGTCATTGAAAGGAAGCAATATACTTAAATATTTTTTAGAAAATGAAATAAAAAATAACATTCTTAATATTTTATATATTAAATAAAAATGTATTAGGAAAATTATGTAAGCTTGAGTATCTAGAGAAGTGAAAAATGTCCTCATAACAGTTAAAAATTCTGGGAAGACTATAATCATAACTGTTAATAAAAGCAACCACCTTTCTATTTGAAACAATAATAATAATAATAATAATAATAATAATAATAATCAGACAAGCAATGTAAACCTGAAGTCCTTGGTCATAAATAAAATCAAATAATTAGGAAAGAATGCCTAGTCACGTGATTTCAGTAAGACTCTAAAGTCTAACTAAAGGATTCTAGCCAAAGGATTTTGTGTATGCCTGATCAGACCAAGGTAGCTACCATTCAATACAAATAAGTAGCAATGATCTACATTCGCTGGGGCTATATAATATAAGATATTTGACACATTTAAATATTAATAAAACATAGTCAGGATGGAAAGATTTTTCCATTTGTGGACTCTCTTATATAAAGTCCTTTATCTCATATCTACCCAGAGGCAGTGTTTATTTATAAATAGGTGCTACTCAGGCAAGAATTATTATTCATAGAAATATTGTTTCTTCTGACAATGTTGAAAATATGAAAGAATCATGGTGAAATGAAGATATTTTACTCCAAAGTAAAATACTCAGGATAACTCCTCAGAGTTAAATTAACATGGAAATGAGAAAGAAGTATATGTAGGTGCAATATCTGGCTATTATAAATGTGAAGAAGGAGTCAAACAGAGATACATACCTGTACTCTGAAGAAGTGAGTCAGTCCCAACCAGAATTAAAACACTTAAAGTTTATTGAAATCAATATTAGTTTACCGATACATTCTATATGTTCTTACAAGTGTTCCTTCTAATGTTCATATTCTTTTAAATAAGTAAAGAATGGGCCAGTGTGACTCTGCAGTAGCAACAATCTCCTTTATTGTGTCACCTACCTTAAGGAATAGCACTATCAATCTATCACCAAGTTGAATTCTCCTCCTTGCCATTTTGATTGGTCTAAAGCAAACTACTCACAGATTGCTACTGATTTCTCCGGCCTGAGCTGGGGAATGGTCCAGCCTATGCCAGAACTGCTTTAGTTGGTTTGTGTCTAATGTTTTGTTTTCTGAAAGCTCAGTGATCCTTCAACATATCTACTGAAGAGTTGAAAGGGAAAGACATGGTCTGGCAGTAGCACCCGTGTGACTGATGCGAAAGATAAACTATTGTGATTGGTTCAAATACAAACCTTCCTTTGTATGTGAAACTTGCTTTGATTGGTACAACCATCACTACTGTGGCTATATAAGCAAGCTTTTGCATTCACTTGGTTCATTAGTCAGAGATACTCTCATGCAATACCTTTCCTGGCAATAATGTCAGTGTAGGCTTAATCTTAATGAACTTTTTTTTCGCCTACTTACAGTAGCCTAGGCATACATGGAAGGGAGCACCTGGAGACAATGGCACAAAGTTTTCAGTCATTCAGTCTCTGATGTGAAAATAGGAGACATGAAAACCAAGGTCATGGAAATAAAAATGTTCATGGTTGATCAAAGGTAAGTCTTCCTCGATGAGTAGATCATGGGGGTGGGGACAGGCTGCAGCTCTGGGACATGAGGTTGAAAATTAGGGGTTTAGGATTTCATAGCCATGCTCATGAAAATTCTCTAATGAAGAATAGTTCTGTTTTCTGGTCTCTTATTCATGGTTTTCTCTTCAAACACACACACACACACACACACACACACACTCACACATACAACACAACACATAAAAATTGCAAGACAAACTTGAAGGTTCTAATACAGGGTTTGCACTATGTAATAAATGAGGCATAGTGGGTAAAGAGTTGCATTTCATTGTGAACCTAAAATATGAATTGAAAACAAATAAATTAAGGTATGATAATTATGAAATATGATAATTTATGAAAACAAATCAGTTAAGGCTGATTTTCTTCCTGACCCCAAGCCCCAGAAATAATGACTCATACTCAAAATATATTTACAAATACTTAAACTATAGAGCAAGGTTTATTCCCTAACCTGCTAATAACATAACCCATTTATACTAAACTACATTCTACATGGCTGGTTACCTCTGCTCACTTACCATGTGTCTGCCTTCCTTATATCTTCTCCAGCAATTCCTCCTGTGGCTGGCTCTATACCAGCATTCTTCTGCCTATCAAATGCCCTACCTTTTATTTAGTTTTTTTCTATAGACCGTAGGTTCTTTTTTAATTGGCACATGATATATCCATACAATGCACATGATATTTGCTCTACAAGTTAAAATAGTCATGAATACAGAAACAACCGTCTTTAAACTTTGAGAGATCTAGAGCTGTTTTAACTACATCAAATCATAAATAATAAGCATAATTTGTCAATAAAGTATTTATTAGTTTCTATATTAACACATGGATTTTCAAAAGGTTGATGATACAAAATATTTTGTAACAATATTTAAATTTTTATTTAGGTGTATTTATTTCATTTTATGCAGATGAATGTTTTGTCTTTATGCATGCATTATGAATGCCTGAGGCCACAGATATCAACAAGAATATCCTGAGACAGTATTTAGAGATAGTTATTAGCCATAATTTGGGTGCTGGTAAATGAAGTTAGGTCTTCTGCAAGAGCAAGTGCTCTTAAACACTGTGTCATCCCTTTGGACTAACATCACTTTTGTTTATAAGCATTTCTGTAGTCCATCAAATTGTTTCAATAATTTTATAGCTACATCAGTCAAGAAGATATACTTCTAATGTTGGGTTTGGCTAGAGTCCTTTACTTAGAAGCTGGTATGCATGGATCATAGTGAGATGTTCTCAGCTTGGACACGCTGGTTACAGCACTGCCAGATATGTCAACCATGTTCCCTTGGTGAAACAGATTCCTTGAACATAGTTAAAGTGTTTACACTAGAGAACAACTGGAACAAGATTGATATCCTGCATAACTCTCTTCTGAGTACCCAGATGAACCAGTTCCTGGGCCAGAGAAAGGCCAGAGAGTTGATCTGCTGAAGTCAGAAATTTTAAACAGTTCTCTCCCAGTATACATGATATAATATAAAGAGCATAAACTTTTGACACTGAACAAAGTATATAGAATTTATTGGTTATGTGGGATAATTTATGTTCCATCTTAGTAATCTGTCATCAAATATGTTTGTAAGGATCATGAATGTGAATAATGCTTACAGGCCTTAGTGCCATCCAAGGCCAAACGCTAGTGTAAGCACCTGACACGGAGACCAGATTTTTGAGACATGAAAGGCTAGGTGACATTATAAGTATCAAACTACAATAGGTGTTAGAACTCAATACCACAATTTGTACTGCAAATAAGGACATCAAACACATAGCAAACTGAAGGACCCAGTTAGTGTCAAAAATGTAAATCTGAATTCAACTGCTAAAGATATTTAAGTCTTTTAGTTGGTGTTGTAATGCAGGAACTTTATTCTATATAACATGACTAGGATTATACTATACTTGGGTTTAGAGATGACATATTTGCCTTATTTAACTATGTTATGCCAGATCCATTGCTAAAGAAATGGACCAATAATTTGCAGAATGTATCACTGGTGGGGATAGTAGAGAAATGGATCCACCACCTTCTCACTTTGCCCTCAAAGTGAAACAAAGAAGTGAGAAACTGAATATTCTGGAAACCAAACACATAAAGGCTGGCATGAAATGGAAAGTTTGGCAATGATATTTCCAGTTAATTTTGGGAAAACTATAATGAGGAAATGAATATAAAAATGCAATATTCAGCATAAATTCACAGAAACAGCAACAACAACAGCAAAAACAAAGTCCAAAATGGAAGACAAAAGAGGTATGAGAAGTTGGGGAAAGCTAAACAAAACATACTGAACCAGGGTGAGAGAAAGTCTACAACTTTATCTGTGCATAAGCTTTTTAATAATCGTGGTATATGGAGATTCTGAAATTTATATTAAAAGCTGTGTCAGTTTATATAAGAATGACAGCCATAGGTTCATATATTTGAATACTTACCAGGGAGTGGAATTCTGATATGATTATGATACATGGCTTTGATGAAAGAGGTATATTACTGAGGGCAATCTTTGAAGTTCCAAAAGATATGTGCCATTTCTAGTGTGCCCTCTCTGCCTACTTCTTAAGTCTTGAGATGTGTGCGAACTTAGCTAATTCCCTTCAACCATGTCTTCATACTGACACCACAACTCTATCAACATGGGGCTGTGTCTGTTTGTAAAATTAAACACTTTCTTTTATACTTGCATTGGTGTTTGTGTTTTATCACAAGAATAGAAAAGAAACTAGTAAAGAAAACAATGGCACTTTATCAATAAAAGTAGTAGTAGAAGGTACCTAAACATAACCTGACAACCCTTGAGTGCTATATTGAAGTGCTATATTTATTGCTATATATTGAATACTCTGAGAATTGGCGGGTTGTTAAAGGGATGAAAATTGTGCATTCAAAAGCTCTTGTGGAAACTAGAGTGAAAAAAACTGGTATGAGATAAATACTATGAAGACATTTTACTCACAGATCAAACAGAATAGTACCAGAGTGGGCAAGACAAGAGACAAAGAAAGAAATTGAGAAAGGGGAGAAACACACACAATCATACCCATACACAGACACACATACATACAGAGAGAGAGAGAGAGAGAGAGAGAGAGAGAGAGAGAGAGAGAGAGAGAGAGAGAGAGAGAGAGAGGGAGAGAGGGAGAGAGAGAGAAATGGCTAGGAAAATGTCTAAATGGTAAGACTGAGAATGCTTGAATTAATGAAACATAGTTACCTAAAGAGAAAAATAACTAAAATATCTCCCTTTTGAAACCCTGAGATGTAAGAGTTCATGGAAAAGCTAACTCAAATGTCAATTGACAGTGGGATACATAGTTTCTGATCTCAGGATAAATGCCTAGAGTAGAAATAAAAATGTTATTTGATAAGTGACATTTATAACATGATAACACATGAGACTACCCAAGGAGGAAGATCAGAACTGAATAATAAGACAAATGGAATCAATGTCTCCTTTTAAAGAAACCTAAAATGTTGGCCAGGTTTTTGAGTTAATAATGGTCGTTTGAAATTTATTCAGGTAAATATTTGATTCAGAATATGCATATAATATACATTACTTAGGTTAAAGTTTAGAAACATTGTGAGTCCTCATTATAAGTCCTAGTAAGCTCGTGATTTTCTTTCCATTTTACTGTTAGTTGATGTTCTATGCTCCCGAACTCAGTTTTTGGGATCCAACTTAGGGTCTCATTTTTACAGCACAATCATTCTAAGTACAGGAGCCTTCTGAGGGCTCAGTATCAAGCTGTAATTAGAAAACCAAGTACAGCTTTTTATATTTCAATATTTGACGTGAGAAGCCCCGTCTATTTCAGTTAAATCACTAGTGGCCACAATATATACACCACTAATTGAATTAATTGAGTTTATTCAATATCTCTGTGTTGTCTTCTACATATTGACCACCAAACAAGATCAACATCTGAGATTCTTTACTTTAAAAATGAAGATTCTTTTTGGAACCTGTTGCATAATTAGGAGCAAGAGCAGATAAATCTATGATGAAAGATCAAGGAGACTTGTGTCCATCTCAGTTTGATTAGTCTACAAATGTGTTTCTTCCTCATTTTAAGTTCTCAACTGAACTTATTTGAATTTTACTTTAGGGGAGACACTAGATATCATGAATAATTGTTTTATGCCTCTAAAATATAGGTAAATCCTTGTTCTAGCTTCTGGACATCTTTACACCCAGACAATGCCTTTCAGAAGAATGTGAATCAATCTCCCTGTAATATAAACACCGAGGAAGAAATGCTCTTGCCACTAACTCTATGGAGGAATGGGGTTCCTTCTGTGAGAGAAAAAGTGGCCATTTTAGAGAGAAAAATATTAACAAAATCAGAGAAAACTCACATCACAACTCAATCATCCATCTGTCTATTCTCCCCATATTCTGCACACCAAAATTTTGTCCTGTGTGACTGTGATGTGTCACCTACATCTCATACAAATTTTCTGCCATGCTTAAACATACATGTATTTGTGTGTTTGTATATATAACAAGTTAGTTCAGTTTCCTACATTGCAACAGAATTGAATAAAAGTGTCAATTTAACCTCGTTCACTATAACTTTAATTTATATCTGAAAACATAATAATCAGATTTAGAGTGATAATGTCCCAAATCAGAGAAACCATAATGAGATATGCGTTTCTCAAACTCGTAGGAAGCATTTTACTTAGAAACTGAGGGCACACAAACCTAACTGAGAAAGTTGCACTGGTGGAACAGCAAGAAAAAAAGTGTTTCAAAGTGAGATGCTACAGCTGAAGGGTTTCCAAACTGCCTAACCAGTTTTTGTTTGGTGGAGGCCTTTCTGTATCTTGAAGTAGTTACAACATGCGTGCCCTCTATCTAATCAAGACACTGCGTGCCAGTAGCACTTCTCCATTTTGACAACCAAAACCTTTCTACACATTTCCCAATGTTTCTACCGAAATCACTGGGCTAATATAAAATATGGGCTAGATATGTGCATAATTACCATAAGCCTTACAATGTTCGCCAAGTCTATACTGAATCATTGAACACACTACCTAATGGTATTTTCTTATGGAGTAATATGTAGAACAATGGAATCTGTGCATGTAAAGTAAAATGATCACTTAGCTGAAATATAGTGTCAGTCAGCACAGTCAGAAAAGAAGCTTGCCCATCAGAGATTCAAGCCACCCAGGCTTATGCTAGTGAAACAATGTAACTGAGTAGATTCCTAGGCTCAGAGTAAGTTCATGCCATTGGCCTTCCTATACACAGACATACAACAGATACAATGCATATACACATAAAATAATAAACAGAAATCTTATTTTGTGATTGGGTTACCTCACTAAGGATGATATTTTCCAGTTCTGACCATTTGCCTAGGAATTTCGTGAATTCATTTTTTTTAATTGCAGAGTAGTATTCCATCGTGTAAATATACCACATCTTCTGAATCCATTCCTCCGTTGAGAGATGGTATGCAGTCACTGATAAGGGGATATTAACCCAGAATCTCGGAATACCCTAGACACAATTCACATATCAATAGATTTCTAAGAAGATGGAAGGAGAGACCCCTGGTCCTGGAAAGACTGGATATAGGGGAATGCCAGGGAAGAGAAGCAAGAGGGGGTTGAATGGGGAACAGAGGGAGGGAAGGGGGCTTATGGGACTTTCGGGGAGGGAGGAAACGGAAAAGGGGAAATGATTTGGAATGTAAATAAAACAACTTAGAAAATAAAAAAAAGAAAGAGAAACCTTCAAAAGAATTATTATACTTTATAGGGTAAGCACAATTAATGTAAATCTGAGACAATTCTCTACAATGTACGGATTATGTATTTCCAAATGATTGTATCATCATTTTAGTCTAAATGTTTTAAACATGCTTTTAAAAACATTACACTTTTTTTTATTTTTTTTATTTTATTTTTTTAATTTACATTCCAAATCACTTCCCCTTTCCCGTTTCCTCCCTCCCCGAAAGTCCCATAAACCCCCTTCCATCCCTCTTTTCTCCATTCAACCCCCTCTCGTTACTCTGTCCTGGCGTTCCCCTACATCCAGTCTTTCCAGGACCAGGGGTTTCTCCTTCCATCTTTTTAGAAATCTATTGATAGGCGGATTGTGTCTAGGGTATTCCAAGATTCTGGGTCAATATCCCCTTATCAGTGACTGCATACCATGTGTGTTCTTTTGTGATTGGGTTACCTCACTAAGGATGATATTTTCAAGATCTGACCATTTGCCTAGGAATTTCGTGAATTCATTGTTTTTAATTGCAGAGTAGTATTGCATTGTGTAGATATACCACATCTTCTGAATCCATTCCTCCGTTGAGGGACATCTGGGTTCTTTCCAGCTTCTGGCTATTATAAATAAGGCTGCTATGAACATAGTGGAGCATGTGTCCTTATTGCATGCAGGTAAAGCCTCTGGGTATATGCCCAGGAGTGGTATAACCAGATCCTCCAGGAGTGTCATGCCCAGTTTTCTGAGGAACCGCCAGACTGCTTTCCAGAGTGGTTGTACCAGCTTGCAATTCCACCAGCAGTGGAGGAGTGTTCCTCTTTCTCCACATCCTCGCCAACAACTGCTGTCTCCTGTGTTTTTCATCTTAGCCATCCTGACTGGTGTGAGATGGAATCTCAGGGTTGTTTTGATTTGCATTTCCCTAATGACTAAGGATGATGAACATCTCTTTAGGTGCTTCTCAGCCATTAGATATTCTTCAGGTGAGAACTCTTTGTGTAGCTCTGTACCCTATTTTTTAATAGGGTTACTTGCCTCTCTGGAGTTTAACTTCTTGAGTTCTTTGTATATATTGGATATTAGCCCTCTGTCGGATGTAAGGTTGGTAAAGATCATTTCCCAGTTAGTTGGTTGCCGCTTTGTCTTTTTGACAGTGTCTTTTGCCTTGCAAAAACTTTGTAATTTAATGAGGTCCCATTTGTCTATTCTTGATCTTAGAGCATAAGCTATTGGAGTTCTGTTCAGGAAATTCTCCCCTGTGCCCATATGTTCAAGGTTCTTCCCTAGTTTCCCTTCTATTAGTTTCAGTGTGTCTGGTTTTATGTGGAGATCTTTGATCCACTTAGAATTGAGCTTAGTGCAAGGAGATAAGGATGGGTCAATTTGCATTCTTCTGCATGTTGACCTCCAGCTGAGCCAGCACCATTTGTTGAAAAGGCTATCTTTTTTCCCACTGGAACTTACAAGAAGCCTACAGAACTCCAAACAGACTGGACCAGAACAGAATTTTTTTTTTCTGAAATGACTCGTAAAAGATGCTTCTAAGTGGAGTTCCCAATGTTTCCTCTTGAGCCCTAGCCTTGCTGTAAATTAATGTTGATGCTGTCAAATAGGATGGAGGACTGACTGTAGAACAGAATTGTTAATTATTTTTTAAAAGGATTGAAAATGCAAATAGCATTGAAATGCTTGATTTCAGAGGGCTGAAGTGAAAATACTCTAACAACAAAGAGCAGCACATCTGCAGCTTTGAGGAGTGGAGATTTGGGGTTGCAGTAAAAATTTGTTTTGAAATTATTCATAGGAAGTTGTGGATAACAAATATCCCAGACTAATAATGTCCTTTATATCTTGTAAAATTTTGTATATAAAGATAGAGATAGAGATAGACAGATGGATAGATATAGGTATAGATATACATATAGATATACATATACATATATATCTTTTAAAATAAAACTGTTTTATTTTCTTTTGTTTCTCTTAATATATACTTTATTGCATATATCTGAAACATGTAGAGGTACATGAAATGAATTTGTAGAGAATTGGAAGAGAGAGGAGAAAAATAGTTTTCAAAGCAAATAAAATTAATCTGTTACCCTAGCCCCTTAAATCTTCATGTAGGAACTGTGTGTGTGTGTGTATGTGTGTGTGTGCATGTATGCACGTGTGCATGTGTAATAAAAATGAATTCTCATTGAAACCTGGTTGTATAGGAAAATAGTTTTTCTGAGCATGTTCTGAAATGACTGACCCTGCATCATGTTCATTAAGAAGATCATAAAAATAGTTTTATAATTTTAACTATTGGAGATATTGTGGGAAAGGATAAAATAAATTCTATATAATATCAAGGTATTTCTTCAGCATTTTATAGGAAATTTTTTATAAGCCAAAAATTATTGAGCTTCAAATGTGTGTGCGTGTGTGTGTGTGTGTGTGTGTGTGTGTGTGTGTTTAAAAAAAGGAGACTTTTTCTTCCTTGCTACCAGAGAAATCTATACAAACGTCTTGACCCAGGGACACTATTTTAATTCAGTTCTAAAACAATGATTTAGAATATTATTTTTGATAAATATGATCAGAATGGACTGTTTAGTCACAAAATGTTAAAGTATATTTTAGTTTATTACTTTAATAGGCTGATTTTTATCCATTAAAGTTATGAGTCCAAAATACCTTGATCAAATGTAGACATCTTATTGTTTATCTTTTTATTTATATTTTATTTATATCTTGTTATGCTTCTTTTTAAAAAAGACATGAATAATGATTAGTCATGATAGTGAATGTTTGAGTCTTCATTTTAACAATAACTAAAATAGTGAAGAGCAGCCTTGGAGTTGCAGAGGATCAGATTTTGGCTGTCAGCATCTACACTGGGCTATTCACAACCTCCTGTTATTCACAATCTCCTGATAGAGATATTTTCTTATCCTGGATTTGAATGCTACTTTGGTCTACATAGTGATCTCCAGGATAGCCAACATTATGAAGTTAAACAGTATCTCAAAGAAGAAAGAAGAGGAGGAGGAGAAGGAGGAGGAGGAGGAGGATGAGGACGAGGAGGACGAGGAGGATGAGGAGGACGAGGAGGATGAGGAGAAGTAAAGAAAAAAGGAAAGAAGAAAGGAGAAGAAGAAAGAATAGAAAGAGAAGCGAGAGGGGGTTGAATGGGGAAAAGAGGTAGCGAAGAGAGCTTATGGGACTTTCGGGGAAGGAGGAAACTGGAAAGGGGAAATGATTTTGAATGTAAATAAAAAAAACTTAGAAAATAAAGATAAAAAATAAATAAATAAAAAGCACATTATTCAAGGATATCATTTAAATGTTAATATTTTTCTAAATTACATGCAACTAATTAATTCCCAAATTTACTTATTATCAAATACCCCAATAATATCATCTACAAGTCCACATTCTTATATATACCTTACTGTAATATAATGAACTAATCTGAAGAATTACTTCATTTGACAGTGGCATAGCACTTTATCCCCAAGCATAGAGCACCACAATTGCTTAGCAGTGATTTTGACTATGTGCAATACATACAGATCAGATGACATATAAAAATTAAAAATAAAAATAGATTAAAAATATTAAAAGGTCCCTCTTTTTCCAGGCCAGGTACAGGAAGAAACAGAAGAGAAGTTCAGAGGGCCAGAAGAATCAATAGAAATATATAGCAATGGAGATTATGGGAACCACTAGAAAGTCCCAGGCACCAGGGATATGAAAGGCTCCCTGGACCCAATGGGGATGATATTAGCCAGAAGAGTTCACCTCCAGTAGATAGACATAGCCCCCATTGAAGGATGGAGGCACCCACCTATTTCAAAATCTTTTTATATATATAAAAATTATTTATATATATAAAATATATATATATATATTTACATTCAAAATCATTTCCCCTTTCCCCTTTCCTCCCTCCCCGAAAGTCCCATAAGCTCCCTTCCCTCCCTCTTTTCCCCATTCAACCCCCTCTCGCTTCTCTGTCCTGGTGTTCCCCTACAACCAGTCTTTCCAGAACCAGGGGTCTCTCCTTCCATCTTCTTGGAAATCTATTGATATGCTGCGTATTGTGTCTAGGGTATTCTGAGATTCTGGGTTAATATCCCCTTATCAGTGACTGCATACCATGTGTGTTCTTTTGTGATTGGGTTACCTCACTAAGAATGACCCAGAATTGTTCCTGCTTAAAGGAAACAATATGAAAAAAAAAGGGGGGGGAGGAGCAGAGGAAGACCGTCCCACATTGGGATCTATCTCATCCGCAGACACCAAACCCTGAAACTATTGCTGATGCCAAGATGTGCTCACAGATAGGAGCTTGGTACAGCTGTCTCCTGAGAGGCTGTGCTAGCACCTGACTAATACAGATGCAGACATTCACAGTCAGCCATTGGACTGAGCCCAGGAACACCAATGGAAGTTAGGGGAAGGACTGAATGAGCTGTAGGGGATTGCAAACCCATTGGAAGAACAAAAATGTCAACTAATCTGAACCCTCAGAACTCCCAGGGACTAAACTACCAACCAAAGAATATACATGTCAGTCCATGGCTCATAATAACATTTGTAACAGAGGACTGTCTCATCTGACATTGGTGGAAGAGGAGAAGCTCGGTCCTGTGGAGTCTTGTTGCCCCAGAAAAGGGGAATACTAAAGAGGTGAGGCAGGAGTTGATTGTTTGGTTTGGGATTACTCTGTAAGAGGCAAAGGATAGGGAAATGAAGTTGGAAGTTTATGGAGGGGAGTTCAGGAAAGGATACAACATTTGAAATGCAAATAAATAAAATAATTAATAAAAAATATTAAAAGGTAAATGTATGTTAAAATGAACTAACATGGACAGTTACAAATTTACTCTATTTTCAGGGCTTAAAACATGTAATTACTTTGTTATTTTATTTGTTTTTCATATATTGCATACCGAGTGCAGTTTCTGCTCCTCCCCTCAGATTCCTCCCTTCTGACCTCCCCTCAGAAAAGAGCAAGCCTGCCAGGGACATAACCAAATACAGCTTAACAAGCTACAATAAGATCGGCACATCAAGACTGGACAAGCCAACTCAGAAGGGGGAAGAGGATCCCACAGCAGACAAAATGATTGCTCAGGGGGAAAGACCCCTGTCTCCAAGCCTGAGGGTCTGAGTTCAGTCTCAGTTTCCCCAAGGGGGAAAGACCCCTGTCTCCAACCTGAGGGTCTGAGTTCAGTCTCAGTTTCCCCAAGGGGGAAAGACCCCTGTCTCCAAACCTGAGGGTCTGAGTTCAGTCTCAGTTTCCCCCAAGGGGGGAAGAAACAACTCTAGGGCACGTGTGCTTGAACACATACAAAAAAAATAAGAAAAATTCAATAAACCTTTTTTAAAAGATTGCTAAAGATAGCTGAGTTAAAGTAAATGTCTGATAGATTTCTGATGTAAAAGAGTGAAACTAAGTCTTGGAATTCCAACTCTTTTTTTTTTTTGGCACAAAAACATTCCTAAATTTATTGAAAGTGGAACTACAAACATACCCCCCCCACCACGAAACTGAAGATGTATATGAAAAACAACTTTGACAAAATTGAAGAAATACACAAAAAAAATGTTAAAATTAAAGATTACCGTGGAAAATAATACAGTCAAAATGGTAGACACAAAAAGCATTACTAAATTGAAAGAGGAGTCACAAACATTTTCTGATAAAATCGAAGATCCACATGAAAAACGTCTCTGTTAGACTGTGTTTTTTGTTGGGGAATTGAGACTACTGACATTATAAGATATTGAGGAATATGTTGCTTCCAGTCATTTTTATGCCAATCATTTTATCTGTACTATTTCCATGATAATCTTCAATTTTAGCATGATTTTCCGTATATTTCTTCAATTTTATCAAAAATATTTTCCATGTAAATCTTCAAGTTTATCAGAAAATGTTTATAATTCCACTTACAATCAACTTAGGGATACTTTTTTTTTCTAAGTTTTTTTTTTTATTTACATTCCAAATCATTTCCCCTTTCCCGTTTCCTCCCTCCCCGAAAGTCCCATAAGCCCCCTTCCCTCCCTCTTTTCTCCATTCAACCCCCTCTCGTTTCTCTGTCCTGGCGTTCCCCTACATCCAGTCTTTCCAGGACCAGGGGTCTCTCCTTCCATCTTCTTAGAAATCTATTGATATGCGAATTGTGTCTAGGGTATTCCGAGATTCTGGGTTAATATCCCCTTATCAGTGACTGCATACCATGTGTGTTCTTTTGTGATTGGGTTACCTCACTAAGGATGATATTTTCAAGTTCTGACCATTTGCCTAGGAATTTCGTGAATTCATTGTTTTTAATTGCAGAGTAGTATTCCATTGTGTAGATATACCACATCTTCTGAATCCATTCCTCCGTTGAGGGACATCTGGGTTCTTTCCAGCTTCTGGCTATTATAAATAAGGCTGCTATGAACATAGTGGAGCATGTGTCCTTATTGCATGCAGGTAGAGCCTCTAGGTATACCCAGGAGTGGTATAGCCAGATCCTCCGGGAGTGTCATGCCCAGTTTTTTGAGGAACCGCCAGACTGCTTTCCAGAATGGTTGTACCAGCTTGCAATTCCACCAGCAGTGGAGGAGTGTTCCTTTTTCTCCACATCCTCGCCAACAACTGCTGTCTCCTGTGTAAATCAAAACAACCCTGAGATTCCATCTCACACCAGTTAGGATGGCTAAGATCAAAAACACAGGAATTCCTACTCTTAATGCCCAATGCTACAGTAAGCAACATCCTCAGACCTGGGCTTTCAACTATGAGCCAATAGAAATGTACAGTTTCTTTTATTCCATGCCCCGTTTTAAAATCTGTGACATCCTTAGTGAATAAGACTAGGGAATTGTTTACCTTTTCCATTTCTTTATATTCAGTGTTCTAACTACCTTCAAAACTTCTGCATCATGCCATATTCTCATGTGTTAAATTAATCAACATGTAGTATTTATTATTTTGTGATGTTTTTATCAGCAAAGACATCTGTGTTCTACTACCTTCTATATAAAAATTACATAATTAGACTGCTTGAAAATTTTAAATTATTGCTCACTTTTAATAACATATAATATCCTAAAAAGAATAAATTACATGTTCTCTAAAGAAGTCAGATTCCCACATTTCTGTGCTAATTATTCGTTACTTTTGTATCAGATAAAATTTTGAAATGACAAAAAAATCTTTTATACATTCTGGTGACTTTTTCTATTTTCTTTATCAATTAAAAGAAAAGAGTTTTTCATGTTTGGAATCATTTATTGTAAGGGACTGGCTTCTGCAGTCTTCAGATTAATCTTGCTATAGTTATTTCCTAGAAGAGCCATCAAATACACGGTATTAGCATAAGACCATAACTTTTCTTTCACCATTGCCAATATTAAGATTATGCTGCCATCTGATTCATAGGCAGGTTTACAGGCATCCATCATGGTAAATATATTTAGTCTCTAAAATATCACTCATCAGGATTTTATTAACTCATATGTCATGTACATTTAGACACATATGGACACGTGGTCAAGTCAGGCTATGCTTAATCTTACAAGAGCATGAGGGACTTAAATGAAATTTGTTTAAGAGTTGCCACTATTTAGAAATTGGCTGCAGGAGTGAGGCCCAATCTTGGAAATAAAAGAAAAATATGGTGAGGGAATAAGAATGAAACCATGAATGCCCTTGCAGATGAATTTTCGAGTAAACTCTAATTTGCAATGAAAATGAGAGCTGTGAATGTAGCTTATTAGTGGAGTTCTGGCTTAGCATGTGCAATGTCTCCTGTCTGGTTCATCACTGTTTAATAATACTAATGGGAAAGTATAGAGTAATATATTTATTTATTCATTTACTTATTTTAACCACATAAAAACTAAAAGCTCATTGGGTGGGGTGTTTGAAAAATGAAGCTATGAAGTTATGGCTTTTGCAAACTCTAATTTCAAGGCTAATTAAACTTTGACTACAACTTGCCTTGTTGAAAAGCAACCTGGCTATAAAATAAAATAATTTTTATTTTTATAAAATAAAAATTAAAGACATTAATTTTTTCACTAAAGGTGTTCTTGCTTTCAAAATTGTGATATTATATAAAATTTGGAAAAGATACTGCATAGTAAATTGATTAGATTTAAAATTTGTGGAGCTCATTTCTGCCTCTGGACAGTAGAGACAACATGAAGAGATTATTCCAACTGCTAGTATAATGATAGATGTTTGACACCTCCTCAGCAGTAGATCAGCTTCCTGCCATGTGGAACTCAAATTCCTGTGGACAACAGGCATTGAACAGCTGAGCAAATAAGCTAGTAAGAAACATTCCACAGTGATAAGTGCCATAAAAAAAGACAAAGAAAGCAATGGAAGGGAAACTAAAGAGAATTATCATTGTAATAGGACAGTTAAAGAAAGTCTCATTGAGAAGGTGGCCTTTGTGCAAATGTCTGGAAGTTGTGCTGAAGTAAGCTAAGGTCAGACTTGAGTACACAAAAGATATCATGGAATACTACTCTGCAATTAAAAACAATGAATTCACGAAATTCCTAGGCAAATGGTCAGAACTGGAAAATATTATCCTTAGTGAAGTAACTTAATCACAAAAGAACACACATAGTATGCAGTTACTGATAAGGGGATATTAACCCAGAATCTCAGAATACCCTAGACACTATTCGCATATCAATAGATTTCCAAGAAGATGGAAGGAGAGACCCCTGGTCCTGGAAAGACTGGATGTAGGGGAATGCCAGGACAGAGAAGCGAGAGGGGTTTGAACGGGGAAAAGAGGGAGGGAAGGGGGCTTATGGGACTTTCAGGGAGGGAGGAAACGGGAAAGGGGAAATGATTTGGAATGTAAATAAAAAAACTTAGAAAAAAAAGGATATCATTGGAGGCCTCTGAGCAGGAGTTTGCATAAGGAGCAGAAAGAAAGACAGTAGATGAAGTACAAGTGATCACATAACGGGATGACATAACTGACAACCAGAGTTAAGGGTAACATTGACTGGAGTCGTAAAGACCAAAGCAAGTGTGTTGGGTTTGCATAGATCTTGGGCAGACGATTTGAAACAACACAAGGAAAGGCCTGTTAAGTTGAGTCCCTGAGCAGCTCCAATGACTGACTTGATTAGAAGCTATGATGTAATGAAGTAAAAATAGATACATGAACACACATAAGATCTTGTTTTAAGTACACTAGCTCTCTAATAGAGAAACCATAGCACCCCTGAAGCTCAACATATTTATTGCATACAGTTAAATCGAAAGACTGGGTTATTGCTTGCAGACAAACATGGCCAAACTATTACATACAAACAAGGAGGCAGGCTTCATAATATACCTCTGGATCAAGGAGACAAGTTTAGCTAATTTTGGCAGGATCATTGTCTGTAGGGGAGCAGTCTTTGTAAATATAGTGGTATTGATGGTGGGAGACCTTATTTGCCCAAGGTCTGAGTTTATGGCCCTTGACACGACCTGCATTTCAATAATATTTACTGAGGATTTCATACACTAAGGGATTTCTCTTCTCCAACAGTGAAAGATTTATATTTTCTATCCACTTATTCAATGTGTTTTGTATATATTTATGGTCCATTGCATACATATTTATTACTTAAATACGAGAGATGAACAAATGGAATAGTAACAAAAGAGCTCTTTATCATAAATGAAGCAAGATTTGAAGCAAGGCCAAAGGTTAATATCCCAAAGACAACACTATTGTTAATGTTATTATATGATATCTAAGTAAAGAATCAGACAGTAATTAAGTACTACTGACTGAATTTCAGCTAAAAGGCAACGTTCTTGAGGAGAAAGGGAAGGTCACAAATGTCTCATCAACATTCTGATTATTCCCACTAAGTATTTATTGTTGTGACTGGGTTGATTATTTAAAGTATTATAAACCATTACACGATACATACAAATTAGTGTAATTTGAAAACAAGTAAATGCCAATTTAATGTAAAACAAGCATGTCAACTAGAAGAATGTGAATGCTAACCAATAAATTACTTCCAAAACACCCATCACTACAATGACTATACAAAGCGAGAAATCACAGAAAAATTAGCATCAACATTTATCTTGTCTCTTGTGTAAATTATATTTATGGATTAAATGTATGCAAAGGAAACATTCTATTTCTTAAAAGAGTCGAAGTACATTATATATAAACTACGAGTAAAGAAATCATTCTGGTTTCTTCATAAAATGTATCATGTATGCAGAGTGTCTTAGTAGCAACAAACACTAGCAAGTCTGATAGGATACAAGATCCTAAGTTCACTGGTCTCTTCAGTGTGAAGAGGAGTCAAGTACTCTCTCCTTAGTGTTAACACTTGCCACAGATAACATAAGGTTGCTAAACCAACGTGGTTTTAAACTTTTCCTGATAAAATTGTTGTAAACTACAATCTCTACCTATAAAAATTGTTACTTTTAAATCACAGCATCACATTAATAGCCAAAAAAATTAATGTTAAATTCTAAGAACAGTCACTTTCAACCAATCCCATTTTTGTAAAATACCAGAATATCACTTTTTTAAGCAAAGAAGCAAAGTAAAATCAATTGCACAGCTATTGACAAAGTTTTTATCTGGTGTCTTATGAAAATCTCCAATTTTCTCTTCCTTTTTTTCTTGGTCTATTTTGGTTTGGTTGTTTCGTTGTTGTTGTTTGTGGTGTGCATGTGTGTGTGTTTGTGTATGTGTGTGTGTGTGTGTGTGTGTCTGTCTGTGTGTGTGTTCATGTGTGTGTGTTTGTTTTGGTTTGTTTTGGTTTTTAGAGAGAGTTTTTTTCCGTGTAGTCCTGGATATCCTGGAACTTGCTCAGCAGATCAAGTTGGGCTTGAACTCAGAGATCCACCTGCCTCTGCCTCCTGAGTACTGGGAATGACATTGTGTGCCACGACGACCTGGCTGAAAATCTCTAATCTCTATAACTATATGTATTGTGATGAATTAATTTTCCTAATTTTATTTAAATGCCTATCTCTTTCTAAAGGCAAATTTAAAAAAAAAACATATAAAGTTAGTTGGCTTATTATAAAACCTATGGTTGACCACTTCATAGTTCTGACATCTGCTATGCTGGGAGCTATGGTCCTGTCAGTTTTCTTGTAACAGGACATGACCAGAAGGGAGAAAGCATTTTGCTGATAAGAACTATTAGCATGTGGATAATGCCAGCATACAAACCAAGATGTCCTCACCTGTAAAGCCAAATCTTCTCATCTCTATTCTAAGTTACTTTTGGAAAAGCAGGATAAGGAGTGGTTGGTAAGACTGAGATGCCCTGGCCCCTGTCATGTCTGACTAGTGTTTATGCTCCGTATGCACATAAAACTTGTGTGAATAATGGATTAATTGGTTTAGTGATAAATTAGCTAAACCCTAAACTTATTACAGTATACTTATATTAAATTAATTGATTATAAAAATAGAACTGCCTGCTATAAGAATTTTATTGGAGCAAATATACAAGATGCTCTTATTTCCATGAAGGAAGTAGGCTTACATTTTTCACCATGTATGTTTCTTATTGGTTCTCAAATAAATATCTGTGCCTTCAATTAGGAGAAACAATGGTTTTTGAGTGATTATAAGTGTTTGCTTTACAAATCCATCTGTGATTAAGGATTAATAGATTTCTTGGTGTTGAAAAATCATCCATTAATCTACGTGAAATATGAAAGAGCATCTTCATGAAATTAATATTACTGAAAATCCAAAACAGAAACAACTTCATGTTAATGTTTGACTTGGTTTCAGCTGAAGTACTTCTTAACACACAGCTGGGTGCTAAAAATAAATAAATAAAAAAAATAAAAAAACAAGTCATCTGAGGCTATTCACTCTTTGGTATACAATTGCACTTCTATTATTACTAAATAGCAGTTGTGCAGTATTGAAAGAACGCTGAGTGTTTGATATCCTACTTTCTGACTGCCTCCAACCAGTCTATAACCTTTATTTCACAAACTGGAAGAATATGAATATGAAAAATGCTAGATATATTTTAGTCAGATTCACTACTTTCATATCTAGCCATATTGTTTACTAAAATGCAAAAGGCAAGTCATACATACATACAGGAATACTACTATTATCATTTTTATATGAAATAAATGGCATAGCTGTGGTTCTGATTACATTATATTTTCAGTTTTTAACTTGGGTTATGAATATCAACCATTTTTGCTATTCCCATTGTTTAGCATACAAAGAAGCATTTTGAAGAATGCTATCTCCCAATCCAATGCAGTAATAATGCATATTGCATTACAAATCACAGATTTATCATTAAAACAATGTTCTAAAATGTATGTCCAACTTTAAATGTTAAAAAAGAAATTCTGTTCTTTAAATTTTTATTAGATATTTGCTTTATTTACATTTCAAATGTTAACCTCTTTCCATGTTATTTCTCTTGTTGAGGTTACCACATGTTCCAAGGAAGGCTTGCTTTGGTAAAGCATTGTTCAAATGTAAAGACCTCTCTAAATTGTAAAGAACTACTTAAGCTTTGGAGAAAGAAACAAAAGTCAAATGCAGCATGAGCATGCTGTAAAACACTGTAAGTATATTAAGATTTTAACAGAATAAAATGCATCTAAAGAGAATTCAAATATGTATCAAAGTTTTTATTTGGCACAGAATAGTCATGAAAAAACATTTGCAAATGAATCTGCATGTAGGGTAAAAATACATAACATTTTCTTTGTAGTTTGTGAACAATTGGGGACAGTATGACATATACTGGATGCTACAAGACTAACTCCCGAGACAATTCATAAGAAACCTTTATTATCTGAGTGAATTTCTTATCTTATATGATTCAAAGCTTGTTTTAATGAACCTGTCATTAACATGCTTCAAAACGCCAAACTTATCATTGTCTCAAAGACCAGTTTCCAGGCATCCTGATGTGTTTATCAGCCATCAGTTATTTGTGAGGATGTTTATTCCATATGAATATTGTTTCATGTTTGTATGGGAAACTGTAGCTAAGCATTTCATTGTCTGCAGTCTGCAAAAGAAGCCCAGTTCTATTGCTTTGCCTTGCTTATAGCCATTAAATCATTACATTTGCATATGTTGATGTTACTTCTGCTTTCTTTAAATAGCAAATAATGTTTTATGAAGCCACAAAATACATATATTTTTATTCTGACCTAAATTTGCACAGTTTCATTGTGTGTGTCATTTCTAATTATAGAGGTAAAATTAAATTTCATTTTTAATTGGTATTTAAAGGGATATTTAAAAGATTATTCATTTAGAAAATAAAAAACTTTTAGCATAGAATGCATAAAGATGTATAGGGCAGATCTATAAAGCAAAGCAAAACATCCATTTAAGAAAAATTAGGGGTCATTAAGTATTATAAGAAGAGTTGGAAGAAGCAAATTTTGAGTTTCTGGCAGTGTGATATGTCCTTTGACATAGCCAGGATTGTCTTATTGAGGGCCTGGCATGTGAGACCTTACAAATAAAGCAACTTCCATTGAGTATCCTTACTAAGGTTTGAAATTACCAAGGTAATTTAGTCAATTTTTATTTTTTTAATATTCCAGTCACTAATTCTCTTCAGATTAATGCAGTTTGCACAAACTATATAATGAGGACTTAACACCTACTGCCCTTACTAACTGGGTTTGGGGCCTACCCACTACATGACATCGAACCCAGAACTTCTCTCTATTAAAGGGGCCAAGAACCTGTACTTTAATAAGTCATAGATCCTAGAAGAGTACTTATTATTATTATTATATTTCATATTATCTCCCCTTTAAGTCTCCAGAATCTTCAAGGTATAGGGGACACAGAGATAGTAAGAGACAGAATGGTGGATAATATCAAGCAAATTGTGTTTCTCAAGGGAACAGAGTCATAGTTTAACTAACAGAGGTTGTTGACAGCAGCACAAGACCTGTGTACAATTAACCCAAGAAAATGCAGCATACGAGAAGATGGGCACGAAATCCCAACACTATAGAAGTAACTGTGGATATTTGCTGAGAGAGTCAGAGCCACCTATAAGCTAAATGTTTATCTTTCACATACATTTTATATGTCAATATCCTAACACTCAGGGCAATAGTACTAAAAGCTGAGTGCTAAGAGTTGGTGTGATGCTGCTATCTATTCAGATAATAGTGACCCAAAGATCTGGGTGCTCTGCATGAGGAGATGCACATGTTCACCAATGGTGCTATAAAGAGCCTGCTCCCCAATTTAAAGTTAAGTGGTTAATAAAAAGCTAGAGCCTACGGTTGGGCAATAGGGAGAGAAAAGCAAGCCTTATGCATCAATTATGTGGTCTCAGGAGAAAACAAGAGGAAGAGAGGAGACAAAGAAAAGAGGAGGCCACCAACAAGAAGAGATGGACCATAAGCATGTGGCCAGTATAAACTCAAGTAACAAGGGCATATGGCTGGGATGTAAGCTAGAATAGCTAAAAAATCTGTCCAAACTAGACTTACAGCTTGTAAATAAAATATCAGGATTGTGTGTTTTTTATATGGGCTAGCTAGGATATAATAATTTATCTTACAGATGGTGCTCAGTGTGTATGGAATGAAATACAAACCTTTTACTTTCATATTTATTTACTAGACATAGTTTATGGTAAAAGATGGATTCCAGACACCAGATGTGCACTCCATTAAGAAATTCCATCACCTTTCAATAAAGCTGACAGGTCTCTCTTAGACCTCTGTTTTTCAATACTCTTCCAGGAGCTATGGCCCAAGGACTCAACTGGGCTTTCGACAAGAAAAGAACACTGCTAATTTTCTCAAACTTGACTCAGCTCATGCAGTAGCTCATGGGAAGGATCTTCCCAGTCTCTTTAATACATGCCATCTTTGCAATTGGCATAGACTGTTGTGTGTAGTTTTAAAGTCATTTTACTGACTAAGTCCGGGAGCTGTGACTGTCCTACCAGCCTCTCCCAGCTTAGCTCTGGATCATGCCAGCATTGATCATGTGTGCCCAGGAGCTGCTCCGTGCTGACCCTTCATGGCTTCTATTCTGCCTCACTCTGCTTAGCCCAAGATTGATCACAACCACCCTCCAACCAGGCTTCGCTCTCTAGCCAACCTTGTTCCGCAGATAAAAACATTCAGAAAGCTTTATTGCTTTAGAATTTGCCTGCTACCACAAATGGTGGGCTCAGACACCTCCTGCCTAAAATGGCATACCCTCATCAATTAATTATTCATGTCTCTCCTCCACATCCTCTGCCCATAGCAGAAGCCACTGTCCTTAGCTGTCCCTGAAGCCTTACATAATTACAGAGTCCCCTTTCCTCCAAGGCATAACAATAAAGACCCTCTCTTTCCCTGCATCTCCCTTTTCCTTTTGGGTTCCTAAGTCCCATCTGTACCTTCCATCCAGCAACTGGCTCTAGGCCTTGTTTATTATTAACAAAATCAAGAGCAAATTAGGCAAACAGACTTTAGTATAAGCAACTCTCTCTAAAATAGATAAAGTGCAATTGGTTGCAATCCAAACTTAAGACAGATGTTTTTCACCTGCTCAAAGAAGAATCTTCATTAATCTATGTACCTTGCACATTCCATACATATGTTAATGCAGAACTGTGCATTACTTAAGAGAGCTCATATGTTCAGAGAAAAACAAACAAACAAACAAAAAACCAAAGATAGTTCTTATAAGATTCACCCTTGGGGACAGTGATTCCACTGCAGATTGCCTCAATACTGTTTCTTCAAAAGACTTGCTTCCAGAGTGACTTCAAAGAAAGCTGCTGACTACAGATGAACTCTATTCATCCAGCCTTACAGAGTGATCCAGTCAGAACTTCAATTAAGTCTTAACTTTCTCAGCATTAAGAAACTGGACAACAAATGTTACAGTTAATGTTCTTAAGCATTTTCCCAATTTCCTTTAGGCCACCCAAAAGAAATACTATACCCCCAAAAAACAGGAAGCCATTTTAAGAAAATGATATCCCATTCCCTTAAGGCCAGGTGGGTAGGTTTTAGTCCTTCTATTGGGTGAAAGATGCTTGTTATTATATAGGAGCTATTTACAAGTTATTAAATGGTCTTTATCATTAAGAAAACAAGGTGTAGGTGAATAGACTCAGGAGTTTCACTATTTCTTTTTGTTTTTTCCATTCTTCTTTTTTCATTATGTAGGAGAGAGCTTGAAAAGATAAAGGGGTCATGTAGCAATTTTATAGGAACAATAAAAGAGAGAAATTTATTATTGAATCTATTTTTAAATTAAAAAAAGAAAACATTTTATAGCCATAATCTTACACTGGTAAAAATATTTGAATATTGATATATAGTAACATTATATATTTTACATTGGTATAGATCTTTGTATATTTATGTTGATACAATATTAAAGTGATATTTTGTTACATTGGTATATTTTGTTACATTGGTATGGATACAATATTGATACAAAATTTGAGTTATTTTTGTTACAACATACTGTATATTTTCAACTCTTATATAGATATTGGACCTAAGCAACTCATTTGAAGATGTAAAGCTCTAGTCCTTTTTAAGGCTGCCATTACAAACTATTTTGGATGAATAAGAAATGCAAGCTAATAGTCAGCCAATCAAACTCATGATCATGTTAGATACTAGCTTAGTTAATTACTCTTTTTTTTTCACTCCAGACCTATGATTACGGCTTGTTAGAGTTTAAATACTTATCCCTCATATACAACTTATATATTAAAGCTCAAACATTCAAGTGATACTAATAACATGTGGATCATACTTACTTTAAATATACTTACATGCCACTCGCCACTCGCCAATGCTATCCATTGTTATATATAAGCTTAATAAATGAGAATACCATGATATTTTTCCAAAGGAGGGAAGAGAAAGACTCCCAATTCTTCTACCATGCAATTACAGAGAAGAAGCTGTCTATGAACCAGAAAGTTAACCTGATGCCAAACCTATGAGAATAAATATTTTTTAATATTTTTTTAAATAGATGAGACCATTGAACACTAGTTTTTCCTGTTTCCTGTTATTTACTGAAATACTAATTTCACAATGATGGAAAATAGAAACATTCAAAGGAATGACAGAATTAAGAGGTAAAAAAAAATCTAAATGAGTGGGTGAAAATGGAAGAACATAGTTCCAATTTGGTACTTAGAAAGTGGATGGGTAAGTATATAAGATGAGATCAAAGTCTTTAACTAGTTTAACTAAGTAAATGGATGGTTATAATTTCTGTCAAATTAAATCTTAGTAAATTATATTAAAAAGGACCATTTTTTCTACCAAGAATAGTAATATTTTAAGGTTTAAAGAAACCCCTGATGGTCACCAAGTCATTCCATAGCAGTACCACAGTATTTAGACTTTCATACTAAATATTTTTCTGTGTTTAATAATTTCTTCTGCACATACTACATTTATAGGTAGGTATAAATTATTAGGTACCTAAGCTTTGAATTGACATAACAATTGTGTTCTTCTACAATATAGTGTTTATCCATTCTACTCTTTGCATACTTCTCATGTATGTGCTTCAGATGCCCCAGAATGGGATACATGAAGGCAAATACTGAGAACCAGATGATTTCCTACCTTACGTGAAGGAAGCTCTTTGTATTAGCTTCACATCAACTTTAATTATATGTTTCCTTGTCTAAACTTATTTTTATAGAAGCCAGTAGCAATTTTTATTACAAAATTTAGTATTAGTGAGCATATTCCCTTTATTATGTGTGCTTGGTTATTGTACAATTATATTTGAAAATTTAATTGAATAATCTGTACAATGAATACATATGTTTTAACTTCCAGGGTCTGTATTCTTATTTTGCGTTGTACCATCATATTAATCTGATATTTCATAATCCTCAAAAACTTCTCAAAACATTCTCCTTCCAGATTTCACTGTTATCTCTATTTTACTTGTTGTCTTTTCATCCTGTTTAGTAAGCCAAGTGTGAGTATTGGTTTTCAATCTTTTTCATAACTTTTTTGGACAACTAATGGTTTGTGTTCATGATGTCCTGGCTGATTTACTAAGAAGTGCCACAGATCCTTCAGGATTTTCATATAAGAAAGTGTAGCATTTAGCTTCTACTATCCCTCTTTAAGTTCCAGGTACACCAAGCTTTAAAATTTAGATATTTTGAAAAAATGCACTGAGAATAATAACAGCAATAAAATCATATCCAAAGCGTCTTCCTTTCTCCATGTGTATTTGTTTGTTTTTGACCTATTTTTCTGGTGGCTGAGAATTTAATTATCAGCAATTTTGCCTCTCTTGTTGAGTTTACTCACCCTATTTCATATCACTGACCTCAAAATATCAGAAAAATATATCTTATAACTAAATATACTTATAAGAAGATATTTAATTTGAAGAAAATAATCAATAATAGTTTGTGCCAGTGAAAAGGTTCAGAGGGTAAAAGCACTTGCTGTTCACCTTAATGACCTGATTTTGATCTCAGAATCCACATTGTGAGAGGATAGAACCAACCCCTATAAGTTGTCCTTTAACATCTATTAATGCACTCTCACACACACACACAATCCCCCACCCCCCCACACACACACCACCATATAAATACACATATATTTTCTTTAAAAAATAAATTTTAGGTTATACTTTTGGATAATAAAAGAGCAATAAATAAAAGATATTTGAAGAAATATATTCAATTTTACAAAATAATTATCTCTAAATAAATTGATTCCATTTTAAGGTCTATGCTGAGAGGCACAGTTCCTTTGTTTTCAATATGTTTATTCTTTTGTGCAGGCCGAGTCAACTTAACTGACTTGATCACGTACTTAAAATCAGAGGCTTATATATGCACACTGAAATGTCTGCCTTTGAATGTTCATGACAAAACAAAGGAACAGGAAAGCAGCATCTGCACAGCATACAGGAAGAATGTGAAAGAACTGACAATCATTCCATAACCTTAAGAAAATGTGTTCTTTGGAAATAAAATGACACTCCATTCTTAGTGCTTGCACTAAGTTGTACACTGCTCAAGTTTAGTCCCATACAGGAAAGAATGTTTCTCGATAGGGTAACAAATGCAAATCTGATCAGGACAAATCTTCAACAGAAAAGACACATAGCCAGATGGCTTCCTGGCAAAGGAAAGGAAAGACTTGATTAAACTGTCCTGTGATGGCTTCAAATTCAGCTGAGTATTGTTTCCCGAGGCCTCCTTGAAAAGGACATGGGGACACTAGTCATGATTTCATCATGATTCAAGTTTAAGGTTGCTTTGTGATTACACTCATTCTCTATAATTCCTTTCAAGAAAAAAACATTAATAAATTAATTTTACCCAGGAACAGCATTTCCTCATAAATAAACTCTGAGTGGTCTCAGAACTAAATCTTTAAAACCTTGGTACAGACTCACTGATCACAAAGCACATTTTACTTTTCAAGGCAACGCAATGTTAAAATTCATCTACAAGCACAGTCATGTCAAGGTGAGTCAGGATTCTTCATTTTTATGATATCAAACAGGAACAGGAAGGAATGTAAAACTTCTGGCCTAATGCAATCTTGACTCCTATAGGACTTGTTATCTGTGCCTGTCTTTCATCTCTCCCCTTTCTCCGTGTAGGCAAATCATCATTGTGCTTTCAAATCTGCACTGGCTATATATGTAGTATTTGTCAATTACATTATTTTCAACTTCTGCAATGGAAGAAGCAATGGCAATACTTCCTATGATTGGATTCAGTACATGTTTTTTGGATAGACACATAACTCAAGTGAGCAGTTGGCATCTATTTTGGAACTATTGTATATGCTGTGAGAGAGCCTCTGCTCCTTATGCTTTCAGATGCTAGCAAACATGCTATCTCATTACTGTGACATAGTAAAATGTACCTAAAAATAAGGGCTAAGCAGGAAACTAACAACAGCAAAATATCTGAAGTAAATGACTCAGTTTCCAGGCCAGACTCATCTGGATAGGCTACTGAATGCAAATAAAACAAAGTACGAATCGTAAAGAGGCTGATAACAAATTCAAAGGCTTCTGCACAGCAAATGAAGATAACAACAGATAGATGTAATAAAGTACAAAATGAGGGAAAATGCCTAACAGCTGCACATCAACAGAATAGCAATACTCAGATTATATAAAGAATTCAAAAACCTTATCTTCCATGATGACAGACTCCCTTTGTTATGATAGACACCTATCATTATACAATAGTCTGTGAAATTTCCCCTTTTGGGAAGGGGAGTCACAATTCTAGTTTTGAAACTCAAAGACCATAAAATCTTAATTTAAGAACAATGACGAGAAATACAAGAAATATAAGAAATAATTGAAAAGGAAATAAAAAAAATATTAGGGGGATTACATGCGAAAGTTACAGGCAAAAGAATTGGAATAAGTGTGGAACCAAGAGAAGAACATGCCTAAGGAAGTTAAGTGAAAATAAAGACAGAAAGCAAGATAATTCTGCAGGTAATATACCTTAGGAAAAGGCTCCTCCATTCCACTACAAAGAGCTGATACTGAGTCTTTGTCTGGACCTGGATAAGATGGAGACTTTTGTAATGTATGTCTTCTCCAGTTATAACCTGGAGCCATGAAGAGGTCTACAGAGACAGAAACAGACTTGAAAGGCATCAAAATCAAGACATTCTCACCAGAGTGACCCAAAAGCGAGTAGATTTGCCTCTAACTCAGCCTTTTATACCAGTCAACAGAAACTATTCAAGCAAATTACATATTCTGGATACAAGAAAAAGCTCAATAAAACAATTATGTATGCTTGATTAAATTTTTGAAGCTGTGTTAAAGATTATAACAATAAGGGTGGCTCACGAAGTAACAAATAAGGAATCTCTACATACAATCAAATTATATGTAAAAGTTCAAGCACACATTTTAAAGAGAAAACTACTATAACTTATTATGGAAATGTAATATTTTATAAATGAATTTTGAAACTAGACCCTGAAGATAGATTGATTTAATTATCCAATGGGACGATAGAAGAATATAAATATACAAAGTACCTTTCAAAAGTATATGATGACATTCACCAATAACATATACAAGTAATATGAGATGCAACATATGAGAGCAAAGAAAAACTTACTAGAAAAAAATGTAAAACTCTCTAAACTTCACATTAAAACTGGAGACAACCAAAAAGCCCCACAATCCCAGCATGCCAGAAAGGGATACATACATTTGCACACATAGACAAGTCATAAGTAACACTATAAGATAAAGTTGAAAATTTTCTGAAAGCAGGAAGAGAAAAAAATGACCTATCATGCACAAGAAAACAGTGTGATTAATGACTGATTTTTTTTATCAGACACATCAAAACTCCAGACAGAAGGGAAATGCCTTTTTCACTGTACAGAAGACAATAAAAGAAAGTCTGTCAACTCAGAATGTTTATCTAATAAAGTACCCAAAATGAAGAGAAATGAAGATATTCAGAAATATGGGAAAATATACATCTTAAAATATATTAAAAGAAATCTTCAATGATTAAAGGATAGGAAAACCAGGCATAAACTCATCTCCGCAGGGAAAAAAAAAACCCTATAGCAAGTAAATATGGAGCTTTATATATTGTATATAATTTATCTATAAATACTTTCCACTTTTAGATACAGTAAATATTGTTAAAACTAATAATTATAATGTGGCATTATTAACCTAACCTCATACATTAATAAGATATAATGAAGAGAAGGATGAAGGGAATAAAACATGAAAACTTTTCAGAACTAACAGTGTTAATTTGAAAATAAAGTATCAAATTAAGATTCATATTCATAGTTCCTACACATCATCATAATGACAGATGTGATAATGAAAATGAATGATGTGTTTTGAATGTGTATCTGCAAACCTCCTGTATTTGAAAACAAAATTGTCAGCATTGCAAGTTGGTTGGCTCTGGAGTGGGCATTTAGGGTTATATTAGATCATAAAAGTTGTTTTTCACAATGTGATTAATACTTTGTTAACCCAGGAAGAGAGACCTAAATCTGTACACTTCCAATCAACTTATTACGAAAAAATTCTCACTATGTGAAGTCCCCCAATGTTGACATATTGCATTGGAAAGTATGCAGTCCCAGTCACTATGTTTTTAACACAAAACAGACTAAGACAAAGGTGGAATTTTTTTTTCTATAACAAATTCAAGAACACGTAGAAATGGCTTTGGAACTTAGTAGTAGACAGGAGTTGGACAAAAAGCTAGGAAAAGTCTATTATTGGTAGCGATTCTGATAGTGTGGACTTAAAAAAGCAGTAAACAAAATTTCTTAGAGATTGGCTAAGAGGTCCATATTCCGAATATAGCCATTCTTTTTTATTTTTATTTTTTTACAATCTAGCCATTGACCCCCTTCCAGTCTCCCTCCAACAGTTCTTCATCCCATTCCTTGTACTCTCTGTCTCCAAAAGGATCCTACCCCATCACCAGGCCTGCCCAATCTATGGAGCCTCAAGTCTCTCAGCAATTAAGTACATCTTCTCCCACTGAAGTCAGACCGGGCAGTCCTGCTGTATATGTGTCAGGGGCCTTGGACCCTGTATGCTGTTTGGTTGGTGGCTCAGTGTCTAGGAGCCCCCTGGACTTTGGAATAATTGAGACCGCTGGTCTTCCTGTGGAGTTTCCCCCATCTTCTGCTTCTCCCATCCTTCCCCTAATTCAAGCATAGGGGTCCCAACATCAGTCCAATGTTGGGTGTAAGTATCTGTGTCTGTCTCAGTCAGCTGCTGGTTGGGCCTCTCAGAGGACAGCCATGCTAGACTCCTGTTCATACATATTATAACATCAGTACTCGTGTCAGGCCCTGGAGTCTGCCCATGAACCAGATCCCAAGTTTGGCCAGTCACTGTTTCACCACTTTTGTCACAACTTGACCACCTTTCTCTCAGTGTCTTCTCCATTTTTGTCCCTGTAGTTCTTTTAGACAGGAACACTTCTAGTTCAGAAATATTGACTGTGGGTTGATAACACAATCCCTCATCTTGAGGTCCTGTCTGTCTCCTGAAGGTGAAGAGTTCCCTCTGCCTACCGTTAGGCATTTCTTCTAAGGTCATTCCCATTGAGTCCTGAAAGTCTATCACCTCCTAGGTCTCTGGTATTTTCTAGAGGGTCTCCACACCTCCCACTTTCTGAGGGTGCATGTTTCCATTCATTCTGCTGGTCCTCTGGGGTTCTCTCCTATCCCCCAAATGTATACATGATCCTGCTACCCCTTTCCCCTCTCCCTCCCCTCTCCTGCCCAACTCCTTCCCTTCCTCTACTTCCCATGATTATTTTCTTCCCCCTTCTAAATAGGATTGAATTATCCTCTTTTGGCCTTTCTGCTTGTTACTTCTGAGGAATGTATCATAGGTATTCTGTACATTTTGCATAATATGCATTTATTAGTGATTATATACCATGCTTTTTGGATTTGGGTTACCTCACTCAAGATGATATTTTCTAGTTCCATTCATTTGCCTGCAAAACTTATTACGCTCTCATTTTTATTAGCTGAATAGTAAATGTACATATTTGCAGTATCCATTCTTCCATTGTGGGGCATCTGGGTTGTTTCTAGCTTCTGGCTATCACAAATAAGGTAACAATGAACATACTGGAGCACATGCCCCTGTGGAATGGTGGGACATCATTTGGGTATATGCCCAAGAGTGGTATAGCTGGGTGTTCAGGTAGATCTATATCCCTTAACAGAGGAATGGACACAGAAAATGTGGTACATTTACACAATGGAATACTACTCAGCTATTAAAACAATGAATTCATGAAATTCTTAGGCAAATGGATGGAACTAGAAAATATCATCCTGAGTGAGGTAACCAAATCACAAAAGAACACACATGGTAGGCTCTCACTGATAAGTGGATATTAGTCCAGAAACTTGGAATACCCAAGATGCAATTCACAGACCAAATGAAGCTCAAGAAGAAGGAAGAACAAAATATGGATACTTTGGCCCTTCTTAGAAGGGGGGATAAAATGCCAACAGGAGGAGATACAGAGACAAAGTGTGGAGCAGAGACTGAGGGAAAGACAATCCAGAGATTGCCCCACTAAGGGATCCATTCCATATACAATTACAAAACCCAGACATTATTGTTGGTGCCAATAAGTGCTATGTGACAGGAGCCTGATATAGCTGTCAACTGGGAGGCTGTGCCAATGACTGACAAATACAAAGATGGATGCTTGCAGCCAAACATAGCGTTGAGCCCAGGGTCACCAATGGAGGAGCTAGAGAAAGGATCTAAGGAGTTTGCAGCCCCATAGGAGGAACAATAATATCAACCAACCAGACCCCCCCCAAGAGCTCACAGGGACTAAATCAACCGAAGAGTACACTTGAAGGGACCCATGGCTCCAGCAGCATATGTAGCAGAGGATGGCTTTGTGGGACATCAATGGGAGGAGAGACCTTTGGTCCTGTAAAGACTTGATGACCCAGTGTATGGGAATGACAGAACAGGGAAGCTGGAGTGGGTAGGCTGGTGAGCAGGGAGAGAGAGGATGGGATAGGGGGTTGTCACAGAGGAAACCAGGAAATGGGATAATATTTGAAATGTAAATAAAGAAAATATCTTATAAAAAAAAGAAAAAAATAATATGTTTTGCTCTCCTGAGGTTTTTGTTTTTCCATATGAAATTGGGAGTTGCTCTTTCCATGTCTATAAAAAACTGTATTGGAATCTTAATGGGGATTTCATTGAATCTGCATATTGCTTTTGGTAGAATGTCCATTTTTGCTAAGTTAATCCTACCAATATATAACACTTGAGATCTTTGAACCTTCTGAGGTCTTCTTCAATACCTTTTTTCAGGGATTTGAAGTTCTTGTCATACAGATCTTTCACTTGCCTGGTAAGAGTTACACCAAAATATATTATACTATTTGTGGCTATTTTGAAGGTTGTTGTTTCCATTATTCCTTTCTCAGCCCATTTATCATTTGTATAAAGAAAGGCTACTAATTTTTTTGAGTTAATTTTATATCCAACCAATTTCCTGAAGTTGTTTATCAGCTGTAGAAATTCTCCAGTAAAATTTTTTTGGGCTCACTTATGTATTCTATCATATCATCCACAAATAGTCATATCTTTTTTCCCTTTCTTTTTTAGTTTATTTTTTAAGTTATTTACATTTCAAGTGTTATCCCTTTACCCAGTTTTCCCCCTCACAGAATCCCCCTATCCCATCCCTCCTACCCCTGCTTCTATGACAGTGTTCCTCCACCCACCTACCCACCCACCCACTCCTGCTTCCTTGCCCTCAATTCCCCTATGCTGGGGCATCGATCCTTCATAAGCCAAGGACCTCTCCTCCCATTGAAGCCTGACAAGACTGTCCTCTGCTACATATGCAGCCAGAGCCATGTGTACTCCTTGGTTGATGGCTTAGTCCCTGGGAGCTCTGGTGGGTCTGATTGGTTGTTATTGTTTTTCTTCCTATGGGGGTTGCAAACCCCTTCAGTTCCTTCAGTCCTTTCTCTAATTCTTCCATTGGGAACCCCACACTCAGTGCAATCAATGGTTGGCTACGAGCATCCAACTTTGTATTAGTAAGGCTCTGGCAGAGCCTCTCAGGAGACATATACAAGGCTCCTTTCAGCAAGCCTTTCTTAGCTTTCACAATAGTGTCAAGAGTTTAGAGACTGTACCTGGGATGAATCCCCAGGTGGGACAGTCTCTGTATGGCCTTTCGTTCAGTCTCTGCTCCGCACTTTGTCTCCATATTTGCTCCTGTGAGTATTTTGTTCCCCTTTCTAAGAAGGACCAAAGAATGCACAATTTGATCTTCCTTTTTGAGCTTCACATGGTCTGTAAATTATTCTTTGAATATTCAGAGTTTGGGGGCTAATATCAACTTATCAGTGAGTGCATACCAGGTGTGTTCTTTTGTAATTGTGTTACCTCACTCAGGATGATATTTTCTAGGTTGATCCAAATTCTATGAATTCATTTTTAATAGTTGAGTAGTACTCCATTGTATAAATGTACAACATTTTCTGTATCCATTCATTTGTTGTTTAATTTCCAGCTTCTGGCTATTATAAATAAGGCTCCTATGAACATAGTGGAGTATGTGTCCTTGTTATATGTTGGAGAATATTTTGAGTATAGGCACAGGAGTGGTATAGCTGGGTCCTCAGGTAATATTATGTCCAATTTTCTGAGCAACCACAAGACCGATTTCCAGAGCAGTTTTACAAGCTTGCAATCCCACCAACAATGGAGGAATGTTCCTTTTTCTCCACATCCTTGCCAAAATCTGCTGTCACCAGAGTTTTTTATCTTAGCCATTCTGACTGGTGTGAGGTGGAATCTCGGGGTTGTTTTGATTTGCATTTCCCTGATGACTAAGGATGTTGAACATTTCTTTAGGTGCTTCTCAGCCATTTGGTATTCCTCACTTGAGCATTCTCTGTTTTGCTCTGTACCCCATTTTTAATGGGGTAATGTGATTCTCTGGAATCTAACACTTTAACTCTTTATATATATAGGTAGGATATTAATCCTCTATCAGTTGTGGGATTGGTAGAGATCTTTTCCCAGTCTGTTGGTTGCTGCTTTGTCCTATTGACAGTGTCCTTTGCCTTACAGAAGCTTTACAATTTTATGAAGTCCCATTTTTCAATTCTTGAATTTAGACCATAAGCAACTGGTGTTCTCTTCAGGAAATTTTCCCCTGTGCCCTTGTGCTTAGGGTTTTTCCCCAGTTTCTTTTCAATTAGTTTCAGTGCTTCTAGTTTTATGCGGAGGTCCTTGATCCACATGAACTTGAGCTTTGTACAGGAGATAAGAATGGATCAATTAGAATTCTTCTGCCCGCTGACTGCCAGTTGAGCCAGCATCATTTGTTGAGAATGCTGTCTTTTTTTCCACTGGATGGTTTTAGCTCCTTTATCAAAGATCAAGTGACCACAGGTATGTGGCTTCATTTCTGGGTCTTCAATTCCATTCCATTGATCTACCTGCCTGTCACTTTATCAATACCATGCAGTTTTTATCACTATTGCTCTGTAATACAGCTTGAGGTCAGAGATGGTGATTTCACCAGAAGTTCTTTTATTGTTGAGAATAGATTTTGCAATCCTGGGTTTTTTAATTCCAAATGAATTTGAGAATTGCTCTTTCTAACTCTATGAAGAATTGGGTTGAAATTTTGAATGGGATTTTATTGAATCTGTAGATGGCTTTTGGCAAGATGGTCATTTTTACTATACTAATCCTGCCAATCCATGAGCATGGGAGATCTTTCCATTTTCTGAGGTCTTCTTTGATTTCTTTCTTCAGAGACTTGTAGTTCTTGTCATACAGATCTTTCACTTGTTTGGCTAGAGTCACACCAAGATAATTTATAGTGATATCTTTATTTCTTCTTTTCCAATTTGTGTCCTGTTGATCTCCTTTTGCTGTCTCTGCTTTAGCTAGAGCTTTGAGTTTAAGAAAATCCTAGTAAGAAATGAAGAAAAAGATATTAGAACTAGATTAAGGACTATCTTTTCAATATAGTTACAAGATATTTACTAAAAAGAGCATTCTTGTCCTTGTATTGTATAGGATAGACAACTTAAAAATCAAGGAACTAGCAAATTTGGTGGGAGAAATATCCTAATAGTGGAGTCTTCTGTCTGACTAATTTTTAGTTTTCCATGTGAAAGCTGTAATGAAGCTAATTATTAATGTGTAGATTTTGTGTCTATCACAAGCCCCATATTTATGGCAAAATAATATCCATCAGTTTTGTAGTAGTATGATAAGAAATGCATATATAAATTAATCTATGATGTGGCATTAGTAAATGTGATTAATTATACTGTTTCCTATTTCCTTAAGCTTTATAAATTTCAGGGTAGGTTTCCATGTGTCTTAAATTTTCTATTTCTGTAAAGTGACACCTTCAACACAACTCTTACAAAGGAAAACCTTTAAGTGGGGTTGACTTACAGTTTTAAAGGTTTAATCCATTAGTCTATCATCATCATGGTGGAAAGCATGGCAGAATGCAGGCAGAGGTAATGCTGGAGAAGAAGCTGACAGTTCTACATCAGAATCTGCAGGCAGCTTGAAGTGAATGCTATACTAAGCCTAGTCTGAGCATCTTCGACCTCAAAGACCATCCCCACACCAACACACTTCCTCCAGCAAGGCCACACCTACTCCAACAATGCCACACCTTCTAATAGTGCCACTTCCTAGGAGCCAAGCATTCAAACACGTGAGTCTTTGGGGGCCATGCCTATTTAAACCATCACAGAATGTGAAAATAAAAAGTTGTCTTTTCTAATCCATGTGATTGTATTCTCTTTTTTTTACTTTTTGTTTGATTGTCTTGTTAGAGTATTTAAGTTCCTCTGAATTATTCTCTTTGTTCTGTTGAATCCATTGAATTTCCAGATTCATTAATGGAATGTGATAAGCTTGTCAGGTTTTGACTTTGAACAGGTTTTAGAGTCACAGAAAAATTATAAAAGTATATAGTTTCATCATTCTACTACAATCTCTATTTTACTCAGGAATTTTCACACTTTAATTGATCCATAAGAATGGATCAATTAGATCCATAAGAATGGATCAATTAGAATTCTTCTGCCCGCTGACTGCCAGTTGAGTTAATAGATTGGTTACTTTTTATTGGGTCATTGACAATGTTGATCTAATTCATTTGAACAAGGTTTGCACACCTTAAATTTACTGCATAGATTTTGGTATTGGGAAATTTCAAAAAATAGAGACTACATTAAATAGATGTTTCCCATAAAATTTCAGGTCACTTATTTTAGTACACAAGTACTAAAATTTAGAATTTTAGAAATTCTAAATGTAGATTTTTTATTTTTGTTTTTTACTGTTTAAGTTGTAATTCTTTCTTGGTAAACCTTAGTTCCCTTTTTCTTTTTATATTTTTAAGACTATTTATGTTACTATGGACTCAAGTTTATTTCATTATTTCAATTACTATTCAATCAATTACCTTGTGTTTTGTTATTCTCACACTCTGCAAGTTACCAATTTTTTTTGATAACTTTAAAAATAATAGAATTCAAATATTTTTATTCAGCAAACACAAGAGATAGTTTACTTCATCAGCTAGGTCCTTCTTTCCTTCTTTCTTTCTTTCTTTCTTTCTTTCTTTCTTTCTTTCTTTCTTTCTTTCTTTCTTATTCATCCACTCATTCATTTATTGGTACCACTAATGCTGTGGATCAAGTAAAATCTTAATATAAAGGGCATGAACCTAAAAAAAAATGTGTTAATTTTCCAGTCACCAAAGATAGCTGATGTGGGGAAATTATGACACAAATTTTATACACAAATATATTTGCCATCTTAGAATTATTCTTTTAGATAATATAAGTAATTTATTTTAACAGAAATCAAAGCCTAGTCAGTACCAGAAATAAGATATTGCTTGAATATATTTTCTAGTTTCCTTTCATTTAACTATGTTAAGATCTGTTGCACAAAGAGTAAAATTTGATAACACAGCTCTAACTGTAATCGTAAGACTGAGTCATCTGTTCTGCCATCACTGAAGAAACAGAAATGAAAGCCAAAAAAAATAGGGTTTTCTAGTGTATTCTCTAAAAATATGAGTTTGGAGAAGGACAGAAGGAGCTGAAGAGGATTGCAACCCCATAGAAAGAATAACAGTATCAACTAATTGGATCTCCCGAACTCCCAGGGACTAAATCACCAACCAGAGTATATATGAATGGGTCCATTGCTCCAGCTATATATATATATATCAGAGAATTGCCTTATCTCGCATCAATGAATGGGGAGGCTCTTCCTTGGCCCAGTAAAGGCTCCATGAGGGTAAGGAGGGAGGGAGTGGAGATGTGTGGAAAAGCACCCTCTTATAGGTGAAGGAGATGAGAGATGGGATGGCAGGTTTGCAGAGGGAAGACAAGGAAGGGGGAAAACATTTGAAGTGTAAATAAATAAAATAATCAATTAAAAATGCCAGGACAGGGAAGCAGGAGTGGGTGGGTTGGTGAGCAGGGGGAGGGGGATGGGTTAGGAGGTCTTTGGAGGGGAAACCAGGAAAGGGGATAACATTTGAAATGTAAATAAAGAAAATATCTAATAAAAAATTGTACGTCCAATTTTATTCCTAAAATCATCATCATGCTATCTAGGGTTACAGAAAGAAAAATATGATGCATTTTCATATCACATGCACAAAACAAATGTGTCAGGAAGTTTATCTTATCCAAATAATTTCTTTTTGGATTATTATTGTGCATGGAAAATTCAAAGTGCTTTCTCTAAGACAAGGAAATGTCATCACTCCAACTTGTATTTTCTTATATAACACAAGTTTCCTATCACTGCTGTGTCTAGTATGTACAAAAAGAAAGGACCACCTAAGCTGCCAAATCAATAAAATCAACTTTGATGCTAATGCAAGACAGGTGCCTTCAAAATAAATAGGCACACTAGTCAGTGTTACCATTGAGAGTTTTGAAGCAAAGCTCATTTCCATTGTGGGGAAAGGACAAGAAAACACTCTGGTTTGTAATTTATCCACTTAATTATTCATACTTCAGAATAAACTAATCACTCTCACATGATAGATATATTCTTCCTCAAGACACATCTTGACTGCAAAGATGGAAAGCCAAGGCCATTTTTTCTACATGGCTTTAGTTTTCTCAGCCTTTAACTTTTAGGCTGAAAGTAGGGTAACCTGAGTCAGTCAGTCACAAAGGACCATGCCAAAACACCAGAAAGAATACATCATAGTATTCTATCTGTTGGGAATTTTATTCAGTGGGCTCTTTACGGCTGGCTTAAGATACATTTTGCAACTTAAACTTTGACAACTCACTCTGAATTGGCTTTTTATCTCTATAGTTACGCATTTAGAAGCAGAGAAACATTTCTTTTCAATAAACTGCTTATTTTGTGCCTAGTGAATTCACCAAGGCAAGATCAGATTGGGTAACAAATTGACTATGTGTTTTTGTATATCACTCAAAGAGTAATTCCAAACATTGTTAGTTTTCTCTTTTTTCCACTTCTCTGTATCTCAAGGGTGGATTTCAATGGCAAATTTATTTAGGAAAAGAACTTATTACTCAGTCAGCCCAGATACATTTGGTTTCTTCTATAAGACTGAAGAGACATCAAAAACATGCAATATGTTTTCAAAACTATCATAAGGTTTTTCACTTACCACTGACCACTCAGAGTTTTCACATTTGTTGTTAAATCCTCGGTGTAAATTTTAATAAGAAATATTCACTAATGGTTAATTAAGAAAGCCTGGTTGTTATATGAAAAGGCAGATTTACTAAATTGAACTAATAAAATGAATTAACAAAATGAATAACAAAAAGACCCAACAAGCAGCTGAAAGAGTCAGATGCAGATATTTATACCCAATCAATGAAAAGAAGCTGCTGACCCCTGTGGTTGGATTGAAGAAGCTGAGGAGGAGGGTAACCCTGTAGGAGGACCAGCAGTCTCCATTAACCTGGAACTCTGAGATCTCTCAAACACTGGACTACTATCCAGGCAGCATACATCAGCTGATATGAGGTCCCCAACACATATACAACAGAGGATTGCCAGGTCTGGGTTCAGTCAGAGAAGATTCACCTAACCCTCAAGAGACTGGAGGCCCCAGGGAGTTTAGAGGCCTGGTGGGGTGAGGGTGGGAGGATGGGGGACATCCTTTTAAAGATAGGGGTTGTGGAGGGTAGAAAGTATGGGATGTGGAACAGCCAGAGGGTAGACTGGAAGGAGGATAAGATCTGGAGTGTAAAAACAAAAGTAAATAAAATTTTTAAAAGTGTGACAACTTCCTGAAAAAAACAAACAAATAAATAAATAAATAAATAAATAAATAAAAAATCCCAAAAAAGTGTGACAACTAAACAAAAGAAAATTTTGGTCAAACTTTCAATTTAATTATTGCTCTTACTCTCTATAAAGGGAAGTCTCTCTTTGTGCTACTTAAATTACACAGAAATGTAACCAATATGACATTTTCAAATAAGTCCTCTATTAATACTCAGTATATATACAGATCAATTGCAAATGCTGGGCTGGCCTTCTCAATGTAGGACAGAAGCAATGAGACTTCTCCATGCCCCCACCTTCCTGCCCAAGTGCTCCTGAAATACTTCATCCAACTCCTTTCTTCCGTTTCTTTAGCTTTCCCATTATACTGGGTATCTTCACATTAGAATTGTTTGTCCACATTAGATATAAATACCAGCTGTCAATAAAACAATAAAATGCTGTTTTCTATTTGCTGTTGACAATGTTTCTGATATGTAGTGAATGGAATTCTTGAATTTAGAAAAAAATTCATTAACCGGAAGAGTTATAAATAGATGGATTACCTCAATTTGCAGTTTCTTGGAACAATAACATTACTAAATGCAGTTAGTATTTTTTTAGACGTTTTTTTTTTAGTTTTATTAGACCTAAATGCTTTCTTTGAAAAATATTTAAAAGTATCTATTTTCTTTGTATTGTAATTTTTTCTTGTATATTTTCTTTTTTATTTTCTTTCTCAGTAAGAAAATACCTTAATTTACCTTTCTGTCTCATCTGCAGGCCTGAGAAGTCTTTGAAACTAAGAACTTTACCTATGTGCCCTTCCTCCCCATAACCCCGGAGCCCAGTAAATATCCTGGTATGAAGTAGATTCTCAGTCAATATTTTTTTCTTCAAGAATTGAAGCACACAAAGGACATTTTCTCTTTGTTTAGAAAAATGAACCTGGTGATTCTGTAGACATATTTTCAAAATGTCTCATTTTTCATGATTGTGAGCTACTGCATATGGCCTAGAATTCTTGTAAAAGGGAGAAATAGCTACAATTCTTATTTTATAGAAAGTAATAGATTTCACTACATAATTTGAAAATACACTGACTTTTCTTATATTCTCTGGGCTTGCTACAGGCATAGAGAGACCTATTTTAAAACAAAATGCAATTAGTGACTTTCATAAAGGAAAAAAATACTACCTTCATTTACCCTCCTGTGTATCCTGATGTCTTGTGACAGCTCATACCCTCTGTGGACTTGTCTAACAATTCTCACGAGGCAACTTTATACTGTAACAGGGTAGAAATGTAATTGTGCTCTTGTTAAAACATGTTGTAATGTCAGGCACATTGAATTTTAATTCCCTTGGTAGGACCAGATAATCAGGAAATTTTCTAGCTGCAATAGGACTTTGAAATAGCATGTGACATTTTTACATCTGGCCATAATTTCATGCTTTGCCACCTTTGATCAAAGTGTCATCTTAAATGAAGGCAGAGACACAGGAAATGAATGATAGTGTAAATTCACAGTATAACAGATTCATTAAATCTGAAAGTAAATCTTATATGCAGTAACAATACTCCTCCCAAATCCCATGTGGGAATTGAGCCAAATGAATTCAGATTACCTTACAGATAACCACGTATTTTAATTTCCCTAATATTATTTATGGGGAGCTTATTATCTGACAGAAAATTACATATATTCTGGGGTTCTCAAATGCAAAATAAGAAAATATAGACTTTGTTCATAATATTATGGTATGTATTCTATTCTTGAACATGGCCAGAGAATACAGATTTACTTATTTTATGTCTAAATTCTAACATGATAACAGTATGAAGAAACTATACAGTACTAGAATAAAGAAAATCATAAACCAAGAGAACTTTCAGTGGCAGAAACATTAGGTAGCTATAATAAAGCAGAGGGGGAAACCTGTTAAAGCCCTCGGATGCTGTATTATGACATCCTTAGCCTTTTGTTAGGTTTCATCAATTAATACATTTCAAAAGATATCTGAAATGGTCATATGTAGCTGGAGCCATGGGTTCCTCCATGTGTACTCTTTGGTTGGTGGTTTAGTCCCTGGGAACTCTGGGAGTACTGGTTGGTACATATTATTTTTCCTCCTGCAGAGCTGCAAACTTCTTCAGCTCCAGGGGTCCTCTCTCTAACTCCTCCATTGGGGACCCTATGCTCACTCTATTGGTTGGCTGTGAGCCATGGGTATTTTGATCCACTTTTCAATAAGGATCAAAGTATTCACGCTTTGGTCTTCCTTCTTCTTTAGCTTCATGTGGTGACCATTTCAGACATGAATGAGAGGAGAGACCATTGGTCCTGTGAAGGCTCGATTTCCCAGAAGAGGGGACTGCAAGTCAGGAAATTAGTGTGTGTGTGTGGGGGGGGGGTTGGCAGAGGGAGGGGAAGTGGGATAGGGGGTTTTCAGAGGGGTAACGTGGAAAGGGGGTATCATTTGAAATGTAAATAAAGCAAATATCTAACAAAAAAAGAGATGTCATCTGTTTGTCCCAAGGATATTAAGGTAGATACAGATGCTAGTAAAGAATGGCTATTACAGGAGCTTAAAACAGCAAAAGAGTTATTGTAATCAGACAAGTTATTACAAGTTATTTCAATCAGTTAAGGGAGCATTACAACACTACCACAATCATTGAACCTCTTATGAGTTAATCAGCCTTCCAGAAGGTTCCTGTAAGGTGTGGTTCTTTTCTAAACTTCCATTCATGTTTTTTAAATTATTAACGTAACTGAGCACATTGAACACACTTGAAATTCTGCACGACGTTATTACCCATATGAAAACGAGGAGTCATGAATGAATGCTTATTTTGAAGTTTGAGGTTACAAAGTAATTTGATCAAATATTAAATCTTAAATATTAAGATTTAAGTTATTAGATTAAATCAGACTTTAATTTGATAAAATGTTGGCATAGTGGTTGTTTAATAACATATTTATGTAGCTGTTTTATTAGAACATCCTGAAGCCAAATGAAGTAAAAGAGATTATGCTGTATTTTTCTCTGACAGACAAGGATCCTGGAAGCAGCTGTTGCCTGAATCATATTTTCTCATGAGAAAGAATGTGAAAACACCAGGGATTCTAATAATATCCAAGAAAGGAGCCAGGTGATTACCGAGGCTAACCAGGATTGTGTAGACTCAGAAAAATTTGAGACTATAATAGGATTACACTTTCTGTTCCTCAAGGCACTGGATTTGCATATCACACCAGAAGACTTGAGATGCCAGAATGGCTTTAGTAAAGCCAGGATGGTTTCCAACACAGCCAGAATATCCAGTGTTTTCCTCATTGTAAAGGAAAAAAAAATGTCTTCTTCTCAGTACCTGTTTTCAGTCCTCATAGGATTCCATCTGATAGGAAACCACACAGAAGAACTGAATGTACAGAAGTCTCACTTTGAGTGTTCAACATAGGAGTTTAGCATTCAAGAGCAATCATATACTCTCCATATATTTTAAATCCAAGTTTTCACAAGAGTCACATGAGTCATAATTTAGATAAATGATGTTTTTTCTTAATAAATACAAAAGATAGACATTATGGGATTGCATAGTAATACAATCTATCAAACTAAGGTTGCAGATGTTTTAAATATTTTAACAGTGACTAATTATAACAGTGTATACTCTCCACTACCAAGACATTTTCCCATTTCTGACCAAATAAATTGGAGTGAAGGCATTTTTATTACTGCTGAGTATTTAAATACAATTTTTTGCTGTTTTGCTGCTGAGCATGGAAGTGCTATGCCTGATTGCAAGAGATTGTATCGACTTGGAGTGACAAATAGATCAAGGAACTTGCTTATGCAGCATTGCACTAACCAGTCTTTCAGAAACATCTATACATTGCTTTGCAAAATACTCATTCAGGTATAATTTAAACAAATTTAAAATTTTACATTCACTATTTTCAAAAACAAGGAAAAGATTCTTGATAGATCAAAACAGTATAAGGCTTCCTTCTCTGTGAAGGTGGTCACTCATAATATATGAACATTTAAATATAAACATGAATTTAATAAAACTTAGGAACATTGACCTTCTGGTTACATTATCTTCATTTGTTAGCATAATAGACAAACATGGCTGCAACTATAATATGGGGTAATGCTGATATGGGTCATTTCTTTTACAGTAGCAATTTCTACTGAACACTTTGCTCTAAACCATTTCTTTGGCTAAAATTAAGCTTTTGTCTGATATAGAAAAGGCTATTTAGTTATTTAGTTTTAGAAGTTACAGCATGACATATTATTGTACAAAATATATACCATATCTAATAATGTCTATAAATAGATAATTCAAATAAAAATATAAATTTCATTCTTAATTAGCCAAATCTAAAAGAGGAGTCTAAATATCAAATTATGAAAATGAGTACAGCATAATACATGTGTTAATGAAAGAACACTATTATGACCTCCAAGGGAAGACGAGTCATTTGTTCTGGAGCCAAATCGAAGTGAGAGTGGTGAGGGAACCTAGGCTTAGGTTTCACTAGTTTCCATTGTTTCATGACACTTTATAGAAATGGCTATTCAGGGACTAAAGACAACTCAAGATAAATTGTAATTAGGTCTGCATCCACAAATTGAAACCTCTCCATAATCATCAGTTAGTCAGCCTTGTAGAAGGTTTAATGTAAGGTGTGGTTTTATTCTGGGAACTTCTCTCCCCACCGCTTTTTGAAAATAGATTTTTTTTCTCATGTAAAATATCCAGATTACAGTTATTCCTCCCTCTATGCCTTCCAGTTCCTTACCAACTTCCCATCCACTTCTTTTCTGTTTTTCATTAGAAAAGAAGAGGTTTCTAAGAGATAGTAACAAATAAAATGTAATATAATAAAATAAAATAAAACAAAATCATCACACTGAAGTTGGACAAGGCAAGCTAACAGAATAAAAAGAGCCTTAATAGAAGGCAAAAGAATCAGTCTTACTGGTTCACAGACTCAGGAGTTCCTTAAAAGTTCTTTACTGAAAGCTATAGTATACGTGCAAAGTGCCTGATGCAGACCCATGTACCTCCTCTGCTTGCTGCCTCAGTCTCTGAATTCACGTAAACTTTGTTCAATTGGTTTAAAACAACTTGTTTTCCTGATACTCTTCATTGCCTCTGGCTATTATATTTTTCCCAATTGCATTCTGTGGACTTCCTTGAACTCTAAAAGGAAAGACTTTATAAAGACATCCCATTTAGAGCTGTGTGTTCCAAAGTCTCTGTGGTGGTCAAGTCCCAGGATATCTGCCAAGGAAGAGTACTAAAAAGGAGTGGAATCAGCCCAAAAGATAAAAGTATGTTATTTTCAAAAAAACTTAATGGAGTTGGAGACCTGAAGAATTCTTTGACATGAGACATGGAGATGCAGAATTTGTAGTTTACCTAGCTGGTTTTTCAATCTTGTTTTTGTTCAGTATTTCCTCATTATGCTCCACTTCCTCCCTTTTAAAATGGTAAAGTATATCATGTAAAACTCTATGTCAGACATACGTGATATGAATTTTTATTTTGTTTTTATAGAGGTTACAGTTAAAATATTGCCATGAGTCTCAGAAGAAACTTTGAACTTTAGACTTTTAAATTATATTGAGACTGTTAGAGGTTCTTTTGAAGTTGGAGTGAATGCAATATTTGCTTTATGATGTGGCTATAAGCCTATGAGGACCAGATGGAATGTGGTGGTTTGAATGTAAATCATCCCTATAGACTCCAACAGATTGGCACTCTTAGGTATGGCCTTGTTAGAGTAGGTGTGACCTTGATGGAGGAAATCACTGGGTGTGGGATTTGAGGTTTCAAATGGTTCAAGTCAGGTCCAGTGTATCTCTCTCTCTTTTTCTGCTACCTAGTGATCCAGATATAAAACTGTTGACTCCTTTCCACTACCATGTCTTCCTTCATATTACCATGCTTCCAGTCATGATGATAATCAACTAAAATTCTTAACTGTAAATCATTCCCAGTTAATTCTTCTCCTCTATAAGAACTGCCATTGTCATGTTGTCTTTTCATAGCAATCAACTTTGAGTAAGATAATCTTTACTCATAATGTCTGACCGTAGGTCCCTATATTTGTTCCATCTGCTGGAGAAGGAAACTTCTCTGATGATAGTTGAATAAGGCTAGTACCTATGAGTATAGTAAAATGTCATTAGGAGCCATTTTTTCTTCATAGTCCAGTATTATATAGTAATATTTTAGATCCCTGGGCTATCTAGTCTCAGGCTTTTGGTCACCCATGCAGGGTTTTGTGTAATTTGTATTACTTTGTAATATAAAAATATTAAATTAAATAGTCAATTGTGTATCTCCTTCAAACACTCCTTGCCTTGAATCTAGCAATAAATATTAATAGATTAGTCTTATATTGGGCTTTATAATTTATAAAATACTTTCATACATATTTTAGCTTTTCATTGACCTTGTCAAGGCAGTTGGACAGAAAGTATTACTCTTCCAAAGTAACTCCAGGAGTGATGAGGTCAGGATTAGTGTCTAGGTTTTCTGAATTTTTAATGAAAGTCCCTATCTTTATTCTCTGAAGAAATGTGAATAGAATAAACTATGGTCTATAAAGTCTGGTATCTCATCTTCCCATCTTACTTTAAATTTCTGTAGCTTTTAAATATGATCCCCTTTCTCCAAATAAATTTTTAAAATATATACATGAAATAAAGCAAAAAAGTTAAGATTAAAATACTAAATAAAATCAAAACATATCAAGGGGATTCACAGCATGAGGGCCTGAGATTGGCCTATCAATACACAAGGAAAAAGTCAAACACTATTTGTATGTTTGTAATCCAAAACATGCTTCTGGGGAAGCAGAGACAGACAAACCTGGGGCAAACTGGCAAGCCAGTATGGCAAATCAGTAGTCTCCACTTGTACTGAAAGTGATAGAGAGAAAAGTGATGTCACTAATGTCTGACCTCCACATTCAGGCACACGTACACATAAACGTGTTTATATACATATAAGCACAGAGCAATAAAAAACTGAAAGTAATGTAGATACAAATTATAATTAAGTATGTTTCATTTCTACTAAATATGCTTTTTTGTACATAAAATTTATTTAAGTGCAGGAGAATCATTTACATCTATAGGAAAATGTTTTTACTGCTTCCATTGGCATCAAATAGTAGCATCCTTTTGAAATGAACTCATGCTTAGATATAATAATGGATAATGCAAAAGTGGTATCTTAATCTATTCAGGTCATATAAGAAAATATTATAAACTGACTGGCATAGAGACTACTGTCCTAGCTAGTTTTATTACAATTTGACACAAGCTAGTGTCATTCAAAGAGGAGGAAACCTCTACTGAGAAAATGACTTTATAAGATGGAGCTGTAGGTAAACTTTATAAAGCATTTTCTTACTTACTGGTTGATCTAGAAGGGCCCACTCTTGGGTTAGTTTTCCTGTGTGTTAAAAGGATTCAGTTTGAATAAGCCATGAGGAGGACAATTTTCCATGGCCTCTGCATTAGTTCATAGATCCAGGTTCGTGCCTGATTTGAGATCCTGCCTTGGTTTCCTACAGTGACTCAGTCTCTATGCCAAATAAAACCTTCCTACCCAAGTTGGTTTTGCTCAGGGTATTTCATCACAGCAATATTAACCCTATCTTAGACACTACTGGGATTTCTTTCTTTACAGCACTGAAGGTTGTGCACCTCCTGAACAAGGGATCAGTAAAATTTAATACCTGCTACAGGCTCAATACCTTGGCCTTCAATAGTGCCTTTGCGCTCCATCACATGGAAGAGAGGGGTTCCCAGTAGTCTTATAAAGACACAACTCTTACTCATAAGAGCTTCCTTCTCAAAACCTAATCACCTTTTAGTGATGGGCTAACAAGATATCTAATTTGGTAAGGATGCTTACTGTCAAGCATGTCATGCCAAATACACACACACACACACACACACACACACACACGCACGCACACACACACACACACACACACACACACGCACACACACACACACACACACACACACACACACACTCATACATGGGTGCGCAGTCACACCAACAATAACAATAACAGACTACAACAAATGAGATAAAAATTTTATGATAAAAGATTTGGTTGAACTATTTTGTCCACAGCATTTTCTTGGATGAATACAATTTATAATTCAGTCCTAAAACGATTCCACAGAGCATGCATGTTAAAATTGAACATAAACAACTTCTTGAATATGTGCTGATAAAAACATCTAGTTTGAGAGCGAGTTGAAGGTTTTGCATACTTGCAAGATATGAGTGTATGTTCTTCCTTTGTTCAAGGAACCATGCCAAAGTTGGCCATTTCCAAATCCATACAGCTCAACAAGTCCCATGAAGCTATAAAACTCTGGAGCTATATATTTTCACACACAGCTGGAAATGCTGCAGGCATCATTAGGCAAGAGAAAAATTCCTAAAAGTCATCTCATCAATTTTAGGCAAAAGTATTTACATACAGCATTTGGCATGCAAGAGTGAAAGGCAAATTTTGATATTTCCTATGCTAGATTAACTGACAAGTCTTTATCTCTGTAAGTATAGAAAAGCACATGTTTTATTGTGAAATTGTACAAAAAGTTAAAAGCTTTGCTTCCTATAGAATTATCAGTTGTAGCAATGTGTCTGATAACATTAATGACTAAATCAATAGAAAAAAATATGATCATCTTTGATGTTGACATTCAACATGAAACTGTTTACATTTAAATGTTAACTTCTAACAAAATTATTATTATAATATAATAGCACTTTTAGTCATAGATATGAAGTCTAGGTTTTCCTCTTTCACCAACCATTGAGTGCTGACTGTAATTTTTCTCAGTCTACTCCTGCTTGTTAGATATGCCGGGAATATTTGAGAATTCTGTTGTTAGTAGAGTCTTAATGGACTGTGATTGAAATACTAATAATATAACAATTACCACAGATCTTTGATATTGAGGACTCTGGAGACACAAGAATCCTTCTTCATTTTCTCTATTCTTCAAGTCTTAGCTAGTCATCAGCTCTCTGGTAAGGAGGAAGTCGTGGTATTTTCTGTTAAGACCTAGGTAAAATATTAAGGTGTAGATGGAATTTTAAGGCCTAGATAAAATGTTAAGACCTAGGTCCAAGTTACTTTGTTAGCCTGCCATTATAAGGAAACTTTCTCATATATTTCTGCTGTTACTAGGAAACTTTCTAATGCCAGGACTGATTACATATTCTTTTATATTCTGTGTCCTTGGAAACCAATCATGATAAAAATCAATAAAACTGTTTTATATAGTTACCCCAAATAAGCTTGGACCAAACCAACCATCCAACAGCCTTTCTTGTACTTGTGTATAAGCTTTTATGGTATAAGGTGCCCCTAAGGTAGACCTCCAGCATAAGAGAGACACCTGTACCAATATAAGAAACTATTTGGACTAAGAGTTCCATTTTGAATAGTGGTTCAGTAAAGTTTAAATTCCCAAGACCTCTCTGGAAACTCACATCCAACTAAGCAGAAAGAGACATGTAACTAAGAACAGACCTCCTGGTTGGAAAGTTAAGACATGAATGCTAGACAAATCCCATCCTTGTAGACAAGTTAAAACAGGAATGTTAGCAAGGCAAGTTCCCTGCCACAGCTGAATACCCCAACCAATGGGAGCCAGATAAATGTACAACAAAGACATGTTCCTAAGGAAATCCCCTATCCTTAATTCCTGATTGGTGAAATAGCTTGGCATAGATGTGTAGGGAATTTGGGCTTTAAAACCTTGTAGGATCTTAACTCAGAATCGTGGTTCAGTTTATGAATCTGGTTGACCAGCACTGGGTAATATGCTCAGTAGACTATCCCAGTCTGACTAAGATTGGTGTTTGTGAGGTGTGAGGTAATTCTTGGATCTCAACATTTACAATTTGAAAACCTTGTTAAATTATCTCTATAGCTTTGATTTTCTATAGCAATAATTATTAAATCTGAGATATTTCTATGCCTGATGTCTTTTGGTACATGTCTCATAGATGTAGTATCTCCAACATGTTGAGAGCTTCATCATAATTATGATTTCACTTTCACAGCTTCATGGCTTCACCTTAAAAGTTTTATGGAATGACCTTTCATACTCTTCTTATAAAGACTCTAGCTGGTGCTTGAATCACCAGCTTCCTGGAAACACAGAAAAATAATCCATGATCCCCTGACAATTCCATCCTTTATTCCTTCAAAATCAGAGCCATGTGAACAACACTGTTGCATTCCCATGTTTTGTTGCCCAGGGTATTGGATCTCAAGCCTCTTAGACCAAATATGCATCTGCTTTTGTATGATAGAGCTATTGGTTTCTCTGAGCAAGCAGCCACTAACCCTTCTCCTTTAACAAGTTGGAAGCTTTGGCTTATTGAATCTTGCCCAGAGAAGGTTCTTCATTGCAGAATATTTGATCATACTGTAAACCAGCGATTGTATTATTTACTGGAAAAAAACCCCTGTTTTTAGTTGTGATACAGCTCTGCCCTGACACACAACTTCAAACCAAGAGCTTTCTGTTTATTGTAAACAGGATTATATAAAGTTAGCCATAGGTCAAGAGATGGAGATAGAAATAAACAGAGAGTAAGAGGAATTCAAAAGGGCTAATAATAGATACACAAGAAATATAAAGTACGAAGGAGAGACTTTTAGTTTGGGGGATTTTAGAGATGGTGTGAAGAAAGAACTTCCTTTAGGAATCTTGGCTATAGAAGAAAATTGAATAAGTGATTTCTTTGCCTCTTTTAGCTAAGAGGCCTTCACCCTAACATCTGGCTTCTGAGTCTTCTTGGTAAAATCAAACAATTGAGATTTTGTCAAAAACAATAGTCTTTCCCATTGTTCTGGCACAAACTGAGACCTCTCTGTAATAGTTATCATTTCTTTAGCAATTACAGCCATTTGTTTTACACATGCCTTGGCTAAAAAATTATTCTTCCTACTACTTCCTAGTTTTTCTTGGAAAATACAAACTATATTAGAATTTAGTTTTGGTTCAGTTGCTCTTTTTCATTGTAGACCTACATAAAAGCTATTTTTTTTTAATAACACTTCTTCAGACTCAGCATTATACTGACCAAATTTCTTCTATCAAAGAAAACAGTTCATTGCTTATGTTATGTTAATTCTCAGGATAAGAGCATGATTTAGTATGATACTTTTCTAAAATATCACATGAACCATCGTCTAACCATGTTTTTAATACAGTTTTTGCGGTGCCTCCATAATCCACAAGTATTCTCAGCACCACTGCCTTACAGACTCCTGCTCGAGTGGTCAATTTTGCTCTGCTTACAGCATTGAAAACACTTTTGTCCATTGGTTGGGTGCAAATATCTGCATCTGACTCTTTCAGCTGCTTGTTGGGTCTTTTGGAGGGTAATCATGATAGGCCCCTTTTTGTGAGCACTCCATAATCTCAGTAATAGTGTCAGGTCTAGGGGCCTCCCATTAAGCTCGATCCCACTTTGGGCCTGTCACTGGAGCATCTTTTCCTCAGGCTCCTCTCCATTTCCATCCCTACAGTTCTTTCAGACAGGAACAATTATGGGTCAGAGACTTTACTGTAGGATGGCAACCCCTTCCCACACTTGATGTCCTGTCTTTCTGCTGGAGGTAGGCTCTAGTTCCCTCTCCCCAATGTAGGGCATTTCATCTAAGGTCCCTCTCTGAGTCCTGAGAGTCTCTCACCTCCTGGGTCTCTGGTATATTCTGGAGGGTCCCCCCAACCTCCTACCTCTCAAGCTTGACTGTTTCCATTCTTTTTGCTGGCCCTCAGGGATTTCAGTCCTTTTCTCCCACCCAATACTTGATCATGTTCCCCTCTCTGCACCCTTCCATCCCCTTTCTGTCCCATGCTCCTCCCTCCCCCCTTGTTCTTCTTCTTCCCAAGTATGACTGAGGCATCTTCACTTGGACCCTTCAGCTTGTTGACCTTTTAGTTCTGTGGGCTGTATCTTGGGTATTTGGCACTTTCCCCCCCCTAATATCCACTTATTAGTGAGTACATACTATGCATGACCTTTTGAGTCTGAGTTTTTTCACTCAGGATGATATTTTCTAGTTTCATCCATTTGCCTGCAAAACTTAGGATGTCCCATTCTTAATAACTGAGAAGTATTCCATTGTGTAAATGAGCCACATTTTCTGTATCCATTCTTCTGTGGTGGGATATCTAGGTTGTTTCCTGCTTCTGGCTATCACAAACAAGGCTACTATGAACATAGTGGAACACATGCCCCTTTGTCATGACAGGACATCTTTTTGGTATATTCACAGAAGTGGTATTGTTATTTCCAATTTTTTGAGGAACCTCCGGATTGATTTCCAGAGTGATGGTACCAGTCTGTATTCCCACCAGCAATGGAGAAATGTTCCTCTTTCTCCACATCCTTGCCAACATGTGCTGTCACATGAGGTTTTGATCTTAGCCATTCTGATTTGTGTAAGGTGGAATTGCAGGATCCCCAGTAGGAGGACCTGCAGTCTCAATTAACCTGGATCTTTCGAGGTCTCTCCAACACTGGACCACCAACCAGGCAGCATATACCAGCTGATATTAGGCCCCCAACACATATACAGCAGAGGACTGCCGGGTCTGGGTTTAGTCAGAGAGGTTGCACCTAACACTCAAGATACTGGAGGTCTGGTGGAGTGGGGATGGGGTTGTGGACATCCTCATGGAGATAGGAGGGCGAGGATGAAGTATGGGATGTGGAACAATTGGAGGGTAGACCAGGAGGGGAATAAGATCTGGAGTTTAAAATAAATAAATTAAATAAATAAATAAATAAATAAATAAATAAATAAATGAAAAAAGAAAAGTTCTTATGAAAAAATGTTCATCACAGATCTATCCTGTTCTTGATGCCAATTTTTTATATTACTTAAATTTCATTACTGTGATAACATATCATGACCAGAACCATAGGTTACAGAATTTAGTTGGGTAAATACTTCCAGTGGAAGAAATGTCAGCAAGTGGCAAGTATGATTGCCAAATATTGAAACTTATTGATTTACCAGAAAGCAAATAGAGCAAACTGGAAATGTTATAAGACTATGAACTCTCATAGCCCATCCACAGTGATAAACTTCCTCCAACAAGATGGTATCTCCTAAAGGTTGCACAATATCCCAAAACTCTGCCACCAATTTGGGGCCAAGTATTTAAATGCCTGAGTCTTTTGAGAAATTTTATTCATTGCTGTACCCTTCCTTCAGCCTTGAGTGGTCTAAATCAAACCTTGTTTGTCATAGTCACCTAAGGACCTAGGTGAAGTCTATTGTTTTGCCACAACTGAGGCTTCCTGCAAGAAGCCACTACCTGCTGAGAAGTTGAGCTTGTTTTTCTGATGATATCCTGGCAAAGGGGGGATTGGCTTCCCCCCCCTATATATTTCAGAGTTAAGTTATTAAACACTGGGCCTTGATCAGAACTTTGTCTTGGCTTTGTTATTTCTCTAGCCTGTATGTTCTTTTTCAGCCTCAGCTTTCCTTCCAAGTGTACCCAGTTTAACCAAAGCTGCTCGACAACTACAGGTGGCACTCGAATGAGGGGCCTGGACATGGAGACCAACTGAGGAAATGCCTTCTTTTGTGAGTTCCACAGAAAATGGAAGAAGCTATGTATCATGTTGTTAAGCATGGTGCTGAACAACATACAGCATTAATTAGCACTATAAATTCCATCCTTTGAAGACTGTTGATTGCAAAGGTGCAAAGAGGATACAGGCTAGACTGAATCAGTGTAGGCTCAACGTTGATATCAGCTAGGGTGTGACAGCACATTGGAACGGCGAATTTTATAAGCAATTGTCCTAAGTCTAGAACTACATCATGCAAGATATTGACCACAACAATCATTTACTATAGTATGCAACAGACATACTATTATACTGTGTCTCACAATGAGAGATTTTTTTTTCTTTGATTTACTCTTTCTTGTAAGAATAATTGTATAATGGCCAATCCTAGTTTTCTGCTCAACCAATCTTGGAATAAGAACCTGAATTGAGAAATTACTTCCATCATATTGGCCTCTGGGCATGTCTGTAGGGCATTTTATTAATTATTAATTGATGCAAGAAGTACCAGACCACTATTGGCATTGTTATTATTGGCCAGATGGTCTGGGTTGTAGAATAGAATTGCTGAGCAAACCACAGGGAACAAACCAATAATCAACTCTCCTCAACGGTTTCTACTCTAAGTTCCTTCTTTGAGTTCCTGCATTGGGTTCCTATAAAAAGAATTAAACTATTTATTACTCAAGTTGCATTTCATTAGTATGGTTTATCACCACAACAGACAAACAATAATAGTATATTCCACAAAAATATGTTGAATCAATTTAAGAAGGGAAATATGCTTGTATTCTAGAATAGCAAGCCTTTTGCCTCAGACTGCCAAGTGGTAAGATTGCTTCTCAGCCTGGATGAGAATGTTTTAATGAAAGCAACATTTGACTGAAAAGAATAGAATCAAATGTATCCTTATACTAGATAGATGTGTGAATGTTAAAGGTGGGAAAACTGTAATGATCATAGTGTGTTCAGTAAAGAGTGGGGATATTATATTCATATAAGCAGAGACGTTTGGTGAGAAGAGTAAGAAGACAGTTGAAATGTTAATGAGAAACCATATTACTCTGTCGTCGAAAGTCTAGGTAAACAACTTTGAATATATTAGACTATAAAATTAGGTGTAGAAATAATGTAAGGCTCACCAACGGTATATCTACCAATTTAGTACATGAATTGCAAATGCTTCAAATTTTACAGGAGAGGAGAAAATAAACTTTTGCACACAATCTGTATTTTGAACTGAACCCATTAATTAAATTTTGAACTCAAGCCCAAGATTGATTAAAGTCCCAAAACCATATAGATTACTAGCATATTTAAGCCAGCTGTAAAGCAATTTTTTTGGAAAACATAAAAAGAAAGAAATAAACCAGTATTACTTCAGTATTGTAAATAATTTTTCATAATACCCTTAAAATGTGTTTCACAATAGAATTTTTAAATTTTCAGAGGTTTCAAAGAATCATGTAAAAGCTTGTAAAGACTATTCTAGAAATTACTGTATCTTATGATTTAGTTACTTATTTTATTACTGCAAAAAGACTCCATGATGAAAGCAACTGAAAAAAGAAAATGTTTAATTGGGAACTAGCTTACAGTCTCAGAGGACGAATCCAAGATCATCATAGCAAGGAACATGGAATCAGGTAAACAGGCATGGTGCTGGAGCAGTGAGAGTTTACATCTGATCCATATGCACAAGGCAGAAAGTAAGAGTGGGCCTGGCATGGGCTTTTGATCCCTCAAAGGCTATTCCCAGTTACAGACCTCCTCTAATATTGCTATACCTTCTAAGCCTTCCTAAAAAGTCTATTACCTTTGAACCACACGTTTAAATATAAGAACCTGTAGTGTCTATTCTCATTCAAACTACCACAGACCTTAAACTTGAGCAAAGATTTTAAGACAGAGTGAATAGGGTAGGATCAAAGGAGTTAACATTTATAAAGGGACTACTGTGTGCAAATCTGACCCTTGAATATGGAACCTAATAGAGGTATGTGGCAGGAAGTATTAGCTACACTTACCAAGTTGATAATCAAAATTTTATTACAGGAATAAATCATACACGTGCTTTGAGAGACAACTACGATTTAACACACAACAAAATATAGGCACCTACTATTTTTCCATATTTTTTGAATTCATACTGTGGCTTTTGATAAGTTCTTTGTCTCAAATATTAAACTTAATTTCAGCAATAACATGTTATCATGCTATCTTGTATTTAAGTTGACTCTTAAAATTGGAGACATGCTACATGGCACAGTATTAGTGATATATTTGTCAATTCTTTCTACATGAACAAATAAGGTTTTTAAGTGAATATGAGACAAAAAAAATAAGAGTTGAATAAATGACTTGCATGAGAAACAAGCACCTAGAAACAATAGTAAACAATTCTTTACAACTAGTTCAATACCCTCAAGTCGTCAAGTATGTGAAATTAACCATCCATGTTTTCAGCTTTTCAAAATGTAGTAATTGATGGAGATGTATTGGAGCCTTTGTCTATCTGACTCTGTCTGCCACTTGAGGTCATGGTGACAGTATAACTCAAATCTTAGAGCACACTATTATCCATAAAACATAGTTATGATTCAAATTGATGAAATACTTCCTAACACATTCTGCTTCTTAAGTATAGTACAGGCTCTACAATTAGCACCGTTAACAAATATTTTGTAATAGCAGACCTGCAAGCCTAAGTTCTGTAAAACAGTGGTGAATTCATTTTAAAAGGAGCACTGTCACCCTATTTAGGGATCAAAATCAATAGTAGACAGTAGCAAGGCAAAACTCAGTCCTCTGAGTTTTTTAGCAATTACAGGAGATAGATTCCAGGGTCTACAAGAAAACAATAGAAGCACAAATAAAAATTGAAAGACATTGGCTGTGAAGGTTAGCCAAATTGAGGAGGGACATCTAATAACTCTTCCGGTGTGTACAAATTGAGGGTATCGATTATTCAGCTCAGGCACCAAGCACCTGACCAACAGATATTATGTCAACAAAAAAATATTATAAATGGTACAAATAAGTCATTAATTTGGGGGAGAAGTATAGAGATTTTGTCCAATGTAATTGATTTTTACTTTTAATTATATATAAAATATATATTTAATTAATTAATATATATTAATTTATATTAACTAATATATATTATAATTATATAATTATATTTAATTATATATAATTAAATATATATATATATTGAATGTGAGAAAATCTGGAAACATTTCACATTATCATTGACATTAATGAAACCTAGAGGTATAGGTAAAATACAGAATATTTATATTTTTTCATCAATAAGCATAAAGTAATATGGCTAAGAGCAGAAACATAGAGTTGATCATATCTATTTTCCTTCTAAAATTAATATCCTATTTTTCTTTCTTCTTAAAGTTTCTAGTTAAACAAAAACAATGTATAAAACATGGCATGCTTTTATATAATATGACACTTGAATATACTTAACTATATATACTCATTTTTCCACTGTGAGTTTTTTTGTGGTGAATGTTTAGAAGTAGGTTAGAGATTAGGCAGCATTAGTACAGTGCCCATTTTAGGATCTCCTCTAACATCTATGGCTTTTCCAGTGTAAGACACAATTCCTGTCTTGTTAAGAAGTTTTTAAGTACCCTAAGAAGCCTGTTTGTACAGTGAAGTACATACATGCCACTACTGAACCCTTGGGTAACTATGTTAACTTGTTAACTTGGCTGTCTTGTTATGGTTCACGAATATCATAGTCGTTTAGGACTACTGCTTGCTTCTTTCTCTTGGAAGCTTAACTCCTTCTGGAACCATGAATGCTAAACTTCAGTAAGGACATTTTCAAATCAGTTCCAGATTAGAGAATTCTGGGACCTGTGTCTTAAGTGGGTGGTGTTTTCATTAATAGGGACTTACCTTTAACCCTGGGTGTAATAGTAATACACTGCAATATTTGAGAAATACCTTGAACTACAATGATCAAAATATCAAAAGAGGACTTCTTTTGTCTAGTATTGGGATCTTTGTTAGGTGACCTTTTTCTTTTGGAGGGGTCATCATCAATACTGAGGGGAAGATTTTATTTAAACCATAAATGTATATTTGTGGTTTAAACCATAAGTGTATATTGTAGGTGGGTGGTTTTATGGGGGGTGTAGATAGTTAATAGAACAATTCCTTATGCCTTTTCAGACACTTTCCTCTTTCCTTCTGTATTTACTCTGCTCCCTCATGAGAATCCCTAAGCTTTATCCAGTCCGCCTACTGGTACTCTGATATTCCACTTTAATTGCTTTTTTTTAAGTCCATGAAGATACTATAAAAATATATTCATATATGTATATACACACATATATATATACACTGCATAAATATATAGTAATACATATATTTCAATGAGTATAATATATTACATAAGACAGAGAAGCGAGAGGGGGTTGAATGGGGAAAAGAGGGAGGGAAGGGGTCTTATGGGACTTTCGGGGAGGGAGGAAACGGGAAAGGGGAAATGATTTTGAATGTAAATAAAAAAAACTTAGAAAATAAAATAAAAAAAATTACATAAGATATATTTATGTAAATAAATACATAAATGTTCAAAATACATATAACAAATATATATATATAATAAACTATATATTATATATATATATATATAATAGAAATGGTGGGTGATTTCCAACAAAAATATATGAACATAGCCAGATGGGAAAGGAGATATTATTGCTGCTACTCTAACAGTACAAAAAAATTGGGGGAAAACAATTTGAGAAATTTCTGGAAGCATTCTACTGTGTCATTAACATTTATAAAAGTTGAAAGCACAGGTACAATATAGGATATATGAATGACTGGTGAATCTTCCTCCAGTATCTTTGGGCAGTCACATTGACTCTGCAAAAGCTTAAACAGTATTTGAAATGGCTACAATGATTCTTCTTACAACAAGAAATGAAAAACACCAAACTAATTAACACAAAGCTCAGATAATATTGTCTTCAATTTATTCTCAGCAAGCCACAACATTTCAAAATTAGCAATATAATGATATAAGGAAAGTGATCATTTCTGACTTGTTCTACTAAGACTGAACTATTTAAATATATTAAAAGAGGAGTACAAGAAATTGGATAGAAATCACCTCAGTATTAAAGTGAAGAAGAAAAATATTCACTTTAAAAGTAGTAATTTTAGAAGCTTCATTGAATATAACACAAACTAAACTCTTCAAAATATATTCCTTTTTAGTCAAATATAATGGACAATGATGTTTTAAAATATTTGTTAGTCTCAAAGATATTTAAGAATATAGTGCATATATAGACATATATATTTAAGCTCAATGAAAGTATCATCTTTAAAAACTATTTATAATAAGTATTCTCTGAATAGAATTTAAGAGAAGAAATTAAAATCAGAATGGAAAGAAAATATAACAGCTTTGAAGTTAAAAAACAAAGTACAATTCTGTGAGTCAAGTATAAGACTTTTCCCACGCTGAGAAAAATGGAAGTTAAAATTGTAAAATGGCTTTAGGAAAAGCTTCTGTATCTGTGGACATAATTATGGCTGTAGGTAGAGGAACAGGAAATCCCCCAAACACTGAAACTTAGCAGGATGCCAAAGTTCACTGGGTCAAAATCCAGCAAGGGTGGACTCTGTAAAGAGGAAAAATATCTGAATGTGGATTTTCTTATGAACTTGGCCAAACCTTTTCAACTTGATATTAGAAATATTACATTTTATGTGCAAGAGGCACTAACAACCAAAATCTCCAAAGTGAATCCAGCATTAGATTCCTATGCATAAAAATCCAGAAAGACCAACCACTTACTGCGTAAAGAAAGATTGTTTAGGGGAAAAAAAAATAAAAAACAAAACAGCCTAGGTGCAAAGAGCACTCAGATGTGCAAGGACATACTTAACTGTCCAGGCATGGTGGAGTGGACTGTATGCAGCAATCTTCTCTTCAAACAGTAGAAAAAAACTGGACAAAATATTTTAAAATCATATTACGAATGATAGGTGACAGGATTTTATAAAAGCCAGTATTGGAGAAAAGTGAAGTCAAACTATAGTACTGACAATGGCCTTTCCATCCATGTAGTCTGGTGACTGAAAAGGTATTACAGAAAGGTTGATAAGGCAACAGAACTTTCTCATGGGTAGAGAGTGAGGAAACAAACAAAATGTAAATCAACCTGCCAATGGGTGAGAGTTCTGGTACATAACTGAGGCTTGGAAATCTAAAGGGCTACAAATTATAATTAAAGCTGAACTGGAAATAAGCCAGGGAGTAAAGCCCAGCTGTGATCATTTCAAATGCTGGTCATATTAATTAGACATGTCATATGCCTTCCAGATGAAAAAGCAAATTCTCTCTGGAAAACGCTAACACTATCCAGACGTTCAAAGCATCTCTGTAATTTCACACACAGTGTTTAAATTACAGTAAAAATGATGCTATGTAGATAATGAGAGGACAATTTTTATGAAAACAGAACAATGAGAAAATAAATAATAAAAGCAGAATATTAGAGGAAGCATAGAATATACATTCAAGAAACAAAACTGTGATAAACACAATGATTAGTCAAAAAGATAACATGGGTGATATAGGATAAAAATGGAAAATACACATGAAAGTCTAAGTAATAAATTTCAAACAAAAGAAGCAATATTATGGGAGGAGGTGAGTCCAAGCTGCTAGTCCAAATAACATTAGAAATGAAAGCTGTTTGTGAGAGCGGAAGCAAAACCATTCTGCATCAACATCATTCTCTATACACTGTCCTGTGTGGTACAAGCTAAACAGTATGTTTTGTATAATAAACTAGTTGCTATATTTGACTGCAAGAAGTTCAGGGAAGTGATGGTAAAATCATTACAATTTTTTTTACTAGACTCAAACAAATAACTGTCTGCAACAGTGGGATCCAGCTTCCTCTGGGAATGAAGTCATACATAAGAAAAAAAAATACTCCAAGTGAGAATGGAGGAAAAAATGGAAACAGAGGAAGTCACTGGAGATACAGACGGTTATGTAGAGAAATATTTACAACTATTTATGCACACATGTGTTCTGGCAGTTGAACAGAACTAGGAGCAACAAATCCATCTACTACCCACACACTGTTTTCCAACTCTGTTGTCCTATAATGAAATGAATATTTCTTGCAGAAACAGCAACATTTAAGTCTTTAAAGTATATAATGTGGTATTTATTTTAAATCAGAATTAAACATGCAGTTTGTATTCTGTGGAGGAATATATTTGTATGCAACATATAATTTTCTGAAAAAAACTTAATCAAAGGTTTAAAAATATGACAGAAAGCAAATTTTCAAAAAAGAACAAAAACAAAAAGTTAAACAAAACCCTCAAATCCATTATATTAAAAATAACAGAATATAATAAATATAGACTAGGCTTCTGACTTTGTGCTTAATAAAAGAAAACTGACATTTAAAAATGAAATCATTTTTTTAGCAGCTAAGTAATATTTCTTGGGTAAAAGTACTATATTATCTTAATCCATTGTTTCGTCGAGAGACATTTATGTTGTTTCCAGTTTCTGACTATTGCAAATAGTCAGATATTGCTATGAACATAGTTGAGCAAGTATCCTTGAGGTATGGTGGAGAATATTTTGGATATATGCCCAGGAGTGGTCTAACTGGGTTTTGAGGTGGAACTATTCCTAATTTTCTGAGAAACTGTCAACTTGATTTCCAAAGTGGTTTTACAAGTTTGTACTCCTACCAGTAATAGGGGAGTGTTACCCTTGCTCCACATACTCAAGCACAGGTTGTTACTTGAAATTTTTATCTTAGCCATTCTCATGGGTATAAGATATAATCTCAGTGTCATTTTGATTTGCATTTCCCTGATAACTATGGATGGTGAACATTTCTTTAAAGTGATTCTCAGCAATTAAAGATTTCTCTGTCCCAAAGTCTCTATTTAGCTTGGAACTTCTTTTTTAAAACTAGGATTGTTTGGTTTGTTGCTAACTTCTTGAGTTCATTATGTATTTTGGATATCAGCCCTCTGTCAGATGAAGAATTAGTAAAGATCTTTCCCAAATCTGTAGGCTGAATTTTGTCTTTTGGACAGTGCCCTTTGCCTTATAGAAGCTTTTCAGTTTCCTGAGGTCCTAGTAATTAATTGTTGATCTTAGTACCTCAACTATTAGTATTCTGCTCAGGAAGTTCTTTCCTGTGCAATACATTCAAGGTTATTCTCCATGTTTTCTTCTATCAGATTTAGCAAAATGATCACCTCCTGTAATCAAGCAAGACCTCCAATGGAGGGAAGGGGATACAAACCCAGTCACAAAATCTTCAACCCACAAACTTTCCTGCCTATAAGAGGTATAGAGATAAAGAGAGCAGAAAGTGGGGGAATGGCCAACCAATGACTGGCACACCTTGAGTCTCATGCCATGAAAGAGAGCCCACCTCTGACAGTATCAATAATATTTTGCTCTACTTACAGGTAGGAGGCTAACATAACAATCATCTGAGCAGCTTCAGGTGATGGAAACAGATGCAGAGACCCATAACCAAACATTAGACAGAGCTCTGGGAATCTTGTGAAAGAGCAAGCGAAAGGATTGAGAAAGTCAGAGAGACCAAGGACTCCCACACGAAAACCTACAGAATCAACTAACCTGGGCACATAGAGGCTCTTAAAAACTGAACCATGAACCAGAGAGTATACATGGATCTGACCTAGTCCTCCTACATATATGTTCCAGATGTACAGCTTGGTCCTGATATGGGACCTCTTACAACAGGAGTAGGGCCTGTCTCTGACTGTGTTGTTTGCCTTTGCACACATTTCTCCTAACTAGACAGTCTTGTGTAGCCTCAATAGAAGGTGTGTCCAGTCCTACTAAAACTTGATATGCCAAGGAGGGTTGGTAGCAATGGGAGGCCTTTCTCTAAGGGGAAAGGTAGGGGGACAAAGGGAGAGGGGAAATGAGAGGGGAAGCCTGGGAGGAGAGGCTGGAGGGAAATCTCTGATCAGGATATAATATATATAAATAAACTAGTTAATGAAAAAACATTTTTAAGAAATATAAAATAAAAGGAAAGGCTATCCAGAGAATATCCTATCTAGGGATCCATGCCATCTGCAGTTACTAAACACAGACACTATTGCTGATGCCAAGAAGCACTTGCTGGAAGGAACCTGGTATAGCTGTGCCTAGAGAGTCTTTGCTAGAGCCTGACCAGACAGCTGCGGCAGCTCGCAGCCAATCATTGGATTGAGTGCCGGATCACCAATGGAAGAGTTGGAGAAAAGACTGAAGGAGCTGAAGGGGTTTGCAACCCCATAGGAAGAACAACAATATCAGCCAACCAGGGCCCCAACCCAGAGTTCCCAGGGACTAAACCACCAACCAAGGAGTACATATGGAGGGATCCACGGCTCCAGCTGCATGGGTAGCTGATGATGACCTTAACTGGCACCAATGTGAGGGGAGACTCTTGTTCCTGTGAAGACTTGATGCACGGGTGTAGGGAAACAGTAGGGCAGTGAGGCAGGATTGGGCAGATGTGAAGGGGAGTACCCTCATAGAAGCAGTGTTTAGGGGAACTGGACAGGAGGTTTGCTAAGAAGAAACCTGGAAAGGGGATAAATTTGAAATGTAAATAAATAAAGTAATTGATAAAATAAATTAAACATAATCTAAAGAGGAAATGTATTTAAATAAGCCAATTATGAAAACAGAACAAGTATATATGTAGATTTTATTCAGCAAAGCAGATGCCTGTGGGTCTTATACTCTTTTTGAATATCCTCTATTCATTACCAAAGCCACTTCAATATTTTTGTTATTTGTTCCAGAAGCACCTCACTGCTACAAACTCAGCTGTTATAATAAAAAGCTAAAAAATGGGTAAAAAAAAATGAAATCAAACATTTTCTAGAAATTCCTCTCGTATAAATATTATCAACAATCTCACAAACTAACATGAATCTTGTATGAGAGTTAAAAGTACTTTTGTTTACAGTCAAAATAAAAATTGTGAATTAAATTTCATCAATAGGATAATACATATTATAATATGTTCATAATGCAATATCATTGATAAAATACTAACAAACCCTATATGTAGCAGTACATGTCACTAAACTTTGAATGAAAAGGTAATAGATTGACACTAATATCTAAAGCATGATATATTTTATAAATAATATTTCATGCAATAAGAATACATTGTATGTTTATATTATTTTCCTTTAATGATTGATCCAGTGGTTTCCTCACAGTATTCTCCTTAATTTTAGATCCAGTGATTCCCTCACAAGGTTTCCTTTAACTGAGGAAACTACATTCCTTTCCATTAAATGTGAGAAGACATGGTGGTTTGTTTCCTGTAATCGAGGTGGGTGCATTGAGAGTGTTTCTCTGGACTCAATATTTCTACCTTGCTCTCATGGTTGACTGAATCTCAGGAATCACTGGGTTGTCGCAGGACATTTAGCTTTCCTGAAGGTTGTTCAGGGTGGGAGGAACCAAAAGGTGTTTTAATCCTATAGCAGATTAATTGGAAGCCGCAAAAGGAAATAATATTATGTTATATATTAACAACTGTAACTGAATAGTTTATGTAACTTAAAAAATGAACATGTTTAAATTAAATGAAACTTTATTAGCTAAACTCTAAATATTGTATGCAGAATTCAAAAGTGTAATTATTTTCACAGCACAGTAATTGTATATTGAGATATTTTTTAATTATAATCACATAACAGAATTAGATAAGTAAGAAAATCAAATAAAAATTAATATGTAAAATTTCCCTATATGTATAATTTTATTACATAGAAAATATCAAGGAAAAGTATTTAAAATGTGCCAAGTATTTACAACAGGATCTTAGAAGTAACATAACAAAAATGAAAACATAAAACAAAACAAACAACAACAAAACCAACAAACATATAAGCAAAACCACCCACCACATCCATGTGAAAATAAAAATGATAAGGCTTTCTGAAAAACATAGAGAAGGACCTTGACAAACTGAGAGAAACCATATTCCTGTAGGAGAAAAATCACTGTTGTAAAGATACTAGTTTTCCTTCAATTACTCTATATATCCCTACAAGACTTTATGAAATTTGTCAAACAGACCAGCATGGACCTAAAGAATAAAATGCAATAATAGTTTGCATGTGTTGGAAAAAGGAAGAAGGTGCAGATATTGCAATTTATAAAATATGAGCCAGGGTGATAGGATAAAAAGTCTAGAGAATGCCATCTCCCCAGCTCTATGGAAAAATAATGTTAATCATGGGCCTTCACAGTATAATATAGGAATTATGATGTCTTTCTTACAAATTCAAGTAATGCTTTGACCTGATTAAAACTTAATCTCTATCTATTGTTGTAGGAAATGTAAACATTTTGGTCATTGTTATTTTCTGCTTAGCCCCGACATTCATCAATGCCTCACCACTGTTTAGCACTCCCTTGAAGTCAGTTGTCAGCTTGGGGGCAGCTTCCCACTGTCTATGAGTTAATAAGTAATCATGACACAGGATGAACTTGCCAGATCACTTATTTATGGAATCTCTGAAAACATTTTAATCCTTGTATTAAACAGGATAAAATAGTAGTCATAAGAAGATACCAGAATCAGGGAAAAGAGGAAAATGAGATGTTAGTCAAAGAGCCCAATATAAGATTAAGTTAGATAGAAAAAAATTTGGTCACTTTCTGACAGAAAGGTTGTTGTACTTAATACTAGTGCATTATAGATTTCAAAACATGTAGAAAGGAAAATGATTTTTAATGTTTTCACCGAAAATAAATGATAAATGTTTCAGATGATGGTTGTGTTAGTCTTAAAGGATTATTGACATAATATACATAGGAGTTGAAACATTTATATTATAACCATAAAATACAATTTTCATGTGTATATGAAAAAAATTAAAAATTACCAAAGTCTTATTTCAGTTGAAGGATGGTCACACTTCTCAGTGATGACTCCTTAGATATTCTGGCTCCCCAGTTTACCTAACCTGTGTGCTTGTGGTGGTGGTGGGATGAAGAACTAAATAAATTACTAGATAAAAAGGAGAAAGATTAAAGGCTGGAGAAAGAGACTTACTAACAGACTAACCTTGCCATGAGACTTCAGATGTGGCTATTCCTCAGACCTGCTACATGCACAGGGTCCTAACAATTGACCATGAACTTAAAAACACAGGACTAACCAAAACAAGCCCACACAAAGACATTCATACTATAGGATTCAATTAATATCAGTTTAATGAATTTGTCAAGCATATTCAATGCCTGCCTTTCTTTTTGGAAGGCTTGTCATTTGGAATGGGCTAGTCAAATTTCTTGGTAACAGAAATACCTTTATATTGAAAATTCTGTGCTGATTATGTGAGGATGTCTATATTTCCAATTTGATTGCTCATTTCCATTTGAATTGCCCATTTTACCACATTTAATTATATATCAAAATGATGGAACAGAGCAGAGAAATTAGTTTTTAATGGCCAAAAAGTTGTCAAGTATCCTAAAGTCAGTGCAACCACTAACTTATTGCATGTTAATCTCCATTTTTCATATCTTGTTACCTTTCTTAATCCTCATAGAAAAATCAGGGCAGTATAAAGAGTTATTATTTTCACTTTATTGGGGAGGAAACTAAACACATGGAAGCTAAATAATTTCCAGGAGTTGTACAAAACTAAAATTTATAATTAATACATTTGTTTCTAATATTCAACTTTTTATTGTTATACTTCACATATCATGGTCACTGTTGTAGAGGGCAAGAGGTCCATGGGCTTACAGATAACATTAGATGAAGCAGAACAACAGAAGAAATTGACATGTTTTAATTCAGAAGCCCAGAGTGGATTTTGTTTAATATTCTGATGATCTTTTGTTATTCTGTAGAGCTAGCCCAAACCTAAATTCTTCTGAGCACTCTTTCTCAGTCAATAGTACCCATTCTTATATAAAAGTTCACTGTTGCTTTGCAAAAGACATGTTTCAATGTAGTTATGTCTTAAGCTTTGTTATGGTAATTGTCAAAAGGCAACTTATCCCCAAAGATTTACTGTGTTTAAATATAAGCGAACAAACAAACAAACAGAAAACCATATACTGTCAAGTGTCTGGAAGTTTGAGCTTGCCTGGGTACCCAAGTCATGCTGAACTAAGTTTCACTGTTTTAGATTCACTGCCAGCTGCTGTTCTTTTTAATTGGATACTTTATTTATTTACATTTCAAATGTTATCCCCTTTCCGGGTTTCCTCCCAGGAAACCCCCTATTCCATCCCCCTCCCCTTACTTCTATGATGGTGCTACCCCATCCACCCATCTACTCCCACCTCACCGCCCTGACATTTCCCTACACTGGGGCATCCTGCCTTCACAGTACCAAGGATCTCTCCTCCCACTGATGCCCAATAAGGCCATCCTCTGCTACATATTCTGCATGAACCATGAGTCACTCTATGTTGTATTCTTTGGTTGGTGGTTTAGCCCCTGGGAGGTCTGGGGGGATTGGTTGGTTGATATTGTTGTTTTTCACAGCTGTTACTCTTGAAGGCACCCACATACAGTGTGAGCATCATCACCACCATCACCATCTTTCCTTGAATCTTGAAAATCACTAATATTTAGAAAATGTTTTCTTCAGTGTATATAAAGGCTTCCCTAACAATATTCATTGTCAAAATCTGGGCTCTCTTCCTAGTTATTTCAGCCCACTTTCAAAGTATAATTATTTTCCATTCACAAGTAATTCAGAATCATATCATATACCTAAGTCTAAATAGTTGCAGAGTTTTTCAATGCCAGCTTAATTCCAATCAGCCACGTCTTGCTCCAAACTGAATATGGCTCTCTTCCAACTTTTCCTATTTTGTGGAACTCTATTTCCCCAACTTATTTTAAAAAGCAAGAATATGAACCTATTCAAAACATGACAAAATTGTTGAGCTTCTTTTTTATACTAAGTATATCAATTTTTTCTATAAAACATTAATAAATAAGATAAACATGACATGTTCTAATGAAGCAAATATTATTAGCAATGTTAAAAATAAAAGTACAATGAAAACAAAAATCAAATATTGATAGGTATAAGCTGTGAAGAAAAACACAGTAGCATACCAGGAAAAAGTCATGTTGAAAAATAGCAGCAAACCAGGTAATACCTCTCTGAATGGCAAGAACTTATAGACATAGAGCTATCAACATCAGAATAATTTTTAACAGATACAGTAATTTCTACAAAGTTCCTTCAGTAAGATACAGTCTAGCATTTTGGAAAAATAAGGAGAAATGTTATGCTGTCAGATATAGGGGTAACTGGCCTGTGTCTTTCCAGGAATTTTGATTAATAGTAACATTATACAGGACTTCAAATGTCTAAGAGCAAAACATATTTTACTTCTAGAAGAAACCAATAGAAATTAATGGTTCATCATTGTACTTTTATGCATGACAAAGCTTTGGCAAATTTAGCTGGTATTTGTGCTGGGAATGTAACTCAATTGACTGTATAACATGCTCAAAGCTCTGGTTCCATCCATAGTACTTCATTAAATGAGTGTGGGTTAATCAACTTTCAACTTAGAATTTACGAGGTAGAGGTAGGAAGGTCACAAGTACAACATTGTCCTTATCAGTAAGGAAACAAGAATGGGATATATGAGAATCTTTCTAAAATTAAATAAGTAAATAATTAACTAGATAAATGAATGAATGGAAAATAAAATGAATTGGAGTTTTAAATATGTTGAACAAAATATATGTCATGTTGTTACATTCCCCAGCTTTTGCTTTTGTACTTTCCTTTGCTTTAGACACCGTGGCATAGACATTATTTTTCAGTTTCCTAATGTAATGACTCTTCAGACAACAAGGCATTTTCCCTCTTGCTTCTTTAATATAAGATTAAAGATTGGAAACCAAAATAAATGAATTGGTCAGCTTTAGATATATTAAAAGTTGACAGCCTAATACGGTGGTCTATGCCTGTTGACCCCACTACTCTGAAGGTTGAAGAAGGAGGATTTTATGAGTTCAAGAATTAAAGGCCAGGGTAGGTGAGACTTTATCTGTTTAAAAACCAATCAGTCAGTCAATCAATCAATCAATCATAATATATGACAAACATTCTTACCCCAACACACATACCTTTTACTTTAAAAGAAGCCTCAATGTTTTTGTCCCATTAGCAATTTGTAGGGCTGCCTACAGTTTGGTGCAAGGAGCAGTACGAAGCTGCACAGTTAGACCCTCTCTCAGTATCTGTATGTACTACACACAAAAGCTCATACATTCCAAAGGGGAATATCCAACAGAGATAGTAAGGGGCAAGTGATCTCTATTTTACTTTGAATTTAGGCTTGTAAAGAAAAGGTAAAAACAGAACAAAACAAAATTAAATTAAATTAAATTAAATGAAACAAAAGTGAAAGTACAGACCAAAATGTGTTAGAGGAAATGGGCTCCACACATGGAAGACCTAGATGTTGCTTTATGTTATAGCAGGAACCAGGAAGTGAAAAAAATGCACATTTCTCTACCCAGGGCAGCAGAAGTGCATTATAGGTATGGCTAATGCCAGGTAAGGTCTACAAAAAACCTTATTTATCTAAATAATTTAATTTAAGATCTCAAAAATAAAGATACATGGAAATTAAGTATATGTCAGGAGAAAAATTATATTTAATGTATATCTTAACTGTATATGCATAATGTATATCTTAATGTATATCATAGCCATAATTGAGAAATGGGAGCAATGAAAATGAGAAAGAAAACATAGATGCTAAGAGATGAACTTGAATGTACACACACAAAACAACCTCTTAAATAAAGATAATAGATAAAACAAAATTTCTCAGATAAAACAAAATTTCTACAAGTACAATAGAATATAAAAGAATACGCTCATTTGGGGGTTATTGGAAATGATATATTAACTATTACATAAAAAGAGAACCTATGTGTGTGCTGTGTGCATCTGTGTTTTGTGTCTGTGTGCCCTTGTTTTTGTGGGTAGTCAACAATTGCTATAAAAGATGTGAGCAGAAAATGTTTACATGTATATTTAAATGAATGTTTGAAATATCTTTAAAATATGAGAGTGCTGGAAGACAATAGAAAATTAAAAATGTAGACAGGCCCTCCACTGCTGGTGGGATTGCAAGCTGGTAAAAGCACTCTGGAAATCACTTTGGCGGTTCTTCAGATAATTGGACATAGTATTACCTGAGGACCCAGCTATACCACTCCTGGACATATACCCAGAAGATGCTCCAAAAAGAAATAAGAACACAAGCTCCATTATGTTCACAGCAGCCTTATTTATAATAGCTAGAGGGTGGAAAGAACCCAGATGTCCTTCAACAGAGGAATGGATACAGAAAATGTGGTACATTTACACAATGAAATACTACTCAGCTATTAAAAACAATAAATTCATGAAATTCTTAGGCAAATGGATGGAACTAGAGAATATCATTCTGAGTGAGGTAACCCAATCACAAAAGAACACACATGGTATGCACCCACTGATAAGAGGATATTAGCCCAAAAGCTCAGAATACCCAAGATACAATTCACATACCACATGAAGCTCAAGATGAAGGAAGATCAAAGTGTGGATACTTTGCTCCTTTTTAGAAGAGGGATCAAAATACCCGTGGGAGGAGGGTCAGCGACAAAATGTGAAGAAGAGATTGAAGGAAAGACCATTTTTAGACTGCCCCACATAGGGATTCATCTCATATACAGTTACAAACTCAAACACTATTACGGATGCGAACAAGTGCTAGTTGACAGGGGCCTGATATAGCTGTCTCCTGAGAGGCTCTGCTAGTGACTGAAAAATATACAAGTTGATGCTCAAAGCCAACCAATGGACTGACCACAGGGTCCCCAATGGAGAAGCTAGTGAAAGGACCCAAGGAGCTGAAGGGGTTTGCAGCCCCATAGGACGAATAACAATATGATCTAACCAGTCCCCTAGAGCTCCCAGGGACTAAAGATTCAACCAGAGTACACATGGAGGGACCCATGGCTCCAGCTACATATGTAGCAGAGGATGACCTTTTGAGACATCAATGTGAGGAGAGGCCTTTGGTCCTGTGAAGGCTCAAGGCCCCAGTGTAGTGGAATGCCAGGTCAGGAAAGTGGGAGTGGGTAGGTGGGTGATCAGGGGGAGGGGGAATGGGACAGGGGATTTTCAGAGGGGAAATGAGGAAAGGGGATAACATTTGAAATGTAAATAAAGCAAATATCTAATAAAAATGTAGACAGGGTAGTTTTAGTTCATGGATGAACTAAATTTCTGAGGAAGAAACTAAGATTTTAAAAAATAGAAAAATATTATGCTATTTTAGAACATTGTGACTATAGAAATTTATTATTCTAAGTATTATAAATAGAAACTCATTTTGATATACCCTGGAACCTTTTTAAATTTAGATAATAAAAATAATCAAATCATAATATATCCATGCTTTAATTATTTGACAAACATGAAAATTAATAAAATCATTAAACTCAGTCAAGATACCACTAATGCATAAAGAAAACATAGAAAGATTTTGATAGACAAAAATCAGAACACAAAATAAAATACCTTTTCACCTCACTAAATTATGGATTCTGAAATCTTCTATTTCATGTCATTTCTCCAATAGCTAGTGTATGTATTTAAAATTATGTTTAGACATTTCATTAATTCAGTACTATTTTTGAAGTCTAATAGTCTTCCCTTAATAGGGATTAAGCATAGTATAGTACTAGTAATAATGACACAAATGTTAAAAACACAGAGATAAAATTCTAAAAATAATACTAATATTGGATCATAAAGATGATGTTTTAAAATTAAAACAATGATTTGAGTATATATTCTTATCCCTCTCAGAGTCTAGAGAGTTGGTTGGCCAGGGAACATGTTCTTAATTTTACATTAAAGGAGTCATAAGTTTGAACCTGAATGTGGCAGTTCTCAAAAGTTCCTCTCATGATTTTTCTAAAGTGTACAAACATGAAACAATTAAAGGAAATATTACAGTATACACGAATAGAATTTATGTCATGATTAAAGATAAAAGCTTTGATGTACTTAAACAGAAATTATAAATTGACATTAAATGAAGTGTTTTAAAAAATGTTCCGACAAAGGGATAATATGTTTGATTTGTATAAAAGCCATTAACTATGAGTGTATGCTCCCTACGTAAACCATATCCACAGAACAAACCAATAAAGAGAAATAACCATGTTAAGATGTAGAATTAAGGGATGGTTTACTTATTTTAATATGACATATATAGGAACATTCACAAGTAAACAATGATACCAACTATCATTATAGCTTTGTATATTATAGCTGACTGTAATGCATTTACAATTTCATAAGATTTCACTTTGAAAGTCTACATACAATTAGAAAGGTTGGTGAAGATTTTACTAAAATAATACAAAGATTTCTGTATTGTTTACTACTCTGTTTTATAAAATATTTTTCTTCTTTACACAATTAGCTAGTAATATCAGTCCTTTGTAAATTTAGCAAGGATGAATAAATCTTGGAATTAATGAGAATAGGGAATAGTCTAGACATCTCGATCTTGATCTGAATATGTCCTTGGAAACATTGGAAGCTTCTTGATATTTTTTTTTTTAATCATCTGAAGAGTTGCTTATTCTTTCCTGCTTCATTTGCCCCTAAGCTGTTACAGCGTTCCACTTTCTGATCAGTTGACAGCTTGAAGTGTTTATATATCTCAGGTGTGAAAACACAACAGAGAAATCAGCATCATGATGCTGGCTGGGTAGAATGCAAAGTTTAATTTTACTTTATTTATATTTTACAAAACCACTTTAGCAAGTGGCAGTTTGCCCCATTCTATGCTACTTCGGTCCAATCTGCTGCTGCCCTTCAAAGGAGCAGAAGATTCTTTCACCTAAAGCCATTTTTAATTATTCAGAGTCTCTCACAGCCAAAGCTAATTGCTTAAAAATCCCTAATACATTTTTTCTTTTCCTAAGGCCCACCCTCCACTTGCTGCTATTAGAGATTTAGCTTTTCCTCCCTTCTCTACTCTGCATGAATTCTCCCTGGCCCCTCTCCACTCTATTTATTCCTAAAATCTTTTAATACTCCATCGCTTTTTAATGCAAAGAGATTAAATTCTGGCCCAGCTCTTTTTCATAGATGTGCACATCCCTGTTTCTGCCAAAGCTTAGTGAGGTAGAAGAAGTTCTAATGAACAGAACTCTTTCGAATTAGGATGTGTCTTGGTGGCAAGCATTTTGCAGACTTGTCCTTCTACCTATATACAAATATTTTTAGATACCTAAACAAAAAACTCTCCACAAAGAAGTTTGATATTTCTTTATAACTTCAGTCACTATGTTGTGATTTAATGATGTTAAATTGTGGTCCTTAAACTGACATCAAGATCACCTAGGACCTCATTAGACATGCACATTGTTGGCACTTAATCCATACTTATAAAATCTGAAATAAACCTAGCATTTCTTGCTGACCCTAATAGAATTTAAAATTTAAGAATAGTTAAATATAGTTCATCAAATAAAACAATTTATCATGCATAATTTTAAGATACATATATACAGGTTTATATCAATGAATATTCACAATCTTCAATATTAAAATAATAAAAGATAAAATTTTTCAAGATCTAAAATTCCTATAGCTTGGAATCCCTGAACATCAATATCCTGTTAATTGTAAAATAGACAATCTTAAAAGTTCTTCCAATGCCATGTATTTATGTCTTAAAGGGAACATGAGAAACATAAAAACACAACAGACCACTGTACAAAAGTAAATAAGCAATAGTAACCTGCATTTTGCAAACAATCATGCAGACACTGTATTTGCCCTAACACGGGTATAATCAATGAGAAGATGAACTATATGATACTATATGAACTGTATAAATGTAAACCACAGCTTGGTAATTATAGGTTGCAACCTTTACTTCTGTTCATGCGTTACACAACTTTATTCTTTAGAGTCAACTTAACAAAATTCAGAAGCAGGAAAGGACACAAATGCCCCACAGTCCATCCTCAGCCCACCAAGCCAGGAGCTATAAAGTCCAAAGCAGGAGAACAAGAAAAGCTTGTCAGGCCCTGGGAGGGAGCCAAACTCAAACTCTGTGTTATTCCCAGAGCCTGGTCCTGTTGTGTGGTGTTTGCTACAATGGTGTGAGAATCTCAATGTACACTTACATCTGGAAACCCTCAAAGGCACATCCAAACTTATGAAGCTCTCAGGATGTAGCTGTCCTTTTCATACCTGAAAAGGAACAACCCCTCTTACAGAGCTGTTTCTCTAACAATGGTGAGTCTGATTTTGAGGATTTCAACATTTGGGACTCTATAGCTCTATCTAGCAAGTCATACACTTCTGAGTTTATGACTTCAAACTTTGACTTCTTCCACAGGCATGATTTCTTAGAATTGTCCTGGGGCTGCTATGAAGATGGGATGTAGAGGGAGAATTGTCACAACCCAGTGGGTAGAACAGGATGGAGAATCAAGTCAGCCATCAAAGTCGATGGCAGGAAAATAGACTCAGCCTGTTCGTTTGAGGAACTCTGCAACATGACTGAAACCCACAGCACATTTCTTCATTGAGGCAATGGATTCAGGTCTTTGAAGCATCATTTTATTGAGTGACTCACTAATGATCACAATATATGAGAGTTTCAGCATGGGTGTATACCTATTCAATAAAGAATTCCCTTAGGAAAAAAAAAGCAACAGTAGCAGCTAATTTGTATCTTTTTGGTAAGTAGAACCTTTACAGTAAAACATTACCTTACACTACGAGCTTGGAAATGAAATTGGTGTAGTTTGGATGTAGTACCTATAAATAGAATATAAATAAAGTCCAACACTAATGTTACATAACTTTTCTGTATGCAATAGACTTTCAGTGATGACAATTTTTATGTGGTTGCATATGCTAAAAATGTAGGGTACTGCATATATATCTCACAAAACACATTTTTACAGGTCTCCCTATAAAGCATATCTCTGAAAACATCTAAATTATTCAACTCAAACCTGAATATTTTATTTTAGAATATGTAAAATATTGAATGTCAGTTACCTTTGATAAATACTAGGAAAAGTTTTATATTTTTACTTAAATTGAATGAAGTTTTGAATTTGAATAATTTTCAATTCTGAAGTAAAACTGTCCAAGAAAATGGATAACTTCGATAAATTAAAATTAGCAATTCAGATTTTTAGTGTAGTAAAATCATCAATTTTCTTTATCTAGGAAATCTCTTGCCTATGTGTATTGAGGTAAAATCTCTCAGCTCCTTACCCATATCTTATGTTACTACAAGGGCCATGGTGATTATTTTGATTGTCAATAATCTTAGTAATCACGGACTTAGATTTTTCTTATGTGTGTTGAATGCATATGACTAGAAACATTTTTAAAATATAATTTGTACTGAATATTTTGATAGTCCCATTTTAACACTTACAGTTGCAATAATTCAAAATGCTTATTTAAGTGTTTTCAAATTCTAAATTATTTTCATTAACTTTATTCAAGAAAGGAGCCTCACCAAAGATATATAAATTTATGCACATTTATAACTTTCTAAAGAATATATATCATACCTACTTCCAATAAAAGTACATAAAAATCCTATATAATATATAGTATCAGAAAAGCCCAGGAAATGAGCTCTAATGTTTCATGAGACTGCTGCACCACTTCATGTTGAAAAGGTAGGCTTATCAAACAGCATTTGGAAAAATGTCAATATTCATTCTGTGTGAAATATGGCACTGTGTGTTTATAGGGAAATAAAACAGGAATGTCTCTCCATGTCACAAAATGTCATTTTGGCGTGTTGGGCATGAAAAGAAAGTTAAGAAATTACTTCCTATAGACACCTGAGAAGAACCAACTAAATATGGCTAGAATAAAACTAATGAAACTGAGCAAAGAAAATGATCCTTAAAGTAGGAGGAAAGGTATCATTTGGTTTTTGGGTTGGTTTGGTTTGGTTTTGTATTCTATCTGATTAATTTCATTTTAAGTATAAATATTCTTTTTGATAGTTTATTTACATTTCTAATGTTATTCCCCTCTCCCAGTTTCCGACCCAGAAACCCCCATACCATCCCCTCTCCAACTGCTTCTGTGAGGTTGTTCACCCACCCACACCTGCCTCATCTCCCTGGTATTGCCCTACACTGAGGCATCGAGCCTTCACAGGACCAAGGAACTCTCCTCGCACTGATAACCGACAAGGCTATCCTCTGCTACATATGTGACTGGAGCCATGGGTTCCTCCATGTGTACTCTTTGGTTGGTGGTTTAGTCCCTGGGAGCTCTGTGGGGTCTGGTTGGTTGATATTGTTCTTCCTATGGGGTTGCAAACCCCTTCAGCTTCTTCAGTCTTTTCTCTAACTCTTCCATTGGGGACCTCCTGCTCAATCCAATGGTTGACTGTGATCATCTGCCTCTGTATTTGTCAGGCTCTAGCAGAACCTCTCAGGAGACAGCTCTGTCAGGCTCCTAGCAGCAAGCACTTCTTGGCATCCACGATAGTGTCTGAGTTTTGTGACTGTATATGGGATGGATTCCCCAGGTGGGGCAGTCTCTGAATAGTCTTTCCTTCAGTCTCTGCTTCACATTTTGTCTCCGTGTGCCCCTCCACACCCCATGAATATTTTGTTCCCCCTTCTAAGAAGAACAGAAGTATCCACACTTTGTTCTTCTTTTATCTTGAGCTTCATGTGGTCTGTGAAATGAATCTTTAGTATTCTGAGATTTTGCTCTAATATCCACTTATTAATGAGTGTATACCATGTGTGTTCTTTTGTGATTTGGTTACCTCACTCAGGATGACATTTTCTAGTTCCATCCATTTGCCTGAGAATTTCATGCAGTCACTGTTTTTAATAGCTGAGTAGTATTCCATTTTATAAATGTACCACATTTTCTGAATCCATTCCTCTGTTGAAAGCTGGGTTCTTTCCAGCTTTTGGCTATTATAAATAAGGCTGCTATGAACATAGTGGAGCATATGGCCTTGGTATATGTTGGAGCATCTTTTGAGTATATGTCCATGAGTGTTTTAGCTGGGTCCTCAGGTAATTCTATATCCAATATTCTGTGGAACCTCCAGACTTATTTCCAGAATGGTTATACCAGCTTGCAATCCCACCAACAAAGGGTATCATTTTGTATTACCCAAGTTGATTAATTCTTAATAGAGGCAAACATCATAAATCTTACAAAGAACCACTGGGTAGAAAAAAAATCTTAAAATAGAAGTTTCACAAAATAACCAATATCAATCCCTAGTGTTGAAAATATAACTAGGATTTTATTTATAACTAAATGATATGTGTGGTAGAATGTTACAACCTTCTAAGAGAATTCAGGAGATAATGCCCTTGAGTCTTCTCCCAGGATTATGTAGAGAGCTTTCTACAAACCCTTCCTGATGAGTCTTAACAGACTCTAGGATACGAATCAAAGACTGGACAATTGTCTACCTTATATCTTCCCTAGCTATTCGTTTGCCATGTACAAATCTATACAAAAAGCCTAGCTCAAGAGACACTGTAAAAAGCACTTCAAATTTAAATGTTTGAAATTTCAAAGAACTTAAATGAAGTTGGGAAGTTGGCCTCAATTTCCCTGTCAGCAAAGGCTTTTTACAGAATGAAAATCTTCATTTTAGCCATGTATTCTATGTAAATTAAAAGAATCTTCACATAAGACATCTGTTTTAATTAAAGCTGTGAAGTAGAAAGTGTCACTGAAATAACAAAGCTATCTCTTTTCTCAGCTTTCTAGCTTGCAGGTATCTCTCTGCATTGCAAATCAGAAATGCTGAAATCACACAGGCAACTCTGTGGTGAATTTCTCAACTGTCTGAAATATGGATGGATATCCACATTTGAATATATTCATATGTTCTGTATTTTTAAATGCCTACCTTTGACGGAACTACCTTATTTTTCTTAGAGTTCTGCCAGAGATTTCTTTTAAAGTCAAGGTTTGTCAGTTGTATTGTATTTTAAGTACTAAGAACTTTGTGTTCACCAGGAGATTTCAGGTAGCTATTGAAAGGGAACAATAATACTTCAAAAGAATGATCTGGAACTGGGCACCAGAACTAAAATGTTCATGAAAAGCAAGAATGTTGTCTGGGCTTCATCCATAGAACAAGCAAGGGTCAAGTAGGAAGAAACAAATTAGGGCTACAAAGACAATTTAATGAATAAAATGCTTGCTATCTAAGCATGAAAACTAAACTTCTTATCTCCAAAAACCACACAAATGCTGGGTGGGTATGTCAGCCTATTACAATTCTAACAACCACTCCAAAGGCAGAGACTAGTAAAAACAGGGAGCTTTGTATTCAATTGAGAGGCCCTGCATCAACAAAAACGTAAAAACTTCTGACAACAACCTAAGGCCTTCACACAGTGCATCCATATATGTACATATACATATGCAACTACACAAATGCACACACACATACACATACACACACACAGACGCACACTCACCATATAAGTGTACACAAACAGAAGATAAACAGACAAAAAACAAAATCAGTGTACAAATTCAAAGATTTAGAGTAAAAAAGAGAAAAAAAATCAGACAAAGGATGAGTCAAGATCTCTGAAATAGCAGAGTAATTAGATGGGTATGAAACCTCTACAACCATGCCTTGGGTGTCCTGTATGAGTTTCCTCTGATCTTAAGTTATGTATCAATATTCAAAGATTAATGGAGCAAAATTATGAAGTCAGAGTAGACAGGCATAAAGCAAATGTGAAATCTGTGAAGTCAGGAAGAGAAGTAGAATGTTCAGCTACGATGCTTTATCTCTTTTTGTGAGGAAAAGTTCTTTAAAATTTTTGTGTGGTATATCAACAGATTTCATAGTATTATGTTAATGTTAAAGTTTTTATCTCTTTGTACACATACATCAATAGCCCAGGCCTAGTTAAATTTCATTTTTACTCAAAAAATAAACAACACTTTTTCATGTCTTAAACTAATGAAATGTTCCATGCTTTTCATAGTATTCATCAGTAAAACAATCACAGCTGCTGTGACTAGACAGCCTACCCTAGATATGCTCTCCAATTCACCAATGATTGAAAACAACTTCAAAGGGCAGGCAGATACAACAGACTAAAGAGAAAGAATTCACTGTTACCTGCAGTGGCACAGGGGGAAATTACTGGCAGACAAAAGTAGCAAGAATAAGCACAATTTGATTGCTGCTTCCATTTTTCAATTGAGTACAAATAATCTATATGAATGACATAATTTTATTGATACAATCCATATTTCATATCATGATTTTTCTAATTGTTTTAAATTTAGTGTGTAGGGATATTCCTGCAGTTGTTAATAAAAATAAAGATAAATTTAATTTTTACCATGTGGAAGATCATAATTTCTCATATTGATATTCTGACATTAGGTATTCTCATTATCCTTTTATTTTGTTTATTCAAAAGGAAATAAAAGGGAAATAGCATGTGGTATAAAAAGTACAATAAGGCAAACTTTTTTGCAAAAGCAGAAACAGAAATATGATACATCAAAATGTACAGTTTAAAATTCCTTTCATTGCATGCCTAGTTGAAGTATAGGGGAAGCAAGATTTAAAACTTTAAGTGTGTAGCAAGGCATTTGGTATAAGAATATCAAGAATATGCCATCATCTCACCCCTACCACACAAAACTTTCCCTTTAGAGTTTAATTTTTCTTACATTTTTCTAATGCTAAGGCTTTATGACCTGAAAGTTACTAAAACAAATCAAATTTTAAAATGACTACTGACAATAAATAACATACATTTGTCTATGAAAGAAATGGAATTGTTGTTATCCAAAACATGCTGGTTCTTAATGAAGTATATCGAAATGTCTGCCAACATCATCCAAGACTTTGTTAAAATAATAAAATAAAAATATCAGTAAGCTTAATATACTGGAGAATTCTGCATTCTTCATAAAAATTGACAAAAGATAATAAATCCAAAGCTCAATGTCTACCATCCATCCACATCTGTAAATATAGCAGAAGTGATTTATATTCACAATTCTATGGATACCTCTACCTTCTGATTTTTGAATTATGCCTCTTAAAATATATTGAATCAATCTTGAAGAGTTATATGACAGTGAGGAGCCTTGAAAGTGTATCTGATTCAGCCTGTTGACTTTAGCTGCAAAGGCATAAAAGACATGCTGGACAGCTGAGTCCTATTATTCAATAACTACATGGGAACAGGCTCCACATTTTCTGTTTTAAATGAGGCCATTTTTGAATTCTATGACCTTTGCTATAAGGCAGTCCCTCAATATATGGGACTAGATTTGTGCTTCAGCTTCTTAAATTGATTTATTCAGTGGAAACAGAGATCAACATAACACTATCCCTTAGGATTCTATCTGTGAGTTCAATGTAATGACAAAACGATAAGAAGTCTCACTTAAATCTCCTGTGTCAAAATTAATATTCAAATATTAGACACACACTAGTTTCAGTTTTCCATTGAAGCAAAATAACCACTCACTTATTCACTTTAATGGTATTCTATATAACAGGATTATTGTTTTTGAACTTAAGTGCTGAGCTAGTATCCTATATCAGTTTTACATTCCTAGGAACAAATTATGAGATTTTACTTGGATTTCAGTAAATTAATGTTTGTTGCTATTTTTAGTTAAGATTTCCTTACTAACAAGGAATAGTCAGTAGACTCCTTATTTTGGGAGATTTACACCAGTGCACATGTCAATATTCCAAAAAAAAATGTGAAAAAGAAAAATCTACATTAATTTTTTAGCCTAGTTGAATAAAAAGAGAATGCTTTTGTTACTGCTTAAATTATCAAATCCACAAAGAATGAGATTGGTGATTCTTCTTAAACATTTCTCATTGGCATAGTACACTGAACCTGCCAAGAGATATCACAGATATTATACAAAACTTCTTAGTTATTTTTACTACTCTGTCGATGTGAAACAAACAAACAAGTTAAAAAATAAACCACATGGCAAGGATGTGGAGAAAGAGGAACATTCCTCCACTGCTGGTGGGATTGCAAGCTGGTACAACCACTCTGGAAAGCAGTCTGGCAGTTCCTCAGAAAACTGGGCATGACAATCCCAGAGGATCCGGCTATACCACTCCTGGGCATATACCCAGAGGCTTTACCTGCATGCAATAAGGACACATGCTCCACTATGTTCATAGCAGCCTTATTTATAATAGCCAGAAGCTGGAAAGAACCCAGATGTCCCTCAACGGAGGAATGGATTCAGAAGATGTGGTATATTTACACAATGGAATACTACTCTGCAATTAAAAACAATGAATTCATGAAATTCCTAGGCAAATGGTCATAACTTGAAAATATCATCCTTAGTGAGGTAACCCAATCACAAAAGAACACACATGGTATGTAGTCACGGATAAGGGGATATTAACCCAGAATCTCGGAATACCTTAGACACAATTCGCATATCAATAGATTTCCAAGAAGATGGAAGGAGAGACCCCTGGTCCTGGAAAGACTGGGTGTAGAGGAATGCCAAGACAGAGAAGCGAGAGGGGGTTGAATGGGGAAAAGAGGGAGGAAGGAGGCTTATGGGACTTTCGGGGAGGGAGGAAACGGGAAAGGGGAAATGATTTTGAATGTAAATAAAAATACAAAAATAAATTAAAAAAAAGTTAAAAAAAAAAAAACCCCACAAACACTCTCTGATCAAAAACTACTTGGGAAGGACAGTGTTTATTGGGCTCACACTTCACAGTGGTCCTAATTGTGGATAGTCACAATCCATCATCAAAGTAATTAAAGGCAGGAACTTAAGCAGAAACTGAAGCCGTGAAGGAACACTATTTGGCTGACTCTATGGCATTCTCTACTAGCTTTCATATACAGATCAGACTCTCCTACCTAATGAAAATGCTACCTATAATTGGTGGAGATGTCACACCTCAGTCATCAATCAAACCAGTATCTCACAAGCCAGTCTGGTAAAGGCAATACTAAACTGAGATTCCCTCTTTCAGACTGAAACTAAGCGATATCAAACTGACAATAGAAACTAATCAAGTCTCTCTAACCCTTTTTTAACTTAACACAAAAAACATCACTGTTAAACCTTATTCTTGTTCAATTTCCAAGATATGATGTCAATATCCTGTTATAAAATACACTATAAATTAAAAGCCCACAGTTTAAGAAGAATCCAAAACTTAAAAGCTCAAATCATCTTAACTATATCATCTTAACCTGTAAATCAAAAGTAAGCCCTGTCCTTTTTTTAATTTAAAAATTGAAGAAGCAGGGCATAAATGCAATCAGATCAAAACACTCAAAATTCAATAGTATAAATTGTTCAAGCCTCTGGTTTTGGTAGCCCTACTTACCCAATTCTATTTTTTTGCAACACAAACAATTTGTCTTCAAGGCTCAGATAATCTTCACTCTTCACCTATGTCTCTCCTTGTATGTCCCCTGGTCTCTGTATCTCAAATATCTTGGGGTCTCAACTAGTTATGATAATGTACCATCATCTGATTGCAAGTCCCTTTATAGTAAATGTTCTCTTTAGTGACTTTTACTAAGCATTGCAGGTTCTCAGGTAAATATATTCTTTGCCCCATGAACTTTCCTTGTATTAACAGTCCTGCATTGGCTCCCACGTGAATCATAATATTTTCCTCTATGTTTAGAGTTGGGTTTATTTCCTAGATTGCTATTACCCTAAGAAAAAAAAATAATAAAGTTAAAACTGATAGATAATTAATAGTAATTTGGCAGATCACAGAACAAACTACCACAATTAGTTCTCTGACCTCCACACAGAATGACCACATGCACAAAATAAGTTATGAATGAATGGGTAAATATTTTCAGAGTAAATTGATAACTTCAGGAAATTAAAAGTGGGGCTGGAGAGATGGCTCAGCGGTTAAGAGCATTGACTGCTCTTCCGAAGGCCCTGAGTTCAAATTCCAGCAAGCATATAATGGCTCACAAACATCCTTAATGGGATCAGATGCCCTCTTCTGGTATGTCTGAAGACAGCTACACTGTACTTAGATATAATAATAAATAAATCTTTAAAAAAATAAAATGAGTGAAATGATGAAAATAAAATCATAGTAAAAAGAGAAAAAATGCAATGCTCTTAAAGATTAATCTACAATCTTAAGTCCCCTTAACAAGTAGTTTTTCAATGTTTTTAAATGTCTCAGAATTAATCCTAAACTTGAATCTTGCAGGAATTTTCTGAACTATGCTTTCCACGTTTATTTATATGGTGATCTCTATGGGGAGAAGATCTTCCAATGGAATTCTAGTATTCCTCCACTTGAAGGATTTGTCAGAGTTGACCATCATGTGTACTCCCTCTGGATGTATTCCTTCAGACAAACAAAATAGATTTTTACCTCTCCCTTCCATTTCTATCCATACCCTATTGGTTAAGTGGCTCATGTGCATCACAAGCTGCTGAAGTTTGAGAGACAGAAAGATTAAAGTTATTCAACATTGTTAATCTTTTCATTACTCGGTAGTCCTAAGTATCTTCCAGTGATTGCATTCACTGTCCTAGTTTACCAACAAGTACTGAAAAGAAAAACAAGATTGGGAAAAGTTTGCAATGTTTCATCCTGAGAAAATAATAAAATAGATTTTTCTTCTTTTGGAATTTGGGTTAAACTTGAAAGAAAACATCACAAATGTGATTGATACATATATGTGATATCTGTGATACAATAACACACATATGCATGTACACATTTTCTACTCTCCAATATTGGCTTGTGTTTCTAATTTTTTATAAAAGTAGATATCATATTTGTTCCCAAATTCCAAAAGTACATTTTGAAACTTTTTTCTTATTTTATTGTAATTTATTTCCATAGTACATAATCATGATCCTAATTTTATCATAACTACACATATATATATGTGTATATATATGGCATATAGAAGTAAAAAATCTTTGTAATACTTCTCTAAAACTTGTTTCTAGATGTTTTCCCAGATTGAATGTTAAAGTAGCACTTAAACACATGCCTGACACAAGTTGGACAATACACACATTCTTGAAAATTCAAAGCTCATGAGAGAGTTTCAAGAGTTTCCCTCCTTTAATTATTTAATTATTTAATCTCTTCTCTTGAGAAATTCCCTGTGTGGTTTTATATATCATAAATTTAATTTATGGCACAATTCAGTAAAGCTGTATTAAAAGAAAGCCACCTTTCAGAATGAAAGCCACCTTATTTTTACCAAGAAAATTGTGGATGATATTCTTCTCTCTCCCTATAAAATGTATTCTATATTTTCATGACTGTAAAACACCTTAAAATCTCATACTTATAACAGTAAATGACACCTTTTAAATAGTCTTAGGAAGTGCAAAAGTACAAAACCTCTCAGAAGGCTCATATAATATGCAAAATAAATTATTATGCCACTTCATTTAATGAATATTAAGTCAGCTTCTTTAGCTACTTGTACCATGCATTTATTTCACTCAGCTGAATAGTCTAATAATATTTTCATTAAATATTTATTTGAACAATCAAACACTGCAAATGAAGAGTGTATCCCTTGACATTCAAGACAGTTTCCCAGCTGACAGCAGAAGTTCATTATGTTGATAGGGCTCATTTGCAATGGCTCAGAATGATGTTTTCCATTAGTTTTATGTGTGATATGCCTGACATTAGAATAAAGACTGTCCATCATGACTTCTGATCTTACATTTTACTCATTTACTGAGAAACTATTGAGTATAGATGATTAACCACTTTTAAAACTTAAGGTAACATGAAGCCAATTCAGTTAAAAAATTAACACTATTTTTTATAAAATTATTTTTTGAGATTATAGTATAATTACACAACTTTCATCTTTCCTTTTATCTATCCAAATCCTCTCATACCCTTTGCTTTAAATAAATGAGAAATATATTCTTTGGTTTCATATGTTTTACATAACCCAATTGAATTTATATCCTATTAAATAAATATTAATCTCATTAGACTTCAGGTTCATTGTGATTTCTAAAATATTTTTGTTTAAAAATGTCATAAATAAATGTTTTATTTTGATCACATTCATCCTCTATTTCTGCCTCAAACCTTTCCCAGATCTATCCTCAATGAACATTTATGAATTATTTAATATAATAATGCCAGATAGCATGGTGTTTTTTTTTTATTAAATATAATCTTCATTTACATTTCAAGTGGTAAAACCTTTCTTGCTTTTCCCCCTCCCCAAACCCCCCAACACCTCCTCCCACTCCCTGCCTCCAAGTATATGCCCTTCTACCCGACCCACTCCTTCCTTCCCGACTCGATTTCCCCTTGTTGGGGCATCTATTGAGCCTTCACCTGACCAAGGACCACTCCTCCCACTGATGCCCGACAAGGCATTCCTCTGCCACATTTTCAGCCGGAACCATGTGTACCCCCTTGGTTGATGGTTTAGTCCCTGGGAGTCCTGGGGCATCTGGGTGGCCAACATCGTTGTTCTTCCCATGGGGCTGTAAACGCCTTCAGCTCCTCTGTACCACCCTCCAACTCCTCCATTGGTGACCCCACTCCCAGACCAATGGTTGGCTGCTAGCATCTGCCTCTATATGTGTAAGGTTCTGGCAGGGCTCCTCCGAAGACAACCATGGCATGCTCCTTTTGGTATAGCATGGTGATTTTAATTTGATTATATTTATTTTGAAATAATAAATCTGCCAAGATGGTCATTTTTACTATATTAATCCTGCCAATCCATGAGCATGGCAGATTTTTCCATCTTCTGAGGTCTTCTTTAATTTCTTTCTTCAGAAACTTGAAGTTCTTGTCATACAGATCTTTCACTTGTTTGGTTAGAGTCTCACCAAGATACTCTATATTGTTTGTGTCTATCGTGAAGGGGATCATTTCTCTTACTTCTTTCTCAGCCTGCTTATCCTTTGAGTATAGGAAGGCTATTGACTTGCTTGAGTTGGTTTTATATCCGGCCACTTTGGGGAAGTTGTTTATCAGCTGTAGGAGTTCTCTGGTGGAGTTCTTTGGGTCGCTTAAGTATACTATCATATCGTCTGCAAATAGTGATAGTTTGACTTCTTCCTTTCCAATTTGTATCCCTTTGACCTCCTTTTGTTGTCTAATTGCTCTAGCTAGAACTTCAAGTACTATATTGAAAAGATATGGAGAGAGAGGGCAGCCTTGTCTAGTCCCTGATTTTAGTGGGATTGCTTCAAGTTTCTCTCCATTTGGATTGATGTTGGCTACCGGTTTGCTGTAAATTGCTTTTACTATGTTTAGATATGGGTCTCGAATTCCTGATCTTTCCAAGACCTTTAACATGAAAGGATGCTGAATTTTGTCAAATGCTTTCTCAGCATCTAATGATATGACCATGTTGTTTTTTTCTTTGAGATGGTTTATGTAGTGGATTACATTGATGGACTTCCTTATATTGAAAAATCCCTGCATCCCTGGGATGAAGCCTACTTGATCGTGGTGAATGATTGTTTTGATGTGTTCTTGGATTCAGTTGGCAAGAATTTTATTGAGTATTTTTGCATCGATATTCATAAAAGAGATTGGCCTGAGATTCTCTTTCTTAGTCGGATCTTTGTGCGATTTTGATATTGTGGCTTCATAGAATGAGTTGGGTAGTGTTCCTTCTGTTTCTATTTTGTGGAATTGTTTGAAGAGTATTGGTGTTAGGTCTTCTTTGAAGGTCTGAGAGAATACTGCACTAAAACCATCTGGACCTGTGCTTTTTTAGGTTGGAAGACTTCCAATGACCACTTCTATTTCTTCTGTGGTTATAGGACTATAGATTAGATGGTCTATTTGATCCTGATTTAATTTTGGTATTTGGTATCTGTCTAGGAAATTGTCCATTTCTTCCAGATTTTCTAGTTGTGTTGAATACAGGCTTTTGTAGTAAGATCTGATGATTTTTTGAATTTCCTCAGTTTCTGTTGTTATCTCTCCCTTTTCGTTTCTTGTTAATTTGGATACTGTCTCTGTGCCCTCTGGCTAGTCTGGCTAAGGGCTTATCTATCTTGTTGATTTTCTCAAAGAGCCAACTCCTAGTTTTGTTGATTCTTTGTATGGTTTTATTTGTTTCTACTTGATTGATTTCAGCCATGAGTTTGATGATTTCCTGCCTTCTACTCCTCTTGGGTGTATTTGCTTCTTTCTGTTCCAGGGCTTTCAGGTGTGCCATTAAGCTGCTAGTGTATGCTGCCTCCCGTTTCTTTTTGGAGGCACTCAGGGCTATGAATTTTCCTCTTAGCACCGCTTTCATTGTGTCCCATAAATTAGGGTATGTTGTGCCTTCATTTTCATTAAATTTTAAAAAGTCTTTGATTTCTTTCTTTATTTCCTCCTTGACCAAGTTATCATTGAGTAGAGCATTGTTTAGCCTCCATGTGTATGTGGGTTTTCTGTTGTTTTTGTTGCCATTGAAGACCACCCTTATTCCATAGTGATCTGATAGGAGGCATGGGATTAGTTCGATCTTCTTTTATCTGTTGAGGTCTGATTTGTGACCAATTATATGGTCGATTTTGGAGAAGGTACCATGAGGTGCTGAGAAGAAGGTGTACTCTTTTGCTTTAGGATTAAATGCTCTCTCTCTCTCTCTCTCTCTCTCTCTCTCTCTCTATATATATATATATATATATATATATATATATATATATATATATATGTTACTTCCATTTGGTCCAAGGCTTCAATTAGATTCACTGTGTCCCTGTTTAGTTTCTGCTTTCCTGAACGATCCATTTCAGAGAACGGGATGTTGAAGTCACCCACTATTATTGTGTGAGGTGCGATGTGTGTTTTGAGCTTTAGTAAAGTTTCTTTTACGAATGAGGGTGCCTTTGCATTTGAAGCATAGATATTCAGAATTGAGAGTTCTTCTTGGTGGATATTTCCTTTGATCAGTATGTAGTGTCCTTCTGTTTTTCTTCAGAGGGCCACACATAAGAAGTTGAAGTGAAGGAAAGGCCATAGTATTTGCTTCTTTTATGTTATTCTGACTTTAATTGTCTTCATGTAATATATTTTGATCATTTTTCTTTTCCCCCAATTCATCCTAGATCCTCCATATCTTCCTACTCACTTAACTCCATATTTTTGTCTCTCAAAAAAAAAATACCAAGAACAAACACAAACAAAATAAAGGTAAAAATATGAATTTGAAACAAAATGAAACAAAAGCCTACCAAAATAAATAAATAAAATAACAAATGAACCATGGAGACCATTTTATGTTGGCCAACTACTTCTAGGCACCCAGTGAGATTCCTTTGGATAAATTTTTGTCCTTTTTCAGCAGGAATCAGTTTCAAATAATTTCTTGTCTAGGAATTGGAATTGTGTGTACCATCCCCTCTCAATGTTGGTATTTCATCTGGTTTGAACCTCTGAAGTACTAGCACTTGTTATCACCATCTCCTAAGTTCATATATGCATCATTCTTTACATGCAGAAGGCAATTTCCTTGTATCCTTTGCTTTGGGCTCTCAAAGTCTTTCTACCTCCTCTTCCCCACTAAATATCTTAAACATGAGGAGAGGAAGTAAAGATATTACATTTATGGATGGGTTCTCCAAACTTCTTCATTCTTCTTCCGTTCTTGCATTGTGAACCTCTGTGTTAGTGTCCATCTATTGCTAGACTAAGCTTTTTTGATGAAGGCTGTGTGGGGCACTGATCTATGTCGTGTAAAAATATGTCATTTGGAGTCATTAGGAGTCATTTTTATTGCCATATTCCTTTTGCAGAATAATAGTACTATGTTTTCCCTGAGGCCAATAACCTATCTTGTCTCAAGTTTCTCCCCACATTAGCAATGTCAACTATGGATCATATCTCATGGAGTGGACATTAAATTCAATCAAATAGTGGTTGATTATTTCCATAATATTTGTGCCATTATACCAATACATCTTGTAGGCAGATTGAAGTTGTAGGTTGAATGGTTTATAGTTGAATGATATTGATAATTATTTTCCTCTTCTGGTATCATGCAAAGTAACTTTGAGCACCATGCATGCTGGTTAGGAATAAAGCTTTTAATTGGGCACCAGCTGACCTGTCATGTTAAGTTACGCAGTAAGTTTTGTCTTCTCAGTACTATCTCACCATCAGCTTTGATTAGAGTAATCCCTAGCTTCAGTAATATCATGCCTTGTTTTGGGAGGAGCTTATAGAAACCCTTTAGGTAATGATTAAATATTCCTGACACTGGAAGTTATATTTGGTAGCATAGATTCTGTTTGGTGAATTATCTTCTGCCCTCTTTAGTGACTCCATTTAAATTCCTTTTTATGTATTTAAGTAGTTTATGTAGTGCTAGATTTTTCAAAATCTACTTTCATAAGGGTTATCAAATACTTTGACCCTAATTTCTAGTCCACTGTCCAAAGGCAGAGGAGAAAAAAAAATGGTAAATAGGACAAAGGGATATGGACCTGTTTAGAAATAGTTCTTTGGGGCAATTGCAATCTCCATTGTCAGGACACCAACAATCTAGTTCAAAAAGTGTCACTAAACACAAATCAGCAGTGGTGGTGTGATCCAGCAGAAACAGCCAGGCCTCTGCCTGAATCAGTTTGAGTCAGCAGAAGCGACCAGAACCAGTCATAAAGCCAGAAGTTCTCTGCCATGCCTCTCTAAACAAAGGGAAGATCAGCAAATTGGTGAGACCAAGGAAGCATTGCACAGCTAGCTATGCCAACACCCCGTCACTGTCTGTTGGGTCCTACTTATGCTTTCTCTAAACATCATGTGTTCTCTTACAAGTCTTGCTTCATCAAAATAAGTTTGCTTCAGAAATTTAGAAAACTTCTACAATAGTAGGTTCCATATGATTTTTCAAAAGGTTTTTAATAAGCCATGAGTTAAGAACAGTTCAAAAGAATAAAAATTCTGAGTCACTTCCAGCTCTCTGTATTCTGCGAAAGTGGGTCACAGACACTTGAGAGCTGTTTTCCCACTATCCAACACAAGAGCTAGAGATTTGAACAAAAGTCACACTGGGAGGTGACACAGAGCTGGCACAAAGATCTGAGGAGCTATAGGCAGCCCATGGCAGCACCTGCTATACTCACTTTGTCCTAGGAAAATTGATTATATGCTTGTGCTAACAATGGGTTAGTCTTGAAATAACTCATGATACAAACTGGAAGAAAAGCTTTCTTTAATTGGAAATAGGAGATTCTTTCAAAAACTGAAAAAAAGGAGGAATACCCTCTGTACACTCATATTTTTACATTCCAACAAATTTTCATGCCACAAAACTTATTTTATATATCTTTTCTCTGTGTCTGCAAGCATGAGAATCAGTGTATGCCCCATGATCTGTCTTAATGTGTCAAAGTTACAAGTTCACGGGAAAAAGCTATTTGTTTTTAAGACAAATATTGCTTTTAATCATATATAATCCTCCTGAAAATAAATGAAGCACGCACCAACATCACTCACCAGTTTCCTGAGGATGAGCCTATAAAGAAGGTAATAGTTCTTCCAACTCAGAATGGAAAACCCTGGGGAAGACAGGTAACTTGGAGTCAGATTTCATTTGTTTTTATGTACTTCTGGCAATTCCATATCCTGAATTTAATGTAGGGACATCCTAGGTAATTAAGATGCTAATTACTATTGGTATTTTCCTCTTGCCCTAAGGACTTTCACAGTCAAATTATTTTAAAGTTAACTACAGTTTCCTTACTCTTTAGAGTGAAGAAATAGCAAAAGGAAGTTTGCCTCTGGGTCCTACAAAAATCTATTTCTTCAACACATGATACTAATTATCTAAAACTATAATTGATGGTTTAGACTCTACCACTGAAGACTGCCTCAGATTAGGGGGGTATATCCATTATTATATACATCATGTAATAAGTGAAAATTTTAATAAGAAGGTCACAAGGTTGACAGCCAAGAGACATTGACTTCTGCTGCTTCCCAGCACTAACCATTGCACATTTATTTCAAGAAAAGTGAAAAGTAACTTTTTTAAAAAACTATTACTCGAAAATATACTCCTGGTAGGCTGTAGGCATTACATCTTCCCTGCTTCTAGTCATAGAAGTAAAGAAATGTCAATCACAGCAGAGAATTAAATGCTCACATACAGAAAAGAATTATATAACAAGGTGTTTATAAAGAAGAAAATAAAAGACAAAACCAAACAAAGAAAAAAAGTCGTGTCCCACACCCTTTGTCAGTTGCTCCTATGTTCTTTAGTTGTACCAATCAAGACCATTTTGATGTGACTGCCTTCTCTATGCCATCTTCTTTCCACATTGTCTCATTAAAGTACACAACACTACAGAGCGTCAACACTCAGTCTTTTCAGTCCCCATTACCTTTGATAAAAGAGTTCCATCATACTAGAATATAATCACTGTAAACCATCCTCATTTTACTTGGATGAAAGCTACCCTTTCCTTAACATTCGGTTCAATAAAATACTCCTCAGAAAGACTTCTCTATCCTATCCCAAGGTTGGCTGAGTGCATTTCATCAACTCCCCCATAAAATCACAGTGACATATTGGTATGTTAAACCTTCTTATACATTACATCATCTAGAAATATTTAGAAAAACAAGGTATCAATTTATTTGCATTCTATAAATTTATGAGACTCCGGGACTCATAAAATGATGCCAGAATAGCGTGTTGAATGAACGGATGAATGAATAAATCAACAAATGAATGGGTGAATAAGTGAATGAGTGTTCTCTGGATAACCACTGCCCATTGCAGTCAATAATCATGAGGAAATGAAGATTTCAGTTTCATTTTTAAATACAAGACTTTTTCATTCTTCCATTGACTAACAAGCAAGAAAATTTCTAAACTACTAATGAGTTTATCAATTCATGACAAAAATGATTGATGTTATAGGTAAATCAATATAGAAAATTCACTGTAGAAATTTTATAAGGCTATGATTTTAAAATATCATAATAATATATATGATGTGTAGATTCTATTTTTAATAATTAATTTATTTATTCACTTTACATCCCAATATCAGTCCTTCTTCTTCCCAATTCCCCCCTTACACAGCTCCCCTACCCTTCCTACCTCTCCTTCTCCTCTGAGGAGCAGAGATCCCTCCTAGTACTACTCCAACCTAGCACATCATGCCACTGCAGGAATAAGCACATCCTCTCCCACTGAGGAAATACAAGGCAGCAAAGTTACAGGAATGGCATCCACAGGCAGGCAACAGGTTCAGGGACAGCCTCCAGTCCAGTTGTTGGGAAACCGGCATGAATACTAAGTTTCATGTCTACTACCTATGTCAGGGGCCTAGGTTCAGCCCATGTTCACTGTTTGGTTGGTGGTTCATTCTCTGGGAGCCCTCAGAAGTCCAGAGGTTAGTTGACTCTGTTGATCTTCCTGTGGAGTCCCTATCCTCTTCAGGTTTCTCACTTTTTCCCCCAAATCTAGATTCTATTTTAAAAAATTGTTTTCTATATTCATGACTGTGTGTGTACATATGTGTGCATTTGTGTGTGTGTGTGTGTATGTGTATGAATGATAAAGAGAAACAGATATTAAAGAAGTTTAACAGAGAACAAAATGATGCATGTTTATCCTTCATACATCCCCCTTGTCTTTCATTTCCAAAGTAAGAAAGATTAACTATTTCTTCAGCCTTAGCATAAAGAAAACAATTGATTTGCCCTTACAAAATCAATTTACAAAATCCTTGACAATATGAGACAAACTACATATTTCTGCAATTTTCTAGTCTTAAAATTTTAATTTCCTATGCACAGAAATGGATATTCACTGGAATGAGAAAAGTTAAGAGGTAGATTAAGACCAACTATCTCCAAAACAGTTTTCTAGTAATAAATGACTTTGTCTATCATCAAAGCATTAGGTCATCACCCTTTCTTACTATTTAATTATACTATGGAAATTGTTGTTCATAATACATTCTTTAAAGTCCAGACAAAACTCTGATGCCTAAATAACACTTTTTATCTTTATAAAATTTAGGAACATGAAATAAGTAATCTGTCAAAGTGGCTACATGCCTGATATAGCTGTCTCCTGAGAGGCTCTGCCAGTACCTGACAAATACAGAGGTGGGTTGGACTGAGCACAAGGTCCCCAATGGAGGAGCTAGAGAAAGGACCCAAGGAGATGAAGGAGCTTTCAGTCCCATAGGAGGAACAATAATATGAACCAACCAGTACCCCAGAGCTCCCAGGGACTAAACCACCAACCAGAGAGTACACATGGAGGGATCCATGGTTCCAGCTGCATGTGTAGCAGAGAATAACCTTGTTGGACATCAAAGAGAGGAGAGTAACTTGGCCCTGAGAAGGCTCAATGCCCCAGTATAGGGGAATACGAGGACAGGGAAGCAGGAGTGGGTGCGTTGGTGAGCAGGGGGAGGGAGGGAGGGATGGGATGGGTGTTTTCAGAAGGCAAACCAAGAAAAGACATAGCATTTGAAATGTAAATAAAGAAAATAAGAAAAAAATTATCTCCCTTGAAATGATTTTGTTTAATATTTCTTCTACTTAGCAACATAGAACATCATTTTCCAACAATTAAACTTCTCAAATAAAGCAATTAATTTCATCTTCTCAATTATCATGTATCTACTACTAAACAGGGTAAGCATGCAACACTTAGATCATAATTTATAGATGAAGGGAATGGGTGCAGTTTGGTCCTCTATGTTCTATCTTTCATGCATCTAGTTGGAATTCTTAATGGTACAGTTTTACTCCTTGAAAATGAAGAGGAGTTTAGAAGGCAATTAGATACAACTAGATAATATCATCCTGAGTGAGGTAACTCAGACCCAAAGGACATGCATGGTATAAGTGAATATTAGCCAAAAACGTAAAGAATACCCAGGATACAATTACCAGAACTCAAGATGGTTAACAAGTCAAAGGACCCAAGTGAAGATGCCTTAATTCTACTTGGGAGGGAAAAGAAAGCAATAGCACGGTAGAGGGGAGTCAGAGGGAAGGAAAGTCCTGTGTGGGAGATGGGGGGAAGGAAGGGAAAAGAGAAACATGATCAGGTATTGGAGAAAACAGAAGTAAAGCACTGAGGGCCAGCAGAGAGAATGGAAACAGGCAACCTTAGGAAGTAAGAAATGTAGGAGGACCCTCTAGAATGTACCAGAGACCTGGGAGGTGAAAGATGTTCATAAGTCAAAGTGAGGGACCTTAGATGAAATGCTATACAGTAGGGAGAGGGAACTTGTAGACTCCACTTCCCATGGAGAGACAGAGCATCAAATGAACAGATGGGGTTGACATCCCATAGTCAAAAACTCTGACCTGGAATTGTTCCTATCTAAAAGAACTGCAGGGACAAAAATAGAGAAGAAACTAAGGAAAAGGAGGCCCAGTGACAGGCCCAAAATAGAAATCCAGCTCAAGGGGAGGCTCCAAGGTCTCACACTATTACTGATGCTATGGTGTGCTTCTAGACAGGGGCCTAGCATGGCTGCCCTCTGATAGGCCCAACAAGCATTGACTGAGACAGACACAGATGCTTACATCCAGTATTGGACCCCTATGGTTGAATTAGGGGAAGGGTGGAAGAAGCAGAAGAGGAGGACAATTCCATAGGAAGACCAACAGTTTCAACTAATCCAAACCCCAGGGGTCTCCTAGACACTGAGCCACCCACAAGGAAACATACAGGGTCCAAGGCCCCTAACATATATACAGCAGAGGACTGCCTGGTCCTCAGTGGAAGAAGATATACCTAACCCTTGAGAGACTTGAGTCTCAGGGAGTGGGGAGATCTGGTGGGGTGGGGAGTGGGAACATCCTTTTGGAGATGGGAGAGGAAGAATGGGGTGAGAAACTGTCAGATGGCAGACCTGTGAAGGATAATGACTGAATTGTAAAAAAAAAGATTAAATTAATAATAATAATAATAATAATAATGGTGATGATGATGACATAATAATAATTAGAAAATAATAAAAAAAGAAAATGAAGAGAACAGAAACCTATCCTCTTTCCTATCCATACATTATATCAAAGGTGATAAGCTCTTCACACAGACCATTAACATAGCATAATCACATACCTGACAGATATGGTACAAGGTGAGATGATCTTCACATGGAATTATTTTTTATCTGCTATTTTCTTCAGAAGGATAGGCAACCATTAATCATTTAGCTTTTGTCTCCAACGGTACAAAATAATAAAAAGAATGAATCCTAAATTGAGAAAATGTCTTTATATGTTCTAAATGTAAGATATTTTTAATTAGTTGCTGAATGGGGCAGGCCCAGTCTATTGTGGATGGGACTGTCCCTAAGCTGGTGGTCTTAGGTTCTATTAGAAAGCAAGCAGACTGAACAAGGATGAAGGAGCAAGCTAGTGAGCAGTTCTCCTCCCTGGTCTCTGTATCATCTCCTGCCTCCAGGTTTTGTCTTTGGTTGAGTTCCTATACCAAATTTCTTTATGATGGGCCATAGTGTAGAAGTTCAAGCCGAATAAACCCTTTCCTCCTCAACTGCCTCGTTATCATAGTATTTCATCACAGCAATAGTACACCTATATAGGACACTAAAGAAGCCCTAAAATTAATTTTACCAAGTAATTAGTATGAAAATTAATGGTTTGGCTGATGCCAAAACTAATTCTTTCTATAAGGAAAATATAGTCTTTTACATTAATCATTATAGTTAGTTGCTGAATCCTGTTCAGATTAGCATACACATATTCGAAGGTCTATTTTTCTTGCTAACTTGTAATGTGCTATCGTTGAACGTATTTTTGCTTCTGCTGCAAAGAGTACATGAACATTATCTATGTAACTATTTTAATAGAAATAAGATTCATGTGTATTCAGCAAAGGCAAGATCAATAGAAAAGGAAGCAAAATGTCTTTATTTCAAGATTCTGCCCAAAGGTTTGTACTTTTTATCTTTTTTTCCTTTTATTTTTCTGTCATTTTTTCAGGCATAGTATTCAGGTGAGACAATTCTCAAACGTCTGATCTTGTTGTCCCTGCCTTATGAATTATGGGATTAAAAGCATGGACCACATGCTTCTTCAAGAAGAAAATTGGATTGTCTCTTTGCTTGCTGACCTTCCCAGATAAAGAATTAGTATTCTCTTTACACCCATAAAACGAAAAACAAATTAATAGAATAAATTATGCTTAAATCCAACTAACTTTAGTAAGAAAAATGTGGCTTTTTGTTAGTCTTGAAGGTAAACTACATATTTATTAGTAAATAACCCTTGGAAAATAGCACATAGGATATAATGAATCCATGACAAATACAGACTCTGGGAATTAGACCAGCATATGATTAAATTTTCTCAAGAGTTTAACAAATATAGATATGATATATTAAGGAACCTGTTGGTTTAATTTCTGATAAAATCAGAGTTTTATAGAAATAACATTTTTATTACATAGAATTAATGAAAATGATAGTGATACATATTTAAAAGTTAAATTTTGACAAAAATTATTTCATAAGCACATCAAGATCTATTTTTTTCTAAGTTTTTTATTTACATTCCAAATCATTTCCCCTTTCTCATTTCCTCCCTCTTCAAAAGTCCCATAAGCCCCCTTCCCTCCCTCTTTTCCCCATTCAACCCCCTCTAGCTTCTCTGTCCTGGCATTCCCTTACATCCAGTCTTTCCAGGACCAGGGTCTCTTCCTCCATCTTCTTGGAAATCTATTAATATGCGAATTGTGTCTAGGGTATTCCGAGATTCTGGGTTAATATTCCCTTATCAGTGACTGCATACCATGTGTGTTCTTTTGTGATTGGGTTATCTCACTAAGGATGATATTTTCAAGTTCTGACCATTTGCCTAGGAATTTTGTGAATTCATTGTTTTTAATTGCAGAGTAGTATTTCATTGTGTAAATATACCACATCTTCTGAATCCATTCCTCCATTGAGGGACATCTGGGTTCTTTCCAGCTTCTGGCTATTATAAATAAGGCTGCTATGAACATAGAGGAGCATGTGTCCTTATTACATGCAGGTAAAGCCTCTGGGTATATGCCAAGGAGTGGATGTGGAGAAAGAGGAACACTCCTCCACTGCTGGTGGGATTGCAAGCTGATACAACCACTCTGGAAAGCAGTCTGGCGGTTCCTCAGGAAACTGGGCATGACACTCCCGGAGGATCAGGCTATACCACTCCTGGGCATATACCCAGAGGCTTTACCTGCATGCAACAAGATCTATTTTTAGTAATATAATTTAAAATCATCTGTGAAAAGAAAAGGGAGATATAAGAAGTGAAACCTAGGAAATTCAAAAAATCATCAGATCCTATTCTCAACAAAACTGGAAAATCTGGATGAAATAGACAACTTTCTAGATAGATACTAAATACTAAAGTTAAATCAGGATCAGAGAAGCCATCTAAACTGTCCCATAACCCTAAGAAAATAGAAGCAGTTATTAATAGTCTCCCAACAAAAATAGCTCAGAATCAGATGGTTTTAGTGCAGAGTTCTATCAAACTTTCAAAAAAGCCCTAACACCAATACTTTTCAAACTATTCCACAAAATAGAAACAGAAGGAACACTACCCAATTCATTCTATGAAGCCACAATTACTTGGATAACTAAACCACACAAAGATCCAACAAAGAAAGAGAACTTCAGACCAATTTCCCTCATGAATATTGATGCAAAAATGCTCAAAATTCTGGCAAACTGAATACAAGAACACATCAAATTGATCATCTATTGTGATCAGGTAGGCTTCATCCCAGGGATGCAGGGTTGGTTCAATATATGGATATCTATCAATTTAATCCACTATATAACCAAACTCAAAGAAAAAAGTCATATGATCATCTCATTAGATGCTGAGAAAGCATTTGAAAAAATCCAACACCCATTCACTGTAAAAGTCTTGGAAAGATCAGGAATTCAAGGCCCATACCTAAATATAGTAAAAGTAATACATGCCAAACCGTAGCCAACATCAAATTAAATGGAGAGCTACATGAAGCAATCCCACTAAAATCGGAGACTAGATAAGGTTGTCCACTCTCTTCCTATCTAGTCAATATAGTACTCGAAGTCCTAGGCTGAGCAGTTTGACAACAAAAGGAGTTCTAAGTGATGCAAATTGAAAAGGAAGACTGTGTTAGGCTCCATTCAGAAGGACCTACACTGGGCAAGTGAACTCCCTAGAGACAGCCCACTGTCTTGCCCAGCTATGGTGAGTGTATTGTGGAAATGCATTGCCCCTTAAACTTCGTCCCAGGATTGCTTCTTGTGACTGATGCACTTTCTCATGTTTGTCATTGCCTTATTCATTTATTTGTCTTGGTGTGAGTAGCTCCCATGAGACCATTGCTGCCTATAACCTGGTGTGATTACATCCGACACTGTTGGGCAACTTTCCTGTAGATCAGCATTAAGATTAAAATTCTTGAGATAGTGCTGTTTGGATGAATAAATCATTTTATGGAATTAATGATTTGATTTAAGTAGTTTTAGGAAGTTATCATGATTTAAATGATTTGGGGAAGTTTAGGATGGTTGATAGAAAATTTAAAGTTGGAACTAAGAACAGAATGTGCCCTTTCCTCACAGCCTGGCAAAAGCTGCATAAGTCAGAGAAAAGAGTACAACAAGCACTCATTCATTTCAAGCATATAATTGTAGCAGCAAGAAAAATAGGCTTGGGACAAGTTAATGATCAAAGAAAGCATTTATTCTCAGTTGGACCTAAGATCCTTCATCTTGTGATCTAGAGACGTGGTAATAAGTTTTCCATGTGCACCATAAAATAGAAAGGTTATGAATAAAGAATAAACAATTCTATTATGAATATAAGAAGAGAGAACAGATGATTAGCCAGTCTAGCTGATCAAGATGTCAAAAAATAAAATATAAGATGGTTGGCCTGTTCCTTAGTAAATGCAGACTGTCCTCAGCCAGGTACTGAGGGAAACTTGCTACTATATACTTGGCCTGCTTAAATTTTGTTAATCTATGACAAGATAATTTATTTCTTTGAGGTTATGTGGAAGACATGAGAATTGTTTATTAGTTAAATATAAGTTTCAAATACATAATCAAAAATCCTGTTATAATTTTCTCTTGTGTAATTGTTTTAATCTGTTTTTGAAGAATTTATTTTTGTGGTGATTGTTTAACTTGTGGCTATGAGGTAATGTTTTCCTAAATAGAAAACCTTTGTCTTAGGTCTATGAAAGTGTTGAGTCAAAAATAAAATGCTAGAGCTTGCTGTTACTTCAACCACTGTGATATGTCTATGTTTGTGTGTGTGTGTGTCTGTGTGTCTGTGTGTGTGTTTGTGTGTGTCTGAGAGAGAGAGAGAGAGAGAGAGAGAGAGAGAGAGAGAGAGAGAGAGAGAGAGAGAGAGAGAGAGAGAGAGAATTTCCCCTTTCTTTTCTCTAATTGCTAGCTGCCATAGGCTCAGTTCCCGGAGGTTACTATCTGGACCAACCCCACATCACTCTAGTGCTGACCTTGTCAGCTGATTTCAGCAGACTCTAATCACTGTATCACACCTCACCGTCTGCCTCAGTTTACTCTGTAGTGTCAAAGCTGGCACTGATAACCTTAAGTCTACCTTATTTCAGGTTTCTTCCTGTCCAGTTGCTACAAGTTTCCTTATGTCACATTAAGCAACCCCTTTGGCAGACTCTCAGGTGCTAAGACAAGAATCCATCTTTATATGGAAACTTTCTTCAGTCTTTTTCAACTTTATATTCCATAGACCAAGGAAAATTGAAGCAAGGTAACAGCAGTGGGTACTGTGCATCTTTGTGCCTATGTCCCATTAGACTGTGAGCCTCCAGTTCCTGCCTGCCATAGCTTCTTCTCTCTCTTCAAGGCTACATCCCATTAGCTTATATGTGCACATTAGATGTAAGGATAGGCTGTGCTTGCAAAAGAAGCAAATCATTTCAGCTTTCCTTGGGATACTTCAAATTTAAAGTGTTAGCATATTAAGCATTTATCATCAGTAATTATGATTCAAAGTAGTTTTAATTTTGTCTATATACTAAATAAATTTATGAGAAAAGTATATTTCCATTATACTTCCTATGGACAATATTCTGAATATTCTGACTACTTTATTTATTCTGACTACATTAAGAAGGAAAAATCACCTTTAATTCAATCACTAGGTGCAACTACAATGAAAAGCATGCTCTATAGACATCAAAATTAAATAACTCGCTTCTTGTATATGTATACATTTCCTTACTATGTGTTAGTTTAGGATTCAAAAAGGAAGGAAGAAGACTATATTATAAATCTAATTCATGGTGACTATTTGCTTTGTGTCTTGTGCTTTGACTCTGAGATAAACCACAGAGACCAAAAAAAGAATTATCCCTGCATTTCCTCAAATATTTTCCACTGCAGTTGCTGTAATTTTGATATTCTGCTATTTGAAATGATGTTGAATGACTATTATGAGCTATGGCATTTATTGAGTTACTGAAATTTCCTTTTGTGAAATTTATTGAGAAGACAGAAAAGAAGAAAAAATAAAGAGAGTAAGGAGGGGAAAGTGAGGAATTCAATTGCAAATATTTATTTTTGTTCTGGTCAGTGGTCAAGTGTATATCACACAGACAAATAATACTGCAATACATAAGCAGCAGATAGGAGAGAGAAGAAAACACAAAGAGCAGACTGTGTTAGTAACTGGTATTAGCTAGAGGTTCTCTTAGATAGATAAGAGTTTGAGTGTTGAGTGACTAATGCTTTCCAACATCATAGAAGTAAAACATCTTGTATGGAGGCAACTAATGGTAAAGTATATTATTCACAGAAAAATAGAGTTTGAGCAAAATTCCATAGGATAAAAAGGCAGGATTCTTAAAAAGAACTCGATGTATTGTAGCTTGTGGGGAAAATTCCAATACTGTGGATCTTATGAGAACAAAAGCTTCTTACAATCATTTACATTTTATGAATATTTTCAGAGAAAATAAAAACTATATACTTAAAAAATAGTCTCTTGGAGAACTTCATTTTTTGTGTATTATAAAGAACAAATTTCCTTTGCAAGCATTTCTTGAAGGTAAGATGATAGTTTCATAGCTCACAAAGGTAGATTAGACTTACATGTAATGTTGTTTTGCACTTGATTTACAGGTTCACAGATTTTTTTTTCTCCCTGAAACTTTTTTCCCATATTGGATATTTTTTGGTTTACATTTCAAATGTTATCCCCATTCCAAGTTCCCCCCACCCCCCATCAACCCTCTATTCCATCCCCACTCTCCCTGCTTCCATGAGGGTGTTTCCCCACCAACCCACCCACCCAATTCCACCTCCTGGCCCTCACATTCCCCTACACTGGTTCATCAAGTCTTCCCAGGAACAATGGCCTCTCCTCCCATTCAAGTTTGACAAGGCCATCCTCTGTTAAATATGCAACTGGAGGCATGGATCCCTCCATGTGTACTCTTTGGTTGGCTGTTTAGTCCCTGGAAGCTCTGGGAGGTATGATTAGTTGATATTGTTGTTCTTCCTATGGGGTTGTAAATGCCTTCAGCTCCTTCAGTCCTTTCTCTAACTCTTCCATTGGGGACCCACTGAACAGTCCAATGTTAGGCTGTTAACATCTGCCTCTGCATTTGTCAGGCACTGGAAGAACTTCTCAGGAGACAGATATATCAGGCTCCTGTGAGCATTCTTCTTGGCATCCAGAAGAGTGTGTGGTGATTGTATCTGGGATAAATCTCAAGGTGGGGCAGTCTCTGGATGGCTGTTCTTTCAGTCTCTGCTCCACACTTTGTCTCTGTGTTTACCACCACCATGAATATTTTGTTTCCCTTTCTAAGAAGAATCAAAGAATTCACAGTTTGGTATTCCTTCTTCTTGAGCTTCACTAAGTCTGTGAATTGGATCTTGGGTATTCCAAGCTTTTGGACTAATATCTACTTATTGGTGAATGCATAACATATGTGTTCTTTTGTGATTGGGTTACCTCAATCAGGGTGACATGTTCTAGTTCCATCCATTTGCCTGGGAAATTCATGAAGTCATTGTTTTTGATAGCTGAATAGCGTTCCATTGTGTAAATGTACTACATATTCTGTATCAATTCCTCTGTTGAAGGACATCTGGGTTCTTTCCAGTTTCCAGTTTTATAAATAAGGCTTCTATGAACATAGTGGAGCATGTGTCCTTGTTATATGTTGGAGCATCTTTGGATATATGCACAAGAGTTGTACAGTTGCGTCCTCAGTTAGTACTATATCCAATTTTGTGAGGAACCTCTACATTGATTTCCAAAGTGGTTTTACCAGCTTACACTCCCACCAACAATGGAGGAGTTTTCCTCTTTCTCCACATCCTAATCAGCATCTGCTCTCACCTGAGTTTTTGAACTTAGCCATTCTGAGTGTGTGAGGTAGAATTTCAGAATTGTTTTGATTTGCATTTCCATGATGACTAAGGATGTTGGTGCTTCTTGGCCATTCAAGATTCCTCAGTTGAGAATTCTAAGTTTAATTCTGTATCCCATTTTTTTTTGTTTTTTGTTTTTTGTTTTTGTTTTCTTGAATATGTTCTTCATTTACATTTCAAATGTTATACCCTCTCCCGGTTTCCCCCCTCCCAGAAAGCCCCCAACCCACCCTCCCACCTCCTGCCTCAAAGAAGATGCTCCTCCATCCAGCCCACTCCCACCTACCCCCCACCCTGATTTCCCAACACTGGCGCATCTATCGAGCCTTCATAGGACCAAGGACTTCTCCCACAGATGCCCGACAAGGCATTCCACCTCCACTACAATTGTGGTTGGAACCATGTGTATACCTTGGTTGATGGCTTACTCCCTGGGAGCCCTGGGGGGTTAAGTTGACTGGGATCCTTGTTCTTCCCATGGGGCTGCAAACCCTTTCAGCTCCTCCAATCTTCCCTCCAACTCCTCCATTGTGGTCTCTGCACTCAGTCCAATGGTTGGCCTCTAGCATCTGCCTCTGTATAGTCTTGAGGTTAACTATCATCATTATGTTTCTATTACTGTGATAAAACCAAAACTAAACTCTTTGGAAGGAAAAGTTTTTTTCATTTAAAATTTTCATGTCACATTCCTTCACAAAAATGTGTCAGGGAAAAACCCAAAACCAGGAATTAAATGTCAAGGCAAAAACCCTGAGGCAGGGTTTAAAACAGAAGACATGGAAGAATACTGTTAACTAACTTGCTCTCCATGGCTTGCTCAGTCTGCTTTCATATATAGCCCAGGACCATTCACCCAGGGTTAGCAATACCCATAATGGATAGCCTTTCCCACATAATCACTTACTAAGAAAATGTAGTAGAGATTTGCCTAATGTTCATTCACTGAGGCATTGTTTCAGTTGCATTTCTTCTTCCAAATGACTCAAGCTTGTGTCAAGATAACATAAAAATAACCAGCACAATAACCATGAATTTATGGCAGAAAGAAATAGGGACATAGTTCCAAGTCACTGAGATGTATGCTGCTGTGGGTTTCAGAGTCTGAGATAAGAGGACCCCAAGTCAGAGGATGGTCCTACCAGTTCACTACAAAAGACACAGAGAAGACACCATTACACAGGATACTATAAACTTTTTTAGCAGCTGAGAGCTATAATTTTTACTTGGACAAAACCATAATGTGGTAAAATTAGTTTATTTCCCGGGTGAAGTCCATTGCAAATATTTCATTTTTGCTCAGATCAGTGGTCAATTGTATATCATGCAGACAAATTCCACTTCAATTGTAAAAAGATCTTGGGATTTCAACTTGTTCACTTGACACAAACATTGTATGAAGAAAAATCTTTGCAGAGTCATTTCTTTTCCTTTTACTCTGCAGGAAGAGAGAGTAGAATTCTGGGCCCTTGTTGCATTCATGACTTTATCAGACAACAGTCCCAGTGATTCCTCTTCTGATTCCACATACGCATCAGGCAGCAGTGGCGTAGATCTTCTGATCTAGTAGATATAAGGCTTTTCTCATATCTCTCTAGGGAACTCCAAGGCATGCAAGCTTATCATATTCACACTTCCAGTTCATTCTGCTCTCTCATCTTTAAAAGTTTAACCTCGAGGGGTAGAAAAAGCTGAGACTGACTGTTGGAAAAAATACCTAATCCTTCTGCCATATGGGATCAATGGAAATATCAGCAAGAAGTTACCATCTGCCTACATCTCGAAATATTTTCCTCACATACTCATTCAAATTTGTCTTTTCTGCTGCAGCAAAGATATGCTTTTCTTCAGGTAGCTATGCCTATGGGAGACAAATATGTCACAGAAATTGGGAACATTGAAATCTCCTTAGGACCTAGGTGCTTTTAAAATTCTGGGTTGAATATATTAGAACAAAAGTAAAATAAATAATGCAGTTTCTAGGAGGCAGCAAGTTTTTATCACCTGAACCTTCTTCTACTTTGTTATTACTATATAATATTGGGGCTACAATTATTTATTTTGAGTAGGATTTTCTTCCTGAGGAATGAAAGCTTAAAACTCTGTTTGTCCTGGTACACTTATTTACTAAAGTACTCTATCTCCAAAGTCACCTTCTAATTCTTTCCAATCTCTTCAGTTGGATTTTATTCTCCCACTCTTTTATTTATATCATCATTCATGCAATCAATATTCAGCTAGATAGGAGACACTTTGTTAAAGAAGGGGAGTAAAATAATGAGCTTATTAACTGAGTTCTGCCCACACAGAACTACAGTCTAATGATAGACATAGATATTAGCCAAGTAATTACCCAAATGTGAAACTGTTATCATTTCATGATGGAAGGGAAAATTACCAGCAGATACATTGCTCAGAAAGGTGAAGAATGGATATATCAATTACAATGAAATATGCAGATGACTCTGCCTCCTAGTTTAGGAAAAAGGCAGATGAGAAGGATAAAATAATGCTCTCGAGTATTAGTATGTGCAGAGTTCCTGGAATAGAATAAAATGAGACAATCAACCAACAGCTTGTAAAATTGTGCAAGAATGCTCAAGAAAGGAACACAACAGAAGATGAACATGGGCAGGGGGATATATGTGAGGTTTTTAAATGCCACAAGTTTACCAGGATGCTTAGTTAGAGATGCATAGTTTTATTCAAAAATAACCACGAGGCGTATTGTAGGTATGATGGAAAAGGACCTGGGGAGAACCTAGTGGAGTTGTGCTGACCTGGTGTGAAATGTTTTGATTGTAATTGGACATTTTAAAGGTCTGTGACACAGAATTGTGAGTGATATGGAATGAGGAAGATGTTTGAGTATAACAATACTTAGAAAGCACAGTCAAGATCACTGGTAATAGATTATATATAAGAGATGCCATGAAAGAGAGATGTCAAGGATGACTAATCAGAAATCAGATATAGGGTTGGGAAGAGCTGCTTTAAAACAACAGATTAACACAGGATATGCTGTTACATTCAGAGCTTGCCCTGTTCAAGTTAGAAAAGCCACTCCCACTCTATACTCTGATAGGTTGTACAGATGTAGAAGTCAAACTTGTGAAGAACAAAATGGGATGGAGAGAGTCCTGATCTCCTGTATATGGCACTAGATCTAAGATGGCTCTCAGAACACTAGTGACAGAGCAAAAAGGACTCTGTCTGCCCCTCCCCCATCCTCATGAAAGTCCTAACAGGCAGTAATGCTTGCTTCTTACCCTCTCCCTCTCCTCTCTCTCCCCTGATCACTAGGTAAGACTTTCATTGGTGGATAGGGATGGGGCAGTGAGATATGATTGACCCAGGCTTTATGGCCTTGGATTGGCTTAAAAACTGTTTATAAGCTTATGCATTGTTCAATGAACTCAGATCTGCACACTGATGCTGGTCTCTAGACCCTGATTCTCAGAATTAATCACAGGACTCTGTCACCTCTCACACCTCCATCATTGGTCTTATTCCCACAATAGATTCCCATGATTCTTTAAATATTTGTAATCATGCCTCTGATAGAAAAACCTATGTTTTGCTTTAATTTAATGTCTTTTCTCCAATTGATGTGATTATATTACTGTCAAAGAGAAATCCAACATAATAGTCAAGAGAGACATAATGTTAGCAGCTTAAAAGTATCTGGGGAAATTTTCTATATGTTGGAATAAAATTGAAATAATTATATATTTAACCAAAACTTTACTACAACTTAAATATCATTTCTTGGTCTACCTCAAAAATGTAATTGTAAATGACTTATCATGCTTCTGTGGAACAAGAGTCCACCATGGTGACAATAGTAGAATTTCACCATTTACTTCTAAAAAGAAAATGCCTTTAGAGGAATAGCAACATGTTCATGCATATGCTTACAATCTTAACTTTATGGGTTGCATTTATATATTATTAGAACCCAGCCACACACACTGCCCATAAAAGAGCATACCTAATTGTATGCCAGTGGTTACATTCCAAGTCACAGCAGGTTGATCATAGCCTCATACTCAACATCATAATTCATTCCAGATTACATATTTCTAAACAATAAAGTTGTATTTTCTTAGGAAATGGTCAGCATTAGTAATTCTTTCAAAATATATGAACATAGGGCAGTGGTGGCGCACGCCTTTAATCCCTGAACTTGGGAGGCAGAGACAAGCGGATTTCTGAGTTCGAGGCCAGCCTTGGTCTACAGAATGAGTTCCAGGACAGCCAGGGCTACACTGAGAAACCCTGTCTCGAAAAACAAATAAAAAAAATATGAACATAAATAATAATTGTGCTTTGAAGATTCATAGATACACATTCTGTGCATATTCCTTACAGCATTAACTGAGATCTCTAAGTTGTAGCAAGCATACTTCCTTCCTTTGTGGCCAGTATCTAAATTATAACACTATCATTTTCATTGCAGACATCTGACATTTATAGGTTGTTGTGAAAACAAATTGTGTAATTTTGCTGCTTTAAAATAGACAAACTCACTATTAAAACCTTATGCTCTCGGCTTTCAAAGTAGGTAGGTTTCTGTTTACAAATGTGAATAAAATGAAAAACCACACACTTCATCAATCAAAGCTGTAGAAATATATACATATCTGTTCCTTAGTTATTTTACTCTTGCTAAAACAGAATACCATGACCAAACAATGTATAAAACAAAGGTTTTATTGGGCTACTGTTTCAGAAAGTTAGAATACATAACGGCAGAATAGAGAACAGCTGATAACTCACATTTTGATCCAGAGACAAAGAAAGACAAGGGAATCATACCAGAATTCTGAACCCTCAAACCTGTGTTCCCAGTTACATGGTTCGTCCAATACTGGCACATCATTTAATACTTCCAGTTCCCCCGACTGAGTCATAGTCCACACTAGGCTGTTGTTAAACCTCCTCCACCAAAGAAATTAGCCAAATACTGTTCAAGTTAACCTTAGGCAAACTCTTAGGACAAGGCTAGAAAACAGCCACCTTCTTACATTTGCACAAAATATTACAAGAATAGTCAGTAGACAAATTGTTGCTACTACTGCCTCTGAAACCTCTTGCACCAAGTCTAGATTTCTCTCAGTAGTGCTGTCTTCTAAGCTTCTACTAGAGTGGTTCACTAAGTCTTGCTTACAACATTAAACCACTTTCCTATTCCAAAGTACCAAAGTCTTCCACATTCCTTAAAAAGATATCATGTGGTCAGGTCTGTCACAGTGATACTCCACCCCCTGATACATTTGTCTTAACTACATTTCTGTTACTCCAAGAAAACACCATTACCAAAGCAACTTATTAAAGAAAGCACTTAAGTTGGCTTACTGTTTGAGAGGGTTAAAATCTATTATGTTGGAGCAAAGTAACAGCTGAGAGATCACAGTTTAATACACAACTATAAGGTAGAAAGGGACACTGGAAATTGTATTAGTGCTTTGAATTCCCAAAGCTTGACACCTCCCACCGCCACATACATACTTCCATTAAAGGATATAGCTCCTAATCCTTACCAAAATGTTCCACCTACTGGGGCCCAAATTTTCATATATATGAGTATATAAAGACTATACTCATTAAAAAATGCACTAGGCAAACAACAATTAAAACATGGCAACAGTGTCTTCCAGACACAACAGGACTGATACACACATGAACTCAGATTCTGAGGCAGCATGCATAGGGCTGCCATTAGGTTGAAGTCAGATGGGGCTCCAGAGCAGACAAGGATAAGTGTACATGACCTTCCATCCCTAATCAAGAAGCTATTTCTAATGGACAACTACTTGCAAAGGAAAATCTGTTTTCTCCAATAAAATTTCCCTGACATTATAAACCGCATATAAGGATAAACTTCATGTCCAGGAGTAGATAGCCAACACAAAATGAAGTCAACGGTGTTCATATATGTAAACATATATATGGTTTTGAATCTCATATTTCACTGAGCATTGTTTGTCTTATTGGCATTTTGCTTGCTCTGTTTTTGTGTTTTTGTGGAATGTGTGTGTGTGGGTGTGGATGTGTGTGCACATATGTTTGCATGCTTGCCTATGTATGTGTATATTTCTTGTGGTTTCTTACTTTAACAACAACAACAAAAAAGCAACCTTTGATTTGCTTACCTGTGTTTTTGTTTGTTTGTTTGTTTGTTTGCCTGTTTGCTTTATAAGGAGAGAGAGAAAGAAGTCATAGGGATTCATGGGTAGTGAGATCAGGAGGATCCTGGATGAAATGTGAGAGGGGGAACCACAATCAGAATATATTGTATGGATTTTCCATATAAATGAAATGAAATAGATAATATAAGAGCCTTGCAAATAAAAGAATTTGGTTTCTATTTTTTCACTGAAAATATAACATTATTTAATTGTTTTATTAATAATCTTCCAAAAAATAAGATACTTGGCAACTTAAATGGATGAAAATCCAAACACATTTGTTTACACAAATCTTATTATTTTCAGACTACTGTCACAAAGGAGAGTAATTTTCTTCGTAAGTGTAACTTATGAGGGGTAGAAGTAATTTCTGAATTTTCAAATTTAATCAGAATTTCTTTGTATCCATTCTGGCATAACACAAAGCTGTTATATGCAAAAACTACTGCCTTAAAAAGTCAAGAAGACCTATATTATGACAGGCAATGCTAAGTCCAGGATTCCTGTTTGGCAGATCTCTACTTTTTCCTTAGGAGAGGAAAGGATTGAGATACTCAGAAATCTAGAACCTTCTATTCATAACACTTAGGTTATAGTATCAAGACACTTTTTAGAAATGCAGGTATTATATTGTTAGCAACTCTATAGGAAGAACAACAATATCAAACAACCAGACCCCTCAGAAATCCCAGAGACTAAACCATCAACCAAAAAGTACACATGGAGGGACCCATGGCTCTCACCACATGTAGCATAGGATGACCTTGTCAGGCATCAATAGGGGGAGAGGCTCTTGAGCCTGTGAAGACTCAATGTCCCAGTGTAGGGCAATACCAGGGTGGGGAGGCCGGAATGGGTTGGTGGCAGAACACCCTCATAGATGTAGGGGAAGGGGGATGGGATAGGGGCTTGAAAGGGGGTGGGGAACCTGGAAAGGGGATAACATTTAAAATGTAAATAAAGAAAATATCCAATAGAATTTATTCTGTAAATCAGGGCCAAAATGATATCCTTTGTTCATCTGATGATGTGACAGTATATTAAAATATCACTGTTTAATAATACAACTTCTAGGTTCTATCTTATAATGGAGTATTTTAACCAAGAAAATTGAAACAGAATGCTACTTTGCAGGGGAAAAAAAAGATGCTTAGTTGTTGGACAAGATCATTGTATATGCACGAATGAATACCAAAATAAATGAAGTGCTTAGAGTAGCAGAGGTGCCATAGCACCTGCTATTCCTTATCTATGAAGTCTTGCATTCTCCCAAAAACATAGTTTAACAAACTCTGTTGAAACCATATATCTTCATGCATCACTTTATGTTCTTTCCCTGGTAATAAATAAATGTATTAACTCACTTTATATTTATAGGAAAGTAAAGCACTCTAAGTTTGAAAGGGACAGGCTTAAATTGTACATTTCACTCTGATTGCCCACGTAGGACCTGGTATTAAATCATTCTGAGATTACTTTTTGGTGCTATAGGTTAAGATAACAGTTTCTAAAAGGCAGAATGTGTTTGAGAACATAAAACAATATAAATGTCAGAAAAGGGGAAGATGTTTCTCTCATCTAGAATAAAACTTTACAGTATGAAAAATCTTGTTTTTATGCTAAAGCAAACTACTTAAAATCAAAATGAGAAAACATAGGACACACCAGGTATATAATTGTACTAAAACAAGAAAAGCATAAGGAATATCCAAATAAAAAATATAATATATTTAAAAAGCTTAATGCAAACAGAAAAAAATCAACTAAGAAATCAAATTCTATTAACATTCTACATAAATCTAAAAGAAAAGGGACTAGAGTGAATAAAAATATGCCAATAACACTGGGAAAGATAAACACTTCTCACAAACGTGAGCTGCAATATTATAGAGGACATAACAGTATAGATTAATTTTTCATTACTGTTAATAATATTTTCAAGTTGTCCATGAAATAGGTTAGCTCACTCAAAGCAGAATAAACATGAACAATATAAATTACCATAGAAAAATGATCATAAACGTTCAAGAACATCCCTATCTCCACAATACACACACACAATACACACACACACACACACAAATATGCACACACTCAAGCACCCATATAACCAAAATGAATCACTGATAAAACATACATTTTTTTTTCTGTTTGAGAGCATTTTAAAATTAGGTAAAGATAAAACACAAAATTTAAAATCAATTTCATTCACTGCATATAAAATCTAAATTAGATATAGTATACAGTAGAATTCAATAATTGGGTTTCTACTAGATTCAACTATAAACCAATATTTACAAATTCTATTAATTTAATTTTCCCAATAATATAAAATTTCAAAATTAGTTGTCAGTACTACCAAGTCACGACTAATATTGATGTGTGATTGTTGTTCAGAAATATTAATTGATATTTGAAAATTTTACATAGTCATGCTCAATTTAAGCAATGAATAATATTATGTTCATAACAAGCTATTTTCATTACAAATATAAAAATGTTGTTAGAGTACTTATAGATTAAGCATAAATAAATAAAAAGTAGTATATTAGATTTATATGAGGTAAATTTAAAGGTGTTTGGTGAGACATAAAATTCAAATAATTTAAGATCAATTTATTTCTGGCAATAAAGTCTTAGAAAAATGAGAAATTTGAATTTTTCTATACAAATACTTTAAATATATACATATTTTGATTATTTAAAAATCTTTTAAGATGTTTTATTGCTAAAATTCATATAGTTATTATTAATATAAAAATAATATAAGAGAAGAAGTTTAATGATGAAGAGAAGGAGAAGAGAAGAAACAAAAAAGCAGTAGGGGGAAAATGAGTCAATTACTAGAGATTTTATCAATAAGTTAATAGTGTGAATTGCACTGAGAAATCAAACACAGAGGAGTACAGGTTTCATTTAGACAGTGTGTGCAGTAAATGCTCAGTAGAAATAGTGAATTGCTCAATGAATGTTAATATAAAAATTGTGCAAAATCTTGAAAAATAAATAAATCTATGATTCCAGGCCTTGTGCTAGAATCAATGTCAGATAAATTTAAATTTCAAATATTAAAAATAATCTGAAACAATGAAACATAGAATTTCAGATTATAAAGGTTCTTACTACATTTAATAATAAAAGTGAGAAAATGTTATTTAGCGCCCTTGGTCATCTATACTTTACAGTGTCAAAATCTAAGAGTTAATGAGGCTGCCGGGCAGTGGTGGCGCACGCCTTTAATCCCAGCACGTGGGAGGCAGAGGCAGGAGGATTTCTGAGTTCGAGGCCAGCCTGGTCTACAGAGTGAGTACCAGGACAGCCAGGGCTACACAGAGAAATCCTGTCTCGAAAAACCAAAAAAAAAAAAAAAACCAAAAAAAAAAAAAAGTTTAAAAAAAAAAGAGTTAATGAGGCAGAAACAAAATGAACAACAGCCACACAGCTATGAAGTACTGTCCAATACATGGGCCACAGACCTTAGTCTTTACTAAAAATAGTAAAAATCAACTTCATAAAGTCTTTAGAAATCAATAAAAGGGCAGTTTACAGATAAAGAAAATATGAAAAATAACAAAAAGTGATGTAATTCTAACATGAGTGATTTAGGATTCCCCAAACACTTACATTTACCAAATAAAATACAAACTGTATGTCATAAACTGTTCTTAAATAAATCTAAATTTGTCAGAAAATAAGATCTCAAAGGAATGATTTGTTCAATAGAGAAATTCAGTACTTGTGATGTCAACTTCTTATTTAGACAAGACTAGAATCACCTAGGTGAAGTCTCTAGGAAAACCTCTGAGGGTTTATTTGAATTAACATTAGCTGAAGTGAGAAGACACAACCTAAATGTGGATGGCAATGTTCCCTGGCTCTAAATTCTGAACTACATGAAGAAGGTAGCTAAAGCAAGCACTCATCTCTGTTTCTTGACTGTGGGTACAATATGACCAGCAAGCTTTTGTTTCCAACACCATACCTTCTCCCACTTGAAGAACAAAGTCATCCAGAATTGTAAGTCAAATTATTCTGTCCTTCTTTAAATTTCTTTACTTGGAATTTATCATAACAAGAAAAGTAGTTTATACAGTTAGCAAATCTTATTGAAATAAAAACTACCTATAAGGAATCTATAGCACTACAAAGGAAGATATGTGATTCCCAATCTGATTAAAGGACAAAATGGAGAAAGAGTACAAAGAGCCTTGTACCATGTTGTTCAAGAGCTACATGTACATGATTTCTACCTGCCATTACGATAAACATACAATAAAGTTCTCTACATGTGTGACTTTGGATCTCTTCAAATAAGCCTATAAAAACTTATGACTTAGAGATACACTTTTGTTTAATTTTTAGCTTAAAGTAATGAATGGTTAAGGCCTATACAAGATAAAAGTATAAAAAAACAACAAAGTAATTTTCTCATGTCATGTGGATCTAATATGAAGTATTAAATATGTAAAGCATAATGCTGAGTAAGAAAAGGGAGTGAATGTTGCATTAAATAAAAATTAGATACAGTTACAGAAATCTTAAATCACTGTATTAGATTACAAATATATTTGACATTAAAGAACTAATTTATTCAGTAATTATGAGTACATATATCCTGAGATAACTTGCATAGTCTAGACAAGGGCAGATGTCAATCAAATCTAAAATAACAGTATTTAATAATCAGAGTTGAATTCATTTACAAACAAAGGATCTAAGTAGAATCCAAATGTTAAGATCTAATAAAAGAAACTTAAATATCTGATCAGTGTGATAGGGAAAAAGAGTAAAAGAGGAATAGATTTTAAAAAAGAAGACAAAATGTGTAAAAAAAGACTGAAGACATGTATTGAACTATGTTCAAAGTTATGTGTAATGTTAGTGTATTGATCCAGTTAAAAGTCAGAGGTGATAAGAATCAATTAACAGTACATTTCTACTATGTGCTTCTGTGAAGTTCATATTGCAACACAAGAATTCAAAACTACATCACAAGTTTGGCAGCAGATGCTTGTAATACCAACATTTGTCAGTTAGAGGTAGAGATTGTGATACTAAAGTTTGCAACAGCTATATTGCAAGTGAGAGCCTATCCTGGTCTGTGAAATATTACCTCAAAGAAAAACCTAAAACTAAAGATATAGGAGCATATTCAAAAAGGCAGCAATTAAAATGAGAATGAAGATACTTATTGATTTAAAATAACATATTTTAAAAATTATTTGACATAAATTTATACTTTGTAAAAACAATTCCAGATGAACTGTTAAAATTATTCTGAATAACAACAAAATTCAAGAGCTCACATTCATGCAAACACTCATACATAGAAAGAAACAGAATTTAACAAACTTGTGATATGTTATTTAAAAACATTGATTATAAATCAGTAAGAATATATGTCATTACAATAGTACCACTGGGAATCTTACTCTAAAGAACTCATGGAGAATTGTACTAGCAAATTTAATAAATATTCTTAACTGTAGACAATGTATATATTAATGTTAAACTCACATAAAATATGTGAGTTAACTTCAGATTTTATAACTTCTGACCATATAATATTTAACATATAAAACAATGGGTAAAAGATAACTTTTTCAAAGACAAAAATCTCTTCCCAATGGATTAATCTTAAATATGAAGCTTACAACTTTATTGGTTTGAAAGTAAATATGAAAAAGAATTTATTCAAAAACTGACACATGTTCCTAATGGAGCTAAAGGTTGGCAAATGTTATACTAGAATAAGAAATTCTGCTTGTCAAAAGCACCATATGGTAAAACTATAGTTAGAGAAATTATTTGTAACAGAAAATGTTACAAAACACCTTTGATTTGAAATATATAAATGTTTACAAATAACCAAAAATATATACAATATAATAGAAAATGTATAAACTTAATATGGAATAAAAAGTTTACCAGAAGTGAAATTAAATGTCTAAAAACTAAAAAGAAATATTTCTTAAAAATTAAGAACTCCAGTTTAGAAAAGGACATCAACAATGACCACAGTCACAAGTGAGGGCCTAGGCACAGCACACACACACACACACACACACACACACACACACACACACACACACACACTGATTTGAAAAAGAACTTGGCATTTTCTAATTATATGCAAACATACTGAAAATATTGACTACAAAATGATTACACAAACAAAAGTGATACCCTGATTGTTTTTGTTACCACATCCGTAACTGAGTCCTATAATGTTGAGAGTAAATTAGACATGATTCAAGAGCAAAGGTCACTGATGAAAATAATATTAATAAAAAATAAAAATGCATGTGGGATTTGATTAAAGGTCAATTACAATCATTTAAGATTTACTATTGATAAGAAATGAACTATGCATCAATTATGTGAGTCACATTTAATCAAATTATTAAAGGATTCATTCTTATTTGATTAAAAGCCAACTATACTATGACAAACAGGAAAGTTAGTCCATCAGGATGTACTTAGAACAAGACAAAAAATTTTTCTTGTAACATGGTAATTTGTTCCTTTGAGTTCAGTTATTGTTAAAAGTGGCATTAAAATAATTGTTTTATTAAAAAACAACTTGCCAAACTATGTAGAATGATGATAATTCAATAATAATAACTTTGTAAGTATTAAAAGAAGTTTCCAAATTATGTGCATGCTTGAACAATATACAACTAAAAACTAACATTACGAAGATTCCTTAATGAAGAATCTATATTTATACCTCAAGAGTTGAGTCTATAAATTCTTTCCAAATTATACAGAGCCTGTCCAAATAAATATCTCTATAGAGTTAACAGTGTGCTACTTAGAATTCCCAACGCTATCAGAGAGATTAAGCTTCTGTCAAATTTCTACAATTCTAGAGACTATATATTCTGGCATGAATAAATAAACCTATATATCTTAAAAGGCATGTGATTTAATTCATTTTAGGAATGTTTTAGGTTATTTTTTTGCCATTTATCTAAATACATCATCATCTTTGAAATCTTAATAGAATTTTTGCTGATATGCCCCTTCTAGCTGCATTTAATTTGTTTGATTATATACTGCATATGTGGCAAACAGGTGTTGAATAACCTGGCACTTATTTCCCCTGCACTTGACATCTTTATTTGCAAATGACCACTGCTCAGTTTCTTCATTTTGATTTATATTCAGGGAAGAATAACTTTTATTGACAAAAAAGTTACAGCTCTGAAATTTGATGAGTGAAGCTGTAGCTAAAGATTTGAGACTTCTTTTCATATGACAGAAAACTTTATTACATATTAGTGCTGTATTTTCTCTCTGTGTTCCATAGTTATAGACTCCCTGCCTATATGCTATTTTACTTTGATGTTTAATAAACAACTCATTTCATACTGATTACTTCTAGAAGGCAAGTCTGTTTGAATTTTCTGGAGAACTATTTAGGTGGTATGTAAACAAAAATGTCCATTTATTCCTTAATTTCTGATCTGCCAAGGAAAACACAAATGCACAAGGTCACTTCTGTATTATTTGAAGTTACAACATACTGGAAATGGTATTATCTTTTTTGGTTCCAGTACTATTTCTTGTTGCACTGATAAAACTACTCTAACAAAAGGAATATACAGCAGAAGAATTTTATTTTAGATCATACTCCATTACTGAAGGAAAGTTACAATTACTAACACCCACTCTCAGAAGCAAAGAGACAGTGAATGCATAACCTTCTGCCTAGTAAATGATTCCATCATCACTAGGAAAGTCTTTCCAATTCAATAAATATGATCAAGATAATCCCCAACAGAAAAATCTGAAGGCTAACTTAATCTAGATAACCCACCTCTCAATGAAAGGTTCTTCACAGTTGATTGTAGATGCTTGTCAAGTTAACAAATGAAATATGAGAGTCATAGATAGAAGATTTGAATCTCTATAGAAGTCATGCAATGGAGCACTGTGATGCTATCAGAAAAAATAAAGAACTTCAACAACTGATAAAGATTTTTAAATGACATTGCTAAGTGAAATGGTAGTAGTAAAGCCTGCAAATTTAAGGAATAAAGAAGGAGAGAGCATTACACTATGAAACCAAATGATAAAGTAGAAGGTTTGTAAGGAAGAAGTTAAAGAGAGGATTCTTGCAGATGGGACTTGAGTAACACAATTAGATGGTTACTGCCATGCCAGCTCTCTCCTAGAGATTTCTCATAGCTCATCCCTTCTATTTATATTTCCATACAGTCTTCACATACTTAAATAGAAACAAATAAAGCCATCCAGGAAATTATAACGATTTCCTGGGATCATGAGAAATGAGAAAGAATTTAAGGATTTGTTTGTCCCACATTGCACAAATTTAGTAGAATTTGAATTTGAACTGTTTATTGGCAGGTATTTTTGTGATTTTTCAATATACTATGCGTAACATCATTCAAAATCCCATTATCATTTTATCTTACTAAAATACAGTTAATTTTGTTAAGCTGGCTAACTAATAATGTTTCCTACATTTTTGCTCTCTGTAGTGAAGCAAAAATGAAGGAAAATAATATATATTTCTTTGTTAAAAAAGCAAATGGACTGTAAATCTTATAAGATAAACTATACTTAAGGGAGAACGTGTTTATACCAATCTAAAATAATTCATTAGGAAAACCATTTCAGATTTGAATTTGATTAAATATTACAGAACATAAATGTTAATGACAAGTTACCCTTGTATTCACAATTATTGCACTTGTGTATTGCTATTCATTGTTACATATAATCTATTCATGGTTAAAATAAACATCAGTTATACATACATAATTATAAGGAGTAAATAGAAGAAAGAAATATTGCTTTGTTGTGAAGTTACCTATGTTTATAAGAAAACAGAGGTACTATATTGAAAAGATATGGAGAGAGAGGGCAGCCTTGTCTAGTCCCTGATTTTAGTGGGATTGCTTCAAGTTTCTCTCCATTTAGATTGATGCTGGCTACCGGTTTGCTGTAAATTGCTTTTAGTATGTTTAGATATGGGCCTTGAATTCCTGATCTTTCCAAGACCTTTAGCATGAAAGGATGCTGAATTTTGTCAAATGCTTTCTCAGCATCTAATGAGATGACCATGTGGTTTTTTTCTTTGAGATTGTTTATGTAGTGGATTACATTGATGGATTTCCTTATATTGAACCATCCCTGCATCCCTGGGATGAAGCCTACTTGATTGTGGTGAATGATCGTTTTGATGTGTTCTTGGATTCGGTTGGCAAGAATTTTATTGAGTATTTCAATATAGTACTTGAAGTTCTAGCTAGAGCAATTAGACAACAAAAAGAGGTCAAAGGGATACAAATTGTAAAGGAAGAAGTCAAACTATCACTATTTGCAGACAATATGATAGTATACATAAGCGACCCAAAGAACTCCACCAGAGAATTCCTACAGCTGATAAACGACTTCAGCAAAGTGGCCGGATATAAAATCAACTCAAGCAAGTCAGAAGCCTTCCTATACTCAAAGGATAAGCAGGCTGAGAAAGAAGTAAGAGAAATAATACCCTTCACGGTAGCCACAAACCATATTAAGTATCTTGGCGTGACTCTAACCAAACAAGTGAAAGATCTGTATGACAAGAACTTCAAGTCTCTGAAGAAAGAAATTGAGGAAGACCTCAGAAGATGGAAAAATCTGCCATGCTCATGGATTGGCAGGATTAATATAGTAAAAAAGAGCATCTTACCAAAAGTAATACACAGATTCAATGCAATCCCCATCAAAATCCCAACTCAATTCTTCATAGAGTTAGAAAGAGCAATTCAAAAATTCATCTGGAATAACAGAAAACCCAGAATAGCTAAAACTATTCTCAAGAGTAAAAGAACCTCTGGGGGAATCAGTATCCCGGACCTCAAGCTGTACTACAGAGCAATAGTGTTAAAAACCACATGGTATTGGTACAGTAACAGACATGTAGATCAATGGAACAGAATTGAAGACCCAGAAATGAATCCACACTCCTATGGTCACTTGATCTTTGACAAAGGAGCTAAAACCATCCAGTGGAAAAAAGATAGCCTTTTCAACAAATGGTGCTGGCTCAGCTGGAGGTCAACATGTAGAAGAATGCAAATTGACCCATCCTTATCTCCTTGCACTAAGCTCAATTCTAAGTGGATCAAAGATCTCCACATAAAACCAGACACACTGAAAATAATAGAAGGGAAACTAGGGAAGAACCTTGAACATATGGGCACAGGGGAGAATTTCCTGAACAGAACTCCAATAGCTTATGCTCTAAGATCAAGAATAGACAAATGGAACCTCATTAAATTACAAAGTTTTTGCAAGGCAAAAGACACTGTCAAAAAGACAAAGCGGCAACCAACTAACTGGGAAATGATCTTTACCAACCTTACATCCGACAGAGGGCTAATATCCAATATATACAAAGAACTCAAGAAGTTAAACTCCAGAGAGGCAAGTAACCCTATTAAAAAATGGGGTACAGAGCTAAACAAAGAGTTCTCACCTGAAGAATATCTAATGGCTGAGAAGCACCTAAAGAGATGTTCATCATCCTTAGTCATTAGGGAAATGCAAATCAAAACAACCCTGAGATTCCATCTCACACCAGTCAGAATGGCTAAGATCAAAAACACAGGAGACAGCAGTTGTTGGCGAGGATGTGGAGAAAGAGGAACACTCCTCCACTGCTGGTGGAATTGCAGGCTGGTACAACCACTCTGGAAAGCAGTCTGGCGATTCCTCAGAAAACTGGGCATGACACTCCCGGAGGATCCGGCTATATCACTCCTGGGCATATACCCAGAGGCTTTACCTGCATGCAATAAGGACACATGCTCCACTATGTTCATAGCAGCCTTATTTATAATAGCCAGAAGCTGGAAAGAACCCAGATGTCCCTCAACGGAGGAATGGATTCAGAAGATGTGGTATATCTACACAATGGAATACTACTCTGCAATTAAAAACAATGAATTCACGAAATTCCTAGGCAAATGGTCAGATCTTGAAAATATCATCCTTAGTGAGGTAACCCAATCACAAAAGAACACACATGGTATGCAGTCACTGATAAGGGGATATTGACCCAGAATCTCGGAATACCCTAGACACAATCCGCATATCAATAGATTTCTAAGAAGATGGAAGGAGAGACCCCTGGTCCTGGAAAGACTGGATGTAGGGGAACGCCAGGACAGAGTAACGAGAGTGGGTTGAATGGAGAAAAGAGGGAGGGAAGGGTGCTTATGGGACTTTCAGGGAGGGAGGAAACGGGAAAGGGGAAGTGATTTGGAATGTAAATTAAAAAAATAAAATAAAATAAATAGTAATAAAAAAAAAAGAAAACAGAGGTACTGTGTCCTTTCCCTAATCTTAAATTTGGTTTTATGGAGATGGTCACTAAATAGCTGTATGTATTATTTCATAGTATGTCTTTTTACATTATCAAAATTTACACAGTATGTTGATTAGACCAAGACATTTCTACATAGGAGAGTGTGCCACTGGTTTCTGACCTTGCCATATCCTCAACTGGAAGAAACTTTACAAATGACCTTTCATAATGGAATTCATTTGGGATTTTGTGGCAACTTTATATTTTCTTAGCTAAGGAAGGTCATATGTCTGACAAAAATTTCAAAGAGAATAAGTGATTCATTTAAATAATTATAACATCTTTCAGGTTAACTAAAGCTCCTGTTATAAAAAATTAAGTATCTCCAGAAAATATGTGGAAAGTTTTTAATGACTAATAAAATTTGACATTTAAACCTGTACATATATTATATAAATCAAAAGATAATAATCTTTATTTTGGTATACAAATTAATAATTGTATTAGCCTATTTCATTCAGAGAAATTACATGAAGTAGTAAAAATCAGACTATGCTTTCATTGCATCGTGCTAAATAAAACTGTTTTGGGAAACATTATATACATTAACAACCATTCAGTTCCACTTACAGTCTCAAGAATTGTTTAAAACTCAAGAAAACATTTTATTTATTTAGGAAAACTCTGACTAAAATCAATAATAATAACTTTATCTGGTTAAATTATCCTTGAAATAATGATCTATATATGAATCAGGAAGTTTCCATCGTATTTACAATATAATCATAGTGGATCAAGTGGGGCTTCAGGGTAATTATAATGGAAAAATCCTGTCTTGGACTTCTCTATGGAATGAAGCATAAGCATTGAACAACCATCCTTTGAAATAACGTTAAGAATTTCAGCATAGTTAAAGAAATCATGAAATGAGAAAAATAAGTAGTTAGATACAGAAATGAGGAAGTTTTATTTTCTTCTGAGTTGGAATTAATTTAAAACTTTATTTTATTTACTTAATTTTTTTATTAAACATTTTATTTGTTTACATTTCAAATGTTATCCCCCTTCCTGGTCTCCCCTCGACAAACCTCTCATCTCATTCCCCTCCCCTTTACCCCTAAGAGGGTGCTCCTCCAATACACCCACCCACTCCCACCTCACTCCTCTAACATCAGCCTTCTCTAGGGCATCAAGTCTCCACAGAGCAAAGAGCCCCCTCTCCCACTGATGCATCTGAGGCAGTTCTCTGCTTCATATGTAGCAGGAGTCATGGACCAGCCCATGTAATCTCTTTTGTTGGTGGTTTAATCCCTGGGAGCTCAGAGGTGTCTGGTTATTTGATACTGTTATTCTTCCTATGGGGTTGCAATCCCCTTCAGCTGCTCTAGCCCTTTTCCTAATTCTTCCAATGGAGTCTCTGGGCTCAGTCTACTGGTTGACTGTATCCGTCTTAGTCAGGTACTGTAGAACATCTCAGAAGATAGCCATACCACGTTCCTGTCTGTAAGCACTGCTTGGTATCAGCAATTTTATCAGGGTTTGGTGTCTGCAAACATATCACAAAGTGGAGCAGTCTCTCGATGGCTTTTCTTTCATCCTCTGCTCCATTTTTGTTCTACATTTCCTTTAGACAGAAACAATTCGGGGTTAAATTTTTTTAGATGGGTTGTTGGACCAGTCCCTGAACTAGAAGGCATGTCTTTCTACTGGCGGTGGTCTCTTCAGGTTCTATCTCCATGCTGTGGGTTATTTCAGCTAATGTCCTCCCTAATGGGGCCTTGGAGCCTCTTGCATCCTTGGCATCTGAGACTTTCTGGTGGTCCTCCAAGTTCTCCACCCTCATTGCTACTTATTTCTATTCATTCCCCTGGTCTTTGGACTTCTCTCTTATCTCTTCCAGTACCAGGTTCTGCCCCGCCTTTTCCTGCCCCTTCCCTCTCCCACCCAGGTGCCTCTTTCCCTCTGTGTTTTGTGATTATTTTCTTCCCTTTTCTATGTGGCTTTGAAAAAGCCACACTATGGCCTTCCTTCTGGTAAAGCTTCCTATGGTCTTTGAGTTGTATCATGGGTATTCTGAGCTTTTGGGCTAATATCCACTTATCCGTGGATACATACCATATATGTCCTTTTGGATCTGGTTTACCTTGCACAGAATGATATTTTCTAGTTCCATTCATTTACCTACAAATTTCATTAAGTCATTTTTTATAGCTGAATAGTGTTCCATTGTGTACATTTTTTATACCCATTCTTCCATTATGGGAGACCTTGGTTGTTTCAAGGTTCTGGCTATAATAAATAAGGCCGCTTCAAACATAATGGAGGACACATTCTTGTTATATGTTGGAGTAACTTTTGGGCATATACTATACCCAGGAGTGGTACATCTGGGTCTTCAGGTAGAGCTATATCCACTTTTCTGAGGAACTGCAAGACTGATTTTCAAAGTGGTTGGACCAGCTTGCAATCCCACCAGCAGTGGAGAAGCATTTTTCTTCTTCCACATCCTCAGAAGCATCTACTGTCACCTGAGGTTTTTATTTTAGCCATTTTGATTGTTACAATGTAGAATCTCAATGTTGTTTTGATTTGCATTTCCCTGATGATTAAGGAAGTTGCACATTTTTCTTTAGGTACTTCTTGGACATTTGATATTCCTCTGTTGAGAATTCTTTGTTTATGTTTATAGCCTAATTTTTAATTGGGTATTTTGATTTTCTGGAGTGTAACTTCTTGAGTTCTTTATATATTTATATATTTTAGATATTAGACCTCTATCAGATGTAGAGTTGGTCAAGATCTTTTCCCAATCTATACATTGCCATTTTGTCCTATTGACCGTGCCCTTTGCCTTACAGAAACTTTTCAATTTTGTGAGTTCCCATTTGCCAATAGTTCATCGTAGAGCCTGAACTATTGGTGTTCTATTCAGGAAAATTTCTCTTATGCCAATGTGTTCAATACTCTTTCCCACTTTCACTTCTATTAGATTCAGCGTATCTGTTTTTATACTGAGGTTCTTGATGCACTTGGACTTGAACTTGATACAAGGAGATTAAAATGGATCAATTTGCATTTTTCTACATGCAAACCACCAGTTAGACTAGCAGCATATGTTGAAAATGCTGTCTCTTTTCCACTATATAGTTTTGGCTTCTTTGTCAAAGATCAAGTAACCATAGGTGTATGGGTTCATTTCTGGGTCTTCAATTCTGTTCCACAGTTCTACAAGCCTCTCTCTGTACCAGTACCATGTGGTTTTCATCACTATTGCTCTGTAGTACAGCTTGAGGACAGAGATGGTGATTCCCTAAGAAGTTCTTTTATTGTATTTAAAATTTATGAGATAATTAAAATACTAAAATATACTATTATCTTAATCAATGGCCTAATGTTGGTTATCACTTATCTATCTTGGATCCTTGCTTACTTTTGTTATTTTGCTGTGATTTAAGGGTAGTTGTAAGTATATAATGAAGACAGATGGAAAAGAAATAAAAGGTAAGTAGAGGAAATCAGGACAGGGTGGAAAAAGAGTCAGAGAGAAGACGATAAATTAAGAAAATGGAAGGAGTGAGAGGAAGATCTCTTTATTTCAAACTCTTTTAGAGGAAAATAAAATTTTCTATTGCTTAAGTCTGTATTTTCTGGGATACTTGTATATATTCAGCCATATTAGAAGAGGGACTTTATTAAGAGATCTATATAATGTTCATTTTATGGCAAATTAGCAAATATCACCAATTGAACAGAAGGTTTCCTCAATATGAATTCTTTTCCCTCTGATCGCTCATTCTGATTATTCTTTAGACATTTCTGGAAATTATATTATGTACATATGATGAGTTTAGTTGGGCAATTAAGATCAGCTTCAGCTTTTCACCAGTTCCCAATCCATCCTTTCCCAGGAGTTTCATTCACATTAAGTGGAAGCTGAATTGTATCAGGGTTCTAATGGGAATGTTTTCCTCAAGTGAAACTTAATATGTATGTAGTTATGTACTACTTGTTCAGAAATATTTATGTAAAGAAAATAATGGTCTACTATTAACAGACCTGTGCCATCCAACTTGAAATCCTATGGTCATATATGTTCTGGTTTCATCTGTTTTCAGAACAGTGACATCCACCTTCCCAATGTTCTTTGAAAAAAGAACTCTATGTAAATTCATGACTAAATGCTGCATGGCAAGGTTGACATGGGCTGAAAGAAGGTGTGAGTCCATGCTTTGTAGCTACATTGCACTCAGGTTGTCCTTTCCCAATTTTTGTTTCCATTTCTTTTTGAAGAGAAAAGTGTTTATTTCATCATTATATCTTACAGTGCATTATGAATAGTAGTCAGGACAGGAAATGAAACATGAACTTGGAGGCAGACACTGAAGAAGAGGTCATGAAGGAATAGATTCACTATCTTGTGCACAATGATTTCTTATTCCAGCTGCTCAGGGATGGCACTTGAAAGTGTAAATCATCAGTCAAGAAAATATTCAATGATCTTTTGCCTACTAGACAATCTGATGGAGATATTTTATCAACTGAAATGTGTCCTGATGGGTCTGGGCCAGGAATTTGAGCAAAAGTGGTGGTGTTATTTGTGCTCACAGGTATATCTGTACTCCTGGGAGACCAATTATCTCCCCCTGGTATTTGGGTGAGGAGCACTGTGGCACAGGATCCTCCTTTTCCAATTTTTTTATTGATCACCTTGTTTTAGAGTTAACAATTTTCTAGACATAGTCTTTTCTGTTTCTTCAATTAAATTTTTACAAGTTATCTAGTCGACAGATTAGAAGTAATTGATAAATGATTTAATTCTTAAAGTGACTTTCTATTTTTAATAAAAATATTATCTATGATTATCAGTAATGCAAAGTATTGCTCTTTTATAGTGGTTGATAGCGTTACCTAAAGCTTTAACAGTTTCAGTTCATCAATCAACTCAAGACAGTGGTTATGCTGAAGGGGAAAGAATGCAATCAAAATATATTATATAAAATTTTAGTTAAATAATAAAATAAGTTTTAATGATCTTTAAAATAATTTAAACATTGTTACAATTAATTCCTTATTCTACAACCAATGCCAAATAGTTTATACTGTTTTATGTACTTTTCATATTTTCCATATCTTTGTATCAAAGGGTATTTCAATTTGTTTTCTTTCTAATCCCTCTGCCTAATATTAATTCAAGCTTACAATTCTCTAATTATTCCAGAAAATATCAGATTAAGATTTTTCTGCATGGCAAAAGAAATAATTGGTAGAATAGAGTCGATATTGAGAATTGGAGGAACAACTTGCAAATTTTTTCTACCCTTGTACTGACATAATATCTATATATTTGATATATTATTTATATTAATATTATATAGATATGTATTATATATAAACACATAAGATACATGTGCATGAACATATAGACACACACACACACACACACACACACACATATATATATATATATATATATATATAGAGAGAGAGAGAGAGAGAGAGAGAGAGAGAGAAGAGATGAGAAAGATAGAGAGAGAGAAAATGAGCCCAAGAAAGTTTGAAAACTAAGCAGACAAATTAACAAATTAACAGATAAACAAATGGTCAGGCATTTTGTAGACATAAAAAGCATACTCTCAATAGCCATCAATTAAATGTACATAAGAACAATAATTAGGAATCACTTTGTGTTAGCTATACTGGTTACTATGAAATGGTCAGAGATATGTAGAGAAGAGATTATTTATGTACTGTCTGTGAAAATGTAACACTTATAACTATTATAAGAATAAAATATGGAAATTCTTCAAAATACAAAAGGAAAGTCTAATGACAGCTACCAGCACATATCAAATTAACAATAAGTACAGAGACTAAAGCCAACCTTTGTTGTATAGAGAAAAAAATCTCAAAAGAGAAAAGGTGGTGTGGATATAGCTTACTGGTAGAATTCTTGTCTACCATAGTTCTGTTTTTGATTCTTAGCATTGAAATTCTCTCTCTCTCTCTCTCTCTCTCTCTCTCTCTCTCTCTCTCTCTCTCTCTCTCTCTCTCTCTCTGTCTCTCTCTCTCTCTCACACACACACACACAAACACACACGGGAGGGGGTCAGTAGAGAAGGTGGCAGGGAGTGGTAGGGAAACATACAAGCAAAGGGAGAAGCAGTTGTCTTAATAATTGTAAATATTTCTGTGAGGAGACGTTCCATTTATTCTTTTCATTCTCTATATTTCAGTGTCTGGAGCCATGAGCAGGAAAGTTCATGTTCAAAACCAAGACTTCTTATAACCTACATGGTTTAATATTTGCTTAGCAATTTCTATTTCATTGTATTACACACTTCCTGGATATTAACAGAATTTGCAAACACTAAAGTCTGAGTATCATTATCAATTTGCATTACATAAAGCCCTTCTTCAATCTGTCCATAATTCTTTCATGCCTCATAAATCCAACATGGTCACTATGTATTAATTTATCCATAACTCTTTCAAGTATTGTCACCAAAATCTTGGCATGTATGTTTATAGCACATTTAGCTATTTAAATGGACCTATAACTTTTGGGAGTATTATTCCTCCCTTTTCTAAATTAGGAACAGGCGTTTTCTCAGAGCTTAAGAAAATTCACTTTGCCCAGTATGCTCCACAAATAGCTACTATACCAGGTACCAATTTTGCCCTAAAAGTAGAAATGACTCCTTGGACAGCTGCGTTCTCCTTTTCTTTGCCCTTAGCAGGTTTTCAAATGTCATTTAGGGAAAATTAATTTGTCTGTATAGGACATTCCCATCATTGACATTGAGGATATATTTTCAAGCATTTCTTAGAATTTAAAGTATGAAGAAAATAAATCCACTGGTGTTACAATACAACTTTACTCACTTACATAAGACCAAAGGAAATGAGAAAATACTTTCTTCCATCACAGAACTCACAGCTTGCTTTCCCTGGGGCAAAACACAGTCAGATATAGGACGAACAATGGGTGAAACAGTACCTTTGAGGGCTAAGGAAATTGTTCCTTAGAGGCCTGGAAAGGTAATGTGTCTCATTAAATTACTGCTGTGGAAGAGAACTGGGTTACATAGATAGTCAGAACTGGGAGAGACTACAGAATTCATGCAACAATAATATATAACACATATATAATCTATTATAATACATGATATATATTAATATATTAGCATAACACAGTGTATATATGTACAAAATTATGTTATACATGTGCGTGTGTGTGCGTGCGTGCGTGTGTGTGTGTGTGTGTGTGTGTGTGTGTGTGTGTGTAAGCCTTGGAAAGCTATTTAACTTGGTAAAAGTCTTGCAATTAGAGGCTAAACATGAGAGCATGAGTTCCTAGTTCTTTTTTTTTTATTTATTTTCTAAGTTTTTTTATTTACATTCCAAATCATTTCCCCTTTCCCGTTTCCTCCCTCCCCGAAGTCCCATAAGCCCCCTTCCCTCCCTCCCTCTTTTCCCCATTCAACCCCCTCTCACTTCTCTGTCCTGGCATTCCCCTACATCCAGCCTTTCCAGGACCAGGGGTCTTTCCTTCCATCTTCTTGGAAATCTTCTTGGAAATCTATTGATATACGAATTGTGTCTAGGGTATTCCGAGATTCTGGGTTAATATCCCCTTATCAGTGACTGCATACCATGTGTGTTGTGATTGGGTTACCTCACTAAGGATGATATTTTCAAGTTCTGATCATTTGCCTAGGAATTTCGTGAGTTCATTGTTTTTAATTGCAGAGGAGTATTCCATTAACAAGGGTGTTGCTCTGTACACTCTTATCATGATATTCATTCTTATTGATTCTAATTAAACTTGGTAAATGATCTTTCAATTTAAAATATAAAAATACTAACTTATATCATTAAGTTTTTGAAATAAATTTTGAATGTGGAATATTATTCTAGGGAATGGGACTTAGGGCATATTTTATAAACCCTATCATTAAAATATCTATAATCCAAAGGCAAAGAATAAACATATGATTACATACAGATTATCATGCATGGGGTGGTGGAAACAAGTGTACATAGCAAAGATCTTAGAAAGATTTTCTTGCATATTTTGAATCTTGATATTATACTTTAGGGGAAAAAAGACAACAAAAGATTCAAAGCTAAAATATTGGAATAAGATCCATTCATTTTCATTTTTATGGAAAAATCAGGATAAGTCAATATTCATCTCTCTTATAGAAAGGAAGGAAGGAAGGAAGGAAGGAAGGAAGGAAGGAAAGGAAGGAAGGAAGAAATGAAGGAAAGAAGGAAGGGAAGGAGGGAGGGAAGGATGAAGGGAGGGAGGGGGGAGGAAGGAAGAAAAGTAGGAAAGGTAGAAAAAAGAGGAAAGAAAGAAAGAAAATGATTACATTATTAAAACAAAACACAAGTACACAAAAATCTTAAATCTATCCTGAATAATTTACAATGAGTACACAGAGCATGGTATGAGAATGTATATTCCATTTATTGTTATATTACTAGTGAAGAAAAAATCACATACTGAATGTATATAACTTAACTTTGTATACATGTTTATTTTATTAAGGTCACTATGATCAAGTTAAGTAGGATCTTTATCATTATGCTGCAAAATTTAAAAGGAAGGAAGAGTTTGTCTTTATTGTACACACGAATAAGTATTAAGTAGGAAATTATACTTAGTTTCCCAAATCTATAAAATGATGTATTTGGAAGTAAAGTTCTTTTTTTTTCCTTCTTTTTTTCTTTGTCTTTTATTCTTTTTTTGTTTTGTTTTAGGTTTTTGTTTGTTTGGTTGTTTTTTTCTTTTTTCAGTTAATTCTTCAACTTTAATAAATTATTCAGTACACATTTTCAATTTTTATATAGTTTTTCTATAAGTCTTCATATTTATCATAATTTTTTCTACAAATATTTTCAGTTTTGTCACAATTTTTTGTCCTCTTCTTTATCAGTAATTTTCTGTATTTGTCTTTTATTATTAGATATATTCTTTATTTACATTTCAAATGATTTCCCCTTTCCTGGATCCTCCCACTCCAAAAGTCCTCCATATAAAATCAGACACTCTGAAACAAATAAAAAGAAACTGGGGAAGAACCTTGAGCACATGGGCACAGGGGAACATTTCCTGAACAGAACACCAATAACTTATGCTCTAAGATCAAGAATTGACAAATGAGATCTCATAAAATTACAAAGATTCTCTAAGGCAAAAGACACAGTCAAAAGGACCATATGACCCCTCTCTGGGAGAGAACGCACCCGCACAGGGAGGGAGCATACCAGCCTCCCCTTGGCGACCTCTGCTCCAGGGATCAACCACACTGAGAATACAGGTACCCAGGGACCCCCCAATATAACATAGCTTGGGACACAGCCTGTTGGGCCTCCATCTGCACCCAAGAGCAGGGCAGCTCTGCGGTCCTCTGGGCGCCAGCTCTGCTGTGGGCCATCTGTCCTGCAGAGTGATCTGTGCAGAGAGGGTGCACAGTGCACTCCACCATCTTTGTTCCTGCAACAGAGCAGTTGGGACCTCCAGGCAAAGGGACAATCAAGCATAATATCTCTTGGGTCTCAGCCAGAGATATTATGTGCTTGTGTGCTCCCTGCTCCCAAGAGATGGGCAGGTCTGTGGTCACCTATTCGCCAGCTCTGCTGTGGGACATCTGCCTTGCAAAGGGACCCTCCCGCACTGGGAGAGAGCGCACCAGGCTCTCCTTGGTGACCTCTGCTCCTGGGATCCACTACACTGAGCCTTTGGATGTGGAATGATTCCCCAATATAACATCACTTGGGGCAAGACACATCAGGGCTCCAAAGTCACTCAGGAGCAGGGCAGGCCCCAGAAATCGGTGCCAGGGGAATCCTGGTAATCCGCAGGGGGAGGGCAGAAATAGCCTTGCAGGCTCACAGGAGGTCCAACCAACAGCCGGTGACAGCAGGGCCAACTAACACCAGAGCAGTTGCAAAAAGCAAACATAGGAACAATACTAACAGAAATCAAAGTAATATGGCACCATTCGAACCCAATGGTCCAACAGCAGCAAGTCCTGGATACCTCATCACACTCTTGGATTTAAAATCACTTATCATGATGCTATTAGAGGATTTCAAGAAGGACACAAATAAATCTCATAAAGAATTACAGGAGAACATGAATCAACGGGTAGAAGCCCTTACAAAGGAAACACAAAAATCGCTTAGAGAATGCAGGAAAACATAGGTCAACAGATGGAGGCCCATAAGGAGGCAACACAAAAATCGCTTAAAGAAATGAATCAACGGGTAGATGGCCTTACAAAGGAAACACGAAATTGCTTAAAGAAATGCAGGAGACTATGGATCAACAGATGGAATCCCATGAGGAGGAAACACAAAAATCGCTTAGAGAAATACAGGAGAACTTGGGTCAACAGGCAGAAATCCTGAAAGAGGAAATGCAAAAATATCTTAAAGAAATACAGGAAAATACAAACAAACAAGTGAAGAATCTGACCAATTCCATCCAAGATCTAAAAAAGGAAGTGGAAGCAACTAAGAAATCACAAAGGGAGACAACTTTAGAGATTGAAAACCTTGGGAAGAAATCAGGAGTCATAGATGCAAACATCAACAATAGAATACAAGAGATAGAAGAAAGAATCTCAAGTGCTGAAAATACCATAGAAAGCATCGACTCAACAGTCAAAGAATGCAAAATGCAAAAAACGTGTAACCCAAAACATCCAGGAAATCCAAGACACAATGAGAAGACCAAACCTAAGGATTATAGGTATAGATGAGAGTGAAGATTTGCAACTTAAAGGGCCAGTAAATATCTTCAACAAAATTATGGAGGAAAACTTCCCTAACCTAAAGAGAGAGATGCCAATGAACGTACAAGAAACCTACAGAACTCTAAACAGACTGGACCAGAACAGAAATACCTCCTGTCACATAATAATCAAAACACCAAATGTACTAAACAAAAAACGAATATTAAAAGCAGTAAGAGAAAAAGGCCAAGTAACATATAAAGGAAGACCTATCCGAATCATATCAGACTTCTCACCAGACTATGAAAGCCAGAAGATCCTGGGCAGATCTCATGCAGACTCTAAGAGAGCACAAATGCCAGCTAGACTATTATACCCAGGAAAACTCTCAATCACCATAGATGGAGAGACCAAGATATTCCATGATAAAACCATATTTACACAATATTTTTCCACAAACCCAGCCCTGCAAAGGATAATAGGGGGAAACCGCCAATACAGGGAGAGAAAATAAAACCTGGAAAAAACAAGATAGTAACCTTCTTGCATCAAACCCAAAAGTAGATAACCACTCAAACATAAAGATAGCATCAAGAATAGCAGGTAGCAATAATCACTATTCCTTAATCTCTCTTAATATCCATGGTCTCAATTCCCCAATAAAAAGACATAGACTAACAGACTGGATACATAAACAGGACCCAGAATTTTGCTGTGTGCAGGATAAGCACCTCAGTGTCAAAGACAAACACTACCTCAGAACAAAAGGTTGGAAAACAATTTTACAAGAAAATGGTCCCAAGAAATGAGCCGGAGTAGCCATCCTAATATCAGATAAAATTGACTTTCAACCTAAAGTCATCAAAAAAGACACAGAAGGACACTTCATACTAATCAAAGGAAAAATCCACCAAGAAGAACTCTCAATTCTGAATATCTATGCTCCAAATGCAAGGGCACCCTCATTCGTAAAAGAAACTTTACTAAAGCTCTAAGCACACATGGCACCTCACACAATAATAGTGGGTGACTTCAACACCCCGCTCTCTGAAATTGATCGTTCAGGAAAGCAGAAACTAAACAGGGACACAGTGAATCTAATTGAAGCCTTGGACCAAATGGAACTGATATATATATATCAACAACAGAAAGCCCACATGCACATGGAGGCTGAACAATGCTCTACTCAATGATAACTTGGTCAAGGAGGAAATAAAAAAAGAAATCAAAGACTTCTTAAAATGTAATGAAAATGAAGGCACAACATACTCTAATTTATGGGACACAATGAAAGCGGTGCTAAAAGGAAAATACATAGCACTGAGTGCCACCAAAAAGAAACAGGAGAGAGCATACACTAACAGCTTAATGGCACACCTGAAAGCCCTGGAACAGGAAGAAGCAAATACACCCAAGAGGAGTAGAAGGCAGGAAATCATCAAACTCAGGGCTGAAATCAATCAAGGAGAAACAAATAAAACCATACAAAGAATCAACAAAACTAGGAGTTGGCTCTTTGAGAAAATCAACAAGATAGATAAGCCCTTAGCCACACTAGCCATAGGGCACAGACAGTATCCAAATTAACAAAATCAGAAACGAAAAATGAGAGATAACAGAAACTGAGGAAATTCAAAAAATCATCAGACCCTACTACAAAGGCCTGTATTCAACACAACTAGAAAATCTGGAAGAAATGGACAATTTCCTAGACAGATACCAAATACCAAAATTAAATCAGGATCAAATAGACCATCTAATATATAGTCCTATAACCACTGAAGAAATAGAAGTCATCATTGGAAGTCTTCCAACCAAAAAAAAGCACAGATCCAGATGGTTTTAGTGCAGAATTCTATCAGACCTTCAAAGAAGACTTAACACCAATACTCTCCAAACAATTCCACAAAGTGGAAACAGAATGAACACTATCCAACTCGTTCTATGAAGCCAAAATTACGCTAACACCAAAATCACACAAAGATCCGTCAATGAAAGAGAATCTCAGGCCAATCTCTCTTATGAATATCGATGCAAAAATACTCAATAAAATTCTTGCCAACTGAAACCAAGAACACATCAAAACGATCATTCACCAAGATCAAGTAGGCTTCATCCCAGAGATGCAGGGATGGTTCAATATAAGGAAGTCCATCAATGTAATCCTCTACATATACAATCTCAAAGAAAAAAACCACATGGTGATTTCATTAGATGCTGAGAAAGAATTTGACAAAATTCAGCATCCTTTCATGTTAAAGGTTTTGGAAAGATCAGAAATTCAAGGCCCATATCTAAACATAGTAAAAGATGCCTTGTCTTTTTACTGGAGATGAACTCTATAATCTCCCTTTCCCCACAGTATGACACTTCATCTAAGTCTCTGAGTCCTGAGCATCTCTCACCTCTCAGGTCTCTGATACATTCTAGAGGGTCCCTCTACTTCCTACCTCCCAAGATTGGCCCTCAGGGTTTCAGTTCTGTCATACCCGATAATGTCCCAACCCCCCCCCCCCGCCTTGCCTTCTCTGTCCCTTCTATCCAGGTCCCTTACTCTCTATACCCTCTGTGATTGCTTTCTTCTCCCTCCCATGTGGAATTGAGGCATCCTCACTTGGGCCCTTCATCATGTTAATCTTGAGTTCTGTGAATTGTATCAGGGTATTCTATACTTTTTTGGCTAATATCCACTTATTAGTGAGTGCATATCATGCACGTTATTTTGGGTTTCAGTTACTTCGCACAGGATGGTATTTTGTAATTCCATCCATTTGCCTGCAAAACTCATGATGTCCTCATTTTTAATAGCTGAGTAGTATTCTCTTGTGTAAGTGAAGCACATTTTCTGCATCCATTCTTCCATTGTGGGACATCTGGGTTGTTTTCAGCTTCTGGTTTTCACAAATAAGGCCGCTACGAACGTAGTGGAACACATGCCCCTGTGGCATGGTGAGGCATCTTTTGGGTATATGCCTAAGAGTGGTATTGCTGGGTCTTCAGGTAGATCTATTTCCAATTTTCTGAGGAACCTCCAGATTGATTTCTAGAGTGGTTGTACCCATTTTGCTTTCCCACCAGCAATGAAGGAGTCTTTCCTCTTTCCTTGCCTACTGCTGTCACCTGAGTTTTTGATCTTCGCCATTCTGATTGGTGTAAGTTGGAAACTTAAGGTAGTTTAGAATTGCATTTCCCTGAAAGTTTTAATATGACTTTTTAAAGAGTTCATGGATGTTGAATAAACTGTTGTATATTCAAGGAAATACTGTATGTTTGGTTAATAAAAAGAAACCAAAGAAAGTTTTGTTGTAAGATAAAAACTTAAAGCATAGAAAATGGAAATTTAATATATGAGTTTGAATGTATTCACATGGACATACAAAACTAATTAACTTTAGCTAAAGATTGCATATGGAATTGTGGAAAACTTTCTCCTCTATTTATGATACTGGAAAAAGAACCTGTGGCAAGTACTACTGAAATATCCCTGGCCCTAAAAAACTATCAGTAAAAAAATGATTAGAAAAGTTGCTCTTCATAAAAGGTTCTGACTATAAGAACTTGACAGGTATCTTTTAATTGGTACTACAGATTTTGTGTGTGTCCCCTGTTATAGAGTACTCAAAATGAATGAACATAAAAGAAAAAAAGAACAGCAACTTGAAAGAAATGGTATCTAATATTTTCTAGGAAATAGGGTAAATAGAGATGACAACAATTTATATTTTAAAGTGACTAGAAGAATCAAAAGCATTATGAAATGCATAAATAATAAATGTTTGAAAAGAAGAAAATAAAATTATCCCGATTTAGTTATCACACACCACCCACACACATACACACACACACACACACACGCACACACACGCATGAAAGGGGAATAACATTTGAAATGTAAACATATAAAATTAATAATAAATAATTAATAAATAAATAATTATAGGTAAGATCAGCAAAAGATTAAAGTACTGTCCATAAAGATGTGACAATATCCTTAATACAAAAATTATGGAAGAATTTATGTTCATTTCTCTTGTTTTAACTCATGCTGAAGTACAGAGTTAGAACTCAGATTATCAGGTTTGGCAGCAAATATCTTTAGTATCTCAGCCAAATAAAGCTCTAGAATTATCATTTAGTTTATCCTACTGGCCTGGCTACATACTAATTCCTTAGAATCTTCAAATACAAATTCTCGATCACCAAAGTTATCTAAAATGAGATTATATTGAGGGTATTACAAAGGAAGTGTGGATTTCATATTTCAAGTAAAATAAAGCTGACAGCCAAACAATCAATCCTTTGAGAAAAAAAATACAGCAAAGCAGGGAACCAGTCATTCCCAAGATGATATAAGTAGAATTACATTGTGTTAATTGAGGATTTAAGCTTTAAAATGAATAAATTCTCTGTGTAATAATAGTTTTTATATAATTGAATTATAAAATAGTTCAACTAAATTTTCAACAAGAATTGAAGTCGTACTAGGGAATGTATGGTATGTGTTAAAGATAAAGATATCACATAGTATATTCTAACAGAAAAACAGGTAGGTCATGATGAAAAAAAGCAGGTACTCAAAATCAGACACTACTGTTAAAAACATTGTGCAGTGGCAAATGGGCCATTATACTTGGACAGTAAAGGCAAGAAGATCAAAAGCTCACTGTGATCGTTGTCTATATGATAAATTTGAGGCTATTTTCAAATATATGAGACTCTCTCTCTCTCTCTCTCTCTCTCTCTCTCTCTCTCTCTCTCTCTCTCTCTCTATATATATATATATATATATATGCATATGTGTGTGTGTACTTTCAAAAAGAGATATATAAGCTATTCTCATCTTGCACACAGTATGTTTCAATGTCCGTGTTCTTTGCCTACTAAATGTTTTATACTGCTGGAGTTATTAATATAACAATAAAATGCTTAGCTTTTATACAGTTTATTAGCAACCTATTATGACTGCTCATTCATACTCATTAATTGTGAAGTAAATATTGCCATCTGCTTGATAGTATTAGTCCAGAGCTAGTGTTTTTTTCTATTTACTCTCTATCCCACCAACATTCAAACACTGCCAGCAAGTTATGCAATGATTGATACTTAAATCCTTTGCTTTTCTCTCATTTTACAATGCTTTGTCATTTTTTAAGATGAGTGATAAACATATGTTAAGTATAGCTGACTAATATTTTAAGAATATGTTAAATAATTATTTTTAGCTAATTTCCTCAAGGGTTAAACAGTATTTATCTATGTTAGAAAGCTTTTCTTAATAAATATTACAAATCATGGAACATACATGATTTATAATTGTGTTTTATGGTCAAAGCCATATGTTTCCGAGGACTGTTTCTTTTTCAGGGACAAGTGATTTTAATTCATTTCCCCAGTTATCATAGAGAAAGAATGAAGCTTTGCTAATTATTTATTTTAATCATGACCAAGATCTGAACCCACTGACATATATTTTTAAAGAAAAATGGAAATGAATAAACTAAAAATACAGGAACTTTAAAAAGAACTATGGAACTCTCTGTTGGTAAATGTTCTTGCCACTATAAAAAAAGAAGCTAAGATATTCATTATTAGTATTTATTATTCTAAATTTTTTTCCATTATGTGTATACAGTAACATATGGTAAGTCACTGTAAATTGTTACATCTTTTAACAGCTCACAAAGCCATATAATTGAATGTACAACACCACAATTCACTTGAAAAATGAGTCATTTTCTTTCATCTTTTATTCCTCAAGAACCTATGTATTAATAAAGAATTCATTCCTGTTTCCACAAACCTCCTCCCTTTCATTTAAATTCAGCAGGTTCTTAAAAACAAATGCTATAATCACAGCACCATTGCTAATGATTTATAACAGGCTCTGCATTAAATTATACTAAGAAATAATCCTTGAAAATGTTTGTTCCATCATATACTGTTCATTAAGGAGAGTCAAACACATTTAAGTGTGACTTTTGGCAAAGATGTTAACAAACAGGCAGTTTAATTTGAGCTCATAATAGCCGTGATGGATTTTACAAATAATAATAACTTTAGAATGCTATCATCAATAAAATGTAAACAGTTTTATGGTGGTTTGAATAATAATTACATTATGATGATTAACTCCATTTGTAGCAGATCATAAACACTTCTGTGATTCTAAGGAAACAGAATTTCTCTCAGCTACTTTTCAGCACTACGCCCATTTCACTTACAAGAAAATGAAAAATGATCTAGGTAGATCCATAGTCAAATAATCTGCCCATATACTCACTATAGGACAAAGGACTGACTGAGACATTGCATTATCTTTTCTTTGAACCATATGAAAAGCAAAGAACAGAAACATTTTATCACTTCATATTTCAGTCCCCAGACCTCACAGTAAACTAGAGTTTGTAACATCAGAATCACCGTAGCAGTGTGATAAGTAGGTGTACACCAGAGGAAGGTTTCCCAGGCTGCTTTTTATGAAAGCAAGAAAGCAAGGAAGGAAGGAAGGAAGGAAGAAAGGAAGGAAGGAAGGAAGGAAGGAAGAAAGAAAGAAAGAAAGAAAGAAAGAAAGAAAGAAAGAAAGAAAGAAAGAAAGAAAGAAAGAAAGAAAGAAAGAAAGAAAAATGTCTACTGAAAGCTTACTTGGATGACACAATACAAAGCTGCTGAGGAAGCACACTAAACTGATCATGATGGTATTTCTAAACAGGAATATAGAGAGGATGTCTTGAAGAATCAAAACTAATTTTTAACTAAATTGAATTAAGAAGCCATTTTTAAAATGTTAAAGCTATGTCATTTTCACTTTTTTTTCAGAAACTTATGTTTGATCTTTATTTCAAAGCCTTACTAATAGCTCAGTGTAGTGACATATGCCTATAATCCCAGCAGTGAAGAGGAGGAAAGAAGAAGTGTATGAGTTCAAGACCACCACTGAGCTACAAATTCTCTCTCTCTCTCTCTCTCTCTCTCTCTCTCTCTCTCTCTCTCTCTCTCTCTCTGTGTGTGTGTGTGTGTGTGTGTGTGTATGTGTGTATATGTGTGTGTGTCTTTATACCTATGCCTGTATCTATCTCTACTGATACAGATATACATACAAATATAATATGCTTCTACATTTTTTTTGACTTCTCTACTAGTCTGACATTTTACTTATTTTCACCTTTTCTACTTTTCTGGTCATTTTTTATTATACAATTCAAATACTTATAATTGAGTGTAATTTTAATAGATGTTTTCATAAATTTGTGCACCATCTGCTAAAGGTTGATTTTTATATTTCTCTTTTAAGATTTATATAAATGAAAAAGGATGTTTCAAAGTAAATGAATGCTTTTATCCAATATTTGTGAAAACTTAGGCATTTGTCTCTATAAAATACAAGCCACAGGCAGTTCTGATCCAAAGAGCATGAGGAAAGTATATCACTAAATTAAGAAATGATGGTTCTGGAGAAACAGATTCAAATGTGACATCTGCCCAACTTGATATGACCAGTTCTGCCACTGATCTGGCCCTTTACAAAACTCAACCTGAGATTAGGGATAGAGAGATTAGGGATAGAGTTGTGTCATTTTGTTTGAAAAGTAGATGATGGTAAGAAGTAGAATCCAGAAGATGTATAAGGAATTACAAATGAAGAAGGAAATTCAGGCATACTTTTAATCTTATAGTATCATGAGCTTGAAGACAAATATCACGTTACTCAAGCAGGATCCAGAAGCATTTTACTTGCTGTATACTAACTCCCAGATTTCAAGGCAGCCACCTACTAGTGAGTTTTGTGGGGACATTTTCAAAATTTTTTTCTGAACTCTTTGTCCTCTAAAAATACTGTTCTGTTATTCTGCCACATTCACTGGGTACTTTGTAACTGTGGCCACTTTATATCAAGTATGGCAGTTATTTCATGAATTGTTAAACCAACATTATTACATCTTTCAGAGAGGCAAAGCTTTACCTCTCTCTCCATGTTTAAGGATAAGGAATCCTGCTCTCTCATTCTCTCTCCTCCTCTTATTCTTCTTCTTTATTTTCATTTTCATTTCTGTCATTTAAAATAATAACTGCCAATGAGCATTGTCTACATAACAGAATTCACAGATAAACTAAGAGGTTGGACAAGTCTGTCAATACAGATTAATTCTAGAAGAAGTTCTATAGAGAACAAATGAATGAATCAAAACAGATGCTACTAACTTGCCTGATGAAATTTGAAATGGTAAAGGGACAAAAAGGATTCAAGGTGATGGGAGAGATTCAAGTTTATAGACAATTGTTTAAGAAAATCTATCAAAAGATTTCTAAGAAGATGGAAGGAGAGACCCCTGGTCCTGGAAAGACTGGATGTAGGGGAACACCAGGACAGAGAAACGCGAGGGGGTTGAATGGAGAAAAGAGGGAGGGAAGGGGGCTTATGGGACTTTCAGGGAGGGAGGAAACGGGAAAGGGGAAATAATTTGGAATGTAAATTAAAAAAAAACTTAGAAAATAAAAAATTAAAAAAATAAAAAAAAAAGAAAATCTCTTGTGATAAAGGATAATTAAGGGAAAACTTAGTATAGCTCTTTCAAGGGAGAATGTCTGAATCAGAGGTCACAGCATGTGAAAAGACATACAACAACAGTCCTCCCTAGTTATGTGGTAGGAATCACAGCAACTAGCATGGCATGATAACTCCAAGTGTATGGCTGTGGCACACATATCTTGGCAGTAACCAACAGCTTTCTAATTGAACTTAAGATCTGCTCAACAAGAGGGGAATTATTCCTGGCACAGGAAATTTAACTAAATACTTAGAGCCTGTGAGGTCATAGAAACTGAAGGAGGACCTACAACTATCACTTTACTAAAGCAGAATAATCCCTACCAATGAATTATCTATAAACACCCTACATCAACAGATAAGCAGAGTCTTCACCCTCAAGGAAACTTCTCTTTGCAACAGATAGAGACAAATAAGGAAAACCCAACCACTCAAAATACAGAATTATATGGTATAACTCCTGCACAAAGGCTCAAGGATCATAGTAGAAGTGGTAGAAGAGAGATTGTGAGAGCCATACATGCAAAAAGTTTACTGTGAGGTTATATGTCCTAGATAAGTCAGAAGTTACATTCATGAAATCTTATCAACAAGGCTGCCAAACATGACCTGAAGAACTATGGCAGTAATAGGCATGCTAATGTTGGTAGGGAAAGCCTAGAGGACCTCAATCCTACACAAAGACCTACAGAAAATAGGACCTCTAAGAATGAGAGCAATAGTCTTCCTAGGGGAAAATGCACCAATTTTTTTTTATCTAATATCACATATCCCTGAAGTCACATACATACGAGTTGCATCATAAAGAAAGAGCAGGCTGCCATATTTATACTTTTAAGAACACACACACACACACAGGGAAGGACAGAAATTTGAAAGAAAACAAAGTGGAGGCATTCATGGGTAGGTATGGAGGGATGAAAGATAAGAGAAAATGATATGAATCATATCATATTAAATTATATCAAAAAATCTAAAATCTTATTTTTAAAAATACTTCAAATGAGAGAACATTCAGCTTATTCAACTTTCAAGTATAATGAGGTTCTAAGAGTTTAAAGAAATTTCAAAGAAGTAGTAATTGGATCATTGTAAAGTTATAGGATTTTGAGAACCCCCTCCCTCTCATCAGAATGATCAAAAGCAGAGAAGAGTTTTAAGTAGCTGAGTGATAGAATATGACTCAAATGTGTTGAAGGGAGAAGAGATACTGTCCATGATGGCATTGTGGAACAGCAGAGAGAAAAATAATCTTCCAGAGTTAGGGAAAATAATCTGTCATGTGAGAAGTGAAGAAAAATTCATAAATCTTATTTCATAGCGTATCACATGATCTTTTCTGTATAAAAAATATTTTTTTTGCTAGGAAAGGTAGGAATCCTGCATTTTTGTTGACATTATTGGGCCAAAATGATTATATCGCTGGATTGTGTGATGCTGCCTCTCAGCAGTCTCACACCAAATCATGTCTTTCTCCTGTCTGCTCAGGTGCACTCCTCTCCTTTTATTTTCAAGCAACATCTTTAGCCTAGATATAATCTCTGAAGAAATAATGGCCATGAGGAAATGACAGATGATTACAGAACCCTTATTATTGCCTTCTAATCCTCTCGAATTACACCAGCAAGAGCTTTTCTATATATTTTTTAATATAAGAAACATAAACATGAGTTGAATAACTATATTATTTTAATAAAACATTTTCTATGAAGTAGTAATCCTAAATGAATAAAGAGGAAATAATCTTCATGTCGCACCATGAAGATTGCAATTCCATATTATCACTGTGGATTTTTTTGTACTAAACATCTTTTGTACCTGGCTACTGAAAGACCTCACAGGGTCAAAACTTGTGGATGTAATTTCCTATTTTCTTGCTTATAAGTTTTTGTTTCTTTATATATTTTTCTTCACTGTATACACACTGGAAAGAATATAGTACAGCAACTAGGCAAAGAAGGGAATTAATTAAGGGAACCTTAAGATCTGCCTTAAATTATCTACTTTTTTTTAACAAAGCTTAGAGTTTTTCATGAATTCTCTCTTCTTTCCACATAAAATAAAATCATTAGTATTCTTTACTGTTCTTTTTTCATAAGCCATTGGGTAAATTTTTGCCCATTTTTCTTAATAAAATCTACAAATAGTGATAGTTTGACTTCTTCCTTTCCAATTTGTATCCCTTTGACCTCTTTTTGTTGTCTAATTGCTCTAGCTAGAACTTCAAGTACTATATTGAAAAGATATGGAGAGAGAGGGCAGCCTTGTCTAGTCCCTGATTTTAGTGGGATTGCTTCAAGTTTCTCTCCATTTAGATTGATGCTGGCTACCGGTTTGCTATAAATTGCTTTTACTATGTTTAGATATGGGCCTCGAATTCCTGATCTTTCCAAGACCTTTAGCATGAAAGGATGCTGAATTTTGTCAAATGCTTTCTCAGCATCTAATGAGATGACCGTGTGGTTTTTTTCTTTGAGATTGTTTATGTAGTGGATTACATTGATGGATTTCCTTATATTGAACCATCCCTGCATCCCTGGGATGAAGCCTACTTGATCGTGGTGAATGATCGTTTTGATGTGTTCTTGGATTCGGTTGGCAAGAATTTTATTGAGTATTTTTGCATCGATATTCATAAGAGAGATTGGCCTGAGATTCTCTTTCTTTGTCGGATCTTTGTGTGCTTTTGGTATTAGTGTAATTGTGGCTTCATAGAACGAGTTGGGTAGTGTTCCTCAGAAGATGGAAAAATCTGCCATGCTCATGGATTGGCAGGATTAATATAGTAAAAATGAGCATCTTACCAAAAGTAATACACAGATTCAATGCAATCCCCATCAAAATCCCAACTCAATTCTTCATAGAGTTAGAAAGAGCAATTCAAAAATTCATCTGGAATAACAGAAAACCCAGAATAGCTAAAACTATTCTCAAGAGTAAAAGAACCTCTGGGGGAATCAGTATCCCGGACCTCAAGCTGTACTACAGAGCAATAGTGTTAAAAACTGCATGGTATCGGTACAGTAACAGACATGTAGATCAATGGAACAGAATTGAAGACCCAGAAATGAATCCACACTCCTATGGTCACTTGATCTTTGACAAAGGAGCTAAAACCATCCAGTGGTAAAAAGATAGCCTTTACAACAAATGGTGCTGGCTCAGCTGGAGGTCAACATGCAGAAGAATGAAAATTGACCCATCCTTATCTCCTTGCACTAAGCTCAATTCTAAGTGGATCAAAGATCTCCACATAAAACCAGACACACTGAAACTAATAGAAGGGAAACTAGGGAAGAACCTTGAACATATGGGCACAGGGGAGAATTTCCTGAACAGAACTCCAATAGCTTATGCTCTAAGATCAAGAATAGACAAATGGGACCTCATTAAATTACAAAGTTTTTGCAAGGCAAAAGACACTGTCAAAAAGACAAAGCGGCAACCAACTAACTGGGAAATGATCTTTACCAACCTTACATCCGACAGAGGGCTAATATCCAATATATACAAAGAACTCAAGAAATTAAGCTCCAGAGAGGCAAGTAACCCTATTAAAAAATGGGGTACAGAGCTACACAAAGAGTTCTCACCTGAAGAATATCTAATGGCTGAGAAGCACCTAAAGAGATGTTCATCATCCTTAGTCATTAGGGAAATGCAAATCAAAACAACCCTGAGATTCCATCTCACACCAGTCAGGATGGCTAAGATCAAAAACACAGGAGACAGCAGTTGTTGGCGAGGATGTGGAGAAAGAGGAACACTCCTCCACTGCTGGTGGAATTGCAGGCTGGTACGACCACTCTGGAAAGCAGTCTGGCGGTTCCTCAGAAAACTGGGCATGACACTCCTGGAGGATCCGGCTATACCACTCCTGGGCATATACCCAGAGACTTTACCTGCATGCAATAAGGACACATGCTCCACTATGTTCATAGCAGCCTTATTTATAATAGCCAGAAGCTGGAAAGAACCCAGATGTCCCTCAACGGAGGAATGGATTCAGAAGATGTGGTTTATCTACACAATGGAATACTACTCTGCAATTAAAAACAATGAATTCACGAAATTCCTAGGCAAATGGTCAGAACTTGAAAATATCATCTTTAGTGAGGTAACCCAATCACAAAAGAACACACATGGTATGCAGTCACTGATAAGGGGATATTGACCCAGAATCTTGGAATACCCTAGACACAATCTGCATATCAATAGATTTCTAAAAAGATGGAAGGAGAGACCCCTGGTCCTGGAAAGACTGGATGTAGGGGAACGCCAGGACAGAGTAACGAGAGTGGGTTGAATGGAGAAAAGAGGGAGGGAAGGGGGCTTATGGGACTTTCGGGGAGGGAGCAAACGGGAAAGGGGAAGTGATTTGGAATGTAAATTAAAAAAATAAAATAAAATAAATAAAAATAAATCTACAAATACTGAATACACAACTGAAGTAATAACAAAGGATGCTATAACTGTGTGATTCTGTCATTAAAAAGATATAATTTAACAAAACAAATTCTCACATATGAGTTATGTTGGAATAAAAGAAATCCCAATTGGTCCAAATTGAAACTCATTGTGCATGCTCACTCAGCACTAGTTTTTTTTATATGAAATTCTATAAAATGATAACATTTATACAAGGGTAATAATATGTGGGCACATTATAAGAATGTTTGGCAACTTGCTAATAAATCTTCTCAGTATAAAACACAAGGTGCATTTAATTATGGTAATAAATATACAAAACTTTTACATATAAACAATTCTAAATTGAGATATTATTCAAAACACTTGTAAAAGTACTGACCAAAAATTTTAACAGAATTCCAGCAGTGGAATGTCAATATTTTTCTTCTTGTCAGAAACATAATAGTTGTAACTATGTTTTTTGGGAGCAAACACTAACCAAATAAATCAACTCAGACTGGGCCCTAATATTAACCTGAATTAAATGCTGTGATTTCTTTCACCAGACTCACCAGAAAATGGAACCTAATTTTATCAGAGTATAAATTAACAGACTCATTCAGATCATTCATTTAAGAGCTAAGCCTGTATAATACCACAATAATTTTGACACTGGAAGAGTGTAAATTTTGGGGTGACTAAACAAATGAAGACATTTGCAAATAACAATTATTGGCTTGCTGCTGGGAAGCAATCACAGAAGCAGCTGATGAGCACTGTCCTAAGAGTCCACAGAAGCACTGCTCTATCCTGCTCTGCTGGCAGGATCAGTTGACAACAAGCTAAAAACATGTCTTCATTTGGAAAAGAAAACCTCATTTATCCAACATTTATTCACCCAAATTACTAATAACACAAAATCTAATAATGGAAACCACTAGATCCTTGATTGGCATTAATTAAGGGTCCACCCTGAACAAATTATTTAACACATTGCTCTGTATCTTCTGCCTTGAATGACAGCTACTATAGGATCTTTCTCTAGTCTGTATGAACATTAAGTAAACAACTATAAGACTCTGACCCCAGTGCTTGATAAGCAGTGAAGAGTTCTGCCATATATTGCCTCATTTAGTAAGGTCTAGATTGGAGGCAGCCCAGGTACCTGTGCAGCTCTCTTATCAGAAATATAATCAAGAGAGGGGATTGCAGCAATATTAACTAGAACTTATATAAGAAATTCTTTGAAGGTTACAACAAGTCACAAGGCTTACTAAACAGGGGGTTTATATGAGAAAATTTATAAGATGACTCTTCTCCATACTTCATTAAGATACTACCAGGTTACAAAATAATGACAATGGATCTTTTTGGAATATCTGTATCATACAAATGATATAAGAGAGGTAAAACCCAGACATCCTGAAAGACAAAAGCGAGGATTCTAGAGGTATTTGAAAAGTCTAAAATGCACGAAATAATGTGATCACAAATGTGGTGGTTTGAATAAGAATGGTCCATACCAGCTCATATATTTGAATGTTCAGACATTAGGAAGTGCCACTACCTGAGGAGGATTAAGGTAAATGGACTTGTTGGAGTAAGTGTGGCCTTATTGGAGAAAGTGTGTCTTTGTGGTGGCCTTTGAGGTTTCAAAAGCTACTGTCAGGCTCAGTGTCTCTCTGTTTCTCATCCCTGCATATCTGCAGAAATATCAGCATCTTTGCTAGCCCCATGAATGCCTGCACACTGCATGCTTTTTGCCATCATGAAATGAACTAATGTTCTGAACTGTAAGCAAGCTAAAACTAAATGTTTTCTTTTATAATGGTTCCTGTGGTCATGGTGTCTTTTCACATTGATAGAACACTGTCTAAGACAAGAATAAAATACATAGCTACATTAATATGGATCCTAACACTAGAAGCCTGCTTAATATAATTTTTGCTACCCCAAACAATACATGAATCTTTCAACAACAAATAAAAGTTAAAGATGCCAGCATAATAACAGTATCAGGAAGGGACTATAAGATGATGATAATGAAAACATTCAAGGTTCCTCATAGAAAAAAACAGAAAAAATATCTGCAAGAATACCAAAAATACATGCAGATGTGTAAAACAAAGGAGTAACAAAAGGAAATACTGTAAATAAAATAAAGCTTGATATGAAAACTACTGTAAAGAGTTCAACAGTGGATTTGAAGTAGCCAGGAAAACAGTAGCCTTACAGGTCAGTACTAAAGATCAGCCCTATAAGTTACAGACTGAGACCTTGCATATTGTTTGTCTAATTTCAATCTCAATAACACAAAAATAAAATAAAATCAACAGAAACATCCAAAAATGAAAGTTTAATAAGGTAAGGAAAAATTTAAAAAGTAAGAACTTTGAGAAAAATTTAGAATATTGACTACTCAAGTACATAGAATGTTGAAATGGGAGAGAATGGAGTAGAAGATGTACACTAAAAATTATTAAAAACACTTTGAGTGTGAAATTTCTAAAATGAATCAAGAACAACAACCTAAAAAATCAGTAACCAGAGACCATCAAACTGGTCCATACCTGTGCTGACACATAGGTGTGTTCATATAGGAGAGTAGAACAACAAAGCTCAAGAGACCAAATTTGAGGGGTGGTATTTTCCAGAAAAGAGACAGAGGGAGACATGAAGGAGAGAGAGAGAGAGAGAGAGAGAGAGAGAGAGAGAGAGAGAGGTAACTCACTGAACTGCTTACAAGAAAGTCAGTGCATTTTAGGAAGAATGTAATCAGATCAGAATCTTAAATCAAAAGAAGAGAGGGAAAAGGAAGGTAGGAAAGGAGAAACAGAAAGGAGTAATTGAAATTAAGATGTTTTAATTTTCTCTTCCTAAGTTTGAAGTCACAAATTACTTTTATTTAAAACAAGAGTGGCAAGGAAAATGTTAGAAGATTATTACATTTGAATGAACGAAATAACCAAAGGCAAGAAATTAGTTATCAATTATCTACATTAAAACTGCAACTTGTAAAGTCTAAAGCAAATAATATAGTATTTATAAAAGATATTATTAATAAGTACAATGCAATTGCTAAAGTTATCAAAATGAGAGAAGCTAGCAAAAGAAGCTTATCACAACAAACAAATAAAAAAACCTAAGACATGGTAGAGCACAATTATACTTTACCAATCATGACTTTAAATGAGACTTTTACAAATATACCAACTACAATAGAGGCAGTTTCACAATAGATAAAAACAAAAGACAATCATTACCTTCCAAAATAAGCTCACTTTAATTGCAAAGATTCTTGTGAGAACAAGGCAAAACAAGGAGTAGACTATATGATGTAAAGAAAACTTGAAGAGGGATATTAATCTCTTACAAAAACAGACTTCAGAGTAGATAAAATTAAGTCATAATAAGGGACCAGGAGGGGAATAAAATCTGGGGTTTAAAAATAATAAATAAATAAATGATAAAAAAATAAGGGACAAGGCATAATGCTAAGGGAATGGACTTAAGGAAGCACATTAGTACTGTGGAGATTTGCACCTACCAACAGGGCATGAAAATGAATGACCTAATATTCATAGGAAAGAAGGGAGTTCTAGGAGAGTACACAACCATAACTGTAGGCTGAAACTTCCTCGTTTCTAACTGATGAGTGAACTGGGCAGAAAGTCACTAAGGGCAGAAGGACTAGAACACCACTGCTGCTCCTCTCCATCTAATTGACACAACAGAGTCAGTTCTTCGAAATCCTCTGAATACTCACTCTTCTAAAGTTCACATGGAACTGCCAAGAGGATAAACTACGTTGTAGGACATAAGATTCACGAGCTGATGTTAAAAAAGTTAAAACATTATGCAAATTTTGTTTTTCAACTGTAATAGAATTAAAGTAGAAATCAACATAAAGTATATCTGGAATATCACCAAATGTTGGCAACTAAATGGAATTCATATCAACAACATGAGTCACATATCACATCAAAACATTTAAATGTATTTTGGACTAAAGGACAAAATATTTTCAGGAATCACATATGCTATAAAACAGTACACTATCTAAAAAAAATGCATATAGAACATTATATAAAACAGAAAGCAAAGGCTTTCTCCTAAAGACAATTTTTTTTGCAAGTGAGGAAAGAACAAAGATCTCTACAGTATGAGCACAAGACAGGTGAACTGGGGTAAGCATTGATTTTTATAATTTATAAAGATCAGGTTCATCTTTGACACGATGACAGTGATGTTTCTCCTCTTTTGTCATCTCCTGCCACTCTCAAACCTCAAAATGTTTTACTTTACTCCTGAGAAAATATCAAATGAACTCTATAAAATTTTATGCAAAATACTTTATTAGAAAAATAACGAAAATATAGGCAATGACCAATTACAATGAAAGGATAAATGGTGTATGGAATTATTGCCTGTCCCTCTATTAGTTCTATTCATGTGTTATTTTCAGAACTCTCTGAATTCACATTTAAGATTAAAGTAGGCATGACACTCCCAGAGGATCCTGCTATACCACTCCTGGGCATATACCCAAAGGCTTCCCCTGCATGCAATAAGGACACATGCTCCACTATGTTCATAGCAGCCTTATTTATAATAGCTAAAAGCTGGAAAGAACCCAGATGTCCCTCAATGGAGGAATGGATTCAGAAGATGTGGTATATTTACACAATGGAATGCTACTCTGCAATTAAAAACAATGAATTCATGAAATTCCTATGCAAATGGTCAGAACTGGAAAATATCATCATTAGTGAGGTAACCCAATCACAAAAGAACACACATGGTATACAGTCACTGATAAGGGGATATTAACCCAGAGTCTTGGAATACCCAAGACACAATTCACATATCAATAGATTTCCAAGAAGATGGAAGGACAGACCCCTGGTCCTGGAAATACTGGATGTAGGGGAATGACAGGAAAGAGAAGCGAGAGGGGATTGAATGGGAAACAGAGGAAGGGAAGGGGGTTTATGGGAGGAAACAGGAAAGGGGAAATCATTTGGAATGTAAATAAAAAAATCTTAGAAAATAATAATAATAATAAAAAAGATTATATGTCAGCCTGACATATACAACTGAACCTCATTACAATACCCTTATCTCTAATTCTGGCAATACTTTGTCTTAGTTAAGACGACTATAACTGTGATGAAACACCATGGCCAAGATGACTTATTCCACTCAATTTCATGTAATATGTCATATGTCATCGCCAAAAGCAGTGGGGGCAGGAACTCACACAGGCAGGAACCAGGAGGTAGAAGCTACTGCAGAGGCCACAGAAGGGTGCTGCTTATTGGTTTACTCCTCAAGACTTGCTCAGCCTGCTGTCTTTTATAGTCAAGTACCACCAGTCAAGGGATAGCACCATCCACACTGCTCACATCCCTTCTTTCAAACACTGATTAAGAAAATGTCGTACTGACTTGTGTACAGGCTAATATATTAGAGAAACTTTCTTAATAGAGCCTCCCTTCTCTCTAATGACTGACTCCAGATGTGTCAAGTTGACATAGAACTATCCAGCACACACTTCTTATTCTGATTTTTTTTTTCGTTTTCTTTCTTTTTTTCTCATATTTTTTCTTTTTTTGGATATTTTCTTTGTTTACATTTCACGTTATCCCCTTTTCTGGTTTCCCCTCCGGACACCCCCTATCATATCCCTTCTCCCCCTGCTTCTATGAGAGTGTTCCTCCCCACCCATGTACTGCCTGCCTCCCCTCTCTGGCATTCCTCTACACTGGGGCATCGAGCCTTAATAGGACCAAGGGTCTCTCCTCCCACTGATGCCTGACAAGGCCATCCTCTGCTACATATGCGGCTGGAGCCATGGGTCCCTCCATGTGTACTCCTTGGTTGGTTGCTTAGTCCCTGGGAGCTCATGGAGCTCTGGTTGGTTGATATTGTTGTTCTTCCTATGGGGTGGCAAACCCCTTCAGCTCCTCCAGTTCTTTCTCTAACTCCTCCATTGGAGACCCCATGCCCTGCAGAGGGACCCCCCACTCTGGGAGAGATCACACCGACACAGGGCGAGAGCCTACCAGCCTCCCTTTGGCGACCTCTGTTCCAGAGATCGACTGCACTGAGGATACAGGTACCCAGAGACCCCCAATATAACATCGCTTGGGACACAGGACTTCCATCTGCGCCAAAGAGCAGGGCAACGCTGTGGTCTTCTGGGCGCCAGCTCTGCTGTGGGTCATCTGCCCTGCAGAGTGATCTGAACCTAGAGAGTGCAGAGTGCTCTCTGCCATCTTTGCTCTGGCAACAGGGCAACTCGAACCTCCAGATACAGAGACAATCAAGCATAACATCGCTTGGTTTTTCAGCCAGCTTGTGTGCTCCCTACTCCCAAGAGCTGGGCAGGTCTGTGGTAACCTATGCGCCAGCTCTGCTGTGGGACATCTGCCCTGCAGAGGGGAGCGCACCAGCCTCCCCTTGGTGACCTCAGCTCCAGGAAGCCACTACGCTAAGCCTTTGGATGTGCAGGGATTCCCCAGTATAACATCACATGGGGCAAGGCACATCAGGGCTCCAAAGTCACTCAGGAACAGGGCAGGCCCCAGAATTCGGTGCCAGGGGAATCCCAGTAATCCAGGGGGGCAGAAATAGCCTTGCAGGCTCACAGGAGTTCCAACCAACAGCCAGTGACCAACTAACAACAGAGGTAACCAGATGACAAAAGGCAAACGTAGGAACGTTACTAAGAGAAACCAAAGTAATATGGCACCATCCGAACCCAACTCTCCAACAGCAGCAAGTTCTAGATACCCCACTACACCCGAAAGACAAGATCTGGATTTAAAATCACTTCTCATGACGCTATTAGAGGATTTCAAGAAGGACACAAATAAATCTCATAAAGAAATACAGGAGAACATGAATCAACGGGTAGAAGCCCTTACAAAGGAAACACAAAAATCGCTTAGAGAAATGCAGGAGAACATGGGTCAACAGATGGAGGCCCATAAGGAGGCAACACAAAAATCATTTAAAGAAATGAATCAACGGATAGATGCCATTTCAAAGGAATCACAAAAATCACATAAAGAAATGCAGAAGAATATGGGTCATCAGATGGAGGCCCATAGGGAGGCAACAGAAAAATCGCTTAAAGAAATCAATCAATGGTTAGATGCCCTTACAAAGGAAGCATGAGAATTGCTTAAAGAAATGCAGGAGACAATGGATCAACAGATGGAAGCCCATGAGGAGGAAACACAAAAATCGCTTAGAGAAATACAGGAGAGCTTGGGTCAACAGGCAGAAATCCTGAAAGAGGAAATGCAAAAATATCTTAAAGAAATACAGGAAAATACAAACAAACAAGTGAAGGATCTCAGCAAATCCATCCAGGATCTAAAAAAGGAAGTAGAAACAACTAAGAAATCACAAAGGGAGACAACTTTGGAGATAGAAAACCTTGGGAAGAAATCAGGAGTCATAGATGCAAACATCAACAATAGAATACAAGAGATGGAAGAAAGAATCTCAGGTGCTGAAGATACCATAGAAAGCATCGACTCAACAGTCAAAGAAAATGCAAAATGCAAAAAACGTGTAACCCAAAACATCCAGGAAATCCAGGACACAATGAGAAGACCAAACTTAAGGATTATAGATATATATGAGAGTGAAGATTTTCAACTTAAAGGGCCAGTAAATATCTTCAACAAAATTATGGAGGAAAACTTCCCTAACCTAAAGAGAGAGATGCCGATGAACGTACAAGAAGCCTACAGAACTCCAAACAGAATGGACCAGAACAGAAATACCTCCTGTCACATAATAATCAAAACACCAAATGTACTAAACAAAGAAAGAATATTAAAAGCAGTAAGAGAAAAAGGCCAAGTAACATATAAAGGAAGACCTATCCGAATTACATCAGACTTCTCACCAGAGACTATGAAAGCCAGAAGATCCTGGGCAGATCTCATACAGACACTAAGAGAACACAAATACCAGCCTAGTCTGATTTGTTTTTAATTACAATTTGAGACTAGGTTTCACTATGTAGCCTGAGCTGTCCTTAAATTCACATTCTCCTGCCTTAGCCTCTCAAGTACTGGGAATTACAGGCATGTTCTACCACTTTCAGCCATATGCTAAAGTGTGATTTGCCATGTGATTATGATGAATTCAGTTTTCTTAGGCTAAGGTCTGTCTATACACATTGTTCCATCTTTAAAATTTAATGTATCTGTTTCTTTGTTTAGTAAGTGCTGTTTACTTTTTTCTTGTTCTACTATAAATGAATTTTAAATGGAAAATATAGTTCTTTTCCATTTAATTCAACTGATATAACTAAATTCTTTACTATCTTAGTATGTATTTTGTTAATACTTTATACTCTTTTGCTGTATTTTCTTTTAATACTTGTAGATTCTATAATTCAAATTATTTTCTTCCCTTGATAGAATTTCTCTAGCTTATATATTTTCTTAACTTATCATTCTAACTTCAAGTGATATTGCACCTCTGAAAGTATAATCAGAACACAAAGTTTACTCTCTTTCTGTGTTCACATCCCTTACCTCATTGTATATTATATTAACTTCACAATTAATTCTTTTCAATAAACCATCACCATTTTTAAAAAGTATTTCAACTTCAAAGAAAACAACCTATACTAATACATGTTTAGATTCCTTTCTAGGTTTTCTACATTCATTTACAAGGACCTAATTTCTCACATAATTTAATTTTATCTTGAAAAATCTATCTGTAACTACTCACAGTGGAAATCTGCTGGCAAAGGTTAATCACTCTTTTAGCTCATATGTTAAAATGTTCCTTTAAAACTATAAGTCAAATTTATCTATATTATATTTGATTGTAATATTATTGATACTGAAAGGTGGAAATATAAATGTTTAAGTAGATATATACATATATATATGTATACACACACACACATATATATATGTGTGTGTGTGTGTGTGTATGAAGAATAGTGAAAATGGTCATTTTAGAGGATAGCAATCTTATTTAGAAATCATAATTTTATTCAGGACTGGAACATAAATACCAGGAAGTTTTCTCAAGATGAAATCCTGTATGAAATACATAATCTTAGGTAACTTAGCTCAGTTGGAACTTAATTCTGTTCCTTTCGTATTAAATAGGCTAAACAACAGTTTTGAAGAAAAGAGTAAGAAAAATTCAATAATACATTGCAAGAATATAGTGAGAGAGTAATCTTTTCCTTCCTTCATTTCTTCTGTAATTTTGACTTTCAGACTCTAGGACTTAAGGTAGCAACAAGTCTGTCACCAGATTTGTCTCTTCTTTTCTGTCTTTCTGCTTACTCATTACGCTGGATGGATAGAGCATGAACTAACTATCAACAGAATCTTCTTATCAAGCATAAATAGGTTTAACACTCTTTTTCTCCTACAGCTAAACATCAAATCAGTCATATTATACAGCTCAGACACTATTTCCTTTCATGTCCCCAGCTGAAAATCATACATGGATTCTTAAATAAGTTCCTTGTCCCATGTACTTTTAAAACTAATGTGTATAGCTTTTATGGAGCAAGTAAGATTCCTATATGTGTTTCCCTTCTATGTCACAATGCTCAGGTTGCTGTATATGGTAGCATTAACTTCTGCCTGTCCCTAATCTTATTACAAATGATTAAATTAAAAAATAAAAAGATCAAGTAAAGTAAAACTAAGATTATAGACTTTCTATTTTCAAACACAAAGCCTGTTAGAGTACATTTATTCTGAGAGATGATTATTTTGCTGTTTTGTTTCTTTAATAACTCAATTTTCTTCATCCCTCTATGAACTAACAGTCACAAGTCTTCTCAAACAAAACAAATATTAAACTGGTTTAATCAATCTATTTGATCCTATAATTGTTTATCCAATGATAGCTGGACTTATTTTTGGCACAAACTACACCTCCTTACAAACCACTTGATTTTTAAAATTAACTGGTTTATATATTGAATTAGTTATTCTATGAACCAGCCTATTTAGTTGAATTAACCTTCAACACAATAAAAGAACCTTCAAAGGCTTTAGATTTCTTTTTAGACTTAGCATGTCACTGTTGTTATGCTTTTGCATATAAAGTAATGAATACAAAGTATCCTGAAATTGCACTAGTTCAGGTCAGGATGACACTAAAATTAGCTAACTGTCTTCTTTGAATCAAAGGTAAACACCAACTAAAATCACCTTGAATAATCTCAGTGGTAATGTCACATTGGTAGGAATCAATTCCACAAGTAGCTACTAATGGATGAAAAGGCAGGTGAAAGTCACTAGATACATAGGCAGCTTTTTTTTTTTACTTAATTCATTTATTTTTAAGATATATCTTATTTTTTTATTATTTATTTTATTTTATTTTTTTAATTTACATTCCAAATCATAGGCAGCTTTTAATTATGGAAAGTGATATTATTAAATAATAACCATGCATAATATTAAAAAATATGTTCATAGGAATTGTCAGTATCAAGACTTATGTTGAGACAGGAGAAAATACTTCTTTAAAATAATGCAATATATATGGATGATGATAGGCAATTTACCAAAAATCTGTTCTAAATTTTCCCATTATTTGAGTATTAACCTTTTTAAATTATTTATCCTATGGCCATAACACAAGTGAAAGTCAAATGGGAAAGTATCTGGTCTCTGAACAAACCCTTGCTTCATTTATTAAATAAGTATACATCTATTAAAATCAATCATAGCAATCATTATTGTAACAAGCAGGGCCCTATTCAAAGGGGAAAAGACTTTGTTGCAAACATAGCATGTGTCATCCATACAAAAGTCTTTTTAGCGTTAGCCACGTAATCCTTTCTTCATTCCCCTGTGGTAACTATTAATAACTGCACTGAGGAGAGAAAATTGCCTGACTTGCCCAAAGTCAAACATCTAGTGTCAGCAGCTCAGAATTCAAATGAGACCAATGTAACTTTAGAGTCAATAGGTATACAATATATTCATTTGCTCAAGAAATGAGAAATCCAGGAGTTACACTGTGTGACAAGAATATAAAGAACATGCACTTCTATTTCTCCATTCAGAACAATCCTGGCTCTTCACTCAATCTGTCTCTTCATTGTTTAGACCTGAGGTGATGATTGTCTAGGAAAATTAAGAGGCACAGAAGTGGCTTTATCTTGTAGATTTTAGATGAAATATCACTACCAAAGTTTGTATCTAATTGTAGACTAGCAGAAAAGACAAGAAAAAGCTTGGCTTATGTTCAATAAATGAAGACATTTGATTCCCCTTTGCTTTTGCCCACAAGACCCATCCAAGCACCATATTCTACTAATACTCATTTTAATTATGGTTTACATGCTCTTGATATAGCCTCCCAGCTATTCTCTTAAATTCTCTTATCAGTAGCCCAATGTGCATTGTAGAGAGACAGTCTTTAAAGACAGATCTATGTATGACATACATAGAGGCTCATAGCATAGAGGTCACAACAGTGGCTATTTGGCTAAGAATGAGCAATCTTCAGTATGAGCATGTAGAACTTACAAGAATCAGTTTCTGTCAACCAGTTTCCACATTCTATTTACATACACTCTATAGACTAACTCATTTCATCGTCAATTTCTCCTTATAATTGTATTATATATACTTTCCAACATATTTTCTAGGAACAACTATATACTTGTGCATTTTCTTTTAAAATGCATTTTTTAGAAATGCCTCAAACTTTGTGTGCCTTCATGACATTTCAAATCAACTTTTCAACATATTCTCATATGGAAAAATAAACTGTGTAACTAAGTTTTTATAATGTGTCTCTCCAGTTAATCTAAGAGCTTAACAAGATAGAGAGACGCATTTATATCAGGCTGACTGTATCTTGGGTGTCATACTGCACTGTTTAGTTTGTATGTGTTTGTTTGGCAGGACTGTTTTCCTTCCTTCCCTCCTTCCTTTCTTTCTTTCTTTTTCTTACTTCACTCCTTTCTTTTTATTCTTTCTTGTTTTTTGTCATATTGATAAAAGCTAGAGATGTCTGAAAAGAGGTGGTAGGGGGTTCTAAATAGGGAAAACACCAGTAACAGATTGGCCTATAGACAAGTCTCTGGGACATTCTCTTGATTAATGATTGATGTGGTGGGTAAGTCCGTTGTAGGTGGTGCCATCCATGGGCAGGTGGTACAGGGTTGATAAGAAATCAAGCTGAGGAAGTCAGTAAGCATTGTTCCTCTAAGGCCTCTGCTCAAGTTCCTGCCTCCAAGTCTGTGCCCTGTATTAAGGTCTTGCTTGGCTTCTCTCAAAAGTGACCCAAATAAGTCAAATGAACCCTTTTCTTTCCAAGTTGTTTTGGGTCAAATACTTTATATAACCAATGAAGGAAAAAACTTGGATACTTACAGAGGATAAGCAGCCACACCAGTTCCTCAAATGAATAGTAAACTATTGGTATCTCTGACATGTAAAACAGTATAATACTATATTCCACAACATCCAGTTATATTGATTTGTGGCCCTCCCTCAACAAGAACATCTGATTATTATGGTTGCAGTTCCCCACCCACAAGTCACCAGCTGATGAATCCAACAATTGGGAGGTAGATGAACTATTAGGGTGACGATCTAATTAGAGTTTTGATTCCTTGATAAACTGATAATGTGATGACACTATTGGGAGGTCAAAGAAAATAGCTGATAGGTCAGGTTTAAGAAAGTACTTCCCAGAAGCATGGCCTAGAAGTGTTTACCTTGTCTGTGACTTATTCCTGTGTTACACTCTGCTTCCTAGATACCATGATGTAAGAAGCACTTCTCCACAATGCCATTTGACCAAGGTGTTCTATCTAATAATAGGCCTAAGGTAATGAAAATAGAAATCACAGCCTGAAACATCTGAAACCATGAACCATACTTCCTTCAACCTTGCTTATCTAAGATATGTGATTAGGTAACAAAATAAAGAGTGAGATGCAGTCCTTTCATCAGTTTCTCTGTGCTAAACTCCATTTATTAATAAATATCACACATTTTCTTAGTTAAGTTGCTGTCTTTAATGATAAATTGACATATGGTCATGGAGAAGAGAAAGATGCTTGAGTCATTAACTTCGTAGTTGATATAATCCAGGACCAAATTTAGGTCTCTGATTCCCACTTAATTCAGGTAATCCCTCACAGGCATGCACAGATTTTAAATAATACCTGACAATTGTGTGTAGAGGCTTGCCTGGTACAGAATTCCAGAATTCCCATCAACTTCACAATCAATAATAACTATCACACACACACACACACACACAAATTCATAAGAGGGGCGAACCTTATAAGTATGATTTACTAGGAATAAAATATGATAGGGATTCTACCATTTATAAAGTATATTCTTTCATAATGTGGAAAATAAAGTCTAAATTCCATTGATAGCTGATTTATTTTATTAAAAATAAAAAAAAATTTGTTAGTGATATGATACAATGTTCTGTTCCTCAGTAGTAAGGGCAGATCATGGAAAGAAAACTGTATTAGAGGCTAGAAATGTGTGTGTCAAATGAGGGTATGGGAGTTAGTGTGATATAAAGCGTGTGGTCTTCTTGCTATTAACTCAGCTTATTTTGTTATTTCTATATCCTCTAGGAGCAACTGTCACTATTACTTCAGATTATACCTGCCTTACAGGCAAGAGGAATGCTGGCACAAATGAAATAAGATGTTTCGACTAAATTTTAAAAAGGCCAGAGTCAATAACTTATTTATCACAATAGATCCTAAAATGATTTCTTAAAGCCCAATAAAATAATAAATTATACCAGTCGACAAGTTTATTGCTTTCAGTAGCCTGCTCAACACTATCCATCCATTACCTCTTTGCCACATATTGTTTTTCTTATAATTAGATTGGTTAGCGATAAAACTGATTAAAAATCATTATAAACTCACCTATCTACTGCGCAGGAGTTGATATCAGCCACACAATCAGGTTATATTGGGACTTATTTTATTTTGAAGACTGATTTGAAAACATAAGTGTGAGATAACTGACAGGGAAATAAAGATTTCACACTTCTGAGGTCCTACTTCTGGGTTTGTGTTATGTGTATGTGTGTATACCTATACTTGCACCCACCTAAATCTGCACACAGGTACAGATAAAGTAAGGGAAAACCTGAACAATAATGTTTAACTATTCCTTATTTTAACCTTTAATTTAATTATTTGATATATTAAAGAATATGTTTAGAAGAATCTATCTGCTTGATGTAAAAACAAAGAGATGCTCAAGCAATATACAGTCACATTTAATATTTCAGTTTATGGAGAGCCTTCAATGTTTATTAGATAAGCCATTAAATTTAGAAATCATGATTCTGTGATTCAAGCTCCTTTAAAAATGTCTCATAGCTGACATATGTAGATTATTCCCCCACCAAAATTTGTTCAACCTACAGACCTGAGTTGTTTTTTAGTGTGGGTCTAGCAAACAGTCTTGGAGCATACCTGGGATGATCAGTCTTGATAATGTAACAGGATTCAGAATCATATGGGGATACACCTCTTAGATTGCATATGACAGTGACTCCAGTGATGTCTAAAGAACAAGGAGAAACACACTCTGGGGGAGAAAGATTCATTCAGGAATCCAGAGTTACAGACTGGAGACAAATGAGGAAATGAGTGGAGCAGAAACCTTTATCACTGGTGCTCCTTGACTACATATAAAATCTGACCAGTGGGCTCACATTTTCATGGTCATGTATTCTTTGTGATTGTGGACTGTTCCCACAGCTAAAACCAAGATAAAAGCTTGGTTTTTGTATTGCACTTTGTCAGTAATTTGCTTCACCAGAAAGAAACTGATATAGAATGTTTGTTCTTAGACGTAGAGTCATTACTGTGTGAAGCCTGGTGATATGAGTTTTAGTCATAATAAATTTGAGAGTTCTTTCTTACTGATAATATTGGAACCTAAATCCTGGATCTATAGATATCTCAGAGATTTGTACACCTAAACATAATTCTATAAAACTTTTATAAACTTTGTTTCTGCCTTTATTATCCATATAATTCATTCCTAAAGATTTCTTCCTAATATATTTGTGATTGAATGAAACACAGAGAAACTGGAATGAAGTATGTTATCATATATATATATATATATATATATATGTGTGTGTGTGTGTGTGTATCTGAATGTATGTATATATATACATATATAAATATATATGTATACATATATATATGTTTATATGCCTCTGTGTGTGTGTGTGTGTGTGTGTGTGTGTGTGTGTGTGTGTCTAACAGAAACCTGCCTTTCTGTTAGACACAATATTATTAAACACTAAATTTCAATTTGCTTACTGGAATTTGTGGCAAACTAAATTATACTTGGTAATGACAATTTGAGAGGAGAGAACTATATGTTTTGTACAAGTTCTGATAACCTTTCAGAGGTCATGCATTTTTTTAATTTTATGCTATCTCTTATTTTTACATGTTTAGTTATAAAAGACAAACTCTAGAAATACATGTGCTTATATGAACTTTAAATTAAACTATAAAATATAAAAATTAAATTTAGACTACATTTTACAAGTATTTGAAAGAAAACTATAAAGAACATTTGGATCAGAACTCAACACACATACACACACACACACACAAACACGGAGACCCCTTTGTTGATTTTTATGTAAGTAATGAGATTAACATGAAGCAGTCCCTTATGACCTTAAACTACTCAAAACTACAATGAAGTTTATGGTTCTAAGAGTTCATAGCATCCTTGATTCAGTTCAAATAACTTAAATCAATAGAGTTTCACTAAGGGAATTTAAAATCTTTAAACTCTGGGAAATTGTCCAGGGTTGAAATTAACATCTGATTTTTAACTATTACCACTTAGCATATAGTGTTGTCAGCTAACATAAAAATGAAAAGGAGTCTACAAAGTAGACTTCCTTGTAATGTATAGTATATTTTCAAAATATATGCCCTGAAAACATTTGTTTTTAGATTTTTCTTGTCTCTGGAAAAACAATGAAGATATTATTGGTAGAGATAACAGAAAAGCTGCTAAAAATGACTCACACATACTGGTGCATGCATATAATCTTAGCCCTAGGGACAATGAGGCTTGAAGGAAAACCAAGACTTAAAGGTCATCCTATGCTACACAGAGAGACTAAGTCTCAAAATAACAATAGAAGCATTATTTTGGAAAATTAAATCAGAGAAAAAATGAGTGCTTGATAAATAATAATTGTGTGTTTATCATTGAGTTCATGCATGATCATACATAATTGTAATAAGTTGATTATAATTAAATATCTATTTAAGATGCTTGGCAACTAGATGTCTATATTCAAAATAAAGTGGGCACTGACTTACACACACACACACACACACACACACACACACACACACACACGTATGAGTGACTGAAGCAGGGTTTATGCATAAATCTGACAAGCATCTGAGCCCAGTTAAAGTTACAGTTGTTTCCAATCAGAATTCAGAGACTAGGGATTTTCCCAAGTGTTCCATCATTGTTAATTGACATTGAAGTCTTTTCGCCCAATCAATCAAATTCATTTATTCTTTCTGTTGTTAGGAACAGACATTATGTTTTGGGTAACTGTTATTATTTAGAAAAGGTTTTGGGAACAGGTATGATTTGGGAAATTATTGTTGCTTAGAGAGTGGTTGGTCACTTTAGGCAAAATGGAGTGTGAATTAAAGATGGCAGTAATTTAAGACAAGTTCCTTTTATCTGCTCTGAACAAATAAATACTTTGGAAAATGGTGCAGCAGTTCTTCAAATGTTGACTGCAGAGCTACTCTATAACCCGCCACAAGTGATGTAGGAAAAAAACCCCACAAAATCATGAACAAAAATGTTAAATAAGACTGTTCACAGTAACAAAATGTAAAAAGAATTCAATTCTCCCAACTCCTGGATGAATAATAAAATGTATCCTATGCATATTATACTACAATAAAATAAATGAAACATAAATACATCTTGAAAATATTATATTAGATAAAAAGTGTTATAAAAGATTATACTTGAAATAATTCTATTTATAGAAGATTGTTAGAATATCAGAATTTAAAAGATAATAAAGTCTAGTAAAATTTGTGTTTTTGTTCATCTGCATTTAAGAGAACATAAGAAGAACTGTTAATAGGTGTAGAGCTTCTTTGGAAGTGAGATATCCTCTAAATAAGGTATTATCATAACTACACACATCAATGAAATTTCAAAAACCAGTGATGAGTGTCCTTTGAAGTAGTAAATGTTATGGATGTTATGTACACTGCATTTCTATAGAACAATTAAAATAACCAAAATATTGGCATCAGGGAGATGGATCAGCCAGTGAAGACCTTGCCATATGAACTTGATGAATAGAATTGCAAATGACCTTACTTAGAATTGGTATTCTTTGGTACAACAGGAAAATGTGACAGGAAAATTGATTTGTGCTTTCACCAATAGGAGACAGATACATGAGTAATTTCTTTCAGTTAAACCACTTTAGAACTTCACAACAGACTAGTGAGGACATATTTACATCTAAGTAAGGAAGAAACAAGAGTTATGTGCATATGGACAGAGAATACATTATGCTGTGACTCCAGTGACTCACGAAGCTCACTTGAATGGACACAGCTCATGGAGATGTAGACTATATTTCTTCTTTAAAATTTATTTTGTGTCTATAATCTACCTACCTATGTACTTAATATGTGTGCTATATTTTTGAGAGTGGACCTTTACCACTCCAAAATGTGATTAAATGGTACTTAATCTACAAATTCCAATAATTTACATTAAAAAAACCTCTTGACTACAAATTCATATTTGTATGTTTAATTGTTTGCAGTACACAAAAGGGTAGCAAAACATGTGCAAACATGTTTGAATACGTTTCCTATTGAGATCACAAACACAGATAACTCTGTTATTCAGGAGCTTTCTTGCTTAAGAAAGAATCTATTACAGAGCTCTTACCAATCACTTTAAAAATCATGTGCTCTTCTTATAGTAAGTTATTATTTTTGTTAATCATTTTATTCATTTATATTTCAAAGGATATCCCTGTTACCTCTCCATACAGCCCCAATCCCATCCCCCATTTCCCCTCTCCCCTTTGCCTCTATGAGGGTCCTTCACCCGATAACCTATTCCTGCCTCACCACTCTAATATCCTCCTATGCTGGGGCAGCAAACATTCCTCACTTCCCATTGATGTCAGATGAGGCCATCCTCTGCTTCATATGTATCTGAAGTTATGGCTCCTTCCATGTATACTCTGATTGGTGGGAGCTCAGGGTGGTCCAGTTAGTTGACATTATTTCATATGGGGTTGCAATCCCCTATAGCTCCTTCAGTCTTTCCCCTAACTCTTCCATTGGCATCCCCAGACTCAGTCCAGCGGTTGGCTGTGACTATCTGAATCTGTATAGGTCAGGTGCAACTAGAACATCTCAGGGAACAGCCATAACAGGCTCCTGTCAGCAAGTACTTCTTGGCATCAGCAATCAGTCATGTGGGGGTTTGGTGTCTGCAGATGGGATGGATACCTAGGTGGGGCGGTCTATGGATGGCATTTCTTTCAGTCTCTGTTCTACTTTTTGTACCTGTCTTTTCTTTGGACAGGAACATTTCTGGGTTAAAAATTTTGAGATGTGTGGGTGGCACTATCCCTCAACTGGGAGCCATGCCTATCTACTGGAGGTGGTCTCTACAGATTTTCTCTCTCCTTTCTTAGGTATTTCAGCTAAAATCATCCCCATTGAGTCCGGGGACCTATAGTTTCCCAGAGTCTGGGACTTTCTGGTGGCTATTCCAGTTATCTATTACCCACTGCTACATGTTTCTATTCAATTATAATAAGTTATTTGTGACCTCAGTTGTCCCTTTTCTGAGTACCAGAGAAGATCTTAAATGTCTTAATTCCTTGACCTGTGATACCTCTTCAGTTTATTCAGACCTGGATCATCTACTCAGTCTTGTTTTTGTTTTCCATCTTTTATTTATTTATTTATTTATTTATTTATTTATTTACACTCCAGATTTTATTCCCCTCCTGGTCTACCCTCTGACTGTTCCACATCACAAAACTCCCCACACCCATGACACCATGAGGATGTCCCCATACACCCCACCAGACTTCTAAACTCCCTGGGGCCTCCAGTCTCTTGAGGGTTAGGTGCATCTTCTCTAACTGAACCCAGACCCGGCTGTTGTCTGCTGTATATAGGTTGGGGGCCTCCTATCAGCTGGTGTATGCTGCCTGGTTGGTGGTCCAGTGTCTGAGAAATCTTGGGCGTCCAGGTAAATTGAGACTGCTGGTCCTCCTACAGGGTCCCCTCCTCCTCAGCTTCTTCCTGCTTTTCCCTAATTCAACCACAAGGGACAGCAGCTCCTATCCATTGGTTGGGTGCAAATATCTGCATCTGATACTTTCAGCTGCTTGTTGGTTTTTCCAGAGGACAGTCATAATAGGTCCCCTTTTGAGAGTGCTCCATAGCCTCAGTAATAGTGTCAGGCCTTGGAGCCTACCATTGAGCTGGATCTCAATTTATGCCTGTCACTGGACCTTCTTTTCCTCAGGCTCCTCTCAATTTCCATCTCTGCAGTCCTTTCAGAGAGGAACAATTATGGGTCAGAGTTTTGACTATAGGATGGCAAACCCATTTCTCAATGGATGCCCTGTCTTTCTGCTGGGGGTGGGCTCTATAAGTTCCCTCTCCCCACTCTAGGGCATTTAATCTAAGGTCCCTCCCTTTGAGTACTGAGAGTCTCTCACCTTCTAGGTCTCTAGTGTGTTTTAGAGGGTCCACTCAACCTTCTATCTCCTGAGGTTGCCTGTTTCCATTCTTTCTGCTGGCCCTCAGGGCTTCAGTTCTTTTCCCCAACCCAATACCAGATAACATTCCCCTCTTCATCCTACCCCACCCTCTCATCATCATCCACTTTACCTTCCAGGTTTCTCTCTACCCTCCACCCCCACTTCTGATTGCTTTCTTCTCCTTACCAGGTGAGACTGAGGCATCCTCACTTGGGCCCTTCAGCATGTTGACCTTTTGGTGTTCTGTGGACTGTATTTTGGGTATTCTGTACTTTTTGTTGTTGTTGTTTTTGTGACTAATATCCACTCATTAGTCAGTACATACCATACATGTTCTTTGGGTCTGAGTTACCTTACTCAGGATGATATTTTCTATTCCCATCCATGTGCCTGCAAAACTCGCATGTCTTCATTCTTAATAGCTGAGTAGAATTCCATTCATTGTGTAAATGAAACACATTTTCTGTATCCATTCTTCTGTTGTGGAATATCTGGGTCATTTTTACCTTCTAGCTGTCACAAACAAGGCCACTATGAGCATAGTGAAACAAGTGCCACTATGGCATGGTGGGGTAGCTCTTTTGGGTATATTCTTGAGAGTGATACTGCTGTGTCGTTGAATAGATCTATTTCCAATCTTCTGAGGAATCTCCAGATTTCTTTCCAGAGTGATTTTACCAGTTTGCAATCCCACTGGCAGTAGAGGAGTGTTCCTCTTTCTCCACATCCGTACCAACATATACTATCACCTGAGGTTTTGATTTTAGCCATTCTGATTGGTATAAGGTGTAATCTCGGGCATCATTTGATAGGTGAATTGTGTTTTGAGTATTCTGAGATTCTGGGCTAATATCCACTTATCAGTGAGTGCATACCATGTGTGTTCTTTTGTGATTGGGTTATCTCACGAGGGAAAGAGAGGCCCCTGGTCCTAGTAAGGCTTGATGTAGCAGTGTAGCAGAATTACAGGACAGGGAAGCAGGAGGGGGTTGATTGGGGAATGGGGAGGGAACAGGGCTTATGGGACTTTCAGGGAAGGGGGAACCAGGAAAGGGGAAATTATTTGAAATGTAAATAAAGAATATATCTAATTAAAAAAAGAAAACAAAAGGGTTGTTTTGATTTACATTTCTCTGGTCACTAAGAATTTTGAACATTTCTTTAGGTGCTTATCAGTCTTTCGAGACTCTTCTGTTATGAATTCTATACCCCATTTTTTGATTGGGTTGTTTGGCTTTGTAGTAGTTAGTTTGAGTTCTTTATGTATTTTAGATATTAGTCCTCTATTGAATGTGGGGTTAGTGAAGATATTTTTCCAAATCTGTAGGTTGCCAATTTGTCTTATTGACTATGTTCTGTGCCTTACAGAAGCTTTTTAGTTTCATGAGGTCCCATTTATCAATTCTTGATCTTAAAGTGTAATCCATTGGAGTTCTGTTTAAGAAACTTCCCCTGTGTCTGAGTTCAAGGTCCTTTCCCACTTTCTCTTCTATTAGATTGAGTGTATCTGGTTTTATGTTGTGGTCCTTGATTCATTTGGACTTGAGCAATGTGCAAGGTGACAAATATGGGTCTATTTTTACTTTTCTACATATAGACAACCAGTTAAACCAGCATCATTTCTTGACAATGCTTTCTTTTTCCCATGTGTTTGGCTTTTTTGTCAAAGATCAAGTGTTCGTAAGTGTGTGGTTTTATTTTTGTGTCTTCAGTTCTATTCCACATTGATCCACATGTCTGTCTCTGTGCCAATACCACACAGGTTTTTATCACTATTACTCTGTAGTAGTGGTTGAAGTCAGGGAGGGTGATTCCCCCAGCCATTTTTTTATTGTTAAAAATGATTTTTGCTATTCTATTATTTTTGTTGGTTTGTTTGTTTTTTCCTTTCCAGATGAATTTGAGAATTGCTCTTTCCATGTCTTTAAAGAATTTTGTTGGGATATTAATGGGGATTGCATTGAATCTGTAGATTGCTTTTGGTAGGATGGCCATTTTTACTATGTTAATTCTGCCAATCCATGAGCATGGGAGATTTATTTTCTGAGATTTTCTTCAATTTCTTTCTTGAGGGACTTAAAGTTATTATCATATAGGTCATTCACTTGTTTAGTTAGAGTTATCCCCAAGATATTTTATTTCGTTGTGGCTATTGTGAATGGAGTTGTTTCCCTAATTTCATTCTATGCCTATTTGCCATTTGTATAAAGGAAGGCTACTTATTTATTTAAGTTAATTTTATATCCAACCACTTTGCTGAAGTTATTTGTCAGTTGGAGAAAGTCTCTAGTAGAACTTTTGGGGTCACTTATGTATACTATCATATCATCTGCAAATAGTGATACCTTTATTTCTTCTTTGCCAATTTGTAACCCCTTGACCTCTTTTTGTTGTTTTACTGTTCTAGCTAGCACTTTGAGTACTATATTGAATAGATATAGAAAGAGTGCTCATCCTTGTCTTTACCCAGTTTTAAAGGGATTGCTTCAAGTATGTCTCCATTTATTTTGATACTGACTGTGGGTTTGCAGAAAATGGCATTTATTATGTTTAGGTATGGGCCTTAAATTCCTGATCTCTCCAATACTTTTCACATAAACCGGTGTTGTATTTTGTCAAATGCTTTTTCTGCATCTACAGAGATGTTAGTGTGATTTTTTTTTCTTTGAGTTTGTTTATGTAGTGGATTACATTGATGGATTTCCCTATATTGAACCATCCCCTGCATCCCACTATGAAGCCTACTTGATCATGGTGAATGATGGTTTTAATGTGTTCTTGGATTCATTTTGCAAGAATTTTATTGGGTATTTTGTATCGATATTCATAAGCAAGATTGGTCTGAAGTTCTCATTTTTGATTGGTTCCTTGGGTAGCTTAGGTATCAGGGTAATTGTGGCTTCATAGAATGACTTAGGTAATGTTCCTTCTGTTTCTATTTTATGAAGGTCTGGCAGAATTCTGCACTAAATCCGCTTGTCCCAGAGTTTTTTATGTTTGGGATGTTTTTAATGACTTCTTTTAATTCCTTATTGGATATGGGCAGTTTAAATAATTTACCTGCTCTTGATTTAACTTTGGTATGTGGCATCTGTCTACAAAACCATCCATTTCATCTAGATTTTCCAGTCTTGTTGAGTATAGGCTTTTGTAGTAGTATCTGTTAAGTTTTTGAATTTCCTACATTTCTGTTGTTATATTTCCATTTTCACTTTTGATTTTGTTAATTTGGATACTGCTTCTGGGACCTTTAGTTAATTTGGCTAGGTGTTTATTTTGTTGATTCTATTAAAGACCCAGCTTTAGGTTTTGTTGATTCTTTGTACTGTTCTCCTTGTTTCTATTTGGTTGATTTTGGCCATGAATTTATTTCCTTCTGTCTACTCTTCTTGGGTGTGTTTGCTTCTTTTTGTTCTCGAACTTTCAGGAATGCTGTCAAGCTGCTAATGAAAACTCCAGTTTCTTTGTGGAGCCACGTAGAGATAAGAGTTTTCTTCTTACCACTGCTTTCATTGTGTCCCATAAATTTTGATATGATGTGTCTTCATTTTCATTAAATTCTAAAAAGTCTTTAATTTCTTTCTTATTTCTTTGTTGCCCAAGTTATTGTTGAGTAGAGTGTTGTTCAGCTTCCATGGGTATGTGTGTTTTCCATTGTTTGTGTTGGAATTTAAGATCAACCTTACCACGTGGTTATCTGATAGGATGCATGGGATTATTTCAATCTTCTTGTATCAATTGAGGGTTATTTTGTGATGAATTATATGGTTGATTTTGGAGAAGGAACCATGAGGTGATGAGAAGAAGGTGTATTCTTTTGTTTGAGGGTGAAATGTTCCATTTGTTTCATAACCTCTACTGTGTCTCTTTAGTTTCTGTTTCGATGACCTGTCCATTGGTGAGAGTGGGGTCTTGAAGTCTCCCAGTATTATCGTGTGGGGTGCAATGTGTGTTTTGAGCTTTAGTAAAGTTTACTTTAACAATGTGGGTGCCCTTGCATTTGTAGCATACATTTCAGAATTGAGAATTTCTCTTGGTGGATTTTCCCTTCAAAGAAGATGAAGTGTCCTTCCTCATCACGCTTGATAACTTTTGTTTGAAAGTCTATTTTATTGGATATTAGGATAGCAACTCCAACTTGTTTCCTGGTACCATTTGCTTGAAAGACCTTTTTCCATTCTTTTACTCTGAGATAGTGTCTGTCTTTGTCATTGAGGAGTGTTTCTTGTAAGCAGAAAAATGCTGGATCTTTTCTGCATATCCAGTGTGGTAGCTTGTGTTATTTTATAGGTGAGTTGAGTCCATTATTATTGAGAGATATTAAAGAGAGATAACTGTTGGATCCTGCTGTTTGTTTTTGTAGGTGGCTTTATATGCTTGTCGTTCTCTCCTTTTGGCTTTGTCATGAGATGCTTAATATCTTGTCTTTTCTTTGGATTAGGTTCCTTCCTTGTGTTGGAGTTTTCCTTCTAGGATCCTCTGTAGGGCTGGCTTGGTAGATAGATACTTTTTGAATTTGTTTTTTTCCTGGAATATTTTGGCTTCTCCATCTATGTCGATTGAGAGTTTTGATGGATATAGTAGCCTGGGATGGCATTTGTGTTCTTTTAGAGCCATCATGACCTCTGATTTAAGTGTCTCTTCTGATTTTAGTTTCTGGTGTGATTCTGATAGTTCTTCCTTTGTGTGTTATTTGGCCCCTTCCCCTTGCAACTTTTAATATTCTTTCTTTGTTCTGTGCATTTAGTGTTTTGATTGTTATGTGAGGAGAGGAATTTCTCTTCTTGTCCCATTTATTTGATGTTCTATTGGATTCTTGTACCTTCATGGCCATCTCTTTCTTTAGGTTGAGAAAGTTTTTTTCTATGATTTTGTTTAAGATGTTTTTTGGCCCTCTGACTGGTGATCTTCATTCTCCTTCATTCTGATTACTTGTAGATTTGGTCCTTTCATTGTGTCTTGAATTCCCTTAATTTTTTGAGTTAGGAGTTTTGTATGTTTTGAAATTTCTTTGACAGTTGTGGCAATCTCCTCTATGGTATCTTCTACACCTGAGATTCTCTCTTATATCTCTTGTATTCTGTTGGTGATATTACATCTGTAATTCCTGAACTCTTTTCTAGGTTTTCCATTTCCAGGTTTGCCTCCATTTGTGTTTTCTTTATTGTTTCTACTTACACTTTTAGGTCTTAGACTGCTTTATTCAATTCCTTCTCCTGTTTGATTGCGTTTTCTGGTATTTCTTCAAGGGAATTATTTGTTTCCTCTTTAATGGCTTCTACATGTTTACCTGTGTTGCCCTGAATTTCTTTCAGTGCGTTATATATACCCTCCTTAAAGGACTCTACTATCTTTATGAGATAGGATTTTAGGTCTGCTTCCTAATTTTCAGATGTGTTGATGTATTCAGGGCTTCCTATGGTGGGAGAACTTGGTTCTGATGAAGCCAATGTATATTAAGCCATAAGCATCTGTTGCTTATGGTTTTATGCTTGCCTTTTGCCATCTGGATATTCCCGGTGTTTTCTGTTCTGGGTTACTCTGTGTGGAGTCTGCCTCCTTTGTCCCTGGGTTGCTTCAGGTCTCCTGGTAGGCCTGCAACCCTGGCTGCAGCAGATTCCCTGTGGGGCCTTCCAACTGGGGGTTCTTCTGAGGGGCAGAGAAGCCACTGATCTGGTACCCTGGCTGCAATATATCTCCTGGGAGGCCTTCAGACTATTGGGTCTTCAGAGGAGCAGTCAAACTGTTGCCCTGTATGAAACTATTCTCAAGGCGGCCTATGGAGTATAGTTTCTGTTTCCCTGTGTACAAGCACACCAGGCAGGCTTTCAGTCTGTTGGGTTGGTTGCCATGCATGCCACAGAGTCCCTGGGAGTTTTTCATACTGTGGTGTTGGTTGTCCAGTTGCCCTGTATACAGAGGACCTCCTGGGGTGCCTTCAAGCTGTGGTGTCTTTGGGGTAGCAAGGGAACTAGCAATCTGTTGCTCAATTGCCCTGTGTGCAGCGTGGAATGCCAATTGCCCATTTAATGCAGTAGATCTCCAGGGATATCTCAGGCTGTGGTGTCAGATACCCTAAGTGCAGCAGATCTCCTGGGATGCCTCAGGATATGGTATCTTCAGGGGAGCAGACTAGTTAGCAATTTGTCCCAGCAGAAAAGTCCAAGCAGAAGGGGCTTTTTTTTTTTTAGCTGAATCTACTTCTTGGTGTAACAGAACACCTGAGGCCAGCCAATATTATTAAAACACTGAGCTTACAGATCAAGATGCCAAAAATTTCAAGAACATTACAGTAACATCTGATTTGCATCCTGTAGGGTCATCTTGCTATGTCTCAACATTGTGAGACAGAATAAGCATGGTAGCTCTAGATCTGCCTTTCTTATACAAAAGAGCCACTAATGTGCTAAACATGATTGTGCATGTCTTTAATCTCAGCACTTGGGAAGTAGAATTCCATAGCTCTAGGTCAGCCAGAGCTACAGTGAGATAACTCAAACTACTCAAAATAAAATTGCCACTAATGCCATCAAATTTGTCCACTCTCACAACCACATTTAATTCTAATTGCCATTCAAAGAACCATTTCCAAGTACACTTGATGTATATTTGGGGCGTTCACCCATAAAACCCTGGAGGCCATATTTAAATCATATCAATGATTTTCATGCAAATACAGATTTGCAACTTTATCAAAATTTTCGTGGTTTCCTAGATTTTCTTCTTAAAGAAATTGTTTCATTTTTAAGCAGAAAAACAAAAATATCAAGTTAGTTTGTTCTCAGCACATCACACCAGAGGATATCTGATACTGCTCTGTCTCATTTCTGGTATTAAATTTAATTACTACATTAAGATGCTATCTGTCAAGTTCTCTATTTTAAAATTGAAATTCTTATACTTGATAACTAATGGATAAAAGTTATTTTAGATAGAGATGTTTTGAGAATTTCTTTCAGATGTTTTTGTCATTGCTTATTTGCAGATGTATAGGCACCCAGTAGACTATTGATTAAAAATTTCAAATTTAAGAGACAATTATTTATTTTACTATCCAATGTTTTCTAGACTTGGAAGGAATCTGCTCAAATCAGTTCCTTTCTCATTAAGGTAGGTCAGTAGCATTCTTCAGTATGTCCTTATTTTCTGATATCAAAATATGTTGCAGGATCACTTTGCGTTTTTCCTTCCACCAGAATGAAACATTCTGCAAGGGATAATTAATTCTTCTTAGGAGAGAGTGAGGTTACCAAAACCAGAACAAGTTCTTGAAATTTGTGTTTAAAGTCCTGCTAACTGTAGAAGCAATAACTGAAGTGTCAGTAATAATATTACAAATATTTTTATTTTTATATGTTCTTTAAATTATATTTTGATATGACTTCTAATGTTTATATCATTAATCCAGCAATGCATATGTATTACCTTTATTTTTGCTGCTTTGATAAAATACCATAACCCAAACAAGAGACTGAAATTTTATTTTGGCTTACAGTTCTAGAGGGTAACATTCTATCACAGCTAGAAAAACAGGATAACACTCAGCTGAAGTAAAAAAATGCTTAACCAAATTGTGTCTTTGATGAAGAAGCAGATAGAGAATAGCAATAAGGTCAAACATGACTTCCTTCAGCAAGGTTCCACCTCTAGAGATTTTATAACTTTCCCACAAAGTGCTACCAACTAGGGAAAAAGTGTCATGCTAAATGACTTATTAGTCATGTATTAAAAACAACAGAGTTGTATAACACTACTCTGAAAATAACATGCTTTTATTTACAAGGAATTTAGAGATGAGGTCAAGCAACTAATCAATATCAAAACCTCATTTTCAGCTAGAATTGCAAATTTTTACTGTTTGGCATTATAGCCACAGGCCATTGCTAAATATTGCTCTCATGTTTAAAAACCCATGAGAGGAGAAGAAGATAAAATTCTTTGAACTCTGTGTCCAATAACCACTTGATCTCTGTCTTCTTGTCCTTAGGACAGGCTTAGAAAAATTACCAGGTCCTCACAATTCTCATTATTCTATCCTCTAAAATTCAACATAAACTCCCACTGCTTGATAATTTACCTAATATAATTGAGGACATACATTCGAGGGTCTCTATAACCCAAATAAAGGTTCTGTAATTGTCTAAAAGGTTTCCCAGTATTCAGAGGTAATTAAACCTACTCATAAGTGTAGTTTATAGTAGAAAAGATCAAAGAATAGTAAAACAAATAAATAAACAAGAAACAACAAACAGTATTAACAAAATCTACTGTATGCTATTTCTCCTTTACCAGCAATGGTCAATGTTTCTGCTTAGTTTTACCTAAACTAAAGAACAAAGTGTTTTGTTGTTGTTTGTGCTCTTATTTGTTTGTTGTAGTATAGTGAATCATGTACAAGGTTATCAGACACTCATCAAAATTGCTGACTCACAGAATGAAAGTTTCAACCCTTAATTCCCTTTTTTGTAAACATTCTAAACATGTCTGAAAATAGATTTACAGACTTGAAAACTTACTCACTGTGGAAAGTTTCAAAAGTCAACCTTACCATGTCTGCAGAAAAACCCCTCAGGTACTCAAGCTTTTCCTGTCCGTTCTTTTCCTGTTTAGCAAATGTCCAGTTGTTATTAAAACAGTTCCTGTAAGTATTCCATTATTAACAGATCTATAGTTTACCCTATATAAAAAGGACAGTAAAAGCTTTAGTTTTCAAAGTATTCATAGTTTTATAACATTGACCTTCAAGTTGCTTAATGAGTATCTTTCAAATTTAAATTTCTGATAAGAACAAGCAAACCAATCCTGCAAATTGGTTCATCACAGCCAATGAGAATTCAGAGATCTGATACAACTCGCGATAGAACCAGGCAGTATGAACCACACTGCCTTGCTTGTTTTAAGTAATTCAAGTGTGTTTTTCAGAAACCAATTATAAAATTACCCTTTGTTCTTTTTCTAGCTTCTGTATTGTCTTCAGATATGGGGACGTGAACTACTCTTCATGATAAGCTTTGAAGTTAAAAAATGTTTTATTATGACTATGCTTTTTATTTTTCAAAAGAATAAGTAAACATTATGACCCCTTCTTAACTCTATTAATCACAAAAACATTTAGGAATGTTTTTGTGCCTAGCATTTTGTCAGTATAATTGTCCATGATAATCTTCAATTTTAATGTTTTTCTGTATTTTTCTCCAATTTTGTCAGAAGTATTTTCCATGTGGATCTTTAGTTTTATCAGACAATGTCTATAATTTTACTTTCAATCAAGTTAGGAACCTTTTATACCTTCCATTTTATCTGAATAATTTTCCATGTAATAGTCAGTTTTAACATGTTTCTCTATATATTTCTTGAATTTTTTCAGGAATATTTTCCTTGTAGAGCTAAAATTTTATCAGAAAGTGTTTATAATTTCACTTTCAAAAAACATAGGAATATCTTTATGCCTACCATTTTATCTGTATAATTTTTCCATGAAATACTCAATCTTCACACATTTTTTTATATATTTCTTCAATTTTATCAGAGATATTTTCCATGTATATTTACACAATGGAATACTATTCAGCAATTAAAAACAATGAATTCATGAAATTCTTAGGCAAATGGGGAACAGGGGGAGGGAAGAGGGCTTATGGGACTTTCGGGGAGTGGGGAACTGGGAAAGGGGAAATCATTTGGAATGTAAATAAAGAATATAGAAAATAAAATAAAAAAATTAAAAAAAGGAAAAAAAGCTATTAACCACAAAAGCAGTTCAAGAATGTGAATAAAATCCCATATATTTTCCTTGCATTACCCTCTTCTTATTTCTTCAAATGAGGATTCATACTACAAAAGGTTGTAATGAATATGTTTTAAAGCATATGACAAATGTAAACATCATGATATTTACACATATTGTACATTTTTCCTAAATATAATTTGTCATTTTTAATTATCATTTCTAATTTTCAGCATAATTCAGAAATTAAAATATCAAAAAAACGAATCTGATTTTGAAACAATGAGTTAAATTACCTTTCACGAGAAGACAATAAGAAACTTAAGGGATCTGCTCTGCCTTTAGGGAGTAAATTGTCCTTGAGTGGAAGAAAGGAAGCATAAAGAGGAATTCATAATGTATCCCCTGGGTTCAACAATATTAATTTGTCTTAACTATCTTTGAAGTCCTGGCCACAGTGAGACTTTCCTAGGTGCATTCTAATTAGGGAGATTCTGTTTCAGTAACCTGCCCAGCATCAGCAGGGAGCAAGCCATTATCCAAAATCATATGTCATGGAGTCTATTACAACAAGAAATGAATAAATTGATACCCATATGAGGATAGAAACTAGCATTTGATAAAAACTTAGAATATTATTTTAATGCTGGCTCATAATGTCCTCAATGATTAGTGATATATGCCAGACTTGAGGGAGGGGAAATCATTTGTGGCAAGGTAGAGAAGCATTTCCTCACTAACGTTACCACTGCAAATATATCAGTGTAATTTTTTTGAGAAGCTGGATGTTGTGAGTGATTTTCATAAACCCCCCTCTAAAGTCCCATCTTCTTTTATCACTTTAAGTATTGAATCACTCTCACTGTGGATAAGCCATCTGCTAGAAGCAATAATTTTAGGAACAGGGTCCCAAAACTGCTTCCCATAGATAGCTGCTGGCAGCTCTGGCATTTGGGAGCATAATCTTTTAAAATTGAAATCTGCCCTCATAGGTACAGGTTTCTAGACCTTCAGAGCTTTGTGACTTCTCTATTCTTGTGATGAAGGTCAAATTGAAGTTGAGTACATTTAAGCTGAAATTAGCTGTATTTTGTCATTACATTTCAAAGTCTAAATACTCAAGAATATGTCAAGGATCTTATGAAATCCTAACATTCATCTTTTGGAAACTATTAACATTTATTATTCTGAAGAAATTAATGAACAGATTGTCTCTCTATAATAGGTGTCTTATTCATCTTTCCAAACATTCCTCTGCCTGATCTGTACATTTCCACCCCTGCCAAATATATGCAAATTACTTGGTCTGTCCTTACATATAATGTCTTTGTCCAGAGACAACTCAAATGTAGCTGTTTAGTTATGTTTTCTATTGCTTCGACGAAACACCATGACCAAAAAGCAAGTTGTGGAGAAAGGGTTTATTCAGCTTACACTTAAACACTGCTCTTAACTCCCCAAGTAAATCAGAGCAGAAACTCAAGCAGGGCAGGAACCTGGAAGCAGGATTTAATGCAGAGGCCACCAAGGAGTGCTACTTACTGGCTTGTTCCACATGGCTTGTTCACCCAACTTTATTATAGAAACCAGGACCACCAACCCAGGGATGGCACCACCCCCCACAGGCTGCTCCTCCATTGATCATTAAGTAAAGCAATGCCTTACAGCTCAATCTCCTAGAAGCATTTCATCAACTGAGGCTCCTTTCTCTTTGATGGCACACAATACCATCCAGTACCTTAGCAATGGTGAAATCTCACACTAAACTGGTTTAAATATTTATTCTTACAGTAAATATCACAAGTTTCACAAAATCTAAGGGTAAAATTTACAGTTTTTTTAAAAATACTTGAAACATAAAAGGTATTATGACTTAATATCTTATTATCCTTATATCAACTGATATCATACAGATATCTAATTCCAACTATTTCCTACATATATACAAAGTCAACATTTGACTGTTATAACTCAGTATGTTTTCAGTGGAAAGTCAAGTAGAAAAGTATACTATTGTGATGCTCTTCAGGTAGGAATTCACTAGGAGAAGGGAAGGCCAATAGCAATGGGATCCAGAAGCAACTGAAGTTCACTCCAAAGGAACAAGAAACACATTTAACCAAAGAATATCTGAAAGCAAAGCATGCCTGTGGTCAAAATTACTTACATTACTCTTAATATTATAGTCTTTAAAAATATATGTATCATAGAAAAGAATGTATCACCAAAAATTTTAAAGACAAAATAATTCTCAAGTCTTCTGTTTCAATCCTTTAATAAACATGCTGATTTACATTATATTAAATGTTATATCAAATTGAAAATTTTCCATTGCTATAAAACAGTTTTAGGTATTGGTTATAAAGTTAATGTTAAAGTTGTAAAATTCTTCTACTATTATTCCCTTTAAGATTATTTGACATCCATAGGGTATAAACAACTTTTTACAGATAAGTAATATGACAGTTAATATTAAAAAAAAAACCTTAGGAATCTCTCATGTTGCAGTTCCAATTGCTATCATTGGACTATATTATTTAATTTTGGTTTTTCAATTTATAAGTTAAATTGGTATTCCAGAACATTTATTAATTTATTTATAGTCTAGAAAAAAATAAAATCATTGCAGATTTTTTCTTTTATTCTTATTTTTTATTACATATTTTCGTTTTATTAATTTTTTTTATTTACATTCCGAATGATTTCCGTTTTCCCAGTTCCTCCCTCCCTGAAAGTCCCAAAAGCCCTCTTCCCTCCCCCTGTTCCCCATTCAACCACCTCTCACTTCTCTGTCCTGGTATTCCCCTACATCCAGCTTCTTGGAATATTTAGCAACAGAATTCTAAAATTAAAAAGTGTTCTTTTGAAAAGATTTATTTTTATTTTTAATTTTGTCTATTCATGTGTGTCTGTGTGAGGTATATTCATGGATGTAAAGGTGCTCTCAGAGGACAAAGTGGGTCAGGGATTTTCTAAAGTTAAAGTTATGGTGGTGTTAAAAACCCAGAACTGACCAAAACTTGAATTCACTGGAAAAGTAGTATGTGCTTTTATCATTGAGTGATCTTTCCAGCTGCATAAGTGCACTTTTTCAGAATATTTAACCAAGTATTCTAGATACAAAAAAATATATCTTTCATTTGTTGTCTTTTCTTTAAATCTGAATTAGTTGCTAATATCTGAATTACCATTAAAGTGGCAATAAAGAAACACCTACCATGAGAAATTAGTTAGACTTTAGAACAAGAAAGTCTAAGTAGATTAAATGAAAGAATCTAAATGTCTCTGGTAAAGAAATCCATTTGATCCTTTCCCAGTATTTCTACTTGTATGCACATTGTTACAAAAGTACTGTAGTTTAAATATGAAAAGTGTTCCCCAAGGCCCACATGTTAAAGATTTGGTCACTGAGATGGTACTTTTTTTTCATTCTTAGATACATTCTTTATTTACATTTCAAATGATTTCCCCTTTCCTTGTCCCCCACCCCGAAAATCTCATAAGCCATCTCCCCTCCCACTGTTCCCCAATCAACCCTCTACTGTTTCCCTGTCTTGATATTCCCCTACACTACAGCATCTAGCCTTTCTAGGACCCAGGGCCTCTCCACCTTTTGATGTCCAACAAGGCCATCCTCTGTTGCCTATGCCGCTGGAGTCATGGGAATCACCATGTGTACTCTCTGGTTGGTGGTTTTGTCCCTGGGAGCTCAGGAAGTACTGAGTGGTTCATATTGTTGTTCCTCCTATGGCCCTGAAAGTACCTTCAGCTCCTTGGGTTCTTTCTCTAGTTCCCCCACTGGGGACCCTCTGCTCAGTTCAATGGCTGGCTGAAGTGTCTACCTCTGTATTTGTCATGCACTAGCAGAGCCTCCCAAGTAACATATATATCCAGCTCAGGTATGCAAGCACTTGTGGGCATTGATAATAGTGTCTGGGTTTTGTAACTGTATACTGGATGGATCCCTTGGTGGGGTAGTTTCTGGATAGTCTTTCACTTAGTGTCTATTCTACCCTTTGTCTCTGTACCTTATTCTGTAGGTATTTTGTTCCCCTTTCTAAAAAGGACCAGAGTTTCCATACTTTGTTCTGCCTTCTACTTGGGTATCACTTGATATGTGAATTGTGTCTTGGGTATTCCAAGCTTCTGGGCTAATATTCACTGATCAGTGTGTGCATACCAGGTGTGTTCTTTTGTGATTGGGTCACAGTCAGGATGATATTTTCTAGTTCCATCCATTTGCCTAAGAATTTCATTAATTCATTGTTTTTAATAGCTGAGTAGTATTCCATTGTGTAAATGTACCACATTCTCTGTATCCATTCCTCTGTTGAGGGACATCTGGGTTCTTTCCAGCTTCTAGCTATTATTCACAGGACTGCTATGAAAATAGTGGGGCATGTGTCCTTATTACATGTTGGAGAGTCCTCTGGGTATATGCCTAGGAGTGTTATAACAGGGTTCTCTGGTAGTAATATGCCCAGTTTTCTGAGGAATTGCCAGACTGGTTTCTAAAGTGGTTGTACCAGCTTGCAATCCCACCAGCAGTGGAGGAGTATTCCTCTTTCTCCACATGCTCACCAGCACCTGCTGTCTCCTGAGTTTCTGATCTTAGTCATTCTGACTGGTGTGAGGTAGAATCTCAGGGTTGTTTTGATTTGCATTTCCCTGATGACTAAGGATGTTGAACATTTCTTTAGATGCTTCTCAATCATTCAATATTCCTCAGGTGAAAATTCTTTATTTAGCTCTTTACCCCATTTTAATAGGGTTATTTGGTTCTCTGGAGTCTAACTTCTTGATTTCTTTGTATACATTAGATATTAGCACTCTGTCGGATGTAGGGTTGGTGAAGATCTTTTCCAAATTTGTTGCCTATGTTCCGTTTTGTCCTATTGACAGTGTCATTTGCCTTACAAAAACTATGTAGTTTTATGAGGTTCCATTTGTCAATTCTTGATCTTAAAGCATAAGCTATTGGTGTTCTGTTCAGGAAATTTTCCCCTTTGCCCAAGTACTCAAGGATCCTCCCCAGTTTCTTTTCTATTAGTTTCAGTGTGTCTGTTTTTATGTGGAGGTCCTTGATCCATTTGGACTTGAGCTTTGCACAAGGAGATAAGAATGGATCAATTTGCATTCTTCTGCATGCTGACTTCCAGTTGAACCAGCACCATTTGTTGAAGAGGTTATCTTTTTTTTCCACTGGATGGTTTTAGCTCCTTTGTCAAATATCAAGTAACCATAGGTATGTGGGTTCATTTCTGGGTCTTCAATTCTATTCCATTGATCTACCTACCTGTCAGAGTACCAAAACCATGCAACATTTAACACTATTGCTCTGTAGTACTGCCTGAGGTCCAGGATACTGATTCCCCCAGAAATTCTATTATTGTTGAGAATAGTTTTAGTCATTCTGGGTTTTATTTTATTCCAGATGAATTTGAGAAATTCTCTTTCTAACTCTATGAAGAATTGAGTTGGAATTTTGATGCAAAGTGCATTGAATCTGTAGATTGCTTTTGGCAAGATGGCTATTTTTATTATATATTCTGCCAATCCACAAACATGGAAGATCTTTCCATCTTCTGACTTCTTCTTTAATTTATTTCTTCAGAGATTTGAAGTTCTTGCCATAAAGATCTTTCACTTGCTTGGTTATAGTCACACCAAGATACTATATATGGTTTGTGCCTATTGTGAAGGGTGTCATTTCCCTAATTTCTTTCTCAGTCTGTTTCTCCTTTGAGTATAGGAAGGCACTAATTTCTTTGAGTTAATGTTATATCTGGTCACTTTGATGAAGATTTTTATCAGCTGTATCAGTTCTCTTGTGGGGTTTTTTGGGTTGCTTAAGTATACTATCTTATCATCTGCAAATAGTGATAATATGACTTCTTCCTTTCAAATTTGTATCCCTTTGACCTCCTTTTGTTGTCTAATTGCTCTAGTTAAACTTCAAGTACTATATTGAATAAATATGGAGAGAGCAGCCTTGTCTAGTTCCTGGTTTTAGTGAGATTGCTTCAAGTTTCTCTCCATTTAGTTTGATGTTGGCTACTGGTTTGCTGTATACTGCTTTTACTATGTTTAGGTATGCACCTTGAATTTCTGTTCTTTCTAAGTCTTTTAACATGAAAGGATGCTGAATTTTGTCAAATGCTTTTTCAGCATCTAATGAAATGACTATGTGGTTTTCTTCTTTGAGTTTGTTTATGTAGTGGATTACATTGATGGATTTCTGTATATTGAACAATCCCTGTGTCACTGGGTTGAAGCCTACTTGATCAGGGTGAATGATTATTTTGATGCGTTGTTGGATTCAGTTGACATGAATTTTATTGAGTATTTTTTCATTGATATTCATAAGGGAAATTGGTCTGAAGTTCTCTTTCTTTGTTGGATCTTTGTGTGATTTTAGTTTCAGCATAATTGTGGCTTCATAGAATGAGTTGGGTAGTGTTCCTTCTGTTTCGATTTTGTAGAATAGTGTGAAGAGTAATGATGTTAAGTCTTCTTTGAAAGTCTGATAGAATTCTGCACTAAAACCACCTGGTCCTGTGCTTTTTTTTGGATGGGAGACTTTCAATGATTGCTTCTATTTCTTTAGGGGTTTGGGGACTGTGTACACGATCTATCTGATCCTGATTTAACTTTGGTAATTGGTATCTGCCTAGGAAATTGTCCATTTCTTCTATATTTTCCAGTATATTGAATACAGACTTCTGTAGTAGGAACTTACGATTTTTTGAATTTCCTCAGTTTCTGTTGTTATATCTCCCTTTTCATTTCTGAATTTGTTAATTTGGATACTGTCTCTGCGCTCTCTAGTTAGTCTGGCTAAGGGTTTATATATCTTGTAGATTTTCTCAAAGAACCAGCTCCTAGCTTCTTTGTTGATTCTTTGTATAGTGCTTTTTGTTTCTACTTGGTTGATTTCAGCCCTGAGTTTGATGATTTTCTGCATTCTATTTCTCTTGGTTGCATTAGATTCTTTCTGTTCTAGAGCTTTCAGGTGTGATGTTAAGCTGCTAGTGTATGCTATCTCCTGCTTCTTTTTGGAGGCACTCACAGATATGAATTTTCCTCTTAGCACTGCTTTCATTGTGTCCTACAAATTAGGGTATGTTGTGCCTTCATTTTCATTAAATTCTAAGAAGTCTTTGATTTCTTTTCTTATTTCTTCCTTGGCCAAGATATCATTGAGTAGATCATTGTTCAGCTTCCACGTGTTTGTGGGATCTCTGTTGTTTTTGTTGCTATTGAAGACCACCCTTGCTCCATAATGATCTGATAGGAGGCATGGGATTAGTTTGAACTTCTTATATCTGTTGAGGTCTGTTTTGTAACCAATTACATGGTTAATTTTGGAGAAGGTACCATGAGGTGCTGAGACGAAGGTGTATTCTTTGATTTAGGATGAAATGTTCTATAGATATCTGTTAAATCCATTTCATCCAAAATTTCTGTTAGTTTCACTATGTCCGCACTTAGTTTGTGTTTCTCTGATCTGTCCTTTGAGGAGAGTGGGTGTTGAAGTCACCCATAATTATTGTGTGAGATGCAATGTTTGCTTTAAGCTTTATTAAAATTTCTCTTACAAATGAGAGTGCACTTGCATTTGGAGCATAGATGTTCAGAATTGAGAGTTCTTCTTGGTAGATTTTTCCTTTGATGAGTATGAAATGTCATTCCATGTCTTTTTTGATAACTTTTGGTTGAAAGTCAATTTTATCCAATATTAGAATGGCTATTCTAGCTTGTTTCCTGGAACCATTTGCATGGAAAATTATTTTCCAGCCTTTTACTCTGAGGTAGCATTTGTCTTTGACACTGAGGTGTGTTTCCTGTACACAGCAAAATGCTGGGTACTGTTTACAGTGTGTTAGTCTATGTCTTTTTATTGGGGAATTGAGTCAATTGATGTTAAGAGATATTAAGGAATAGTGATTGTTGTTTCCTGTTATTTTTGATGTAATATTTATATTTGTGTTGTTATATACTTTTGGATTTGTTGAAAGAAGATTAATTACTTGCTTTTTCTAGTGTGCAGTTTATCTCCTTTTTTTGGTGTTTTCAATTCTTTATCTTTTGAATGGTTGGATTTGTGTAAATATATTGTGTAAATTTGTTTTTCTCATGGTATAACTTGGTTTTTCCATCTATGGTAATTGAGAGATTTGCTGGGTATAGCTGCCTAGGTTGGCATTTGTTTTCCCTTAGAGTCTCTATGACATCTGTCCAGGATCTTCTGGCTTTCATACTCTCTGGTGAGAAGCCTTGTGTAATTCTGATAGGTCTACCTTCATTTGTTACTTTTTCCCTTACTGCTTTTAATATTCTTTCTTTGTTTCGTGCCTTTGGTGTTTTAATTATTATGTGACTGGAGGAATTTTTTTTTTTCTGGTCAAATCTATTTAGATTTCTGTAGGCTTCTTGTATGTTTATGGGCATCTCTTTCTTTAAGTTAGGGAAGTTTTCTTCTATAATTTTGTTGAAGAAATTTACTTTCCATTTAAGTTGGAAATCTTTACTCACTTCTATACCTATAATCCTTAGGTTTGGTCTTCTCATTTTGTCCTGTATTTCCTGGATGTTTTGGGTCAGGAGCTTTTTGCATTTTGCATTTTCTTTGACTGTTGTGTCAGTGCCTTCTATGGTATCTTCTGCATCTGAGATTCTCTTTTTTATCTCTTGTATTCTGTTGTTGATGCTTGTATCCATGACTCCTGACTTATTTCCTAGGTTTTCTATATGCAGAGTTGTTTCCCTTTGTGATTACTTTATTGGTTCTACCTCTATTTTTAGATACTGGATGGTTTTGTTCAATTAGTTCACCTGATTTTTTTGTGCTTTCCTGTAATTCTTTAAGGGCTTCTACCTGTTTAGCTGTTTTCTCCTGTATTTCCTTAAGGGAGTTATTTATGTCCTTCTTGAAGCATCATGAGCTGTGATTTTAAATCCAAAGCTTGCTTTTCCGGTGTGTGTTGGGGTATCCAGGACTTGCTGTAGTGGGAGAACTGGGTTTGGATGGTGTCATGTTGCCTTGATTTCTGTTAGTAGTGTTCTTATGTTTGCCTTTTGCCATCTGGTTATCTCTGATGTTAGTTGGTTCTGCTGTTTCTGGCTGGTGCTTTTCCTGTCTGCGTGCCTTCAAGCCTGTCTCAGTTCCCCTGTGTTACCAGCTTGCCCCTGGCACAGAGTGCTGTGGCACTGCCCAGCTCCTGGGTGCAGGTGGAGTCCTGGTGGTTCCTGCCTCAGCTGTTCTGACACTTGGGTGTTCCCTGCATTCCTAGCTGTACCTGCCTGCTGAGTCACAGGTGCAAAAATGGAGACCTCACCTCCTCTGTGGGTCTCCCTCTAAATGTGGAACTCCCTCTAAATGCAGGACTCCCTGCAGAGCAGATGTCCCCTGGCAGGATAGGTGCACAGATGGCTGTGGTGCTGCCCAGCTCCTCGGTGCAGGTGGGGCCCTGGCTGACCTTGTCCCAACTGTACTGATACTCGGGTGTTCCCTGAGTTCCTGGCTGTACTAGCATGCTCAGTCACAGAAGCAAAGATCTGGGGTGGTACTCTTGAGAAATGCTGTGATTTTATAGTGTCTTTGTGGAGAATCTTTTGATCATCTATGAATGACTTTGACAGGGTTATCAGAACTGCCTACAATCTCTCTTTTCTTTAGTCAAAGTTAATCATGGTTTCTTGTTTTATATTGCAGTCATTAATAGCTGCCATGTAACTTGAGGTGAAAAACACAATGTTGAGTCCTAACTGGCTCTCAGCTATACTGTTTAAACTTTGAACTATCAAGTTTCTACACAAAATAAACCTTTTGTTTAATAAAGTCTGTAACCTAAATCATTTCATTATAATGACAGAGTGGCGATTGTCACATCACAAAGAACCTACTTTATAGTTTCTATTTTCCCACTCCTAAACTATGCCTGTATTTATGTTAGAAAAAAAAGAGTATTTATGGTTTAAATTTTTCTCTTTTGGCAAATATGTACTCAAAGACATAGACTTCTCTGCTTAAATACCATAATATAAGGTCAAAGCATCTGGGTATAGGTGAGTAATTTCTATTTATGTGTGAAGACTGAAGAAACCAGGTAGACTAATAAAAGAGATATGTTGTTCCACTTACATTACTCTTGACCCTCACATCTCAGTTAATTTGGACTTCAGGAAGGAGAATTTAAACCACTTATCTTGTGCTCTTGTGCTATCCATTACAATATATGTATATATATATATATATATTTATATATATATGTGTGTGTGTGTGTTTGTGTGTGTATGTGTGTGTGTATTTGTGTGTGTGTGTGTACTAAAATTACAGTAATAAGGAACTAGCAGTACCAAGTAACTATGTCTGAGAAAGGTCTAAACGGAACTAACTGAAGTACTTTCTCCTTCACTTCCACTACATGAAGACAGTACTCACCCATTTATAGAGAACACAGCAAGAGTGTTCCATATTGGAGCAGAGATAAGACTTCTTATCAGACATTGCAATTGCTGGTGCCTTGACTTTGAGTTTAAAGGCTCTAAAAATGTAAGAAACAAACTAATGGGACTAGACAGATGGTTCACCACTCAAGTATATCAAGTATACTTGCTGCTCTTGCAGTGCACCCATGATTGGTTCCTAGCACCCATTAGTCAACTAGTAATTACCAGTATTTCCAGTTCTAGGGAAATCTCTATACATTTCTGACTTCCACTGGCAGGAAGTATGTTCACAGTACATAAATATACATGTAGACAAAACACTCATATATGTAAAATAAATATTTTAAAAGATTTATAAGATTAACTGAGAATAGATTTCAAGAACAGATCATTTACATTAGATTTGCCTATTGGCATCTCTATCAGAGATAATATAGATTATGCTAACTGAGGGGCTAAGACCTGCCCTCTGTGGGTGGTGCCTAAGCAGGGGATTCTAAGCTATATAAAACTGGGAACAGTGAGCTGAATACTAGCATGAATTCATTGCTCTCTGTTTCTTATTATGGATGTGATAGGATGAACTCTTTCACGTTCATGCTGTCATGACTTCCAAGCTGTGGTGGCATATAATGTGGAACATTAAAAGCTATATATTTGGAATGTAAATTAAAAAAATAAAATTAAATTAAATAAAAAAAAAAAAAAAAAAAAAAAAAAAAAAAAAAAAAGCTATATAAACCCTTATCTTAACCTGTAAGTTGCTTCTCCCAAGATATAGTCACTGTAACTGGAATAGAAAACCATATCTTAAAACCCAGCTTCTACACCACTATCCAGATTTCAGGTCCTAAGACCAGCTCAGTAGGTTCAAGCTTGTGGCCTCTCAGGACTGTTTCTTTCTCAATCCTGACTCAGCATCTGTGAAACCTAACTTTAGGTTAGTCTCTGCAGATGTAGGTTTTAAACTCACTGTTTTTGATTAAAACTCAAGATCTACTCATGAAGACACCTCCAAAATAAATTTACTCCCATGGATATAGCTTCAAATAAAACTATGCAGACTGAAAAACCCAAGCTTATACATTTGCAAACCCAAACATAGGATAGGACTACTTGGTGACTCCATAAATAAGGTAATCTGTGGAGAAAACCAGAAATATTGCCTGGCATCTCATTGACTGAATGGCAGGCAAAAGATTTTTACCTGCTGTCCTTCAACACCTAACATTCAAACACTAATTCTCTTAAACAATAAATCTCTGAGGATTTCTTTATTTACATATTTTCCTTTGTTTTCCATCTAGATGTTAACCTATCTTTGAGTTCATGAAGTATTTCTTTCACCTACTCAATTTTTGTGTTTTCATTTCCATTAAGTAAAAAGATGATTTATACTGTTTCAATTTGAACATTTTTATTTTTCTGATACTATTGAGTTGCTTTTCTACGTATATTTGAAGTTCACTGAGAACCCTTAGAATCATCAATTAGTTAATTCATCTGCAATTCTCTAGCATCAGTCACTGGTCTTTTCCCCTGCTTCTGGCTTACAGATACTATGTTTTTGGTGATAATCTGTACTTTTGCTTCTTTCTAACCCTTCGCTGATGTATGTATCTTTGGAGAAGAGAATCACTGGAGTCTTTATAGATTTTTGCTTGCTTTTTGTTTGTTTGGTTGGTTGGGTTTTATTCACATTTTTCCTACCTGGGGGCAAAACAGCTTCACCTGCTGCCCCATCCATAGATATTGATGGTAAAAAAGAACTAATAGAAGAAAACTTTCAAATCTTTCAAATATACAAATATGCACATACAGAAATACCCCATTATTTAATCAAAGGCTACTCAGAGACATAAATAATCTACTGTCAACATTAAAGATAGAGTAGGGATCCTTTTGCAGCAACAGTGAAAAATGCAAATCATATACGACAAAGTCATATTAAGGAAAGAGGCATATTTCTCTATACATACCTCAGAGGCCAGGAGAGAAAAGGATGCTGTATTAAAAAATGCTTTCGGCAAAAACAAGAAAAAGGTGACAAATGGGAGTGTTATACCACAAAAGCTGTCCTTTACAAATGAAAAATTTATAAGGTTTTTCTTGATAAAAAGAAGCCAAGAGAATTCATTGCTTATCATCACTACACTTACCTTACAAGAAAACTAAAATGACTTATTTAGTAGAGAAAGGAATGCCTGTTAGAAATAAAGTATTAAAGTTCAAAACATAGTGATAAAAATCAAACATAGAATCAAGTTCAGAATATACTACTATTGTGACAGTAGTAGATGCATCATGTAATTTTGACGGGTTCTAGTACAAAAGTATTAAAATAATAAAAGATATGACCACTAACTATATTTTGTTAGGGTTTTATACTATAGTAGTTTATAAATACATAAATTATAAAAATTTAAAAAGCATACATGCCAGAAAATACATTATAAGTTAAATAAATATAAAAGCACTAAGTTTCCAATTTGGCAGCTTAGCAGAGAAATGAAAACCTAATGTGACTCACACAGTTGGCAGGGCTGATCACTGACAATCAGAGCTAGAATTTTATTACAAGATGAACAATGGTACACAGGAAACTAAACCTAAAGACCCCTCTAAGATCTGTTTTAAGAAAATATGATCAAACTCAGACCAGAGACACAGGTATTTAATGCGTGAATTTCTGAACTATGACTCTCTAAACATTTTTCACTGTATTGTACCAGAAATCCCTGCTTCCCTGATGTGCTCAAAGCGCAAAGTGTAGTTCAACTCTCTCTCTCTCTCTCTCTCTCTCTCTCTCTCTCTCTCTCTCTCTCTCTCTCTCTCATCTCTCTCTGGAAATCAAGTAAGTAATACATTTTGTAGACTTGTTTGCAGCATTTTATGGAGCCCATTTCCTACTCAAGTTCTTACAGAAAATCTCCACATAAACATTTGGTGTACTCCCTGCCAAGCCTATCCATACTTTTGTCTACTTTTCTTCATTCTGTGGATTGTACTTCTCTAATTGTATGGGATTGCCACAGTGCCTGTTAGATAGTTCAGACTGGTTTTCACTTGCCTGGGACACAGTCTACTACTCCAAGGTCAATTATACTAAACAAGCATGGTGCATGATTTTCAAAATGTAAAAATCATAATCTCAAATATTTCATCTAATTTTGTTTTCTTGTATGGAAGTGACTAATAGGTTATCACCATAACAGAAAAAATTTATACTTCTAAATGAATATTATATCTAGTTCATAAATGCAAATTAAGTATTTTGCCTGATTTGTGGAATAATAAAGAGTTATAATATATTCATGCTTAATTAGTTCAATTGAACTATTCTTCAATGGATACATATTTCAAGGTCTCAGATTGCACATAATAAATATTTAATTCTTGTCAATTTCGAACAAATAAGGTAAGAACTACTCTTTGATGTCTTCTTATAGGTAAAATAGCATGCTAATTTTGAATAAAAATTAAAGTTATTGCAGAGTATGTTTGTTATAAATCAGACAGTAAGATGTTGTAATCCTTATAACAAATACCAAATTGTAACTAAAAGCTGTGAAGTAGGCTGTAAAACAATCTCAGATAAATGGTAATCTTGATTTAACTGAAAATACTGCCAAGATACTTATAAAGAAAAAAAATAATATTTGGCTTAAAGAATATTGGCTTTAAATAGAAGAAGAAAGCACATTACAAATAAGGAGCACATGGTCTAGAGATTTGGCTTGGTCTTGTTGCTCTTTACAGGACATAGATTCAATTACCAGCACCTACATGGTAACTCACAATCATTTTTCACTCCAGTCTCAGGTAATCTGGTACCATCTTCTGACCTCTGCCAGTATCAGGCCCACACAGACATACATGTAGGCAAAACATTTACATATATAAACTAGTCAAATAAATAAATTAAAAACAAGGGGACAGAAAACACTATTAATATATCAAGGAATGGAAGTCATCTCACTGTTTTTTACTCTGTTTTGGAGAGTTCAAAATCAAGAAGAGACTAAAACACAGTGACTAAATGAAACTTGAAATGCAACTAGACATAGCATTTTCTTATTATAATGGCATTCATATGCTCATGGAATATTATTTCCTAGATAAATGCTTGTGAGATGGAAAGGAATTTGTGTTATTACTGCAAGAAGATATACAACAACAAGTAACTTAAGGAAGAAAATTGCTATTACTCACAGATTAAGATGTGGTATATCACAGTGGGAATCACAGGGCAAGAAGTGAAGATAAACTGTTAAGACAGTTGGTTATGTCAGGAAACTAAACAGTATGAAGGCTGATACTTAGCTGAATTTCTCCTTTTCATTCAGTCTAGTATTCCAACCCAAGGAATAATGTTGCTCAGAGGTAATACATGTCTTCCCAACTCAATTAACTTAATCTAGATAATCTATCATTGGTATGTACAGAAGTTTTTCATAGGTATTGTAGATCTTGTCATGTTGACAATCTACATTTACAATCACAGCTCCATGTCAACATGACATCCAAACATATCACCTTTAAGTCATAATCTTCTTCCCATTAACCTCATAAACTATGGCTATCTCCAAATATGAAATGGGCTCAGTATGACACCAAATGTTCCCATAGTCTTTAACAGTTCAAAATTGTTTTAAAAAAGTTCCAAGTCTCTTCAGAGAGTCTAAGTAATCTCTCAACCATATACTTCTACAAAATCAAAAGCAAGTTAGATACCTCTAGAATGTAACAATGAACCAGAATATATATCCCCATTCTAAAGGGAATAGATGTGGTTATAGCCACAAGGAGATTATGTCAAAATAGGCTAGATATAAGGAAGATACAAGTTCTTCTTACTTGTGACAACACTTATCAAACTATTCATACTTTATCAGCTTATCATTGAGATGATTTTGTTTTGACAGTAGGACAGAAAACTCTTCTGTTTCTTCCCTACAACATATCAGAGCCTTCAAATTTCCTAGAGAGAAACATGCAAAATTCTAGAGTTATTATAGAAAAACTTCTACATATTTTAGTACTTGCTTAGTAGAGGAAAGAAAAGTAGACCATGGCATCCCTTACACTGTGGTTTGACTTTGATTATAGAAGGCAACATTTATTGAGACTATGTCATGTTTTCATTACCTCTTTGTAAATATTCTAACAGGTAAACATATTATTTCAATACCTCTGCTCAACAGATGAAGAAATTCCACAGTTCAGGCCTGACATGGTCAAAGTGTTATAGTTCTCAGAAGGGAAGCAAAGAGGTTTGGGAGGCCCATGCAGGGCAGGTAGCCTGGGTCCCAGGTCTCATCCACTATCACAGCAGTGCCAATGCCAGCAACAGGAACTGCAACAATGGCAGGTGATCACAGGCAGCAGCAGGGCCATAAGCCTGGCCTGCCAGAAGTGTCCATGACCCTGCAAGGAAAACTTCTGGAGAGAGACCACTTCTTCAAAGTGTTACAGCTCAGTAAAACAGCCACTCTCAGAGGATTCTCAGTGAAATAACTTGTGCACTTTATTCATGTGGATAGGGACTTTATAAACATTGGGGAGTATGGTGGGATCCAGGGGTAGATACTTCACTCTGGCTCAGTTTGAGATGCTAGTGACACTCTATTTGAATGGGGAAGAACTCCAGGCATTTTCCTACATGACTGTTAGGGTCATCTCAGTGGGGTGCCATGGTTACTTATTAGCAAGTAGCATTAGGCAGGAATTTGGTCACACTTCTATCATTCTCAATTCTGAGACTGAAGAGATTTGAGCTCACTCAGTCTTACCAGCTTGCTGCCTGGTGGCACAGTCCACTTACCCTTCCTCCCACACACACACACCATCTTGGCTCTTGCTTTGTCATTTAAGAAAAATATTAGAATTACACATGGTTATTTATTCACAATCCAGCTCCCTTGTTCCTCAGGTAGTTTTAATCTTCAAAACATGACAAATTGTGTCTTCTTTATCAGAACATAGTTTATTCCACCTTAATCAGGAGGCTAGGTCCACTAAAAGTCAATTTTAAGCTCCTATCTTGAGTCTGTTGCTGTCAAATAATGTAAATCAAATTGCACCACTTATTTGATCAAAGCACTCCAACACCTTCTCAATGCATTCATTCTAAAATATAACTCTTGGACTTACAGCCTTCCATGAGACTGCCTTTTATTCTCTCCAACTACTACCCAAGGATTCCCTGTAACTGTTCTATGTTGTAGTTGAATTGTTCTGTTTCTATTCATGAAAAATAAGGGCTTTGCACCTGTTCTTTTGCTACACTACCTTTATTATAACTGTGACATTGCTATTGTTATTTTCAGTAATTTGCACATTTTCTCTAAAAGTTAACTCCACCACTCCAAAGTTAAGTCTGTAAAATCCATAAAGAGTACACACACTCATTAGTTTCTTCTTCAGAATGATTAGCTTCCTCCATGACACAGTGATTTTACATTTGTTTCCAGCCCTGTCTTTGTATTATCTTCATAATGCTATGAAAGGAGAAATAAGCTGGTATGTCTGAGAACACTGAGCCCGATATCCTACTGTGTCTGACAGGAACCAATAAAAAACTTGTTCCCAGTAAATAAAACCTTCAATTTCTTACTGAACCCAATCTTCAGAGGACTTTAACCACCTTATTTCTATATTTTTCCTCAAGAACAAATGGTTTGAGAGCATGTATTGGTGATAACCTAAGTAAACTAACCAATCCTCACATTAGTCTGTGACAATTAGAAATGCACAATCTTTCTTTTCATGAACTCTTGTCTCAGCTGCTGGTATACTGTCTCTCACAGATCTATGTGGTACTGTAGAAAGCCCAAAGGCCAGGCAGACAGGATAAATACTAGTCACTGAATCTTCTTTTATTATGGAAATAAAGCTCCTATACCACAGTTCTGGGTTATTTGAACTTGAACATGTTTTTAATTAAAACCTTTGAAAATAATTGAATTGTAAAATGACAATGGTGGACTTAACTAGGAATTTCTTTTGATTTTAATTATGGATTCCAATTTGATAAAAAAAAGAGGAAATGATGTAACAGAGGAAGGAAATTGGAACATAAATGTTTAAATATACAGAAAGGGAAATTTTTAACAGGACTTTTTATTCTATAATAGTGATAATGTTTTATTGTTTTATATTTGATTTTAAATGATCCTTGAAGTCTCTTAAGTGGCACATTAAGAACTGTGTGCCTTGAGTGGTTGTGAGAATAAATGTGGAAATAAATTTGTAAGATATCTCAGAAACCCCTCTAGCCTGTTCTCTATTATTGTTACTAATATGCTCCTTAGAATAGTTTTATACTCAGCTGGGAGTATGAGGAAATTGAAAACAATATGCATGCCTTATGTGCTAAGTGAACTGCAATAAACCATGCTATGAATTCTTAACACGCCAGTAAATCAGATCTTAATAGGTTTTCCTATTTATTAACATTGTAAAATTGTCACTAAATGGACCTCTCAATTTGTGAAAATGAAGATAACTTTTGTTGCTTTTCCTGTTGTATAAAATATCATTGAAAAATCTGTATTGTTTTAATGTAAAAATTAAATATTTCCAGAGCCACTGAACACAGGGTGTTTTTATTATAATATCTCAAAATCTTTCCATCAAATAGAGCTATATTAACTCCTTTGATGTCAAATATAAAAGAGGAAATGGTGTGTGTGCCTCAGGACTCATGTGGATGCCTGCAGTGACTAGCTATTCACATTTATACTAAAGCATGAGACATTTATTTGTTTTATTCTGCTGTTTACTAATTGGTGTTTTTGAAAAAGGCCATTTAAATTCATGTGTAGAAAGTAGGCTACAAATAATACAAACTTTAACCATAACTTTAGCAATCTAATAGAATAAGCCTGTTGGTTAGGAAGATCTATATCTCTGTCTCCATCACCATCTCCATCTCCACCTCCATACCCATAGCCCTAGTCATGGATAAATATAGATATAGACATAGACATAGACATATACACATACATATATACATACATATAAATATAGAAAGACATATATACATATATATATACATATAGACATACATATTACATATAGATACAGTGAACAGGGGTTTGGAACAACTCAGTTTTGAAAAAAACTAAGTTTTAAACACCAAGATACTATAATCTAAGACATGCACCATGCATATTTAGCTAAATATCCTCAATGGAGGAGTTCGAGAAAGGACTATAGGAGTTGAAACTGTTTGCAACCTCATTGGAAGAAAAACAATATCAACCAACCAGATCCCCAGAGCTCCCAGGGACTAAGCCATCAACCACGGGGTACACATGGTTCTAGCTGCACATGTAGCAGAGGATTGCCTTGTGAAGCATCAATGGAAGGAGAGGTCCTTGGTCCTATGAAGACTCGATAGATGCCCCAATGTAGGAGCATTGAGGACGGGGAGGTGGGAGTGGGGTGGGTGGAGGAACAACCTCATAGAAGTAGAGGGAGAGAGTATGGGATAGAAGCTATCCAGGAGGGGATGGAAACTGGGAAAGGGGAAAACATTTGAAATGTAAATAAAGAATATATCCAATAAAAAAAAGAAAATATTTACTAAAATTGACTGTTGCTTTCATACAGGGGTCATTTCATTGTTATTTGCTTGGGTCAGATGAGGTTTTCTGAGACAGGATGCTCTTGTTTGAAGTATCCAAGCTGCACTCAAAATTTCTGATCCCCATGCTTTTGGATCTCAAGAACTAGTATTGCAGATATATGTCCCCACATCTGCTTAGAGATCATGTTTGAATACAACAATTACAATTTGATTAACCAAGATATTGTTGGAAATTTCTGAAATGCTTGATTTCTTATATGTTTTTATCCTTTTCTCTTTAGTATAATTATGGGCAATTATTAAAAAAATATAAAACTCCAGTCTGACAGCAACCTTCTATTCATTTAGCTCTTTATAGCCCTTTCCTTATCCAAATTTCTTCTCAAATTTCTACCATGCTTGGATCTTTGAAGTTTTCTCTAACAATTGCTTACTGCTTGTTTTACATAACTCTGTTCTGTCCTCTGTATTAACATATCACTTTTACCTGTTAGCATCCCTTTTCTAAAGATGTCTTAATCCTGGAATCTGGAAGATGACAAAGTGGGTAAAGATGCCTTTCATCAGTCGTGAAAACCTTGGCAGGAGCCACTTAGTGGACTTAGATTTAGAGAACCAACTTTGGCAAGTTAGAGTCTGACAACCACATATACTTGCAACACACACACGCACACACACGCACACACACACACACACACAAATACATTCATCCACTCACATATGAACACGTGATAACTAATTGACATAAAGATAGATAGATAGATAGATAGATAGATAGATAGATAGATAGATAGATAGATAGATAGATAGATAGATGATAGATAAACAGACAGATAGATAAACAGACAGACAGATAGATAGATAGATAAACAGACAGATAGATAGATAAGCAGACAGATAGAAAGATAAAACCAAATCTCCGCAATTCTCTCTTCTCAGGCTGCGCCAATTCTGACTCATTCTCTCAATCATTTTCTCAGGTATTAGTAGAGATCTTTTGAAGAAAATACCATAGACCTCAGGGTTGGTGGTACCACAGATCTAGAGTCTCTACAGTTAGATAGATGCTCATATTATAACTAAAGTTACATTTATGCATCCATTTCTTTTCATGAATCCTCAATTTTTCCTTTGGTAACTTTTAAGCTGTGGCCATAGACTAGACAATATTTAATGGTGGAGAAAATTAAATTCCTGCTTATATAGGATATTTTTTCTAAAAATACTAGAGTAAAACTCTAAGTTGACAAATTCTACAAAGGAAAGTTTAAGTTGAATAAAGTGAAAGTATATATTTTAAGTTTTAGGGAACGGGTCGCTGCTAACAATACATTTTATGAATACACTAAGGAAGTGCGTATCAGAAATGTGGAAAGATTGAAAAAGTGTTTCTCACACAAGAAAAATTGTAAATTCCTTTCAAAATATCACTAATGAAAATAATTACTAGATTGTATTCACTTGATCTCTTTTTGTTGTCTTATTCTAGCTAGCACTTCAAGTACTATATTGCATAGATATGGGGAAAGTGAGCATACTTGTTTTGTCCCTGATTTCAGTGGGATTGCCTCAAGCATGTCTCCATTTAATTTGATATTGGCTGTTGGTTTGCCGTAAATTGCTTTTTTTATGTTTAGGTATGAGCCTTGAATTCCTGATCTCTCCAATACTTTTAACATGAAGGGATGTTGTGTTTTGTCAAATGATTTTTCTGCATCTAAGGAGATGATCATGTGAATTTTTTCTTTGAGTTTGTTAATATAGTGGATTATGTTAATGAATTTTCGTATATTAAGCCAACCTTGCATCTCTGGGATAAAGCCAACTTGATCGTGGTGAATGATAGTTTTAATGTGTTCTTGGATTCGGTTTGTAAGAATTTTATTGAGTATTTTTGCATTAATATTCATAACCGAGATTGGTCTGAAATACTCTTTTTTGGTTGGGTCCTTGTGAGGTTTAGGTATCAGAGTAATTGTGGCTTCATAAAACGAGTTAGATAGTGTTCCTTCTCTTTATATTTTATGGAACAATTTGAGGAAAATTGGTATCAGGTCTTGTAGAATTCTGCACTAAATCCATCTGGTCCTGGGTTTTTTTGTTGGGAGGTTTTTAATGACTTCTTCCATTCCCTTGTGTGATATAGGGCTGTTTAGATAGTTTACCTGATCTTGATTTGACTTTGGTATGTGGTATCTGTCTAGAAAAATCATCCATTTCTTCTAGATTTTCTAGTTTTGTTGAATATAGGCTTTGATAGCAGGATCTGATATTTTTTTTTAATTGCATCTGTTTTTTGTTGTTATGTCTCCCTTTTCATTTCTGATTTTGTTAATTTGGATACTGCCTCTCAGTCCTTTAGTTAGTTTGGCTATTGGTTTATCTATCTCGCTGATTCTCTCCAAAACCCAGATTGTGGTTTTATTGATTCTTTGTATTGTTTTCTTTGTTTCGATTTGATTGATTTCAGTCCTGATTTTGACTATTTCCTGCCTTCTACTCGTCTTGGGTGAGTTTACGTCTTTTTGTTCTAGAACTTTCAGGCATGCTGTTAAGTTGTTGATGTAAGATCTCTCCAATTTCTTTACCAGGGCACTTAGTGCTATGAACTTTCCTCTTAGCACTGCTTTCATTGTGTCCCATATGTTTGGGTACAATGTGTCAATATTTTCATTAAATTGAAGGAAGTCATTAACTTCTTTCTTTATTTCTTTCCTGACCAAATTATCATTGAGTAAAGAGTTGTTCAGTTTTCATGCGTATGTGGGCTTTCTGTAGATTTTGCTGTTCTTAAAGACCAGCGTTAGGCCATGGTGATCTGATAGGATGCATGGGATTATTTCAGTCCTCTTGTATTGGCCGAGTGTTGTTTTGTGACCAATTTTACAGTTGATTTTGGAAAAGTTACCATGTGGTGCTGAGAAAAAGGTATATTCTTTTGCGTTAGGGTGAAATGTTCTGTAGATATCTGTGAAATCCATTTGGTTCGTAAGCTCTCTTAGTTTTGTTGTGTGTCTGTTTAGTTTCTGTTTCAATGACCTGTCCAATGGTGAGAGTGGGGTGTTGAAATTTCCCACTATTATTGTGTGGGGTTCAATGAATTTTTTGGCTTTAGTAAAGTTTCTTTTATGAATGTGGGTGCTCTTCCATTTGGGGCACAGATGTTCAGAATTGAGAGTTCATATTGGTGGACTTTCCCCTTGACAAACATCAAGTTTCCTTCTTCATCATACTTGATAACTTTTGGTTGGAAGTTCATTTTTTTTTTGGATATTAATATGGCCACTCCTGCTTGTTTCCTGGAACAATTTGCTTAGAAGAACTTTCTCTGTTCTTTTACTCTGAGATAGTGTCTGTCTTTATTATTGTGCTGTATTTCTTGTATGCAGCATAATGCTCGATCTTATTTGCTTATCCAGTCTGTTAGCTTATGTCTTTTTACAGGTAAGTTCAGTCCATTAATATTGAGAGATATTAAAAAGAGATGATTGTTGGTTCCTGATATGTTTGTTTTTATAGGTGGCTTTTTGTGCTTGTGTTCCTTTCCTTTTGGCTTTGTCACGAGATGCTTAATATCTTATCCTTTCCTTGGTGCATGTACCTTCCTTGTGTTGGAGTTTTCCTTCTAGGATTCTCTGTAGGGCTGGTTTGGTAGATAGATACTTTTTGAATTTGGTTTCATCATGGAATATTTTGGTTTCTTGATCTATGTTGATTGAGAGTTTTGCTGGGTATAGTAGCCTGGGCTGGCATTTGTGTTCTCTTAGAGTCTGCATGACCTCTGACCAGGCTCTTCTAGCTTTCATAGTCTGTTGAGAATTCTGGTGTAATTCTGATAGGTCTACCATTGTATGTTACTTGACCCTTTTCCCTTGCAGCTTTTAACATTCTTTTGTTGTTCTGTGCATTTAGTGTTTTGATTATTACATGATGAGAGGATTTTCTTTTCTGGTCCCATTTATTTGGTGTTCTATAGGCTTCTTGTACCTTTATGGTCATCTCTTTCTTTAGGTTGCGGAATTTTCTTCTATGATTTTGTTGAATATGTTTTCAGGTCCTTTGAGCTGGGAATCTTCTTTCTCCTCTATTTCTATTATTCTTAGATTTGGTTTTTTCATTATGTCCTGAATTTCCTGGATACTTTTGGAGTACAAGGAGTTTTGAATTTTCTTTGACAGTTGTGTCAATCTCTTCTACGGTATCTTCTACACCTGAGATTCTCTCTTCTATCTCTTGTATTCTGTTGGTGATATTTGCATCTGTAGCTCCTGACCTCTTTCCTAAGTTTTCCATTTCCAGATTTGTCTCAATTTGTGTCTTCTTAATTGTTTCTACTTCCACTTTTAGGTCTTGGATCACTTTATTCAATTCCCTCACCTGTTTACCTGTGTTTTCATGTATTTCTTTCAGTGATTTATTGATATCCTCCTTAAGGGACTCTATTATCTTCATGAGATAGGATTTTAGGACAGGATCAACTCCTCTGAGTGCAGCAGGTCCACTTGGAAGGGCTAGGATATTGTATCTTCAAGGGAGCAGACTAGCTAGGAGTCTGCCCCAGCAGGAAGGATCCAGTAGAAGGGGCTGAATGGGTGGAAGGGGAGTGGTATTTGGAAGGTGGGGGTTTGGTGGGTCCCGAATCCAATGGGTTGTCAGCAGCAGCTCTGTGACTCTGGAGGGGAGTGAGGGGGTTCTTACCAGGTACTCTGAGTGCAGCAGGTTCACTGGGATGGGTCAGGATATTGTGTCTTCAAGGGAGTAGTAGCTAAGAGACTGCCCCAGCAGGGAGGATCTGAAGAAGGGGCAGAAGGAGTGGAAGGGGAGTGCATTTTAATCACCAACAAAAGTAGTATACCTGTCATCCTACAACAAAGTCTCTGTGGCAAGATAGAAACTTAATTTTAGCAGATGTTATCCTGCAAATTGAAAGTCTATATTATGTCATTAAAACTTTAGTTTGGTCTCACAAGTAACACAAATCGCTACCACAATTACAAAATCTAAGATAACTGTGTATGATAAATGGTGTGTGTGTGTGTGTGTGTGTGTGTGTGTGTGTGTGTGTGTGTGTGTGTGTGTAATTAATCTGTTTGGATGTATATAAGGATGATAATTTTTTCCAATCTCTTTACATATTGTCTTTAATAGACATCATAGTTAACTCTAGTGCTTATTCAATAAGGAAATGTCTTTCTCTTTTCCTTTTATAGTAATATTTTTGAGTTGGCCAGAATGTGTATTAACTATTCCCAGCACCAATTCATTGTGAACTATCAGGTTAGTTGACAATGTTCCTCATTGACTTCATAAACAATTTAGAGAAATGAAACATTTCACATTTCTTTGTATATACTCTCAAATTCAAAAACCGCTTAGAGAAGAATTTTTAGCTCATAGAAGGTGTTCAACATTTAAAGATTATTTTTCCAATAGCAAAAATCATTTGAGGCCAAACATCTTTATTCACTATAATCAAAACATTTTCTAGCCTTTGCCCTGAAAAATCTTTATTTTTTTCCTCTCAATGTTTCAAGTGTCTATTCTTAAAACAACAATATTTTATAATTTGGTAAACTAAAACTACAGAGGGAAACCTTCAAACATGGCTCTGCTCCTTGGCCAGGGCTAGTCCTCTCTATTCATTCCTCTTGGTTTTAGGATGAGTTCACTAAGTTATTTTTCAATCATTCTGTCTATCTAGCTGCCTACTTACCACCTATTTCATATCTTAGAGAACATTTTATCAGTTTCAGGAGGAAATTTTGATAGATTTTTTAAATGATTTTTAAAGAAATTTGATGTTTAAGGGGATATTTTCTTTATTTAGAAGATTCAATTATCAGTTAAAAACAATTTCAAATTAGGAGCTAAAAGGAAAGCTTAAGTGTTTTATTTTCATGTTATATGCACTTTAAGGTATATAAGCATATTATATATAAGCAAACTGAACATAGACCTACACACACAGGAGAAGATGTTTATATATAAACACTTTGAGTTTTAAACTCAAGAAATTTTTAATGTGAATATATGAAGCAGAATTGAGTTAAAATTCTACTCACATTATAGTAACAATCTATATAGTTTAATGAAATGCAAATGAGTTAGTAGTTTAGATTAGTAACAAATGCCACTATACAGTGTATGTATTAAATTCTTTAGATAGTGAGGTTATAAATTCCAGCAAAATTTTAGTATTTGATTATATAGTATAAACTTGTGATGTATATTTGGCTACTGTTTCTTATGAGTTAAAATGTTCTATTTACAAATAAAATAAATACTAACACAAAAATTATTTTAGTATCTATTTGAATATGCTTAACAATCTTTATGTTACTGATGTGAAAATATTAGTTATCACTTGTAGAATGTGAACCCAAGTACAAATAAAATATATTTCTCTTCTGTTAATCACAATTCACAGATTTTAATTTTGAATTTGTATTTTATAATACAGAATAAAGAAATGTGAAAAGTAGATAAATAATTTTGAAAAGCCACCAGCTTAATTGCTATAATTAACCTTTGCCTTCACCTATGCCTGAGCGGACTTATGCTAGTGGTATATAACTGGTAGAGAGATGTAGGAATTGTAATTTGTCACTTTTATTTTCTTAATATGTTGCCTTCATTAAGCATATATCTACAGGATTTGTAAATTGAGAAACATTAAATCTCTTCAAACACTTTTCATGAATTATCATTTTTTACACAGTTGCATTATTGTAGTCTTTCTCTTAATGTAAGAGGCTTATCAATAGTCACGACAACCTGCTGTTGGCAACATTTCACTTAAAGCATTGTGTGTTAACTTTAATGTTATCTAACTAATTTTAATGTCATCTGCAATAGCTATAACTACTCCAAATGGAAATAAGCAACACACATACTTAGTTGAAGGTAGTGCCTTAACAAAGAGAACTTTATTCCTCCTGCTCCTTCTCTTTCTCCTCCTTTTCACTTCTTTTTTTACTTTCCTCTCACTTCTCCTGCTTCCTTTTCCTTCTCTCCATTTCTCCCTCTTGCTTTCTGACCATATCTGTAACTCCTACCATACTAACTGTGTAAGAGTTAATTTCTTTTCAAAACTCAGTTTAAAGATATGATTTAGACTTATCAGTTGCACTATCAATAACACACACTAAAAGAAAACAAATTAGATGCTGGATAATGGCTTTTTCAGATAGGATACTTTCTTAAAAGTAATAAAAAAACTGCATCTGAAATGCACAGTCAAACAGGGATAGAAAATAGTAGGAGGAGCATTGTATTTGGTACATACTCAAGTCATAACTATTTTCAGCTCAGAGTCCATGAGTAATATCCTATAAGTCTCATCCTAATGGATGAGAGACAGCAAATTGGACACAGGCATAACTCACTCCATTTCCCAGGTGAAGATGAAATGCCCACAGTTGCCTCCTGTTCCTGGTATCATACTTTCCTTGCTGTGACAGAAAATTCTCATTGATATGTACACCAAAATAAACGCTTCTTGCCTTAAGTTGTTTTGTCAGTTATTTTATCACAATAATGGAATATAAATATAACATACCTATGCTGTATAATGCTAAGTGGTCTTGAGTCATATGTCCTTGAGCCTCAAATCTTAAGTCTAAAAGTGACATTAGATAGTCCCTACTTTGTATCTTTGTATGTCATATATATATATATTGGTTTTTCGAATAGCATACTACATTATATCTATTTAGAAGAACAGAATGTCAAAGGTTCTTAGGCCAGGTAAAAAGTAAGGAGAGAAGGGTATACACAGAGAGAAAACAAAGGAAACAAGACCAGCAAAATCATTAAAAAGAAACAACAAAAATTAAATATTTAAATATGCTTGAGAAATTGTCTTAATAAATACCTAGAAGTTTGTATTAGGTTTTTTATTTATCTCTACCAGGAACTTATGTCAGGAAAAAAGCATTTCCATCTGATACAGACATAACTGGGACTTTGAAAACAGATATCATATGGCATTAGTACTATTGGGTGCCAGCCAGTACCATCATGTGCTATCTAGTACCATTGTGTGCCATTGTGTGCTTTTGTGTGCCATCGCATGCCAACATTTACCATTATGTGTCATCAGACATCATCGAGTAATATCATGTGCCATCATAAATCATTACTTGTGATTGTGTACCATCCAGGCCCATCCAATACCATCCAGGACCATCATGGAAACAATAGCTAGCATCAGGGAGTTTCTAAAGAATAATGGTTTTCTTGGGCAGCCTTGGAGGAAAAAAGACACTAGAAAATAAGAAGTTTCTAAGAGTCTTTTCCAAACTCATAAGAATCACAGGTGAAATTAAAAATTTTAAAATCAATTATGCACAATATTGTTTGCTTATATGATTGAAATTTGGCTTCTGTGTTATTATATCATCATAGGCTCTAACTCATAGAAAGATCCCAGTACATGCAAAATTATTTTTTAAAAGAAATGAAATAAAGACAATCACAGAATATGGTAATGTAGAAACTTATACTTCAATGTAGTATAGTACTAAAATGAATTTCCTGTCCCTGTAGAGCTTGTTTTTATTTGCATTTTCACTCCTACCTTTCAAATCAAGATATTTTCTTTTATGAAAGCTTTTGTTTTTAAAAGAATTTATATTTCATTTCTAATAATTCTGTTGCATATTGTTTTATAGCAGTTGGTCTGTTTAAGTTTTTCCAAAGCAGTTTAGTGTACAAACTAAATTTATTTTTATTTGAAAGATTCTATGGAATTAATGATAAAAGCACAACTAGACACACTCAACATAATAATCATATTAAGCATACCTTCTGTCCCTTTTAATTTCTGATTGTTAATAGACTATTTTTTTGGCCCATATTGACTCATTTACTAATCAATCTGCATGCTCAGTCTTTCCCTTTTGGAATAGTAGGATACTATGGTCAGCTTTCTAATGTGTTCAAATAAAAAATTCCAGGACAAAAGTGGACTAAAAGTCTAATTTTGGTGAGTGAGATAATGGAGGAGAGGAAATATATTTCTTTAAAGAAAAGCTACCATACTCTCCCAAGTAACCTTTTTTCTTGTGTTACTAGAGACTTCTCATTACCATTACATTTGTACACTACTTTAGACTTACAGTATAAAACAATTGGATCAAAAACAGATAAAACTTTTGTGTGTGAGGTTTATATAAAACATTAGTTCATTGATATGCTGTCAAGTTGATATTAGCCAACAGAGTTAAATAAAACTTGAGTTCTAATTTTGATTTAGCTTTTGTTTGCATAGTTTTTAAAAATCAAATGTTAAAAATTGTTTTAAATCTATAGGTGAAAATCAAAATTTAAATCTTTGTGATTATAAATATTTGCTAATGTTTTTAATGTAGTCACTAAATAAGAAAGAGTTGTTCCTCAATCATCACACCAATAATATTTTTTATACTTAAAAGATAACATATTGAAAATGCTTTGATGCAATTAAAAATGGGAAATAAAAAAAATATTAATCAAGAATTCCTCCTGTCTAAATGAAATACAGGGGAAAAGAGTGGAGCAGAGACTCAAGGAAAGGCTATCCAGAGATTGTCCCACCTGGGGATCCATTCCATCTGCTGACACCAAACTCAGACACTATTGCTGACACCAAGAAGTTCTTGTTGAAAGGAGCCTAGTATAGCTGTCCCTTGAGAGGATCTGACAGAGCCTGATCAATACATATGTGGATATGTGCAGCAAAACAGGACTGAGTGCAGGGACCCCAATGGAGAAGTTAGGGCAAGGACTGAAGGAGCTGAAAGCATTTGCAACCCCATAGGAAGAACAACAATATCAAGCAACCAGGACCCCCCCCAAAGCTCTCAGGGACTAAACCACCAATAAAAGAGTCCACCACATGAGGGGACCCATGGCTGCATCTGGATATACAGCAGAGAATTGCCTTATCACTCAGGAGGGGAGGGCTTTGGTCCTTTGGAGTCTCCACAACCCAGGGTAGGGGAATGCTAGGGTACTGAGGCAGGAGTAGGTGGGCAGCTAGGGAGGGGGACACCCTCTTAGAGACAGAGGGAGGGGAAGGGAATAAGGGGTTTGTGAAGGGAAAACTGGGAAGAGGGATAACATTTGAAATGTCAATAAATAAAATAACCAATAAAAATGAAAAAGGGGGGAGAGGGAACAGAGCTAAAAGGAATCTCAAATGTCTGAGAAGTACTTAAACAAATGTTCAAAATTCTTAGTCATGATGGAAATGCAAACACAATGACCTTGAGATTCTACCTTAAGCCAATCAGAATGACTACTATCAAAAACTCAAGCAACAACACATACTGGCAAGGATATGGAGAAAGAACACCCCTCCATTGCTGGTGGGATAGCAAACTGGTATAACCACTCTGGAAATCAATCTGGTGGTTCCTCAGAAAATTGGAAGTAGTTCTACCTAAAGATCCAGTTATACTACTCCTGGACATATACTCAAAAGATGCTTCACCATATCACAAGGACATTTGCTCCACTATGATCATAGCAACCTTATTTGTAATAGCCAGACATTGGAAACAACCCAGAAGCCCCTGAATTAAAATATGGATACAGAAAATGTCATACATTTATACAATGGAATACTACTCAGCTATTGAAAATGACGTTACAAACTTTGTAGGTAAATGGAACTAGAAAATACTATCCTGAGTGAAATAACCCAGACCCAAAAGGATGTATGTGGTATGTACTTACTGATAAGTGGATATTAGCCAAAAGGTTCAGAATAGCCATGATACAACTCACAATCAATATGAAGCTTAACAAGAAGAAAGGCCCAAGTATGGTTACTTAAATCACACTTAGAAGGGGAACAAAACAATCAGGAGAGGCAGAGTGAAGGAGAGAGGGAGGTAGCTGGGTGGGAGAGCAGAAGGGAAGGGAAAAGGAGGCAGATCAGGTATAAGGGGAGACAGGAAAGAAGCCCAGAGGCCAGAAGAAATATGCAACAGTGTGGGGTGTGAGGCAGAGAATTGCCTTGTCTGACCTCAGTGAGAAAGGATGCACTTAATCGTGTAGAAACCTGATGCCACAGGGAAGGGAGATACTAGTAGGATAGGTGGGAGTAGGGCAGCACTGTCTCAGAAGCAAAAGGTGAAGAAATAGTGAAGAGGGGAGCAAGAAGAGGGAGCAACATTTGAAATGTAAATAAATAAAATAATTGATAAAAATCATAAATTAAACTGCCTAAGAGGGTAATAAATTAAAACCAAAGATCAAGTCTGGGTAGGCCCTAAGAAAAATATCTAAAATAGACATTGAGGGATGAAAAATTGGCCCACATGATAAAAGTGCCTTTTTCACATGCATGAAACTCTGAGTGCCATCCTTGAGATCAATACAATTTTTAAAGAGAGAATCAACTTTACGGAGTTGTCTTTGACCTCTACATGAGTGCCATGAGATCTAAGCTCCATCACCTGAAACACACACACTCACACATGCACATGCACACACACAAACATTTTTAAAAATGGTGACAATAAATGATAATTGATGATGAGATGATGATGAAGAAGGAGATGAAGGAGGAGATGAACAAGAACTAAAGGAATAAATTAAAGAGGATACATAAAAAGAAATGAGTTTCAGGGACAAAAATATTTCAATGGTAAATTAATGTCAAAAATTGAATTAAGAAAATGCTAAAGAGAAATTATGGAGCCGTAGAAACCCTATAATAGTATTAAAATAATGGCAGAAGTCCTTTCTCATGATTTTGATTTCAAACGTAAATTGAAAAAACTCCCCAACTAAAAGGCAAAGACTAGGTGAACCATCAAAGTAACATGCCAAACTGTATGATATGTAAGACCCACATTACACCTGCAGACAAAACTACTCAGAAAGTGAAAGAATGAAATAAGTATTTTACAATATTGCTAAGTAAAGTTAAATTGGGGTATCTTATTAAGATAAGACAAAATGGATTTTAAATTAAAATAACTTGGAAGACAGAGAGGAGCAGTATAAATAGACAAAAAATTCAAATTCTCAGGAAGATAAAATAGGTACAAATATACAGATTCAGTGATGGAGTTCCAAATGTATAATTCAAGAACCAAGGTGAGAAACTTTTACCATAATAGCTGCAGACTTCAATATCCTACTTTCGATACTGAAGAAAAAAATGATGAATAAATTAAGTATTTAAATGACATTAAGTGGGGAAGAGTCTTGAACACATGGGTATAGGAGAAAATTTCCTGAAGAGAACACCAATGGCTTATGCTCTAAGAACAAGAATTGACAAATGGGACCTCATAAGACTACAAAGCTTCTGAAAGGCAAAGGACATTGTTAATAGGACAAAACGGCAATCAACAAATTGGGAAAAGATCTTTACCAATCCTAAATCTGATAGAGGGCTATTGTATACAAAGAACTCAAGAAGGTAGACTCCAGAGAGTCAAATAACACTATTTAAAAATGAGGTACAGAGCTAAACAGAGAATTCTCAATTGAGGAAATGTGAATGGCTGTGAAACACCTAAAGAAATGTTCAGCATCCTTAGTTATTAGGGAAATGCAAATCAAAACAACCCTGAGATTCTAACTCACACCAGTCAGAATGACTAAGATCAAAAACTCAGGGGACAGCAGATGCTGGAAAGGATGTGGGGAAAGAGGAAAACACCTCCATTGCTGGTAGTATTGCAAGCTGGTATAACCACTCTGGAAATCAGTCTGGCAGTTCCTCAGAAAATTAGACATAGTACTACTTGAGGACCCAGCTATACCACTCCTGGGCATCTACCCAGAAGATGCTCCAACATGTAATAAGGACACATGCTCCACTATGTTTATAGCAGCCTTATTTATAATAACCAGAAGCTAGAAAGATCCCAGATGTCCCACAGAGGTATGGATACAGAAAATGTGGTATATATACACAATGGAGTACTATTCAGCTATTAAAAACAATGAATTCATGAAATTCTTAGGCAAATGGATCATCTTAAGTAAGGTAACCCAATCACAAAAGAACACACATGATATGCACTCACTGATAAGTTGATATTAGCCCAAAAGCTCAGAATAAACAAGATACAATTCACAGACCACACAAAACTCAAGAAGAAAGAAGACCAAAGGGTGAGTGCTTAGGTTTTTCTGAGAAAGGGAACCAAATACTCACAGGAGCTATTATGGAAACAAGGTGTGGGTCAGAGACTGAAGAAAAGGCCATCCAGAGACTATATTCATCCTATAAACCGTCACCAAACCCGACACTATTATGGATGATAAGAAGTGCTTGCCAAAAGGAGCCTGTTATGGTTGTCCCCTGAGGGGCCCTGCCAGTGCTTTACAGATACAGAGGCAGTGGCTAGTAGCCAACCATTAGACTGAGTTGAACCAATGAGGAGATTGGAGGGAGGACTGGAGGAGCTGAAGGGGTTTGCAGCCCCAAGGGAAGAACGATGATGTGGGCCAACAAGACCCCTCCAAGGCTCCCAGGGACTAAGTCATCAACCAAGGAGTACACATGGTTCCAGCCACAAGTGTGGTAGAGGAATGCCTTGTTGGGCATCGGTGGGAGGAGAGGTCCTTGGTTCTATGAAGGCTTGATAGATGCTCCAGTGTGAGAAAATCGAGGGGGGTTAGGAGGGATTGGGTTGGGCAGAGTGGCTTCTTGGAGGCAAGGGGTGCGAGAATGGGTTGGGGATTTCCTGTGAGGGGGAAAATCGGGAAAGTGTATAACATTTGAAATGTAAATGAAGAATATATTCAATAAAAACATTTTTTAAATGACATTTTGTAGCTTATAAATTTAATCTAATATGTAAAAGGCTAGTATACTATTACTTAGAATAAACTATGTGCTAAATCATAAAATAATTCTAAAACTATTTATCAGCAAAATCATTAAAATGTATCTTCTTAAACCACTATAAAATTAAAGTAGATGTCCATAATATAAAGATAACATAAATCAGAATTATGTGGAAATTGCACAATGTGTACTTAAAACATCCAGAAATAATCACATGCAATACATTTAATTACTTCATAAGGAATCGGGAAAAACCCACATAATATATATGAATCAGAAAACAGGGAGCAAACTAAGCACAAAGCTATCAAGAAAAGAAGAAAATTTATCTTAAAATGTAGATATGCAAAATAGTTAACAGAAAAACAATATATTTATGATACCAAAAGTATTGTAGTTAATGTAGTTATGGACTGTGATGTCCTAAAATGAATTGTGAATTGATGTTAATTACTGTACAATAAAGAAAGATATTTTTAAATTGAATACCAATTATGTGAACTTACAAAATATGGTTATAGTTTATGAATTTTAAAAGAAAATTACAGTAATGAAGAAAATCAAGAAATTAAACAGCTATGTTTGTGTGAAATATAATACTATAGTATAAAGCAACAAAATGTCTACATTGATGAGGAACAAAATTAAAAATACATTAATTGATATGGATATCAATCAAAACAAAACTTTGAACAGAATGCTAAAGGACATTTATTTGTTTATTTATTTATCAGGAGCCCCTTTGGAAATAAAACATGGCTTCATATATGAAGATAAAGCAACATTGTTTAAACAAAATTAATACCGAAATTATTAATTCATATGTTTAATATTTCACTTTCCAGGTCAATTTTAAGAATAAATTGTTCCATCTTGCTCAGTATACGTGTAATGTGACATTTTTTCCATTACTAATACACAGAAGTGTTTCACAGCATCAAGTTCATGAGGACAGGACAGTAACCCAGCAAGACAAAAATTTAGCAGAATAAAGACATGTAACCCATTCTGTCTTACTATTTGTTATGTTATTGTCAGAAGAGAATTTATGTGTCAGGGCAATCAAGGCACTTCAGTGGAGAAGGGTTGGGAGCAATAACAAGACAGGAGCAGGCCCTGAGTGAAGATGGCCTTCATAAATTAAGGGTTGGGACAGGAAAAAGATTTGATGATCCAACACGTAAATCCAATTGTGAAATCAATTTATCTAGTTTCTTGGTTTGTTCCTATTTGTTATTTATGCTTTTAATTTTGGCTTGGACAGCAGTCATAAGTTTACTAAATATACCGTTCCCTTTGGATTTGCCTTTGGGAATGAAACTGATTACATACATTTCTGCCTGCTTGCTAGAACTGGATTAAACCTTTTGAAGATATAAATATAACTGTAGAAGGGAAAGGAGATTGGTGGGAACGTAATGTGATTAGTTTTATCTTCAAAACAGGTGATTTCACTTCAGAGTTAGAAATAACTTACTTTTACAGTTCAACAGGAAAGAAAATATTTTTGTTAAGTGCTGCTAATTGTTAAGAAGTACCAGCCTTTAGAGATTAATTCAAAATCCCAAAGGGCAGTAATCAGGAATAAAAGAAATCAGAACAATAGCAATTCAAAGAACTTGAATTGGAGCTTAAACATAGACTGTAAAGTTTATTCTCCCAATTTTGGAACACACATTTTTCTGAGACAGCCATTAAGAAATGACATCTGACATCAGACCAGGAAAATAAGTCTTGTTATTTTGGAGATCTTAGGCATTTTAATAAAAACAAAAACATAATATATTATTGTTATATAATGTAAAGAAACAGGATAATAAAACTATTTCAGAAAGTTGTCTTTCGTAAATCTTTAGCATGAAATTTTAAAACTTTGGATGTTCAATGTATTTATCCAATTGTACACAAACCATTGTAAGAAAGTAGAAGACTATTTGAAGTTATTAGATATAAAAGTCAGTAACAGTATAAGGTGAACTAGTGCATACTATTGAACATATGAATATAAAATTATCAATATTTGTTATTGGAATATATCTTTAGAAAATACGTGTTACTTCAAATTGCATAATGAAAGTAGGTTTTGAACTCTCACCTGACAAATGAACAGGATTTTAAATTCTATTAAAATACTTTTGAATAATCCATTTTTCACATTTATTTAATAAAAGATTTTATTTGTTTATGTGAAACTCCTGAAGCTTTATATATTGTAAGTTGGAAATGCAAATTGGCAAGGCACTCTGTGTAAGGTTTTAGCATTTATTATTAAGTGTGATATACACATAATCTTAAATGTACCTGATCCACCTGTGTTTACTCATCAGGACTGAAAACGTATGTCTATCAAAACCTCAAATAGCAACACTCATAAGCTATTTTACAATATCTAGACACGAATTATACCCAAATGCTAATAAAAGAACAATCGATGATGTATAATTACAATAGCATAAAAGTAATTAAGTAAATATTTGATAATAGAAACATTGGTATGATTGTAAAAATGTGACATTTAAATAAAGATTCATTACACAAGTAATACTAAGTGCATAATTTTATTAACAAGACTCTTTTTAGTTCCAGCAAAACTATACTGTAATGAGAGAAATTAAAAACTGATTAACTCAAATGAGGATGATATGGAAACAATCATAAACTTACTTACTGGTGAGATAGGCATGGTAGCTGTATGATGTGAATTCACTCAATGTTTTGTTAAAGCCATACGAAATATGTCTAAAATCTAAAGTACAGCAAAATGCTTCATTCCCTCTATAGAAAATATTTCAAATAAATAATATTTCTTAATCTTTATTCATTAATTTCTTCACTCAACAGATAGGTCCTGTTACTTCAAAGGCATACAAAGTTTCCATTTTGATACAGAATTTTGCATTATGTAATTTTGCAGAGTTTATTAGCCACCTTCTAGTCCAGTCTGGCCTTCACTTCCAGGGAGGAGAACATCAACTCACCTGCAAAACCTTGGACCCAAAATTTGTCCTGCCTTCAAGACACACAGGGACAAAGATGGAGCACAAATTGAGGAAATGGCCAACCAACGACTGCTCCAACTTGAGACCCATCCTATTGGGAGAAAGCTAACCCAAGAATGCCTGTCTGTAAACAGAAAGTACAAAAATCCAACAGTTGTTCATTCAATAAGGCTGGATATTTTAGCTTGCTTTCAGTATATGCCTACATGAAGAGGAAGGCTTTAATGACAGTAGAATGGACTTGTCAATAACAGTGAGTAAAAGCAGGCAGAGAGCAAAAGCTTCCTTCTTTGTTCTTTATATTGCCTACCAGCAGAAAGTGTGACCCATATTAAATAGGGATCTTCTCACCTAAAAGATTTCAAGATAATTTATAAGAAGTTTTTATTTGAAGAGAACTATGTGGTGCATGTAGAATAAGCAACTAATTCAAAATTGTCATAACAGCTTTTAGAAGCCCTCCTAGAGAGTATCTACTTTGATATATGTGATATCATTTCTAGCATGTTTGTATTGTGTTTTATTTCAATTTAACCATGTTTATAAAATGAAAATAGGAAAATTAAGCCCATTTGACCACACAAATAGACACACGCACGCACGCACTCGCGCACACACACACACACACACACACACACACACACACACACACACTGGGTACAGATTATAAGTGGGTCTTCTCAATGTTTTAGTTAAGAAGAACCCCATCAGGTATACCGAGAATCTTGGGTTTTAGTTAGTTCTATATGTAGAAGGTATACAACCAATAGTCATCATAGATATGATAAAATCATTACAGTTAGGGCTGAATACTCCAAAGTCTCTTCTTCAATGCATATAGTCCAGTTTTGAATCTCTTTGTTTACTGCCATCTACTCTAAAAAGCAGGTTCTCTGATGAGTGTTGAGTGATTTTCTGCTCTTTGTGTGTGAAAATATGTCACTTTGGGGTTATTATCACTATGTTCTTTTAGTAGAATAACAGTAGTAAGTTTTCAACCAGAGCCATGACCTATGTTGTCTCATATTCTTGAGCACTTTAGCATTGTCAAGTGCTAGTTTCATCTCATGGAATAAGTATGAATTCAATCAGAAAGTAGGTGATTGCTCCTAAAACATTTGTTCCATTATTGCAACATTGCATCTAGTAGAAATGTTTCTGTTGTAGGTTTCTATATGGGTGAATTGGTACTTTTCTCTTCCACTAAGATGTAAAGTACCTTCCAGCACTATAAGCTTTAGTCAGTATTGGTTAGTCTTCTTGTTGAGTACTAGCTCCATTTCAGGTAATACAGAGTAACCCACAACTTTGGCAATAGTCTATGACCTTTTCAGGGGGTCTATGGGACCACTTTGGATAACAACTGAAGAAAATGTAATCCACTCCCGGAAATGGAAGTTTTACTTGGTGTCATTAGATTTCTACTTGGGTCATTGTCTTTCCCATTAGTGACTGTAATTGATTTTCTAGCACAAGGGCATCTTGGCAGTCAGGAGTCAATGAATAGCACAAAATCACACAATAAAACAAACCTTTCCAAGAGATTTATTGGGAAGAAGAAGAGAATGGCACCTGCCTCTGAACAGGAAGAGACACAGAAACAGCCTGAGCAGAGGGACAGGCTTTTATAGGGTCTTTAAAACATATATATAGTGAGCATATATAGTGAGCTAGTGTAAAAGTACAGCACAGGCCAAATATTGCTTCCCGATTAAGACTGAATCATGGGAGTGTGGATTTCCAATTCTCAGAGCTCTGAGACAAACCAGGGGCAGGAAGTTTTTCACTGTCCCTTTCATTATATTCCTCTCTCTTTTTTTGTTTAACAATGAGGGGTCAGGATAGTGGGTAATGTTATTGCTAGACTATTTGTTGCTGTTTGGAAGTACTGGCAACTTTGATCTTCACCATCAGTGTATGATTGGGAGTTGTAGGCTTCTTGTCCTTTAGGTATGCCTTGATGATCTTATAATAATAACTGACTAAAGATCTGGGTAGAAATATTTTGAATTTGATGTTAAGAAATCTAGGCAAGAAGTTTATAAAGCAGGGTATAATTTTTAGAATTAGGATGAAGAGGATGGGATTAAAATAGAGCAAGATACAATTCTATATGATCCACCGGCTAGAGGCATTGAGCTGTTCCTTTTATTTTGAAGATCTGTTTGGAGTTGTTGAATTTTGACTTTTATTGTAATGGACTGGCTGACATAGAAGTAGTATTCCTCCTTGAGAAATAAGAAAGGCAACCCTTCACTGCTGTTAGTCGATCTAATTCTTACTGATTTTCTCTAATAGTTTTCAAGTGTTCCACATGAAAACAATTTTTCTTAAAGCCAAACTATAACATTCTTGTACTGTAAAAAGAGGGTTCAGTGCCCTATAATATTGCAAATCTATTTTAGCTAATGAATCTGCTTGTTGATAGATTTGAGCATATCTGTTTTTAACAGGTACCTTTCCTGGTATGGCAATAAATAGTATAGATAGCCATTTGTTCCTTGTACTATGGAGTTTCCTTTTGATACAAAACGCCAGGATTTTGTGAAGGATAAGAGGCAACATCCTCTTTTCTACAATTACTTTCTGCTGACATTAGGATATCTTTGTCAGGACCTAGGAAGTCTGGTATGCTAGTCAAGAGAAGAGAGGAGATTCAAGAGACAAGGAATTCATCTGGTTCACTGACCCAACTGAATAGATAGAGAGAAATCACATCAGCTGGAAAAGTTCACACCAACTTTCATCAAATCCAGTGTTTGCATCCATTTTGAACAGTTATAGTCTGATACTAGAAGGTGCTTACCAGCTGAATAGAAATCTGCTGATATAGATATAGATTAGGGACAGAAGTTAAAGTTTAAGAATATAGAGGAAATTCATATATTTGGAATTTTGGGGCATACAATTTTTATAGTTGGGGAAAGGAGAAGTGTCAAGACCAAGGAAAGACAGATCATACTGTTAGAAATAGGCAGGTGGAAAACTTATAGTATACTTATTTGGGATCCAACTGACCTGTGAGGAAAAGAATCAACTCTTATAACTCAACTCCATGATGGTTACATAAAATTTTTGTTTACAAGTTTAGATAATAGTCTTAGGTATATTAGTATTAATGCTATTGGTAAAACGTACTAAAATCTACAGTATAGAAAATGCAGCTAACAGGTGTCCCATCTTTGAATCATAGCAATAACTTTATGTTAAAAGTATGAATATTTTCATCTGATATGAAAAATTGTCCTCCAGAAAGCTGAACATATAAATTGGATATAGATTCTTTAGAATGATAAGAAGTACTGTTGATTGGAATAGCTTTTCCCCCATACACTTGTGTTTAAATGCTTTGCCCATAGAAAGTAGCACTGTCAGGAAGTATAGCCTTGTTGGAGTAGGTGTGGCATTGATGGAGGAGTGTGTTACAGTGGCTGTGACATTTGAGATCTCCTAAAGTGAAGCTATGCCCAGTGTGACAGTTTCCTCCTGGGTGCCTTCAGATCAAGATGTAGAACTCTTGATTCCTCCAATACCATATCTGCCTGCAAGCTGTCATGCTTCCCACCTTAATGATAATGGACTAAACCTCTGAAAGTATGAGCAAGCCCCAACTAAATATTTGTCTTTTTTCCTTTTTTCCCCTGAAAACTCCAACCCCTCCTCCCACCCCCTGCCTCCAAGTATATGCCCCTTCACCCGACCCACTCCCACCTCCCCCACCTCAATTTCACTTTGTTGGGGCATCTATTGAGCCTTCATTGGACCAAGGACCACTCCTCCCACTGATGCCCAACAAGGCATTCCTCTGCTCCATTTTAGGCTGGATCCATGTGTACCCCTTGGTTGATGGTTTAGAAGCTGAGAGTCCTAAGGGCATCAGTGTGGCCAACATTGTTTATAAGAGTTTCCTTTGTCATGGTGTCACAGCAATGGAAACCCTATGACAGAAGTTGGTACAATGGACTTGGATATTACTGTGATATCCCTGATCATATTTTTGTTTGAAGAAATGTAGATTTGAGGGACATTGGATAAAGAGAGCAATGGAATAATCTAAGTAGGGCTTAATGGGGGCATACTAGTAGAAGATGGAAGACAGTGGTGCTGAGGGTGATTTGAATTGTTGAGGTGGGGATCAAGAGGCTTCAAAGGAGAAAAATTTTACTACGTTGACTAAAGATCATTCATGTGATATTTTGATGAAAAATGTGGCAGCTTTTTGCCCTTGTCTGAAGAGTATGCCTGAGGCTAAAGTGAAGGGATTTAGATTAATTGTACTGACAAAAGAAATCACCAAACAGCCTAGTATAGACTGGTTTTTTTTGTTTGTTTTGTTTTGTTTTTGTTTTTTCTGGTTCACAATTATGAAGTGCATTTTAATCCTACATAGCAAGCTGAGAGAGGAAACATGCACAATGTGTGATTCAAAGGTTAAAAGGGAATTAAGAAGTGAAATAGACTTAAATCCTGTATTCAAGGATATAAATAGATTAAAGATATTTAATGAAATTAAGGGAATGTTGACAACCTGACAAGATTGCAACCCATCCAAGTTTCCATCTTGTGAAAAGGATGTTCCCCAAGGGACATTGCGATCTATACTAAATTTATATTTGTGGTTGTACAAGGGATTGCTATTAATAGGTTTCCTCCGCCAAAGAAATAAGCTAATTTGAGCTGAATTAAAGTTAAAGGGTTTATTTTTGAATGGGCTCCAGATAAGTTCTTCAGTCTCAGGAGACAAGACCAGAAAAAGTTGTAGGCAGACTATGGTGGGGGAAGTATTCATAGACTCTATGTGAAGAAATATGATGTTGTGTCACATATTGGGTTTATGCAAGGGATGGTGTGCTTGGGTGGCTGGTGACTTCAGGTACAGGGGAGGGTTGGGACATTTGTCAGGAATTCAGGATTGGGCTTTTTGGTACCTTTTCTATTCCAAGGCTTTCTGAGTAGGCAGGGTTGGAGGGACAAGAAACACTGGAATTTGCTGGACCATGGGGAGGAAGGGACAGGCAAGCCAGGGACTCCAACCAAACGTCCTGACCTCATTGTGTATGTGGGTATAGGTTCATGTCTGGCTACTTCCTGATGAAAAGGAACAATGTAGACTGAGAGTCAGGAGTTGGAGGGTCCACGCTCAAAGTGAGATTTGAGTGAAGAAGCATTTGGTTGATCATTACCTGGGAGAACTCATGAATTTGTTTCTGGAGAATTTGGAGGAAGTAGGGGATAAAATGAAAAAAATAGATAAATGATAATGAGAAGCCATATTATAGGTAACACCATTTAAAAGGGGGAGAATGCCACCAACTTGTGGGGAGGCACCTAGGTTTGACCTTCACAGTCCCTTACTAGAGCTTTCTGGAAAACCAGAGAGTGGAATTTTCCAGTTGTTGTATGGACCAACCTTCTTGGTTAGGTGCCCTTTTGAGCCTAGAGAGGTAGTATCAGCACCAGTGTTGTGAAAGTTTAGAAACTGAAGGAGTGGTGAGGATCAGTGTAATGGTCCTTTCCACCTATGCTCTAGAGACTTGGGAGATAACTACTTGAGGTATCTACTACTCAGTCCCACAAGGTGAGTTGAGTAGACTCAGGAGCAGTTGTGTTCTCTGGTGTGGGGGCAGGCAGGTAGTTATCAACTTAAGAGAGGAAAAGGTATCATTTGAGAGAAAGGTAGGGTAGGTAGTGGGTGTGTGTGGGTCAGAAACCTGTCACTGAGGAGGAACAGCCTTGAATAGAGGAGTTCAAAAGGACTTAAACCTGTAGGAGAGCATAGGGTGGCTTGAAGGCAGATAAGGTCAATGGGATGAGGAAGGGCACAAGAAAGAGCTTAATGGACAGAAGTTTAATGAGTCTGCTGCTTCTCTCAAACTTTCCTGAAGATCGTGGGTAGTAGAGTATAGTGGAAAAGGATTAAATTATAGTACCGCCCCACCAGGCCTCTGCTCCAAGTCCTGGCAGGTCTCTTTCTCCTGCTCAGTACTCACTCCTTCCAAGTATCCAGCAAAGCATGACTCTTAAACTTGAGTAGTTTTTTTTTCCTTTTTTTAGTTAGCCAAATATATTTATGTATATGAAACTCACAAATACATAATACAAATTACAATGATAAAGTTTTAGCTCAATATTTCTAATCTCTCAGCATACCAGAAACATATATGACACCATCTGGATCTGTGCGTTCCCTCCATCTCCCAGGCTCCCTCTTTCTCAGCCCCTCCTTCTCTCAGCTTGTCCTCCGCTCTTCCCTCCAATCACTGACCTCTAACTGCCTCAATGTGAATGGATAGGAAATATCTTGCATCAGTAGAGTATATAGAATTCTCCAGGAGATGTTGAGAGCTTCAGATGTGAGCTTGATGACCCTGAGGTGAAGGCTAGATTTTGTCTGTTTGGATGGCCTGTTGTGAATCTAAATGAAGAATTATGTGTTCAAGGAGCACCTGAGCCACTACTTCTGCCAAGTCCCTGGAAGTGGGGATGCATCTATCCATCCTATAAAAGTGTCAACAAGGGTTAGGAGAAAGCGGAACTTTTTATGAATTGGCATGTAGTGAAGTCAGTCTTCTAATCCTTGCCTGGTCCATGTCCTCAGAGCAGGTACAGAGGCTGATATATCTGGAGAGCCTGTGAGTTGGTCTGAGCACATGTCTGGCAGGTAGTGTGGATCTGTAAAATGTGTCTCTGAGGTCAGTAGGATTGAAAGGGACTCTAGAAATTGGAATGGACCCTTGGGCCAATGTGTAGTCTGTAGTGGGTATCGGAGATGATAGAGGGCATCTGTTTTGAGGGAAGTATAGTGCAGTTATTTAGGTAAAGCCATCCATCTTTTGCCTGTGTAGCTGCTTTGTCAAGGAATTTTTTTTTCCTCTGACTGGTACTAAGGTTTGTAGGAAGATGTCAGGAATAGGATATGCCCTGTGAGTATTGAGGAGCTTGAAGCCAAACTGGGCCACTGAGTCATCTCTGTCATATCCAGAGCCAATGGGTATGTGTAGGTCTGGTACCTCAGGCAGTGAATTATGGCCATCTCTGATGGGAGATGAAAAGCCTCTAAAGTTTGGATATAAGATGGCCATTGACAATTGGCATGCCCTTAGTGGTGAGAAAGTCCCTTTTCTTCCAGAGGGCGGAGTGCACATGGGCTATTAAGAAAACATATTCAGAGTCAGTATAGATGTTAGTCCATTGGTTCTTCACTATTTGGAGTTCCCCAGCTAAGGCAATTATCTCAGCTTTCTGTGAAAAAGTCCCCACTGGGAGACAATTTCCTTGAACTGGTGACCACAGCATAAGCAGTCTGGCAGTTTTCCAATCTCTCTATGAGAGAGCTCCTACCCACAAAGAGAGTGAGTTGGGGATCTGTGAGGAGTTGGCCTAGAAGACTAGGCTGGGGTAAGTACAGGGCCTTCACTGTCTCTGGGCGGGAGGGAGAGGGTTTATGAGAGGAGAATGTGATAACGAGGAGGATTGATGGGTTTAGTGAAGGACTGGATGTCAAGGAAATTTGAGGGGGTAGTTGTTCTACAAACAGAAGACAAAAGACTTGAAAGCATGGGGGCCTGAGAAAGGAAAGAGAGAATGAATCAAAAGATCTGAGAGGTGATAGGTGGAGTATACTATGATAGGCTTCAACTGGGTGATCTCAAGAACTCTCCAAGCAAGTTCTGCTGATATAGCTCCTGTTGTTGCTGCTGCTGCTACTGCAAATGTGGCTGCCATCCACATATAGTGAGATCTAGCTGTTTAGAGAAACAAAGCTGTGACCTGTTGGGAAGGCTCAACAAGTTGAGCTAAAATACCTGTGTCTAGTCCCATCCTCTCCTCTATAAAGTGTTGATAGGGGTGGCTGGAGTGTGGGAGAGGCAGGGTTTGACTCCTAAGAGAGTATCTGGCAGTAATGAAAAGTGAGGATGTACCGTAGCTGGGTAGGTGAAGGACCCTGTAGTGGTCTCTCTAGCTGTCTGGTATAGTGTATTATCCATAAGAGTGAAATTGGGGATCCAAGATCTGAAGGACACCACCAAACCCCAAAATGAAAGAATCTGGTCTGCTGGGGCTGGGGCTGCAAGTCCTTCGAGGTGAGGTGAGGTGACATTGGGCTGAATTGGACATATATACACAACAGAGGGAGAACACAGATGAGTGTTAGATGGAGAGACTCACAAACTCAGTGAACCAAATAGTTTAAGAGTGTTTTATTGGGACAAAGACAGGGAAGGGCTGTAGAATAAAATGTCATGTACAGAATAAAGAAGTGTGTTAAGAGTCAGGCCTAAGGAGGAGAGGATCCAAGCCAAATCTTGGCAGACATTAGTTAATTAATTGATTGATTGATTAATTAATTAAAATAAAATAAAATGGAAAAAGGACTGTCCTGGATGCCCTGAGGGAGAATTATCCATGTTTGCTGTCTTGAAGTCTCGGTGCCAGTGTTCTCCCAAGTAAAGTCAAAGAGAAATTACGAATCGTTACATAGGGTAAGTGTAAAGAAGTCATCCTTCAGGTCCAGGACTATAAAGTGGGAAGTTGTAGGAGGAATGTTATAGAGGAGAGTGTAAGGGCTGGCAACTATTTGATGAGTTGGGATTTCTGCCTCATTAATGAGGGGGAGAGAGAAAAGAACCAGACAGACAGTCATAACCAGAAACGAATATGAGAAAAACAAATGGTCTTGAAAGAATCCAGAGGAGGCAGGGTCTTAGGTGGAGAGGAGGGACTTTAGTCCACCCTGATGACTGTAGTTGATGATCGGACTGTGGGACCCAGGTATGAGGTTAAAACAGAGAAGGTAGCCCCTGTGTCCATTAGGAATGAGACAGGCTTACTCACTCCCTACAGTATTACTCCAGTGATGGTGATGAGAGTCTCTGAGTCTAGGAGTTATCAATCATTTTACAGGCTAAGGAGCTCAAAGGCTGGAAGGGTCTGCCTAACTATGTTCCTAAGGAGTGAGGGTAGAAGCCTGTATGACATAAGTTTGCACCATGTTATGTCATAGGCCTGGTAAAGTAGCAGAACTCTTTAACATAGGCAGATGGGTTAGCAGAACCTGGGTGCTTTTCAATCTGAGAAAGATCCTGTAGGGAGAAAGGAACCTGAGCTTGAACAAGCCCTGCCCATCTCCCAGAGGACACAGAGGAGAGCAGAGGTCTGCTAGGACTGTGTGTGAGAATCCAGGCAGGGCAGACCAATATGCGGACAGAGACGAAGATGTAGGTTGTGGGGTCCTAAAAAGGAGATGGGTCAAGGTAGGCATGGAGGAGGGAAGGTGAGTAGGAGGTAGGTAAACAGGAGGCAGTGGATTATTAGATAGAGCCTGTGGCAGTGAGGAAGAAGCAGAGTAGTAAGAGGAGAGACCAAAGAGAGGACAGAGGTGGTTAATGAGGAAGAGGCTAGACTAGAAACCCTGACAAAGACAATATAATACAAGCAACAAGGAATAGAGAAGCTGTGAGATATCAGGGAAAGAAGGAAAAGGGAACAGGGTCAGGATAGGCCCACTTGGGCCTAAAGAAGCTGCAAGATTGAAGCTCCAAGGAGGAAGAGAGGGAGGAAAAAAGAAAAAAAAAGGACAAAATCTGGAAATAAATCCTGCAATTTGTGGAAGCATGAACCTGTGCTCCCAGAGTTCAGGAGGCAGAGACAGGACTGAGAAGTCAGCAAGCACTACTCAAACCCAGTCTCAGAAATCCAAGGGCTTGGATACATATGTGCCTCAGCTGCAGAGAGCTACCTTAGTCCTTTGGAGTCTCTGAGATTGAGCTATAGCCACACAAAAAGGAAAAGGAATTTCCCTACCCATTTATAAGCTAATTTTTGTTTTTGCGAATAGAAGATGAGAGGACTTTGAACATTTAGACTTAAATGGTTTGTCTCCATCAAATCCTTTCCCTCAGGGCTCATGGAACTCTGCAGAAGAGGAGTGGAAAAGATTGGAAGAGCCAGTGTGGATAGAGAATGCCAAGGAAACAAGGCCTGAAGGCCTAATGCACACATGAAGTCACAGACAGTGACAGCATGCACAAGGCTGGCATAGATCTAAGACAGGTGGGATCCCAGTGCTGAACACGAAAAGGGACACAAGTCCCTATCCCTAACCCAGAAGCTATCTCCAATTAATAATTGCTGCAAAGGAATCATTATATTTTTTATTATGGTTTCTGATTTTGTTTTTATGGCTTTCCTATATGTGTGAATGTGTGTGTTACCATCTATATGTGCTTCTTATGTTTTTTTCTCTGTTTTTTTTATTTGTTTGTTTTGTCCTATTCTGTTTTTTGATTGCTTATTTGGTTTTTTACAGCTGTAAAGTCCCATGGTTAGGGGTGTCTCTACCTCTAAGAATACTAGAGGGGTTCTGGTCACTCCATGGTCATTTCCTTGAACACAGTAGCCTTCACACTGACTGAAGGGGAAATTTACCAAATTACCAATAGTAGATTAGATTGAACTGGAATGTGAGTCTGTGGCAGGAGGACTGGAGACAAAGGATGGATTGCTGACTTATTCCTCATGGTTTCTTCAGCATGCTTTCTTAGAGCACCCAGGACCACCAGCCACACTGGGCTAGGGCTTCCAATATCAATCTCTAAGTTAGAAAAATGCCCTACAGTTTTGCCAAGAGCTAGACGTTATGGAGATAATTTTTCACAAAAGATTATCTTCTTTGCAATGACTCTAGCTTGGGTTAAATTAACAGGAAACTATCCAGCACACCCATTTTGTCAATCATTATATTCTGTTAAAATAATACAATATCACTCACTGTCTGTTAAATGTTACAAAATAGAAACACATACACACACATACACACACACAGACACACATATCTGGCATGTTCTAATAACATAGCATAGTGAATCCATTAAAAATATAGTAAAATATACTAAAGCAATGTAATTTAATATATCAGAATATGAAAATGGGATGCATAAACACAGTGGAGCAGCTCCACTATGTTCATAGCAGCCTTATTTATAATAGCCAGAAGCTGGAAAGAACCCAGATGTCCCTCAATGGAGGAATGGATTCAGAAGATGTGATATATTTACACAATGGAATACTACTCAGCTATTTAAAAACAACGAATTCATGAAATTCTTAGGCAAGTGGGTGGAACTGAAGAATGTCATCCTGTGTGAATTGACCCAGTCACAAAAGAACACACATGGTATGCACTCACTGATAAGCAGATATTAGCCCAGAAGCTTGGAATACCCAAGAAACAATTTACATATCAAATGATGTCCAAGACTAAGGAAGGAGAGGCCCCTGGTCCTGGAAAGGCTCAATGTAGCAGTGTAGGGGAATACCAGGACAGGGACAGGGAAGTGGGAAGGGGTTGATTGGGGAACAGGGGGAGGGAAGAGGGCTTATGGGACTTTCAGGGAGGGGGGAATCAAGGAAAGGGGAAATCAATTGAAATGTAAGTAAAGAACATATCTAATAAAAAAAAAGAAAGAAAATGGGATGCATAGACCATACTATTATGCTATTGCCATCCAATTTGTTTTCTGCGTCTCCTTTTTCTTCCCTAAGTTTTCATGTTCTCCTTCATCAGTCTTCCCTGCTTGCTTATAAACTGAGTGTGCTCAAGGTGGCTGAAGAATATCTGTGACTTTTGCTACATATTAAGCTGTGCTACAGTCTACAGAGGATACATGGGGCCAGACAGCTGACATTACTGGTACTTTAATGATTTAACTTTGCTATAAATGACACAAAAATGGATACTTTATGACTATTTAAAACTTGTTAACTGGCTTTCCTCCTACCTTCAAGCAGGACACAAATGACTTACATTAGTACATTTACCAGAAATATTGATGGGGAAATGAAGGCAGGTTACAGAAAAACAAACAAATTTCTGCTACATTTCTCACATACTCTCAGATAAGACTCTTGAGTAGAGTTGGTAGAAAATAATGGCCTGGTAAGTTAATATATTCTTAAATTTTTACCATGATAAAAATCATATCTACATAGACAATAATTTTAACAAATTTTAAAAAGCCATAGCTATGCATTTTTTCATGAGTGAATAAAATATTAAAAACTTTAGCAATCTCTGAAGGAATAGGTACTGCAGAAACTGGAGAGTACAATATTTGAAACTGGAGAATACAGTAAGTTGTATTTTTGATTGCTTTATACATAAGTGATTCCTGATATCAACAACTTTTGACAAGAAAAGTTCTCTTCGCTAGAAGCATCATAGCTTTTGAAAGAACAAAGGGATTATTAATTGGATTAGCATTCTTTTGTAACTCTATCAGTGACTGGTGAACAACAAAAATGAAGAGAAGTGTGGTCTCTTCAAAAATGAAGAGAATGTGAGATGGAATTTTCATAATACTCCAGAGAAGTGTCAACCAAATATGCCATTTTTGATCAAACTTCTACTTCTCATCTTATAAGAATAAACAAACAACAGCAATAAAAGCACCGACAGTAAATGTGTGGTTCAGATGGGGAAAGGCAGCTACACACTGCAACATTCAGAGAACATTCCGTAGAAACTTTTACTTGGTTTTTATCAATATAAAGAAATTATAGAAGATAAAGAAAGGTATGGAGAAATTTATCACTTAAAAGGAACTTGGAAAGCCAAAGAGGCATTTAAAATAAGAAACATATATTTTATTATTTGTAAAACTTGCTTTAAATGGTTTGGAGGACATAAAGGATGAGGTCATAGACAAAATAAGTCTGGAAAAGAGTAGAAAATTTCAAAAACTGAATACACAAGAACATTGTACCTTTGCCTCCTCTCCAGTGGATTATTGACAACTGTAGTGGTTTAACAAAGAACAAAATAATAGGATGCTATAGCACTTTGTCTGTGTTCTGAATGACTATCAATAAGAACACAAAAATAAACATGTTGATTACTTAGGAAATAGTAATAAACCAATTGCACCATATTAAATGAGGTCAACTCACAAATTGACACCTTACTATTGTTTTCTTATTGTATCAGGAGAACCTCATGAAGTACATATTCAGCTTTAGAATTTAAAAGGCAAATAAACATATTCATTAAAGACAAGAAAAACAAGTGTAAGAGCTAATAAAGGTAAAAGAAGAAACCATTATATTATAGATGATAATTTGATCAAGGAAAGAACTGAATAACTCAGTCTTTCAAAAGTATACTAAGAACAAAAATACAATCAGTTAAGATGAAATATTAATTTTAGTTGCAATAGATATAAGAACTAAAGCAATGAGAAAGCATTTCAAATTACTTACTAGTGCATTAGAATGTATTAACAAGTCTAAATCTTACTGGCATTTCTGAAACAGCCTGTGAGCACATCAAGTTTTTACTTAGAGCGAAAGTCCAAATCAGTTTTAAGATGTTTATTGATCACATAAGTTGTCAATAAAAGCCTTAAAACAGAAAATAAAACAAAAAATATTTCCTTTTAGCCATCTAAAATATAAAAAGGACAGCTTCATATACCTGCTTCTGGCTCTACATCAAATCAACAACTCAATTATGCTGTTTCTATAGCTGCCTTACTCTGGACCACATTATCATATTGATGCTTATATTTATTTGTTTGTTAAAGGTAATGATTTGATGAGGAGGAGACAGCTAACCAACTGCTACCTAAGCATGAGAATCTGACTGTAGAAGCCCACTACCCACTCAAAACACCAGACATGGCAATAAGCTTCTGTATCTTGAGCTCTGGGAGCCAAATTCAGGTAGATGAGATGGCAGCCAGCCAACATAGCCAAAATGGTGAGCTCAAAGTTTAACAAAAGATCTTGTCTCAAGAAAATTAAAATGAGGTGGAGAGAAAATTTAAGAAGACATCTCCATATTATAATCTGGTCTCTAATACGCCCACACAGTGAAGCACACAAATATGATACATACACATGTACACACACACACACACACACACAATGACTTCAATAACTTTTGTCCACTTTCTGTTTCATTCATTAATATTGTTCAAGAGAAGAATATTCAATTTGATTCTATTAATTACAAATAACTCTCAATTTCTTGAAATATTATATTCATTTGTTATATTTATTAAAAATACTTGTATATTCAGTGTACTTTTACATCTATTTTTCTTCAGTTTCACTTATTATTTCTGAAAATCAAAACTAAACAAGGAGAACTCTTCTCAGTGCCATCACTACTGCACAAGCACACCTCCCTATTCTTATGATTCCTTATGACTTGCATAGTCATATGGTTTATATAATACAATGTTGTTTATTGACTACCTTACTTCATGGAAGGAAAACCCTATGAGAAGGGAGCGGAGGCTTTGTGTGTGTGGTTTTGATTTTTATTTGTTGTTTTAATTTTTTTATCTTTATAGCTAAATTTCTAGATTCATACGGATGTTCACTTAATACCTGTTGAAGACCTGCAATGGATCAGTGAGGTCGTGCACACAGTGTATGAATCATCAACAACATGGTTTCTTGCATGTTAATATCGTGTTTCAGCACTCTAAGAGGAAAATCACATGAATCATTCAAGTAATAGTGCAAAAAAAATGATCATTTAATCACAGCATACAAAGGGAAAACAAAGTAAAGACAAGATATAAATCTACCAGTGTCACCACTAACATCATTTTGTCACTGATGAAACAATTAGAGATATTACTTTTGCTTTTCCAAGTTTTAGAAATTAAATTATATTTGACTACAAATGTTACCTAATATAATTCTTTTTTTCATCCAATATACCAAAAATTAAGCTTAATATATTATGCAAATAAACAAGACTGGATGAAATGAAATAACTTGGCAAATTAGAAACTACATTCAACAATGTTTCAAAGATTAAATACCCAAAGCCTGCTGCATGTTCCCAGAAAGTGCAAAGCAATCATATCTCTATGAGTCTATGTACAGCACAATGCTGTGGCATATATTGCAATCCAAACTACAGAATTAATGTTAGGAAATTTGGCTTTAAATCTTGCATTGACTTCCTATGTATGCAATCTTATAGAGATAATTTAACTGATTCTAAGTCTTAGTTTCTTTACCCCAAATATAGAGTTTACTTGTTTGTTGTGAGGTTCAAATATAATAATGATTTGAAAAATACTTCTGCTACCTAATGTTTAAAAAATAAGTATATGCCAAACATGGCAGTAGATGCCTGCAATTTCATCTCCCATGAAGGAGAGGCAGGCAGATCTCTATGAATTCAAAGCCAACTTGTTCTACTGAGCTGTTTCAGGCCTTCAAGGGCTCTATAATGAATCCCTATCTATAAATAAATAAAAAACTTCTTTTATTCTTTAAAATAAATATTTGATAGAAAACTTTGGGCTATAAAAAATAAACTTTAGTTACAGAACACACACACACACACACACACACACACACACACACACACACACACATACACGCATACATTAAAGACAGAGTCTCATGTAATTGACCTTGAATGCCTCATCTCCTTCCCTCACCTCCCAAGTCCTGGGAATATAAGCATTCACCAGCTACACCCAACGCTGTGTAAATATTTTTAAATTAAAATTTCAATATTATTTTAGTATTGCACTAGGTTTTAAATATCACAGAAGATACATTTGTTAGTAATTAAGAGCAGAATGCAAGCATTACCGAAGGCTTTATGTACGGATTTAAGTTTGAAATACAATATCTGAACATATATTATATATCTAATCTCTAGATTAAAAATAAGAGAAAGATAATTTCTGGTGCGGCACATTGATATAAGAAGTTGTGCATGATTTCTAAACTGTCACTTCTCACCTTGAGGAACTAACTATTGACTGCCTCACCCTGCAATCGCATATATTCTTAGGTACCACTTACAACCATTATGATAAATTGTGTCTTCATCCCAGTATGTATAATGTCTAGTTTTCTGTTCCCTAAAATAAGACATTTTAAATGGTTCTTTCTTAAATAATAAATACAAAAGAAAATTACTTAAGATCGAATGTATGTATTTTTCCCTATACACATCAGATCAAGAATATTCATGTGTTTTTAAAAGTATTTGTCTCAGTGATTTAAAGATTGAGACAACTAGCCAAAGTAATCTCTTTGGTTGAAGATTGAGGCCTGCTGCAAGTTAAAACAGGGGGAATTTTCCACTCTACCCTAATGAATGACTTTCCTGGGGCTGAGGATGACATTTAATTGGGTAAAGTTCTACTGTGAAAACATAAGGAATCTAGTTTGGCTGGAACCAACATAAAATTCAAGAGATAGTGACATGTTCCTGTAACCCCTACTGTAAGGGAAGCAGTGCCTGGAGAAACCGTAGAACTCACAGGCCAGCAGGTCTAATCAGTCTGTGAACTCTGGATTCAGACAGAGACATTGTCTCGAGGAATCAAGGAGGAAAGCAAGAGAGAGAGAAACTCTCAGTAGTCAATGATTATCTGTGACTTCTTCATGTACATGCCCACCCAATTGGACAAATACACAAACACATATGCATTCAGTGAATGCACATGCCCACTCATCCTCACATATATATAAGCACATACACATTTAGTACACACACACACATGCAAACACACACACAGAAATGCACACACACGTACACACATGTACACACACATGCACACACCCACACACCCACACCCCCCCACAACCTCCCCACACACACACACACATCTTTCCTTTATACCCTCAACAAATTGGTAATGAGTTTATATACATGAAATTTTTAAAAAATGTTTTCAAAATCATTGAGTTTTTGAAGTTTTCAAATAACTTCTTTCATGACAGGAAGAATTTGTCCATGTATTAATACTGAGCAAAATAGTTACCTTAACACTGCTGACTAGAATATATAGGCCTTGCATGACTGAAGAACCTAATGGCAATAATATACAAAATTATTTGTTCCTAAGAAAAAATAAGTACAGCACTGAGTCAAAATTGAAGTAGGAAAAATAATTCTATAGACATATTTACATTCTTAGGGTTTCCTTTAGTAAGTTATTAATAGATTAAAATGGCCACTTAAGTCATTAATTTCATATCCAATCTTAGCATAGTCTTTATATATACCAACCATCTGACATAACAAAAATGAGTCTTTTTTTTTTTTTTTTTGGTTTTATTCGAGACAAGGTTTCTCTGTATAGCCCTGGCTGTCCTGGAACTCGCACTGTAGACCAGGCTGGCCTCGAACTCAGAAATCCGCCTGCCTCTGCCTCCCAAGTGCTAGGATTAAAGGCGTGCACCACCACCGCCCGGCAAAAATGAGTCTTATAGTAAAATTTAAGAGACATCACTTTGCACAACCACTTTTTAACATTTTTACCCAAACAAACATCAAGCAATTTCTAAGCATCAGTGAATGTTTTCCTGAAGCTGACTTCAGCAGGGAAAGTGATTAGGGGTCTTATGGTTCTGCTGCTGCTGGAGAAAGGTAATCACCTATTGATGAAGGTAAATTAACTCCCTACAAGGAGAAGCTTGCCCTCTGCTTTCTGTTTCAATGCATTAAACCCAAATCTGCAAACTCTCCCACTGATAAACAGGCTCTTGTGATTCAAAGGGACATGCAAAACTTCTAGTAAATTTTCAGAGGAAAAAAATGAAGCTATGCAAAACCAATGGCAATACCAACTCCACTGGACGCCAGTTTATGTGGCGCAAAAAATTCGTGATGAACTGAAAGGGTAAATCAGTCCATCAGAAAACACCTGGAAGTTTGTTTACTTATCTTTTCCTTGGGGCAAATAAATAAATAATCAATCTTACAAAATTGGGAAGACACAGTGTTGTTGACATCCAGTGATAAGCAAAGCTCAAAGTTGATCATGGTCGTTCAATTAAACAACTTTTCCTTTAAAATTTTACCATAAAAAGGGAAAACATGGTGGAAAAAGCTTAACAACAGTTCATGTTAGCCTTAATACTCATTCATTTTACTTGCCCATGAGACAAGGAATTTAAAACTTTTGAAACTTTTCATTTAAAATTGGCATCTAATCTTTCTATACACTTAATCTCACCATGGTAACAAACCACATTTACTTTAAGCTACAGATGGATCTGCTGGTTTGCCTGCAAATCACCAGTTCCTGCACTTCAGCAGTATAATATATGAAGGTTCCAGTTGTATACTCCGTTACCCAAAAGTTTGAGCAATTGTAGTGCATAATGCAACTCTTTGATCTCTAGATTTATTTGTAAACAAAGTCATTATAAAAAAGTTATACAAAGGATTTTAGTGATAAGAGGGACTTTTACATATAGCAACATTGATGAAGAATTTTGCTTCTGCCTTAATAGTCTTGGTTAAGGCTAGACCTTAGTGATCTTTTTTCCAAGAAAGAACACTTGGTCATTCCTTCATACATAATACTTAGACTCTGAATCCACGATTGAGAAAACACCCTCTTGTTCTGTTTAAATACTTAATTCTGTCTTTTGAGAGAATTGTCTCACATAAACTGAGGTCTCTGGATGTGCCCATTTGAAGCTTCCATTGTTGCATGAGATATACAATTATTAGAAGTGACAAGAAGATGATCCTTAGTTGCTTTTCTTTGTTAAACTCCTGCAACTTCTGGTATTCTTTCTTTCTTTCCTTCTTTCTTTCTGTCTGTCTGCCTGCCTTCCTTTCTTTCTTTCTTTCTTTCTTTCTTTCTTTCTTTCTTTCTTTCTTTCTTTCTTTCTTTCTTTCTTTCTTTCGTAATAGTTGATGACAGAACTGCTTCCAGGACTACAAATTATCATAATGCCTGCTACCAGACAGGCAGGTGAAAATAGAAAATAAATTACAGAGTTTGTTAGGTTCTACTTCATTTTTCTTCAGTGTTTATCTACTCTCAACTTATTTTAGAATTATCTTAGTGAATTTCAAAATAAAAACTTCAGGCTTGATTACTCTTAGTTGAGTCCAACTTCAATGTCTAATCAATTGAAATGCACACTCAAAGTGGATTAGTTTAAATAACACAGTCATACAAAATTAAGATAAAATACATAGAGAGAAAAGACATGTATGTGTTGTTTATTTATATGGATGCTGCATCGGTGTATAAACTTCATAACAGCCAATCAAGGGATTTTTTTTGAAAGTATAAGTCACATAATTCAACCTGTATCATAAATCCCTTTAATCTGATTCACTAACAATTAAGCATACCTTTTCTTCATTATTTTAACTGTAAATGATTTATAGGGCCTAGAGAAGTGGCTTAATGATGAAGAACTTGCACTTGTCTTACAGATGTAAGGAATACATTTTTATGGTCTATTTATAATCTGAGATGTGCGTAGAGTATATTACACTTACACATAAGCAAGAGGTGTCAGAACCCTCTTTCCCCTAGCTGGCAGTCTATATCTGCTTATGTTCAAATCTTGATAGTTGGGATGGTATAAAGTCTGCTAAATGTGTAAGCCCACATCCGAAAAGGAAGGTCATCTCAATTCCCAAGTTATTCATTAATCCAGGCTTTTAAAAGAGGAGGACAGCAATTTGGCATGATCTTGGGACTTTAAAAGCATTACCTTGTACTATTCAGAGTACTTGTACTTCTCTGATACTGGCATCCATAATTCAGAAGAGTATATTTTAAAGCTGCTTCACAGTCCACAAACCCAAATAACAAAGAGGACCCAAATGAGTCTGATCGAATCTTTCTCAGAAAGGAAAACAAAACAGATATCATAGATATTAAAGTGGAAGATGTGGGAAGGAGAGGAAAGAGGACGGGGAGTAGCTCTAGGTGGGAATTAGGTGTAGGGAGAGCAAGTGAAAGAACAGAAATCAGGGTAGGGACTTCACAGAAAAAACAGTCAACTAACCTGGACTTTTGGGGGCTCCCAGAGACTGAATCACCAACCAGAGTGAGTATGGACTAGACCTAGCCCTGCCCTGTGCACATAGGCAGTAGATGTACAGCTTGGTCTTCATGTGGGTCCCCCAACAACTGGGGCTGGGAGCTGATCCTGAATTTGTTTCCTGCCTGTGGTTCTCCTTCCCCTAACTGAGCTGCCTTGAGAGAGTCTGGCCTCAGTGAGAGAGGATATGTCTAGTCCTACAGTCACTGACTGTGGAGAGGGGAGTGGGAGTAGTGGAGCATGTGGGTGTGAGGGTGTCAGTATTTGGGGCTGGGAGTTGGGTGTGGGGGTGTGATTGTGGGGGGGGGTAATACTCAGGAGGTGGTCCACCCTTCTCACAGGAGAAAGGGAAGAGGAGAACTGCAGGGGAGGAGCTGCAAAAGGAGGAGCTCAGAGAAGAGGAGGGCTGATATTGAAACGTAAAGTAAATTAATTAAAAAAAACAAAAATAATAAAAATAAAATCTGCTTCATTTTTATAAGTATCAATTTATTATATTATTTTTTCACACAAAGGACACGATAACTTCAGATAAATTTAATCCTCTATCCTCTAAAGGCACCTGAACTGATATACCCATATGACCTTCTATACATAGATAATTTAAAAGTAATGAAAATAAAGTTTGACAAAAAGAAACAAATAAGCAGAATAATTTCAATTAACACACATCCTGAATTATCAATATAAACTAGTAATACTTCCATTTTGTAAATCTCTGACAGTAATTGGTAAGTAATGTTCTTTAGAAATCAATTCAACCATGAAGATTATTAAATTGTGTATCTATAGACAGCCAAAATTATAATGCATAATAACTTTTGTCTCTAGAAACCTTTGTAAGCAATATGTTTTAAATAACAAAGCTATCCTGAATGCATATGCATAAGAGACATAGCTTGACACAACCACATTCATCATGATCATAATTTGTAAAAAGTGACCCTGGTACAAAGCCCTACACTACAGTAAATAATGTCATTAACAGAATCAACAGAATGTTCTATATTAGAAAAGACTGTTTCACTGACATTTGATATATGGAAGCCATTTGAGAAAGCCCAGGAATGTGTGATTGGCCACAAAACTCCTGTGTCTAGCTTAGCATGTGAACCATTTCCTCATTTCTTGGTATACAGGAGCCTCCTGTCCTGCCCAGGATGTGCTTCAGTCTCCTACATCCTTAAAAAGACAAAGTTCACACAATCCTGTGTGTCTTTGCCCCTTGGTCTCTTTCTCCAGTTGCCTGTGACAGCCAGTTTTTCTAGACTTTCCCAAATCATGTCCTCTGAACAGGGAATACTGAAAACATAATGTCTAAGGTCCTCTATTGTCTTCCAAATACTTCTTTCAAAAGCAGAAATTCACGGCAGTAACTTTCCTAGTGACTTTCAGGCTGAATGATAGGTAAATAATGGCAACATAGTAGAGGTATCTCTCAATTAATGGACCAGGAATGGTGGTGACTATGCACACAGTGATGACACACTGCAAAGGTTACAGAAGTAGCAAATTCAGGAAGAAATAAAGCAGCATAACCAAAACCAGAAACAAGTCAAATAACAGTAGAAAAAAGGAAAACTGTCACATTTAACTAGAACTTGACTTAAAAGCAACTGGGATTTTGAAAAACATGTAAGTTGTTTTATTTTATCTTTTCTCTCTCTGACAAAAAAAAGTGGAGTGAAGTTGTAGAAGAGGTATATTAATTTGAAGAAGAGATGCATTTGAAAGGGAGAAATTAGAATAGTGCCAATATTTTTGTTTGATTGACAGTTTGGGTGAAGAACTTTGCAATTTTCTAAACAATATTTCACTGATTACTTCCTCCCAAATGTTTTAAAGATTCTTCTTTAAAGAATTACTCTTAAATTTCTATTTTAGCATTGTAATTTTGAATATGAAAGGGCTAAGAAGAAATTTGGGGTAGTAGAAGTAGAACTTGGAACTAGAAGAATTATCTTCAGAGCAAATACAAAGTATACAGAAAAACAAAAATAATATTTCAGGCAAGTCAGAGCTGGAGATGGGGATGGGATTTAACATGGAAGCCTGGAGTAGAAGCACTAGATGACAACAGAGTTGCAGGACCCAAGAAATGCTCAAACACACGACACTGGGTTCTGCTTGCCACTAACACAGACACCCAGACAGCCTAAAATACAAACACAAGCACATTTATTCATCATGTACTTCTTGAGCCATTATCAAAAGTAAAATTCAGACTAATAAAACACTAATAGCACTGAATTAATTGATCATCTGAGTTTCAACCATCAAGGACCTTAGATACACAGTTTGGAAGGTGTAAATATTTTTATTTCCTCAGAAGGAGGAATGAAATGAAAGTTGAACCCAAGTTGTGTGAATAGAGGGCTTGGGCTGAGCCCAGAGTGTTTCTTTCTCTGTTCCCAGTATCCCTAGACCTATGCCTGGAAGCTTCTAGCCTTCATACAATCTAATCTTCTAAAGTAATATAATCTGGCTTCTCTTGACTTCTGACTGAATTGCTCTGATTGGCCTCATACTAACTTTGGTAATATATTCTAAATGTCTGGCTCCTTCACGTTCTCTGGCTTATTCTCTCTGAGTCTAGCTTGTTCTCTCTGCAACCTAGCTCTATAAAACTGTTTAAGTAAAACTCACTCAAACACACACAGACACACTCACATACATATACACCTTTCCATGTACTGATATTAAAGTAGCCTCTTCTTCCTGTACTGTTTTTGTGATAGTTGGGAACATTCAATCTCTGACTTGTTCTGTCAAATCTTTCTCTGGTTTGCTACTTTGTCTGCCCTTCAATTAAACATCACTTTCAAACATGTCTACTTCCTTCTACAAACAAACTTTACATTCATTGTTAGGTATTAATGGTGTATATGAAGGGTGTGTCTGTATTTCAGCCAGATCATACTGCAATCCAGACTGTACCTGAATCCTAGCCAAATCACCTAGAAAGTCTTTGAGATATGATCCCTTGTCAGAGCAGCCATGTTGCTAGATTAAAATTTCTCTACAGGAATTCAGGTGGTATACAGCCATGAAAAAGGACTAAGATAATCGAACAATTAAATAAAGGAATAAAGAAATGTTAGGAGATAAAGTAATAGTAAAAAAGTAAAAAGGGCAAAAGGCAATATATGATATGCATTTAGAATGACCCCAACTTGTACATACCAAGAAGAGTACCAAGGGTCTAAGATCAGAGAATAGAGTCAAGGTTTTAAGCAAAAACTAAAATTTCCAGGAATACTTGTATCTATTTTCTGACTTTTCCACCACTTGTCTACTGTTCTGATCCAGTGAGAGCCAAGGGGTGATAGATGTATCCTACAGCCACTAGATTTGCTAGTTTCTCCATGGAATTATAATTAAAATGTTTCCATGTTCATGAAGAAAAAATTGTAAACATATATATTATTTAGAACTTATGGCAAGCTAAATCAAAGTTTAATATGGAAACTAAATCCCCTAAGCATTTTTAAAGAAGTTTATGAAAATCTTATACTATGTATTTTTCAGACCTTAAGAAAAATATCCTTGTGATCAGGATAATAATTTTGAAAAAACCAGAAGTACCTTGTATCATAATAAATCCTTGCATTGAGTAACAATGGAGGGAATTTCATTATATTAAATGAAATTGTTTAAGTGAACATTTTAGGAAATGTAGATATGCATGTTCTTACATATGTATTGCCATACCTTCAGGTGTATACATATGGGTATGCATACATGTGCATATATATGCATTCAACTTTAATGTGTCCTTCTGTGTCACCTCTTGCAGTGAGCAGACAGTTTTGTGACAGAGTAGACACAGTTTTATAGCTTGTTGATTTACTTCACAAACATAAAATTGGAAGAAAAGTGTTGATATTTAATGTTACTGGTACATTTGTTAATCTCTGGTCTGGACCAGTATAACAGACATTAAGAAAGTAATTGAGGGGATAGAGAGATGGCTCATTGGTTAAGAGCACTGGCTGGTTTTTCAGAGGGCCCAAGTTCAATTCTCAGCAACCACAAGCTGCTCACAACTATCTGTAAAGCCTGTTCCAGAGACCCCAACTCACCCTCAAACAGACATAGATGCAGGCAAAATACCAAAGGCCATGAAATTTAAAAAGAATGTAAAAAGAAAGGAAAGAAAAAGAGTGAAAGTTTTGGATATACTTTTTCATTAGTTAAAAGTAGAGAAAATGAGAGATGATTTTTGTCATCATTTGGAATAAAATACAAGTGCACAAAGCATTTAATATCTATGAAAAATAGATACACATTCACAATTCTAGTTATATGTAAAGAAATAATAGAAAGCAAGTTTTTATCAGGCATAATTATTTCTATGTACTGTTTTCCAGACTGAAAGAAAAATTGACATCGCCAGAGTCAACCTGACACAGTACTAGATGTTAACATAAGTATACTGTGAAACACTTCTCTAGTAGTTAATTCATACCTGTTGTTCAAATCAGAGATGGACATAAATTAAAATATAACAACTAAAGCATTATCTTTTGGTTTCAACTTCAATCTTATTAATACTTCCCCTTTTAAGGAAAATAATTTTTTTCTCTTATTTGGCCATAAGAAAGAATTGTAAGTCAGAAACGTTGTTGTTGTTGTTGGGGATTTTGTTTTTAGATCAGTTCATAATTTTGCTATTGCTCAATAAGAGACTTTTCTAACCATGATTCTAGAATTTGTCAACTTTCATTTTTTAAAAGAATAACTGCAAAATTTTTAGACTTTTGGATAGATTCCAGAGACAAGATCTCTAATAGGTACAACATAGTGTACAATTAAAATTGTTCAAATAGAATCTGCCAGAGATGCTGACAAACTATGGCCAAGGGAAAGGCAAGGACACGGCGTAATGAGTGCAGAAAACCAAGTATCATTGGCATATAGGTCTTGTTCCTCTAAAAGGGGAAGAACATCAGATTAGTGCTACATAGCACTGGAGAATTATTTACATCCCTGTCTAGCTACAGACCAACACCATTAAAGAGGAAAAGGAACAGTTTGCACTGTAATAGAATTTGGGTTACTAATAAACAACAACAGCAACAATGAAAGCAGAGAGCATTTCTAAAAGATATTTTATTGTTTCTTTTTCAACCCAACCACAAGAGAAAATGGGTAAAATATAAAACAGTGTTAAATGTTGTTAATTTGTAGATTTTCCCATCTAGAAGGGGAAAAAAAAGATTAGTCCATTTTGCTCATGTTTAGTTTTGTTTTCCTTTTCACTAAATTGATGCAAAATATAATATTGAACTAGAACCAAGAGACCAAATGATCTACAAATATGGCTCCAATTCTAACAGTTTATGATCCTCCGTTACTTTCTGATAAAAATAAACATGGAATTTTCAATATATGCAAATGGTGAACAATTTAACTGCCAAACACTACTCACTATAGACAAGAATTATGTTTAAATGTTAAAATATTTTACATTATAATACTAACCATAGCTTCTATGAGAAACAGAGCCAAGCATATTAAAACCATATCTTCAAATACATCACTCCCACAGACACACACACACACACACACACACACACACACACACACACACACACACATACACCAGGCAGGGGGGCAACTCACAAAACTTAAAACTTGAGCTATAAGATCGTGGGTGATTTATTGATTCATCCATGGAAACGTTAAATATCTTTCTTTCAAAGCCCTGCACATAAAAATAAAATCTTGAGGAAAAGGCTTAAATCCTGACCTTTCAATATACTTGTGATTATTTCAATGTTTTCATTCCCTTTTACTTTTCTCAGTGTTCCAAACTAACATTAAGTCTTTTCTTTTTGATACCTATACCAGCTTTTTCATGCAGCATTCTGAAAATCTATCTTTCATTATATATTCCCTGATTTTATCTATTCTCTAGGGTTTTCATTTAGTTTATTCTTTAATATATATTAGTATAATTCACCATTGCAGATAATCAATATATTAATGTATTAGTAACATTTTCTTAGTATTACTATTATTTGGTATTTTAAAATATTTTCTTGACTCTCTCTCTCTCTCTCTCTCTCTCTCTATATATATATATATATATATATATATATATATATACATACATACATATATATACACAAATGCATATATGAGTATTTTTTATTTACTGATTTTAGATATTTGTATATCCTTTAAAATCATTTCTAATAATTAACCAACAGTATGAAAGATATGCTTAAGCAATGTAATTTAATTAGCTAACAAGATCAGTGAAGTGGTAAATTAGCCTGCCTTAGATGAAATATTTGACATGTATCCTCAAAAGACTAAAAGTTATTTCTTAAAAGGCACATCAGTATAGCAGGGCCTTGTGGAGTAGAATATGAAAGCTTGAAAGTCCTTGGTATGAATAAAGTCAAGGTTGTCATTCACAGGCTGCACGTAGCTCTCAGACTTGAAAATATCACCAGAGCAAACTGGTGCTATTTCACCGTGCTACAGATAGACATAAACTGTTACTCAAGGTTTCAAGTTACAGAAGAAAAACATCCAGAAGTTTTTTTTTTTATTTTTGTTTTTAATTAGCATATTTTTTCTAGAAGGCTAAATGTGTTCAGTAATTTAACTCAAAAAGAAAAGTCCGTCTCATACCATTCATGTGAGCCTAAGGATGTCACAGGCCAGATCCAAAGTGAGAGACAGGACCACACTGGCCAGGAGGAACTGTGAGTACTTACAGGGAGGGAAAGGAGTTGTTGTAGACTAGAGCACAGCTCTTTTATAACCATATCCCTTAAAAGAATAAGAAAACTTAGTACCTTAGATATGAAGATGTTTTGATACAGTCTTTCATATATTTTAATTAAAGTATATAGCATGTCCACCCTTTCTGTTCCTCACTCTAATACTCCCATTTATGCCTTCCCTCCAATCTTTCTTATTGCCCCATCTCTCAAATGGATGGCCTATTTTTCTTTATTATCACAACACACACACACATACACACACACACACACACATTCTCATCTATCATACATACATATGATATATATATGTATTATATACATGTGTGTGTGTATATATACTGTTGAGTCTATTTTTGCTGTTCACGTATGTATGTATGTAATTTCAGTGTAAACCACTTTGTATTTAACAACCAATGAGGAATCTCATTCCTGGAATGGTGAATTTTCCTCTCTCAGAAGTCATTAGATGCATGTAGTTCTTTACCTGGGGATAACACCTTCAGATTTTTACCTCTCTTCATTAGCCTGTCTACTGATACTCTCTTTGTTCAGATCATGTTTAGGCAGCCATTTCTATGATTTGCCTTCTCAGAGAGACAATGTGGTCCTCTGGATCTTACAATCATTCTGTCACCTCTTTCTGGATGTTGCCTGAGCCTTATTAGGCTCAGGAGCTTTTTGTGAAGTTGTATCTGATGTGGCTGGACTCCCTACTAGCCCTTGCTCTCCTCATTATGTTCAATATGATTTTCTGTATGCTCTTCATTTGCTCTAAAGAGATCCTTCTTTGGTGAAGTGTGAGACCTACCATTATCTGTGGATATAAGAATAAGTTTTAGAATGTACTTACAACTACCCAGGCTTTAATAAGTACCAGTAACAAGTTTTCTTCTGAGATCCATGATGTTAATAGCCCTGGATATTTAGTTAAAGTTTTAGTAGCAACCTTTCACTCCTGCAAGTGAAACTTTGATTCAGTGGGTTGTGATGTGAGTTCTATTATTTTACCTTTAGAGATGTCTTCTATGGAGGTCAGTGTTCCCATCTCAGATGTTAAACACTATTGACTGCTTATTCCTTGGTAGCTTTCATACTACCTTCTGCTACTATGGAAACTAGACCTCAGGCAGAAGACTTTCAGGTTAAATTAAATCCAAATACTGTGTCCTAAGTGGTGTGATGTTTTCAGCAATAGGGATTTACCTCTGAGAAGGAACCAAGGGCAACATCAATAACATATTATGTTGTAAGTCACTTGGACTAACCTTACAAACACCTAAACATAGATTTCTTATGCCTGGTTCCAATTACCTGTATGGTTTAGGTCCTGGAACCTGACTACTGGTAATGAGGTAGTGAAGAATGGACAGACACCTGTACAGTAAAACTGGGATAAGGAAAAGTTTGATACCTTCAAAATCCATATCCTCAGCATGTTTTTAGGTACAATAGAAGTTAACTAGTCCAAGTAGGATGTCTCTGTAGTCATGTGCTATAAACAAATAGGAGGATGGTATGGTTGCTAATCTTTGCACACACTGGTTACTCATTCATAAACACTTATACTGGAACCCCCAAATAAAGTATTGCCACCCCTCCTGAGAGTGCTCCATATGTACAATGGCTTTGCCAATATCCAATGGGTCAAATGTCTCTAAGCTCTCAATATGGCAATGCCCAAGTCAATAATACCTAGGACTTCATTCACTTAGGACTCCTCCTCCTCTCTACTGGTACTGGGGGTTTTGTTAGTTAGCATACAGCTCTTGTAGCTTACAGCTCAAATGGAGTAAATTCATTAAAATATATAATTATATGTATACACACATTATGTTTTAGGTTAATATAAAATTTTAATTACATGAGATCATATTTTTAATTTCTTAATTTTTAATCCAATAGTTACTAAATTCGTGAAATATAAGCAGTGAAAGTAAATTTGGTGTGAGTTTGTAGACATTTATGATCCCTACTTACTGTCCTGAGCAATCTTAAAATTCATTGAAATTCTGTACATGTTCCCTTGGGGCCAGAACTCTCTTCCCCTTCTATCCCTCTACTTCCATCTCCCCTTCCTTTTCTCTGTTTCCCATCCCCTTTGTCTAAGTCAGTTCTCCTCTCTGCCTCTCTAACACATTCTATTAAAATGTTTTCCACAAGTCACTGAAGCTCTAACACTGAGGTAATTTTTAAGCACCCTAACAATACAAGTCTTTATTGCCCTTATTCACCCTCACTATGTTGAAAGTTCAAGTATGCTAGGCACCAGAGGATCATGTGGGGGTAGGAGGATGACACCGGTCACCTCTGAAACAATGAAGAGGACATAACAAACACAATAGCCTTCAGGAACAAAACATGCTTACAAATTTAAAGGGTATGGGAGCACACTGGGAAAGGATCTGAAATTTGGGATTTTTAATATACTGCATGCTTATAGTTCAGGTAAAGCTTCATTCTTTATTACATTTTTGTTTTACACTATGTAAAAGAAGTTTTTAAAAAATTCCTGGAAAGTTTAGAGCTCAAGAGTTTTAAATATCTCTCAAACAGAAAAGTAAAAGAATTAGAATTTGTTGGTAAAATATTTTGAGGGTTGAAAAATGATCATTATTGAGAAACAAAGAGAAACAGAGATAAATTATCTTTAATTACTAATGATTCTCTGAAACAAGTTATGCTATAATTTATAATGTCCTTCATAAGCACATGGGCTAAGTATCTTGAGCTTGTGACAGAGTAGCTCCCATTATGACATACTGTGCCAGAACAGGCCAAAGGCAAAATTATTTGTTGACCCTGGACAGAAACCACTGGCACTGTGACCCACAATAAAGCTGGCTGTCTTTTAAGGCAATTATCTCAGTTTTCTTCTCACATTGACAGAAAGCTTATTAACAGAAGGCAGACAAGTGCATTTAATAAAGTTCAACATGCCTAACTACCAGAATGTAAGACTTTTTATAGATCTTGCCTTCAACTTAGCCTTTAACTCATTCACAAAGCTCAAATCATGATTTCTTCTAAGTTATCTGAACCACGTCATTATAAAAGCAATTTGGCTTGTTTACTCAGAACTAAACTCAAAATAAAAAATTCAAATGATTAGGCTAATTCAACTGAGAAAACATAAAATTGAACCAAATTTTCAGTACTGTGCTATCATATCTGCAGAAACACACATTTGAATTAATTTTAAGCTCATTTTAAAGGAAAGCATATTTTGTGTGAACTTCAAAGACACTGCTTTGCTGAAGTTTTTCTGGTTAAATACTATTATGCAAAGTAAATAAATTTTGTGTTGCTTATTCAAAATTGCTTTTGCTGACTTTTAAAGTTGTTTAGATTTGAGGGACTAGAGAGATTGCTCAGCAGTTAAGAGTAGTGGTGTATTTCAAAGGACCCAGGTTCAATTCCCAAAACCCAGAGTAACTTACCACCATCTGCAACTCCAGTTCCAGGGGATACAACACCCTCCTTTGTCCTCCAGGAACATCTTACACATGTGATGCACAGACATATATGCAAAAAAATACTTATATAAACAATAAAATATTTTTAAATTTTGCATTCTGTCTGTTCCTATTGATGAAGAATTGAAGATAAATATTAGATATTGATATCTTAACATTAAAAAATTATTACTCAATTCATTTTTATATGGAAGTAGTTTTCAATACAATAAATTGTCACTTGTAGTTTGTTTTAGATACTGCAGTAAATTTATATTAATTCTAGACAGCTACATGCTAATTGTATAAATCAAAGAACTAATCAGTAAAGAATCAGGTGCTTAATTAAAGTAAAGAAAAGCTGTTATTTTCTTTAAATATTTCTAGGGATATAAAAGACTGGACTTTTCTGTACTAACATGGTTTTTATAAGTAGAATTGTTTGTCATTAGTTTTGGAAGATGTTCAATTATTCTCATTAATTACATTAATATTATGTGGTCATATTATGCAGAAATCATAACATTCTGAATTCTATATAAAAATAAAAACACATACTTTTGTGAAGTATAAACAAAACAATAAGTAAAATAATGTATAGTACCATAAAATTTCCTTCTAAGAAGATATGAGAACACAATAAACATGAGAGAGATTTGACTGGGTAACTAAGCATGTCAAAGGTGAGAACTAATTCAAAATTACAGAAATACATTTTTCAAAGTAATAGTACAAAATTTTTAAGATGTATTTTTATCGTGTGTGTGTGTGTGTGTGTGTATTCATGCAGATCTGTGAAAACATACTATCCATGTCCAGCAAGTCCAAAAAAGAATATCAAATTTCCTGAAGATGGAGTAACACATGACTGTGAGCTGCTTGATCTGTATTTTGGGTACCATTCTAGGGTTCTCTAGAAAAGCAGGAAGTGTTCTAATGCTAAGGCATCTCTCAGCACTCTATTTCTCATGTATAAAATCCATTGTGCTGGTGATGTTGGCAAGACAGCAAAGAGTGTGAGGTCAGGGAACATAAGATAGAAGAAGTTCAGAAAACTTCAACTATCATTGAGTTCCTTTGACATCTTTAAACATTCATAGTTAACAGCTCAATGAAATGTGTTTGTAATGTAATAAGCTTAACTTATCTCTTGCTCTGTGTGATATGTAACTGAAAACAATGATTATTATGCAATGAAATTTAAATTGCTAGTTTGCTGTATTACAAAAATATGGTTGAATATTCAAGCAATGCACTTGATTCGTAATGCAAATCCTTGCATCGCCTTTTGATTAAAATTAATTCTGAGTCCACTAACACTGTAATAACATTTAATGTCAATCATTTAAAAATTGTTCTGTGTCGTAAGGGAGAAAAGCTATTATCAAGGCTAAGAATTAGTAAAAGTGTCAGGCAAGTAAATAACCTGTCATATAGCTGTTAATACTGATTAATCTCCAAAGCGCCATTCCTTTCATAAGTGAAAAAGGAATGTAAGGCCCACTGAGCCCTGCAAGCACCCAGAGAGTTTTGAGAGTTGCTGGCTCTTAGCTGGATCTCACTGACACCATCTTTAGAATTAGTTTAAATCACTCTTTGCATTATGAATGTTATTTTACAGAATTCTACCAACATAGAATGCCAACTAACCACAGAAAACAGAAAAAATGGCCTAAGTCATCAAATATAAAATGATAGAAAGGAAACCAGAGAGGTCAAGAAGAGAGGAAGAGAAAGGAAAAGAAGAAGGGGGCATAAGGAGGAAGAGAGGAAGAAAGAAGGAAGAAAAGTAAACTGAAAGAAAAAATGGAAATACAGAAAATGGAAGAAAGGCAGAGAGGGAGAGAGGAGAAAGGAAGGAAGAGGGGAGGAAGAAAGAAAGGAGAACACTTGAAAGTAAATAAACTCTGCAGGATGTGGAACCTGTAAACCCAGAACACAGGAGGGAGAGGCAAGACTTTGAAGTCAGTACTATGAGAATCCAGTTTCAGAAATCCAAGGGCTTAGACCCTTGACTCAGTCACAGAGAACTTTTCTAACTTTTGCAAAGCTCTGACATTTAGCCCCAGTCACACAAAAAGACAAAGGAATTTTTCTACTCATTGAGAAGTTAGCCTATTATTAGGGATAAAGATGAGAGACCATGGAACACTTAGACTTAAATGGAGTCTCTATCAAATCCCTTCCCTCAGGGCTCATGGGACTCTGCAAAGGAGGAGTGGGAAAGATTGGAAGACCCAATAGGGGTGGGGAATGTCAAGGAAATAAGCCCTGAAAACCTAATGCACATGTGAACTCACAGACAGTGGCAGGATGCACAAAACCTGAACAGATCAAAGCCAGGTGTGGTCCCAGTGCTGAGCAGGGAAGGGGACACAAGCCCCCATCCTTAAGCCAGAAGCTATCTCCAATTAATAATTGCTACAAAGGAAACATTAGTTTTCTTCAGTGGAGTCTTAAAAGAGTATAAAAACTGCATTTAATGTCAGGCCCCTGGTCAAGAGTGGGTAGCCAACACAAAATGAACTCAGTGGTATTTGTGAAGGATTTTTTTTTGTTTTTGTGTCTTACATATATATTGCTTATATATTATGGTACTCATTTTGTTTTAATGGATATTCTATCTGTGTGAATGTGTGTGTCTCAGTGTCTGTATGTGCTTCTTACACATTTTTGTCTATTTTTTATATTATGTCCTATTCTGACCTTTTTGTTTTACTTTATGGTATTTTATTGCTGTTATTTTTAGATGCCTGTCTATATTCTAACTAAAGAAGAAATGAAAGAATGTGGATTTGAGTGAATGGAGAAGTAAGGGAGGATCTATGAGACATTGGAGGTGACAAAACTGTTATCAGAATGAATTTGTGAAAAACATCATTTTCAATAAAAATAGATAAGTAGATAAAAACCAAATAAATAAAGAAAATGTAAATAAACTGACAACTAAAAAACCCAGTAAATTATCAGAATTTTATGCTTCAGGACATTATTTATTCCCCCCCTTCCAAATGAAAACTGACACAGACATAAACATTCTGTCTTGCATGGAGGTACCTCCCAGACATTGTTAAATGCAGGAAAGGCATTCTTGACCTATGTACTTTCAGGATGATGGCAGCAAGATAATGGGCTTTGGTCAGAAGGTTAATTATCTGTCTGTAATCAGGAAAGATTTTCTTCTTAAAGATTATAAACGCCATTTATTCATATGTTTTTGTATAAAGTTGGATGTTGTTTTGATATAAGAATAATATTTTATTCCAAAAATTTGAAATATTTTGAAAAAAATGCATGATAAAATAATTTGCAGAGGGTAAGACTTGTTCTTTCTTCACATCTGAGGAGAAAGAATGTGGGAGAATTGGTCTGGTAAATTCTTCAGAAATGAGGAAAATAAAAAGTATCTTTTGTAATGGCAATCACTCCAGGTATTTTTAAATCTGCCCATAATTTTTTTCAGGACTCTATGATGGGAATTCAGAGTGTGGTCCCAAATCTAAGGTAGTAGTTCCACATTACCCTAGAATGAGGTCCCATATCTAAGGGAGCAACTCCACATTCCCCTGGTTTTCTTACCCAGTTCTTTTTTTTTTTTTTTAATTTACATTCCAAATCACTTCCCCTTTCCCGTTTCCTCCCTCCCCGAAAGTCCCATAAGCCCCCTTCCCTCCCTCTTTTCTCCATTCAACCCCCTCTCGTTACTCTGTCCTGGCGTTCCCCTACATCCAGTCTTTCCAGGACCAGGGGTCTCTCCTTCCATCTTTTTAGAAATCTATTGATATGCTGATTGTGTCTAGGGTATTCCGAGATTCTTTTTTATAAGCGAAAACTCACCACTTTCATGTGTTTAAAACTATTGAGGCATATTGTAACTTTACTTCTCCATAGTTGTTTGAAGAGAATGAAGAAAGCCATCTTGAAAAGTGTTAGGTTTTCAAATATAGGAGATTTCAGAGGCGGCACTAACTACCCAGAGACTAAGAGTAAAAGGGGATGGATCCCATTCTTAGGGAATTAAATATAAAGAAATGTTCAATAATATTTTGTAAGTTGTGCATGTATAAATTTTTAGAAGCATGGACCCTATTTCTTTCCAGAAAGTGAAGAATGCCTTGAGAATATATATATATAAAAAAATAACACCTCACAAGAATAACTAGGCATTTGAAGGATATCTCTTAATTTACCTCCTCCAAATATTTTCAGCACTTTGAGGCATTGAACTGATTTTTTTCATCTTTGATATTGCCAGACAAATAACTCACTTTTTTAAAAAATGTATTCAATGTATATTGATCATACACATCCATTGCTTCCTCCTACCAACTCCCCTAGGTGTGCCCATGTCTTCTCCTGGATTTAATGTCCTGTTTTAATTCTTAGTTTTGAATAAATGATATTTTCAAAAGCTTGATATTCCATCTTAAATGGGTTGATTAGGTAAGCTACTTTTTAATAATACCAAAGGTAAATCATATTATTACTGCTCAAGAAGCTACCATTACAATAATTAGCTGGACATGATAGCTCATGCCTCTAATCCAATACTTATCAAGAGGCAGCTATCAAATGAACTCAGATCCAAGTCCAGCCTTGTTTATGTAATGAGTCGCAATCCATCTGAACTATAAAGTGAGACTTTGTTCCACCCATACCCCAAGAAGTATGATTACTGTGTTATATATTGTTAATAAAATTCCTAGATTTCCATACTTAATTTTCATAATTAATGAATCAAAATTTTAAAGTAAGTCATTTATATCTATGAATATGACTCCTTAGTAGTCTTTCATTAGGATATTCATTTAGTCATAAGGTTTCAATGATTAAAAATTCATTAGCAGATTTATAATCCATCATACTCTTCAATTTATAGCTTTGAAGAAGTTGGACTTATAAGAACCAATTGCTTCTTAATGGGAAAACAAACAAAAGCACAAACAACTTTTCCATATTTTATAGAAACCAAGGATGAATACTAATTTTCAGTATATTGAACATCCTCCATATTCAATGTGTTTTTATATACTTACACCCCTGGTCTCATCCTATAAAACAGGGCCCTTTTTGATCTACCTATGAATTTGCTTTCAGATAAGTTCTGCTAAACTTGGCCTTCTTGGATAGGCTGCAGCAGTAACAACCATGAAACATGGCATATGGACACCAAAAACGATATTAACCTCAATAAACAGAAAATCCTCCAAGGCAAAACAAATCAGTTGAGGTTTTTCACAGCAAGTTTCTGTGCTTAGTCTAGACACCCTGTTCTAGGGCTTTTACGGTCACCTCCATTTTGATTTCCAGCCTATCTTGACAGTGAATTCTTCCTGTCTGCCATTCAGAAGATTGGAATAGGAATCCTGCTTAAGAAACACAGATGTCTGTGGGAGTTTGTGCTTAGTCTAACTGAAACTTGTTATGCCATGCTCAGTTGATACTCCTGGGAAGCTTGCTCTTTTCTGAAAGGAAACAGAGAAGAAGTGGATCTGAGTGAGAAGGGAGGTAGGAGTAGGGTTCTGGGAAGAGTGGAGAAATAGGAAACTGTAGATGGAATGTTATATATGAGATAAGAATAAATTAAAGAATAAAAGAAAGAAACACAGATCCTCTGGAACTTGAAGTGACAAAGTGAAGTTTGGACACACCTTAATTAAAACATATCTTAAAAAGATGAGTACACAATTCTCAATGTCACATTTTTACAAGATTTCACCTTCATTATCAGTTCTTAAAATCATACAAAGCCCTGTGTATTCATTGATATTTGCATTCTAAACATGATATGGCTATAAGTGAATATACACTCAAACATAGCTGAACTTTTAGTACCTTCAAAATTAGAGAGCTTGAAAATAACAAATTATGCATTGTATACTTAACATAAAACTAAAAGGTCAACAACACATTCTAAGCATTCTCTTTTGAATTTCAGTGTTTAGAGCAAAGGTTTTAAAAATTATATCAACAAAACACAAATATCAGCAGTTTTAGACATGGGAGGAAAATAGAAGCCATTTCATCTTCTTGATGTTTTTAGATCAATGCTCTGAGGAAATTTTATACATAAAGAGAGAAGGGGGGAACATGATTATCTTTGAAATAAGTTAAAATAAAGCTTTTGTAGGTTCTCTCTGTACTTTTGAAGCTATTTAGGGAAGAGCATGTTCATTACCGAATAATTTCTTTCCTCGTTAATGTCATCAATTTGCTGACACGTTCTAAATGTAGACTCAAAAATTATACTCCCTTTTAGAAACTATTTTATTTTTTCCCTATAGCCCATAGCTTCAAGTCATTCGTGTTTCCCCTCCCTGTTTTGCATTTGCCTCTTTCTCTGATAATCATTGTCCTTAATTCTCACCTCAATAACTCTCAGTCTCCAAGGTTTCATGTTTGTTTTCTCCCTGTCACACTATCCTTCAAATCAATGCCAAAGTACATTTCTTGTATACTGTTTTCATTAAATAAATTCCCTGTCACAAAATACCTGATGTTAAACAGACAAACTATCACCTTTCTCTGTTTTCCAAATTCATGTGATCTAATTTCTCTCCTAAGTAAAACAATTCCCTCCTTATTACACATGCTGTTTCAGAAATCACAAAGGAAGGCTGAACTTTAGAGGACAACCACACATGGCTAGGGACTAGGGGCTGCTTGGGAATTTTTAAGTGAGATCAGAAGCTTAGTTTGACAGATCTTTGTGAGATTCCGACCTTGACCAAAAATCTAATTCAAGTCTTACTTACATTAGAACAAAGCGATGAGTGAATTTTACCAAATGAAACTGGAAAATTAATGGACTTGCTTTTAAATCTACTAAAGATTTTAAATATTGCTTAACATTGATTATTTCAATGGATAAAAGCTTGTGTGTTTTCCTGTCTAATTAGGATGAAAACTGAATGGTTATTTGTAGTTTGTTTTTACATCCTATCCTATGGTTTTTCATCAGGATAAATAATTTATTTTTATTGATGTGTTATTGTCTTTATTCATTATATGTTACCAATATTTTCTTTAGTGTTCCATTCATCATTATCGCTTCTCGGCCTTTTGGCTAAGATCAAGTGTGTTCCATTCATCAAATTATATTGATTTGTTATATATCTATATTTTCTTTCTCTATAATTGCCTTTTCTTTGATATTAATTAAATATCCTGATATATCTTTTATGATTTTATGTTTTATGATTTTTTTCACTGAATCTCACACATTTTCTCCAAAGTAAAGAGAAGTCTCATGTTAAAATATAACTTTGTTTTGCCCATATATAATCTCATGAGGGACCTGCTATATGATCAAATGTTTCTAACATCTCCTCTCTCCCTTTCTTTCTCCCTCTCACTTAATCCTTCCCATTCTCCCTCCCTCCCTTCCTTCTCTCTCTCTTCCTCTCTTTCTTCATCATTCTCTTGTTTCCTATTTTTTTTTGTTCCAGTTATTTTTATTACTACTTTCTTTCACACACTAATTTCCTTCTCTGATTTTCCAGTCTATCTTGTGGATTTATTTATTTTCTTATTTATTTATTTATTTATTTATTTATTACTTTGTTTGTTTTGGCATCAGGTCTCTCTATAAAGCCCAGGCTATCCTAGAACTCTCTATGTAGAACAGCCTGGTATGGTTTACAGAGATCTCTCTGTCTCTTCCTCTGCCCCTGCCACTGCCCCTTCCCCTGCTCCTGCCTCTGATCCTTATTCTTCTCCTGCCCCCGCCCCTGCTTCTGCCTCTGCCTCCATCTCCCGAGTGCTGGGATTAAATTCATGTGCCACTATGCCTAGATCACCTTTATTCTTTAAATTAAAATCCTTAGTCATTAGGGAAATGCAAATCAAAACAACCCTGAGATTCCATCTCACACCAGTCAGGATGGCTAAGATCAAAAACACAGGAGACAGCAGTTGTTGGCGAGGATGTGGAGAAAGAGGAACACTCCTCCACTGCTGGTGGAATTGCAAGCTGGTACAACCACTCTGGAAAGCAGTCTGGCGGTTCCTCAGAAAACTGGGCATGACACTCTCGGAGGATCCGGCTATACCACTCCTGGGCATATACCCAGAGGCTTTACCTGCATGCAATAAGGACACATGCTCCACTATGTTCATAGCAGCCTTATTTATAATAGCCAGAAGCTGGAAAGAACCCAGATGTCCCTCAACGGAGGAATGGATTCAGAAGATGTGGTATATCTACACAATGGAATACTACTCTGCAATTAAAAACAATGCATTCACGAAATTCCTAGGCAAATGGTCAGATCTTGAAAATATCATGCTTAGTGAGGTAATCCAATCACAAAAGAACACACATGGTATGCAGTCACTGATAAGGGGATATTGACCCAGAATCTCGGAATACCCTAGACACAATCCGCATATCAATAGATTTCTAAGAAGATGGAAGGAGAGACCCCTGGTCCTGGAAAGACTGGATGTAGGGGAACGCCAGGACAGAGAAACGAGAGTGGGTTGAATGGAGAAAAGAGGGAAGGAAGGGGGCTTATGAGACTTTCGGGGAGGGAAGAAACGGGAAAGGGGAAATGATTTGGAATGTAAATTAAAAAAAATAATATAAAATAAATAATAAAAAAAAAGAAAAAGAAAAAACAAAAAAATATTATTTGTTTAAAAATATTTCTGTGAATTATATTGAAATTGCTTTTAATTTACACTGGGGAAAGTTTTTTTGTGTAAAATAATTCTTTTCATTTTTATATTGTATTTTCTCCATAATTGAATGAAGCGACTTTGAAAGACAGTAAGGAATTTTCTTGTACCCACAGTTAAATTGCAAAATGTTGTACAATGGAAATGGTTCTAGAATTGTTTTGATTATCAATATCTAAGTGGAGAATAATATTTTAATAACTATTATAAATGTGTCACAGGTAAGTCCTTAGCCTTCTTAATGGACACAGTTTTATTTCCTAACTTGATAAAGGATCATAGCAAAGTATTATCTCTGCCCAATTCTCACTTGATTTTATTTTTGTTACCAGAATGACCATCAGCTCAAAATGTAATGATAGTTTAGTATGCTTATTTTAAACTATGTTGTTCCTTTGAATTTATTCATACACATTATGAGTCCAATTAGGCAAAAATTGACATTGTATGCACCTGCATGTCTTCATTTCAAAGCTATCATTACTTTTCAGATGAAATAAATTAAATGTCCATAACACAATCTGCCAAATTCACCTTCTCTACTCCTCTCAGTTCTGATGTGCAGTGATGTCCAGTGCTATGGGTAACACGGTTCAGAGGTATGTGAAGGAATATCAAGTAGTATTCAAAGGCTGCCTAGCTTTGGGTATAGTCAGAAGCTCTCAGAGATTTTTAAGTAGTTACCTGCTTTATAAAATTCTTTTTCACACAATAATATTACAATATTAGAAAGTGAAGGAGAGAGAAAGAGGGGGAGAGGGAAAGGGAAAGCGGTAGAGATATCAAATAGGGTCTAAAAGCTAGTAATAAAGAGAAAAATTTATCTTTTTGGTAATCAGTTCAAAATCTCCTCTTCCAGTTGTTTGGAAAATTAAATCCAGTGTTTTTCCCTTTGTTTTCTTTTTTTTCTATATTGTTTTATTTACATTCCAAATTATTTCCCCTTTCCCGGTTCCTCCCTCTCCGAAAGTCCCATAAGCCCTCTTCTCTACCCCTGTTCCCCATTCAACCCCCTCTCGCTTCTCTGTCCTGGCGTTCCCCTACATACAGTCTTTCCAGGACCAGGGGTCTCTCCTTCCCTTTTCTTGGAAATCTATTGATATGTGAATTGTGTCTTGGGTATTCCGAGTTTCTGGGTTAATATCCCCTTATCAGTGACTGCATACCATGTGTGTTCTTTTGTGATTGGGTTACCTCACTAAGGATGGTATTTTCCAGTTCTGACCATCTGCCTAGGAATTACAACTCTACCATGTAATCAAGCACAAGAGCTTAGTTCCCTAACTTTTGCTGAGTAGCCACTGTCTCTTCTTCCTTTGTCCACACCAACCAACCTTTGTTAACTGCTGTTCTGTTCTTTAATTCTATAGATTATGCAGGAGTTAAACTGTGTGCTGTTTTCTTTTTTGTTCCTGACTTATTTCATTTATCAAATGAATTTATCATCAAAATGTGCCAGATTTATAGACTTTGTTAGCAAATGACAGAGTATAATTCTATTATGTGACTGGGTGATATTTCATTAGGAATATATAGTACACTTTACTGATACAGTGCTACTACCCTGAGTCCATAAGTAAGATATTGTAAATAGTGCTGCATTGTAATATATCTTCTGACTTTAATGTTGTTGTTGTTTGATATGGTGTCTTTCTATATAGCTCTTGCTGGCCTTAAACTCACAATGCTACCACAACCTCAGTTTTTCATGTGATAGGATTCCAGGAGTGCAAGACCACATTCAGCCAGACTTTTTTTAACATAGTTATATTGACATGCTTTCATTCTTTAGGTTTTTAAAAAATATAACTAATTTAATTAATTAATGATTTACTTATTACATGGTATTATTACAAGGCACGCATTAAAAGTATTCACCCTTTCCTCTCCTCTCAACTCTTTCTAAATCTGTCCTATGATCTGCCCCCCAAGTCCAGCTTTGTATCCTCCTTTGAATTAATGAGTCACCGAGTTTGGTTTGTGCTGCCTGTATACTTATGTGTGTGGAGCCATCTACTAGAGCACAGTAAGTCACCAGAAGGATAACACCCTTAAAGAAAACAACATGTTGTGTTTTCCTGTAATTCTTCAAGGGACTTTTGTGTTCTTCTTGCCCCACAGCCATCAGCTGCAAATGACAACTCGGTTGTGGCTTGTGGCTCCAAAGAACCTCTACTCTTCATTTTGGAATGTCTACTGGCTTGATATTGTACAAGTCATAGGTAGGAAACCGCAGATGCTATGAGTTCATAAGTCCATTTCTTTGACATACCACAAAATGCTGTTTTACACTGGTCCTCCTTGAGTTGTTCTTAGAATCTTTCTGCTCCTGTAAGCCTTCATGGAAATGATACAGATTCCCCACTTGTGGCTAATATAAACTTTCTCTTGTATTTTGACTAGTTTCTTTTTTTTTTCTTTTCTTTCTTGTTTTTTTTTGATTGGATACTTTCATTCTTTGTACTTCAAATGTTATCCCCTTTCCCTGTTACCCTCACTCAAGGAAACCCCCTATCCAAACCCTACTCCCCCTGCATCTGTGAGGGTCTTCCTTCTAACCACTTACCCACTCCTGCCTCCCTGCCCTGGCATTTCCTTACAAAGGGCATTGAGCCTTCACAGAACCAAGGGCCTCTCCTCTCATTGCTACCCGACAAGGCCATCCTGTGCTATAGATGCGGCTGGATGCATGGGTCACTCCATGTGTACTCTTGAGTTGGTGGTTTAATCCCTGGGAGCTCTGTGTGGTCTGGTTGATTGATATTATTGTTCTTCCTATGGGGTTGCAAACCCCTTCAGCTCCTTCAGTCCTTTCTCTAACTCATAAACTGGTGAACCAGTGCTCAGTCCAATGAATGGCTGGGAGCATCTGCCTCTGTATTTGTCAGGCTCTAGCAAAGCCTCTCAGGAAACAGCCATATCAGGCTCCTGTCAGCATTCACTTTTTGGCATTGGCAGTAATGTCTAGATTTGGTGTCTGTGTATGGGATGGATCCCCAGGTGTAGCAGTCTCTGGATGGCCTTTCTTTCAGTCTCTGCTCCACACTTTGTTACCAAATATCCTCCTGTGAGGAAGCATCCACGCTTTGGTCTTCTTTCTAGAGTTTGATGTGGTCTGTCACTTGTATCTTGGGGTTAATGTGGTCTGTCACTTGTTATGAGCTTTGGGGTTAATATCCACTTATCAGTGAGTGCATACCATTTGTGTTCTTTTGTGACTCGGTTACCTCACTCAGGTTGATATTTTCTAGCTCCTTCCATTTGCCTAAAAATTTTATTGATTTTAATAGCTGAGTAGTATTCCATTGTGTAATTGTACCACATTCTCTATATTCATTCCTCTCTTGAGGGACTTCTGGGTTCTTTCAAGTCTCTGGCTATTAAAAATAAGGCTGCTATGTCTGGTGTAAATCTGATAGATCTGCCTTTATATTTACTTGACCTTTTTCCCTTACTACTTTTAATATTATTTCTTTGTTTAGTGCATTTCGTGTTTTGATTATTATGTGACAGGAGGAATTTCTGTTCTGGTCCAGTCTATTTGGAGTTCTGTAGGCTCCTTGTATGTTCATGGGCATCTCTTTCTTTAGGTTAGGGAAGTTTTCTTCTATAATCTTGTTGAAGATATTTACTGGCCCTTTAAGTTGGAAGTCTTTGCTCTCTTCTATACCTATAATCCTTAGGTTTGGTCTTCTCATTGTGTTCTGGATATGGATTAGAAGCTTTCTGCATTTTGCATTTTTTTGACTGTTGTGTCAATGTTTTCTATGGATAACATGGATACTTCTGCACCTGAGATTCTGTCTTCTATCTTTTGTATCCTGTTGTTGATGAATGCATCTATGTTTCCAGAGTTGTCTCCCTTTGTGATTTCTTCATTGTTTCTACTTCCATTTTTAGATCCTGGATGGTTTTGTTCAGTTCCTTCACTTGTCTGTTTGTGTTTTCCTGTAATTCTTCAAGGGATTTTTGTGTTTCCTCTTTAAGGACTTCAACCTTTTTACTCATGTTCTCTTGTATTTCTTTAAGGGAGTTATTTTTGTCCTTCTTGAAGACCTCTATCATCATCATGAGATGTGATTTTAAATCCAAATCTTGCTTTTCCGATGTGTTGAGATAACTTGGGATGGCTGCTATGGGAGAACTGGATTTGGATGTTGCTTTGGTTTCTGTTGGTAATGTTCTTGTGTTTGCCTTTCACCAGCTGGTTATCTCTGGTGTTAGCTGGTCTTGCTGTCTCTGACTGTGGCTTATCCATCATGCAAGTCTGTGCATCAGTACTCCTGGGAGACCAGTTCTCTCTGGGAGGAATGGAGAGCTGTAATACAGGGTCAGCTCAGGTGTGCAGACAGAAACCTGTCCTCAGCTGATCCTTGGTTCCTGTGTCCTGATGGCTCTGAGCAGGTCCTTCTTGAGCCAGGAATTTGAAGAGAAGTGGTGATCTTACCAGTACATGCAGGTGTGTAGGCACTCCTGAGAGACCATCTCTCTTGAGGACATATTTGTGTATTTAACTCTGTGGGCCAGGATCAGCTCTAAGCACAGAATGAAAGCAGAAGACTCCTATCTCAGGCTACCCGTGGGTTCTTGTGTCCTCAGGGTTTTGGGCGGGTTCCTCTGAGAGGCTGGAGTGGTCTTACCTATGCCCTCAGGCCTCTCAGAACTCCTGGGAATCAAGCTATCACCCTGCGCCACCTGGGTATGGAGCCCTGCGGCAGAGTGGTGCATCTTTTGGATATATAACCAGGAGGGGTATAGCTGGGGTCCTTGGGTAGCACTATGTCCAATTTTCTGAGGAAACGCCAGATTGATTTCCAGAGCGGTTTTACTAGCTTGCAATCCCACCAACAATGGATGAGTATTCCTCTTCCTCTAAATCCTCACCAACATTTGGTGTCACCTGAGTTTTTGATATTTTGATCTTAATCATTCTGACTTGTGTGAGGTGGAATCTCAGGGTTGCTTTGATTTGCATTTCTCTGATTACTAAAGATGTCGAACAGGGTTAGCTGTATTACAGAACAATAGAGATAAAACCTGTAAGGTACTGGTACAGAGATTGGAAGGTAGATAAATGGAATAGATTTGCAGATCCAGAAATGAACCCACACACATATGGTCACTTGATCAAAACTTAGTCAAAACTAAAGAGCTAAAACCATCCAGTAGAAAAGAGACTGCATTTTCAACAGATAGTGCTGGTTCAACTCGAAGTCTGCATGTAGAAGAATGCAAATCGATCCATTCTAATCTTGTACAAAGCTCAAGTCCAAGTGCATCAAGTATCTCCACAAAAAAAACTAAGTACACTGAAGCTAATAGAAGAGAAAGTGGAGAAGAGCCTTGAACACAGGGGTGCAGTGGAAAATTTCCTGAACAAAACACCAATGGCTTATGCTCTAAGAACAAGAATCAACAAATGGGACTTCATAAAATTGCAAAGCTTCTATAAGGCAAAGGATACTATCAATAGGACAAAACAGCTACCAACAGATTGGGAAAAGATCTTTACCAATCCTATATAGGATAGAAGGCTAATATCCAATATATATATAGAGAGAAGTCAAGAAGTTAGACTTCAAGGAACCAGATAACCCTATTAAAAATGGGGTACAGAGCTAAACAAGGAATTCTCAACTGAGGAATATTGAATGGCCGAGAAGCACCTAAAGAAATGTTCAGCATCCTTAGTCATTAAGGAAATGCAAATCAAAACCACCCTGAGGTTCCATGAAACTAGAAACACTAGTTTCTGTGTTAATCACCAACTACTGCACAAAGAAACTTCTCTGATTAGTTCTCAGAGAAGCTCTAATCTAAGAATACAGAGACACAGATTTAGAAAGCAGCTTGGAACTATATTCATTTAGCAAAATAATGATAGTAAGTTTACTTTTGTATCCTATGCGTTCTTAAACCATGGGTTCTTTGTCACATGTGCAATACCAAACATGTGCATTCTCTTGTGAAATGGAACTTAAATCTAATCAGAAAGAAATTTTTAAATTATTTTTTATATGTGTGCCTATATTTGAACGAATACTGCACCTATAAGTGTGTCATGCCATGCTAACATTATTGAAGATCACAAAGTTCCCAAATGGATGAAAAATTTAATATTGCTTTTGTTTCTCAGCATCCTGTATTGTATCTTCTGGTATTTGAAAAAGCCAGCATTGAGGAAGCTTCTTAGTAAATACCAACTGGATTTATCCATGTCCCGTATCTAAAGTGTGTAGTTAGTATTTTCACCAGCAGGGGTTTCAATCAGATTATAGAGAATAATGAAAAACAATGACAACAGCCTGAATTGTTTGAAAATGGCCAAGAAACCCCAAGCAGCGTATATACTTGGCTATTTACTAAGCAAACTATGGCTTCAGAGAGGACCATTATGTCCCATATAGGATAACTCTCTCTACTCCCCCCCGCCTCTCTCTCTCTCTCTCTCTCTCTCTCTCTCTCTCTCTCTCTCTCTCTCCATATATGTGTGTGTGTTATGTTATGTATATATACATATATTATGTATGTATTTTTCTATAAGATTCATTACATACATACATATTATATACATGTATATATTTTTACACACACTGAATGGAGTTGTCATTACTATATATACATCTATATATAGATATATCTATATATACATCTATAAAATATATACATCTATAAAAAGAATCATATAAAATATTTCAACATTACTTTTCCAAACACTCTTAGTGTTAGTTATTCCTCATCCTATGACTTATTCTCCCATCCTTTTTTCCATTAAAACTTCTCTACATTATTTTCCTTCATATTATCTGTGTTTTACAGGTCTTCTATTATCTCCCCTCTATTAAGATCTTTCTTCCCCTTCCACATCCATAGTCCCTAGATGTTGCTCAAAAAACTAGAAATAGATTGATCATATGACACAGCTATGGTACTCCTTGACATATATAATGAAAGGGTTCTATTTCCTACTACAGAATCTCAAATTCACTCATGCTCATTACTTCTCTATGTACAACATAGTTAGGACATGAAAACAGCCTAGTTGTGCATCAACTAGTGACTAAATAATAAAAATATGACAGCCATGTAATATGTAGTTTTATTCACCTGTAAACAAAAATGAATTTATTAAATTTTCTGGTAAATGGACTGAAGTGGCAAATAATGAAGAAAATAATATCAGCCCAGAAAGAAACACATTGCATGTTTCATTAGAGGATGATCCTAGTTCTGAATCTTCACATCTGTGAGTTGAACTTAAAGTACCTGTAAAATTCAAGCATCTACTGCCTTTTTGAAGGATTGTTTTCCAAATAAATTTCTTATTACCACATATTGGCTCAGGATATATGTATAGAAAACTCTAAGACATGTCAACATCTTAAAAACCCCTATATTATAATATTTAAATCATGTTATGTAATGGTTTCCTTAATGCATTTATTTGAAATAGGTATTTGGCTTAAAATAAATTCTTGACTGGCCATAAATACCAGTTCTATGGGGTTACACTTTGTTTATTAGTTTTAATTTCAGTTTTCATAACTGCCTATCCCATCTTTTCATATTCTGTTTTTCAATATTTATGGAATGGAATGGAATGAAATGGTTAGTTAAATGGTTGATTTGTATTTGAATCAATATTGAAAGAACAAACTAACCAACTCCATTCAGTAACTCATTATTAGAGCTCATATCTGTTAGGCTCAAATGTTTGTTTCTCTTCACAATTCATATGAAACCATTATTCTTCAAGATGATGATATTTAGAGCTTGTTTTATTGAAGATAATTGTATCATAAGGCCCTGGAGAACAGGACTTGTCCATACAACAGAAACTCAGCAATGTTTTTATCATTTCTCCCACAGGAGGATACAGAGAATGATACCATCTTTTCTCAAAAAAAAAAAAATGGGGGGGGGATCTCACACCACATCTGTCAGCACTTGGCTTTTGACTTGTTTAATCTCTAAAGCTGTGGAAAATAAATCTTTATTTGTTAGCTGCCTGGTTTATGACATTTGCTTACAGCAAAGCAAAAACAACATTGGACATGAACAGCCAAAATGTAACTGATTGTAAACCTTCTGGGGATTCTAAATGACATTATGAGAGTATACACCCATTATCTGTGTATTTCTTTATCTGTCAATGGCTGCAGCAGATGCAGCCCAAACTGTCACTTAGTATAATTATTCTCTCCCTAAGAGCATAACAGTTTAAAAGATTAACCACAACTAAGAGGAGCCTCCTATCTAAGTGACTAATAAACCTGGATTGGAAAATACCTCAGAATGACACTGCTCTTAAAATCAGACGTGTACCATTCTAAAAATAATTTTATAATGTATTCTTCTAAAATAAATCCACCTCAGAGAAACTAACTTTCTGAGATTACTCTAACAAAAAAATCTTTGGAGTACATAAATTTGGTAACAGTCAACATTCCCAATTCATTTCCTCTCTGTATTATTGTAATATTAATTTTTCCATTGGGTTTCCTCTATTTAGTCTCTGCTTCTTTTTCCCTGTGTATATTTCCTCTCTTAAAAGGAGTGTGGATGTTTCTAAAAAAGATAAATGGCTATTAATTATCTTCTAGAAGTATTAGTTCATGTTTTTAATCTTAAAACATCATCGGCTCCAGGAATTAAATGCTCTCCATTAACAAACTGCAATATTATTTGAGGTGGATGGGGCTCCTTTTTTTTATTAGATATATTCTTTATTTACATTTCAAATGATTTCCCCTTTCCTGGATCCCCCCCTCCCTGAAAGTCCCATAAGCCCTCTTCCCTACCCCTGTTCCCCAATCAACCCTTTCCCGCTTCCCTGTCCTGGTATTCCCCCAAGCTGCTGCATTGAGCCTTTCCAGTACCAGGGGCCTCTCCTTCCTTCTTGGGCATCATCTCATATATGAATTGTTTCTTGGATATTCCAAGCTTCTGGGCTAATACCCGCTTATCAGTGAGTGCATACCACGTGTGTTCTTTTGTGATTGGGTCACCTCACTCAGGATGACATTCTCCAGTTCCACCCACTTGCCTAAGAATTTCATGAATTCATTGTTTTTAATAGCTGAGTAGTATTGCATAGTGTAAATATGCCACATTTTCTGTATCCATTCCTCAGTTGAGGGACATCTGGGTTCTTTCCAGCTTCTGACTATTATAAATAGGGTTGCTATGAACATAGTGGAGCATATGCTGGGGAATTCTCTGGGTATATGCCCAGGAGTGGTATAGCAGGGTCCTCCGGTAGTATAATGCCCAGTTTTCTGAGGAACCACCAGAATGATTTCCAGAGTGGTTGGACCAGCTTGCAATCCCACCAGCAGTGGAGGATTGAAGGCAAAGGACACTGTCAAAAGGACAAAATGGCAACCAACAAATTGGGAAAAGATCTTTACCAACCCTATATCCAACAGAGGACTAATATCCAATATATATAAAGAACTCAAGAAGTTAGACTCCAGAGAGCCAAATAACCCTAAAAAAAAAAAAAGAAAAAAAGAAAAAAAAAATGGGATACAGAGCGAAACAAAGAATTTTCACCTGAGGAATATTGAATGGCTGAGAAGCACCTAAAGAAATGTTCAATATCCTCAGTCATCAAGGAAATGTAAATCAAAACAACCCTGAGATTTCACCTCACACCAATCAGAATGACTAAGATCAAAAACTCAGGAGACAGCAGGTGCTGGGCTCCTTAAAGTCCTTACATCAAGCTCCTAAAGCCCCCTCACTTACCTGATAAAAGACTGTTTTGTCTTCCAACATAGAACCTGTGTTCAGCCAGCAGGGCTAAATAGAAACTTTTTTTTCAAAATGACCCTAATCAGAAAATTAATTTTACAGATTTCTAGTTGCAAGCACACTCTAAAATATGGCAGAATGACCAATACTAAATATATATTTTAATGGCAGAAGCTTAGAAAAAATTATAAGCAAAAGACAGCATTTAGATGAGTTCCTTGAGGAAAAGATTTAGATTTCTGCATCATGATATGTGATTTTCATAGTAAGCTGAATTGTGTCTCTTCTGAATCAAACTTCCCTTACAAACATCAGTAGCACAATGGTTTGGACATGGGGAGTTAAGCTTACATCAACTGATATGAAGAAATAGATGAGCTAGTGTAACTTCCACTTGCAGAATTTTTTTCTCAAAATTTTCAAGTATTAAAAATGAAAAGGCTAAGGAGGAGGGTGATCCTATAAAAAGATCAGCAGTCTCAACTAACCTGGACCCCGAGATCTCTCAGAAACTGAGACATCAACCAGGCAGCATACATCAGCTGATATGAGGCATATAACACACATACAACAGAGGACTGCCAGATCTGGACTCAGTCAGGGAAGATGCATCTAACCCTCAAGAGACTGGAGGACCCAGAGGTGGGGAGGTCTGTTGGGGCGGGGGCGGGAGGCGGGGGGAAGAGGTATTGGATGTGGAACAGTATAGTCAAAGAGTGGACCAGGAGGGGGATAAAGTCTAGACTCTTAAAGAAGATAAAATTTAAAAATAAAAAATTTAAAAAATGAAAAAAAATGAAAAGGAACCTAGTTTACTTTTTTATTAATTCCTATAAGGAAATTAAACCATGGCTGGGTTTCCTGTTTTTAACTGTGGTTATGTATTTTGCACCATTTTGAATAGGGCCGAGTTATAGATAATCAATAATAGAAGTTGCTGAGATGTAAACCGTCACATTACAGAGCCATTTTTCAAACTGCATGGTTTTAATTTCTTTCACACCATAACAATCTAATTATAACTGTAACTACCTACAGGGGGACATTCTAAAATGTAACTTCATACCATCATATAGCCTTTAGAAGTCTTAGTTAAATTATGATGAGATGAGATAGTATCTTTAGACAGTGTGATCGTAGAACCTGCACAAAGGCAGGCACTAAAGGGCTTCCTAATTTAAGCAGCCATGAATTTTCTTCCCGTGATTCATGAGAAACTTATGAGTGACTAAACAGAGAACTAGTAGCCTTGGCATTCCTGGCTTTACTTACTATTATTTTAGTATTATTTGCATAATTCTAAATAATTTGTTCACTTATATTACCAAATATTTTACTCATTGCCTTAAATAATTCTTAGTTAATGTTAGCAAAAATTGTAACTTGCCCTTTGTTTACACGTGCAGAAGTGAACAGAACAGGTGAAATACATTGCTGATGCTCCCTCTATTCTGTAATCTCTCTGGGAGGATAATAACATATAAAAGTACTTTTTATGTTGAATCAATTTTCAAGTTAAGAATAGAATTCGTAGGAATTTAAACCATGACTTTGGAGAGTTTCTACTATGTGGAAATTCTGAGTGTGATCTCTCTCTCTCTCTCTCTCTCTCTCTCTCTCTCTCTCTCTCTCTCTCTCTCTCTCTCTCTCTCTCTCTCTCTCTCTGTGTGTGTGTGTGTGTGTGTGTGTGTGTGTGTGTAATGTAGAAAACACCCATACTCTTGATGGTTTGGCTAAGGACTTTAAGAAAATATAATCCAGACTTCTAATTGTTTTTTAAACAGTGCCTTTACTTAGGCTCACTGAATCACAGAAAGCCTAATTACATCCAATTTAACTGGAACTTTTGAACTATCAGGGTGCTTCCAAAAAGAAGTAATGCTAGGAAAAAAAAAAAACAAAAACAACAAAAAAAAAACAAAAAAACTTCTTTAGCTGAGAAGTTGATGACTTCATTTCTACTCTTAATTCTGTCATTCTTTGGCAGAACACCTGTTATTTTTACCACTAACGCAGTCACAATTTGGTCACTTTTCTTCTTAAACGCACTCATTTTAGATTACTACAGTAACTTTTACCCTCAGAAACTAAAAATCAAACAACAATCATACAAAGAAACAACAACAAACAAATTATGTTTCCGTTACATATAACACAGTTAAATGACCTGATAATGACACTAAAAAATAAAGAGTTGCTAAATACTATGATCTGTCTCTCACATTTCAGTTACTTCGCAAAAAGAGTCTTTGGAATAAACATACAAATTTTTAATATGTCTTTTATTATAAAAGCATTATTAACTATTTTTTAACCAATTGTATTTCCTCTTAGAAAATGTGTTGTTTAAAACAAAATTAAATTGTTTGGGATGATTTAATGGGCAGCTCTCATCCTACTCAGCCACTTTACTATCTTCTTTTTTATCTTTTTTTCATTTTTTTATTAAATACATTCTTTATTTACATTTCAAATGGTTTCCCCTTTCCTGGTTCCCTCCTCTGTGAAAGTCCCATAAGCCCTCTGCCCTCCCCCTGTTCCCCGTTCAACCCCCTCCCACTTTCCTGTCCTCATATTCCCCTACTCTGCTGCATCTAGCCTTTCCAGGACCAAAGGCCTCTCCTTCCTTCTTCTTGGGCATCATTTGATATGTGGATTTTGTCTTGGGTATTCTGAGCTTCTGGGCTAATATCCACTTATCAGTGAGTGAATACCACGTGTGTTCTTTTGTGATTGGGTTACCTCACTTAGGATGATATTTTCCAGTTCCACCCATTTGCCTAAGAATTTCATGAAATCATTGGCTTTTTTTTATTATTATTTATTTTTTTTAATTTACATTCCAAATCATTTCCCCTTTCCCATTTCCTCCCTCCCCGAAAGTCCCATAAGCCCCCTTCCCTCCCTCTTTTCTCCATTCAACCCCCTCTCGTTTCTCTGTCCTGGATTGTGTCTAGGGTATTCCGAGATTCTGGGTCAATATCCCCTTATCAGTGACTGCATACCATGTGTGTTCTTTTGTGATTGGGTTACCTCACTAAGGATGATATTTTCAAGATCTGACCATTTGCCTAGGAATTTCGTGAATTCATTGTTTTTAATTGCAGAGTAGTATTCCATTGTGTAGATATACCACATCTTCTGAATCCATTCCTCCGTTGAGGGACATCTGGGTTCTTTCCAGCTTCTGGCTATTATAAATAAGGCTGCTAATGAAATCATTGTTTTTAATAGCTGAGTAGTATTGCATAGTGTGAATATGCCACATTTTCTGTATCCATTCCTTCTTTGAGGGACATCTGGGTTCTTTCCAGCTTCTGACTGTTATAAATAGGGCTGAGAAAGAGGAATACTCCTCCACTGCTGGTGGGATTGCAAGCTGGTACAACCACTCTGGAAATCAGTCTTGCAGTTCCTCAGAAAACTGGGCATGATACTACCAGAGAACTCGTTATACCACTCCTGGGCATATACCCAGAGGATTCCCCAGCATGTAATAAGGACACATGCTCCAATATATTCATAGCCACTTTACAATCTTAACCATGCTTCTTTCCTCTCCTTTACTGAAAGACAGATTACCGCAATGACTTAGTTCTGTTTTATTTACCTCCTGTGTACATCTTTATTGTCTAGAATTGGGAGGTCATCAAAATGGCAGACATGTTACCCCTTGCTGAGGAAAACTATCATTTTTGACAGGAGAAAGCTACTTGATGTTTCTTACACATGCATATCTAAAAAGATTAGTCAAAATTATACTCTCATTTGTAAATCTGGTTTTCAATGTGATTTTTGATGACAAAACTCTGTTGCCAACTTATTTCCAGTACAATAATATTTTTATTGCAAAGGCAGACATGTATCAGTGACACCATCTTTTGTAATAAATTATTTATTAGTCTTATTTTAATTCAATTTACATTCTTCTGTATTCTTACATTTGTGAATAAACAAATTTTATCAGCAACACACATTTTTAAATAATGAACTGAGCCCTAACCCTCACCTAAACACTGAAATCAGAGAAGATGATACAGGAAATGAAAGTTGTAGGTCAATCACTTTCCTCCATAGCACTGTATAAATTTTCAACAAAATACCAGTAAGTTAAAATTAACATTTACTGAGAAAACAACACTCTTCCAGAAAGTCAGCAAAGCATCTTAAAATGAATTACCTTGACCTACCAGTATATCACCAGACTGAAGAGAGCAACATGTCATCAAGTCAACTGCCAAAATACTGTATCAACTTATGATTTCAAAAAAACCTGCATATAACTAAGAATAATGATGAGCTTCTCCAATTTGATGTTTTAGATTTGCAGTATGTTTGCTGCTAATAGTTACTTAACAGTAAGGAATTATACACTGTCTGCTGAATTGTGAACAAGATGAGGATATTCTCTCTCATCACCTACTATATACTCTATAAAAGTCTTAAGTCTTTCAGTAACAGAAGAACATTTATATTGGTGTAAAAAGAAAACAAGACTTTTTTCACAAGTACAGATCAAAGGCTCATCATCCCAAAAGGATGCTAAAACTAATAGGGTTAAAACATTACATGATACAAAATAAACATCAATTGTTTTCCAGTTCTGGTAATTTCATTTTATAAACATTAAAAGCACCACTCAAAAATAGAATAGGCAGAGATTGAATAATCAATGCATGGTACCTTTGAATTTTCTTTGTAAAAATAATCAATAATCTTCATAAATGGAGACATTAGAAGTAATAGTTTCAAAAGGAGAATTATTTTCAACTTCATCTATAGATTCATCAAAATCCTACAATATTAAGTATACACAAATGAAAATGTTGTGGGGAACAGTTATAATAGAGAAGAAAATGAAAAATGCTGGAGTTTGAAGACTGCAATTGGTGTTGAATACTAAAGACAGTGGTGAAAGGACACATCCATGACACAGGCTAGAGTCTCTAGTACTAATGGTTATGGTCCTCCCAAGTTCACATGTTGCAATGCTTATGTCTTTTTCTAAAATGAGTTTACATGTCGATAAATAGAAAATGTGATAGGTGTCCTTATAAAGAAGACCCTTTATAAGCCTGAGATGGACGAGTTGCTAACATGTTTGCATCAAATCAAAAGAACCTTAGTTTGAGTCCCAGGCATCTATATTAAAATCTAGGCCTACTTACATGTCTATTAGATCTTGGTGTTAGGAAGGTAAAAATGAAAAAAATGTTTGGTGATTTCTGGACAGTACTCATGCTGATTAGGAAAGTTTCATGTTGAAAGACCTCTTCTCAATAAAAAATAAAATAAAAAAATGTAAGAAAATAAAATACATGGACAAAATTGGATGAAGACACCCAACATGGATATCTGTTCTTCACATGAATGTACAAATACACACACATACAAATGTACATGCACACACACAGATACTCCACTGGGCAAAATGTACACACATACACAGAATAACCAAATAAAATTCAAAATTATAAATATTTTTGAAAAAGATATAAAAGAAAATGTAAATGATCTTGAGCTTAACAAATTTTAAATTTAAGTAACATTAAATTACCAATAGCCTGATCTGTGGAAATACTAATTAAGTTTCTATTAAATGAAAAGCTCTTCCTTGCAAGTTACATTAGGAGAATATAAAGGCAAATAACAAACTATAAACACATTTGTGAAAGATATATCTAATTAAAGACCTATAAAATCATAGTAAGAACTCTTAAGATATATAGATTCTTCTCCAAAGAAGACAAATAGAAAACAAATCTATAAAATATACAAAATAATATTTATTAGTGAATTCCAAATAAGTACAATGACAAATTTTAAGTCCATACTTTGTAGACTTGCTAAAAATCCAAAACTTAACGCCATCCATTGATAATGAGCAGATAGACTGACAGAAAGACACTTCATAGCTAGCAGGGGTACAGAATAATATGGCTGTTTCACAAGACAAGTTTCCTAGAGAATTGCATATAGCATCTATTTAAAACTTGGCTACTACATCCCTAGGAATTTATCTAAGCAAATGCAATAATCCCCTAAGTTGTGTGTCAGTTTCTTTTATACTGTGGTAACTGTATGTAAGAAACCACTTAAGGATGAAAAGTTTATTTCAGATCATGGTTTCATAGTTCATCATTGCCCAGAATGTATCATGGATGAAGCACCATAGTACATGGATGCAGAAGCATGTAGTGGTTCTTCACAACACTGCAGAGTTAGGCTGGAGTCGGCATTCAGGCTATTATCTCCAATGATAGCTCATAGACTCCAAATTTAGTATGGCTCCACAACCTCCCAAAGAAGACCACCACTTATGGACAAATGCTCAAAATACCAATCATAAGAGCATAAGAGTTGTTTATTTGCATCACACATTAAGAGAGTATTTTGAGTGCTTTATGATAAAGCTATTAAAAAGATTCAAATAAAAGCTATAGAAGCTGATACCAGCAAAAGAAAAAAAAAATCGCCTATAAAACAGCACTTCAACTGACACCTAGATTTTAGCCAAGCGAGATTGTGTTACATTGATGCCCTAGAGAGGTGTTAATAAATTTGTGTTATATTAAGCTACTAATTATTTTTTGCAAGATCAAGGGAAAAGTAATACAGTCATGGACAATGAGATCATATTGCTGAAATGCAAATGAACAGAGAAAAGGTTAAAATGATTGTTAAAGACAAGCTCTGACAATATGTTTAGAAATTCAAGAAGAGGATGTTGGGATGGTGATGAGGTAAACCAAGTACGTATTCACATATATTTAGCAGATGAAACAAGACAAGCTCCAATAACTGCATCTGCATACATACATAAATACATCCATCCATCCATACATACATACATACACACAGAGAGACTGACAGACAGACATATATCTATTCATACACTGAATGGAGAGAGCAAAGCTCCAACTTTAATTTCTCTCCCACAGTCTATATATCTTATTCAATTCTTTCATGGATTATAAAAATTACATTGTGATTATATTCTTTCTTTTAGTGAATGATCATGAAAAAATGGTATGTTCCCTAATATCTTTAAATAAACATTTTTTGTTTTGCAGGTAAAGAAAACAAATCATTCCTAAGAACCCCCATGCATTTATATAAGCAACTTGTTACATACTGACAAAGTGAAAGCAAGCAACTTAATTTTCTCAGTCAGTTCTCTTTACCAGCAGGCTGCAATTTGCAGTCATAAAGAATCAATTATTGCATTATCTTAAAAAATAAACTTCTAAAAAATCTTGAGAAAGTTAAAAATCTAAACTTTTATATAAAAAACAGTAATTTCTGCTTTAATTCCTCAGGTTGCATGCCTACTTATTATCAATTTTTTTTTATTAAATCGTATTAGAAGCTGAAGGCAAAAGTGGGAACAAGAAAGGAATCAGCACCATGATCATCAGCCCAGCTTTAGCAAGAAAGACACATCATCTAGTGTTGACCACGCCATCATTGTTTCCTGGCCTTAAAACTTCCTGGCTCAACTGTTAAGAGCGTGCCTTTATGAGCTTCAAATTGTTCCCTAAGATTTTCTACAGGAGAGCCACTAGTAAAAACACCTTAACCTAACTTTATTTTATATATGTCTCCAAATTAATTCTAAGTGTGGTGGTCATTGCTAACAATCTACATCTCTAAGTTCTTCCCAAGGGTTGTGGTGGAGTCATTAATCTGCTTGAGCAGCAATGCTGGAAAAAGTTCAATCACCATTATTGTAAGTGCCAATGTTACTGCCCAGTGAGGGCCTGGAAGCCCCCTTAGAGTTTACACTCATTTCATGGTTATGAGGAATGTGATGTGAGGGCAGCAAGTAGAGCAAAACTTTACAACAGCATGAAGTCCTCAGGGCATGTAGTACTTAGGACTCTTCGGAACAAACTCATCAGGTTTGAGTTTACGGGTGGGACACATTCCATGAATTTTGAAGCTGTTTTGTTGTTCCTCTCACAGGAGCTCTATAAATGATCAAATTGATAATGGATGAGAGTTGGAGATATCAATATACAGTCCTAACTATCATGCAATGGTTATCTGTAGAGGTCATTACAAACATGAATGTTCATGAGTTAGTGTGTACATATGCATCCTGGCCCTCTCAGATGGAGAGAAAACCATGGCAATTTAGGAGCAATGAGGACAACTGTCACAGAATTTTCAGTTAAAGGGGATGGAGCTCCTTGGAAAAATGACTGATAATAGAACTAGGGAAAGACAGAAAATAAGAATGGAATATTTTCAGAGACAGAACAATTCCCACTGGCCAAAGCTAGAAAGTTTTAAGCCAAAATAAATAAAATAGGAATGGAGTTATATCTTAAGCTGTTAAATAGTACTTGTCAGTGAGATAGGTGATTATTGAAACAACTAAGAGGAAAAGACTAAGCTCTCATGCATAAGAATTACAGAGATTAATGTAGTTACTTTTCCCTGAAAGAGGTACAGTACAACTTTGCTTCTTCCATGTGGATTTCACATAGTTACTTTATCTTCAGAATGCACAACACAGATTTGGAAAGAAAGTCATTTTATAGTGTGGAAATCTAGTAAATATATTCTAAAGTCAGTTGACAAGTTTAGTTTTAACATTAGTAAATCAGGGTGATAGCACAGACCCAATGGTGTAATGTGATGATGATGATGCAATCTTACAGAGAGGTCTTTCTCTTGGAAACTCACTATACCATTATCTCAGTGAAATGCAGTCTTAGAATTGCTATATAGGCATTCCTAAGACAGTCATGGAAAAGCAAAGTTTAAGAAGCTTTCATAATAAATAAATAAGCAAGTACACATGATTTTAAAAATACAAGAAAAGTAATCATCTATCTTACACAGCTATGAATTCTGTGAGTTCAAATAATGGCTGGCTTTGCAAGATATGCTCATTGGTGCAATAGTGACATGCTGCAGAAGAAATCGAATACTTTCTAATTGGATTTAAGGCCCACATCTCAATATGAAAACCATACCTGGCACTGTTATCTATGTCAAGAACCTGCAGCTAAATAAATCACACACCCTACTGCAGAACCTGTTATTATTCTGTTAAAGGATCATAATTGTAAAATGACTCCTAATGACTCATTGCTATGTATCAGACCAAAATTTAGTACATCTCTCAGTCATCTTCAGAGAAACGTCTTCCTGTGGCAGATCATGGCTAACACAGAAACCTAAACTAGTCAACCTACAGAGAATAGGAAACTGAAGAGATTAACCCTAAATGGAACAACTGTATCACACCTACTCCTTCCAAAGCTCTGTGAACATTGCATAGATGGAAAGATTGTAAGAGCCACACACAGTAGATAATTACAAGAAAACAGGGCAGTTACACAGATGAACTCACAGTTATTTATAACAGAATTGTACACAATCTACATATATTCAAGTCAGACAAAATTCCAGTATGTATAGGGGATGTGGACAGAAAATTCTTCTCTTATCTTAAGAGTTATTGCCAATTGGTAGTCACTGTAAGACTTGATTTTCTTTTTTTTTCTCTCTCTCTTTTTAGATTTATTCTTCCCTTATACATCTGACTACAGTTTCTCCTCCCTCCATTCCTCTTAATTCCTTATTATATCTCACCTCAAATCCACTCCTCCTCCTTGGTCTTCAGAGAAAAGCAGGCTTCCCAGGGATATCATCTGATCATAGATCACTGCATAGAAAGTTAAAGTAAGACTAGGTACAAACCCTCATATCAAGGTTTGATGTCACAACCCAGTAGGAGAAAAAGGGCCTCATGAGCATGCAAAAGAGTCTGAAACTCGTTGTATTTGCTCCACAATAATCCCTTAATTCTAAAACTGTTTGAAATCACTTATATGTCTGTTAGTGTAAACAAACCCATGGAAAGAAAAGTATATTTTCCATCTGGTTAGTGTAAAATGAATAGGTCAGTTCTGTAATCTTAAGAATGCTAGTGCCTTTTATATATGCTATTTTGTCGAAAAAAGCTGATCCTAAAATTGTGATATTCTTTTTTTGCAGAATTTATTATGTTAGTGGCAATGACAAGATCAGTAAATATAATGAAAGGATAGAATTAATTTTTCTGTAGGTGTTATTGTTATTTTACTGACTAGGAATACAGGAGTTTCAAAAATTAAGGATCTATGTAGTATCCTATGGAAAAAGAATAAGAAGGCTTTTTATTTTCTGAGCACTAAGACTAAGCTTAGTCTTGCTTGATAGGCAAATTTTCAATACAACATTTAATAAAAAGTGTTCTCATAAGATCGAGAATAATTTCTCTACATTATAAAACCTAAGATTAAAATAATGAAAAATTTTCAAGACAGAATATAGTTAATGATGTCAGCAAACTAAAAATAAACAAGTAAAAAATATCAAATTAAAATTTCTAACTTCAATGGAACAAACAAAGTTAAGGGTTAGACCATTTTGTACAATATCAAGACATAAAATAAGACACAGAATAGTCCTCTGTAACAATTAAAATTTAAATTTTGATAATATGTCAATCACTTCTACTATGTCCACAAAGTATGAAGTTAATTTGTATATAATCTGGGTCAGAAGGACTATTAAACTATGAGTCAGAAAATTATACAATACCACAGCTATTATTCAATACTGAGAGTAGTTTACTTTTCCCCTTCCTACAGTGATCTGCAAACCATGTTTTGGCTCCAGGTGCATATGTACCAGAGGACAGTCTTATATCGCATCAATGGCCTTATCAGTCTTGATGTTCCAATGTAGGGGAATGCTAGGGTGGTGAGGCAAGAGTGGGTGGGTGGTGGGTAGCAACCTCATAGAAGCAGAGAGGATGTGGGATGGGATATGGGGTTTTTGGAGGGGAAACTAGGAAGTGTGATGACATTTGAAATGTAAATAAATAAAATAACCAATAAAAATTAAAGTCATACATATAAGGTGTGGATCCTATGTCTTCAACTCAAGAGTTAGTCTTTATGTAGTTAAAGACCAACTTCAAAGGCTTAATCCATGTATTATATCTCTCAGTTCTTCATGTTTCAAGTAGTTTTAAATAGAAAGCCAAAGCAGAAAAACTAAATTTCATTTGTTCTTTGGTGATGTATTAATGGATACAAATACATTCCATATGTCTAAGTTCAGGATTTCCAAAGACGATTTAAATATGTGAACGTGTTAGACCATATTAATTGCAAAATATTAAAGAAACCAATGCTTCTTTTAAAATATATGCATCACACAGTATTCATAATTCATCCAGAAACTACAAAATAATATTTCCTAGAGTCAGGTGACAAAATTTAGCAATAAGAATGATATTTTGTGTTACAAATTATACATGCATACTTATTAAAATCTATTTTGTGTGGGTGACAATATTAGACAATAAATATTGAAACTTCTTTCTTGATTTTATTTCTAATTAGATTCCTTTATTCTATTCTCAGTGTGTGAGAATGCCCTTATTTTTGGGCATATTGCATAGTGGCAATGACAAGATCAGTAAATATAATGAAAGGATAGAATTAATTTTTCTGTAGGTGTTATTGTTATTTTACTGACTAGGCAAATGCCAATATGCCCTTATTTTTGGGCATATTGATAAGAATTCTTTAAAGTCTTTGCTTTCTGATATTATCATGGTTTATTCCTTGGGTCTCATTTTCTTCCTAATTATGTGTTGTATTTTCCCAATTTATTAATCTAGTAAGTCATATTTATTATATAAATTGAGTAACCTTTTGAATACTTTTGTTTATATTTTGTTTTTTTCCTATATTTTCAGCCTAAGATTGGATCTTGTAGATAATGCATTTACTGGTAAATACTACACTCTCATAACACAATGAATAGATTCATCCATTGCAATTATGGAATGATTTCTAAAGAGGGGATGTCATAAATGTGTCATGTGATCATGGAAATACTAGGAAGCTCACAAATTCCTGAAGACATGCAATGCTTTGACTCTTGAACATTATGTTGCTCATCATCTTATTTGGCTGACTACCATCCCACCCACCCCGCATTTCCCCTTCCCTGCAGCTCCACCCCCATATTATGTATCTACAGATGGCACCTAATTTCATAACGTGCAAAGGATACAGGATATTTAGCACATATTGCTCTGGAGTACATTACTTTTACCTTGCAGGGTTTGAATGAATAAAGAAAGCTAAAGAAAAAAAAATCAGTTCTAAAGATCTTTCATTCTAAGCTCTGCAATACTTTCTTTCCATTTATTTGGAAATTGTTTCAAGTGCCAATGAAAACATATCTATAACAGGGATCCCTTCAATTTTACATAAACGATGGAGAGGCAATTCCCAATTGAGCTGGGTTATTTAAATTAACCCATAATTCAAAATCCTTCACAATGAGCTCAGGAATTTATTCTATGATTTATTTTGCAGCAAGTGAATCATATTTCTAATTAAATTTTCTTATATTAATGCTAAATGACTTCACCCTTCTTGAAAATTCTCTCACAAGTCAGTAATTTCAACTGAGTGCAATAGCAAAGGTGATGGAAACCTTACAATGTCTTTTTGATAAACAACCAAGTAGAATGCTTATAAAAATTTATTGAACTATTTTTTTCAGATTTTTTAAAAAGTTCAACTCAGTCAGAGAAGATGCCCTAACCCATGAGAGACTTGAGACCCCAGGGAATGGGGAGATCTAGTGGGGTGAACGGGGTGGGCACTTCCTCTTGAAGAGAGGGGGAGGAGTTATGGGATATGGAAGAATTGAAGGGTAGACTGGAAGGGGGATAAAGTCTGAACTGTAAAACAAAGATGAAAGAAAGAAAGAAAGAAAGAAAGAAAGAAAGAAAGAAAGAAAGAAAGAAAGAAAGAAAGAAAGAAAGAAAGAAAGAAAGAAATATATATATATATATATTTATATAGTTGAAATAAATATAGTAAATTTACTGGATTTTCATCCTCTTTTAGGAAAAGATGAACTACACCCCTCCCAATTGGCTGACAGAGTTTTAAGAGAAATAATTAAGGACAAGGACAACATATCTTTATTTTTTTTAAGAAGAGGGTTATTTTATAGAATAACCATGCATTTCATTTTTTTTTAATTTTATTTTTTTAATTTACATTCCAAATCACTTCCCCTTTCCCGTTTCCTCCCTCCCCGAAAGTCCCATAAGCCCCCTTCCCTCCCTCTTTTCTCCATTCAACCCCCTCTCGTTACTCTGTCCTGGCGTTCCCCTACATCCAGTCTTTCCAGGACTAGGGGTCTCTCCTTCCATCTTTTTAGAAATCTATTGATATGCGGATTGTGTCTAGGGTATTCCGAGATTCTGGGTCAATATCCCCTTATCAGTGACTGCATACCATGTGTGTTCTTTTGTGATTGGGTTACCTCACTAAGGATGATATTTTCAAGATCTGACCATTTGCCTAGGAATTTCGTGAATTCATTGTTTTTAATTGCAGAGTAGTATTCCATTGTGTAGATATACCACATCTTCTGAATCCATTCCTCCGTTGAGGGACATCTGGGTTCTTTCCAGCTTCTGGCTATTATAAATAAGGCTGCTATGAACATAGTGGAGCATGTGTCCTTATTGCATGCAGGTAAAGTCTCTGGGTATATGCCCAGGAGTGGTATAGCCGTATCCTCCGGGAGTGTCATGCCCAGTTTTCTGAGGAACCGCCAGACTGCTTTCCAGAGTGGTTGTACCAGCTTGCAATTCCACCAGCAGTGGAGGAGTGTTCCTCTTTCTCCACATCCTCGCCAACAACTGCTGTCTCCTGTGTTTTTGATCTTAGCCATCCTGACTGGTGTGAGATGGAATCTCAGGGTTGTTTTGATTTGCATTTCCCTAATGACTAAGGATGATGAACATCTCTTTAGGTGCTTCTCAGCCATTAGATATTCTTCAGGTGAGAACTCTTTATAAATTATATTAAAACTCAAATGCTATGAAGAGGCCTTCAATCTTGTTAAAATGCCCCAGAAAAATAGAACTGTTGGGACCATAAACTTCAGGGCCATTCTAAAGTCACAAACAATGCACAGAATGTGAAAGGAAGACATGAGGCACTGCCCTCATTTTTATAGACTATGACCATCATCAAGGCAACAATATGTAACTATCTCTAATTCAAACCATCAGGGAGGAAAATTTCTAATAAATACTTAAATTTCTATTATTAAAATGAATCCTCCTTTAACTTTTTTTGGGGTTGCTAAAAGTAATATCAACACATATTACTATTTCACAAATGTCAAAGGAGTGTTTTCCCACTGACTTCAATATGTCACTTCTCCATTTACTATTGAGAAAGAAGAAGAAACAAAAATCAAAGCAGTCTACAGGAAAAACTGTCTCAAAGAGAGAGAGAAACAGCCTTTATAAAATGTAACCCTCTAGAGCTTTGCTATTTCTATTTTTAGTACTAATGAGAATCAGTATTTTGTTCTTCCAACATGGTCCTAGGCCCACTACTTTCCAGGTAAGACCACTGGCAAAATTAACCAAGTAAGCCATCAGATAATATAGCAGACTTCCAGAAAAGCTGTTGTTCCTAGCTCCACCCTTGTCCACAGAGAAACTTCTAGAAAATCTCTAGTTTTGCTTTATTGTCGCTTAAGCCAGAAGGATTTACTTAAAACAAAAACTTGTCTTATGCTCAGCAGCATTTATAACTGAAGCTTTAGAACAGGGTGCAATTGTCAACTGTCCAGTCTGCAGAATGACTTCCATACTTCTTCTCCCAGACCTGACATCTTTGGCTGCTACACAAAAAACATAATTTAGAGGAATATGGAAGACATGCAAAAGCTGAGGCACCAGGCCCTCTGTGTATATGCTATATCTATTCACTTACTTTCTTTTTTATTGGCTATTTATTTAAATTTCAAATGTTTTCCCCTTCCCCCCTTGTTTCCCCTCCGTACACCCCTATTCCATTTCCCCTCTCCCCTACTTCTATGATGGTACTCACCCACCCACTCCTAGCTCACTGCCCTAGCATTCCCCTATGCTGGGGTATCAAGCCTCCAAAGGACCAAGGACCTCCCCTTCCATTGATAACAGATAGCAATCCTCTGCTACATATGCAGCTGGAGCCATGGGTCCCTGCCAGTGTACTCTTTGGTTGGTGGTTTAGTCCCTGGAACTCTGGGGGGGGGGTGGGTCTGATTGGTTGATATTCTTGTTATTCCTATGGGGTTTCAAACCCCTTCAGATCCTTCAGTCCTTTCCTTAATTCCTCCATTAGGGACCTATGCTCGGTCCAAAGGTTGGCTGTGAGCATCCACCTCTGTATTTGTCAGGCTCTAGCAGAGCCTCTCAGGAGATAGCTATATCAAGCTCCTGTCAGCAAGCACTTCTTGTCATCAGCAATAGTGTCTGGGTTTGGTGTCTGTAGATGGGATGGATCCCTAGGTGGAGCAATCTCTGGATGGTCCTTCCTTCAGTCTCTGCTCCACTCTGTCCCTGATTTCCTTTAGACATTTTTATGGGACTTCTGACTGTGAAAATGAATGGGTCACTGACTCTTTGCCTGCTGTTGGGACTCTCTCTTTTCCTCCTGTTGGGTTGCCTTTTCCAACTTCTATATGAAGGCTTTTGCTTCATCTTACTGTGTCTAATTTTCTCATTTTGGGATGCTATCTTTTAGAAACCTGTTCTTTTCTAATGAGAGATAGAAAGGAAGTGAATTTGGAGGGGACAAAATGGGAGGAATAGAGGAAAGAGAAACTATAATCAAGACATACCATATGACTATTGACAAAGTATCTCTTTTCAATAAATAAATATTATATATATATAATATATATATATAATATATATATATTACATAATATATATATTATATATATAATATATATATATATTTGAGCCTATATATAATATATATATAATATATATAATATATATATAATATAATATATATAATATATAATATAATATAATTATATTAATATATAATAATATAATATAATATAATTATAATAATATAATATAATATAATATATATATAATATATATATATATTATATATATATATAGTGTGAGGGAAGAGAGTCTATTTCTATCCTGAGTACTTGAACTCCATTCTCAACATTCTGGAATAAAAACAAAAACAAATGTCATTCTTACTCCTTGCCTTCATTGTAATAAGTGCAAAATGTACGTGATCCAATCACAGTATTGAGGTCCTATAGATTAATCAGGCTATGTTAGCAAAAATCACCTTTGGTTATATGTTCTAAGTAGGCTTTCTTGTAGACCCACCAAGGCCTAATCTCTGTAATATTTACCCCTACCCATGTTATAAGCATTTGAAAGGAAGGCTTGGAGGAAATAGGTGCAAAGGAGGGACTTAGAATAGAGTTCAAGGTTTCCCTGGGAAATAACATGTACTCTGATATTAGCAAACAGTAGACACTTATCAAGTTGGAGTGAGAATAGGGACATGAAGTATTGCCCAGAAAATACTTTTCTATCCTAGCCTTAACTCCAATAGCTACCCTACAAGGGCTTGATGAAAATCGGTACTATTTTTCAGAATGGTTAGAATATGCTCTGCACTGCAGATATGCATGTTACATTGGAGAACATCGGTATGTTCCCTCCCCAAGTTAAATATGCCTCTTTTTATCACTCAGTATTGTACACTTTTTTAAAAGTTCATGACAAGTTTCTGCTTGTTACATCATGCTTCAAAACAATAGAACAATAGGTTTGGACTTATTATAATCCAAACCTATTTAAAAATTAAATCAAAATTAAAAGTTCTCTAGATGACTCGGAAATGCTATTTGTTAAGTGAATAAATAAGACTCACCAAAGAAAAAGTCTTAGTCAAAAGTAATGACAGAATGCTGGCTTTGTAGATGTTTATTCCCCACTATAATAAGAAATCATAACTCTCCTTTGAGCCTATTACTTTATTTCTAATTAATAAACTAGATATCTTAGTCAGCACCACATTATATAATATATTATAATGAATCTAGAATACGTAAAATCCACTGCATTCAAGAAATGGGTAAATAGGTAAATGATAGATAGATGATAGAATGATAGATAGATAGATAGATAGATAGATAGATAGATAGATAGATAGATAGATAGATAGATAGATAGATAGATGATAGATAGATAGATAGATAGATAGATAGATAGATAGATAGATAGATAGATAGATAGACAGACAGCTCTCAAATACTTTGCTCTCTCTAATAAATCGTAACCAATGTAAACTTGATTCAGTTTTTGGAGCAATTATAATCATAACACCTTTGGCAAAAATGAGTGCCCAAAACTAGGGATGTTATCCCCATAAAACTTATACTATTCTACTTTAGAAACTATAGCCTGGAAGAAAACCTCAGGCATTCATTCATAGCCAAGTTTAGTCAATCAGACTCTGACAGGTCTATCTACTCTAATAATTAAGGAAGCTATAATCAAATTTCAATGTCTCATGGAAACATATTCAATGTGAAATATTTTTCCTAGGTAATGTGCATTCATTGAGTTTTCTATAATTTTAATAAAATGTATTATGTTGATTGTGCTTTTAACTATAGCAGGTTCTGATACAGTGGCTAATGAAAATTTCAGCTCTTCAAGAAGTTGATAAGCAGCATGTTAGTCACATTGAAGCATTAATCATAGTAAGATGCTATTGTTGTTAGTCAATATAAAAAATAAAATATAGGCAGAACGACATTCTTAAGACTGGGAGGTTGGGGGAGGCTATCAGCAAGAATGACAAGTAAACTGGGTGATGATTAGTTAGCCCGATGAATATGGCAGCTAGAAGGTTGATGAGAAATGGACGCAATTCCAATAGAGACCCAGAAAGAGGAAAATCTCTGGGTCAATCAGTACAAAACAAGCAAAGGTCATTATATTTGGATCAAGGCAGAATGTAACAAAATGTGTCAAAAAAGCAAGCAGTAAAAGCCAACTAACTAGAATTTGTGTTCCGTTCCAATTGGAAATGGCACTGTTGGTTCACCTAGGTGTGGGATCAAAAGTTGGAAAGATAACAAACCTAAAGCATTAAACATAACAAATATCTCTATTTTCCACCGAAATTGTAACCACAGCAATATGCTTTCGTATCTTTTATTTAATTTTATTTTTCACTTACTCATATAATGTTCTCCCACATCCTTCCCCCATTCCCCCTCCTTCTCTCCTCTGAGTTGCTCTGAGCACAGCTGTATATCTCCTCACCCTGGCACTTCAAGTCTCTGCAAGTCTAGGTGCTTCCTCTCCCACTGAGGACAGACAAGGCAGCTCAGCTAGTAGAAAATATCTCACAGGCCAGAAACTGGTTTTGGGATAGACCCCACTCCAGTGGTTCAGGACCCACATGAAGACCAAACTGCACATCTGCTAAATATGTATGGGAGGCCTAGGTCTAGCTAGTGTATGTTCTTTGGTTGATGGTTCAGACTCTGAGAAACCCAAAAGTCCTGATTAGTTAACTCTATTGGTCTTCTTGTAGTATTCCTATCCCCTTAAAGAGTGCAATTCTTCCTACTATTATTCCTTAAAAGTTCCCAAGCACCATCCACTTTTTGGCTGTGGTTGTCTGTATCTCTCTGAGTCAGCAGTTGGGTGGAGCCTCTCAGAGAACAACTTGCTCCTGTATGCAAGCATAACAGAGTATCATTCATAGTATTAGGGATTGGTGTTCGCTCATGGGATGGGTCTCAAGTTGGACCATTTATTGGTTGGCCATTCCCTTAGTCCCTCAGTCTCTGCTCCATCCCCTGTGCCTGCATTTCTTGTAGACTGGATAAACTTGGGGTTGAAAGTTTGTGGATGGGTTGGTTTCTTTATCACTCCATTGCGGTTCCTGCCTGACTACAGGGACTTGGCCTCTTCAGGTTCCATATTCCCCCATGTCATAGCTAGGGTCACTCCCTTATCACGGGACTCTGTCTCATCCTGGAGAAGTGCTCCACCTCCTCACCTCTGTTAGTTGCAGATTTCCATGGCCATCTAGTCATTGCTCCTGTCTTATTCCATAGCAGAATATGAACCTTGCATTGCCCTCTCCATCTTCCTTCCCTCTCAGTTCCCTTCCTCCTTCTGCCTCTTATGGCTATTTTATTTACCCATATAAGTGAGATTCAGGCGTCCTTGTTTGTGCTTTCCTTCTTGTTTAGCTTTCTAGCGTTTGTGGAGTATAGTATCTGTATTTTATGGTTAACATCACCTTTTAAGTCTTTGTGTATGTTAGGTATCAGGGTGACTATGGCCACATAGAATGAGTTTGGCAGTGTTCCTTATGTTTCTATTTTGTGGAATAGTTTGAGGAGTATTGGCATTAACTCTTCTTTGAAAGTTTGGTAGAATTCTGCACTAAAATTACTTGGCTCTGGTCTTTTTTTGGGGGGGGACTTTTAATAACCCTTCTATTTCTTTATTTATTATGGAGCTGTTTAAATAGATTACCTGGTCTTGATTTTAACTTTGGTGAGTGATATCTGTCTAAAAAATTGTCCATTTTGTTAATATTTTCCAATTTTGTGGAGTATAGGTTTTTGAAGTAAGACAATGATTTATTAAAATTTCTCAGTATCAGTTGCTATGTCTAAATTCGTTAATGATTTTGTTTATTTGGATATTGTCTCTCTCTATCTTGGATAGTTTGGCTAAGGGTTTGTCTATCTTGACGATTTTATCAAAGAACTAGCTATAGGTTTAGTTGATTCTTTGTATTTTTTCTAATTCATTGATTTTACCGCTGAATTTGATTATTTCCTACCATCTACTCCTTTTTTGTATACTTATTTCTTTTTTTCTAGAGCTTTCAGGTGTACTTTTAAATTACTGACATGAAAACTTCGTAATTTCTTTATTGAGGCATTTAGTGTTGTGAAATTTCCTCTTAGCACTGTTTTCACTGTGTCCCATAAATTTGGGTATGTTTTGCCTTCATTTTTATTGAATTCTAGAAAAATCTTTAATTTCTTTCACTATTTCTTCCTCGACCCATAAATCCTTGAATAGAGAGTTGTTCGATTTCCATGAATGTGTAGGCTTTCTGAGGTTTTTGTTGTTGTTGAAGTACAACTTTTAATCCATGGTGAACTGATAGGATGCAAGGCATTATTTCAAATCGCTTGTATCTGTTGAGGCTTGCTTTGTGACAAACTATGTGGTCAATTTTGGAGAAGGACTCATGAGGAACTAAGAAGAGTGTAGTTTCTTTTTGTGTTTGCGTGAAATATTCTGTACATATTTTATGATATGGTGACATGTTCTATGTAAGGTGGACAGACTCTACACTCAGAGCAAAGTTTATATCCGGTTTGTGCAGTTGCTGCCTGAAATATTTTGGGTTCATTACACATTTGATTCTGAGCTGAGATTTCATCATGAAACCTCCGGAATGAAATTCCTTTCTTTGTTGGATCTTTGGGTGATTTTGGTATCAGCGTAATTGTGGCTTCAAAGAATGAGTTGGGTACTGTTCCTTCTGTTTCTATTTTGTGGAATTCCTGATCTTTCCAAGACCTTTAGCATGAAAGGATGCTGAATTTTGTCAAATGCTTTTTCAGCATCTAATGAAATAACCATGTGGTTTCTTTCTTTGAGATTGTTTATGTAGTGGATTACATTGATGGATTCCTTATATTGAAGCATCCCTGCATCCCTAGGATGAGGCCTACTAGATCATGGTAAATGATCATTTTGATGTATTCTTGGATTCGGTTGGCAAAAATTTTATTGAGTATATTTGCATCGATATTCATAAGAGAAATTGGTCTGAAATTCCTTTCTTTGTTGGATCTTTGGGTAATTTTGGTATCAGCATAATTGTGGCTTCAAAGAATGAGTTGGGTAGTGTTCCTTCTGTTTCTATTTTGTGGAATAGTTTAAAGAGTATTGGTGTTAGGTCTTCTTTGAAGGTCTGATAGAATTCTGCACTAAAACCGTCTGGTCCTGTGCTTCTTTTGGCTGGAAGACTTCCAATGACCACTTCTATTTCTTCAGGGGTTGTGGGACTGTTTAGATGGTCTATTTGATCCTGCTTTAATTTTGGAATTTGATATCTGTCTAGGAAGTTGTCCGTTACCTCCAGATTTTCTAGTTGTGTTGAATACAGGATTTTAGTAGTAGGATCTGATGATTTTTTGAATTTCCTCAGTTTCTGTTGTTCTCCCTTTTCCTTTCTGATTTTGTTAATTTGGATACTGTCTTTGTGCCCTCTGGCTAGTCTGGCTAAGGGCTTATCTATCTTGTTGATTTTCTCAAAGAACCAACTCCTAGTTTTGTTGATTCTTTGTATGGATTTATTTGTTTATACTTGATTGATTTCAGCCCTGAGTTTGATGATTTCCTGCCTTCTACTACTCTTGGATGCATTTGCTTCTTTTTGTTCAAGGGCTTTCAGGTGTGCCCTCTCTCTCCATATCTTTTCAACATAGTATTTGAAGTTCTAGCTAGAGCAATTAGACAAAAAAAAAAAAAAAGGAGGTCAAAGGGATGCAAATTGGAAAGGAAGAAGTCAAAATATCACTATTTGCAGATGATATGGTAGTATATTTAAGTGACCCAAAAAAACTCCACCAGAGAACTCCTACAGCTGATAAACAACTTCAGCAAAATGGCCGGATATAAAATCAACTCAAGCAAATCAGTAGCCTTCCTATACTCAAAGGACAAGCAGGCTGAGAAAAAAATAAGGGAAATGATACCCTTCATGATAGCCACAAACAATATAAAGCATCTTGGTGTGACTCTAACCACACAAGTGAAAGATTTGTATGACAAGATCTTCAAGTCTCTGAAGAAAGAAATTGAAGAAGACCTCAGAAGGTGGAAAATTCCTCCATGTTCATGAATTGGCAAGATTGATATAGTTAAAATGACCATCTTGCCAAAAGCTATATAGATTCACTGCAAACCCCATCAAAATCCCAACTCAATTCTTCGTAGAGTTAGAAAGAGCAATTCAAAAATTCATCTTGAATAACAGAAAACCTAGGATAGCTAAAACTGTTCTCAAGAGTAAAAGAACTTCTGGGGAATAAGTATCTCAGAACTCAAGCTGTACTACAGAGCAATAGTGTTAAAAACTGTATGGTATTGGTATAGTGACAGGCATGTAGATCAATGTAACAGAATTGAAGACCCAGAAATAAATCCATACTCTTATGGTCACTTGATTTTTGACAAATGCGCTAAAACCATGCAGTGGAAAAAAGATAGCCTTTTCAACAAATGGTGCTGGCTCAACTGGAGTTCAGCATGCGGAAGAATGCAAATTGACCCATTCTTATCTCCTTGTACTAAGCTCAACTCCAAGAAGATCAAGGTACTCCACATAAAACCAGAAACACTGAAACTTATAGAAAAGAAACTAGGACATATGGCACAGGGGAGAATTTCCTGAACAGAACACCAATAGCTTATGTTCTAAGATCAAGAAATGACAAATGGGACCTCATAAAATTACAAAGTTTCTGTAAGGCAAAGGACACTGTCAAAAGGACAAAGTGGCAGCCAACAAATTGGGAAAAGATCTTTATCAACCCTACATCCGACAGAGGGCTAATATCCAATATATACAAACAACTCAAGAAGTTAGACTTCATAGAGCCAAATAACCCTATTAAAAATGGGGTACAGAGCTAAACAAAGAATTCTCACCTGAAGAATATCCAATGGCTGAGAAGCACCTAAAGAAATGTTCAACATCCTTAGTCATTAGGTAAATGCAAATCAAAACAATCCTAAAATTCCACCTCACTCCAGTCAGAATGGCTAAGATCAAAAACACAGGAGACAGCAAGTGTTGGTGAGGATGTGGAGAAAGAGGAACACTCCTCCACTGCTGGTGGGATTGCAAGCTGGTACAACCACTCTGGAAAGCAGTCTGGCAGTTCCTCAGAAAACTGGGCATGACACTCCCGGAGTATCCTGTTATACCACTCCTGGTCATATACCCAGAGGCTTCCCCGGCACGCAGTAAGGACACATGCTCCACTATGTTCATAGCAGCCTTATTTATATAGCCAGAAGCTGGAAAGAACCCAGATGTCCCTCAGTGGAGGAATGGATACTGAAGATGTGGGATATTTACACAATGGAATACTACTCTGCAATTAAAAACAATGAATTCATGAAATTCTTAGGCAAATGGTTCAGCACTGGAAAATATCATCCTTAGTGAGGTAACACAATCACAAAAGAACACACATGGTGTGCAGTCACTGATAAGGGGGAAATTAACCCAGAAGCTCGGAATACCCAAGACACAATTCACATATCAATAGATTTCCAAGAAGATGGAAGGAGAGACCCCTGGTCCTGGAAAGACTGGATGTAGGGGAATACCAGGACAGAGAAGCGAGAGGGGGTTGATTGGGGAACAGGGATAGGGAAGAGGGCTTATGGGACTTTCCGGGAGGGAAGAACCATAAAAGGGAAAATCAATGGGAATGTAAATAAAAAATACAGAAAATAAAAAACAAAAAGAATTTGAATGGCAGAAAAAATATAGAAATTAAAAGAAACTTGGATTTGCATGTAACATAGGACAATGGAGTTGATTGTGCTTAAATGATATTTTCAGTTTAACCTGAAGCAGGTTTGAGATATGTGAGTATATTTTCCACATCAGAAGAAACTGAATTGGGGGATATGTTGAGACATCACTCTAAAGTTCTTGATTGAACTGTGGCTACAGAGAGGACATGTCTTTATCTGGAACCAATGGCTATTACCTTACTTGAGAATCAGGTCACTGCAAGGTCAGCCATGAACACCTAGATAAGAAGTACATCTTTGGTTATCCATGTGAATCCTAAATTTCACAAATGAAAAAGAGATGTACTGAAGATCCAAGTTTAAAAAGGTGATAACTACCAGAAACTGGAAAAGGCAAAGAATGGGTCATGCCATAGCCTCCAAAGTAATCATGGCCATTCGGTTCAGATACTTTGGTTTCAGATTTCTGGCTAAAAACTTTGGAGGAATTTGTATTGATATGAGTCATCAGACTTGTAGCAATTTATTGAAGCAACCATACATACATAATGCAGATATTGGTACAGGGACATAACATGCTCCTGAAACAGTAACTCAGCATGTGGAGGTCCCTTTGCAATTGAGTAAAGGGAAGAGAATGGAGGAGCACTGAGGATACTGAGAAATAAACTAATTGTCTAGGAGGAATTGTTGAGAGTAAGATACTACATATTCTGACAATAGAAATCAGGAAAGTAAATGAGGAAGTCATCTTTAGAAACTAGAATAAAGGTCTTGGCTAGTGTTCCCTGTACAGAGCTTGAATTGATTATGTTTATTAGTTGTGTAGTGTGACGGTAATTCTTGGTTTTCAAGTTTAATACGTCTATAATTAGCTAAAATCCAAGTAACTGGATATGCCTGCAATGGACTTTTTTTGGTTAAAAAAATTTTTATGAGAAGACCCACTTGTAATCCAGGTATCTGTGGTAGACAGATACAGCTTTAATCCAAGTCTTTTGAGATTGTAAAAATCCAGCTTTAATCTGGGCCATACCTTTAGCAGACATTCTTTATTAAAAATAAACTGGGAGAATGAAGCTTACTGTTACTTCCTGTTTGCCCCTACTCTTGATGGCCAGTTCATTCTTTCACTGGCATTAGAGTCTATTTCTTCAGGATTTTGACAATTACTGAAGGTCAGATGAGACATCCAGCCTCATGGACTGAAGAATTTCTCAATTCTTGGACTTCCATTGTTAAACAGTCATTGTCATACTAGCTGGAGTACAGCCTTTAAGCCAGTCTAGAAAATCACCTTTATATATATATATATATATATATGTACATTTATTCTATAAGCTACGTTACCCTAGAAAACCCTGACTAACACAAGTGGTAATGAAAGATTTTATATAAAGCCACAAATAATTGGGTAGTTTGTTTTCAAGCAATTTGCTAGAAGAATGGGTTGGTTTCTTTTATTGTTACTCTTATGTAATACTTTTATATAATATGAGGCCGAAACTAAGAAAGGAATGTTCTAATAAAATCTCCAGCATATGGTGATTGTGGGGAAAAGTAATTGTGGGTAAAAATCCTCAACCTGTCAATGTCATAAAATAAACTAATATGGGGGAAGTCACTATTAAAAATACTGTGACAAGAAAAAGGACACGATAGTGGCTGTATAATCTTTGTCTGAAGAGATTTAGGCATATAATTTATAGATCTGTGCCATTGTCTCAATGGAAGACAGAAATATATATGAAGAAACCTGTGAAAACCTTCCTGTTTAATGACACAGATTCCTCAGTTACCAGGAAACAATGGAAAATTTGAGACTACAGTTTAAATAGAAATAACTTAAAGCCTACAAAATGTCTAAAGCTCCTAATGTAGGGTACAAAGTTCCAACCCCTGTGTGAAGGAAAGAGAATTCCGAGGATACTAGAAAAATCAGATCCCAAAACATCACAGTGCAAAGATTTTGTTTCAGGAAAGAAAAAATTCATCCACTATACTTTTGTCCTGAAAACTGATATATGTCAGGGTCACTTAAAAGCTTTATACAAATAAGCCAGCAAGGGTCAAGACAGCTAAATAAATATTTAATACACATGGTAGTTCAAATAGAAATAGTTTTTATAAAAAAATGATTTAGTAGTGAAATTGATTTCTTTTAAATTGTAGTAGTATGATGCTGAAAAAAATAAAAATACTGGCTAGATTTGGTGTGATTTTTTGTGTTTTACACTTGACATGAAATGAGATAGGACTCCATGTTCTACAGAGTAAAGTCAAAAGATAATTTCTGAAAATGAAGAAGCTGACAGCTAAAGATAAAAAGTAGAAAAGCAAATAAGGGCACCAGCATAATAATTATAAGAGGCTTATCTCAAGAGAGAACTAAACATTACAAGATGGCTGATAAGCATGAATGCACTTGCCTCTGTGAAAAGTGAAATTGAAACTGAGGGAAAAATTTACCTCCATTTGTTCTTTAGTTTTCCATTTGGTTTCTTGTAAGTTTTGCACAGGATCAGAACCTTTCCAACTATGCATGTATGACTTTCATAGAAAATAAAAATTAGAATTTTCTTGGTTGCTCTATGGAAAACAGACTTAAAGTAGTGAGAAGGCAATAATCACGTATACCCAGGATACGACAATATAAGGATATCTATATTGATGATGGCAGAAAGGAAGTAGGATAAAGACTGTTCTTGAGAAAAGAAAAACAACAAGATGTCATATTTGACAAGGGACTTCTTAAATATGGGTCTTAAGTAACAGGAAAATTATGTGACGACTATACGACTTGAGGAAAGTAAATTTTATTTTGCAAGTATATTGAAAAATCTCTGAAATTTTGGGGAAGGTATTTTATATACACATTTGTATATGTACATTACATTCATAAGAGAATTCTGAGCTGGAGAAAACGTCAAGGATCTTAAGAACATGAGCAATAATTAATCATGTACAGATAGTTGATATTATTTTTGTATTATAGTAGAGAGAAAGTATAGAAGAGAGGAACATCTGAAAGTACAACATAAGACACAAGCAGGGACTGATAGTACAGGTGTAGTAAATGGAAGGAAATAGGAGTAGAGCATCATAGAAACCAACATAAGCTTGTGCTAAAAATATGGAAGGCTCAATGATATCAAATCCCTGTTAAATGTTGATTTGATATTCAAATTGTCTACTATATTAAGCCACAAATCACTGAATATTTGCCAAGAACTATTTTAGTGGAATGGTAATGAAAAGAAAAATGGACAGGAATATATCTAAAGGAGTTGTCTCTAAACAGTGTATATAAGTATTAGGCAATGTCTGATGGAATTATGTAATTTAGGAACCAGTTATTTGAAAATAGAAATGCCAGAGTTCTGTTCATATTCATAAGAGAGGTGTATGAAGTTCTTACTGGTGTTGAAAATGAGTGAGAGTAAGTTGGACTTGAGAGAAAAGAATTTTCTACCCATTGTAACACAAAGTAAGAATTGAAGAACTGATAAAAATGCAGGCATGTTTATGCATTTTCATGATGATAGAAGAATTCTTTTTTTAAAAAAAGATTTATTATTTGTAAGTACACTGTAGCTGTCTTTAGACACACCAGAAGAGGGCATCAGACCCTGTTACAGATGGTTGTGAGCCACCATGTGGTTGCTGGGATTTGAACTCAGAACCTTCAGAAGGGCAGTAAGTGCTCTTAACCACTGAGCCATCTCTCCAGCCCAGAAGAACTCTTTTAAACAATGGATAAGAAACAACTAACACGGTGAGAATAGAGTATACATGGATGCACAGAAAAAGCTTAGAAACATGTAAACTGTGGTTTCTGGTACGTAGGCACACCCTAAGACTTATGGTCATCAATACATAAGGATAATGGGCAAAGGACTGATGAATAAAGACAATGGAAAATGGTTTAGATAAACTTTGCAGGTTTTTTCTTTAATATGTGACATACGTTTCTTGAGATAGAAAAATAAGGCAAATTGCAAGATATCATCCTCTATATCTTGATAGAATTCTTCTAGGCATCCTTGATTTAACTAGATTCATATGTTTGACTCAAAGTCAGCCATCCACTTTCCTACTTCCAACTCTTTCCTTTTCTCTAGTGTATAGAGCTAAAGTGGGAGCCAGGCTGGAAGCCGTGACTGATTCAAAGTAGGCATGGTGAATTGGTGCAGTGACAGAGCAGCAGATAGGCAGGTGAGAGTAGACCGCAGGCACAATACAACATACAGAATAAGACAAGTCCTCATTTCAGAAAGGCTAAGCAGTTTCGTAGATTTCAAATTCTGATACACTTCTATGAATTTGTTAATATTTTAATGTAACTTACTTAAGGACTGGGAGATGGTTCAGTAGAAAAATAGGCACCATGCAAGCATGAGGACCTGTGTTCAAATCTTCAGAACCCACACAAAGCCAGGTTCAGTATTACATGTGTATAATACCAGTGTTCCTATAGTAAGATGGCAGACAGGTATGAGCATCCAGAAGTTCATAAACCACCAAATTCAACATATGGATGGTTAGTAACGTAAAGACTGTGTCCCAAGTTTGAAAGTGAGTTCAGACCCAAGGATTCCCTCTGATCTTCACAGGAGAGTCATTGATCATGTGTGCCGACACTCACATGTATAAATGTACATGCACATACACATACATATGGACACACACAGACACATATGCACACACGCACATGCATACATGCACGCACACACACACACACACCACACATGATAATTCATGCTGTTTTATATATCACGTGACAAAACATCCCAGATAAGAAAAGCAGATGATATTTACCTTGGATATATTTATTTCAATGCATGTCATGTTGATGCTTATATCAATGGTAATAATTGACATAAAATTGTCTGAACACATAATACATGTGATCTAAATAAAGGTAGTTTCTCACGCTAAAGAAAATGAGGATCACTCGTTTCTACTAGAATAAATCACTTGGTAGATACGTGAAAAAATTATGTATATAATTTTTATAAGATCATTTTTTAATGGCCTCATTTCAAGAAGCACACTGATAATCTTGTTTAGTCTTCTCCACTGGTGACAGCTGTGCATTAAAACATTTCTTAGATATGTGCTCTATTTATCTAAAAGACAGGGTTTTACTGTCATTTGACATTTAAAATAACTGAGAGTCAGCCAGGAGTTTTAATTAGAGTTGTCACCTGAACCCTTGTTATCCTCTGCTCAGCTGTGAACAGTAATTTCTCTGTGTACCTAAATGATAAATTGAAAAGAAAATTGCAAAGCAATCCAAAAAACAGATGTGTGTTGCATGTCTCATTCAAGGCATAATTATTGAGATTACATATACTGAGAGTTGTAAGAGGCTGATAATGGACATATAAATATTTATGAAAATGAGAAAACACTATTCTTCATAAAATAATACTATAAATAGTAAAAGACTCCAGGGAAAAATGAGACACTGGGGTCTTTTAAAAGGTTTTTTTGATGACTGAAATTCAAATGGAGGCCTGAGAGACTACATTATAACAATGCTGCTGAAATAGAGCAGCCTTTTGGCAACACATTGTTGCATCCACCATGAATTATTTAATTTGCTCACCAAAAGAATTCTTAATTCTTACGTATTTTTCTAATATATGAAATAGCAGTAAAGTTCAAAAATGAACAATATTGTCAAATTAACATTTGGTACAATTAAACTGGAATTTTTATTAAATATTATTTTAGCTTTTAGTTACAAAGATTATTCATTCAACTAAAAGTGGAGTACGCTCTAAATATCTCTATAGGTATTAATAATTTGATCTACAATAATTTATATGATTTATGGTTATCCTTCTGTTGTTATGACAAATTATCCAAGGAAAATAACTTGAAATGTGAAAGGTTTATTTGTACCTACAATTTAAGGGTTCATTCAATGATGACTTGGTGCATTTGCTTCTGGGCCCAAGATGAGGCAGAGTATCATTTCAGGGAGCATGTGGTCCAGGAGAACTGTTCACCTACCCAAGGGCAGGAGGTAAGTAAAGAGTTAGAGGGCGTATGCAAACAGAACTAGAGAGGGACAAATACAAAGACAGAGACAGAGATCCACTCTTAGGCAGGGATAGAGATAATATGTACCCTTCAAATGTTCATGTCTAAAAACTGAGTCTAGATAGGTCATGAGCTTCTGGGAAATTCTATTCTGCTAAATGAATATAGCAATAAAATGACTGCTAATGACAATCTGCTACACTCATAGGTCAGGTGTCACTCAAACACCAATAGAGAAGCTTCTTCCAGGAGATTGAGATTAACATAAGAATTACAACTGGATAATGTGAAGAGAGTAGGAGACTTTGAAGCCCTCAGTCCTAAATGGTATGACTTCATCAATACCCTCCGTCAAAGTGAGGGGTTCTGTGTGGAAGAAGAGGCAGAAAGATTGTAAGAACTAAAGGTAGAGGATGAATTCAGGCAAATGGTGTCTTCCAGATACAATGGCTGTTTACCCATAACTCACAGTTTGTGACAACACATACTAGACTTGTACAAGGTCAATCCAAACAAAATACAAAAAGAGGAATATTACCCATGGGCAGATCCATGCCAAGGAGTGGACGAAAAACACACAGTGCACTTCTTGTTTTCAGCAAGGGGATACTTTCTTTTTTGTTTTTAGATTGTTCCTTATTTGTAGTTTTTTTTTTTATTTTCTGTTTTGTTATTTTATGTAGAGAGAGAGAAAAGCTGGTTGAGTGAATAAGAGTCTAAAGTGAAGTGGGGGAAGAAAACAAAGGAAAAAAGATAGTCAATTTTTTTTCCAGGGAGTTAAATAACTGTATATTTTGCAAAGATAAAAAAATAAAAAACAAAAACAAAAAATGCCTAGGTGCCACAGGTATTTTATTGTCCAGGTGCCCAGGTGCCCAGGTGGATGATTAGCATCATATATTAACCTTAATGATATAAAGACTGTAGAGAAATATGATTTATGTGAACATAGAAATTAAATTATTAAGTATGCCTAACACTTTAAAAATAAAATTCTTGTTCTCTGAGTGCTATCTAAAATTGTCGTTACTATATACATCAGTGACTAGCTGCGTTTCTTTACATCTATCATTTTGTCATCATGACAGCACTATGAAGTGTTTGGTAGATGATAAAACTCAGGCTACTTAAAAGAGAAAGTTGTATGCCACACACAACAGATTACTCAACAAGCCGAAACAGAACCTCAAGTGTGACAATGTCTCTGCTATAAGAACTAAAGTTTCTCAAGTTGAACTCCATGAATGGCACAAAACACTTCAAAATAAATAAGATACATTATTCATGATATCATTATTCTTGTTGGGTATGCTGATAACAAGCATTAATTATTTAAATTGATTTGCGGTTTAAGAATTTTTGTATTTCATTTACTGAAAGCCATGAGAGAGTTTGATCATCTCGTGAAGTACAACAACAATGGAAATTAGGATACATGGCTCTACCTTTTAATAAATAAAATTGCAATTATAACAGACCAACTGCTGACGATCACTTGGTTGTATAAAATGGAGGCATATGCTGTAGGAAATGCATATTAAATACTCTATTGTAAGAGACTTTCAACCATCTCTTCCCAAACTGGAACTTTATCATTCCCTAGATATTCAGAGATGAATAACCTGCAAGTCAAAGACAATTTGCACAGATAGGAGAGGTGAAGATAAGTAATTTACCAGTTCCAGTATGAAATTACACAAAATTGTTATAGGAGAATATTCTTGTTACACAATTGACTTGAAAGAGACCTAGAAAATAAGGACCTCTTAATCTTTTTCTCGAGTCCCTAGTATGAAATCTATAAAGATATTACAAATTTATATTTAAAGATATAAAGATTTGAGAGTATAAATTGGTGGGCACATAATGTTATTCAAAAGCAATTTTGCTTTTCAAAATAGCATTTTTCTCATATTACACCAAAGATATGATGCAATTCAAAGGTAGTTTTTAGAAGGCATTGATGAAATGATTTTTAGAAGATCAACAAGTAACAGTATCAAAGGAAGTTCTGAAGAAAAGAATAATATGATGAATTTAGTTTTGTAAAACATTTTAGCACATTATAAGAATCTATCAGATAGTTTAGTGTAATGCTGTCCTCAAGTAACTAATAATTGTAATGGATTGAAAAGACTAGATTAGGTAGAGGCCTGCTTGTGTATAAGAAGTGATTTTATAATAATACAAAAATCACAACTCAGATGAGAAATATTGGGTAAATTGATTTGGAACAACTATGTTACAATCTTGCAAAAATCAATTGATATTTTATTTTGTACATCAAATTCAATTTAAGATGAATTACTCATCTGATGTTTGAAAGATTATCCTGTTATAGCTGTGAAAAATGAACAGAATGAAGTCATGGAGAAAATACACTATTTGGGAGACTAATAAGCGGGCCAAGTGAGAATCAGCGAATGAGACATAAGGGACAAAAAGATGAACTCTTGAGACATGGAACTACAGTGAAGGGCAAATCTGGAATAAGTATGTTTCAGGCTTCAGGTGTTGGAATGAAAGGAGGTGTTGCACTTTGACGTAGGTTAGACAAGGTGAAGAAGGTTAGCATGAGACATACACAGGATGCCAGGATTAAATTTAGAGTAGTAATCCAAATCCGGATAAAGTATATAGAGTAAAAATTGAGCGTGTGGAAAATTCTGTTTCTAATGAATTCAAAGTTATAGGTGTCAAAACTAATTACATAGGAGAGGGTGTAAATGACAAAGAAGTCAAGCTCAGACTCTCAGAGTGACAACAAGATTATGAAGTACTGTGTACAAGGAAACAAATAAAAGTTGCAAAGTATGATTGGTGTTTATTATCAACTTGGCAGAATCTAGAATAACCTGAGAGATGGGTCTCCTATGCCTATGAGAATAAACTAGATTGCATTAATTGGTCGAACATGCACCATCCTAACTGGGCATGGAATCCTGGTGTGTATAAAATGGAGAGAGTAAGCTGGGTACTGGTGTGCATTCATTGCTCTCTGCTTTGCTGTTGTGAATGTAATATAACTAGATGTTCAAGCTCTTGGCACAATATTTTCTCTATCACAGTGGACTGTTCTATTGAACCATAACGAATTCTTTGTCAGATTAAGAAAAACATGGATATGTAATCAAAACACAATGCTGAAATCCTGAAATGAAGCTGATCAATCATGGAAGACATTAAGTGAATTGTCATATCTGGAGTGGATGATTGAAAGATGTTAGACAGCCCAGAATAGAGAACTTCCAAAAAGAATAGAAGAGAGTCATGCTACACTTCAATCAAATGTGTGAGAGGAGAAGAAATTAGAGAAAATAAAAATGAGAGAAAAGGAGCGATTCAATTAAATCACACTCTACTAAGTAAAATAATAATAATGAACTTTGAAATATTTATTTGAATCTCTAGGCATTAGGTAGTATGTGGATATACAAAGAAAGGCCTTTGTAAGTAGAAAAAATTCATTTTTAGAAACTTAGTAACTTATTTGAATATTATATATTTACAACATACTTGTTCAAACTACAAGCGAAATGTTAGCTGTAGGTAACTTACAGTCAGTTTAAGATTTTACCATGTAATATTCTGTGTTTTTGAATGTTTCTCTATATTAAAGTGTAAATACATTCACATTTCATTGCACTATCCTTGTGGACTCTATCTTATAGAAATTATCATTGAGTAGTGTGATTCTGTTTCCTTGGTAGATGAAAGCAAGCATTGTTCTAGCTACTTTTATAAAACTAAACCATCTCAGATTCAAAGAGTCATCATATACAGCAGAAATATGTGCAAAGATATTACCGTTGATGGACTAAATTTTTCAGTAGATAATGAACAGTACACAGAAGAATCGAGAACTGACAGAAATATGTGTGTGCAAACACATATGTACAATATTTTCTCATCATAAACAACAAAATTATAAAGTTAAGAAGTAAAATGCACATTATATTTTAAAGATATATATTGTTATAAAGTTATATATTTTATATATAAAGCTATATATTGTTGTTAAGATGTCATTAATAATCATATACAAAATTCTATGTAAAAGGAAGTTTGTTATAAGTACAAAAACTGTTTTTGTTAGGCCAGGGACCTAGACTTGGCAGGAGATAATTGATTTAAATTTGTCTGGGAGAATTTGTTTGGTTGGTTTGGTTTTGATTTTGGTTTTGTAGAAAACATCATGGGGACAAAATTTGAAAACAAAAGATGCTTTGATATTGTGTAGCTTTTTTGGAAAGAAATCAATTGACATAGGGGAAGGATAATCAATAACAGGCAAAAGTAACATTTCACCAATGTTAAACTTGATGAACTGATGAATACATTAGGTTATGTGGAGGAGAGCAGAAGATTAAAGGCTCACAGAAAAGCCCACCCTAGAACAGAGACCACTTGCCTGTGACAATTCTCCTGTAGCAGCTAGCCCATACAATACCTTCTAGCATTGTTAAAAACAGCTAGGAAGGGGTCAGCTTTCAGTTCAGTTCCAGCTTCAATTCTCCATGTCATAAAAATCAAAGTACTCACTGTCTTCAGCAGTACAGTCTTATCATCTAATTCTGGTATACAAACAACAGCACAGGCAACAGTCTTTCATTAGGACCCTTCATTAACAGCAACTCATAGGGTGATAAACCATGCCTAATATTTGTATTTTTTTTTACCTCAAACTTTATGCCTCCAAAGAAAACTCCTTGCTGCTCATAAATTTTGCAAATGAATGCTCTCATTTAAACTTATAAACTGCTGATGTTATTAGCCCTTTAGATGTTGTTAAAATATGTAATACAATCAATAACTAGTCTAATGTAGAAAAAAACAAAAAGTTTTTTTTTTTACATAGAATAGGCAGGTTCTCTGAAGGCTTATTATCATCATCCATTCCAAACAAGTGTCAGTTGGCCTTGCATGGCTACAGAAGTTATGATAACAGAAAGATTAGCAATGTCTAATATAGTTTGAAAATATATCATTACATTTAGATTTCAACTAATTGTTTTAGTAAAAAAAAAAAAAACATGGTGACTATGGTGACATCAATGCTATCCAGATAATATCTCATCTGTCACTCAACCCACAAACATTTTCAATCAGCATCCCACTTCCTTATCCTCATTTACATCCTGCTTTTGCTATGAGACCACTGTGTGTATCCCCAGTACTGGTGGTCTCAGAAGGACCAGATTGTAGTTTCCATTGTAACTAAAGTCCACAAGGTTGCATTCTAACTTTTGTGCTATTTTTTTAATGGCCCCTATGCCAGTGCTGTAGTTTTCACCTTTCCATCAAATAACCCTGCATCTAAAAGGACCCTAGTATGGGTGAATAAACTGCTCCCTGTTCGATGACATATTCTTAAAGGATGACTGCTCATCCCAAGTCAAATTTAGTCTTCTATACCTGTACTACCTTGTAATTTTTCTGTGAAACACTGCTCAGACTGTAACGTCTTCCAAAAGCTCATTTCCCAGTAATTTTTCCTTTAGAAATCCAGCTCAACACAAATATTTCCAGATTTTTCTTTAAGTGGCCTAGATAGACTCATTTATATGTTTTGCTTTTCCTTCACCATTCTTGATTGATAATCCCTCTACAAACCTGCCTGTGTTACCACCAAGTTATTTAGATATACCAGAGCTTCTATCACTTCATAAAGACCATGTCCACCACTGGACTTAGCAAAACAAACAAAACTTCATACCAGTACTGTGGTCCCTTGCTGAATCCACTTCTTGTTTCATTATCATGTAATCCCAATCCCACCTGGCCCAACAAACATATCATCAGCTTTGCTTCTTTTGTCCTTAGTTCCAACAGTACTACCAGTGCTTTCTCTATTGTTTTTGAGTCCATAATATTCATAGGGTTTTCTGCTGTTGATAACCAAGTATTGTTAATGGCTTTTTAGAGTCAGTCTATCTGAAACTGATTTTCTTCCTTTTTCCTCCAGGCTATAAATATACATACATACATACATACATGCATGCACTTTTGTATATATGTATATATGTATACACACACAAATACACACATGCACACATGCATATCCTTTGTCTTTAGGAAGAATAAGTAGTTGTACTTCTCAGTCTCTTTGCTTCCATAAAACTCAGATTGATCCCATCAATCCCTGCACCACAGTCATATAAGCCAAAGCATAAGCAGTTACTTACTTCTTAAAATTCCTTCCAAGTTCAAGCCATTCTGAGTCAAGCCATTCAGTGTCTATTGTAATCCTTTGTTCAGACCTCCATCTACATGCTGAAGCACTGATTTTTTTCTATATTACAGGTTGGCCCTAATAGGCATTTTCTATTCTAACTTCTCTCTATTCTAACTCATATCTAATTGTTCCCATGGGTTCCAAGTTTTCTAATTGGAGGAAGGACTCTTTAGCACTCATGTCACTTATAGGCTCTCTCACTTGCATTCTGCCAATTATAAGAAATATCAAGCCAACACTTTCCTTTCTTTCTTTCTTTCTTTCTTTCTTTCTTTCTTTCTTTCTTTCTTTCTTTCTTTCTTTCTTTCTTTCTCTCTCTCTTTCTTTCTTTCTCTCTTTCTTCCTTTCTTCCTTTCTTTAGTTCTTTCTTACTTTCTTTCTTGTTATACTTAATATTCTAAATCAGAAACTAATGCAAAATCTGGTAATCACTGGGTGCAATTTTTTCCTTGCATGGGAAAATTCCTTTGAAAAGATGCTGATCCTCTGTAGTATATCATCACCCCCAAAACGAACATGCAACTGCCCCTACAGTCTACTTATAATCCAATCCCATAGATGTTATTTTAAATGCCAATACATTATTATCCTTCAGATGTTTAGGGATCATTACTTAGATAGAGGATTAACACCATTCATTAAGTATGGGCATGCCATCATATACTAAGTAGAGGAAAATGGCCACCATAGAACTCCTCTCTATTCAGCTTCTACTATCTCACAGACATTCCACTCACAGATGCTTGGCTTTGGTTCCAAGTTCTATCACCTATCTCTGGGATTATAACCACACTACAATAGTTATACCACCTCATTTCTGTAGGAAGGTAGCTATGAGTTACCCCTGAAGATTCTCTCATGGATATTCCACCTTCATGTTGATTATACTCAATTGTAGGCTTCAGCACTCGTTGCAGGAGCCATGCAACTGCTCACTCACTCTGAAGCAGTAAACATTAATCCACTCTAAATTCCCTGGTGGGTGTGTGGGCAGGCACTATTTTCTACTGCCCAAATGTTTTGGATTCTCAAATGAAAGACACACACATACTTAGTCTTCAATTTTAATATGCATTAAACAGTGCAATGGCTGGGCACTTCCAAACCTCCCCATGACTAATATACTCTCCCTTCTGATATTCCTGTATTGTTATTTACTAAAACCTATTTTCCATCTTGGCTACTATGGACCCAGGCCTGTAGCCCTCATGGCCATGATCCCAGACTCTTACAGAGTAGATGTCTCTCTGTCTCTCTGTCCTACACTTATCAGGCCAGGACCTTCTACCCCAGCAGTGAACATTCTCTCCTTCCATCACATTCTTTGCCTGTGAACCTCGAAGTCCAGCCTCTGTCTCCCTGCCCAGCCATTAGCTACAGCCATCTTTATTTACAAATTAGAGCCAACTGGGGACAGAGACCCTCTTCAGGTGAACATGCAGGTTCCTGTGTGATTTGGGGAACCGAATTAACACAAATAGCATTAAAACCGATCCACAACACCACTCATCTTTAGTTTTGTTCTTCTGTATTGAGGCACCATTTCTGTTTCCTTAATTTCCATGGAAAGGGTGAACAGATGTCTACTCACTACAGCTAGAGAGCAAGTGACAGACAAAAGTAATGGTTCCATCAAATCCCTGTTGGTGAACTCCAGGTTTATTGAGTTTAGTTACAGGAGTATCAGTGAGGGGTTACCCACAGTAGCATGGATGATGCTATAAGAAGCTCCCTCCAGCATGCTGACAATTCACGGAAGCAGCAATACTGGAGTTCTCTGCACAACTTGCACAAAATTGATAGGGCATAACATCTCCTTTCCCCAGTAGTTATTACCACTTAAGTAACCTTGGGAAAAGACATTGTAAATTTTGTAAGTTTTAGTCTTTCTGGAACTTTTGAGATTTATTCCCTCAGTCCCATAAGCCTTCCTCTCTCCTCCAAGAAAGAAAGTTACACATTACAGGAAATTCCAAAGCATTTGTATATATACAAGCCCACATTCAAAAGTCAGCAGTTGTTGTTCCATCTATCATAACCAAGGTCATACTTGACATCTTATGCCTAATATCAAACTCAATAGTAAAGAACCATTTTTTTTTCTCTATGACCAGGAACAAGTTCAAGACATTTGTTTTCAAAATAGTATAGAAGTCCTGACAAGAGAAAATGGGAAAGAAACCATTGCGGGAAAGACATGTAAATGAAAAGTATAGAAGTTGCACTTCTGTTCATGGGGAATGTTATATTACACATAGAAATGTAATAAATCCGTGAAATCAAACAATTAAAACAAGCCAAATTAATAAACCTGTAGAATATGAAACTTTAACATGCACGATATACTTGTACTTTTATATAATTACAATAAGCTGTCCAGAGAAAAAATATTTGAAACAATGGCAATTATACTAGCATCATAATTTAATATATGTTGACTACATAAAGCATTTCAGAAACATTTCTATAAGTCAAAAAAAACCCTAAAATCTTCCCATGTAAACTCAAACTTTTCCTTTAGTAGCTGGCTACATGGATTTACAGAATCATTTTAAATTTTTGTGCACAGATGAATGGTCAGGTCATGCTCTGGGGATTGTTTTAGTATCATAATACACATCAAACTCCACTGTTATTGCCTAATGAAATAGGATATACAAATAAAATATATCCTTTTAGTCACAAAATACATTGTCCTTGACAATTGAGACAAGAGTATTTAGAAAAAAATTGGTCTTTTCACATTTGGATGTAATAGAATCATGGAAAGTAGAGTCCCCGATGCTACCTGACACCTACATATGACTTCCTGTTGATTGATGAAATATTCACACATTCTCCTATGTGAAACTTATTAATACTTTCAATTCACTACTTAATATCATTATTGACTAATGGACATTGTAATGATGGTGGCTCTCTGATTCTATATTTGTACACTCTCAGCAGATGCCAGATGTACAATACTCCCTCAATTACCAAGGGCCTTAACACACACACACACAGACACACACACAAAACCAAGGTGCTAGTAAATACCCACTATTATTCCATTGAAGAAGGAAACTTCTGAGCAGAATTAGTTCAACTGACAAAATTTGTGGTACTTCATGGGCTATGTCAGCTTGATGAACATAAATACTAAAATTAATCACAAATAGCTTGTGGATTTTTGTTATTATCAACATTAATGTCCTGTGTAAACAAAGATGATTCTTAACCTCCTTAGAATGTCTTCGATAGCAGAACAATAGATACCCTGATAGCCTAATATTTTGGTGTTTTCTAATAAAATTTTATTTATCAAGATAGAAGCATGCCATAAAAGATACATTAAAATAGATATGATAAATGAATCTTTAAGAAATGCTTGCACAGATCATTATGCTAAGTTGGCTATTCTGTCTGAAGTCTGTAAAAAGACCTTCTATGAAACAAAATGGGGAAATACATAAAGAAGATTAAATTTCTCTTCATGGATGAACAAAATGTAGCCAACACTCCTGAAAAAAAATAATGAGAAAGTTTTAAGTTAATTCTTATCAAGGTAAACTCTTATGAACATTTGCTAAAACACTTTATAGAATAACTCATAAGAAATAGGTGGAAAGCATCCAAATTTTACAAGTTTAATACATATGGAATACTGAATATTTGAAGCTATTCTGGTTCTTACCTTATTGAGAGTTAAAATAATAGTAGGAAATTTGAAAAAGTTAGATACAGATACAAGCTATGTCCCAATGTATCAGTTTGGACATGACCAAATATATTTTCATATAATTACTGCTTTTCCCTGTGGATTGTACATTTTTATTGTTGATAGCATATATGATATGTGGGTCTACGACATTAAAGTGCAAAATACTATCACCTCATTTCCTATCATGTCCTGTAATTTTTCCTTCATATGTGACCAAAACCAAGGCTAGAATTTTTATCACATGTATGTTATCCACGTATACCTCTGTGACCCAGATGTGACTCAAGTAGTTTCAACCCAAATTTTCTTATTCCTCTAAGAGAGTATAATACAACCACACAATGTGAGGCCAACATTCCATAGAACAAGTGTCAGCTGCTAAGGTGCACAGAATAGTTGGCCAGATAAACTTTTTTTTCTTTGTTCACCCCAGTCCCTTTCTGGTGATTAAAATTTCCTTTCCAGAATGAACTATTCAAAAAAAATTGTAGACATTACATAGGGTATCTGAAAACCTATCACATGTAAGGTGGTTACCAGCTGTTAACAGCTCAGTAATATATCATTTTATTTGACTGTTTTATTCCATTGTTGTTTAGCTTCTTCTCTTCTCACTTTTGAGACCCTGCATGAAGATTTATTTTAATTTCTATTGTAGGAAATCTAGGCCAAGACAATTGATGCCAGAAGGCACACTAAAAGTAAGCAATCAAGCCAGGATTTCCAAAATGCATTGTCTACCTGTCTGAAAGGAACAGGAGCCCTGTTGTTGGTGATAAAGGAGCTCGTCCTTATCTAGCAACATTCTCTGACATTTAATAGAATTACAAATTTAAAACATTTCACTATGATTAATTATGCTCATATGGAGGGAGAAAATTATAAGGAATCTTGTGTTTAGTGAGTGCTCCGACTTCATGGGAAGTCTTGCAAAACTTAAATGATGGACCCAAGGTATCTGATTCCCAATACATAAAATTTTACAAAGCCAATGAATTTCAATAGTAGCATTAAAGAATAGTCTGAAAGCACACTATATAAAAACATAAGGATTAAAAAGAATGCAGTACTACATAGAAACATGGAAATAAAAGGCAAATTCTGAAATAAATAAATAAAAAGGTAGACAGACAGACAGACACACAGGCAAACAGACAGATAAATGTTCTTGCAGTGAAATGGTGGAGCGGTTAGGCCTATAGAAAAGAAATCCTGAGCATTTTAACATCACTATCTCCTCCTGAATCATTTAATTGGCAATATTACTTCTATACTGTAAGGAGCTTCATTTTTACATGTTCATACATGGACATAAAGATTTTATTTGTATTTGTCATTATATTTTTTCTCTATCATCCTCTGTTCTTTCCTTTTATATCTCCCTTTTCTTCCTCACCTAGATTTCATCAATTTTCTTGAAAAATAATATAATTTAATATTATTCATGACTGAAAAAAGCTTCATTAAATACATTTCCTTTATAAAATTGATAGGTCCTTAAGCTCAGTCTATAACTTAGTTATCATGAATAATATTGCAATAAACTTGAATATGTAGATATTTGAATAACAATTTTTATTCTGTGAAGAATATACCCATAAGTGGCAAAACTGAATAAAGTTTGCTTTAAGTGACCTGGTTTCATGACCTCTTGGTATGATAGCATTTGAAGTTACATAGTATTTTGGCCTCAAGGTAATCTATTCCTTTTTCTCATGATTTATTGACCAGTCAAGGCCTGCTTTCAAAATCAGCAAAAAAAAAAAAAAAAAAAAAGACTTCTGCAACATGCTTGCTGTTTTATCCAGATTGGTCTTTAGACCTAAAGACAAAATTGAACTTCTCAAGGACAAGTAAAACAAATAGAGACACAAAAAGCACAAAAAGTCAAGGACACATGCCTTCAGGAAAACAACTCCAACCACACAATTATGGGACAAAGAAATCTAGGACTGGAGGCAAAGTGTAGAGTTTATAAATATTAATTACAGTTTTCTGTGACAGCACAATAAGTGATGTACAAATATGACTTGAAAATATCAGGATTATTATATTGCACTATTTTTTATGCTAAAATTATGAAGGGCTTACCTGGGCAGCTTGTGAGTCCCATCACTACATCAATTGAGAAACCCAGGTGGGAAGAGCTCACATCCTGTTCTTCTAACTTATTACTGTATCTTGCAGGGAGAAAATTGCTTTTAGCTGTCATCTGGGAGCTCAGCAGGGTTTTCTTCAGGTGTCTCATTTTCTCTACACTGTTGTCTTCATTTGGCTTGTTCAGCTTTCTTATAACTATGAACTGTGTTACAAGATGAAGTATCCTAAGAGGTTACAGTAGTTCTGCAATTCCTTATTTGGCCTAGACTCAACTTTGTCAGAACAGTTCTCAACCTGTGGGTCATGACACTTTGGGGGTTGTATATGAGATGTTCTGCCTAACAAATATTTACATTATGATTGATAATAATAGCAAGATTATAGTTATGAAGTAGCAATATATAATTTTATGGTTGGAATCACTACAATATGAGGAATTGTATTAAAGGGTGATAGCATTAGGAAGGTTGAGAACCACTGCCTTAGAGGGATTTCTTCATTGTATTAATCAAGAAAATCGCTGCGAGGAATCCACATTCAACAAGAGGGAAATTGGACTTCACTCCTCAAATATTGGAAAAGAAAATCTGTGAGGGTCAACAACCTCAATCTCAAGGTCAGAAATAACAAAGGAAACTGTGTTTTCAGATGCCCAGCCACTCTATGCCACTTGGCAGGCATGGGGGTGAGGGGGAGAGGTTGACTGTGAAAGTGAAAGTATCTTGGAAAGTTTATTCTACAGTATCCAATCAATCAGAACAGCACAGGGTGGACTTCCTTTGTGCTACTTTCCAAGAATTTCCACCCTTCGCTATTCTCTGGACCTGAGCTAATGCTTTGGTGCCTGAACTGGATGAGCCTCTGAAAAGGTAAAATCCTACTGAGTCAGTCCACAAGAGGTATCTTTTTATACTAGTTTTGGGCTTATCACCATTACCCCTTTTGGTCTTGAAACCCACAAACGTTCTAATTCCTAAATTTAACTTATCTGAACCACAGGAAGTTATAACTTATAATGGGTTGAACTTTATATAGACCTACTGAGATATAATTCACATGCCATAAAATCTCGACTTTTAATTTATGCAATTTAGAGAACATTGTACTGCTTTCACCACACAGTTACTCAAGCATTCTATCTCCAATTTTAGAACACTTTCATTATCCATGATTCGAATTTGATCTGTGCAGTGCAGAAGACAGGACGCAGCATCTAGAGATGAATTGTTGACCTCCCAGGCTGTGGTAATCTGTTTTGAGGTGTAGTAGATGCATATGGCTTCTCTTGAGATGTCCACCAAATATCCAGCTGTGATTTCTTGTAAAAACAAATGATAAGTCAGCACTGCAGCATTTTGTACTAGGTTTTCCCCCACTACTAGCCTCACTTGCCTTGTCCCAGCTCCTTGTCTACGGAGAAACAAAAATCTAACACTGTGTTAGCATTTGAGCTTTGCCCCAGGCTGACTTGTCAGATATGGATAATGCATAGGGCATTTAGCAAAGGTTTACATTGTTACTTTCACTATATCTCCCCCCAAACCTACATCTAAGGCATGTTGCTCATTACCTTCCAAATACTTTAAGCGATTTTTCAACAGCCCCACACTTCTTTTGCTATGCTATTCCTCCAGTCTAAAATACACAAGAGACTTTCATAATTGTATGTCAATAAAAGTCTTAGTTTCCATTTTAGAATGGGAAACACCTACTGAGTAATTTAATTCTTTTAAGTTTTCCTGTCATTTTGATAGTGAAGAACAACTGTAGTCAGCCTTAAACAGCTGTTAGGTATTATCGTCTGCCCCTTTACCTCTCCAATGTTAAGATTGACATAAAAACAAATTCTGTGTATTTTTGTCTGCCTTTGAATCACTTAAAATCCATATGGCATTGTCTTGCATGCAGTAGGATATCAATAAATGCCGAATTGAATATCTTGTTGCATGACAAAAAAATAGTACTTCAGATGAATACATGACTATCAATTACAAATTGCTTATGGTGGCTATAGTCATCTATTTTGCCCTATGGGTTTCAAGTTATTAAGCCTTTAAATCTTCAAAGCATATTTTCCAGAAGATGAACATTATTTTATTTTATTTGACTCATTTTATTTTTCTCAGCATGTGGAAAAATCATATTGAAATGGGGAAAGCAAAGGGGTTGCCACATCCAGCTCTGTCCTAGATAAGATTGTTAAAATTTCTCTTCCCCAGAAATCTGTCTTAAGTATGGCTCGACAAAATGTCAAGAACATGAACACTACATAAACCTCACAGAATTTGACTGCCTAAAAAATACTATGTTTTTTTCTATTAATTTTATTTTTCTCACTGTAAGGAAAAATAGAAAACAAAGGGTTTGTTACAGTTCTGCCCTAGATAAGATTGTTACAGCTTCTGTTCCCAAGAAAGCTGTCTTATTGTAGCTCCACAAAACATTAAGAACACATAATAAACTTCACAGGAATTTCTGCTGCCTGAAAAATATTAGTTTACCCAGATATCATATTTGTTTGTCTTTTTGTTTTTCAAAAAACTCGATATTCTTTTCCATAAGAATATATGGTTATGAGGTACTATGCGGTGTTGAAAGCTAAGCCACCCCCACAAAACCTTTTGAAGATTCTATCGCCTTTGATGTTCCCTGATTTCTAATATTAGATAGAAACTTTGTAGCAAAGAGCTGTGAATTATTAAATTGTGCTGTGCTAATTATATTTTATTTGGGGAGAATACAGTGCTTAATGGGATTTACTAGCGTGTTTCATTCTCATTTCCAGGACAGTGGAGAGAGCTCAATTCATTACATTATGCTGATAAGTGGTGGCTCATTTAAATGATAGCAAACAGCTGCTGGTGACAATGCCATCAGTCCCTGCCTCACATACACCACAACTTCTAATTACCTGCTATTTAGAAAGCTCCTGGTGATCGTGAAATAAATAGCTCAGCAGTTAGAACCTCTTCAGCAGAGTCCTGACTGTGGGATCAGTTAACTGAAGGCTCAGAGCCCAACTGTACTTCAGGTCGCTATTTCAAATGCTGGTCAAGCATCTTCTTAAAATCATTCACCTCTTTCAATTTACAATCATTAGAAGATGCCCAAGGGAGAAGCACAAATGTCTCCTTTTAGGGAAAACCAAAGAGGCCCAGAAATTTACAACTACCAGAGAGTTATTTACAACTCTCAACGCAGATGAAAACATGATAGAGTTTAGTCTTTATAAGAGTCTTCCTTTTACTGATTCTTATAGTATAGATGAATGTGTTGAATCAGACATATTTTTCCAGAGTCACCTTGGTTGTCTTTCAGATAAGATACAATTTTTAGATGTATAATTTGTGACAGGACACTGACTTTGACTAAAATGTTGTCATAAAAACTCCTAATCGCTGCTAATTGTGAGTAGGTCATTCTTAATCCTTGACCATCTTCTTTACCCTATGGGAGCCTAGGTCTCATTCTTCATTCACTCTTCCTGAAATGCCAATCTGTCAGTTCCATGAGAGCAGAAGTCTTTTGTCTACATCTATTTTTTTCCCAAGATAAATGACAAATAAACTGCACAATGTCTGGGACACAATGGAAGCTCAATAAATATTTGCTGAAGGAAGACAGGAAGAATGAAAGAATAAAGAGGGCAGAATGGAAAAAAATCTTGATATATTCATCATTTCTTCATGGAACTGTAGTTTTGGTTGAATAAGTTATTGGGGAATATTAATGTGAACTTATTTGGAATTCAAGTTATAAAATAAAATTAACGTCATGATGACAAAATATTTTGAGGCATCTTGAACAATATTGAACATTTCGTATGATCCTGATTTTTGTGTTTTCTGCCTATTGTGTGTGAAGATTCACATGGACATTAAAGTCTTACTTGATCAGTCTGAGAAAGAGAACAAAGCACAGTAACTTAGACCTTGCTTCTGGAAAAGCAAAGAATTCAGGCTATTGTCCAGCTTAAAAATCAAAACAAAAACAAAAATCTTTGGCTGTTTCAGGCTTTTGCCATCAGTGATAATTGGTGAGGAAAGTGCCACACTGAGAGATTTATTTCCCCCCAGTATGTTAATCTAACAGATGATTCTGCAATATCACGTTAAGGCAATAGAAAGAAAACTAGACAAGCTATTTGCCTATTCATTTCCCTAGAGCTATTTAGCAGAACATTTTTCAAAATGATGTCACACCTGCTGTGTGAACGCGTTATTCTCCAGGTATACAAATTAATTTCTTATTAACATCCTACTCACAAGAGTCTTAAAGTTTATCTTTACAGAAAAGAAGCAGAAATGAATATTTGGCTGAGCCTAGAAGGTGAGAAAAGTAAAACACTGTCTAATTTTAAAGGAGGATTAAGATGGCATTTTTGTATATACATAACATGAAATTATTGACATTGTTGCAATGATCAAATATTTAGACATACGGTTTTTAAACACTGATTTTAAGATTGCTCTTTTCAGACATCAACAACTCACAGTTCAAAGGTGGTGATAAGCAGAATGTAAACTCAACACAAGGCGTTTATTCTTATCCAGATACAGGGTAGGGCATCTCTGCTCACAGTGTTTGGCTTATATTTGATTCCATCTTACAATGATTATATAACCTTTCTGATTATGTGGACCATTTCCACTAATTCCATGAGTTTTTCCTTGGGACGAGAAACACATATCTCCCAAATTTGTGAGGACTAAACACATATATAGCACTTAGCATAGTTTCTGCCAAACAACAATAGCTCATAACTACCAGATAATGGTTAGTGAATCTGAGGAAGTTACTCTGATATCAACAAAAACAACCAAAATCCAAGTTGGGCTGCATGCTTCTTTTATATTCTGTTGGCTCATTGCAATATCTGCAGTAAAAACAGAATTCCAAATGCTACCAGGTTGTTGTGAGTTTCATTGTGCAGCAACTTTTTTGAAGTCAATGAGCATCAGATAAAATTTGATCCAAAATAAAAAATAAGTAAGGCTAATTTTATTATGCTCTATGAAATAATAAATCACTTTGCTAATTTATTATAACAAATAAAATCCTGAATGCTATTAAAATACACACTTAATAATTGTTCTTTTATTGTTGGTTCCTAGTGAACTCTATTCACACAATTATTACCAAACTCACAATTGGATTTTTGCATTTGGATCAAAATATTAAATTGTATTCTGTAATTAATAACACTAATTTTTGCCAAGTATCACTTTTGGCCACACCTCCAAAATATAAAATCATAAAGGATAACCTGAGACTGTATGAGAGGCTGGAGCTCCTGAGCACACAAATTATACCAAGATATTACAACTAACATCAGAAGCAAATCATTTATATCACTAGTGGATTATCTTACTGATTCATTAAGCACTGACTTTTTATATCTTATACCAGTCCTTTATTTATAGTTGATAATATAAACACAAATGAGAAAAGACATAGTCATTGGAGAATATAATGACAAAATTTGTACAAATTTCAGAAACTAGAGAAAAAAGAGAACTTATCAAAATATGCCTTATTAGTAGCAAAATTTGTGAAAATATGTCAAAAATATATTTGTAATGTGTTTATATATGGAGTGTTCATGCATTTAGTGGTGAGTTTTTCTCTTGTGCTTGAGCATAAACAGCACAAAGTTCCTCCTACATTTCTTCACCTTAACTTTTAAAGCAAAACTCGAAGATCACTAATTATGCTATGTTGACTTGCCACTGCATTCCTGAGGTGCACCTGTCTCTGCCTCCACCCCAGGGTTTCAAAGGCACACCACTGGTCCTCCCACATGGGCATTTGTTCATGTTTGCACAACAAGCCCTGATTGATTGAACTATCTCCTCAACCTGTAAACATGGTTTATAAGTTTTCAGGAATAACAAGTATTTCCCATAAATTACAAACACCACAAACTCATGTAGCTCTATGTTATAAATATTTACTTAGTGAAAATTATTGAAACACTGAGTTCCTGTTCTCGAGGCAAATCTAAAAGAAATAATTTGCAACATTGGCATTAGATTTTCTTGAAGTTTTATGCAATCTTCCTACTACCAATATTATGTTCCTGTGTACTGTCAATATTTTTTATATCAACGTCCCAATGACCTTGACTTTTCATTAATCAAACTAATAATTTCTTTTTTGTTGTTGTTGTTTTGTTTTTTTCGAGACAGGGTTTCTCTGTGTAGCCCTGGCTGTCCTGGAACTCACTGTGTAGACCAGGCTGGCCTCGAACTCAGAAATCCTCCTGCCTCTGCCTCCCAAGTGCTGGGATTAAAGGCGTGCGCCACCACCGCCCGGCTAAACTAATCATTTCTATATGAAGATATTGTTCCTTTAATGTATGATGTTATGATCAACTATGAATTATTTAAAAGCTGTCATAAAGTATAAAATATTACAGGTGTGTTTTATGATATCCACTACCATTGTGCTAACACAATAAAAATTCTGTATGAAAAATTAAATCATAAAATATTCCAACCAAAAATTTACAATGGCAAAAGATACATCACTACTAATGGGGACTCTGCTTTTTGATGTTAAATTATATTTAGTTAAAAAACATAACCATATCTAGCCTTGGTGTAACCATAAAAGGACATCTTTATTTAAGGGATGTGAGAATGCCATCATTAGTAATTTTTGGTAGTTCAAAATAAATATATTGTAGTGGAGCATGATGCTACACACATGAAATCCAAGTCAGTATAAAGAACATCAGGGCATGATGATAAAATTGATCAGGGTCATCCCCAACCACATAGAAAGTTCATTGTTAGCCTGAGCTGCAAGAGACCCATTCACCTTCAAAAACAAGAGTATGGATACTCTGGTCCTTCTTAGAAGGGGGAACAAAAGATCCACAGGAGGAGATACAGAGACAAAGTGTGGATAAGAGACTGAAGGAATGACCGTCCAGAAACTGCCCCACCTGGGGATCTATCTCATATACAGTTACCGAGCCCAGACACTATTGTGGATGCCAACAAGTGTTTGCTGACAGAACCCTTATATAGCTGTCTCCTGAGAGGCTCTGCCAGTGCCTGATACAGAGGGAGACACTCTCAGCCAACCATTGAGCTGAACATAGGGACACCAATGGAGGAGCTAGAGAAAGAACCCAAGGAGCTGAAGGGGTTTGCAGCCTCATAGAAGGAACAACAATATAAACCAACCAGTACCCCCAGAGCTCCCAGGGACTAAACCACCAACCAAAGAGTACACATGGAGGCACCCATGGCTCCAGCTGCATATGTAGCAGAGGATAGCCTGGTTGGACCTCAAAGGGAGGAGAGGCCCTTGATCCTGAGAAGGCTTAATGCCCCAGTGTAGGGGAATACTAGGACAGGGAAGCAGAAGTGGGTGGGTTGGTGAGCAAGAGGATGGGGGTTGGGTTAGGGAGTTTTCTGAGGGGAAACTGAGAAAAGGGATAACATTAGAAATATAAACAAAGGAAATATCAAATAAAAAAAGAAAAGAAAAAAAGAATTGCATTGGTGGAAATTTAGTGTTCATTCCATGTATTTTATTTAAAACAATTAGTCAATGAAAGAAAGAGTTTTTATGCAGTTCCATTCTTAAAGTATTAAGAACAACATAAAGAGAAGTCTGACACTGACTTTGAAGTCTAAATGTGTTTGATTAAACTAACATTCCTCATTGATGTTATAGTTGATATCTCACTTTTCATATAGAATGTAATAAATTATTAAAAATTTGAACCACAGGAAATTACAGAAATTGGCAGAAGAATTTATGTTTCAGCTAGAATGTTTAACACAGATGAGGAGTGGACACACTATGATTATGTGGAGCCAACTAACAAGAGTTGCTGTAACCTAGATGAGAAACATGAACTTCTTCACTCTGTGAAAGTCTTATTTTTTTTTTAGGATTTGACTCTTCAGACACTGTCATTACCCTGATGCATGTCAAAATAATAGTGAAAGAGAGGACTTGCTGAAGGAAGCTTTGTGTCATAATTCAAGCCTTCACACTAACAAAATTATTTTTAAGATAATTCTTTAAAAAGATCAATTCCTCTGAATATGGTCTTTACAGGTTCTCTCTCCCCTCTGTTGGGTATTCCAGCTAATGTCATCCCTGTTGGGTCCTGGGAGCCTCTTGATTTCCTGGCATCTGGGACTTTCTAGAGGTTCTCCCCAGTTACACATCCCCTATTGCAACACATGTCTGTCCAAATTCCTGACCTACTGTAATTTTCCCCCATCTCCTCCCACACCTAATCCTGTCTCCCTTTCTCACTCCCACTCCTCTCTCTAGCCTAGGTCCCTCCCTCCCTTTCTGTACATCCCATTATTATCTTGTTCACCCTTCTAGGTAGGACTGAAGCATCCACACTTTGGTCTTCCTTCTTCTTGATCATCATATAGTCTGTGAGTTATATCTTGAGTATTCCGACATTTTTTGCTAATATCCACTTATCAGTGAGTACATACCATGTGTGTTCTTTTGTTACTGGGTTATTTCACTCAGGATAACATTTGATAGTTCTATCCATTTGCCTGTGAATTTCATGAAGTCATTGTTTTTATTTATTTATTTATTTATTTTTTAATTTACATTCCAAATCATTTCCCCTTTCCCGTTTCCTCCCTCCCCGAAAGTCCCATAAGCCCCCTTCCCTCCCTCTTTTCCATTCAACCCCCTCTCGTTTCTCTGTCCTGGCGTTCCCCTACATCCAGTCTTTCCAGGACCAGGGGTCTCTCCTTCCATTTTCTTAGAAATCTATTGATATGCGGATTGTGTCTAGGGTATTCCGAGATTCTGGGTCAATATCCCCTTATCAGTGATTACATACCATGTGTGTTCTTTTGTGATTGGGTTACCTCACTAAGGATGATATTTTCAAGATCTGACCATTTGCCTAGGAATTTCGTGAATTTATTGTTTTTAATTGCAGAGTAGTATTCCATTGTGTAGATATACCACATCTTCTGAATCCATTCCTCCGTTGAGGGACATCTGGGTTCTTTCCAGCTTCTGGCTATTATAAATAAGGCTGCTATGAACATAGTGGAGCATGTGTCCTTATTGCATGCAGGTAAAGCCTCTGGGTATATGCCCAGGAGTGGTATAGCCGTATCCTCCGGGAGTGTCATGCCCAGTTTTCTGAGGAACCACCAGACTGCTTTCCAGAGTGGTTGTACCAGCTTGCAATTCCACCAGCAGTGGAGGAGTGTTCCTCTTTCTCCACATCCTCGCCAACAACTGCTGTCTCCTGTGTTTTTGATCTTAGCCATCCTGACTGGTGTGAGATGGAATCTCAGGGTTGTTTTGATTTGCATTTCCCTAATGACTAAGGATGATGAACATCTCTTTAGGTGCTTCTCAGCCATTAGATATTCTTCAGGTGAGAACTCTTTGTTTAGCTCTGTACCCCATTTTTTAACAGGGTTACTTGCCTCTCTGGAGTTTAACTTCTTGAGTTCTTTGTGTATATTGGATATTAGCCCTCTGTCGAATGTAAGGTTGGTAAAGATCATTTCCCAGTTAGTTGGTTGCTGCTTTGTCTTTTTGACAGTGTCTTTTGCCTTGCAAAAACTTTGTAATTTAATGAGGTCCCATTTGTCTATTCTTGATCTTAGAGCATAAGCTATTGGAGTTCTGTTCAGGAAATTCTCCCCTGTGCCCATATGTTCAAGGTTCTTCCCTAGTTTCCCTTCTATTAGTTTCAGTGTGTCTGGTTTTATGTGGAGATCTAATATCTGGGCAGTACTCCATTGTGTAACTGTACCACATTTTCTGTATCCATTCCTCTGTTGAAGTACAACTGAGTTCTTTCCAGCTTCTGTCTATTATAAATAAGGTTGCTATAAACATAGTGGAGCATGTGTCCTTGTTATATGTTGGAGCATCTTTTGGGTATATCCCAAGGAGTGGTATAGCTGGGTCCTCAGGTAGTACTATGTCCAATTTTCTGAGGAAAGACCAGACTGATTTCCAGAATGGTTGTACCAGCTTATACTACCACGAGCAATGGAGAAGTGTTCCTTTTTCTCCATATCATCCCCAGCATCTGCTGTCACATAAGTTTTTGATCTTAGACATTCTGACTAGTATGATGTGGAATCTCAGGGTCAGCTTGATTTGCATTTCCCTGACGACTAAGGATGTTGAACATTTCTTTGGGTGGTTCTCAGCCATATGGTATTCCTCAGTTGAGAATTCTTTATTTAGCTCTCTATCCCATTTTTAATAGGGTTATTTGGTTCTCTTGAGTATAACGTCTTGAGTTTTTTGTATAAATTGTATATTAGCCCTCTCTCAGATCTAAGTTTGGTAAATATCTTTTCCCAAACTGTTGGTAGCTGTTTTGTCCTGTTGACATGTCCTTTGCCTTATAGAAGACTTTCAATTTTATGGGATCCCATTCATCTATAGTTGATCATAGAGCCTGAGTCCCTGGTGTTCTGTTCAGGAAATTTTCCCCTGTGCAGGTGTGTCTGAGGCTCTTTCTTTCTTTTTTCTTTCTCTCTTTCTTTTTTTCTTTCTTTCTCTTTCTTTCTCTCTCTTTCTTTCTTTCTTTCTTTCTTCCTTTCTTTCACTTCTTTTAGATTAAGTGTATCTGGTTTTATGTGGCAGTCCTTGATCCATATCCGGAGGTTACACACAGCCCCCGGTTGAGGGATGGGGGCTACTCACCCATTTCAAAAATATCGATCCAGAATTTTTCTGTCTAAAGGAAATGCAGGGACAAAGAGTGGAGCAGTGACTGATGAAAAGGCCATCCAGACGGCTCCACATAGGGATCCATCCCATCTATAGGCACCAATCCCAGACACTACTGTTGATGCCAAGAAGTGCTTATTGATAGGAGCCCAATATAGGTGTATCTTGAGAGACTCTGCCAAATACAAAGACAGATGCTCACAGCCAACCATTGGACTGAACACAGGGACCTCTATAGAGGAGTTAGGGGAAGGAGTGAAGGAGATGCAACCCCATAGGAAAAATAACAATATCAACAAATCAGACTCCCCAGTGCTCCCAGGGACTAAACCACAAACCAAAGAGTACACATGGCGGGGGGAGGAAATCCATGGCTCCAGCTGCATATGTAGCAGAGGATGGCCTTATCTTGTGCCAATGGGAGGGAAGACCTTTGGTCTTGTGAAGTCTCAATGTCCCAGCATAGGGGAATGCTAGGGAGGAGAAGAGGGAGAGGTCAGGTGGGTGGGGGAGTCCCCTCATAGAAGCAGGGAGGAGTTGGATGGAATAGGCAATTTGCAGATGGGAAACCTGGAAGGGGGATAAAATTTGAAATGTACGTAAATAAAACAACCAATAAAAATTATTAGATATTATCTTTACTTTTCAAATATTATCCTCTTTCCTGGTTTCCCCTCTGAAAACACCCCATCCCATTCCTCCCTCCCCCTGCTCACCAACCCACCCAGGACACAATGAGAAGACCAAACCTAAGGAAGCCTACAGAATACTAAAGAGATTGGACCAGAAATTTTTTTTTTTAAAAAAAAGGGTCAATTCCACACCTCAGGCAAGGATAAACTTTGTAATATGTGTATTCTTTTGTTCATTCTGCCAGCTTATTCATATTGTCTTTTAGTATATTTTAAAATTAACTGAAACGAAGATTATACGTGTGTGTGTGTGTGTGTGTGTGTGTGTGTGTGTGTGTGTGTGTGTGTGTGTGAATGGTGTTCCCTGATTATTTGGGAAAACAGGAAGACCTAATTGTATTTTAAGTTTAGTTCATCATTTTTTTACATATGGCTATTTCTATGATATGAGTTAGTATATTAAAGTTTTTATATATGTAGAAGAATGTTGTTATATGTACAATGATTATTCACCTATAATTACAGAAAGACCACACTGCTCTGCACTGTATGTAAACATTTTGAAATATCATGAACCACAGATTACACAGCAATTATAGTTACAGAAATTCATGTCCTGATAATTCAGTAGACAGGTAATTTTTAAGTAATTACTCAATTTTAAGAGTTATTTTACTATAACTCTCAAATAATATATAAAACACTTCTATTAATGTCTCTAAAACAGTATTATACTGAGCTATCTCTAAGTAAATACTGTGAAATTTTAAGAGAATTTTTCAGTGTATAGCTTTATTGTTATATTTCTCTGGCAATATAAATATCTAATAATCAACATTTATTTTAATTTTCGTCGACTGCTTTAATTATGCTAATTTATAACAAAATATTGAAATTACAATATGTGATCATATTGTGATCATAGAAAAGTGATATTTTTCATACATGATGTCTATTTTAAAACTACGCTAAGATTCTGCTTAGATGAAATCTCATATTCCTTTGCTTTTAGTTTCATTCAGAAGTTATGGCATAAGTCACAATTCAAACTTGTATTTTCAGAAATGACTTATGATCACTGGGTTTCAGTATCTTCACATCCTGAATCAGTGGAATTACATTTTGTTTTATTACAGTCAGCTAAATGGCCCTAAAGCTGAACTGCATCCACAGATAACATAATCGTTTTTGTAGCATCTATATTTGTGCAATAGTTCAAGTAAACCAGCAAAATGTAATAATTGTGATACACGTTTTTCTTTCTCATTCTTACATGTACATATTATGTCTTTACTCCCCATTATTCTTGCTTATCCCCAGTCTCACTAACCGAAACCTTTCTTTTCAACAAGCATGGTCTTACTTTGATATTTATTTTAATACACTTAAATTGTGATTCCTTACTTGAGTATGAGTGGAGAGTTATTTAGTGGAACATGCACAATACCCCTGAGGAAAACGACATTCCTCTCCCAGCCCCAAACTCCCCCAGTAAGGAATAAGGATCCATGAACCCCTTTCTTAGGCATGGTGAAACAGTTGCAAGTCCCGCAATGTTCAGGTGACAATTGCTTGCATGAGCCTCAGCGTGAGAAAGTGGGAGATGAGAGGAGACAATGGAGGGAATTTAAAACTCAGCATAGACAGTATAAATCTGTCAAGGAATATTTCTGAATAGAGAACTTGTTTGTTTCATTTTATTTTCTTTGAGGCGGGGTTTCAGATAACTCACATGGGCCCCAAAGTTGAGGGTGACTTTGAAGTCCTGACCCTCTTGCCTCCTTCTTTCAATAGAAATATCACAGGCACATATCTTCGTTTGGTGCTGAGGCCAAAAGAGTGACAAAAATCACAGATATATCCTTATATGTTCTTCGGTTTTTAGAAGACGTGCATGAAAAGGCTCTGCTAGCTCAGGAGAGTTCTCTAAAGAGAGACTCTGTATTAGATATAGAAGGCTGGGGAAAATGAATACAAGCTGTTAAGTTAGGAGCAGAACTCTACAAAAAGCATATATAGTGTTCATTATAATCTTGCTAAACCTCAGGGGGCTTGCCAGAGTCCACTCCAAAGGAGATTGCTTAAATAAGTTTAGTTACATGTATAAAATTTAGGGGTGTCTGAGTCTCAGAAAATTATGTGACATTTTTCTTCCTTTTTGTGTATGTTCATGATCCTAGAGAGAAAGCTATTTTCTTCAGATTATCAAACCAGTCCATAATCCAAAGCCACCCTGTAAATGTCACAGAAGAAAGCGAGTGAAGAGGTTGATAAATGTCTACCTTAAGTGTCTCGATCCAAAAACTGGGGAAACACACTTGTGAAATTTTGTCCATTTATTGTGCTAGCCCAATGAGATCTTGAAAATAGCAACATTTGATGGAAAAAAAATTTCTCAAACATCATGCCCCACTGTACAAACATAAAAATTACCAGAAGAGTTTTTATGTAAAACTATTCATCTTTGCATATGGACAAGCAAAGAAATTTACAGCAAAGTTTAACATGTTGTGGTTGTATAAACAAAAAATTTTATTAAATTGTCATTGTTTTTCATCAAAGGTTTACAGCTAGGTAAAATGGGCCAGCTCTGTCTTTCATTGCTGGCTTTTATTAATAAAATTTTGTTGGAATGTAGCCATGATCGCTCATGTATTGTCTACAGCTGCTGTTGTGGACTTGAATAGTTGTGATGGACCATCTGTCCTACAAAATATTTATTATCTGGCTTTTTACAGAAAATTTCTGCTAGCTAGTTATATGTAAAAGTAACTCGCTCTTAGCCATGGGTACTGTAAGTGGAAGAAATAAATGGAGCTTTGTGGAAAGTTTGTTAACTAACATAGACAATAATTATTTCAGCAGAGGACTAGTAAAGGCCACAGAATATGGACAAGTACTTCAGAATCTAATGTAGTCAGATAAAGCTCTATGCAGCCAGACCATACCTCCTTTTTGTTCTCATAAAATAGAATAGGGAACTCTATGGTGTGTGCCAGTTAGATAGTTATGTTACCTCTATATTTCATATTCTTGGGTTACACCTTCTACTTACAGACTAAAAACCACCTTTAACATTGAATATTAATATTTTTCAGAACAAATTATTAACAGCTCTGCTCCGTGTAAAAGAGAAATCAAAATATTAAAATGAAAAACACAAAATATCAAGAAAGATAAATTCTACAACTTACTATTCTTACTTCATACACACACATGCATATATATATATATATATATATATATATAATCTTCGTTGCTTAAATCCCAAAGAAAAACATTCCAAAACTATTTTTAAAGGACTAGTCAAATTTTCAGTTATACTAAAAAGGTCTTTTGTTTTTTTCTCAAATAGCAAAGGGGATTTTTTTTTTTTGCCTAAAACAATCAAATTTATTATTGTTAGTGAACAGAAATAACAGAAGATTAAAACAACTGTTTTATTTGCTCAGTTCACCAGCAATTTCCCTAAACTGTCTATTTGTTTGAATAACTTTACTGGTTCATAATAGCAAATATGTGTTCTCTAATGGAGACACTGTCACTCTTTATTTATTTCCCGCAGAACCAAAGGTTCATTGTAAATGGATGAATACTGCAGCTGCTTCTATAAAATCACTCAGTTTGTTTAATTAAATTTATTTGCCTGAAGCACATTATATGTTCTAAAATATTAGTAGTCACAGCGTTTTATTTTAGAATATGTTACCTTAATTTATCTTCTTTCATTAAAAATCTCATGAATAAGTCAGAGGTTCCTTTCATATGATAAGCTCAAACTAATTTTAAGGCATCCTCTAAAGAGACAATCTTTAAACCCAACTGCCATGTCCTTCAAAAGAATTTATTTCAACAAGTACCTTGTTTTGAAATGTTAAAACTAAAGCTTAAATATATGATCCAATTTCTCTTTTAATCTTGATTCTAATTACTATGAAATCAGAGAAAACCTACATATTAATCCTAACAGTAAAACAGTAGTAATGTAGACAGATGATCTTTGGCTTTTTTTTTTAACTATAACATCTTCATGAATTCCTAATAATGGCCTCTGCTATACCTTCTAAAAAACCATAACAAAGCTGTCACAGTATAAAATCCAACTCTGGAAAGCCAGGCTGTCTCTGCCTCCTCTTACCTTGAAGCCATGGAAAGATCAGTTTGTCTCTATAATTCATTCACAAATATGTTAATTAATTTAATTGATAAAATCATTCATTTCAAAATTTACATAAATTTCATAACTCCAAAGTTCTTTGTGATGTTTTAATTGACTTAATTTTCAAAAATGTGTGTTTGTAGTGAATGATTTTTACATACTATTATTTCTAAAATTTTATATTACATGACTATTTTTGTCATGATGGATATGAAACATTTAAACCTGATTTGACTTATATTACCTTATTTCACTTTAAACAAAATTATTAAAATCCTATTTTTCTTTTCAAGTTTCAACTCAAAGAAATAAAAATGCAACTTATAGTAAAATGTTTTATTCAAATATACTGAATAGCAAATATTTTTCTCATCTATGCATGAACTATTTTTAAACAAATTAAAAAATGAATGCACAAATATGAAAAATTTTGTAAGTCCTAAAAAGCACAGAATAACAAAAATGTATTTGGGCACACTATGTGCAACTACAATACACCAAAAATATAGTTAAAATGCATTTTAAAAAGATTAAAATGTCCAGTATGTAGTGCAAGCCTTTGATCCAGCTCTTGGGAGTCTGAGACTAAAAACTTTCTAGTTCAAGGCCAACCATGACTACATAGGGAGACCTAGTAAGAAAGGAGAAAACAGAGGAAGGAATCTTAATACCAAGCAGAGGGAAGAAGGAGTATCAAGTCTAGAGGAATGAACACAATACTTTTCCCAGGAACACAATCCCCAACTGGAGATCAAGGATAATAGAAGAAGAAAAGAGAGGAGGAGGAGGATGATGATGAGGAGGAGGAGGAGGAAGAGGAGAAGAGAAGGAGAGGGAGGAGGAGGAGGAAGAGGAGAAGAGAAGGAGGGGGAGGAGGGGGAGGAGGAGGAAGAAGAAGAAGAAGAAGAAGAAGAAGAAGAAGAAGAAGAAGAAGAAGAAGAAGAAGAAGAAGAAGAAGAAGAAGAAGAAGAAGAAGAGGAAGAAGAAGAGGAAGAAGAGGAAGAAGCAGCTCAAGTTAGTCAACAGACACTATTCTAGAAAAATTAAAATTAAATAGAAAGTTTCAGATTGACCAAAGCCTGAAGCTTCAGTGTATGGTTTCACAGACTAATTATGAGTGATGGGTCTATACTAACATCTCTACCCTAGCCTGATACTAGCTAGAGTATGCTCACAGTCACAACTAACTTAGTTTTACAAGCATTCATTTGTCACAGTATCTGATACAGAATATTCATACTTTTTTATTGTTAAAATGTCTAAATTATTCTAGGTCATAAATTAAACCTGAAAGAAATGTAAAGATTGTAGATAATAGAGAGTAAATTTACTTTCTTTAAAAGTACAGTAATTAGTAATACCAGGCTATCTAGGAAAACCCCAATTGATTTGGGGAGGAGGGAGGTCTTACATAATTCCAAATACTTTTAAGAAATTTCTGCATCAAAAAAACTGAAGAAAGAATTTTGAAATATTTTTTTTAGTATTTTGAAATACTAAAATATATCAAAATTTTGAAAATGCAATCTTACATTCTAAAAGGAAAATTCACAACATCGAATGCAAATATAGAAAACGTAGGGCTGGATAGATGACTCAGAGTTTACAAGCACTGACTGCTCTTCCAGAGGTCCTGAGTTCAACTCGCAGCAACCACATGGTGGCTTACAGCCATCTGTAATGGAATCTGATGCCTTCTTCTGATGTATCTGAAGACAGCTACACCGTACTTATATAAATATAATGAATACTCTGAATAAATAATCTTTAAATGAAGAATAAACATATAAATATTTGTTTTTTGTCTATTCAAATATATAATAGAGAAAATAAGGCTCACTGATTCTCTCTTCTCATATATATATACATATATGAAATAGTGAACAAAATTGATGCATATGATCATCAATTAGAATGTGATATACTTTGAGGAAAATGAAGAGGAGTGGGACCCATTTTGAAGAATACTGTGGGTGTCTTGTGTTTAAGCAATCTTCCAGCAAGATTATGCTGAAAAGACCTAAAGGAGGTGATGACAGGTTAAGTGTGGGAAAAATTTATTAGAAAGGAAAGGAGCAAACCCCACAGGTTAAAGTGACTTCAGTTTTTTAAGAGCATAAACAAAACAGTTGTCAAAAAGAGTAGTAACACAGAGAGACTGAGTACAATAGCAAGAAAGGGAAGAGACAAGTAAGCATTTGCAGAGTCTCATGGGCCATCCTGATCATTTATTCCACCTGAGGGCAGATATTTTGGATGGTTTTAATAATATGATGAAACCCACGCTCACTGGCGTTGTTTTATTATTATTATTATTACTATTATTATTATTTATTTATTTATTTACATTCCAAATACTGCACCCTTTCTGGTTTCTCCTCCATGAGTTGCTCCCCAACCCACTCACCGACTCCCACCTCACCACCTCATCACCGTCCCACGGGGCAGTAAGTTTCTACAGGATTAAGCACAATCTTTCCTACTGAGGCCAGACAAGGCAGTCCTTTGCTATATATGTAGAGGAGACCAAAGACCAGCCCACATATACTCTGATTGGTGGCTTGGTCTGAGATGTCTGTATTAGTTGATACTGTGGTTCTTCCTATGGGGCTGCAATTCGGTTCAGCTCTTTCAGTTCTTCCCCTAATTCTTCCACAGCGGTACTAGACCTCAATATGGTCTTCCTATGGGTTTGTTCTCCTTCTCAGTGTCTTCCAGCCTTTCTCTAAATCAGCCACAGGGGTCACTGATTTCATTCCAATGCTTGGCTGTAAATATCTGCTCCTGTTTCAGTCAGCTGCTGTTAGAACCTCTCAGTGGACAGCCATGCTAGGCTACTGTCTGCCAGCAAAACATGGCATCATTAATAATGTTGGAGTTTGGGGCCTTCACATGGGATGAATCTCAAGTTGGGCAGGTCTCTGGGTGGTCTTTCCATCAGTCTCTACTCGATTTTTGTTTCTGCATTTCCTTTAAACAGAAACAATTCTGGGTCAAAAATTTTGAAGATGGGTGGGTGGCTGCATGCCTCAAAAGGGGGCCCTGTCTATCTACTGGAGGTGATTTTTTTTTTATTGGTTTTTTGGTTTTTTTGAGACAGGGTTTCTCTGTGTAGCCCTGGCTGTCCTGGAACTCACTTTGTAGACCAGGCTGGCCTCGAACTCAGAAATCCTCCTGCCTCTGCCTCCCAAGTGCTGGGATTAAAGGCGTGCGCCACCACCGCCCGGCGGAGGTGATTTCTTTAGTTACCATCTTCCCAGTGTTGGGCATTTTGGCTAAGGTAATACCCATTGGGTCCTGGTAGCTTTTCACATCCCTGGTGTCTGAAACTTTCTAAAGGTTCCCCTCGCCCTACGCCCCATACTGTGCACCTATTTCTATTTACTCTCCTGGCCCTTTGGGCTTTTCACCTGTCTACTCGCCCCATACCTGATCCTTTCTCCCTTTTCACTCTCTCTCCCCTCTCCCATCCAGGTTCCTCCCTTCCTCTGCCTCCTGTGATTATTTTGTTCCCCCTTCTAAGTGGGATTGAAGTATCCACCCTTGAGCCTTCCTTCTTGTTAAGCCTCGTATGGTTTGGGATTTGTATCTTGGGTAGTCTGAACTTTTTACTTAGTAGACACTTATCAGTGAGTACATACTGTGCGTAACCTTTTGGGTTTGGGTTGCCTCACTGAGGATGATATTTTCTGATTCCAACCATTTAACTGCCAAATTCATGATGTCTTTGTGTTTAGTAGCTGAATCGATCCCATTGTGTAAATGAACCACATTTTCTGTATCCATTCTTTGGCTGAAGAGTATCTGAGTTGTTTTCAACTTCTGGCTACTATCGATAATGCTGCTTTGAACATGATGGAGCACATATTTCCTTGTGATGTGGTGGAGCAACTTTTAGGTATATGCAGAAGAGTGGTATAGCTGGGTCTTTAGGTAGAACTATTCCTAATTTTCTGAGGAACTGCCAGATTGCTTTCCAGAGTGGTTGTACCAGTTTGCACTTTCACCAGCAATCGAGGAGTGTTCCTCTTTCTCCACTTCCTTGCCAAAATGTGTTGTCACATGAGGTTTTGATCTTAGCCATTCTGACTGGTGTAAGGTGGAATCTCAGGGTCGTTTTGATTGCATCATTTGAAATGACAGTATGCTGACAACTATGAATATAGGAAGACAAGCATCCAGTAGTCCAGGTCAGAGAGGAGACAACGTTTCAGAAGACCAATTATGAAGACAGAAAAGCACAATTTGCAAAGGTACTCAGTAGACAGTCTGAGATGAGGATGTAATTTTGTAAATACCAATTATAAATGATTCTTTTTAGAGAATATTTTCCTGTAAAGTGAAATAGCTGAGACTTAAATGTGGGGGCAAATTTTATGTGTCAGTTTGATTATGATAAAAAGTATATGGATAGTTGGTAAAATATTATTTTTAATATATCAATGAAAATATTAGGAAGATATTAGCATGTGAATGTTAGACTAAGAGAAGTCAATCTGCCCTCACCAATGTAGGTAAATAACATACAGATAGGGCACATAGAACAAGCCAAATGGTAGAGGGAAAGGGATTTTGTTTTAATCTGGGGCTTGGGCACCCATCTATTTCATCCTTGAATAGAAAACTGGATTGTTTAGTCTTTGGAAATCAGTACTTCTACCATTAGTCTGGTGTTTGGACAATGGACTTAGTCATAGCATCAGCATCCCTGGCACTGAGGCCTTTGATTCAATCTCAACAGCAGTCCTTGCTCTCCTATTTCTCTAGGGACCTGATAGAATATTTTGGAACTTCACATCTCCAAGAACTCCAAGATCACTGGAGTCAATTCATATACTAAAGTTGCTCATATTTATGATATAATCAGTTCTTTCCCTCAGGAGAGCCCTAAGAGACACACATATTAACAATGAGAAGACATTTATTTTTAAGATAGATAAAAATACAGTTTTGTACAAGATAAAGAATTAAATACTGATAATTTAAGAAGGAAAACAGAGTAAAAAGTTTTCATAACCTGTGAGAGATATGGAATCCAGGGTGCATTCACAAAAGGTACTTTTGAGAATCCAGTGATAGACTCCACAGTGACAAGGGAGTACATGTCACACCAGACTTCTTTAAGTAGAAGTGAAATTCTACTTAAATGTCATCTCCTTTTCTGCTTCCTCCTCTTCCTCCTTCTTGCTCTTCTTTTCTTTTTTCTGCTCCTATTCTTACTCTTATTCTTCCAGTAAAATAAGAGTAAAAGATCGTATTTTTCAGAAGGGAACTGGATGGAAGTGTTGATCATAGGTTTTAAAAGTGAGGACAATGCCCAGAAATTTCTAGGCAGGCTCAAAGACAAAAGTATCCATACTATATTAGTGACTCAGAGCAAGGATTATGAGCTCAAAGTAATCCCACTCAATATGATCATCTTTGGTTTTGTGTGGGGGCTCAGACACAGAATCGGAGGTAATAGTTAAGCAGAGGATTATGGGAGAAGTCTCTGATGTATGACCCAAGAAGAAATGACAATTTAAGGACTACACTACCTCTCCCTAAGTTGACACTATGACAGAAATTACTTTATCCCCTAACTCTTATGATGAAGAGGTTAGAAAGTAGAGTACATAAAAACAGAATAAACAATGATGGAGATACCAGTAACTAACTCCAGGCTTCAAAACTGAAATGACTTGCAAAAAATATACCAATTTAGTTTAAAATTAATGAGGCTATATATAACTGATTGTTTGAATATAAAATATAATTTATTCTTTTTTTTTCTTTTTATAAGAAATTTTTATTTGAAATTTTTGGCCAGACAAAAATCCCCACAATGAGTTAATCAGAAATATAATCATCATTCTACATTAAACATGTAATTCTTTTATTTTATTTTATTTTATTTCATTTTTTTAATTTACATTCCAAATCACTCCCCCTTTCCCGTTTCCTCCCTCCCGGAAAGTCCCATAAGCCCCCTTCCCTCCCTCTTTTCTCCATTCAACCCCCTCTCGTTATTCTGTCCTGGCGTTCCCCTACATCCAGTCTTTCCAGGACCAGGGGTCTCTCCTTCCATCTTTTTAGAAATCTATTGATATGCGGATTGTGTCTAGGGTATTCCGAGATTCTGGGTCAATATCCCCTTATCAGTGACTGCATACCATGTGTGTTCTTTTGTGATTGGGTTACCTCACTAAGGATGATATTTTCAAGATCTGACCATTTGCCTAGGAATTTCGTGAATTCATTGTTTTTTTTTTATTTTATTTTTTTAATTTATATTCCAAATCACTTCCCCTTTCCCGTTTCCTCCCTCCCCGAAAGTCCCATAAACCCCCTTCCCTCCCTCTTTTCTCCATTCAACCCCCTCTCGTTACTCTGTCCTGGCGTTCCCCTACATCCAGTCTTTCCAGGACCAGGGGTCTCTCCTTCCATCTTTTTAGAAATCTATTGATATGCGGATTGTGTCTAGGGTATTCCGAGATTCTGGGTCAATATCCCCTTATCAGTGACTGCATACCATGTGTGTTCTTTTGTGGATTGGGTTACCTCACTAAGGATGATATTTTCAAGATCTGACCATTTGCCTAGGAATTTCGTGAATTCATTGTTTTTAATTGCAGAGTAGTATTCCATTGTGTAGATATACCACATCTTCTGAATCCATTCCTCCATTGAGGGACATCTGGGTTCTTTCCAGCTTCTGGCTATTATAAATAAGGCTGCTATGAACATAGTGGAGCATGTGTCCTTATTGCATGCAGGTAAAGTCTCTGGGTATATGCCCAGGAGTGGTATAGCCGGATCCTCAGGGAGTGTCATGCCCAGTTTTCTGAGGAACCGCCAGACTGCTTTCCAGAGTGGTTGTACCAGCTTGCAATTCCACCAGCAGTGGAGGAGTGTTCCTCTTTCTCCACATCCTCGCCAACAACTGCTGTCTCCTGTGTTTTTGATCTTAGCCATCCTGACTAGTGTGAGATGGAATCTCAGGGTTGTTTTGATTTGCATTTCCCTAATGACTAAGGATGATGAACATCTCTTTAGGTGCTTCTCAGCCATTAGATATTCTTCAGGTGAGAACTCTTTGTGTAGCTCTGTACCCCATTTTTTAATAGGGTTATTTGCCTCTCTGGAGTTTAACTTCTTGAGTTCTTTGTATATATTGGATATTAGCCCTCTGTCGGATGTAAGGTTGGTAAAGATCATTTCCCAGTTAGTTGGTTGCTGCTTTGGTTTTTTGACAGTGTCTTTTGCCTTGCAAAAACTTTGTAATTTAATGAGGTCCCATTTGTCTATTCTTGATCTTAGAGCATAAGCTATTGGAGTTCTGTTCAGGAAATTCTCCCCTGTGCCCATATGTTCAAGGTTCTTCCCTAGTTTCCCTTCTATTAGCTTCAGTGTGTCTGGTCTTATGTGGAGATCTTTGATCCACTTAGAATTGAGCTTAGTGCAAGGAGATAAGGATGGGTCAATTTGCATTCTTCTGCATGTTGACCTCCAGCTGAGCCAGCACCATTTGTTGAAAAGGCTATCTTTTTTCCACTGGATGGTTTTAGCTCCTTTGTCAAAGATCAAGTGACCATAGGAGTGTGGATTCATTTCTGGGTCTTCAATTCTGTTCCATTGATCTACATTTCTGTTACTGTACCAATACCATGCCGTTTTTAACACTATTGCTCTGTAGTACAGCTTGAGGTCCGGGATACTGATTCCCCCAGAGGTTCTTTTACTCTTGAGAATAGTTTTAGCTATTCTGGGTTTTCTGTTATTCCAGATGAATTTTTGAATTGCTCTTTCTAACTCTATGAAAAATTGAGTTGGGATTTTGATGGGGATTGCATTGAATCTGTGTATTACTTTTGGTAAGATGCTCATTTTTACTATATTAATCCTGCCAATCCATGAGCATGGCAGATTTTTCCATCTTCTGAGGTCTTCTTCAATTTCTTTCTTCAGAGACTTGAAGTTCTTGTCATACAGATCTTTCACTTGTTTGGTTAGAGTCACGCCAAGATACTTAATATGGTTTGTGGCTATCGTGAAGGGTATTATTTCTCTTACTTCTTTCTCAGCCTGCTTATCCTTTGAGTATAGGAAGGCTTCTGACTTGCTTGAGTTGATTTTATATCCGGCCACTTTGCTGAAGTCGTTTATCAGCTGTAGGAGTTCTCTGGTGGAGTTCTTTGGGTCGCTTAAGTATACTATCATATCGTCTGCAAATAGTGATAGTTTGACTTCTTCCTTTCCAATTTGTATCCTTTTGATCTCTTTTTGTTGTCTAATTGCTCTAGCTAGAACTTCAAGTACTATATTGAAAAGATATGGAGAGAGAGGGCAGCCTTGTCTAGTCCCTGATTTTAGTGGGATTGCTTCAAGTTTCTCTCCATTTAGATTGATGCTGGCTACCGGTTTGCTGTAAATTGCTTTTACTATGTTTAGATATGGGCCTTGAATTCCTGATCTTTCCAAGACCTTTAGCATGAAAGGATGCTGAATTTTGTCAAATGCTTTCTCAGCATCTAATGAGATGACCATGTGGTTTTTTTCTTTGAGATTGTTTATATAGTGGATTACATTGATGGATTTCCTTATATTGAACCATCCCTGCATCCCTGGGATGAAGCCTACTTGATCGTGGTGGATGATCGTTTTGATGTGTTCTTGGATTCGGTTGGCAAGAATTTTATTGAGTATTTTTGCATCGATATTCATAAGAGAGATTGGCCTGAGATTCTCTTTCTTTTTCAGATCTTTGAGTGCTTTTGGTATTAGTGTAATTGTGGCTTCATAGAACGAGTTGGGTAGTGTTCCTTCTGTTTCTATTTTGTGGAACAGTTTGAAGAGTATTGGTGTTAGGTCTTCTTTGAAGGTCTGATAGAATTCTGCACTAAAACCATCTGGACCTGTGCTTAATTTATTCTTAAAAACAATGGCAAGGAAAATATGTTGGAGTTCTTTGACTCCAACATTGAGTGGTTCCTCAATGAAAATATCAGGCTATAAATTTACATAGTTCATTTTAAAATAGTCATCATGTATTTCAAATAAGTGATTATTCAATGGGGAAAATTCTCTAACATGCTCTTTTTGGTTAGTCAGTCAAGCAATCTGGGCACTGCTGAGGAAGAATTTTGTAGAAGTAAACTACCATTTCAAGTTGCTAGGAAACAGTAACTGAATGATAGACTCTAAAGCAAGCAATTTCTGGTTATAGAAGAAAAACCAAGGGAGATTCAAAATGGGAGAGGCACTCAATCTGACCTCGTTAGTTTGAATACAGATAAAGCCAGAGAAAGGAATGCAAGTAGCTCATGGAAAAGAGCCCTAATAACTACAGGTAACTCCAGTGGTCTTAAAGATCTTCATTTGCTTATGTTAGATGTATATGGTAGGCTTATTGTGCACAAATAGAAAGTTTGTAGTAGAAACTCACCTTCACCTTCATCATTCTCTTAGTGGAATGAGCAGAATATATATATATATATTCATCTTTTTATAGCAAATAGAATATCAGAATTTAGCATTAATTTCTTTGATAACCCTCATATTTCAGCCTCTCCTTCACCCAGTTTACCTTAACTTTTAGTTAATAAAATATGGGTAGCTGTTCTGCAGCAGTGGGAAAGACAGGTGAATTGCATGTACTCAATGAGCAGTGATATTAATAATTACTAATGGCATTGATAATATCCTTGAGTAATATATTTTCCACTTCTACTGAAAACCACTTTCAATCTTCTGTTAAGTCAGGTGAGAGATCTAGTGTTCTGCATTTATTTCAGCTTTCTATACCTATTGAAGAGTGTTGAAAGATGCGTTTTCTCAATAGACCTTTTAGCACCATCACAGCATCAATCACTCTGTTTCCAGTTCATTTGTTCAATTTCTTCTGAGTTCTTTGTTAATCTTCATTAGTGCATTGGTACACTGACATTCATAACTAATTTACTTTAGATTTTAAATGTGTCCAAGACATCCAACAGAGGACACTGGTATCACTTTCTCTGTCATTAGTCTCATTACACCTGAAGTTTTTAATAGGAAGTCTGTTTTGAGTGTCTTACATTCCTTTTCAATTGAATAACTTAACCTGGACAGCTAAATGAGATAGACTGTGAGTTGTGATGAACCTTTTCTCACCACCCCAGATTTACTGAGCTACAGTGTAAGGATTTGATATACATGAATATTATACAATGATGTCCCAATCAGGCTAATTAACATATCCATCATTTCACATAGTTATCCATGTGTTGTGCTTGTGTGCCTAGGGAGAACATTTGATATCCACCTTTTACCAGTAACAAGGAGACAATCTGTTGTTATAAGCTGGATTAATTGAACTGTTCATTATACTCCAACTTAATTCATCTTATAGATGACCGTCTATCTGTACAATATAGATTTATTCTAAATTGTCAATTCTTTTTCGTTGTTATAATGTTATTTTTAACCTTAGTAACTCAATTTAGAACAAAAAGTGTAGTGTTAGAAACTTTGTTCTTGCTCAAAAAGACTTTAGTTATTAGAGATCTTTTATGTTTCCATATGAATTTTGTAATATTTTTTTCAACTTTTTTTTTAGGAATTCCATTAGTATTTGATTAGACTGTCTACTTTACTTTGGATCACTTTGATATTATAACAGTATTAATTCTTTCAATTTGAACACAAGATGCCTTTATATTTACTTGTGCTTTCATTGTCTTTGATTAGTTGTTTATTGTTTTCAGTGAAGAGAATATTTAAGTCCATGGTTAAATTTATTCCTAAATAACTTATTCATTTGTTCATATTATAAATGAGATTATTTTCTAGAACTCTATCTTAAGAAGTCCCTTGTTAGTATATAGAAGCCAAGTATAATGCTACATGCTGTTTAGTATATTACAATATTACTCTTTATTTATTTAATAGTTTGGCTGGATTATCTAAAGTTCGTGACATATATGAGCAGATATAATTCCACAGTTTTGATTTATATTCCTTTAAAAAATTTTCTTGCTTGAATTCTCAGGCAAATCTTCTGGTATAAGTTTGAAAAATATGTGATGAGCAAATGTTCATTGTGTAGTTCCTGATCTTGGAGAAAAAAAAAAGTCAGCTGTTTACCCTTAAATAAGATACTAAGTGTCAGTCTGGTACACATCCTTGATCCCAGGACTCAGGAGCAGAGGCAAGTTTTTCTCTGTTAGTTCAAGGCCAGCTTGGTCTACAAAGCTAGTTCCCTAAAAGCCAGGGATACTCAGAGAAACCAAACCAATCAAACAAAAAAGATATATTGATTTATCGCATGTAGACTTAAGTTGAAGTTGAATCACATTTCTTTGGTACCTAATTTTTTGGGCTTTTAAATGATAAAAGTTGTTTAATTTTTTCAGATACTTTTACTCCATTTTAAAAACATGATCATATTTTTGTCCTTTGATTTTTTTGCAATATTTTTAAAAATTAGTAATGGTGCAATGTTTCTAATTTTAAAATTATTATTTTAAGAGGACTTAAATATGCTATCATTACATCATAAAATGATTATTTTGTTATATTTCTACCTCTTTTTGTTTTTATTAGCATGTATTAAAGTTACAGAATAATGGGTTGCATTATATTCTTATACATATATAACATACCGTGTGTGTGTGTGTGTGTGTGTGAGTGTGTGTGTGTGTGTAAATGTCACTTTTATTTCCTCAGATGGTAGAATGAAATGAGAGCCATAACTAAAGTATATAAATACACAGCTTGGGCTAAGCCCTGAATATTTTCTTCTCTGTTCTAATTATTCCTAGTCCTAGCACTGGAAGCTTCTAGCCTCTATACAGTCTAATCTTCCAAGCTGAGAGATTCAATCCAGCTTCTACTAGTGTCTAACTCAATTATTCTGCCTTGCTTTATATTAACTGTGGTAATATGCTCTAATATGCTAGTTCATTCTCATTCTTTGGCTCTGTATTTACTCATGTCTAGCTTATTCTCTATAACATGTATCTGTAAAACTGTCCCAGTAAAACTTGCATACACACATAGCATATGCCAGCACTACACACTTTTTCTCTCTCTCACAATTCCTAAGTAGCATCTCTTTCCTGTGCTATTCTCATGTGAGTTGGTCATATCCTATCTCTGATTCATTCTGTCAAATCTTTCTATGATTTGTCACTTTGTCTGCCCCTCAATTAGGTGTCATTTTCAAACATGGCTGCTTCCTTCTACAAAAACAAAAAACAAAAAAAAAACCCTTTCCTTTATTGTTAGAGATTAAAGATGTATACTAAGGGCATGTCTGTATTCCATCCATATCACACTATAATCCAGGGTGCATCTGTATTCTGGCAGGATCTAGAAGGTCTTTGGATTCGATCCCTTGGCAGAGCAGTCATGTTACTGAACTAAAATCTGTCTACATATATATATATATATATATATATATATATATATATATATATATATATATATATATATAATGTGTTAGGATCATGGTCGCTCCATTACCATCATCTATATCTCTGTTCTGCAATTATTGGCATTTTTTGTCCTACCTGTTCCAACTTCTGATCTTTTCCGTGTGATCTATTGAATTTTATTAAGAATGTGTTAGGGTCTATGTATATCAGCATAGATAACATTCCAATAGATACATCCACTGAAGAAAATGTCCCTCTTCCAATAACCATTAACTACCCTCAAATCCTCAGGGAAGAATGGGACCTTGCAAGCATGTCACCTATGTAGGGCAGATTCATGAATTTTTATGGATCATCCTTGAATAACAGGAGTAAATCTCATATTTTAAAAGTCCATTGAATTTTGTTTTCTGGTATTTTGTTGAAGGTTGTGTGCAACTGTTGTTTATGGATAATATCAACCCATTATTTTTGTTTCTTGTATTATCCTTTCCTTGTCTTGTTAGAATAATGCTAACCTAGGGAAAATGAGTATTTTTTTTTAAGTATTTGGGATGTTTTGTTTGTTTGTTTTCTGTAATATAAGTTTTTAGAGGTATCACATTCTTTAATATTTGTAAGCATTTTAAAATTATTGGCACTAATTATTTTAAATATCAATTAGAGTGTATCAATGAGGCCATTTTTCTTGTTAAGATACTTCATTCCTAGATATTCTATACTTTTTGGCTAATATCCACTTATCAGAGAGTACATAACATGCATACATATTTCCTGCTATCTACTCCTCTTGGGTGTATTTGTTTCTTTCTGTTGTAGAGCTTTCAGGTGTGCTGTTAAATTGCTAGGATGGGATTCCTCCAGTTTCTTTATGTAGGTACTTAATGCTATGAAATTTCTCTTTACACTGCTTTCATTGTGTCCCATATGCTTAGGTATGCTGTGTCTTCATTTTAATTGAATTCTATAAAATCCTTGGCTTCTTTTTTTATTTCTTCCCTGGACAAGTTATCATTGAGCAGAGAGTAATTTAGTTTCCATGAGTATGTGGGCTGTCTATTGTTTTTGTTGTTATTGAGGTCCAACTCTAGTCTGTGGTGATCTAATAGAATGCACGGGATTATCTCAATCTTCTTATATATGTTGAGTCTTGTTTTGGGTCTGATTATATCATCAATTTTGGAGAAGGTTCCATGAAGTGCTGAGAAGAAGGTACATTCTCTTGTTTCGGAGTGAAATGTTCTTTAGATATCTGTAAAACCATTTGGTTCATAACTTCTGTTAGTTTCATGGTGTTTCTGTTTAGTTTCTGTTTCTATGACCTGACCATTGGTGAGAGTGGGGTGTTGAAGTCTCCTACTATTAATGTGTGAGGTTCAATGTGCATTGTGAGCTTTAGTAACATTTATCTTACAAATGTGCAGGGAGCCAGCCCCCCGCAGGGGCTGTTCTTCTTTCTTGTCAGTTCTTCTTGAGGTAGTGGAGGGAGAGGAGCTTCAATGGGGCGGGGGTGGGGTGGGGGAAGACTTTGTCTTAAGAAATTCTGGGGTAAGACTTGTATTCGAGATCCTGAAATGCCCTGCTTCAGATTATTACATAATCTGTGATAGGTAAGCCCTCATTAAGCAATGCTGTGAGGGACTAATTTTAGGAAAGATTCCTGTTATTGATATGCTTTTCCTGTTACTATTAAATTATATATATATATATATATATATATATATATATATATATATATATATATTATCAATAAGTAATAGCACACCCCTTTGGAGTAGATCTCTGCAGATCCACAAAGATGTACTATCTTATAGTGATGCTATGTAGACAAATAGATGAGTTAAATTTTAATGATGATCCTATAAGAATTTCTAAAATTAAGCTCTTTTATAGTAGGACTGCTATTAGGTTCTTTTCTGATAGTCAAAACTGCAATGAGAACTCTGCCAGTCTCCCAGTTAATTGCTCTTAGATGGTAACCAGACTTTGTCTTAATCAGAGCACATTCCAAGAGGTTTTACAACAATTAACCAAAGGTCATAAAAAGGGAACTAGGATTTATTATAGGTGTTAGGACAGAAGATAAAATACTGACTCGGTTTATCTATCCAAAACTTCACTAATAATTATGGTTTTAAACTTTCAATGAACTTGTAGACCTGAGATAAGTGATAAATGTTTAGCTACATAATTATTCCTAATGTATATGCATGTAAATATTCTCTGCTGTAAACTTCTGTTTCAATTTATGATTTGATTTTTGTGTGAATTTGTTTGTGATGAAATTTGTAACATGTGATCATGTATTCTGAAAGATGTATAAGTACTGAAGACAAAGGAGAAAGGGCCTCTTTCTCTCTTTTCCTCTCTTACTTTTTACCTTTCTCCACCTAGAAGAACTTTTCCCTTCCCCTCTCCCTGCAACTACCCCCCCCCCCCCAGCTTAGGATCTTTCCAATTTTTCCCTTAGATAGCTTTCAATGGAAACTTTTTACAACTTAGTAGTAAACTCATTAACCCCTTCTCTAAGTGTCCCATTTTTCTCCCTGGGACTTCTGACTATCAGGTTGAAAGTTGGAGCCCAGAAGTTCCTGCTGAGATAGAACAAAGACCACATTGCTTAATCCTCTGCTGTTAGGCTGCAAGTGTTAATCACTTAAGCCATCAGTCTTTCACCCTCAGAAAGAGCAAGAAAGTTTCTAGGACGTTTTAGAAGTTATCATCAGCATTTCAGTACAGTTAGAGAGCTAGAAAGCCCTGAAACCCTCAGACTTTAAAGCCATCAGGAATCCTACTCTGTGCCTCCACCACTACCATCTCTGGGTCTGGAGGCTTCTGGCCTTTAACATTTTCTCTATTGTCTGGAAGCCTCTGGCTTGTCAGACTAGGAGGGAGATTGGAGCAATAAACTTCTATTGAACCCAGAGAAGAGAATAACACTCAAAGAAAGAAAAACTTTTACATAAGTGAATATACATAATCTCACATGAGTTCATACACAGTTTCATGCATGCAGAGTTCTCATTTATACAATTCCACACAAATTCATTTGGCCCCAGTTTGCATGCATTCTCACAATTGCATACACACATGCATACATTCTCACAGTTACATACTTTCACACACACATCCATACTTACATATGCATATGGAGCTAAAGACCAAGCACTGATGCAAAAAGAACTCCCTCATTCTGGATGAAAAATGAGCTCCAATCTTTATTGCATAGAGAAAGAAAAAGCTTCTACCCTTTTAATGCTAAATTAATTAAAACCATGTTTGTAAGAAATAAAAAAAAGCTTTATTTCTTTTAATAAGACTAAGCCTGCCTTGTTACCATGAAACCTGTTCAGTCCCACGGTAAGAAGAAGCCTGTCTTCTCCTTCTGCTCTCTGCAGCATCTTCTTTTTTCCTCTTTCCCTCTGCATTCTGCACATAGCTCTCTTAGTTTTTTTATGTTACCTATAGTTTCTAAGTTCTTCCACTATGCATTCTCCTTCTAATCTTGTTCTCTTCTGACTAAAAACTTCTCCTCAGTTCAGTTCCTCTCTCAGATCAGTTCTTATCACCTACTTCCTCTCACCTCAGTTCCTCAGTTCTGACTTTTCTTTGTTCTCAGCTCTTAAACATCTTTCAGAATACATGATCATATGTTACAAAGTTCATCACATGTACACACAAAAATGTCAAATCATAAATTGAAATAGAAGTTTAAAACAGAGAATGTTTACAGGGAGTAAGAGGAGTAATTATCTAGTTAAACATCTATCACCTGTCTTAGCTCTACAGGTTCACCTAAGGTTTAAAACCATAACTAAGTTAGAAGAAAAGTTTTGTATAGATAAACCCAGTCAATATTTTATCTTCTGTCCTAGCACCTATAATAAATTGTTAGGTTCCTTTTTATGACCTTTAGATAATTGTTTTACAACCTCTCAGAATGTGCTCTGAGTAGGAGAAACTCTGGTTGCCATCTAAGAGCAATTAACTGGTGACACTTGGAGACTGGCAGAGTTCTCATTGCAGTTTTGACTATCAGAAAAGGGCCTAATAGCAGTTCCATTATAAAAGTGCTTAATAATCACAGATATAATTTTAGGAATTCTTATAGGATCATTATTAAAACTTTAGTCATCTATTTGTCTACATAGCATCAATATAAGACAGTACATCTTTGTGGATCTACAGAGATCTGCTCCAAAGAAGTATGCTATTACTTACTGATTATTATTTATGTTTAATAGTAACAGGAAAATCATAATAATAGCAGGAATCTTTCCTAAAATGAGTTCCTCATAGCCTTGCTTAATGAGGGCTCACCTGTCACAGATTATATAATAATCTGAAGCAGGCCATTTCAGGATGATCACCTGCTAGTATATTAGCTTGTCCCATTATGGCTCCTGAAACAAATGTGGGTGTCTTTGCATTTGGGGCATAGACGTTTAGAATTGAGACTTCCTCTTTGTCGATTTTTTTCTTTGATGAATATGAAGTGTCCTTCCCCATTTCATTTGATAACTTTTGGTTGAAAGTATATTATATTAGATATTAGAATGGCTACTCTAGGTTGTTTCTTGGTAACTAACATTTGCTTGGAAAACTTTTCTCCAGCACTTTATTCTGAGGTTGTGTCTGTCCTTCTACTGAAGTATGTTTCCTGTATGCAGCAAAATGCTGGATCCTGTTTACATATCCAGTCTGTTAGCCTGTGTCTTAATTGGGGAATTGAGTTCATTGATGCTGAGAGATATGAAAGCATATGATTGTTAGTTCCTGTTACTTTTGTTGTTGGAGGTGCTGTTATGTGTTTGATTCTTTACTTTTGGGTTTGTCATGATATGTTTAATTTCTTGTGTTTTCTTGGGTGTAGTTATCTTCCTTTTGGGGGGTTTTCCTTCCAGTATCCTCTGTAGGGCTGGTTTAGTAGAAAGATATTATTGAAATATGATTTTGTCATTGATTATCTTGGTTTCTCCATCTATGTGATCAAGAGTTTTTCCAGGTATAGTATCCTGGACTGGCATTTGTGTTCTCTTAGGGACTAGATGACATCTCTCCAGGATCTTATGGCTTTAGAGTTTCTGTTGAAAAGTCTGGTGTCATGATAGGTCTGCCATTATATGTTACTTGGCCTTTCTCCCTTATAGCTTCTAATATTCTTTCTTTGTTCTGTGCATACTGTGAACATCCTAGGAGACAGGCAGGCTGTGAGGTTTGGGAGGCTATCAGCCTGCCAATCTGGCCTAAGTGGAGTAGGACACTGAAAGGAAGATGGAACTTGGCCAGGAGGGATAGGTGCTGCATAAAATGGGCTCTGTGTGTATTCCAGCTGATGTAGGCATTTGAGTGGGAGTCTCACGTGTATCCCTTATTACTGCAGATTTCTGGGAGACAGTCAGGATGTAAGATGTGAGAGGGTAATGGGCCTATCAATCTCTTGTTAATTCTTTTATCCCAATATTTAGTAATAATTGGACTCTGGTTCCAGAAATTAATTATTTGTGGGATTGTTTATCAAGTTTTTGATACTAGTATTGCTACCACATATCAGAATAACATTAATTCATTTAATACAAGAATACAATTGCTAAGATTTACTTTGTAACATACATATTAAAATAGTTGAAATAAGCATATCTGTATATATGCAATTGTTAAATTTAAATGCTATTGAATACATGTTATGTATTCTTTTATATTTATATAAATACTATATATTTATATATAATATATTATGTTATATATTCAAAACGTTATATATTCTTTTATATTTCTGTGTGTTTGAAAAATTTTATAGCAGAAATTTTAGATAGCATAATTTTAAATCTTCAAAGGTTGTCCCTTAGACAAGTAATGAAATTAGAGGTTATAATTCATGTATGTCTCTCTAGCAAGAAACTGGTGGGAAACTGGAAAATCTCAAACTTGTTGGAGGTATCAAAGAGTTGAATGTGTATAGAAATAGTTGCCCAAATTCAGATTTGTAGGTGCTATTCACTGACAAAGATGTTAAGGTGCACCCTTTCTGCAAGCAACTGGAGATTTCGTTGGTGGAAAAAAGACAAAAAACAAAAAAGAAAAACCAGAAATGATAATTTTGGCAACTGTCTTGAAGCTGAGCACAAGATATCTTAGGAGGAACTGATTTCAGGAGTTCTACCCTTTTGTGGGTTGAGGTTGGTGAGGAACATATTTTTGTAAACTTTACTTCTAGAAATTCCCAGTTTCTCAAAATGAAGATCTAGAAGGATTCTATCAGAATGCTGGTGAGAATAACTGGGGGATGATCACTGCAGCATAATGCCAACTGTCATGAGCAAAGTATACACATTAGGGAATGGATTCAGCCAGATCCTTAACCCAGAAGAAGCAAACTCAGCCCACTATATGTCCTTCCATTTCTCTTGGTAATATAAGGGAAGGAATCATCAAGAAGGGAAGGCAAACTAAGGATTTGATTTGTAGTCCTACAGGAAGCGAAACTTAGAAGAAGTAAATGGGAGTTAACACACAAAAGAATTGCTTCTGCATATGGGCATACAAAATACTTGCAGTTAACCAGAAATGATAGAGTTCCTTTCTTTGCCTATAAACTACAACATCAAGACTCCAAATATGGGGCATGGTTCAAAAAGCTTTAAAATTAACTCCATTCATGAAGGAGTTCTTATAGAAAACCCATAATAGATAGAATAACAGAGGAGCAAATATCAGAGTCATTAGAGAAATTAAAAGGTGTGGTCTCCTACTGGCTTTTTGTTATAGCCATAAATTAATGCATTTCTCAACTCTCATCAGTGAAACAATTTATTACAGTAGATAGAAATTAACACAAAGACCCTCAAGTCATCAAGGCATAAAATCCATCCTCAAATGGGACATGTTTATGCCAGTCATTCTCCCACGACTCAGGGAACCTTGAGGAAGAAGCAATAGAGAGACTGCAAGAGCCAGAAATAGTGGATAATGACAAGGAAAGAGTGTATTCCAGAGCCATACAGAACCTTACAAGATCTGAACAAGCTCAAGCCAGACAAAATCTCAGCATGAAGAGGAAAGGTAGGATTGAAGTTCCATATGTAGATGAGGTGTTTGGCAATTGTTAGATGCTTGGAGAATGAGAGTTAGTTTTCTATAAAGATTGATCCTCTGGTAAGGTGACTTCACTATGGGGCAAGCCCCACATCCAAGACTACTTGGGCAACACAAATTGGACATAATAGTTTAAGAAAAAGAGAGAACACAAAGTCTGGTGGATAGGGAAAGGGGATGAATGTAGGAGAGTCATGGAAGGTAGTCAAATATGATCAAATGCATTGAAAGAAATTCTCAGAAAATAATAAAACTGATCGCTAGCAAAAAGAACATAAAGTCAGGAATGGGAGATTTGGAATGGGGCAATGAAAGTGAGAAAGGATCGAAGTTCAATGTATACATGTCTGAAAGTTTCAAAGAATAAATTTCAAAAGAAAAGAAAAACTGAAGGCATCTAGGATTATAGCAAACATGAACAAAACCCTGTCTCTTCCAAACACAAAAGAATATGAATCCTTACTCTAAAGACCCCTGAACTTTAATTTCTGTTAGGTATGTAATGCCTATCCTTCCATAAAGAATATGGAGCAGTCAAAAGTTAATAAAAATTTAATCTGAAGAGATAAAGCACTCACCAGAACCAGACTAAAGTATGACAACAGTTGTGTAGTTATCAGTTGGAGAATTATAAAGTAACCATGACTAACATGATTAAGGCCATGCTGTGAAAAAGAGAAGCATATAAGAATGGCTATGTAATTTAAGCATAAAATTGAAAAAAGAATCAAGATGAATATTCAGATTAATGCTAACCTAAAATTAATAATGGAAGTATATTTTTCATGGTTTATTGGAAGAATCAAATAAAAAATGAATAACCTCATTATTGTTCATTTATATATCAGCTGTGACTGAAAATCAAATTCTTTGGTCAAATTCTTTGGTCCTCTACATTTCCATACTTCACTGACTACTATTACAGTATGAAAAAAAGTGTGAGTAGTCTGTCTGTACATACATTTGCTTGCCAGCAGAGAGCAGCTGATCCCTTTATAGATGGTCCTGAGCTACCATATCGTTGGTGAATATTGACCTTAGTACTGGAAGAAGAGCAGCTAGTGGTCTTCACCACTAGGCAAGCTCACCAACCTCTATTAGAGCACTCTAAGTTATTCTAGGCACCAGTCTTTTCCAAGAGACTGTAATCATATGTACTTACTTTATTGTTATCAACATCTATGAGTCAATATAAAATAATGAATAATTGTCTGTACATTTTATGTTTATATGAATTTTTCTAAACATTCTAACAGTCTATATAACAAAGTCCAAACATCTGAAGTATGCTGCTTAGCTCCTAAATAAAATCATTAGTTAAAAGAGTAATAATGGGAAATTTTCTTCTAAACATATGCAGATTTGTAATAACATAGGTGATATGCTATATATAATCACAAAATGCAAAGAGTTCATAAAGGGCTCTCAACCACTGAATCATCTTTGTAGCCTCAAATGTTTGAATATAGTTTATGAAAACATGTATACATCCCAGTTTGAGAAAACTGGAAGAAAGCATGGAAACTTTAGCATTTCAGGCCAGTACTCTAGAGAGTACCTGGCCTGGATTTGTCAGATCAAGGAAAATCATATAGCTTTGCCCATAGATACAACAATATAATCTAGTCTGGGCATATCTACAGAAAAAGATTCTGAGAGGATTTCAAAATTCATCACTGAAATGACTAGTAAATGTGTTTTCCCCCTAAAGCTTTCTAGTATGCATCAGAGAAGATGATCCCTTCTTTATGAGTGAAAATAACAACACATCCTGCAAAGACATGAAAAGCCAATGAGACATGGCACCACTAAAGAAATAATTTCCCTATAAGCAACTCAAAGGAAATGGAAATCAAATTGCCTGACAAAGAATTCAAAGAAACTGTTTAAAGGAAACTCAGGGAATTATAAAAGAGCAACACATTTATGTGTGCCCTTAAAAATGGCTCAAACAAATACATAAAACAAAACATTATAGAAGAGAATCATTCAACAATGATGCAGAAGTCTTTAAAAAGCCCAGAAATTTTAGGGTGGAAGAGTAAAATATACAATAAAAAATGTCAGATTATCAAGTTTCTATAGGCCTGGTTACAGAAAGTATAAATACAAATAAGTAAATCTATGAGGCAAAGCGATCTTTTTCTGAATTTTTTTTAGTCAGTGAAAAAAAGAAAATGTCAGTAGAAATAAGCTGATGTTGAGTAAATAGAAGATAACTAAAATGTATATTCTAGAAGACTCATAAAATGAGGAGGAAGGAATAGAAATGTTAAAGAAAAATTCTAAAAATATGAAAATCCAGAGAGAGGAAAATAGATATAGGTTTATGAAGCTCAAAAATTCCTAAGAGAATCTATCTATTGAAATATTCACTATTATAAAAAGTTATCAAAACTCAAAGAACACATTCTGAAAGCTTCAAGAGATGTGCCATATAAAATAAACCATCATAATATTATCATTGTATTTCTCAGTACAAACTTTGCTTCAAAAAGAGTAGGCTAATATGAGGAAAAAGATGAGTAAGAAGGAATGGGAAGGGAAAGAGAGAAAGGAAGGGGAAAAGAGAAGTAAGAGAAAATGGACAAGAGAAGGAGAGCAAAGAGGAGAAAGGAAAGGAGAGGAGGAAGAAGAGGAACAGCAAGGAAGAGTGGAAAGAAGAGGGAGAGGAAGATGGTCAGGGGAAAGAGGAAGAGGACTAGGAGCAACAAAAATGGAGACAGGGAAGGATGGGGAAGAGGAGAAAGAAAAACAGCTCTCAACCAAAGTTACTTAAAAAGATCTGGTAAAGTTATTATTATTCATAAATGAAGCACATAAACATTACACATGCCTTTAAGTAATGCTAAATGGAGTGATATAGGCTGAGAAGAAACCACATTACCTCATAACAGAAATAAATCATGGAAGACTAGAATTGATTGTTCAAAAAGAAATAAAAGGCCACAGGAACAAAATAACTATAAAACAATTAGAAAAGAATGCTCAAACTGTCAGTGACAATACCTTATCTAGCAACAATTCTCTAAATTTGAATTAAATTCCTTAGTCAGAAGATACAGAATAGATTAATAGACTTTAAAAATAAAAACAATATCCATATTTATGCTGCTTGTAAGAAATATACTTCAAATTTAAGAAAATGTATAGTGTGTAAATGAAAGTCTGAAAAAGGATATTGCATATCAAGTAGAGAGGAACATATGCCCTTTAAAAATCTTTAAGTAAAAATACATTCTGATTGTCAAATAATGCCACAGAATGATGATCAAACGGTGACTTCATTTGATCTTATCCAAAAGACCTAAAGCAATAATGAAGCAGTAACCTCATTAAGAGAATATAACAATCGGAAATGTTATGAATATACAATTGTATCACTTAAATAAACAAATTACTAATTGATATAGAGTGAGAAAGGTCACTGCCCTAACACAAGGATTTAATTTTCACAATGTGTACATTATTTGTACATAAAATCAATATAGTATTAATAGAATTGAAGGACAGCTTGGACTAAATTTACTTGACAGAAATTCCCAAAACTTTCTACCCAATAGTGGCAGGCTAAAAATCTCAAGCTCAAAGAGGAAACTTATTTTTTAAGACTGAGAATATACAAAAGTCTTAGAATGTTTTTGAAGGCTGCAATCACAACCTTTGTTACCACAATGCTATAAAAATTAAAAGTCAGTAACATGAGGAAAGCTGGAAATATTATAAACACATAAAAACTTGATATTATAAAAACTAGTGAATCAAGAAACCTAAGAAGGGAAATAAAAATGTGTTTTTTCACAGATATAAATAAAAACACAACAAAACAAAATTTACAAGATGCAGCAAACAAAATTGTGAGAAAGAGGGCTGATGCATGCCTTTAATATTTTAATCAAAGTAATGGAAGGTAGAGGCAGAATGAGGCCAGCCTGGTCTAGGAAATGAGTTCCAAGACAACAAAGGCTATAACAAGTTAAAAACAACAAAACAAACAACAAAACAAAAATGAAAATACCATTGGGCAGTGGTGGCACATGCCTTTAATCCCAACACTTGGAGGCAGAGGCAGGCAGCCTGATCTACCGAGTGAGTTCCAGGACAGCCCAGGGCTACACAGAGAAACCCTGTCTCAAAAAAAAAAAATGAAAATACCACCAGCTGTTCAAAGTAAACTTAGAGTAATGAATACCTACCTAGTAAAAAGGGAATGATCACAAACAATAACCCGAAGGAACTAGAAAAATGTAAAAGGGAAGTCTAAAATCAACAGAAAGGCTAAAATAGAAAAGACCATAGATATAGTCTAGAAACCAAATGAAAATGAGTACCATTTAGTTGTGTTTCTAGAAATAAAGTTAACCTACTGATAAGTGACGAAAAGAGACCCATGGGATTAAAGCACATCCATGAACTACAATTAACAATTAAAGGCCAACAACATGGAAAATCTAGGAGGAGATTATCCTCCTAGGTGCCTGTCATTAACTAATATGAAGTCATGTAAAAATAGAATATCTATACAAAGGAATGAAGTTTCTTTTTTAAAGTTATTTTACTTATTTATATTCCAGTTGCTGCCTTCCCCCTCCAGTAACTTTTCCACAGTTTCTCATCCCATTCTTCCTCCTCCTTGCCTCCAAGAGGGTACTGCCCTCCACCAGATCTCCCTGTTCCTTGGGGCCTCAGGAAATTTTGACTATGAATTAGAAACCCAGTCCCTGCACTTGAGGCCCTGTCTATCTATTGGAGGTGTACTCTCTTTGAGTTCTCTCTTCCTGATGTTGGGCATTTTGGCTAAGGTCACCCACAATGAGTACTGAAAGTATCTTACCTCTCAAGTCTCTGGTACTCTCTAATGGGTATCCCCACTTTCAAGCCCCTGAGGCTGCTTATTTCCATTCATTCTCTTGGCCTTCTAGGATTCTCTCCTATCTCCCACAGAGGCACCATATCTAATCCTGTTTCCCATTTCCCCTCCAACTTTCCTATCCCAGCCCAGGTCCCTCCCTCCCTCCGCCTCCTGTGATTAGTTTCTTCCCCCTTTCTAAGTGGGATTGAAGCCTCCTCACATGGATATTTCAGTTTGCTACACTCCTTACACCAATAGTCAACATCAAATTAAATGGAGAGAAACTAGAAGCAATCCCACTAAAATTTGGTACAAGACAAGGTTGCCTACTCTCTCCTTATCTATTCAATATAGTACTGGAAATTCCAGCTAGATAAATTAGATAAATAAAAGATCAAGGGGATACAAATTACAAAGGAATGAGTCAAATTATCACTATTTGCAGATCTGATAGTATACATAAGCGACCCACAAATTTCCACCAGAGAACAACTACAGCTGATAAACAACTTCAGCAAAGTGGCAGGATATAAAATTAAGTCAAACAAATCAGTAGCCTTCCTTTACACAAATGATAAATAGGCTAAAAAAATTAGTGAAACAACACACTTTACAATAGTCACAAAGAGTATAAAATATCTTTATGTTACTCATACAAAACAAGTAAAAGATCTGTAGGACCAAAAATTCAAATCCATTAAAAAAGAAATCAAAGACAACCTTAGAAGATGGTAAGATTTCCCATGCTCATGGATTGGCAGGATTGACACAGTAAAAATGGCCATCTTACTAAAAGCAATCTACAGATTCAATGCAATTCTCATAAAACTTCTAATACAATTCTTCAAAGACATGGAAAGAGCAATTCTCAACTTCATGTGGAAAATTAAAAAAACAAAAACAAACAAACAGGAGAGCCAAAACCAATTCTCAACAATAAAAGAACTTTCAGGGAAATCACCATTCCTGATCTCAAGCTATACTACAAAGGAATTGTGATTAAAAACGTCTTGATATTGGTACAGAAACAGACAAATCAACCAATGGAATAGAATCAGAAACCCAGAAGTAAACCCATACACCTATGGACACTTGATCTTTGACAAAGAAGCCAAAAATATACAGTGAAAAAAAGAAAACATCTTCAATAAATGGTGCTGGTCTAACTGGCAGTCTATATGTAGGAGAATGAAAATAGATCCATTTTTGTCAACTTACACAAAGCTCAAGTCCAAATGGATCAATGACATCAACATAAAACCAGAATCGATGAATCTAATAGAAGAGAAAGTTGGAAGGAGCCACAAACTCATTGGCACAGGGAAAATTTTCCTGAACAGAACTCCCATAGCTCAGGCTCTAAGATCAACAACTGATAAACTGGAACTCATGAAACTGGAAAGCTTCGATAAATGAAAAGACACTGTCAATAGAACAAATCAGCAATGGATAGATTGGGCTAATACTAAAATATATAAGGAAGGCAAGTAGTTAACCTCAAAAGAGAAAATCACCCAATTTAAGATTGGGGGAAAGAGCTAAACAGAATTCACAACAGAAGAATCTTGAATGCCCAAGAAGCACTTAAAGAAATGTTCAAAGTCCTTAGTCATCAGGGAAATGCAAAACAAAAGTACCTTGAGAGTCCACCTGACACAAATCAGAATGGCTAAGATCAAAAACTCAATGGTCAGCACATGCTGGCAAGGATGTGGAGAAAAAGGAACATTCCTCCATTGCTGGTGAGATTGCAAACTAGTACAACCATTATGGAAATGAATCTGGTGGTTCCTAAGAAAACTGGAAATCATTATACCTGACCCAGCTATACCACTTTTGGGTGTATACAGAAAAAAATGCACCACCATATCACAAGGACACATACTCCACTATGTTCATTACACCCTTGTTTGTAATAGTCAAAAACTGAAAACAACCCAGATGTCCCTCAACCAAAGAACGGATACAGAAAAATGTGGTACATTTACACAATGGAATACTATTCAGCTATAAGAATGACATCATGGATTTTGCAGTCAAATGCAAATATCTAGCAAAGAACTAGAAACTATCATCCTGAGTGAGGTAACCCAGGTCAAAAAGGATACATATAGTATATATTCACTGATAAGTGGATATTAGGCAAAAAAAAAAAAAAGGTTACCTAGGACACAACCAACACACTTTAAAATTCGAATAAGCTGGAAGGTCTAGGTAAGGATGCTTCAATCCCACTTAGAAGGGAGAATAAAATAATCACAGAAGGCAGAGGGAGTAAGATACCTGTTTGGGAGAGTGGAGGGATGGAAAAGGGAACAGGATCAAGTGGCAGGAGGGAAGGCAGGAGAGGGTCCGGAGAATGAAGAGAAATATGCAGTGTCAGATGTGGGAGGTAGGGAGCACCTCTAGAGAGTACCAGAGACTGGGAGTTGAGAGAGTCTCAGGACACAGTGGGGTGACCTTAGCCAAAATGGCCAACAATGGAGAGAGGCAACTCCAAGAGTCTACCTCCAGTAGATAGATGGCCTCAAGTGAAGAGACAGGTTACCAACCTATAATCAAAATTTCTGATCCAGAATTGTTCCTCTCTAAAAGAACTACAGGGACAAAAATGGAGAAGTGACAGAAGGAAAATTGTCCAGTGACAGGATCAACTTGGGATGCATCTCATGGTGGCTGGGGCACCATGACTTGACACTATTACTGACACTATGATGTTCTTATAGACAGAAGCCTAGCATAGCTGTCCTCTTAGAGGCCCTGCCAGCATCTGACTGAGAGATACTCAGAAACTTACACCCAACCATTGGACTGAAGTCAGGGACCCTTATGGTTGAATTAGGGGACGGGTTGAAGAAACTGAAGAGGGGAGAGACTCCACAGGAAGATCAACAATCCCAACTCTCACAGACACCAGAGAGCTTCCAGAGACTGACCCACCAACCAGGCATCATACACGGATGTTCCGATGCCCCTGGCACATCTATAGCAGAGGACTGCCTGGTCTGGTTTCAGTGGGAGATGAGCCTAATCCTTTGTGAGGCCTCAGGGAAGAGGGATGCCAGGTATATTGGAGCACCCTCTTATAGGAAAGGGAGAAGAGGAATGGGATGAGGAACTGTGGGAGGGGTGACTGATAAGGGAGGCAATGCCTGGAATATAAGCAAATAAAATAATTTTCAAAAAAGAACATAAAAATATTTAGAGAACATTGAACCTGACCCTAAAAATGTCTTATTGAAAAGGGTTGTTAGCTATAGTTAAGTGATTTACCAGCAAATTGTAATGTTTAGCAGACCATTCAAAGCTAGTGTACCTTGGTTGTTGAAATTTCTTCTAATATCTTGTATTTGTCTTTTTATACTTGGAATAGGAGTATATAAATTTTACATGTTAAGATCAATTAGAGTCAGAATAATAATATATGATATAATATGTAATAGAGTAATAAATTGATGTTGAGAAAGGAGTCAAAAATTATTTCGTTGTTGTTTGTTTGAATTTTGTGTGACAGAGTCTAACTATGTAGCCTTGGATGTCCTAGAAATCACTCTCAACTATGCTGGCCTTGAACTCATAGAGATCTCCCTGCCTCTGCCTCCTGAGTGATGGGATTAACGTTGTGCTCCACCATGCCCTGCAAAGAATAAAGGATGAGAGAATATTAAAAAAAATATAATGGATTTTGGTATAGGAGAGTTAATAATCAGATATATTGAAAAGATACCTTTCATCCACAAAAAATTATTTATATGTGAATTGAAAGTATGTATTTAGTTCAGTGGAACAAATTTTGGCCTGAAATTTTTCATATAAAAATTATTTTTTCTGATTCAGTTTTTCCTGATTATAGGACTATTGGAAAAGCAGAAATGGTTAAAGGATGACTTTAACACTTACCTGCTAACCTCAAGAAAGAAAGTGGCATAAGGAGAGTGAACTAATAATGAAGTCCTTCTCAGAAATAATCAAGAAATTTGAATTTCATCCAAATTTAAATTATGTGTTATCTATTGTCCCATAAAGTCCTCTTTCCAAAAAAAAAAAAAATTAACAATCACAGGCAAGACCATGTGTTGATTATCATAGTTTTTTAATGAATTTTAATCTAGAAGAGAATTTCTTTGACTCATCACCTTGATTGTTGAAGGCAGAATATATAATGTCACTTATTTTTACTTTACCCGCTAATGTTCTTGTAGAGAAATTTTACTGTTCTCTGGTTATCTATATTTTATGAACATTGGAAATTAGATGTAAAGGGATACATCGTATCAAAAAGTACTTAAAGCCAGTAGGCTTCTTATTAGTGATTCTGTAATTGCCAAGTTCAGGGTGAGAATATCTGACTGTTCCATGGGCTTTTCTATTTTTTCTTAGAAGTCAACAAAGCGATCTGCTCTACCACCATCTTTCATCAGTGCCCTTGAAAAGATAACTGCTAAGTTCCTCTTTCTCAAAATCAGTCCAGAGTTGTTAGATTATGTAGTAGATTATTAACAAATTATATTTTACTTCAACAAGGAAATTGTTTCATTCACAAAACTACCACATAACCTAGAATTCTCCCTGACAGGTATTCTGATTTTCATTTTTTCAAAAAAGTGACAATTCTAAAAATGATTGGATTTAGATGGGATTAGATAGAAACACATATTCAAAGAATACGTTTATCCCAACAAAAATAGTATAAAATTTATAACAATACTTATAAGCATGACAATTCAAGAAGTCTGTACATGGTAATTAGATAGATGTCTCACATTATGCAAGCAATCATCTTCATAATTGAAGCTAACATCAAATTCTAGGAAGCAAACTCTGTTTTCCCTATGAGAGCAGCTGTTGGCCATCTGCAGCAGGGAACCAGGAAGCTCCATAGCCTTTTGTGCTTAGCCCACCAGGAGAGAGTGATACCCAGCAGTGATTTCACTTCTGAGTGCAGAGGTGAGATCTCCACCTTCTCTCTGGAGGGGTACAGCTAGGAGCTCACAGGGCATACGATCAGTGTTGTTTGTTTGGGCCAGGAGTCTTCCTTCTGGCCACCATTTGCTTCAGGGAACCAGACAGCTCCACAGCCTTCTGTGCACAAACCCTGCCAGAAGAGAGTTGGTCTCCCAGGAGTACAAACAAGACTTACAGGCCCATAGGAGGGAAAAGCTCCAGCCAGAGACAACAAGACCAACTAACACCAGAGATAGCCAGATGGCGAAAGGCAAGAGCAAGAACCCTACCAACAGAAACCAAGGCTACTTGGCAACATCAGAGCCCAGTTCTCTACCACAGCAAGTCCCGGATACAGCACACCAGAAAAGCAAGAGTTGGGTTTAAAGTCTCATCTCATGATGCTGTTAGAGGACATCACGAAGGACATAAATAATTCCCTTAAAGAAATACAGGAGAACATGGGTTAAATGGCAAAAGCCCTTAAAGAGGAAACACAAAAATCCCTGAAAGAAATACAGGAGAGCATGGGTGAACAGGTAGAGGCCTTAAACATTATAGGAGAACACAAACAAAAAAGTGAAGGAACTGAACAAAACCAGCCAGGATCTAAAAATGGAAGTAGAAACAATAAAGAAATCACAAAGTGAGACATCTATAGAGATAGAAAATCTTGGAAAGAATTCAGGAGTCATAGATCAACAAAAGAATACAAGATAGAAGAAAGAATCTTAGGGGCCGAAGATACGATGGAAAACATTGACTCAACAGTCAAAGAAAACGCAAAATGCAAAAAGCTCCTGAGATGCCGATGAACGTACATGAAGCCTACAGAACTTCAAACAGACTGGACCAGAACAGAAATACCTCCAGTCACATAATAATCAAAACACCAAATGTACTAAACAAAGAAAGAATATTAAAAGCGGTAAGAGAAAAAGGCCAAGTAACATATAAAGGAAGACCTATCCGAATCATATCAGACTTCTCACCAGACTATGAAAGCCAAAAGATCCTGGGCAGATCTCATACAGACTCTAAGAGAACACAAATGCCAGCCTAGACTACTATACCCAGCAAAACTCTCAATCACCATAGATGGAGAGACCAAGACATTCCATGATAAAACCAAATTTACACAATATCTTTCCACAAATCCAGCCCTGCAAAGGATAATAGGTGGAAATCGCCAATACAAGGAGAGAAACTACACCCTGGATAAAATGAGATAGTAACATTCTTTCATCAATTCAAAGGTAGATAACCACTCAAACATAAAGATAGTGTCAAGAATGGCAGGTGGCAATAATCACTATTACTTAATTTCTCGTAATATCAAGGGTCTCAACTCCCTAATAAAAAGATAGACTAGCAGACTGGATACGTAAACAGGACCCAGCATTTTGCTGCATGCAAGAAACGTACCTCAGTGTCAAAGACAAACACTACCTCAGAGTAAAATGCTGAAAAACAATTTTACAAGCAAATGGTCCCAGGAAATGAGCCAGAGTAGCCATCCTAATATCAGATAAAATTGACTTTCAACCTAAAGTTATCAAAAAGGACACAGAAGGACACTATACTGATCAAAGGAAAAATCCACCAAGAACTCTCAACTCTGAATATCTATGCTCCAAATTCAAGGGCACCCTCATTCGTAAAAGAAACTTTACTAAAACTCAAAGCACATATTGCACCTCACACAATAATAGTAGGTGACTTCAACACCCTGCTCTCTGAAATGGATCTTTCAGGAGAGCAGAAACTAAACAGGGACACAGTGAATCTAGTTGAAGCCTTGGACCAAATGGAACTAACAGGTATATATAGAACATTTAATCCTAAAGCAAAAGAATATACCTTCTTCTCAGCACCTCGTGGTATCTTCTCCAAAATCGGCCATAGAATTGGTCACAAATCAGACCTCAACAGATATAGAAGAAGAAACTAATCCCATGCCTCCTATCAGATCACTATGAAATAAGGGTGGTCTTCAATGGCAACAAAAACAACAGAAAACCCACGTACACATGGAGGCTGAACAATGCTCTACTCAATGATAACTTGGTCAAGGTGGAAATAAAGAAAGAAATCAAAGACTTTTTGAAAGTTAATGAAAATGAAGGCACAACATACCCTAATTTATGGGACAATGAAAGCAGTGCTAAGAGGAAAATTCATAGCCCTGAGTGCCGCCAAAAAGAAATGGGAGACAGCATACACTAGCAGCTTAATGGCACACCTGAAAGCCCTGGAACAAAAAGAAGCAAATACACCCAATAGGAGTAGAAGGCATGAAATCATCAAATTCATGACTGAAATCAATCAAGTAGAAACAAATAAAACCATACAAAGAATCAACAAAACTAGGAGTTGGTTCTTTGAGAAAATCAACAAGATAGATAAGCCCTTAGCCAGACTAGCCAGAGGGCACAGAGACAGTATCCAAATTAACAAAATCAGAAACAAAAAGGGAGAGATAACAACAGAAACTGAGGAAATTCAAAAAATCATCAGATGCTACTACAAAAATCTGTATTCAACACAACTAGAAAATGTCGAGGAAATGGACAATTTCCTTGACAGATAACAAATAACAAAATTAAATCAGGATCAAATAGACCATCTAAACTGTCCTATAACACCTGAAAAAATAGAAGTGGTCATTGGAAGTTCCAAAAAAAGCACAGGTCCAGATGGTTTTAATGCAGAATTCAATCAGACCTTCAAAGAAGACCTAACACCAATACTCTTTAAACTATTCCACAAAATAGAAACAGAAGGAACGCTACCCAACTCGTTCTATGAAGCCACAATTATGCTAATACCAAAAGCACACAAAGATCCGACAAAGAAAGAATCTCAGGCCAATCTCTCTTATGAATATCAATGCAAAAATACTCAATAAAATTCTTTCCAACCGAATCCAAGAACACATCAAAACGATCATTCACCATGATCAAGTAGGCTTCATCCCAGGGATGCAGGGATGGTTCAATATAAGGAAATCCATCAATGTAATCCACTATATAAACAATCTCAAAGAAAAAAACACATGGTCATCTCATTAGATGCTGAGAGAACATTTGACAAAATTCAGCATCCTTTCATGCTAAAGGTCTTGGAAAGATCAGGAATTCGAGGCCCATATATAAACATAGTAAAAGCAATTTACAGCAAACCGGTAGCCAACATCAATCTAAATGGAGAGAAACTTGAAGCAATCCCACTAAAATCAGGGACTAGACAAGGCTGCCCTCTCTCTCCATATCTTTTCAATATAGTACTTGAAGTTCTACCTAGAGCAATTAGACAACAAAAGGAGGTCAAAGGGATACAAATTGGAAAGGAAGAAGTCAAACTATCACTATTTGCAGACGATAAGATAGTATACTTTAGCAACCCAAAGAACTCCACCAGAGAACTCCTACAGCTGATAAACAACTTCAGCAAAGTGGCCAGATATAAAATCAACTCAAGCAAGTCAGTAGCCTTCCTATACTCAAAGGATAAGCAGGCTGAGACAGAAGTAAGAGAAATGATACCCTTCATGATAGCCACAAACCATATAAAGTATCTTGGTGTGACTCTAATCAAACAAGTGAAAGATCTGTATGACAAGAACTTCAAGTCTCTGAAGAAAGAAATTGAAGAAGACCTCAGAAAATGGAAAATTTTGCCATGCTCATGGATCGGCAGGGTTAGAATAGTAAAAATGACCATCTTGCCAAAAGCAATATACAGAATCAATGCAATCCCCATTAAAATCCCAACTCAATTCTTCATAAAGTTAGAAAGAGCAATTCAAAAATTCATCTGGAATAACAGAAAACCCAGGATAGCTAAAACTATTCTCAAGAGTAAAAGAACCTCTGGGGGAATCAGTATCCCGGACCTCAAGCTGTACTACAGAGCAATAGTGTTAAAAACTGAATGGTATTGGTACAGTGACAGGCACGTAGATCAATGGAACAGAATTGAAGACCCAGAAATGAATCCACACTCCTATGGTCACTTGATCTTTGACAAAGGAGCTAAAACCATCCAGTGGAAAAAAGATAGCCTTTCAACAAATGGTGCTGGCTCAACTGGAGGTCAACATGTAGAAGAATGCAAATTGACCCATTCTTATCTCCTTGCACTAAGCTCAATTCCAAGTGGATCAAGGACCTCCACATAAAACCAGACACAGTGAAACTAATAGAAAGGAAAGTAGGGAAGAACCTTGAACATATGGGCATAGGGGCGAATTTCCTGAATAGAACTCCAATAGTTTATGCTCTAAGATCAAAAGTTGACAAATGGGACCTCATTAAATTACAAAGTTTTTGCAAGACGAAAGACACTGTCAAAAAGACAAAGTGGCAACCAAGTAACTGGGAAATGATCTTTACCATCCCTACATCCAACAGAGGGCTAATATCCAATATATACAAAGAACTCAAGAAGTTAAAGTCCAGAGAGGCAAGTAACCCTATTAAAAAATGGGGTACAGAGCTAAACAAATAGTTCTCACCTGAAGAATATCTAATGGCTGAGAAGCACCTAAAGAGATGTTCATCATCCTTAGTCATTAGGGAAATACAAGTCAAAACTACTCTGAGATTCCATCTCACACCAGTTAGAATGGCTAAGATCAAAAACACAGGAGACAGCAGTTGTTGGCGAGGATGTGGAGAAAGAGGAACACTCCTCCACTGCTGGTGGAATTGCAAACTGGTACAACCACTCTGGAAAGCAGTCTGGAGGTTCCTCAGAAAACTGGGCATGACACTTCTGGAGGATCCGGCTATACCACTCCTGGGCATATACCCAGAGGCTTTTCCTGCATGCAATAAGGCCACATGCTCCACCATGTTCATAGTAGCCTTATGTATAATACCAGAAGCTGGAAAGAACCCAGATATCCCTCAATGGAGGAATGGATTCAGAAGTTGTGGTATATTTACACAATTGAATACTACTCTACAATTAAAAACAATGAACTCACGAAATTCCTAGGCAAATTGTCAGAACTTGAAAATATTCTTAGTGAGGTAACCCAATCACAAAAGGACATACATGGTATGCAGTCACTGATTAGGGGATATTAACCCAGAATCTCAGAATACCCTAGACACAATTCGCATATCAATAGAGTTCCAAGAAGATGGAAGGGGAGATCCTTGGTCCTTAAAGACTGGATGTAGAGGAATACCAGGACAGAGAGGCGAGAGGGGATTGAATGGGGAAAAGAGGGAGTTAAGGGGGCTTATGGGACTTTCGGGGAGGGAGTAACCGGGAAAGGGGAAATTATTTGGAATGTAAATAAAAAAATATAGAAAATAAAAACATGAATAAAGTAAAATAAATAAATAAAAATAAAAAAGAGCAGCTGTTATTATAACTAATATTTGTGGTTTTCTATTCCACCTTAGGTCATTTATTTAGTTCACAAATAAAAGACAAAAAACCTTCTTATTTATAAAAAGCCTTAAAAGTACTAGATCTGGGAAAATATTAATATGTATGCTATTTTGTCCTCTTCCCTGTCAATACCACAGAGATATCATTTACCACATTTCATCAAGGTCGCTTCTACTCCATTAGGCCAGCCCTCATGTTTACGTGCATTTGATCCACATACCCAATGTCAACTTTTTCCTTCTAGGTTCATTTCCTTTCTTCTCTTCCTCCATTGTCCTAACCTCATATACCAAGCCTGGGGAACCAAAGCCCTGTCTACCTCTCTTAGATCATAGGTATGGGGCAAGGAAAAGCTGGTATTTGTGATATCTGCTTATTTTGGAACAACCAGATATTGGGATACTATAGAATTTAGCATTTGAATATAAGCAGCATTAGACCAACCTACTACAAACAGAAAGCACCCTTAATCACTTAGCCATCTCTCCTTCCCAATTCTCTTTCTTTTCTAATGATCTAAAAATAAACGACTATATGCAGAACAAAATGAGAATAATTATAGGAGTGATAGATATTGTATATCTAACACCAAACATGTTCACATTTTCCATAGCTTAGATGAGAAAAAGAGAGAGAAACTGGTCAGGCTTGGCATGTAAAGCAACATATCTGAGCATATCCTTGCTGGAGACCAGGAACAGCAGAAGACAGTTCTGGTTCCAGGTTTCTTCTTATTTCCTCTCCTAAATGGGCACTTCTGCCTACAAGCTGCAAGTGAAGATGCTTCTGAAACTGATAGGAGGCATATTGACTTCTTGTAGGTAAGCCAAGTGGACTGACTACCTCCTCATGCACAACCTCATTTTCAGGCATCAGTTCTTTTTGTTTTGTTTTTATGTATTTATTTTTTATTGGATATTTTATTGATTTACATTTCAAATATTATCCCTTTCCCCGTTTCCCCTCTGGAAACACCCTACTCCAACTCCACTCCTCCTGCTTCTATGAGGGTGCTCCCCCAGTCACTTACCCACTCCTACCTTCCCTGCCCTGGCATTCCCCTACTCTGGGGCATCTAGCCTTCACACGACCAAGATCCTCTTCTCACATTGATGCCCAACAAGGCCATCCTCTTCTCTGTATGCAGCTGAAGCCATGGGTCCCTCCATGTGTACTAAACTCCATGTTGGTCTTAGTACCTGAGAGCTCTGGGGGCTCTACTTGCTCGATAATGCTGTTCTTCCTATGGGGTTGCAAACCCCTTCAGCTACTTCAGTCCTTTCTCTATCTACTCCACTGGGGACCCCGCGCTCATCCGAATGGTTTGATTTGAGCATCTGCCTCTGTATTTGTCAGGTTCTAGCAGAGCCTATCAGTAGACAGATATATTAGGCTCCTGTCAGCATGCACTTTTTGGCATCCACAATAGTGTCTGGGTTTGGTGTCTGTATATGGCACGAATCGCTAGGCAGGGCAGTCTTTGGATGGCCTTTCCTTTAGTCTCTGTTCCACACTTTGTCACTCTATTTCCTCATGTGAGAATTTTGTTGCCTCCTTCTAAAAAGGACTGAAGTATCCATATTTTGGCCTTCTTTCTTCTTGAGCTTCATGTGGTCTGTGAATTGTATCTTGTTTATGCTGAGCTTTTGGGCTAATATCCACTTAACAGTGAGTGCATACTATGTGTGTTGCCTTGTGATAGTGTTACCTCACTCAGAAAGACACTTTCAAGTTCCTTCCATTTGCCTAAGAAATTCATGAATTCATTGTTTTTAACAGCTGAGTAGTAATCCATTGCATAAATGTACCACATTTTCTGTATCCATTCCTCTGTTGAAGGACATCTGGGTTCTTTCCAACTTTTGGCTATTATAAACAAGACTTCTTATGAGCATAGTGGAGCATGTGTCCTTGTTATGGGTTGGAGCATCTTCTGCCTATATTTCCAGAAGAGGAAGAGCTCAGTTCTAAGGTAGTACTATGTCCAATTTTCTCAGGAACGACCAGACTGTTTTCCAGAGTGGTTGTACCTGCTTGCAATCCCACCAGCTGTGGAGGAGTGTTCCTCTTTCTCCACATCCTCACGAGAATCTTCTGTCACCTGAATTTTTTATCTTAGCCATTTTGACTGGTGTGAGGTAGAATCTCAGGGTTGTTTTGATTTGCATTTCCCTGATGACCAAGGATGCTGAACATTTCTTTAGATGCTTCCTGGCCATTTGGTATTACTCAGTTGAGAATTCTTTGTTTAGCTCTGTACCACATTTTTAATAGGTTTAATTGATTCTCTGGAATCTAACTTCTTGAGTTCTTTTTATACATCGGATATTAACCCTCTATCAGATATAGCATTGGTAATGATCTTTTCCCAATCTGCTGGTGGCCATTTGTCTGATTGACAGTGCCCTTTGCCTTACAGAAGCTTTGCAATTCTATGAGATCTCCTTGTCAATTCTTGATCTTAAAGCATAAGCTATTGGTGTTCTTTTCAGGAAATTTTCCCCTCTGCCCATGTGTTCAAGGCTATTCCCCACTTTCTCGTCTATTAGTTTCAGTGTATCTGGTTTTATGTGGAAGTCCTTAATCCAGTTGAACTTGGGCTTTGCACAGGAGATAAGAATGAGTTGATTTGCATTCTTCTACATGCTGACTTCCAGTTGAACCAACACCATTTGTTAAAAATGCTGTCTTTTTTCCATGGATGATTTTAACTCCTTTGTCAAAGATCAAGTGACCATTGGTGTGTGGGTTTATTTCTGGGTCTTCAATTGTGTTCCATTGATCTACCTGCCTGTCTCTGTACCAGTACCTTGCAGTTTTTATCACTCTTGCTCTGTTACACAGCTTAAGGTCAGAGATGGTGAAGTTTTCGCTCTCCTGTGTTTTGTTTGTTTGTTTGTTTGTTATTCCAGATGAATTTTCAAATTGCTCTTTCTAACTCTACGAAGAATTGAGTGAGAATTTTGATGGGAATTTGTAAATTGCTCTCATCAAGATGGCCATTTTACTATACTTATCCTGCCAATCCATGAGCATGGGAGATCTTTCCATTTTATGAGATCTTCTTTGATTGCTTTTTTTCCGGGACTTGAAGCTGTTGTCATACAGATCTTCCATTGCTTGGTTAGAGTTTTCTAATTGTCACTTGGGAAAAGAAGCTCCTAAACCTCCAAAGCAATTTGGAGCCATGCCTCCACCTATGTTGATGGTTGTATTTTAAAGAATGTTCTACAGGCATTAAGGAAGCCATTTCTGTATTACAGGCAATGTATGTATCAAAAGGCAGAAAGAGTCTGAAGGTTACTTGGTGGCTTTGCTGCCACTCCGGACCACTATAGCTTAGTCCTGAGGAATGATTTGGAAGACTAGATCCAGTTCCTACAGTATTTTCTCCAGTATATAAAAATGCACCACAGCATGGGCCAACATTATTTCACCCCCCCCAAAGAAATACACACACTGACATACAGACATACAAAGTAAATAAATTAATATTTTTTAAAAATAGAGAAAAAATGTACAAGTGATTTTCTAAAGCAAAAGTTCTAAGAAAAAAGGAGGTCAAAGGCAGATAGGCAAAATATATTTACACCAAGAGGTATATTAAGAATATTTGCATCAAAAATTGTGATGTAGAGACTGAAAGCAATGTCAATAGCTTAGGTAGAAACCTTCTGGTTGTATAGACTGAGGCTATCAGTTATGTATTTATCTGCACTAAAAGCATAAAGTAAATAAAATTAAATCCTTTTCTGTAATGAGATAGTAAATGCCAGCAAAAAAAAAGTGATTCCTCAATTTTCAGTTGTTAATTCTCCTTGAAAGTCTTCAAATCTAAGCAAGCTTGTGAGTTATCCGAGTAGTGCATTTAAGCAAAGAAATGGTTTTTCCCTGTGCCTGAGAAGCAGAAAATTATTTGAGATGATATTTCTTATTGGTGTGAATTTTCTCACCTTACCCATGTGAATCCTTTTTCTGCTCTAAGTGAGTATGAGTGGCTTAAATATTGAGTCTGACAGAGAAGGAACCACTCAGGCAGACAACTGCATGTGGGTTTTCATGAGGAAGCATCTGGTGCCACAAAAAATTAAGTACTGCTTGAGGAAAGCAGTCTGATAGTAAGTGACACTGTACAATATTAACTTTTTTGGGTTTTTTTATTATTATTTGATATACCGACTGGTTATCCCTCCTTCCTTTCCTCCCAGTCCCTCCCCACAATCTCCCGTGTACTCAAACCTAATCCCCCAATCCTCCTCCATATCTCTTTAGAAAAGGGATAGCCTCCTATGGATATCAACCAAGTATGGCATATCAAGTTGCAGGAAGACTAAGTACTATCCCTCATCTTAAGGCTGGATGTGGCAACTCAGTATGAGGAAAGGGTTCTTAAAAGCAGGCAAAAGACACAAACACTGCCTAGGTCTCACTGTTAAGAGTCCCACATAAAAAACCAAGCTACTGGTCTTTACCTGGGTCTATAACTATTGGAGCTGGAAGGCTATCCCAAAACCTGTTGTGAGTTTGTGAGATATGTTCTTCGAGCTGGGCTGCCTTGTCTGGCCTCAGTAGGAGAGGATGCGCAAAGCTCTGCGGAGATTTCATGTGTCACGGTGGGGGATAACCACAACTGGGGGTTCCCAGCCACTCAGGGAAGAAGGAGGGAGGGGAACGTAGGAAGTATCGTGGGAGGGGGTAACAGACCGGGAGGGGGACAGTGAACAGAATGTAAAGTGAAAAAATAAAAACAAAAAACAAACAAACAAAAAGAACCAAAAAGACCCAGCTACACAACTGTAGAATGTATGCAGAGACAGAGACACTAGGTTAGCTTAATCTGTGGTTTTCTTTTGGTGCCCTTGACCTCTTTGGCTTCTACAGTCCTGCCTCCCATCTTTTTCCTCAGGCTTCCCCAAGCTCTGCCTAATGTTTGTCTGTGGATTTCTGCAACTGTTTCCATCAATTGCTGGGTAAAACCTCTTTGATGACACTTGGGCTAGGCACCAATTTATGAGTATAACAGATTATCATTAGGAATCACTTCAGTGACATTTTTTTTCATCTTAATTGGGTCTAATGTAGGCCAGGGCCATTGAGCGTCTAAGTCCTGGTCTTCCAGGCTGTGTCACCTGACAGTGAGCTGCATATCCTTCCCCCTCAGGCCTCAGGAGAAGTCAACCCTCATCATTACTGAATGATGGACTTCTTTCTTTCAGTTTTGTAAAACCATGCATTGTTTAAGCCTTGCAATATGTAGTATTTTGTTCTAATGACCTCAGGAAACTAATACAATGATCTCTTTCCTAAGAGAACCCTAAAGTATTCTTATGCCTCACTTCTGCTGACGATTGTGCAATTTCATTACTTTTTAAATTCATTTGGGAGAATATCATATCTAGTTGTACTTTCTCCCCCAATGTACCACAATTCTCTTTAAATTCCATATATATATATGGGATCTTCTGCAATAGTAGGTTTCCATATGACTTTCCAGAAGGTTTTTAGTGCTGAAAAATTATTTTTTATTAAAACAATGTCAGAAGATAAAACTTGTGACTCTTAAAACATTTTATGAATCAATATTTGATATAACAAGGTCATTGCATTAAAAGTTAAATCTGTCCTATTTGGATTAGTAAGAACTTGAGTAACTAAGCTTATACACATATATATCCACATATTCATAGACATACATACATATGAACACATGTATGTACACATAAGCACTCATATACATACACATATGTAAAAGTATCTATATCTAAATAATACAACTGACTTTTCTACTTTGCCAAATACTTTTAAATATGAAAACTTTTACTTGGAAATTCACACACATACACACACACACACACACACACATACACACACACACACATATGTATAAATATATATGTGTGTGTGTGAATGAGTTTAACATTTCTGCATTTATGTGTATGATTACATACTTATATATGATTTTTACTTATATATATTAATCCTGGAAAGGAAGTCAGGAATCATTCATGTAATCAGAGCACTCATAACATTGAGGCAGGAAGATTGCTACAAGTTTGAAATTAGCCTAGAATATATTCTGAATTCAAAATCAATCTATGCAAAAACAAGAAATCTATGCAAAAGAAAACAAATCAAAATAAACAAAGAAAATTTTATTTAATGTATAAAACCATAGTGTCAAACCAAGCACCATTTTAAAATTGTGTAATCTAATTTATAATCCATTTTATGGATTTTAAAAACATACCAATTCTTCCACTTTGTTTCTAGCGAAAAGAAAGTTCAACCTGCCAGTCTTAGGCTCTAGCCTTAATCATCCACTGAGATGGAGACTAGAACAATACATCTGTTAAATGTGTTTGCTTAATTTTATTTGACAAATGATGATCACACATCTTTATAGAGTACAGATTTGTTGGTAGTTATAAACATTATGTTCCTTTATATATAATGAAAAAGCCTTATAAATAAGTAATTGAACATTCAATGCCTTTATACTGTTTGTTTTCTAAATAAAATAATTTTATTTCCTAATGTGAGTGGCAGAGACCAAGAATACTGCAGGAGCCTAGATTCTGAATTTCTCAAAAAACGAAAGTCAATCTGAAATCATGTATTTTTGCATTTAAATGAAACATGTTTGGTTATTTTCAACTTTAACAGAAACTAAGATGAAGCAGGGCAATTTTGTCTCGGTGCTTTCAGTCACATGTCAAGCTCTCATCATTATTGTGATGTTAACATACTTTAGCCATCAATGGTGTATACCTCTCTTGATGGTGTTAACTGATTGTCTCTGTATCTTATTTTAGAACTTTGTGAACTGCATAGAGTATCTAGCTATCCTAATATTCATTATTAGATAGTATTCAAATATACATTCCAACGAAGAATGGAAAGCAGAGACAGAATCTGATTTCAGCTTTAACCGGTCTTCTCCAGAGTAGCTGCACTACTATGCAAGGAAAGCTGGCTGAGCACAGATCTTCATGGATGAACCTCCTTCTCAATGACTTTTGACACAGAGCAGGAGCCTCCCTTGATTCTCCATGAACTGTGACTTCTTGCTCAGTGAACTCAGTGTCTCATCTACTGCAAGTTTTCTCAGATTTCAACTTCTCGATATACAGTAGCAGAAGTGTCCTGTTCTGACACACCATTTGTCTTCTATGCAGATGGAGTTTCCTTGTCTTACCATAGTTTCCTCCTTTTATACTCATTCTTTTACTTTATTCTTTTAACTCATTCTTTTACTTTATTTCATTTGTTGTTCATTACTTTTAAACCATTTCTTTGTTTTTTCTTTTTGCTTTACTATATTTTTTTATATACATTAAAAACATCACCAGGAAAACACTGAACACAGAGTATACATGAATAAGTTATATGGATGATCAGCCACAGAGAATTACAAACCTCAGAATCAGCTCTAGACATCCCAAAAATCCCAAGTATTGAACACAAAGGAGATATATTTGTCCTATATGGACAAAGGGCATAAATTAGGGACAAAGACAGAAGATGGAGGAAGAGAGAGAAGGGTGAAGAAAACAAGGGAGACTGGTAAGGGATATTTGTTTCAGGGGGACAAAAGACTGCCTCTAAATAGAAAGAAAATAATAGTGGCCTATAATCAAATGGTAGTTTATGAAGATAAGTATGAGAAACTCTGCATTAGGATGAGTTGGTTAGTTTTGACTGGTAATTTTAATTAAGAGGGCAAAAGAGGGGACTTTTGGTTGATGGATTTCAATTTTTTGAGAGTTGGAACTTAGTAGTCAGCATCAAGAAGAGGAAGTAGCCAAAAAAGGAATGGACCTGGGAGGCTTTAAGAAGGTAATCTAATGCTTTTTAGCAAATCAGAGAAAATGGGGGTGGAGGACTGGGAGAAGGGAAAGGTCTGGCAAAGTCCTGTTAGCTAGGCTCTGGCTAGAGCCCCTGCCACTTCCTATTTCCTAGACACACATGATCTCTGATGGGAAGTATTAAAAAACCCTGCTTAGCTCCCTGTCTTGCCTTGTTACCAGAGAAGGTCTAAACATCCTTCCCACCACATGCAGTTTTCCTGCTACATAGAAGTTAACAGTGTGATTTATAACAATATCTAAGATACATCATGTATCAGCATACAAATAGTTGGAATGTACATTTAGTTTAGGGAAGACTTGGGTGTATATTTAATATGGGGCAGATAGTATTGAAACAGGATCAAAGGAAAGACACAAAAGAATGAGGTAAATAAAATGGAACAAAGATACACACAAACTAATATACCACACACACACACACACACAAACTCTCTCAGAAAAGAATGATGTCTGGAAGCTTTATCTTCTGTTTTAAGGATTAGGTTCAAATCAAAATAACCAAAAAACAAACAAAAGCAAACAAAGAGTAAGCATTACTTGAAAAGAAACTAAAAACATGTATTCATTATGAAGAGAGATATAAAAATTCAAAATGAAACACTTAAAAAATTAAATCTGACAATATTTAATTTAAGATTCAAAGAACAGTCAGAGTAGAAAGAAAATTTTAAGTAGAGTTATGTCTATTATCAAAGTAGAATTTTGAAATGTAGCTTTTATTTTCTCAGTTGAAGTGATAAGGTGAGAGCTGTACCCAAGCTGTGCAAATACATGGCTTGGCTAAACCCAGAGTGTTTCCCTCTCTGTACTAAGTATCCATAGGCCTAGGTCTGGTGCCTTCTAGCTTCAGTACAATCTAATCTTCCAAGAATGAGTGATTCTATCCAGTTTCTCTTGGCTTCTGACTGTATTGCTCTACCTGTCTTCACACTAACATTGGCAATATATTCTAATTTTCTGGCTCCTTCTCATTCTCTGGCTCATCTGTTTCCACCTGTGGCTAGCTTTTTATCTTTGTAACTTATCACTGTAAAACTGTCCAAGTAAAACTGCCATAAACAAACACCACCCACCACACCACCCCTTTTCTTCTCTCTTGGTGCTCTTAGGTAGTCTCTCTTTCTCTTCTGTTCTCAAGTGAGCTGGCCATATTCTCTATCTGACTCATTATGTCAAATCTTTTTCTGATTAATAATCCAACTATTCCTCAATAGATGTCACTTTCAAAGATGGCTGCTTCCTTCTGCAAACTAACATAACCTTCATTGTTAGGGATTAAAGGTATGCACTGGTGTGAGGTGGAATCTCAGGGTTGTTTAGATTTACATTTCCCTGATAATTAAGGATGTTGAACATTTCTTTAGGTGCTTCACAGCCATTCGAGTTTCCTTAGTTGAGAATTCTTGATTTAGCTCTGTACCCCATTTTTAATAGGGTTATTTGACTCTCTGAAGTGTAACTTTTTGAGTTTTTTGTAAACATTGGATATTAGCCCTCTATCAGATGTAGGATTGGTAAAGATCTTTTACCAATCTGTTGGTTGACATTTTGTCCTATTGACAGTGTCCTTTGCCTTACAAAAGCTTTGTAATTTTATGAAGTTCCATTTGTCGATTCTTGTTCTTAGAGCATAAGCCATTGGTGTTCCATTCAGGAAATTTTCCCCTGTGCCTACGTGTTCAAGGCTTTTCCCCACTTTCTCCTCTATAAGCTTTAGTGTATCTGGTTTTCTGTGTAGGTCCTTGATCAACTTGGTCTTGAGCTTTGTATAAAGAGATAAGAATGGGTCAATTTGCAGTTTTCTACATGCTGACCTCCAGTTGATCCAGCAGCATATGTTAAAAATGTTGTGTTCTTTCCACAGGATGTATTTAGCTCCTTTGTCAAATATCAAGTGACCATAGGTATGTGGATTTATTTCTGGGCCTTCAGTTCGATTCCATTGATCTTCCGGTCTGTTTCTGTAGAATGGCTAAGATGAAACACTCAGAGTACAGCAGATGCTGGTGAGAATGTGGAGAAAGAGGACCACTCCTCCATTGCTGGTGGGATTGCAAGCTGGTACAACCACTTTGGAAATCAGTTTGGCAGTTTCTCAGAAAATTAGACATAGTACTACCTGAGGATCCAGCTATACCACTCCTGGGCATATAACCAGAAGATGCTCCAAAACATAATAAGGACACATGCTCCACTATGTTCATAGCATCCTTATTTATAATAGTCAGAAGCTGGAAAGAACCCAGACGTCCTTCAACAGAAGAATGGATACAGAAAATGTGGTATATTTACCCAATGGAGTACTACTCAGCCATTAAAAACACTGAATTCGTGAAATTCTTAGGCAAATAGATGGAACTAGAAAGTGTCATCCTGAGAGAGGTAACACAATCACAAGGGAACACACTTGGTACGCACTCACTGATAAGTGGGTATTAGCCCAAAAGCTCAGAATAAACAAGATACAATTCAGAGACCACATGAAGCTCAAGAAGAAGGAAGACCGAAGTGTGGGTGCTTTGGTTTTTCTGAGAAAGGGAATAAAATACTCACAGGAGCAATTAAGGAGACAAAGTGTGGGACAGTGACTGAAGGAAAGGCCATCCAGAGACTGTCCTACCTGAGGGTTCATCCTATAAACAGTCGTCAAATCCTGACACTATTGTGGATGCTAAGAAGTGCTTGTGGAAAGGAGCCTGATGTGGCTGTCTCCTGAGGGGACCTGCTAAAGCTTTACAGATACAGAGGCAGATGCTAGCAGCCAACCATTGGATTAGTTGGAGGGAGGACTGGAGGAGTTGAAAGGGTTTGTATCCTCATAGGAAGAAAGATGAGGTCAGCCAACTGGATCCTACCCCCTCCACCCCAGAGAGTAAGCCATCAACCAAGGTTTACACATGGTTACAGCTTCATTTGTTGTGGAGGATGCCATGTCAGGCATAGGTGGGAGAAGAGGTCCTTGGTCCTATGAAGGCTGGATAGATGCCCCAGCATGGGGAAATCAAGGAGGGGTAGGTGGAAGCGGGTTGGGTAGAGGAGCATCCTCATGGATCAGGGGGAAGGAGGATGGGTTGGGGGTTTTCTGGGAGGGGGGAACTGGGAAAGGGAACAACATTTGAAATGTAAATGAAGAATATATTCAATAAAAAAAGAATACAAAATATGCGCTCATATACTCATCATTCACATTCTATATGAGTAGTTAGAATTTCCACATTATGGGTGTAAATAAAATATGTAGAATAATTTTCTTACTTAATAAAAATTATAGTAGAATATCTTATGGAAAAAAAAATAAAGGTGTACACTAAGGTTGTGTCTGCATTCCAGCCAGAGCGTGCAATAATTCAGGATTTGTTTGCAATCTGGTCAGATTATATCTTTGGATGTGATCTCTTGTCATTGTAGCCATGTTACTGAATTAAAATTCCTCTACAAATATTAGAGAGAAAGTTTATCAAACTAATCAAGGAAATCAATGAAGCATAACACTAAGATTAAACTTGCTTTCTGGAGATCAAATGCATGTAACTGCGGGAGATGTGAAAGGGCACTTCTTTCATCATCCCTTTGCAACCTATTAAAGGAAGTACTAGTCAGTAATATACCTGAAAAAGGGAGAGAAAAGTAAAAGAAATTTTAGATGCTCAAAAATAAAAATACAATTAAGTTCACTGATAATGAGATTATTAGGAAATAGATTTTTAAAAAAGTTAATTAGTAGGATATGAAATAGTTAAGGGTATTTTTTCCCCAAAATTCATTTCTATAGATTAATAAAAGTGTAAGGTGACATTTAAACAAGATGTTTTCTGAATCATTAAAACGTGTGCCACTTAGAAGTAATTCTGACAAAGGATGTGATAGACCACAGAATAATGACTAAATGTAAATAACAGAATGAAAATGTCAACACTATCAAGTCATTAAAAAGATACAACTACCACATGTTTGAAAGGTTAACATTAAAAAGAGTAAAATTATTAGATTGGGAATGAAGGCGTGCCCATTACTGGCAGGGAGTATGTTTTTGCACACAAGTTTAAAAAAAAAAAAAAAAAAACTTTGGCAGTGTGTTGCAAATTAAATAAACATTGGCCATGTGACCATGGAAGTTCATTCCTAGGAGAGATAAAAAAATACCTGTTCAAGCAAAAATGTGTACTTTAATATTCATATTAGCTTTATTTATAGCAGGATAAAACTCACAACCTCTCAAAGTCTAAGAACTGTTGAGTTGGTAAATACACTGTAAGGATGTAACCATGTGACAATCAATGGAGGAAAAAAATCCAAAGTAGCCAACTATTGACAAACACTAAGTCTCAGAGTACACTGAGTGAAAAAAATAAAAACAAGAGTAAAATATATGCTGTTTAATTTTTTTTTCACAGAAATTTCAAGAAAAAAAGGGAGTAGTTGGCAGATACTTGTGTATGAGAAAAAACTCAAATTGTAATACAGGATAGTCCCAAACACTCCTTGTATAATAGAATGTAATATTGTTCTGTTTCAATTTACCTCATAAAACTGACTTTTAAATTTGGAGAAGAATAATGTAAGTGTTGTCCTTATCTCTGAATGAGTGCAGGCATCATGGCCAGGAGCACTTGCAGCTATCATGAACATAGTACTGTCTGTAGCAATTTACTACCATGGGACTCAGAAGTTTGTTCTATCTCTAGTTGTCACCAGTGCTTTTATTGGTGTAGGATCTCAGATTGCAGCTTCCTGTACCCTGGGTTAGGCTTCTTTCAATGTTGCTTGGCAGCCATTGGCCAAAACATCACAAACTCATCAAAGGCGTACAAGCAAGGGGAGGGGGGTTCTATGTGGGACCTGGGAAGTAGAGGAATGGGAGTAGGATGGTGTATTTGCCTTCTGCAATCTCCTGCCTCTGAATATCTCTGCAACTGAAAGCTCCTTCAGTGTTATGTTACCAAATTATATCTAATTTTTTCATATTCCTCTATTGCAGTGGTTCCCATCCTTCCTATTGCTGCAACCCTTTAGTCCAGTTCCTCATGTTGTGGTAATCCCCAACCAACTATAAAATTATTTTTGTTGCTACTTCATAACAGTTATGTTGCCATTGTTATGAATGCAATTAAATATCTGTGCTTTCTGATGGTCCTAGGTGACCTTTGTGAAAGGATCATTTGATCCCAAAGAGGAACCACTGGTTTATTGGGTTTCTTCATGCTATAAAAGGGTTCCTCCATGCTCTGAAACTTGCAATTATTTTTATGTCATTACATACAAATAACTATAGGCAACTGAATAAAGCTGAGAGCTGGAGTCCCCTCCTCCCAAGAGCACAGTTGTTCAGACAAATGATCAGTCCTTAAAATATACATATAAGTAACATATGGATTCAACAAGTTATATTTAGGAATACATACAAACACACACACACACACACACACACACACACACACACACAATAATTAATGAAAGTGGGGCTACAAATTTGAACACGATTGGAGACAGGTATATGGGAACCTGAGAGAGAAAAGGGAAGAAAAATGTAAATGAAAGACAATCTCAAAAATAAATGAATAATAATGATGAACATTTGCAATTGAAAACATTTTAAAATATTTTGTTTAACCCATTCTGTATTTTTAAGCATAAAAAATAATATTTATTTCTGTAGAAATGTATAAATCAAACAGTATCTCCTTATTTAACTGTTTGGCAGCTAGTCTGTAAACTTTATTTAGGTTTCCATTAAATGAGAAGGATGTGCTGTTGCTATTGAGAACAGATTCACTTTTAAGAAAGAATAAAACAACTTCATTTGAGTTCACTCTGAGTTTAAGGAAATCATTCAAGTGCAAATGCAAAACTCGAAGCTAACAATTGCTGCTTGCTCACATTAACAGCCTGTCACTTAATCTACCAGAGAACTCAAGAGTCCTTCATAGTCCCATACTTATAATTCTCCCTCAGTGAATCATTTGTTCTCAGAGTCTCGACAATTGAGGTTCAGATTTGATAAGCCACATTTCCTTGTATCTATTTTGGCATCACTTTTAGGTCAACTCTTCAAAATTTACAAGTCAAAGAAAGTGATATCATTGTTGATACTTTCATTATTTATAAAGAAAGCGAAGGCAATGAACTTGAGTTTATTTGTTTCTGTATTTCAAAGTGCTTTCGAGTAATTCATACAAAGTCACAAACACCAATAAACCCTACCCACACATGAAGTAGGCCCATGATAGGCATAAATTAAACTTGCATAGACCATTCCAATTTGCTAAGCATATTCTTTCAAGTTCACAGAGAAATATGTGCAAATGAGAAAATTTCCCAAAAATATTCTCAGGGAAAAAAAAGAATAAGGAATAATCACACAGAGAAAATCATTTCTGTTGAATAATTTGCTATTTTGACTAGCCATTTCAGGCTGTCGAATTAACAATACCGAGACAAAGATAGAAGTGTCTCTATGAAAGATGATTTTCTGACTTATTAATAATATTCATTTTTAAACTAACCTTTTACACTTTTCACATCACATAGGAATTTCAGCTTCTGTCACCTATACTCACCAGTGAAGGGTAATTAACACATATCCCTGCAGCTTGGTCCCTATTTCACAAGGATTATCTTTTAAGGTATCTGGAGACAAATGCCCTTTGAAGATAGGCAATGGCTGTGAGGACACTCTCTATAAAAACATGGCACATTGACACAGTTCAAATACTGTAAACTAAGGAGCTGTTCTCAACTATCTCTGCAGTGGTTAATACCTATCAGGGATTTAGGTATTTGTTCTGTTCTGTATTATATGACTTGTATGTTTAATCTAAGTACATAAGAAAGATGCTCCAAAGTGGTTGGGATAAATTGTAATAACATCTTCACCTTGAAAGTTATAGGACTAATCTCTAGAAAAAATATTCTTCAGATATCTGGTTTTATACGTAGTCATAGGATTCAGCTATTGTGTATTTATGCATTCACCAATTTATTTTCCTACATATTTAGGTATTTACTAATATGCAAGGGTCTGCTTCAAAGTTTAGTAAGTAATAACCCACTTGTATGTATTACAGTGCTTTATGAATCAGGTCCTCAGGCAAGGTCTCTGCTGGGTACTTCTCCTTCTCTACAAGGCTTTGACTAGTGTCACTGCTATTGACTGATCTGGTCTGGGAATTGAAGTTAGATATAAAATGTAACACCAGCATTCTTTAGTATTCTCAGGTGCTTTCAACAGTCCTTCCCAGTAGGGTAACCAGACCTATTCCATGATGCTCAGAGCTTCTGATTGAAGGTAGTTTATTTTCATTAAAGAGAGGCTCGGGTCAGAATATATGCATAAATATGTGTTTTGTTGGTAAAATCAATCTTACATTAGCCAAGGTTCACAGTGAGGAAATCAGTCTGACCACTCCTTTGCTGGAATGAGTATCAAGGAATTTTTGTCACTTTTAATATGTAAGAGAGAATCCTTTCTTCTACCATAAATTATGTAAATTTCTCCCACATAAAACTCCTTAAGTTCTCCCCTCTTCCCCCAAAGTTTTACTCCACTTAACAGTGATTTGACGTTTTAGATTTAATTATCTAAAATAGACATGGATAATATTCCTTGAGTACAATTTCCAGTTTCTTTTAATACAAACATATATAGATTTGAAAAAAATAGACTAAATGTTGTCCCATATATGACACACAATGTGAAAGTAGACAATAGCAAACTACAGTTATAATTCCTTACAAAATGAGAAGAGGCAATAAACAGACTACAGTCTGCAAAAATTCTGAAATCTAGCCTACAGAAATCTCACTCCACTGCTAGTCAAGTGCAATATTTCTATACAAAACTCCAGAAGAAATTTGCAACTGGGGGTTTCTATCTAAGAGTACATCCACTCATCTGTATGGCCTGGTACCATGTTTTACTGCCCTGTATTTTGTTTTTGAGTTGAGACCATTTCTTCATTTCTGACTCATTTGCAGGTTGCAAAGGTGCTCTCTGTCCCTGAAATGAAGGTAGAGCTGGGAGCACTCTGGAAGACGGGTACAGTAACTGACTAACATGACAGAGTTCCTCCATCGCTTCATTCTCAGGCCAGCAGAATCTAAGGGGGAGGGAGGACTCCACTTCTCAATCAATAGGACACTCAAAAAAATTCACTGTGATTCTTTTAAAAAATGTATTTTTTATTATCTGTGAATTTCATATCATGAACCCTGAACATCCTCATTTCTCAGTCCTCTCAAGTCTGCCACTAATCCTTGGGGCTTCCTCTCTCCAAAAAAGAAGCAGAAGGAGGAGGAAGAGGGAGGAGGAGGAGAAGAGAAGAGAAAAAAGAAAAGAAAAGAAAAGGACATAAATGTGTGCTGCCCATATACTCTCTGGAGCATGTGCCCAGCAAATACTGACCAAGATGACTGAACATTAAAGAAGGAGTGCAGATTCAGAGGTGTGTTTCCAGAGTCCCAATTTTTTTTTTAATGTGTATAAAATATACAGTCCCCTTCTACCTAGAACCACCTTTTAAAAATTGTATCTCAGAAAACTATTCAATTTCACATTCTCACAGGAGCAAATAACTTGAATATATGTGATGCTAGGATCAGGATGTGCAAAGGACATAACAAATGTGTTATGCCTGCTTCGTGAACCCCAAAAGAACACCAAAATGATGGTTCCAAGGCAATCACATAACAGTCTTTATTCAAGCTCGAGCTTGAGCCATACCACCATTTGATGCAGTAGGAAGGTGAAGCCCCCAGCCCTCAGCCAGACAAGGTTTTATAAGTGAGAAAGCTAGGGGGTTTCTTGCCAGGCAAGCATCTAATTGAATGACTATTGTAAGCTGACAAGTGGATGCTCTGAAGCAAAACCATGAACAATCACAAATGGTCTGAAAGTACATTTGAAACGATCAGACTAGTCTTGACTGGCTGTTGCTATAAAGTAGCTAGAGGGTAACTCTGGGGTATGGGCCCTTCCTGGTACTTGCGGGGACCTTGGTTTCAGCTACAGGTCAAGTTCTCAGGTTCTTTTCCTCTTAAGATGGTGGCTGGTCTCTCACCTCTCTGTCTCTGGTTCTTTGTGGAGGGTACCCCCACCTTCCACACACCCCTATGCTGCTTATCTCCATTCATTATCTTGGCCATCTGGGCTCCTCTTCTCTCCCTCCCCCATACCTGATCCTATTCATCTTTTCCCCCTCCCACTCCTCGCTCACACTCAGATCCCTCCCTCCCTCCCTCCCTCCCTCCCTCCCTCCCTCTAGCTCCCTTGATTATTTGACTGAGACAGAAGCAGATACTTACATACAACTGAAGTTGGGGACCCCTAAGGTTGAATTAAAGAAAGTATTGAAAAAGCTGAAGGGGAGAGAGACCCCCATAGGAATACCAGCAGTCTCAACTTACCCAGACCCCAGGGAGCTCTCAGACTGAGCCACCAACCAGAAGCATTCACAGGCTGGTCCAAGGTCTGCAAGGTCTGGCCTCAGTGGGAAAAGGTGTGGTTAACCCTCAAGGTACATGAGGCACCAAGCAAGGGAGAGGCCTGATTGGGGGAAGCACCCTCTCAGAAGCAAAGGAGATGAGGAATGTGATGTGGAACTGTGGGAGGGGGACAGAGAGAGAGAGGAGCAGTGACTGTAATGTAAATTAAAAAATTAAAAACAAAAAGGTGACGGCTGATCCAAAGATGAAGTCGGTTTGTCCTCTCAACCGAGATGGTATCTGTGCAGTCAGTTGGTGACTTTTAACATTCAATTGGATAAACATAAATGTATACTTATAAAATATATAATAAACAATATATGTAATATAATCAACTCCCTTATCTGACTTCTGGAAAGTCAGGTAAAATGGAAATTTACTTTTAGTATTATTTCCAGTCTACAAAATTTCATAATGTGTGGTACATAAATGCAATTTTATCCTTTATTACTCATTATCTGTTCATGTATTTTAGTTTTAAATCTTGGTATAATGTTTATATAATCTATTTATTATTGCTAAGCATCCATATAGTCTACAATTTATGTCCCTTGGATTTTGGACCTTAAACTTTTCAATTTACTTATTTTAAATGTTGTCCTTTTGAAAACATGTTATTTGTCCCTATCAGATTTTCTTTTGTGTATGTTTATTTTCCTAGAGAAGGATTATCTCTACAGATACTTTTTCAAAGGACAATCTTAGAATGTGGTAAAGCAGGCATGCAGTATATATAATTAGATTTTCAGTCTTTCTGGAATTGGTTTATCAGTGCATGGAGCAGATATATTTTTTTTCCAAATTGTTTCTTATCTGAGTAACTACAACATCACTATCTAGAGATTGTAATATGCATGCATGTGTGTCAATGTGGGTATATGTACATTGAGTATAAGGGTTGTCCACAGAGATCATAAGAGAAAGTCAGAATTCACAGAAACAGGAGTTACAAGCAGTTGATTTTTAATATAAACATTTTTGTGCATGTGATTGACTGTATTTTTTTTTCAGCATATGTTTAGGAATGGAATCCCTGGTTATAAGGGTTGTATATATTCTGCTATAGTCCTTACCATTAAGGAGTTTTCAAAAGAGATAATACAATTCTGGTTTCACTGGCGATTTATAAGGTCACTAATTTTCCTTAATTTCACCAATAATTTACTTCATTCTAGCCATTGTGTTTACTAAATAGACATATTTACACAATAATTTAACTTTTTTTAAAAGGACTAATTTTATCAGATAACATGTAGTGTTTATTGGTTGTCTGGTTACACAGTTTTGTGAAAACACCTTTCTTTTGTCAAATTTTTTTGTGTGTGATCTCTTTTATATGGGTAGGTAAAATTATATATTCTAGGTATATAGATAATTTGAGTCCTGTGCTATTATGTATCTGCACCCATTTATGTTCTTACTCCATTGAGCATAACCTGTTAAGATAGCATCTGCTGGTTCCATCTGCCCACTAGACAGGGTTGCACCTGTACTGCCCAGCCAGTTGACTTCACTGATGACATCTTTCTTTGTATATCTTCTGAACAACAGGTGTGCTTATTTATCTTCCTCAGGGGAAAAATGGTCAGTGAAGAAAACTGACTTGCTGGCAGAATGCTGTAAATGTTTCCATTTTTCTGAATATGAAAGGAATTCTCTATGCTGCCAAAGATGTCTGCTCCAACTATGGAGAAAGTCAAGGGAATGACCTCATTGGAGTATCCCAAATCCCCTACAGGAATTTCCTTCCTGTGTCTATATTTTCATCTATGTCTGGATTATACATTGTCAAACCAGTCTCCACATCTAAAATGAGTCACATTTAAATCCCACTACAGACATGGAAAATCCACTCTGCGTGTCTTCAGACACTAATTATGGCATTTGTTTGATTTCCAAACTGGCAAAACATGACATTTTTCTTGCCAGCAACTCCTTCAGCCACTTGGAATGTATACAGTATCATTCTTTCCAAGGTGACTGATGTTTCTAAAGATGGGGAAAATGATTTTACTTGTATTCCTGGAAATAAAGCCAAAGAGCAAGAATCCTGAGACTCTTCTCATCATATTGCCTCCATGTAGGGTAAGAAAAGTCCCAACAAAATATTCAGAATCAGACTGGCTTCCACATGGGGACCATCCTCTGCATCACATTCAATGTAACTAAAATTTGTGTATTTTGAAAGCAAAGAAGATTCTAAGAGGGTTCATTCACTCTCTGTTACAATCCTCTCATAGGTTGTTTTAATTTTTAAATCTCTGAATATTTCATATCCTTTTGTTCTTGTATCATAATTCTCTTTTTGCATGTAGTCATGTGTACTGTCTCTTGAGCTTATTTGTTTCTGTCTGTTCTATTAGGTATAACCTTGCTGCAGAGCCAAAGCTGACCTTGGATTCTTGATTCCCTTGCCTTCTGATGATAAGTATGTGTCACCATGCTCAAAGTGAAGCTCACTCAAGTGAATGTCATCCAAGTATAAGAAGGAACTGAGCACAGTATTGTTTCTTCCTTCTCCTATTGAGAAGGCAAATGCCCCAGAGATGCCTCTAGTCTCCTGCCAAGGGATAAAAGTCTGGTTATCCATGTATTAGAAGCTAAATGGAGCAAAGGAATAAAACACCAGCATTTGCATATAAATTGTTATTTCTGCTTCTCCATATAACAACATGCATTAGCTCACAAGAGGAAAGTTTATGTGCATACAGCCTATCCACTCCAGACACCAATGTCTCCAGTGCACAAATGCTTACCTGGGAATTATTTTTCAACATCATCAGATCTTCTTTAATAACAAATTGCTTCCTTTCTATTCCATACACTACTAGTTTCTATTTTTTTGGAAATATGAGTTTAATTTTGGTTCTTTCACACTGTTTTCTATTTCAAGGTTAGTGTTGGCTAAGTGGGCAGTCCATGGCCATCTGCTTTCTAGCTTCCAAAATGGCACTATAATTGGTTGCTCTGACATTATGAATCTAGGTCCTAAAAAAACTTACTTAAATCATCATAGCAATGTTTGAAAGAGTAAATTGTAGATATTTATTAAATAGCAATAGTGAAATCTATTCTCATATAGAATTTTACATGGAAAATCTAGTTTATTATAGAAAGTGATAAAAAAGTAATTCTCACCCAGAAAGGCAAGATCCTGTTATCTCAAATGCTATAATATAAAATATGAGCTAAGATTGTATTGTGAAAGTAATTAGTGGATGATTTCCTTTTACTCATCCCAAAAAGCAAGTACCAGGGACCGTGATAACAGTCTAAACATTACCTGCTATATTTCCCATGCATCTTATCTTCAGATAAGAATAACATTGAAATAAGAAGAAACTGAAGAAGTTATGGAACAACGAAAATGTATTATCCTATTAAAAATAAAAGTAAGAGGCTACAATTGTCACAAAGAAGAGACAACAAGGAAGATATCATGTGCCACCTGATATAGGTATAACTATGCAATAGACTTAGCAAAGTATTGAACAAAAATATAGTTAATACTTGAATATGACAAGAAATGTAGAGGAGGATATATATCATACTAAATGATATATTATCAGGAAAAATAGTAGATGAGGGAAACAATATCACTGTTCTCCATGACCATTTCAGCACAGGTACATTGTACAGTTCAATGGTCACAAAAGGATAACCCAGGCCTAAAGTGTACCTTCTGTAACATTTTAAACTTTGATTTCATAGTTTACTAAATTTCTTTACATTTTAAATAATCAAAATGTAAACACCAACATGAAGTTAAGGACAAATATTTCAGACGACAATGCTCTTTCACCCATTTATTCAACAGATAGGTAGCATAACTAAAGAGCAGGAAGGAGACCCTATAGAACTTCAACTGCAAACTTTGTATATATCTATCGGTAAGGTAAAAATGTGAAAAATCTAAAACATTATTTGATTGAATATTTGGGGAAAAGTGATCATGTGTAATTAATGATGTTAAAAATAATTGTTATTTTGAACATGATCAGGCTATGTGGTTACATTTAAAAATATTTTATATGAAACATTTCTATGAAATAACTGTAAATTAAATTATAAGATTACTGAAATTGGTTTCAACAGAGTCCAAAATAAAATAAATGTCCAGGCAAAGCAAGGAGCAGATGAAACAAAATTGTGATTTGTTCATTGTTGAAACTGGTGATGAGTCTATAGCACATATCTGTTACTCTCAAATATGCTAGAAATCCAGCACTCACGTTATTACTAGTGTCCTATCCAAGTCCTAGATATCAGGACTGTATCATGTAAATAAAGATAAGTTGCCACAAGGAAAAGAAAGAGCATAGTTAACATTTTTTAAAAAGTTCTGTGTAGACATTGAGTAAAGTGAAAGAGGACTCTCTTTTTATTATTCAGAAGAGTTTACAAAGTAATTATTTCAGATTTTATGAAAGCATTGATTGATCAATTAGCAGGCTCGGAATTTGGAACTTGCACATGAGCAGACACTGAAGCTGCCGTTGCAATTGGTACAAAACTACACATCTAGTCAATGCACTCTTCCCATGTCCCATTTAAGGTGAAGTAGAGCATAGTTTGTCTACTGTGTGTTCAAACTGAAGCTTTCCCTTGAGAAGACATTCGCTCATTATAAAGCTCATTAGGAGAACCCTTAGAGGGTGTCATAATATCTTAATAATTGTGATCAGATAGAGCAGGTAAGATTCATAAGACAATAGAAAACACAAAGACTGTGGCAGATAAAATGTTTCTGACCAGTCTCTAAAAATTGCCATGTCAACTTTAACAAGTTTAAAAAGATTAAACATCTTTAATCACTAAACTCAGGATTATACCTTTACCTTTCTTTTTTTTTTTTTTTTTTTTTTGGCTTTTCGAGACAGGGTTTCTCACTGTAACCCTGGCTGTCTTAGAGCTCACTCTGTAGACCAGGCTGGCCTTGAACTCAGAAATCTGCCTGCCTCTGCTTCCCAAGTGCTGGGATTAAAGGTGTGCACCGCCACTGCCCAGCTACCTTTACCTTTCTTTTATTTCTTTATGATATTTGTCCTGGGATTAAGAAGCAGAATACACATTACTAAAGTGTATGTTTAACACATTAAAATATTTTACAATTAAAACTTTGTACTAAGTACATTATTATCTTTAACTCACATTTTAAAAAGTGTGTGTGTGTGTGTGTGTGTGTGTGTGTGTGTGTGTGTGTGTGTGTGTCCACTCATCTTTGCACACATGGAGACCTGAAGTCAACTTCAGGTATCACTTTCTATTGCTCCACCACCTGAGGTGTTTAAAGACATGGTCTCTAACTGGTCCTATGCTTCACTCTGAGCCCCCTCAATCTGCCAGCTCAGTTCCCCCATCTCTAGGGTTACAGGTACATGATACCATGCATGGCATTTATGTGGGTGCTGGAGATCCAAACTCAAGCAAGTCCTTATGCTTACACAGCAAGCATTTGATCTCCTGAAAATGTTAGACCTAAAAATATAGATTTAATGGGTGCTTCATTTTCTTAAGTTTATACACAGCTGTGCCATAGATTTAAAGCTAATTTGAGCCACCTAAATATGATTTTCATTGTCACCCCATCTTCTAGTCTATTTTGTTTTGTGTAACTTTTATATGTACAGAAGGAAGGGAGAGGGAAGGAGAGAGACAGGCAAGGGAGAGAAAGAGAAACTGCCAGTCACACATTCTGTTGAGGATGGTGGTTAAATTATTGCCTAAAATAGAATGCCAATTATAACCGGAGTTTTCAGGAAATGAGGATGAGTTTGTTTCCTGGGGCTGCTGTAGCAAATTGCTACTGACTTAGAAATTCAAACCATTAGAAATGCTTTCAGAGGTCTGACAATATTTGTTCTATTCCTCTCTGCAACAAGCTTTCTGGCCTTCATCTCTACCTCTGTGGTTTTGCCCTATGAAACACTCTCCTTTGTTTAAGGCGGAGCATATATAACCTCAAATCCCCTCAAACTATCCACTAGTGATCCTCTCTTTGTCTTCTATTTTTAAGCCATTTTACTGGTGCTTGCAGGAGAGCAGTTCCTCTGTCAGTCACCTATGTATGTAGTAGGTAAACACACCAGTGAAAAACATGGCAGCAGAGTGAGTTTCAGGCCAGCTAGGCAATATAGTAAGACTGCAAAAAAGTCATAAAAGAAATACAAAATGAAAGTAAATGGAGCATGGGGAATAGTAGGGTAAGGTGCAATGTGAGAAGGAAGGGAAGAGAACCCTCTACAATCCCTCCTGGATAATAGTATCCCTATTGGCTTTATTAGGAAGATGGATTGGATCTGTGAATCATATTTAGCAGACATTTTCCAGCAAAACATGGGTCCTCCCTCCTGAGCACACTTTAAAATCTAGACAGGCCAGAAACCCCTACAAATAAACAAATGCTAATTCCACTTTGTTTACAGCTTTATTGAAGTTTATCTGCTTCGCTCTCTCTTTTTGCTTCATGCAATAAGTAGAAACCAAACTACATGCTTCTTACTTTACTCAGCTAAATACATGAGCTCACTGCTTGCAAGATCTGCTTTCTTGTCAACAATAGAAAACAGTTCTGACAGGTTTTCTGCCACCATATGGTAAAGAAGAGTTTTCAATGTCAGTTTTCAATATCACATTTCTCATTTCCTTCTAAGACCTCAGAAAAGCATAATAATGTCCATATTTCTACTGCGTCTCCTCAAGGAAAAATAGGATGTCTTCTACAGCACCTCAGATTACCTCCAGTTCCTAGCCATGGCTTCATTTAACTTTTCTACAGTCTCAGCATTTCTATAACAGCGTCCTACTTGCCAGCATAAAAGTCCATATTGTTCTCCAAGGATTGCCATAACAACTCCTACAAACCCAGTGGGTTAAAGTCACAAAAATAATTGTTCTCTTAAGCTAGAAGCAAGGAATCTGAAATAAAGGTGATAGCACTACTACCTTCCCCACAAAGAAATATGTTCTTTTTTTCCCTCCCAGCCTCTGTAGGCAATATTCTGCATGTTTTAGCTAGCAGATCCAGCTGCTGTGTTCCTTGGGTTCCATGAGGAATCACAAGGTTTTTTCCTGAACATGCACCCATTTCTTGTTTACCATTCCTGAAACAATAGGACATAACAACTGTTTACATATATGTATATTATGTTTGTTTGTGTGTGTATGTTATACTGTTCAATGCAAAGGATATATATATATATATATATATATATATATATATATATATAATACTGCCCATATATATGTACATTATATATATCATATATTTCATTGTTTAAAGTATACAATAGAATTTGCATAAATCATCAAAGGAATATTATGTATTTTCCATAGGGAACTTGTGTTCTGACAGGTTTTGCTAGCTGTGGGGCAAGAAAAACTGAAAGCAATTCTTTGCAAATGCTGAGGGGAGACTGGGTACATCATGATCTCTACCTCTGACACTGCATTATCTGCTTTGTCTTCTTTCTCAAATCTATAATGCAAAACTCTGGACCACTCCTGCAAAGGCATCTGTAAATTATGACATTTTGGGTTCACCCAAGCAATTATACCTGATCTCATCTCAAAGTTAATTATATGTGAAAGGCCTTTTTGCTCTCAAATAAGGTCAAATTCAGAGTTACCAACAGACATAACATATATATATATATATATGTGTGTGTGTGTGTGTGTGTGTGTGTGTGTGTGTGTGTGTGTATGTGTATAAGTTAAATATATATATTGTTGGAGGCCTCCACTCAATATAATGTTCTATATAGTTATATGTATAAGGACTGTATGCATGTTTGGGATGAATAAATGAGGGTAAATCGAGCTGATTATAATTCTACAAGATTGAAATGAACTGGATATGAGAGAAATTCATTGATGATGTTAAAGTTCAGCCTATAAATGAACTTAGTTTATTTTTCAGTCACATATTCAAAACTGATGTAAACGCTCTATTTAATCAGATTGATATTTGCAGAGGTAGGGGAATCTTCCACCAACTTTGATAGAGGGTGATTGTCAAACTGAAGGCACATGTGAAACCAACATCCTCTCAGGAATTACAATCAAACTTATTTCTGTTCCTAAAAGGTAGTAAATATGTGTTCTATAGGTAACAACATCACATTTTTTTATTGGAAAATACATGTCAAAATGAAATTAATTTCTTTGCTCTGGGAGAAAATCAGAAGTAAATATATCCTAGAAGTAAAGGAAATGTCTTCATATGTTAAAAAAGAAAAAACTAAAAATCAAAAGATCAGCATTTCTCTTGTTTCTTTGTGCTTGAGAGTTAATACACAAGAGATATTAACTCTTGAATTTTAATTCATTCTAATAGAAATTTTCACAATGTCCTAATTTTACCACACTAAATGTTTAAAGACATGTATTGAACCCTTGCCTATGTGTCTGCAGAGAGGATTAAGCTCAAATTCAGACTTGTATGGATTATGCTTCGTATGTTCATGTATTAATGCTCTCAGAAAAGGTTACTAACATTTTAAAACCTACCAGCACCCTGGCATCCGCCTCATTCCTTGAATTATAGAAGTAGAGCTCCTTTGTGAAATGATTTGAAAGAAATAATCACTGCTGAATATGGGGAATTCTTACTCTCAACAATACAAATGATAGAGAATAATTGATTTTCCTAGATTCTGGTTTGAATTTTTTCTTTGTAGAAAATTGCCTTTATTGAGAAAATAAATTTTTCCCATTGAAATCTGAGTCCCAATATTTGATAGCATTTGAACTGATACATTGTGAGAAAGAGAACAGAAGCACTGCTTATTAACACATAAGGGAAATACAGAGCTCTTCAAGGGAAGGAGTAGGAGAAGATTGTGGAAGAACAGCACAAGATCCAGGATCTAGGAATCTATCCAAGAAAACAAATGACAGCTCACAGAGTTGGAGGGTATATTTGAAAAGCATGTATCTGATAAAGGTCTAGTATCCATACTTGAAACTCAACATCAAAAAGACAATCTACAAATAGAGATGCAGAAGCTCAGAGCCAACCATTGATCTGAGCACAGAGACCCCAATGGAGGGGTTAGGGAAAGGAGTGAATGAGCTGAAGGGGTTTGCAATCCCTTAGGAAGAACAACAATATCAACCAACCAGTCCTCCTAGAGCTTTCTGGGACTAAACCACCAACCAAAGAGTATACATGGGGGTGACCCATGACTCCAGGTACATATATAGCAGAGGATGGCCTTGTCTGGCATTAATGGGAGGAGGTGCCCTTGATCCTGTGAAGGCTCGATGCCCCAGTGCAGGGAAATGGCAGGGTGGTGCGGTAGGAGTGAGTGGGTGGGGGAGCACCCTCAAAAAAGCAGGGGGAGGGGATAGGGGTTTGTGGAGGGGAAACTGGGAAAGGGGATAACACTGAAATGTAAATAAATAAAATATCCAATTAAAAAAAGGAAAAAAAAGACAATCAAATTTAAGAAGAGAATTTAAGGAATAATTTCTCCAAGTACAATAAGCAAATGCACAAAAAGTTCAACATTACTCATTTTTGTAAATGAAATTAAAACTAAACTGTGGTATCATTTCATATCTACTTGTTTGGCTTAGTTATAAACAAGAAATGAAAACTAACATGGTGGTGCCAAGAATATGGAGAAACTGAAGCCCTCATGAATGGCTGCTATAAATGTAAAATGATGCTGTTGCTAACCAAAACTGACAATTCCTAGTTACTTGATAAGTTAAATATAGAATTACTATAAGATCTAGAGACATGAAACTCATTTTTATAGCCAAATGATTTTAAGTCAGTTATTGAAACAAATATTGAACACAGTGTTGGGAACACTACTATCTATAATAACCAAAAATGGAAAAACTAAATACCCATAAATTGATGAGTGAAAAAATCAAAATATGATGTATATGAACAGTGGGATACACAGTTATAACAACTGATTCATGGTACTTAAAGACAATATACAAACTGATAAAAGCCGGGTGTGAATGCTACATATTGCATGATTGTATTCAGAAATATTAGCAGTAAGTAATGTCATGGAATCAGAAATTAAGGAGAGGTAATTGGAGAGTGACTGCCTAATTTATGGGTTCTTTTAGTAGTCATATGAAAATGTTAGTGAATTAAATAATATTGATGGCTCTACAACACTGTTACATATTAATTAGTAGTAATAATTAAGTTTTGAATATATCCATTTTTAATATCACAAAAATAAATATACAAAGGAAAATATTGAAGAAGAAGTATAAGAGAAAAAGAAACCTAGGGTATTTCTGTATCATATGTGTAATATTTTCATTTTATAACTACCATAATAATATTGTAAACTCTTCTAAAGACAATAGAAAATCAAATGTTTAAAATTTTACTGGATTTATTTAGAAAATCAGTGCCAAGACTGAATCAAGATTATGCCAGTATGATAAACCTGTGCGATGGGAGACACATGTAATGTACATGCTTAACTTTAAACTACTGGGCACTATCTATGTACCAAGGTGATAGGCCTCAAAGCTCTAAGGTATAGAGTAAAATCACTATTAGAATTTAACCAATCAGTCATTCTATTTGCAAATTTATGCAGTGTTCTCTATCCTCTGACCTCAACTGGCACACCCATCTAAACCTCCAGGACTTTGTCTGATCACTGTTAAATAGTTACAGAAAGAATTACACTCATCATCAAAGCAAGCACACCAACCCTGAACAGTTAGGCGTCTGTCACATTAGTTACCCAACATCTTCTGTATATCAGACTGCCCTCCTCTGTTTATATCAATACCAAATTTTTCTAGGATATTCCTGTCAGTATCTAGATGCCAATATGTAGTAGCCTCCCACTAGAGTAGAAAACACAGGGGTGAGCCCAAAACTTCCTAATTCCACGTCATGATAGATTTTTTAATCTGTCTACTTTGTATGAGACTAATCTCTTCTCTTCTGTCTTCCAGAACACTTCTGTTTTATTCTGGATCAGAAACTGTGACTGCTTGTACCCTTACTCAATATTATAATTATTTTTAAAATAAAAGAAATCTTAATGGCTAACGTTCAACTTTGGCTATGCACCAGGAAGAAAAGTAAACATTTTAAGACTCTGATTCACTTGTCCTAGTGGACAAGAAACTTAAGATTTATAGAACCAGCCGGGCGGTGGTGGCACACGCCTTTAATCCCAGCACTTGGGAGGCAGAGGCAGGCAGGCGGATTTCTGAGTTCGAGGCCAGCCTGGTCTACATACTGAGGTCCAGGACAGCCAGGGCTACACAGAGAAACCCTGTCTTGAAAAACAACAACAACAAAAAAAATCTTCAAAGATTTATAGAACCAAATTCACTTCCAAGAATCACGAAGCTAGGTAAATGCTAATATAGAGCTTGAATTTGTGGAGTTGTAGTTCCAAAGACATGGATTTTTAAATCACTACCACATACTGTGAGCTCCCTGACCCATTGCTGCACTGTGGACATGGTGTGAGTGGAAGCAAGGCTGCTGGAGAATCACAGTGGAAGGGAAGGTGCAGTGTGTATCTCAACTAGACCATGGCTTCCAGGTCACCACCAACCAGATGTAGAGAATCTGTTTTTCATCTTTTCTAAACCTTCACAAAGTCCAATGGGATTTCATTGGGATTCATGGTATGTTCTATAGTAATTCAATGATAAAGATTCACAGGCATTGTGAAAACTTACTTTGGCTGTAGGGAACATGGGATGTCTTGAGTGTATAAAATCCTACGTGAATGATGTTGTTGACACAAACTGGCTCTGTCAAGTACATTATCCTCAGAACCATTGGGAGATAGCAATGCTTTCCCTTCTGGTCTATGTATGTATGTTAAAGGTGAGTGCAGAAAATGCAGATCACAGCTTTCTTCCTTATAAATATTTATGTCCTCTGCTCCCCTACAATGACAGACCCTACTGAAATTAGAAAAACTTGTCTCCTTGATACAGCTATGTATCAAAATTCTCTCATTGTTTATCTGTATGTTAAAAGCTAGCTGCCAAGTTTAGATAAGTGCAATAAACCCCTCTGTTTTCAATTCTATATAACAAACACCCTAAATTTAGACATACTGAGGCTTCTCCAGTCACAAGGCCAGACTGCACAATTCCAGCTTTCTGTTCCTGTATCTGTCTTTTCTCTGTTTCCTCCTTAACCCAGTCAGCTCAGTCCGTCCTTGGAGCCATGTCCAATGGGCATTTGACTACTTGATTTTTGATGCAGATAGAAGTCTAAGAAGCTTACTAAGTTTTGCTTGAATTCTCTTACAAACTGTTTGTCTTGGGCTTTAAGTAAGTTTTTAGAACATGTAGAATCAGGGCCTCTCAGGGTTTCTCTCTGTAAAATGCAAATCAGATGAAGCATCCACATGTGCTGATAATCCCGATTGCTTCAACCATGTTTTGAAACAAGGGAAGTATTTCTCAAATGATTTCTCTAAAAGTCTCAAAGTACACTATATTTCTGTTCTAATACATATTACTTAGTTTAACATCATGTAAATGGTTATGGCATTGGGCAAAATGTTTAAATTAGGTCATTACATCCTGCTATATTCAGGTTGTCGACCAAGTTCCTGGGGTAATGATAACTCAAATAAAGATACTCATAGGTCCTAAATACAATAAAATCTCCTCAAGAACTACTTGGTTATAGAAGGACTTTCCTATAAATGGCTATGTAGAGTAATTTCGTAGCTGGTATGTCATTCAGGTTGCATAGATCCAGAGGAAAGTGTTAGATGAATAGTGGTCACATTTGATTAGATTTAGACACAAGGGAAAAATTCCATACATCAAGGTAACTGGAGAATGAGCTCACTCCAATATTTGTCCCTGATGAATTTCACTCTCTACCGAACATGAACAGTTAATTCTTAAGGAGGATACATGCATAAGACTGTTAGAGGTGAACCTATTTAATCTGACTCTTTTCTATAAAATGTATTTCAGACCTAATTACTGGATACCAGAAAATAGCCTCTGCTATTAAAGTAAGTCAGTAATTTATTGGACTCTGACAATTTAAAATTGCCTAGCTTGCAAATCTAAGGGAAAATTTAAAAATTAGTAACACAGGATGATATATTCTTGTCAGAAAAAATAAATACTGTAACTCTAACTTACATGTGAAATATTTATGATGATCTTCATTTTATTTTTTAATTATTTATCTCTTGTTTGTATTTTCAAAAAATTATTAATGTTTTGATTTTCTTATAAACTCAAAACTTTCCAAGGAAATGCAATCATGATCTTGATAGGTTCTAGCTATTATTTTAGTGGGAACAGGAATAAATGAATTCAAAGGAGAATGGAAGAAGAAATAAATTTTGTTTTATGGAAAGCATTTTGTTAAATGATTGATTTACTTTAACTCATTATAACACTTAACAGACAGTGTTCAAGGTAACTATAAAAGGATTTCAAAGCAGAACTTCTTTGGTCTAATCTGAGGTCCTGATGGTAGAGAGCCAAGTAAGTGCCTGAAGAAAGTGGATTACCTAGAGGATTGGCAGCTACTGTACTTTGCAGATATAAGTTCATAGCACATATAGTGAAGTTTAAGAAGAAAAGGGATGGGGAGTTGGAGAATTTCTTTAAAAGGAAGTAATAAAGAGCTAAAGAACACATTTTAGTGAGGTGATAAATACTACTTACCAACTCATTGTAAGCCAATGAAATGTAATTTTAACACACACACACACACACACACACACACACACACACATTTGGTGCTAACAAGCTGAAGCTGACTTGGTTGTTTTAATCTCTTCAGGCTAGCTTTCATAATGCTGAAGGGCAACATACATGCTATCAGATAAGAAGAGGACACTTGAGCATACACCTAGCTATGAATGTGGTCAGTTAAAGATCCATTGGCTTGTCAAGACATATCCACTGGTGCAGTAGTGGCAGAGATGTCATGGGAGTAGCAAACTACTTTCTGATTGGATTTTATTAGCTCCACAAAATGAATCCTACACACAGCATCACTAATGGGACCAAAACATGTGTCTACAGAGGTCATGTGCCCTAGAGGAAACTCTATGACTATTATTTTGTTAGATCAAGATAGCATTAAAGCTACATCTAATGAGCTCCTATTATACCCATAGATTAAAAGATCTCTCAGCAATAATCAGAGAAGCTCTTATTTAGTAGATTGTGATTAACATAGAGATTTATGGCCTGTCGGGATACAGAGAATAAAAAAAAAACAGCAAAATGCCCACACCTAAATGGGACATGTACCTCACTCTCTCTCTCTCTCTCTTCCCAAGACTTGAGTATAATTGTAGGAAATTTGAAAGAAAGACTGTCAGAACAAGAGATTTTGGGTAGCTGTAAGGAAACACTGTTTTCTGGAAACAAATGTCAGATGGACACATGGACTCATAGCATTCCTGACTGCACAAAACTTCAAACAAGCTGTGACATAACTGATGAACACCAGTTCCAGCCCACAGTGGTTTAAAGGCCTCTGGCTCCTCCTCCACTAACCTTCCAACAAGCCTATTCTTAAACTTTTCAAGCACATTTTCATGCAAATAACTATTTGATCTCACAATAGTCCTGCAGAAGGGAGAATAATTATTGTAATGGTTATTTTATCACACTGGAGAATAAAACTACAGCTGAATTATTTGAATGACTACAATGGTGTGAATTGTAGGATGTAGACCTTGAACATGAGTCTCTGACTCACACTAAAACATTCTTCAGGAACACTTAAGAAGAGTAAAAGAAAGTCTTTGTAGTAAAACAGAAAAAAAAAGGAATTAGATAACCATTTGTGTAGGAAAAAAGATATGCCAAATAATTTTCAGTTTTGACTACTTTTCAGTTTAATATTTGCTATAATTTAGTCTCTTTTCCTTTAGCTATTCAAATGCCTCCAAGACTCTCTTCTGAGGAGAATTGTTAATTTGAAGACTTTGATTAACTTCTTTTTAAAAATTCTGTCTTTGGGCTTTCCTAACTGTTAAGGTGGAAAAATAATAAACATTTTTCAAGTTAACTTTTACAGCTAAAGTCTGTGTTTGACACCAAAATTCAGTAATATTGCTGTTTCCTACAGAAATTTTCTAAGGCATTGTCTACGTAAGTTCCAGAAGACAGTAAATATGGAAAGACAATTCAGTCAATGGAAACAAACAATGGATTTTGAACAAATAGGTTTAAAATTTTCTGTCTTTATTAAATTATCATACAGATATTTAAATTGTGAAAAGTTATATAATAATCATCACTAAAATACTCACTTAATAAAATGACTTTAGAATTGTTAAGAATCTTTATGGAGTATAATTGTTTATTCATTTAATATTACTAGCTTGCCTGCAGTATAGGGTTAATGCCTACAACTACTGACCTGATGTGTGCAATGCACTTGATATTATACATTATTTTAAAGTGCTATGATCTATCATTTAATGAAACTGAACATATGACAAATCAGGTCTAAAGAAATGCCTCAGTCAAACTGTAAATTCAGCAGTTGGAACATGGAGACAGTAGTTTCTAAAAACAAGCTGACTAGCTAGACTAGTCATATCAGTGAGCTCTGTGTTCAACTGAGACTCTGCCTCAGTGAACTAGATATGCTCCAAGAGCATACATACATACATACATGTATACACACTAGAAACTCAGACACACAAAAAACCCAGAAACTATGACAATGTTTATATATTTATATATATATATATGCATATATTTATCAAATATATTTAAATATGTATGTCCTTCATGGAGAAACATACAACAATGTAATCCTACCAAATGACTAGTTCACAGCATCTAAGGAGCACAAACACCATTTTCACAAAAGTTGTCTATTAAGTTTACATTAATATTTTACTGAGCACTTGTCATTTTTCACTATATTACCATCAAAGATATAAACATAAAAGAGCTTTCTTCAATGAAATACTCACATAAAATGAGAGTCAATTTTTTTCCCTTATTGCTTTTTCTCAACTTTATATTCTATTTGTGGCTAGATATGCAAATTTCCTTGAAATTAGAAATATAGCCAAAGGGTTTTTCAGCCTCTTAGAAATTACATTTTAGAAGGAAATTAATATAAATATCATTTTATTTTTAACCTTTTGCATTGTGGATATTTTAAGCACAAGCTGAAGTAGAGTGGATCATAGGACAGATACTGTGTTCATCCAAGCTGAAGTAGAGTGGATCATAGGAAAGATACTGTGTTCATCCAAGCTGAAGTAGAGTGGATCATATGACAGATGCTGTGCTCATCCAAGCTGAAGTAGAGTGGATCATAGGATAGATGCTGTGTTCATCCAAGCTGAAGTAGAGTGGATCATGGGACAGATGCTGTGTTCATCCAAGCTGAAGTAGAGTGGATCATAGGACAGATACTGTGTTCATCCAAGCTGAAGTAGAGTGGATCATAGGACAGATACTGTGTTCATCCAAGCTGAAGTAGAGTGGATCATAGGACAGATACTGTGTTCATCCAAACTGAAGTAGAGTGGATCATAGGACAGATACTGTGTTCATCCAAGCTGAAGTAGAGTGGATCATAGGACAGATACTGTGTTCATCCAAGCTGAAGTAGAGTGGATAATAGGACAGATACTGTGTTCATCCAAACCTTGAACAAACAGTCACTACTGCTTTGTTTCTTCACCTATGATCATTTTAAAATGAATTTTGGTTCTCTTGGGGACTCTTCTGTAAATACTTTACTATATAACTTAAAAAGATTACTCTTTCCAAAATTATGACCACAATATTGTAACCCTTAAAATTAATAACCTCTATTGTACCACTGCTCAGATATTGTAGCAATGCCTGCATATTTCCCATACATTTTCTGACTACATGCTTGTTGCTCTATCTGCTCTACTTATCATAAACTCACAAAACAAAAATTGTGCTCTAAACTTCTATTGTGTCAAAACACATGGGGTTCTGAGACCCTAACAAATGGTTCCTAATCTCTCTGTATATTGACCACTTGGGCACTTTCATTGTATATTTTCCATGCTGCTATACACATTAACCACAAAGTCCCGGTCTAAAAATGCTAGTTATATTTATTTTATTTCTGTCCATTAACTAGCGCTGTATGTTTCTATACAGTAAAATACATTTATCTACTACTTGTTTAGTTTGGGGTACAAATACTCCAAGAAAGAAGGGAAGTTATTACACTTTCTAGTCTATTAACTAGTATTTGGAATTGGATGCTTGCATAGAATTTTCCTAATGTGAATAAGAAAAAGTTTAATTTTAAAAGTAATAGAATTATGTTTAATTTAATGAGTCATATAATCCCTATTGTTCTTTGTAGTTAGAAAAGGAAAGAATCTTAAGTTTTATATCTAAGGTTTTTACACCTAAAAAAATCTTCAGAAACCTCAATTTCTTCTAAAGAGTCTGCAGGACCTGGATGAGAAACTGGCTTCCTGGAAAAAGTAGCTGTTTCACAAGTATGAAGATCCAAGTTCAGATATCCAGCCTACGTATAAAGCTTGGTCTATAATCCTAGCACTAGTGAGGAGACAAGAGATGCTTTGGTGCTTGCTGGCCAGACAATATAACTAATGGAATAAGACCAGGTTCAGTGAGAGACCTGTCTCAAAAACAACAGCAGGAGAGCAATCAAGGAAGACACTCTACATCAATCTCTAGAAGTCATATAAATGCACATGTATGTGCACAGCTCCTAAACATATATGCATAACCTTACACAAACATGTACATATATCACATACACATGCATGTTCACATGCACATCTCATGAACAGACACACATGCACATATGCACAGAGAGGAGAGAGAGAGAGAGAGAGAGAGAGAGAGACTTTCAGTCACTCTCAATGCACTTGCTTTCATAGAAGTAGAATCAGTCTTTTATCCAAAGACACCTGGAAATTTTAATTGGAGCTTCATATATTTGCCCACTGACCAGTGAACTTTTTTTTTTAGTTTCTAGTATATTTTATTTTCAATAAAATTTTTAAAAATTTAAAAAGAAAAAAGCACAAAAGAAGCTCAACATTACAAAGAATTAAAGAACTTGAACTCAAAACCACAATATGATTCAATCTCATATCTGTTAGGGTGGCTGCTATCAAAAGGAGCACTTATTTGTGAAGATGTGGAAAAAATGGAACCCTTTTAATTGTGATTTAGATTGCGGTATAGACCAGTGAACTTCTAAATGACATTTCCAGATCTACATGTTTAAGACTTCATTATAAATATCCTGAAGTCAGAAGCCATATATATTTCTGGAGAAGTGAAGATTTCTTATATTTTATAAATACCTTTTGCCAAATAGGTCTAATAATAATATAGCAACACGTTCTACTTTAGTAACTAATTATAATAACATTAGTTTTATCTTCTAGCTTTTCAGTTAGTGCTTGAATCTGATATAGTATCATATAAATGGAATATGGCTTTCATTCTTCTTGATGTATTTTATTATTTGTTCATCTGATAATGCCTTCATAATGCAAAGAGAAATTAAAATTACCTTATTTGTATTTTGCTACAAAAGTGTGACTTTGCCCTCTTTTGTTCAAAGTTGTTCTTTTGCTGATTTGAATAAATTTTGAATTCTTTCTAGGTGTAATTACTCTGTATAAATCTTTTAGCTTTCATATTTAAACATAAAATTGAACAATATCTCTGCCCTTCTTCTGAACAATGAAAATCAAATTATTTTTACTTATGTATGTAATTTCCTCAAGAATTCCAGGACTTCACTTCTATATTGGTTATATAAAATTCTATAAATTAGATTGTTTCTAGTTTACTTTTCTGTTGTTGTAATAAACAACATGGCCAAAAGCAACTTGGGGTAGGAGAGAGCTCATTACATCTTACAGATCACAGTCTATTATCCAGGCAAACCAAAGTCCAGGTAGAAACTGGAGGGAGAAACTGAAGCAGAAGCTTGGAAGAAATGAGGAACACTGCTTACTCACTTGCTCTTCATGGCTTGCTCAGGCTGCTTTCTTATTGTACAACCAATGACCACCTGCCTAGTAATAGCACTGCCATCAGTGGGCTGGGTCCTCTCCAATCATTAGTCAAGAAAACAACTTACAGATTTGCCTACAGGCCAATCTGATGGAGATAACTCCTTAGCTGGGGTTCTCTCCTGTCAAATAAATCAATTTTGTGTTAAGCTGACAAAATCTAAGCTGGATAAGGTGTTAATATACTAACATATGTATGTTAATATTTACAGTGTTAACCTAATTTTCATGTTCTTTGTCATTCAAGACAAGTTTTTGAAAATTATTCTTTTTATCCTCAAGCACATCATTTGGAAATGTATCTACAATATGCAATTAGATGCCATCCATCCACCCACTATCCACTAAATTTTAAAGGTTAGAGTAGAAATTTCTTCTCTGGGTCCATGCTTATGATCATGACCTTGAGAGGTGTAAACTGCTAAGTGGAAAGCAAGCAATAAAAAAGAAAGCCACTTATGTCTAACACCTCCCAGATCTCCACCAGGACCATCCGAACACATGCACTTTTTTCTACTATCAGATGTTTTTATTTCCCTCAAAGTAGATGTTCAAACAAGAAAGCCTCACCATATAATGTCATGCTAATCAAGACTTACTAAGCGATAAAGAATTTTTTCGGCCTACCAGCTTCCCTTTGGCGACCTCTTTTCCTGAATCGACTGCACTGAGGAGACAGGTACAAGGTTCCCCCCAATATAACATTGTTTGAGACACGGGCTGTTGGGGCTTCCATCTGCTCCTAAGAACGGGACAGCTGTGGTTGTCTGGGCACCAACACTGCTGTGGGCCATCCCCCTGCAGGGTGACCTGCGCCACCGAGAGAGTGCAGAGTGCACTCGTCCATCTTTGCTCCAGCACCAGGGCAGCTGGGACCACCAGGCTCAGAGACAGCCAGGCATAATATCGCTTGGGTCTCAGGCAGTTTGTGTGTACCCTGCTCCCAAGATTGGGAAGATCTGCAGTAATCGATGTTCCAGCCCTGCTGTGGGACTTTTGCCCTGCAGAGGGACGCCCCCTCCCGCCACCCCTCTGGGAGAGATCACACACCCCTGCACAGGGCGGGAGCCTACCAGCCTCCCTTTGGCGACCTCTGCTCCAGGAATCCACTACGCTGAGCCTTTGGATGTGCAGGGATTCCCCAATATAACATCACTTGGGGAAAGGCACATCAGGGCTCCAAAGTCACTCAGGAGCAGGGCCAGCCCCAGAAATCAGTGCCAGGGGAATCCCAGTAATCCAGGAGGGCCAGAAATAGCTTTGCAGGCTCACAGGAGATCCAACCAACAGCCAGTGACAGCAGAACCAACTAACACCAGAGGTAACCAGATGGCAAAAGGCAAATGTAGGAATATTTCTAACAGAAATCAAAGTAATATGGCACCAACCGAACCCAACACTCCAACAGCAGCAAGTCCTGGATACCACACCACACCCAAAACACAAGATCTGGATTTAAAATAACTTCTCATGATGCTATTAGAGGATCACAAGAAGGACACAAATAAATCTAATAAAGAATTACAGGAGACCATGAATAAACGGTTAGAAGCCCTTACAAAGGAAACACAAAAATCGCTTAGAGAAATGCAGGAGAACATGGATCAACAGATGGAGGCCCACAAGGAGACAACACAAAAATCGCTTAAAGAAATGAATCAACGGGTAGATGCACTTTCAAAGGAATAACAAAAATTGCACAAAGAAATGCAGAAGAATATGGGTCAACAGAAGGATGCCCATAGGGAGGCAACACAAAAAGTGCTTAAAGAAATGAATCAACAGATAGATACCCTTACAAAGGGAACACGAGAACTGCTTAAAGAAATGCAGGAGATGATGGATCAACAGATGGAAGGACATGAGGAGGAAACACAAAAATCGCTTAGAGAAATACAGGAGAACTTGGGTCAACGGGCAGAAATCCTGAAAGAGGAAAGGCAAAAATACCTTAAAGAAATACAGGAAAATACAAACAAACAAGTGAAGGATCTCAGCAAATCCATCCAGGATCTAAAAAAGGAAGTAGAAACAACTAAATCACAAAGGGAGACAACTTTGGAGATAGAAAACCTTGGGAAGAAATCAGGAGTCATAGATGCAAACATCAACAATAGAATACAAGAGATGGAAGAAAGAATCTCAGGTGCTGAAGATACCATAGAAAGCATCAACTCAAGAGTCAAAGAAAATGCAAAATGCAAAAAACATGTAACCCAAAACATCCAGGAAATTCAGGACACAATGAGAAGACCAAACCTAAGGATTATAGGTATAGATGAGAGTGAAGACTTTCAACTTAAAGGGCCAGTAAACATCTTCAACAAAATTATGGAGGAAAACTTCCCTAACCTAAAGAGAGATGCCGATGAACATACAAGAAGCCTACAGAACTCCAAACAGACTGGACCAGAACAGAAATACCTCCCATCACATAATAATCAAAACATCAAATGTACTAAACAAAGAAAGAATATTAAAAGCAGTAAGAGAAAAAGGCCAAGTAACATACAAAAGAAGACCTATCCGAATCACATCAGACTTCTCAACAGAGACTATGAAAGCCAGAAGATCCAGGGCAGATCTCATGCAGACACTAAGAGAACACAAATGCCAGCCTAGACTACTATACCCAGCAAAACTCTCAATCACCATAGATGGAGAGACCAAGATATTCCAAGATAAAACCAAATATTCACAATATCTTTCCACAAACCCAGCCCTGCGAAGGATAATAGGTGGAAACTGCAATACAAGGAGAGAAACAACACCCTGGAAAAAAATGAGATAGTAACCTTCTTGCTTCAAACCCAAAATTAGATAACCACTCAAACATAAAGATAGCGTCAAGAATCGCAGGTGGCAATAATCACTATTCCTTAATCTCTCTTAATATCTATAAAAAGACATAGACTAACAGACTGGATACTTAAACAGGACCCAGCATTTTGCTGCATGCAGCAAACACACCTCAGTGTCAAAGACAAACACTACCTCAGAGTAAAAGGCTGGAAAACAATTTTACAAGCAAATGGTCCCAGGAAACGAGCCGGAGTAGCCATCCTAATATCAGATAAAATTGACTTTCAATTAAAGTTATCAAAAAAGACACAAAAGGACACTACATACTGATCAAGGGAAAAATCCACCAAGAAGAACTCTCAATTCTGAATATCTATGCTCCAAATGCAAGGGCACCCTCATTCGTGAAAGAAACTTTACTAAAGCTCAAAGCACACATTGCACCTCACACAAGAATAGTGGGTGACTTCAACACCTCGCTCTCTGAAATAGATCGTTCAATAAAGCAGAAACTAAACAGGGACACAGTGAATCTAATTGAAGCCTTGGACCAAATGGAACTAACAGGTATATATATATATATATATATATATATATATATATATATAAAACATTTCATCCTAGAGCAAAAGAATACACCTTCTTCTCAGCACCTCATGGTACCTTCTCCAAAATCGACCATATAATTGGTCACAAATCAGACCTCAACAGATATAAGAAGAGCGAACTAATCCCATGCCTCCTGTCAGACCACTATGGAATAAGAATGGTCTTGAATGTCAGCAAAAACAACAGAAAACCCATATACACATGGAGGCTGAACAATGCTCAACTCAATGATAACTTGGTCAAGGTGGAAATAAAGAAAGAAATCAAAGACGTCATGAAATTTAATGAAAATGAAGGCACAACATACCCTAATTTATGGAACACAATGAAAGCAGTGCTAAGAGGAAAATTCATAGCCCTGAGTGCCGCCGAAAAGAAACAGGAGACAGCATACATTAGCAACTTAATGGCACACCTGAAAGCCCTGAAACAAAAAGAAGTAAATACACCAAAGAGGAGTAGAAGGCAGGAAATCATCAAACTCAGGGCTGAAATCAATCAAGTAGAAACAAATAAAACCATACAAAGAATCAACAAACGAGGAGTTGGTTCTTTGAGAAAATCAACAAGAAAGATAAGCCTTTAGCCAGACTAACCAGAGTGCACAGAGACAGTATCCAAATTAATAAAATCAGAAACAAAAAGGGAGAGATAACAACAGAAACTGAGGAAATTCAAAAAATCATCATATCTTATTACAAAAGCCTGTATTCAACACAACTAGAATATCTTGAGGAAATGGACAATTTCCTTGACAGATACCAAATACCAAAATTAAATCAGGATCAAATAGACCATCTAAACTGTCCTATAACCCCTGAAGAAATAGAAGTGGTCATTGGAAGTCTTCCAACCAAAAAAAAGCACAGGTCCAGATGGTTCTAGTGCAGAATTCTATCAGACCTTCAAAGAAGACCTACCACCAATACTCTTCAAACTGTTCCACAAAATAGAAACAGAAGGAACACTACCCAACTTGTTCTATGAAGCCACAATTATGCTAATACAAAAAGCACACCAAGATCCGACAAAGAAAGAGAATCTCAGGCCAATCTCTCTTATGAATATTGATGCAAAAATACTCAATAAAATTCTTGCCAACCGAATCCAAGAACACATCAAAATGATCATTCACCATGATCAAGTAGGCTTCATCCCAGGGATGCAGGAATGGTTCAATATAAGGAAATCCATCAATGTAATCCACTACATAAGAAATCTCAAAGAAAAAAACCACATGGTCATCTCATTTGATGCTGAGAAAGCATTTGACAAAATTCAGCATCCTTTCATGCTAAAGGTCTTGGAAAGATCAGGAATCTGAGGCCCATATCTAAACATAGTAAAAGCAATTTACAGCAAACCGGTAGCCAACATCAATCTAAATGGAGAGAAACTTGAAGCAATCCCACTAAAATCAGGGACTAGACAAGACTGCCCTCTCCCTCCATATCTTTTCAATATAGTACTTGAAGTTCTTACTAGGGCAATTAGACAACAAAAGGAGGTCAAAGGGATACAAATTGGAAAGGAAGAAGTTAAACTATCACTATTTGCAGACGATATGGTAGTATACTTAAGCGACCCAAAGAACTCCACTAGAGAACCCTACAGTTGATAAACAACTTCAGCAAAGTGGCCGAATATAAAATCAACTCAAGCAAGTCAGTAGCCTTCCTATACTCAAAGGATAAGCAGGCTGAGAAAGAAGTAAGAGAAATGACACCCTTCACGATAGCCACAAACCATATAAAATATCTTGGTGTGACTCTAACCAAACAAGTGAAAGATCTGTATGACAAGAACTTCAAGTCTCTGAAGAAAGAAATTGAAGAAGACCTCAGAAGGTGGAAAAATCTTCCATGCTCATGGATTCGCTGGATTAATATAGTAAAAATGACCATCTTTCCAAAAGCAATATACAGATTCAATGCAATCCCCATCAAAATCCCAACTCAATTCTTCCTAGAGTTAGAAAGAGCAATTCAAAAATTTATCTGGAATAGCAGAAAACCCAGGATAGCTAAAACTATTCTCAAGAGTAAAAGAACTTCTGGGGGAATCAATATCCTGGACCTCAAGCTGTACTACAGAGCAATAGTGTTAAAAACTGTATGGTATTGGTACAGTGACAGGCATGTAGATCAATGGAACAGAATTGAAGACCCAGAAATGAATCCACACTCCTATGGTCACTTGATCTTTGACAAAGGAGCTGAAACCATCCAGTGGAAAAAAGATAGCCTTTTCAACAAATGGTGCTGGCTCAACTGAAGGTCAACATGCAGAAGAATGCAAATTGACCCATTCTTATCTCCTTGCCCTAAGCTCAATTCCAAGTGGATCAAGAACCTCCACATAAAACCAGACACACTGAAACTAATAGAAAGGAAACTAGGGAAGAAACTTGAACATATGGGCACAGGGGAGAATTTCCTGAATAGAACTCCAATAGCTTATGCTCTAAGATCAAGAACTGACAGGTGGGACCTTATAAAATTACAAAGTTTTTGCAAGGCAAAAGACACTGTCAAAAAGACAAAGCGGCAACCAACTAACTGGGAAATGATCTTTACCAACCCTACATCCGACAGAGGGCTAATATCCAATATATACAAAGAATTCAAGAAGTTAAACTCCAGAGAGGCAAGTAACCCTATTAAAAAATGGGGTATAGAGCTAAACAAAGGGTTCTCACCTGAAGAATATCTAATGGCTGAGAAGCACCTAAAGAGATGTTCATCATCCTTAGTCATTAGGGAAATGCAAATCAAAACAACCCTGAGATTCCATCTCACACCAGTCAGAATGGCTAAGATCAAAAACACAGGAGACAGCAGTTGTTGGCGAGGATGTGGAGAGACAGGAACACTCATCTACTGCTGGTGGGATTGCAAGCTGGTACAACCACTCTGGAAAGCAGTCTGGCGGTTCCTCAGAAAACTGGGCATGACACTCCTGGAGGATCCGGCTATACCACTCCTGGGCATATGCCCAGAGGCTTTACCTGCATGCAATAAGGACACATGCTCCACTATGTTCATAGTTTGGGCATATGCCCAGAGGCTTTACCTGCATGCAATAAGGACACATGCTCCACTATGTTCATAGCAGCCTTATTTATAATAGCCAGAAGCTGGAAAGAACCCAAATGTCCCTCAACGGAGGAATGGATTCAGAAGTTGTGGTATATTTACACAATGGAATACTACTCTGCAATTAAAAACAATGAATTCACAAAATTCCTAGGCAAATGGTCAGAACTGAAAATATCATTCTTAGTGAGGTAACCCAATCACAAAAGAACACACATGGTATGCACTCACTGATAAGGGAATATTAAGCCAGAATCTCAGAATACCCTAGACACAATATGCATATCAAAGATTTCCATGAAGATGGAAGGAGAGACCCCTGGTCCTGGAAAGACTGGATGTAGCAGAATGCCAAGACCGAGAAGCTAGAGGGGGTTTAATGGGGAAAAGAGGGAGGGAAGGGGGCTTATGGGACTCTCGGGGAGGGAGGAAACGGGAAAGGGAAAATGATTTTGAATGTAAATAAAAATATTAAAAAAAAGAATTTTTTTCATAGTCTTAAAATAGCAACACAACTTCTCTTCCAGAAAAGCACTATGTACAAAAAAAGAATTATTAATATTAACAGGAATATATATGTGTATATATATGTATATATACTGATATCTACATTTATTTATTTTTAAAGATAGAAAATTTTGCTTACTTATCTATAGACATTAATATAAATGGACAAGTTACTTTATCTATATATAGATATATACATCCATACATGCATATCAGTCTAAAAGTTGTTTAATATTTCCTAATTGAAAGCTAATTGTTTTTATCTTTTTGCTTAGGAAAATTACCTACTTCATTCCATCAAAGTTTTCTTCTTGACTCTGTTAAGTATTAATTGTAGGGTATAACTTGTGTCATTGCTTTTACTTGCTTTTCTTGTCTCTGTAGGTGCTCTTACTTTCAGTATTGGTTTAGCTTTGACACTGATCCTCAAGATGTGGCCCAGATTTACTTCAAACTCATGATCTTCCTTCAACCTCTCATGTGCTACAAGTACAAGCCTATGCCTGCCGAACTTTTTTTGAAGTACTATACACCACACTGTCATTACATTATGCCTTAGTTCTCCTTGGGGTTCTATTGCCAGAGAATAAATCTTAAGTCTATGTTTGCTTAGAAGCACCCCAGCTTTCCCCGCAAATTAATTCAAATATTACTCTTAATCATTTATGCCACAGTATGAACTCTGCCATCACTAAGTACCGTGTCCTTAAACAAAAAAGCATATGCACATATGCAAGACACACACCCGCATACACACTATGTAAAACTATTATTATACTGTGTTGTATTGGCCACAGACCTGACCCTTCACATACCAATGGTGAAGAATGATTCCCAATTTCAGTATGATGTATTTGCCCTGAGGCATTTGATCTCCTGATGAGAAAATTCTCTATATAAAACTAAGTATTAAACCATACTTTCATTGACACCATATTATGACCAATTCAATTAGAAATATAGAAATAATTACTGATATGAAAATCTGATCAATGGAGTAGTGTAAATGATGTGGGTTTTACTCAAATGTGAAGGAATATTTAAGTCAACCCTAATTCAGAGTGATTTTAATGTACTATAAAGGTACTATAAATACAATCCTCTGTTCTTTTATCATTACTTTTAATGGTTGGTAGTACAATAAGGGGAGGCTGGCAGCAATAATTTTATGAACACATGACTTCTCTTGCCAATGCCATTGGGATGGACAAGTAATTTTAAACTACTAATAATTGCAGAAAACCATTTTCTTTCATGGAATTTTATCTTGATTATAAAATTTCTTTTGATATTATATCATTCAGTAAAATGTAGAAACCTATCAATAGTATTTAATTGTTGTTTACTCACAAAATTTAGCCTACATAAATTATTTCTCATTCATCATAAAGGTAGTATTTAACAGTTTATCAAACTACAACTCTTGTAGCATCTAAAACAAGGGTCCAATCAAAAAACCCAAGAAGCAATAGGACATGCTAAGAACTGGATCAAAAGTTAATAATAAACAATTTTGGATTTGTGGTAGTATATTATTTATTAGCTTTTGTTGTGTTGAATTCCCTTTGAGTTTATAATTTATAATAAATATCTAAAAAGAGTTTATCATTTATAATAAATGAAAAGGAGACAGGGAGCATAGATTTAAACTGAGAGTTACAAGGAGCTGTGTCTCTATTATATTTAATCATGACTCTGACTTCAGCAGAATCAATACTACCTAGTCATCAGTGAAAAATCTTAATGAAGAATTGTTATCATTGGTAAGAATTTAGTATAAAATTGACTAGTCATTTCAGTTGCGTGCTGTGCTTATTGACTGACACTCATCTTTGAAATGCTTCTACCAGGTCACCAAAGCTCTTTCTCTGACTCAGTCTCTGAGCTTGTCACAGAAAGACTGACAGCTGTATCAGTATTTTCTTAGAAGGTCACAAAAAACAGAAAGTGTTATTTGATGTCTAATGCAATTGTCTTGGCTACAGCTTCTAAAAATTGAAAGGTGTTTTATGAGGAAGTCATTTCAAGAAAAAGAGGTATTTTCAGTGAAGAATGGAGAAAGGGGAAGAGGAAGAATAAAGGAATATGAGCCATGAACTGCCCAGCACTGTGGGGAGCTAGAAGTTGACCCCACTGGGGAACTACCAGGAGACCTAGATCCTACTCAAATATAGACCCCAAGGCAAGAAATAAGGAAGGATTAAAATTGTCTTCCAGATTCTATAGCATGAATGCCAAGGACCGTTTTGTGGGATATTAATGCCTTTACTCTTCTAGATCATGCATGTGCCTTGTAGTAGCCCACAAAGGCAGCAGGGTTGCCTAAGGTGGTTTGGTAATAGAATTCAGGTCAGTTCTTAGTAGGATTGTCATAAGGATGGTGCAAGTGAAGAGGATAAAGGAATGCCAGGCCAGGTATGGACAGGATTCCAACAGCATTCTCAGAGGAACAATATCTTGGTATGGTTGATATTCTTTGACTGAGTGGAGTCCTTTTGTGTTAAATTACTTATCTGTAGAGCACAATCACAGACAAAATTGAAGGCACTCAGGTTAGTTTCTCCTAACTCCCTGATCATGACTAATTTCAATAAGTAAATCAACACAGATAAATTTCATTTTTCACAGGGCTTGCTGGTTTCTCACTAACTTTCTGCAATATTTTTATTAAATCACATTTCTTCTTTTGATTTATGATTTTCTACAATTTCTTAGTAGTCTCTAAGTTTATTTTTCATTTTTATTTATTTATTTGTTTGAAATCCTTACATTTGTATGTAAATCTTGCTTTTATTTTTTTGCATAGGTATAATTCACTCTTTTTTTAATTTCCATTCTGTTTTCATTTTTGATTAACATTTGTTATTATTTTACTACTTATGAGTTTTGTAGGTAGATCTCATAAAAATGTTCTAGCTGTAACCCCACACAAAAAAACAAATTTGAATTATGGCTTTTGAAATTGAAGGATGTATATAAAGATAGCAATAATAGTTTCAGAGATTCATAAATGGTCCAAACTCATCAAATTATTGAAAGTATACTAGAGGTTAGTATACCAATAATAGCTTAATAAAACTTTCTGAAAATTCTATTGGTTGTAGTTTTACAGAAAATGTAAAATACTTCATCTCTACTTTAAATATATTTCTTAATACCCAAGTAAATGATAAATTATGTAAAGACCTTCAATGGACAGCATAAACAAAAAAGTATTCATTGCTTATTGAATAGGAAGCTATTTCTCTCTTTTTATATTATGACCATAAAATTCCTATAACAGAGATAGTTAGGATGAGTTGAATTTGGTATGTGTGCATATGTACAATGCTATAAATGCAAGTCTTTCTTTTTCTATATTAGAGCAGTCTGATTCTTACACCAACATTAAATCTTTAATTTCAACCTGATTTTATTGTTTATTTTAGGTTATAATGTAATTATAACATTATTCCCCTATCTTAATTCCCTCTGCATTCTCCAACATACCACTCCTACATCTCTTTTAAGTTTGTGGGTCTCATTTTTCACTAATTGCTATTGCACATATATACATACATGCATGTCTATACATATAGACACACACAACACAAATATATATATTTATATATACCTATGTGAATATATATACACACATATGTTTGTATACACACACATATATATGTATATACATATGTGAATATATATACATGCATGTGTGTTTTTTGTGCGTGTGTTTCTAAACCTCTTCAGTCTGTATAATGTTTTATGCATGTATGCTTTCAGGGCCAATCACTTGACACTGGACAACCAATTGGTATGTTTTTTGGGGGAAGGCCACCTATTTGATTCCCAGCTTTCCTCATTTACTTGTATTTCTCTATGTACTATTAAAGTTTCATGGGCTTTTCTTATACAGTTTGGCATGATCTCTGTTGTCATCCTTATTTAGCTTATATATGAAAAAATGTGTTAGTGAGACTTTAAGAGAGTAGCTTTGGAAGCTACTAGGAGACACAATCTCACAGAAATAATCATACATCCTCTGGCTCTTGCTGTCCTTCTATGCCTCTCCTCAACAATGTTCTCTGAGCCTTAGGTGCTGGACTATTTTGTAAATGTATCCACTGGGAATAGGATCTACAACTCTGCAATTTCTTTCGTTGTGGTTTTCTGTAATGGCCTCTGTCTGTTCCAAAGAGAATTTTCCTTGATAAGGGGTTAAGACTTAAGATGTCTGTGAGTATAAAAACATACATTAATAGATTCCTGTTATGGATCGTGCTGGTTTAGTGAACTAGTGATTTAAGTCATATTTTCATTAAGGAAATGTCTATGTGTTTATTTAAAAACTTATAAAATAGATTTATTTTACTTATGTGTGTGTGTGTGTGTGTGTGTGTGTTGTGCGCATGCACACACACATCACATGTGGAGGCCAGAAAAAAGGGCCAGGTCCCTTGGAGTTGGAGTTTCAGGTGTTTGTGAGCCACCTGATGTGTGCTTTGGAAACTGAACTAAAGTAAAATGTAAGAATTTCTTACCCACTGAACAGTCTTTTAAGCACCACTTGCAATCTTTTGAGTAGAGGAGAGTCATCAACATCCCTATCATCTCGTTAACATACATTTCACATTTTGCTTTTGTAAATTCCACAATGTCTTTCTTTAATACTTATGGTGCTCTAATTCTTTTTTACAACCATATACATTCTATTATTTTGTAATTATGTCGTTTTCTATATATATGCCTTATTTTGATATTTTAGTTAGTGTTATCAAAATGTATTTCTTGTAACAATATAGTTCTTTTTAAAACCTCAAATTTAATCTCAGTTCATTTTCTTGTAACATAATGATTGACACCTCTGACTTCTTCATGACTGTTTAATTATTCTTACTGCATTTTACATTGATTTTCATTTTTCTTTTCTAAACTGCTTTTATTTGGTGAGCCACAATTAATTAATTAATTAGTAGGTTCTGCCTTACTTTTGATGCCAAAATGAATTATTATTTTTTTGCTCTCCTGCTGGCATAGTGAAGCATATAATTTCTCAATGTACATTTTGAACTGATGGATTAAAGCTGTATTTACTGGAACAGTTCTTATCCAATCTTCATAAGTACTGACTCAAATAATCTGAAACCTATGACACATTTACATCTCTCCTCCCTTGGTTATTCGGCTTTCTTCAACAGTAGGGCTGTGTTCCTATTTCACTTTCAACCCTCTCCTTTTCCTGATCCTGTGCTTTCTGCTACACTGTTAAATTTTCAGTTATGGATTCTAAAAGCCTTTCTTAATTATGCTTCTTCTCCAAGATTCTGAAGTAAGTGTAATGTTTCTGTAAACAAATAATATATTTTATTGTTCTTTATCAATTATTATGAATTACAGAAAATTATGTGCAATGTATGTGGCTGCATGGACTTGTGTGTACACACACAAATATGAATGAATTAGACTTCAATATTTTATTAGCTAATGTTGAAATAGGTTGTGAGATAAGCAAACTACTATCAAAAATTATGAATATGCAAATTCCTGGATAAATTCTGAAAAACTTCACTTACATTAAAGAAGATGAGTCTGCTCTAGTAGGCCTCACAAGTTATATGGAATGCAGAAAAGAATAATAATTACACATGGGCCTATCAACACAAGTAAAATTTAATTCTCATATACCACTTCCTCCATGGTAGACACTGTTTAATAAACAAAGCAAAATACTGTTTATGTATCATTTCTAAAAGTCATTCATTCTTGAGCTAAATTAGCAAAAAAAAAATGATAACTCATCATTTGTAACAGAAAATCATCAGAATTTGATGGTTCATTTTATGGTCTTCTAGGAATAACATTTTTATGTTATGCTGATGTCATGTTATTCTCTTCAAAGACCTCAAAGTAATAATGATAAAACACATAAAAGTTTTCATTTCCATAGAGGATGTTTAAGTACCTTAAGATTAAAAACAGAGGTTGGGAAAATGGATCAGCAGTGCTTGTCAAGCAAACAGAAGGATCAGCAGTCAATCACCAACACTCATATAAACTGGACACTTTAGGACCCTCCTGCACTTTCAGTATTGTAGAGACAAGGAGAAGTGGGACTCTAGGATTTGTTGGCTCTCCAGAATAGCTGAGGCTCAAGGTTCACTTAGAGACCCTGTCTCAAATCAGAGGGTAAAGAGCAATTTAGGAAGTAAACCAGTGTTGATCTCTGTCTTCCATACACATACATGAGCATACATACAAGCACACGCACAAGCCTGTGCATGTGCACACACTCATAGGTGCACAGACACACACGAATACCACCTCACACATTTAAAACCATTTAAAGAATCATTCATAAAGACAGAGAGCAGTAAACATCAGTGAAAAAAAAAGAATCATTCCTCTTAATCACACATATGTTTTCTGATCAGTTCCTGCTCGTGTATCAGTGGTAAGGCATGAATGTTCTATGCTGATCATATGCATGACTCTCAATATGAGTAGGATTGCATGCACTCGGAATATCATGCTAATGCACATGATATTAGCACTTCAAAACAGTGAACAAGGAGGTGGAATTGGGGTTTCTCAGTAAAGAAAGAACGACAGTCCTCTGGCTCCTGGAGACAGACACGTTTAGTGACAATGATGAATAGCTCCACAGTCTGGCAAAGTCAGGCTGGGGACTATGTGAAGTACAACTGGTCTGGATGACACAGAGAGAAAGCAAACAGGAGCATATCCTGATGTAGATTGACAGGAGCTTGGAGTGAGAATATATTGGGAAAATTGTAGGAGATCATACCTTTTGGGGAACTTCCCAGCTCAAAGACATTAAAATTTCATTCAAAACTTTAGACATTATCATACAACCGTATAATATTAGTAGAGGTTTTGGGTTTTAATGGTAGATCATTCAAATTACATAATAAAGAGATTAATTATAATTTTTATCAAACTTTATATGCTTTAAATAGAACTCCTTAACCTAGTTGTAATAGTTCAAAAATAAAAGTAACATGCTGCTATATCTAGCACCCAGATCCCAAGGTACAAATTTATATCAACTTTTAAAAACTGACTGCTAATATAGGTACTGTATTTCCTAATAAGACACAATTCTCTAATAATATTTCATACCACTTTCTTACAATTGTGTTTACTCTGATAAATGGGTCTTGCTTTCTATTATGTACTGCCAATTCACATGTTATCCAAAACAGTAAATAAAATGTAATAAAAAAACTATAGGTAGTAAGTGTACTTACTCTTATTAATCAAATCATGGAATCAAAGCTGCTTAGGAAAACAGATGTATAAGATATATAAAAATACATGAAAGTTATGGAGAAACTTGCTATCAAGAGAGTGACATCAGTGTATTTGGTAGAACATTAAATTGGTTCATTCCTGCTGTTTAAAAAAACATGATAGTATGTATCTATACACATTCTTCAACACTATGATTATTTTGAAATATATTTACCGATGTATAAATGCATAAAGAGTTACCTACCTATATAATAGTGATATATCATAACTTACCCAGTAAAGTTTATACTAAAAGGCTACAGAAAATAGCAAACATTAAGCTCAACCTGTAGAATCCGCTCCACCGACTTTTGCTTTATTTTTCCACCAAGGTACTCTTGAAAAAAAGACTTGATGCCTTGTTGGAGTTTGACTAAGAATTGTATGGAAGAAGCAAAATTAAGTAAAATAGATCTATATGATGAAATCTGATTTACAGGGTTCACACCTGTCATTGAAGCATAAAGTGTAAATGATCAATGTTGGAAAAGCAAGAATATTTAATGTCAAATACCTTGTAGCCATTATTATTTCATTTTTATCACTTGTTGGATTAATATTCAGATTTAAGCTGCTCTATATTTGCTTTGATGAATTCAAAAGATTGTCTAAATAAACAAATGTATTATATATAGCAATGTATTATTGGTAATATATTAGATATGTGTTTTGTTTGTTTCTTAAACATTTTATACAGCTTTAAATTTTATAATATTCTCTATGTCACCATAAAGTTATTTTCATTGCTAACTTGTAACAATAATGGATTTATTCCCTTCATGTTGCTCAGCCACCCAAGGAACAAATTTGTTTTCATGACAGATAAGGTCTATCCTGATAATTTTTTAAATGATCTTGTGGCATCACAAATCAGTAACAGAAAAAGAAAATCCAAGAAAACATTTCTTTTTATTAGGTTGATGTATGGGTTTCCAGATCTATGCACCAATATTATCTGTTTAAAAGTTATGAAACAACCTTACAAATACATCTTTTTTTTTCAAATTTTTTATTTTTAATTTTTTCTATTTACATTTCAAATGATAAAACCTTTCCTGGTTTCCCCCCTCCCCAAAAACCCTCAACACCTCCTCCCACCCCTTGTTTCCATGTATGTGCACCTCCACTGGACCTACTCCCAACTCCTCCCCCCTCGATTTCCCTTTGTTGGGGCATCTATTGAGACTTCACTGGACCAAAGACCACTCTTCCCACTGATGCCTGACAAGGCATTCCTCTGCCACATTTTTGGCTGGAGCCATGTGTACCTCTTGGTTGATGGTTTAGTCCCTGTGAGTCCTGGGACATTTGGGTGGCCAACATCATTGTTATTGCCATGGGACTGTAAACCCCTTCAGCTCCTCCAGACTGTCCTCTAACTCCTCCATTGGGGACCCCACACTTAGTTCAATGGTTGGGTGCTAACATCTGCCTCTGTATGTGTAAGGCTCTGGCAGCGCACTCCCCCCACCCCCAACCCCCGGAGACAACTATGAGGAGACAACCATGGCATGCTCCTTTTGGTATGAATTTCTTGCCGTCCATAATAGTGTCGGGGTTTGATGACTGTTTATAGGATGAATCCCTAGGCAGGGCAGTCTCTGGGTGGCCTTTACTTCAGTCTCTCCTCATCACTTTGATTCCTTTATTGCTCCTGTGGGTATTTTGTTCCCTTTCTCAGAGGAACTAAAGCACTCCCACTTCAGTTTTGATTGCTTCTTTTTTTTTTTTTTTTTTTTTTGTTTGTTTTTCGAGGCAGGGTTTCTCTGTGTAGCCCTGGCTATCCTGGAACTCACTCTGTAGACCAGGCTAGCCTCGAACTCAGAAATCCGCCTGCCTCTGCCTCCCAAGTGCGGGAATCTCTGATAAGTTGTGTAGTTAGCCATGATGAAACACAGACTTCAACACATACATGACAAACAGTACAGACTGTAAAACTCAACTCAGAGACAGGAACTGAGGGGTGGCTACAACAGGAGACTTCCAGTTTCTCTCTGCAGCTGGAGATCATCCTCTGCCACAGACCTCCACACCCTGGTAGCATTGGGAGATAGCTAGTCTCCCAGGAGTGCAGACAGGCCTGTGAGTGCAGGTAAGACCACCAATGCTGCTCAGAGGAACCTGCTCAGAACCTTCAGGACACAGGAACCGAGGGGTTGCCTGGGACAGAAGGCTTCTGATTCCCATCTGTGCCCAGAGCTGATCCTGGGCCACAAAGCTACATAGGCAAATACCACAAGGAGAGAGCTGGTTTCCCTGGAGTGCCTATAAACCTGCAAACACAGAGCTGACCCTGTACCACAGCTCTCCATACCTAAATTCCTTTTGGAGAGAACTGGTCTCCCTGGAGTACAGACATACCGGCATGCTGGATGGACAAGCCAACATCAAATACAACAAGATCAGCTAACACCGAGATTACCAGATGGCAAAAGGCAAGCACAAGAACATAAGCAACAGAAACAAAGGCTACTTGGCATCATCAGAACCCAGTTCTCCCACCACAGGGTCGAAGAGTCTTTTCAGCGCTTCTCAGCAGGCCCTTGATGCCAAGGTTCCTCGAGGAAGTTGACCCTATAGGGTCTGTTGCTTTGCTGGCAGCTGAGGTGTGACAAAAGGCTTGTTCTTAGAGCTCTGCCAGCTCCGACAGGTGGGGGGAGGTGTGGCTGGAATTCTTCATCTCGGAGTACATGAAGAATGCAGGCAGCTGAATTTGACTATCAGGTTATATGGCATTACAATGACTCTTTACAGATGCAAGCATCACAAACAGAATACAAGAGATAGAAGAGAGAATCTCAGGTACAGAAGATACAGTAGAAAACACTGACACAACCATCAAAGAAAATGCAAAATGCAAAAAGCTCCTAACCCAAAACATCCAGGAAATCTAGGACACAAAGAAAAGACCAAACTTAAGGGCTGTAGGTTAGAAGAAAGTGAAAATTCTGAACTTAAAGGGCCAGTAGTATCTTCAAAAAATTATAGAAGAAAACTTCCCTAAACTAAAGAAAGATATGTCCATGAACACAAAAGAAGCCTACAGAACTCCAAACAGACTGGACCAGAGCACAAAGTCCTCCTGTCACATAATAATCAAAATACCAAATGTACTAAACAAAGAAAGAATATAAAAAAAACAGTAAGGGAAAAAGGTTAAGTAACATATAAAGGCAGACCTATCAGAATTACACCAGACTTATCAATAGAGTCTATGAAAGCTAGAGGATCCTGGGTAGATCCCATACAGAAACTAAGAGAAAAACAATGCCAGACCAGACTATTTTAACCAGCAAAACTCTCAATTATCATAGATGGAGAAACTGAGATATTCCATGACAAATCTAAACTTACACAATATCTTTCCACAAATTGAGACCTACAAATGATAATAGATGGAAAACCCCAACACCAGGATGGAAACTACACCCTAAAAAAAGCAAGAAAGTAATTTTCTTTCAACAAACCCAAAAGAAGATAACCACACAAACATAAAAATAACATTGAAAATAACAGGAAGTAGCAATTACTATACCTTAATATTCCTTAACATGAATGAACTCAATTCCCCAATAAAAAGACGTAGACTAACAGACTGGATGCATAAACAGGACCCAGCATTTTGCTACATACAGGAAATGTACCTAAGTGTCAAAGGTAAATACTACCTCAGAGTAAAAGGCTGTAAAACTATTTCCAAGCAAATGGTCCCAGGAAACAAGCTGCAGTACCCATTCTAATATTGGATAAAATTGACTTTCAACCAAAAGTCATCAAAAAAGATAAGGAAGGACACTTCATACTCATCAAAGGAAAAATTAACCAAGAAGAACTCTCAATTCTGAACATCTATGCTCCAAATGCAAAGGCACTGACATTCATATGGAAAGTTTACTAAAGATCCAAGCACACATTGTGCCTCACACAGTGTGGGGACTTCAACACCCCACTCTCACCAATGGACAGATCAGGGAAACACAAAATAAACAGACACATAGCAAAACTAACAGAAGTTATGGGCCACATGGTTTTAACAGATGTCTATAGAACATAAATCAAAGAAATATACCTTCTTCTGAACATCTCATGGTACCTTCTCCAAAACTGACCATATAATCAGTCACAAAACAGACCTCAATATAAGAAGATTGAAATAATCCCATGCTTCCTAACAGATCACTACAGATTAAGGCTGGTCTTCAACAGCAACAAAAATAACAGAAAGCCCATATATACATGGAAGCTGAGCAACACTCTAGTCAATGAAAACTTGGTCAAGGAATAAAGAAAGAAAGAAATTAAAGACTTTTTAGAATTAATGAAAATGAAGCCACAATGTACCCAAACCTATGGGAAGTGATATAAGGAGTCCTAAGAGGAAAACTCATAGCTCTGAGTGCCCCAAAAAAGAAACTGGAGAGAGCATACACTAGCAGCTTTGCAGCACATCTGAAATCTCTAGAACAAAAAGAAGCAAATACACCCAAAAAGAACAGATGGAAGGAAATAATCAAACTCAGGGCTGAAATCAACCAAGTAGAAACAACAAAACTATACAAAGAATCAACCAATCTTGGAGCTGGTTCTTTGAGAAAATCAACAAATAAATAAATACTTAGCCAGACTAACCAGAGGGCACAGAGACAGTACCCAAATTAACAAAATCAGAAATGAAAAGGGAGAGATAACAACAGAAACCAAGGAAATCCAAAAAATTATCAGATCCTACTACAAAAGCCTTTATTCAACAAAACTGGAAGATCTGGATGAAATGGACAATTTCCTAGAACAGATATCAGGTACCAAATTTAGATCAGGATCAGATAAACAATCTAAAGAGTTCTATAACCCCTAATGAAATAGAAGCAGTCATCAACAGTCTCCCAACCAAGAAAAGCCCAGGACCAGGTGAATTTAGTACTGAGTTCTCTCAGATCTTCAAAAAGACCTAATACCAATACGCTCCAACCTATTCTAAGGAACACTACTCAATTCATGCTATGAATCCACAATTACTCTCACACCTAAACCACACAAAGAATATACAAAGAAGGAGGACTTCAGACGAAATTCCTTTATGAATAGTGATGCAAAAATACTCAATAATATTCTCACAAATTGAGTCCAAGAACACACCAAAACAATCTTCCATCATGATCAAGTAGGCTTCATCCCAGGGATTCAGGGATGATTCAATATAAGTAAATCCATCAACATAATCCACCATATAAATAAACTCAAAGAAAAAAACCACATGATCGTTTCATTAGATGCTGAGAAAGCATTTGACAAAATCCAACACCCTTCATGATAAAAGTCTTGAAAAGATCAGGAATTCAAGGCCATACCTAAACATAGTAAAAGTTATATACAGCAAACCAGTAGCCAACATCAAACTAAATAGAGAGAAACTTGAAGCAATCCCACTGAAATCAGGGATGAGACAAGGCTGCCCACTCTCTCCCTACCTATTCAATATAGTACTTGAAGTCCTAGCCAGAACAATTAGACAACAAAAAGAGGTCAAAAGGATTCACATTGGAAAGTAAGAAGTCAAAATATCACTATTTGCAGATGATATGATACTATACTTAAGTGACCCAAATATTCCAGCAAAGCACTATTAAACCTGATAAACAACTTCAGTAAAGTGGATGGATATAAACTCAAACAAATCAGTGGCTTTCCTGTATACTCAGAGGACAAAAAGTCTGAGAAAGAAATTAGAGAAACAACTCCATTCACTATAGTTATAAATTATATAAAATACCTTGATGTGACTCTAACTAAACAAGTGAGAGATCTGTGTGACAAGAACTTCAAGCCTCTGAAAAAAGAAATCATAGAAGAACTCAGAAGATGGAAAGATCTCCCATGCTCATGGATTGGCAGGAAGAATATGGTAAAAATGGCCATCTTGCCGAAAGCAATCCACAGATCCAATGCAATTGCCATCAACATTCTAACTCAATTGTTCATAGAGTTAGAAAGAGAAATTCTCAGATTAATTTGAAATAACAAAAAACTCAGGACACTCCGTTATCTTTCTCCAGCATCAGGGCAGTTGGGACCACCAGGCTCAGAGACAGACAGGCATAATATCGTTTGGGTCTCAGGCAGCTTGTCTGTACCCTGCTCCCAAGAGCTGGGCAGATCTGCAGTAACGGGCAAGCCAGCTCTGCTGTGGGACTTCTGCCTTGCAGAGGGATCCCCTGCACTGGGCGGGAGCCTATCAGCTTCCCTTTGGCGACCTCTGTTCCTGGATCAACTGAACTGAGGAGACAGGTACCCAGATTCTCCCCAATATAACATCGCTTGGGACACAACTTGTTGGGGCTCCCATCTGTGTCCAAGAGTGGAACAGCACTGCGGTCGTCTGGGCGCCAACTCTGCTGTGGGCCATCATCTCTGCAGAGTGATCTGCGCCACCGAGAGAGTGCAGAGTGCATTCCTCCATCTCATGGAGGAATGCTCAGAGACAGACAAGCATAATATCGCTTGGGTCTCAGGCAGCATGTGTGTACCCTGCTCCCAAGAGCTGGGCAGGTCTGGAGTAACCAACACGCCAGCTCTGCTGTGGGACTTCTGCCCTGCAGAGGGACTCCCCCTTCACCCCTCCTGGGAGATATCACACACCCCTGCACAGGGCGGGAGCCTACCAGCCTCCCTTTGGCAACCTCTGCTCCAGTAATCCACTAAGCTGAGACTTTGGATGTGCAGGGATTCCCCAGTATAACATCACTTGGGGCAAGGCACATCAGGGCTCCAAAGTCACTCAGGAGCAGGGCAGGCCCCAGAAATCAGTGCCAGGGGAATCCTGGTAATCCAGGGAGGTGCAGAAAAGCTTTGCATGCTCACAGGAGATCCAACCAACAGCCAGTGACAGCAGGACCAACTAACAACAGAGGTAACCAGATGGCAAAAGGCAAACGTAGGAACATTACTAACAGAAATCAAAGTAATATGACACCATCCAAACCCAACTCTACAACAGCAGCAAGTCCTGGATACCCCACCACACCCCAAAGACAAGATCTGGATTTAAAATCACTTCTCATGATTCTATTAGAGGATTTCAAGAAGGACACAAATAAAACTAATAAAGAATTACAGGAGATCATGAATCAACAGTTAGAAGCCCTTACAAAGGAAACACAAAAATCGCTTAGGGAAATGCAGGAGAACATGGATCAACAGATGGAGGCCCACAAGGAGGAAACACAAAATTCGCTTAAAGAAATGAATCAACGGGTAGATGCACTTTCAAAGGAATCACAAAAATTGCATAAAGAAATGCAGAAGAATATGGGTCAACAGATGGAGGCCCATAGGGAGGCAACACAAAAATTGCTTAAAGAAATAAATCAACGGATAGATGCACTTACAAAGGGAACAAAAGAATTGCTTAAAAAAATGCAGGAGACGATGGATCAACAAATGGAAGCCCATGAGGAGGAAACACAAAAATCACTTAGAGAAATACAGGAGAACTTGGGTCAACAGGCAGAAATACTGAAAGAGGAAAGGCAAAAATACCTTAAAGAAATACAGGAAAATACAAACAAACAAGTGAACGAACGGAGCAAAATCATCCAGAATCTAAAAAAGAAAGTAGAAACAACTAAGAAATCACAAAGGGAGACAACTTTGGAGATAGAAAACCTTGGGAAGAAATCAGGAGTCATAGATGCAAACATCAACAATAGAATACAAGAGATGGAAGAAAGAATCTCAGGTGCTGAAGATACCATAGAAAGCAATGACTCAACAGTCAAAGAAAATGCAAAATGCAAAAAACGTGTAAACCAAAACATCCAGGAAATCCAGGACACAATGAGAAGACCAAACCTAAGGATTATAGGGATAGATAAGAGTGAAGATTTGCAACTTAAAGGGCCAGTAAACATCTTCAACAAAATTATGGAGGAAAACTTCCCTAACCTAAAGAGAGAGATGCCGATGAACGTACAAGAAGCCTACAGAACTCCAAACAGACTGGACCAGAACAGAAAACCTCACTTCACATAATAATCAAATATCAAATGTACTAAACAAAGAGAGAATATAAAAAGCAGTAAGAGAAAAGCACCAAGTAACATACAAAGGAAGACCTATCCGAATCACATCAGACTTCTTACCAGAGACTATGAAAGCCAGAAGATCCAGGGCAGATCTCATGCAGACACTAAGGCAGCACAAATGCCAGCCTAGACTACTATACCCAGCAAAACTCTCAATCACCGTAGATGGAGAGACCAAGATATTCCATGATAAAACCAAATTTTCACAATATCTTTCCACAAACCCAGCCCTGCAAAGGATAATAGGTGGAAACCGCCAATACAAGGAGAGAAACAACACCCTGGAAAAAAAGGGATAGTAATCATCTTGCATCAAACCCAAAAGTAGATAACCACTCAAACATAAAGATAGCAACAAGAATAGCAGGTAGCAATAATCACTATTCCTTAATCTCTCTTAATATCAATGGTCTCAATTCCCCAATAAAAAGACATAGACTAACAGACTGGATATGTAAACAGGACCCAGCATTTTGCTGCGTGCAGGAAATGCACCTCAGTGTCAAAGACAAACACTGCCTCAGAGAAAAAGGCTGGAAAACAATTTTACAAGAAAATGGTCCCAGGAAACGAGCCAGAGTAGCCATCCTAATATCGGATAAAATTGACTTTCAACCTAAAGTTATCAAAAAAGACACAGAAGGACACTACATACTGATCAAAGGAAAAATCCACCAAGAGAACTCTCAATTCTGAATATCTATGTTCCAAATGCAAGGGCACCCTCATTTGTAAAAGAACCTTTACTAAAGCTCAAAGCACACATTGTACCTCACACAAGAATAGTGGGTGACTTCAACACCCCGCTCTCTGAAATGGATCGTTCAGGAAAGCAGAAACTAAACAGGGACACAGTGAATCTAATTGAAACCTTGGACCAAATGGAACTAACAGATATATATAGAACATTTCATCCTAGAGCAAAAGAATACACCTTCTTCTCAGCACCTCATGGTACCTTCTCCAAAATCGACCATATGTTTGGTCACAAATCAGACCTCAACAGATATAAGAAGATCGAACTAAACCCATGCCTCCTATCAGATCACTATGGAATAAGGGTGGTCTTCAATGGCAACAAAAACAACAGAAAACCCAAAAACACATGGAGGCTGAACAATGTTCTACTCAATGATAACTTGGTCAAGGAGGAAATAAAGAAAGAAAACAAAGACTTTTTAAAATTTAATGAAAATGAAGGCACAACATAACCAAATTTATGGGACACAATGAAAGCAGTGCTAAGAGGAAAATTCATAACCCTGAGTGCCATCAAAAAGAAATGAGAGACAGCATTCACTAGCAGCTTAATGGCACACCTGAAAGCCCTGGAACAAAAAGAAGCAAATACACCAAAGAGGAATAGAAGGCAGGAAATCATCAAACTCAGGGCTGAAATCAATCAAGTAGAAACAAATAAAACTATACAAAGATTCAACAAAACTAGGTGTTGGTTCTTTGAGAAAGTCAATAAGATAGATAAGTCCATAGCGAGACTAGTCAGAGGGCACAGAGACATATCCAAATTAACAAAATCAGAAACGAAAAATGAGAGATAACAACAGAAACTGAGGAAATTCAAAAAATCATCAGATCCTACTACAAAAACCTGTATTCAACACAACTAGAAAATCTCGAGAAAATGGACATTTTCCTTGACAGAAACAAAATACCAAAATTAAATCAAGATCAAATAGACCATCTAAACCGTCCTATAACCCCTGAAGAAATAGAAGTGGTCATTGGAAGTCTTCCAACCAAAAAAGCACAGGTCCAGATGGTTTAGTGCAGAATTCTATCAGACCTTCAAAGAAGACCTAACACCAATACTCTTCAAACTATTCCACAAAGTAGAAACAGAAGGAACACTACCCAACTCGTTCTATGAATTCGCAATTACGATAATACCAAAAGCACACAAAGATCCGACAAAGAAAGAGAATCTCAGGCCAATCTCTCTTATAAATATTGATACAAAAATACTCAATAAAATTCTTTCCAACTGAATCCAAGAACACATCAAAATGATCATTCACCACGATCAAGTAGGTTTCATCCCAGGGAAGCAGTGATGGTTCAATATAAGGAAATCCATCAATGTAATCCACAGCATAAACAATCTCAAAGAAAAAACCACATGGTCATCTCATTAGATGCTGAGAAAGCATTTGACAAAATTCAGCATCCTTCATGTTAAAGGTCTTGGAAAGATCAGGAATTCGAGGCCCATATCTAAACATAGTAAAAGCAATTTACAGCAAACCGGTAGCCAACATCAATCTAAATGGAGAGAAACTTGAAGCAATCCCACTAAAATCAGGGACTAGACAAGGCTGGCCTCTCTCTCCATATTTTTTCAATATAGTACTTGAAGTTCTACCTAGAGCACTTAGACAACAAAAGGAGGTCAAAGGGATACAAATTGGAAAGGAAGATATCAAACTATCACTATTTGCAGACAATATGATAGTATACTTAAGCGACCCAAAGAACTCCACCAGAGAACTCCTACAGCTGATAAACAACTTCAGCAAAGTGGCCAGATATAAAATAAAATCAAGCAAGTCAGTAGCCTTCCTATACTCAAAGGATAAGCAGGCTGAGAAAGAAGTAAGAGAAATGTTACCCTTCTCAATAGCCACAAACCATATAAATTATCTTGGTGTGACTCTAACCAAACAAGTGAAAGATCTGTATGACAAGAACTTCAAGTCTCTAACGAAAGAAATTGAAGAAGACCTCAGAAGCTGGAAAAATCTGCCATGCTCATGAATTGGCAGGATTAATATAGTAAAAATGACCATCTTGCCCAAAGCAATATACAGATTCAATGCAATCCCCATCAAAATCCCAACTCAATTCTTCATAAAGTTAGAAAGCGCAATTCAAAAATTCATCTAGAATAACAGAAAACCCAGGATAGCTAAAACTATTCTCAAGAGTAAAAGAACATCTGGGGAAATCATAATCCTGGACTTCAAGCTGTAGTACAGAGCAATAGTGTCAAAAACTTCATGGTATTTGTACAGTGACAGGCACGTAGATCAATGGAACAGAATTGAAGACACAGAAATGAATCCACATTCCTATGGTCACTTGATCTTTGACAAAGGAGCTAAAACCATCCAGTGGAAAAAAGATAGCCTTTTCAACAAATGGTGCTGGCTCATCTGGAGGTCAACATGCAGAAGAATGCAAATTGACCCATTCTTTTCTCCTTGCACTAAGCTCAATTCCAAGTGGATCAAGGACCTCCACATAAAACCAGACACACTGAAACTAATAGAAAGGAAACTAGGGAAGAAACTTGAACATATGGGCACAGGGGAGAATTTCCTGAATAGAACTCCAATAGCTTATGCTCTAAGGTCAAGAACAGACAAATGGGACCTCATTAAATTACAAAGATTTTGCAAGGCAAAAGACATTGTCAAAAAGACAAAGCAGCAACCAACTAACTGGGAAATGATCTTACCAATCCTACATCCGAGAGAGGGCTAATATCCAATATATACAAAGAACTCGAGAAGTTAAACTCCACAGAGGCAAGTAACCCTATTAAAAAATGGGGTACAGAGCTAAACAAAGAGTTCTCACCTGAAGAATATCTAATGGCTGAGAAAGACCTAAAGAGATGTTCATCATCCTTAGTCATTTGGGAAATGCAAATCAAAACAACCCTGAGATTCCATCTCACACCAGTCAGAATGGCTAAGATCAAAAACACAAGAGACAGCAGTTGTTGGTGAGGATGTGGAGAAAGAGGAATACTCCTCCACTGCTGGTGGGATTGCAAGCTGGTACAACCACTCTGGAAAGCAGTCTGGCGGTTCCTCAGAAAACTGGGCATGACACTCCCGGAGGATCCAGCTATACCACTCCTGGGCATGTACCCAGAGGCTTTACCTGCATGCAATAAGGACACATGCTCCACTATGTTCATAGCAGCCTTATTTATAATAGCCAGAAGCTGGAAGGAATCCAGATGTCCTTCAACGGAGGAATGGATTCAGAAGATGTGGTATATTTACACAATGGAATACTACTCTGCAATTAAAAACAATAAATTCACGAAATTCCTAGGCAAATGGTCAGAACTTGAAAATATCATCCTTAGTTAGGTAACCCAATCACAAAAGAACTCACATGGTATGCAGTCACTGATAAGGGGATATTAACCCAGAATCTTGGAATACCCTAGACACAATTCGCATATCAATAGATTTCCAAGAAGATGGAAGGAGAGACCCCTGGTCCTGGAAAAACTGGATGTAGGGGAATGACAAGATAGTGAAGCGAGAGGGGGTTGAATGGGGAAAAGAGGGAGGAAGGGGCCTTATGTGGAGGGAGGAAACTGGAAAGGGGAAATGATTTTTAATGGAAATAAAAAACTTAGAAAATAAAAAAAAACTCAGGATAGCAAAAAATATTCTTAACAATAAAAGAACTTCTGTGGGAATCAGCATCCCGGACCTCAAGCAATAGTGGTATACTACAGAGCAATAGTGACCAAAACTGCATGGTGTTTGTACAGTGACAGTATAGTAGATCAGTGAAATAGAATTAAAGCCCCAGAAATGAACCCACAAACCTACAGTCACTTGATATTTGAGAAAGGAGCTAAAACTATGTAGTGGAAACATGATAGCCATTCAACAAATAGTGCTGGTTCAACTGCCAGTCTGCATGAAGAAGAATGCAAATCGATCCATTCTTATCTCTTATAAAAAGTTCAAGTCCAAATGCATAAAGGACTTTCACATAAAACCAGATACACTGAAAGTAATAGAAAGGAAAGTGGGGAAGAGCCTCTAGCACATGGGCATGGGAGATAATTTCCTGAACATAACACCAATAGTTTATGCTCTAAGATTAAGAATTGACAAATGGAACCTCATAAAAATGCAAAGCTTCTGTAATGTAAAAGACACTGTCAATAGGACAAAATGGCAACCACCAAACTGAGAAAAGATCTTTACCAACCCTACCTGCAATAGAGGGCTAATATCCAATATATACAAAGAACTCAAGAAATTAAACTCCAGAGAACCAAGTAACCCTATTAAAAATGGGGTATAGAGATAAACAAAGAATTCTCAACTGAGGACTACCGAATGACTAAGAAGCACCTAAAGAAATGTTCAACATCCTTAGCCATCAGGGAAATGCAAATCAAAACAACCCTGAGATTCTACATCAAACCAATCAGAATGGCTAAGATCAAAAATTCAGATGACAGCAGGTGCTGGTGAGAATTTGGAGAAAGAGGGACACTCCTCTGCTACTGGTGATATTGCCAGCTGGTACAACCACTCTGGAAATCAATTTGGCGTTTTCTTATAAAATTGGATATAGTAGTACTAGAGGACCCTGCAATACCACTCCTAGGCATATAACCAGAAGATTCTCCAACATGTAATAAGGACACATCTTCCACTATGTTCATAGCAGCCTTATTTATAATAGCAAGAAGCTGGAAAGAACCCAGATGTTCCTCAACAGAGAAATGGATACAGAAAATGTGGTACATTTACACAATTGAGTAGTACTCAACTAATAAAAACAATGAATTCATGAAATTCTTAAGCAAATGGATGGAACTAGAAAATATTCTCCTGAGTGAGGTAATCCAATCACAAAAGAACACACATGGTATGTACTCACTGGTAAGTGGGTATTAGCCCTGAAGTTTGTAATACCCAAGATACAATTCAGAAAGACGGAAGATCAAAGGGTGGATACTTCTTAGAAGGGGGAACAAAATACTCATGGAAGGAGATACAGAGAAAAAGTGTGGAGCAAAGACTGAAGGAAAGGCCATCTAGAGACTACTCCATCTCATATATAGTTACCAAACTCAGACACTATTGTGGATGCCAACAAGTGCTTGCTGACAGAGGCCTGATATAGCTGTCTCCTGAGAGGCTCTGCCAGTGCCTGGCAAATACAGGGGTGGATACTCTCAGCAAACTATTGTACTAAGCATAGCATTCCCCATGGAGGAGCTTGAGAAAGGACCCACGGAACTGAAGGGGTTTGCAGCCCCATAGGAGGAACAACATTATGAAATAACCAGTACTTCCAGAGCTCCCAGGGACTAAACCACCAACCAAAGTGTACATATGGAGGGACCATGTCTCCAGGTCCATATGTATCATGATGACCTTGTCGGAAATCAATGAGAGGAGAAGCCCTTGGTCTGTGAAGGCTCGATGCCCCAGTGTAGGGGAATGCCAAGACAAGGAAGCTGGAATGGGTGGGTTGGTTAGCAGGAGGAAGGTAAATGGGATAGGGGTTTTTCCCAGGGGAAAAGAGGAAAGGTGATGCCATTTGAAATGTAAATGAAATATCTAATTATAAAAAGAACTTTTATTCAGCTCTGTCAGTCCAGATCAATCTCATTCCAGTGATGGTTATGTCATATATCAGTCTGTTTGCCTTGGCCTTACTGGATCCTTAGATACTCCAGCTTTTAACCCTTGTGCTTTAGATGCTTGGAGGTGTGATCTGGAAAAGCAAGTTTTTAATTGCAATCACAGCTTAAAAATAATTTTAATCTATAGTCTCAGTATATGACTGATATTTGGCAATGCTCACAGTAGTAATTTTGACTTCCAGTCTTAAATTTAGAGGTATTTATCCTAAAGCAGTACATTCATTTTATAAATATTTTTATTCACATCAGATACCAATAAGCATGCAAATGCTTTCTTAGCAAGGGTTGTCCTCGCTCTGGTAATGAGTCATCCTTACATTGTGCTGTTTAAAAGCAATACTTCCTACCAAAAGTAATTTGATAGACTAACTTGTAAAGTCATCTCTGCTCTAGTTTTCAAGCTCTTAGCTTGACATGTTAGTTGGCATGTTTCCAGACACGCAGGCATTAAAACCATAGTCCCAAAGATGTGTCTCTTTATTTTGAGAAATGCTTCTTCATCCAGTCTGTAGAAGATAAAATGTGTATCATAGTTTTACAGTCCCAGAGATAAGAGTTAAGGAGCTTATCTGAAACACTGAAGTAGCATACTACTGGCCACAGGCATCAGTTAGCATTCAGGTTAGCTGTCAGATGAGCTGTAGTTTTTCTCAATCCCTGTATTTCTCCCTTTATGAATAAAAGTAATGTGCTTAATCTAGAAATGCTCAGTTCTGGCATCTGTAAAGTAGCATTGGTATGGGTACTTAACCAGAATGGTGTTTATGCTAAATGACTGTATATGTCTTTAAATGGGTATTCATTTTAAATACTTTCTCATTGCTAGAGACTACAATCTACTTAAACTTGTGTCTTGTGATCGAGACTATTCCAATCAATTCTCACAAGGAAGATCTCTTCAGACCACGCAGAACTGTAGAGTATCAGCTATTTTCAGGATACTCAATTGTCCTTGGGGAATACCTAGAGTATGTCAGAATTACTCCGATTAGTATTTGTCAGCTTCGCTTTTACTTCACTATCATTGATTATTCGTATTTCATACCTGAGGAGAAATCCATGGGATCAAGGAAAGCAGAGCTTGAGAGAACAAACCTGTAGGATGTGTACTATATATCTCCTAACAGAAATACAGAAAGATTTTATTGACTGACAAAAGACTAATTTGGTGTTATAGTAATTTCTATTTCCTTCTGGAAAAATAATAAATGATATCATGCTTCTTCTAAAGTAATTTTTCTTTTCTTCATGAGTTATTCCACTTCTAAATTGCTTTACAAAGCCTTCAGTAGGGGACATACTCAAATAAAGTTCAACCTGGCATATGTTTGTTTTTCTAAAATGACTGAATATTGGTATGACATTTAATTTTAACCTTTATAATTTATTTTTCTGTTTGTATTTTTTTCTGTTTGGGTGTGCACATGCCATGAGATTTATGTGGAAACCAGAGGACAACTTGCAGGAATTAATTTTCTCCTCCTACTATCTGAACTATGAGAACTGAACTCAGGTCATAAAGATTGGCAGCAAGTGACTATACCTACTGAGCTACTTCATTGGACATTATTTTTTTTTAATAAAAGGCAAATCAAGTTCTTTCTAGCATAAAGAAAAGTATAAGATATAATAGACTGTATTATTGTTACTCCTTAAATATGATCCCAAATCAAATAAAAGTTGTTTTTTCTCTCTCCTAAAGACATTCAGACTCATCATATATTTTGTGTCTTTCAATAAATATTCTGAGTGCTATTAAATATGAAGTATTTCACTTTGGATTCACCAAAATATGAAGAATTCCCATCAACTACCTATTATTTAATCTATATGTTCTTGCACTGTCTTATTGTTTAACATTTTCATAGTAATGCATGCATCCAGAAAAATGCGAATAACCGTGATTAAATTTTCCCTTTTAAAATGTATAGCTTCCCTGACACTCATATTAATGACCAGGAACACATAACGTTTTGTCTTAGAATAGAGAAACCACAAATAATTTTGAACAGTAATTACAGAATACTGACATAATTGTATTGTTTATTTTCATCAGAATATAACTCTTTCATTTAAATTGTGTCAGTATACAGCTTTGCATTATTGCTTAGTGGAGAGAATAAATACAGATTAGTCAATATATTTTCAAATAATAAATTAAAACAGTTCCTGGGAATGGAGCTAGGTGTATAACTTAGTTGGAGGAATTCTTGGCTAGTATGCATGGAACGGTTTCTAATCTCTAGTATTACATTAATGGGGAGTGGTGATGCACATTTACCATCCCCAAACACTGGGCTACTGTATCAAAAACCAAAACCCAAACAAAAAATCGCTTTCAAATCCTTGAAAGTCTTGTTAAGTGAAACATGTTCATTCTCATACAGAATTAGCTGACTGACTCATCACTTCATCATGTCAGTCCTAATTATTGGCTACAAAATATCTGGCCCACAGAAAAACTGTGTAAGCAGCGAACTTAGCATGGCATAATCTGAAATACATTACACTTTTCATCTTGAAATCAATACAATCCCATCAAATCCCAACTCTTCATAGAGTTAGAAAGAGCAATTCAAAAATTCGTCTGGAATAACAGAAAACCCAGGATAGCTAAAACTATTCTCAAGAGTAAAAGAACTTCTGGGGGAATCAGTATCCCGGACCTCAAGCTGTACTACAGAGCAATAGTGTTAAAAACTGCATGGTATTGGTACAGTGACAGGCATGTAGATCAATGGAACAGAGTTGAAGACCCAGAAATGAATCCACACTCCTATGGTCACTTGATCTTTGACAAAGGAGCTAAAACCATCCAGTGGAAAAAAGATAGCCTTTTCAATAAATGGTGCTGGTTCAACTGGCAGTTAGCATGCAGAAGAATGCAAACAAATCCATTATTATCTCGTTGTATAAAGCTCAAGTCCAACTGGATCAAGAACTTCCACATAAAACCAGACACGCTGAAACTAATAGAAAAAAAATGGGGAAGAGCCTTGAACACATGGGCACAGGGGAAATTTTCCTGAACAGAACATCGATAGCTTATGCTCTAAGATCAAGAATTGACAAATGGGATAGAGAGTGCACGCATACCAGCCTCTCCTTGGCGACCTCTCCTCCAGGGATCGACTGCAATGAGCATACAGGTACCCAGGGACCCCCCCAATATAACATCGCTTAGGACACAGCCTGTTGGGCTTCGATCTGTGCCCAAGAGCAGGGCAGCTCTGTTGTCATCTGGGCGCCAGCTCTGCTGTGGGCCATCTGCCCTGCAGAGTGATCTGCGCCAAGAGAGTGCAGAGTGCACTCCACCATCTTTGCTCCGGCAACAGGGCAACTCGGACCTCCAGACACAGGTACAATCAAGCATAATATCGCTCGGGTCTCAGCCAGCTTGTGTGCTCCCTGCTCCCAAGAGCTGGACAGGTCTACTGTCACCTGCGTGCCAACTCTGCTGTGGGACATCTGCCCTGCAGAGGGACCCCCGATCTGGGAGAGAGCACACCAGCAAAGGGCTGGAACATACCAGCCTCCCCTTGGCAACCTCTGCTCCGGGGATCCACTACACTGAGCCTTTGAATGTGTAGGGATTCCTCAATATAACATCACTTGGGGCAAGGCACATCAGGGCTCCAAAGTCACTCAGGAGCAGGGGAATCCTGGTAATCCAGGAGGGGGGGTGCAGAAATAGCCTTGCAGGTTCACAGGAGTTCCAACCAAAATCCAGTGACAGCAGGACCAACTAACACCAGAGGTAACCAGATGGCAAAAGGCAAACGTAGGAACATTACTAACAGAAATCAAGGCAATATAGCACCATCCAAATCCAACTCTTCAACAGCAGCAAGTCCTGGATACCCCATCACACCGACAAAAGGCAAGGTCTGGATTTAAAATCACTTCTCATGATGCTATTAGAGGATTTCAAGGATACAAATAAATCTCATGGGGGCTGGTGAGATGGCTCAGTGGTTAAGAGCACTGACTGCTCTTCTAAAGGTCCTGAGTTCAAATCCCAGCAGCCACATGGTGGCTCACAACCACCTGTAACAAGATCTAATGCCCTCTTCTGAAGTGTCTGAAGACAGCTACAGTGTACTTACATATAATAAATAAATAAAATAAATAAGTCCTTTAAAAAAATAAATAAATCTCATAAAGAAATACAGGAGAACATGAATAAATGGGTAGAAGACCTTACAAAGAAAACAGAAAAATCGCTTAGAGAAATGCAGGAGAATATGGGTCAACTGATGGAGGCCCATAAGGAGGCAACACAAAAATCGCTTAAAGAAATGAATCAATGGATAGATGCCCTTACAAAGGAATCACAAAAATCGCATAAAGAAATCCAGAAGAATATGGGTCAACAAATGGAGGCCCATAGGGAGGCAACACAAAAATCGCTTAAAGAAATGAATCAATGGGTAGATGCCCTTACAAAGGAAACCCAAGAATCGCTTAAAGAAATGCAGGAGACTATGGATCAATAGATGGAAGCCCATGAAGAGGAAACACAAAAATCGCTTAGAGAAATACAGGAGAACTTGGGTCAACAGGCAGAAATCCTGAAAGAGGAAATGCAAAAATATCTTAAAGAAATTCAGGAAAATACAAACAATTAGAAAATACAAAAAAAAATTAGAAAATACAAACAATTAGAAAATACAATTAGAAAACTAAGAAAGGCAAAATAAGATATTATTCCAGGTAACATTATCTTTATGACATAGAACTTTAATGTTGAATGTTACTCTGATTCCTTTTGGTCTTATCTTGACAATCTTCCAGCTTTATAGCAACTGATTGTTTATATAAACCAATTTTTTCCCTAGAAAAGGTTGATGGAATGCTTCTGTCTATTCTCTGTCTACACATCTATGAAGTGACATAGTATATACATTAGTGTTAATGAGTTTCTCAATATACCAGAGACTTTATCTTGCAATTTTTTGTTGATTTTTAATGTTTCCTTCCCTAATAATTCACTTGCAGTGTCTGACACTTTTAGATTCTTATGCATAACTAATTGGTCATTTGTCTCTGCCATATTTTTCTCTTTATTCGTTTTTTCTCCCCTTGTTTTCCATTTTTCATATGTTTTCCTCTCTCCTAGATAAGCACCAAAATCTGTCATTCTTTAGTGGTTGGGTAGAGACAACTACAGGAATTTCATCAGAAATCATTGCTATTCAATTTGCTTGGATTCTAAATTTTTGTACATATTATCACTTAATAGATTTTTTTTGATGTGTATTAGAAGTACAGAAGAAGGACACATTTAACATGCGCATCTTAAAACGAGTTTTCAAACATGTTTACAACTCTATTTTTCTTAGATAAGTACATAGATGTTTTATAATTCACTAAAATGCTATGTTTTCAAAGAAAATCTGTCTGTCCCTTTATGCTTCTGTTTTTGTTTAGGGTTTTAGAGACAGAATCTATGAATATAGCTGAGATTGTCTTCCAACTCAAGACTATTAAACTTCTGCCTCCAAGTTCTGGAATTGTAAGTATATGCATCATCCCAACCCTCTGCCTCTTTTTTGACCACCTCTACGTACCCCAAAAATTCCCCAAACTTTTCTATCAATATTATGGAAAAAGTGTAAGAGTCAGAGAGGATGGGAAACACCCGGAGAAAACTGTTTTCTAAATCAACATGATCAGAACTCATATGAACTCGTGAAGACTAAAGCAGCATCCTCAGGGCCTGCACAGATCTGCAAAAGGTCCTCTATGTAGGTATTATGGTCACCAGTTTAGCGTTTTTATGGGATTCCTAAGTGTGTGAACAAGTGAGTCTAATGCTGGTGCTTTTTCTTGGAATATGCTTTTTCTGTTTGTTTGACTTTTCAAATTCTGATGTGTTAGTTTCTGTTTTATCATATTTTGTTGTCTTATTTAACTAGGAAAAATCATATATCATCTATTTTTAAATTAATATTTAGTATTATAATTTGTAATGATTTAATTGTACAGACAGTCTTACCAAGCCCTTATTTGTATTTGCCAGGGTACCCAGCATGTTTCCACATAACTATGTTTAACCATTTGATGTGTTGGTGCAGTACCCACTTTGGAAGAGTTTCTGGAACTATTATAACTGAACTTGTTGCTCCTTTAAACTTTGCTCATAAAACATTGGACCATTACCTAAAATATAGCTGGAGAACCAAATACATTCAGAGACTCACAGTGTTGTTTTAGCTATAGAGTATCCCTTTAAAAGATTATGAGTTGAAGCCTTAGTTTCCAATGCAATGTTTAGAGGTAGGGCTTTGAAAATGATGGGCACTACGCATCAGTGAATTATCCACAAGTGGACTCAAACATTCTACTTGGAGATGATGGAAACTATAGAAGTTGAGGTCTGATTAGATGAGGCGAGTTTTGGAGAGCACATCTTTAAAAGTTATACCTTTCTCTTGCCTTGCCCTCCTACATTTATTTCTACTTATCTTTCTGCTTTCCAGCTGCCATGAGGTGAGCTCTGTCCTGTGCCATATCAGTCACTGTCATGATGTTCTCTGTTCCTCACAATAGGACCATTGCAATGAAGCCAGCTCACCACATACTGAAAATTGACCCTGTGAGCCAAAATAAATCTATCCTCTTTTAAGTTGATTTTATCAGCTAGTTTGTCATAGCAACGAAAGTGCCTAACTTACATGGGGATTCATTTTAAAGCAATCTCCCCAAGACATCATTGTCTTTGATTATCCTTCAGAAAAAAGAATCTAGTGCTTCATCATGTGTGAAATTGAATATGAGCCCACCATATATTCACAGTAGGCCTGGACGTAGACACGCGAGCCTACTTTACAAGTAAAAAAAGTATGCTTTTTAAAAAGCCGTGGACATTTATCACAGGGCAACACCAAGCTGTTAAACTGAGAGTGTGGTGATATTGGTTAACAGACTTATTTTTGATAGCTGAGATGCAGCTCTGTAATGGATAAGATACAAGGAAACCCCAAGAAAGTGGGTGTTTGCTAATGAATAGACCAAGAACATGAAATGTTCATGTTTCTCTAAGTTCCTGTCCTAACTAAAGATATTTTCCCTGAAGAAATGACTATTCTGTAGTATATAAGGAACACCATCTTTATTGAATTTAATGTCTTACCGTGACACTTTTCACAATGTCACTTTTGGTTCAAAAGAAAAAATTGAGCCTGAACAACAAATTATAAATTGATCTTATTTCATTATTTAGAACTCAGTGGGGAAAGATAGGCTATTCGTTGGTCTTAACTATCAGGGTTGGCACTGAATTCCATAGGGAACTGCCTTCTCCTTCCTTTCTCAGTTGAAGGAGGCCCATTAAAGGGCACTCTAACTTTGTCTTTACTCATGCAAACCTCCACACCCTTCAGTCTTCCTGCTTTTCTCACACCCATCTTTAACAACAAAAACACCAGAATAAGGCATAATAATAGTTAAGCTATGCACCACCCTCACAATTGCAACAAAGAATATTTTTCCATTAAACTGCAAAGTAAACACAAACTTCCTTATGGCCTATGACCAATCCCATGGTCACTGGTAGGCTTTCTACCATTACTTCAATATTAACCGCTTTGCTGAAACCCATGTGTCCTCCCTATACTGTCCATCATAACCAGCTCCTTCTACATTTGAAACTTTACATTTGTCTCTTTAGGTCCCTGAAAAATTCAACTTAAATGTTATTTCTTTAGAGACACAGTTGCTTCTCTCCCCAGTGGATTTGTACCTCCAATGGAATCAATTTTCCACACCACTATCAATGTCTTCCCAGATGGCGTATAATAGGAGCTCAGATTCTTTGCTAGGCTCCTATTATAAATTATGGACAGCCAAAAGCAGAGATGGTGGTGTCCCAGCACTTGGCCACATAGATCCCAGAAAAGCAAGGGGCTATATTTAAAACAAAGATGAGGAAGGAATCATTAATTTCTCCTATAGGTCCAAAGAAATTACTGACAGACAAGTGATTGTCTCCAAAAACTGAATAAGAAAATGAAACAGTGATAAAGCCAAGGTAGTGGGGAATTTGTTAACAGGTAAATTAGAACACAGGAACAGATACATGTAAAGACAGATGACCTTGTTACTCTTTGCTGCAACAGGAAGAATTTCTAGTTATAGCCAGTGATTCCTTTTTTTTTCAAATAACTTTATTGTAATAAACTCACAAACAAAACCATCACACACCTAAATTAAGAAAATCACTTTGTCCTAAACTCCATATTTCTCAATTAACTTCTATACAGTTAAAATTGTCATTCTGAAGCCATTAAGTTTCATTAGTTAATTTTTTAATATCATTAAAGATTTATTAGACAACTAACATATTCTTATAATCACATTATAAGAGAGAAAACTATATGGAATCCCTTATGTTTAATTTTATTTGATGTGACATAGAAATGACTTTGAAAACATGTTTCTTGAATCCATAGCTGAGGAAAAGTTTTATTAGTAGAATGACATTTAGTTCTACAAGTCACACAAAGTAATAAACCTGTAGTTAAGCCCATCTGTAACTTCATAATTTTCCACCTGCCCACTTTGTTCCCAGAAATCATGGCTCTGAGACTTCTTATATATGAATAAATTCTTAGGTCAATAGCTTTGCCTCTGTTGCCTGACTAGTTCATATCTCAATAATTCAGTTTTTTCTAGTCTAAGAATATTACATAGTTACCTTGTCAGTGTTATACATCTGTCTGCCTCCTCCTCAGAGTTTGGGGTGAAGCTCCTTCATGCCTGATTCTATTCCCAGAATTCTTCATTCTCTCTACTAGTTGTCCCATTTTCTAATCTTGCCTCAGCTTATTGGCCGATCAGCCTTTTATGGACAGGTAATGCTTCCATTCAGTATAAGTGACTATCTCTACACAAACATTTACCTTTACTGCATTATTCTGCTAGTATACACCAGACCCAATCCACATAGCAGAGAACTATGGCAGGCATGGGTACCATATGAGGGCATCATTTAGAGCCATGGTGGAGGCTGGTTCCTTCCTGTACCTAGCAAGCCACTTATTTATTTATTTAAAGCACTTCCTCCCTAATCTTTACATTTTCTATCTCAACTAAAATGCTTTTCTCAACTGAAATACCAATAATTTTATTATATAGGACATCACATTTTGTTATGTTTTATTGTGATTATGTCATTGTAATTCCTTACTCTGTTCCACTAGATAGTAATATGGTAAATATCAGTCACATCCTGTGCAGTCTCAAAATGTATTAGCTGGCTATATTTTCTTGGATGTTGCTTTAGTTTGTTTCCTGTAGCTGTGAAAAAGCACCATGACTGAAAGCAACCTGGAGAGGAATGGGTTTTATTTGAGTTGCAGGATACAGTCCATTTTCATAATCACTCAGCACTTTATATTTTCATGTCAATTACATTTTACATCACCTATCCACTACAAAATAAATAAATAAATAAAAGAACAGAGTTGAAACTGGAAAAGCAATTAGTTTTATATTCTCTTCTATGATTCCTGAATTCCATCTTTCCTCATCACCTAATACTAACCCCTTCTTGATTTCCTTTCTAAACATTATACTATATCTATATTTACAACTGTTTATATGTATTCATGCAAATATTAGAGCTAGGGTCTACATATGAGTGAAAAGACATAGATTTATTTTGTTAACTAGTTTGAATGGCATGGCATTTAATTTTATACTTTCTAAGACCATGCATTTTTTTGAAAATTTCATGATTTATTTTTCCTTATAGCTAAATAACATTCTACTTCATAAACATAATTTATTTCATTAACCATTCATCTTTTTATGGTACCTAGTTTGGTTCAATTTCATTACTATTAACACAGATGTACAAATACCTCTCTAAGTTAGGTACAGAGTTCTCTGGATATATGACTGGGAGGGAAATAGCTGCGTCATATAGTATTTCTAGTTTTAATTGTCTGAGGAACCTCCAAAATGATTTCCATAAAGGGTATATGTATTTGCACCCCCATCAGCAGTGAATAAGAGTTGCTCTTTCCCTATATCCTCTCTAACATTTATCAGAATTCTTAATGGCAGCTATTCAGGTGAAAGTGAGGCAAGTCCTTTTACTTTAAAATTTAAATGTTGTTATAAATAAGCATGTACATGTTATTTTAATTAAATGCAAACTCACACTGGTAATGTATCATAAAATTTAACCTCCAGCTAGAAATACCCTGACTTTAAATATGCATACTTGATGGAGACTTAACAAGTGTGTCGGTAACCTTTGGCATTAAATTGTCACTTCCGTGTGCTTCTCTGCCACTAATAGATTTATTCCTCAGGTTACTGATGTGATAGTTGAGTCTTTGGCTGAATTGGCTCCTCTTTGTCTGAGAAGAACCCTGACCTTCACATACTCAAAGCTAAACAGACAGTCTATTTAACCATGGCTTAACTCATATAATATAAATAGCTTTCTAAAACCTTTTCAGCTGATCTAGCCATTGAGATGCATTTTCACCTTTAAATATAATCCTAGTTTCATTCTCAGGTGAATTGAGTAACCAGTGGTTCTAGTAAAGGCCATTTGCATGAGGGGTTTTTCTGCTTCCAAATCAAGCTGACAAGGAAGTGACTCTCATTTAGATAATATAATCATCTTTTGCTTAGTTTCCAAATAATCTGCAATTAGATCTTATATATGCCCGAGAACTAAGGGGTTTGATAGATATCCTTCACTGTCACAGTTCTGTAATAGACACTGTTTTTTCAAGAAGACAGAATTCTTCCATGAAACATATATAAACACCGAGAAAAATATGCAGTGCAAGTGAAGCTCCTGTTGTATGTTAAACCATTGCTTTAAAAGTCTGTTCTTAGTAGTCAGAGCAGAGTCCACATCCAATTGATGCAAGACCATTGTTCAAGTTTCCCATAGAAATGACAACTGCAGTGAACTTTCTATGTTCTGTCACAAATGTGAGTGACGGACCGACAAGTGCTTCTGCACCCAATACTGTAGAGCGCCACCTGCTCCTTCTTTGTACATTCACAGACGGAAAAGACAGTTTCATTTCAAAACTTTGAAATAACCTTTGAAAAGGAGAGGCTTTAAGCTTTTCATCTAGGACAATTTTCAAAGGAAGGATTGGAGTGATTGCAACACAATCATAGTCTACAATCAATTTGTATAGATTGTGTTTTCAATAAAAAAGAAAGTGAACTTCAATGTTTGTTCCAAATATTGCCTTATCCCAATAGTAATCAAAATGTTAGACATAATTTCTGTAAATTACAGTGTTTCCTCAGAGAAACACTTTGCAAAGTAATGGACAACAGAAATTACAACATCCTTTTAAGAAGAAAATAATCCCAGCACTTATTATTGTCATAATTATCAATAATCAGTAGCCTTATTATTTATAACAACTATAATCGCTGTTACTTCTTTTCATCCTTCAAAAAACACTATTAGAAATAAGTCACACATCAGCTAGGGGTAGACATCAGAATCTTCATGAACCTGTCAATGTGGGAGAAGCTAGGGAGGGAATAGAAAAGATATAACAAGAGGAAGGTGTGAAAGAGATAAGACAGAGGCTGCTGAACACTTTGGACTTAGGTGAAGACTCACAAGTGTATGAAATACAAGGAAGATTATTTTCAGTTTAGGGTCATAAAGTTCAAGGAAAAATAGAATCTAACACCTTTCTTTCTCCACCCATTCGTCATCTCTTCTAAAATAAAGTCAGGACACTAGCGTTTGTCAGGCTCAGCAGCAGTGACAATAGAAAAAGAAAAGCAGTTTAATGAAGAATTAGGAGACGATGCTACTACAGTTTTATGAAACCTGCAAGTCCCTAAAACAGGTCAGCAATATCCTGTACGAACATAAGAAGGTGGTGCTCTTTCCAAGTGCTAAGCCAGAAGTTTAACAATTATTTTTATTAAGTGTGCTTATTTTAATAAATCGTGAACTTTCAAACAAACATGGAAATGGGGTGCATGTTATGCCCGTGTGTGCACATGCATGCAAGTGTGTGTGTGTGTGTGTGTGTGTGTGTGTGTAAGAGAGAGAGAGAGAGAGAGAGAGAGAGAGAGAGAGAGAGAGAGAGAGAGAGAGAGAGAGAGAGAGAAACAGGAAGCCTGAGAAGTAAGAGTCAACCTGAGGAAGAAGGGACTGCAGAAGTCAGGCATGTGATACCAGTGTTAAGGTGTGCTCCAGGAAAGTGAACTGAAAGAAGCAATTTAAACAACAGTGCCCACAATCAAATCATACCTCGTTCAGAGTACTATTGTTGCAAGATAAAGAAGATAGGAGGATTAGGGAGAATCCACAATGTAACCTACGGACATTACGTTATATTCACAACCAACCTCTCCTTCCAGAGGTTTCTAACATTACCCCATTTCCTTGAATTTTCAGAAAACAATGTAAATTCCCAAAGGTTTAACCTTTATGTGTTGCAATTTATTCAGCAAATACTGATTGAACACCTGAATGTGTATTCTTTGTAACACACTAAGAATGGAAAAGTAATTTCAGTAACACAGACATGTGATGCCAGGCAGCAATAAGAGCAATATGCTACATGGAAGAAGAGAGTAGGATTCCATGGAAACACAGGGCATTCGTGGCAGCTCATGGCAGGGAGCCGGAAAGACTGCATGGAGAAGACTGCACAAGGTCTTAATGAATGAAAAGAAGCTATTCTAGAGAAGAAGGAGAGGCAGAGGCATCAGACAGCAGGACCAGGAAACATGAAACACAAGGTAGAAACAGCGTAATGTGCTTGGAAAAGGTAAGCACCTGAGTGTTTTGTGTGGAAAGACCAGGAGCTGAAATAAGAGTAGCCAGCTAAAGGGACGAATTAAGTAAGAAACATTTTCAGACTAATGAGGAAGCCAGGACTTTATACTAAATATATGGGAAATTAGGGAGATTTTTTCCAAATTAATTTCTTTATTGCTAAAATATATAAATCAGTGTGCCTTAACAGATGGCTAAAGCTATATAATGACTACTGTAATTAAGAGCAGACCCCATCTACCTGCCACCCACCCAAACTCACTAAACCCTTTTATAACCTATCCCTCTCCCCCATGTCAGCTGGAAATTCTGTCAGTTTGCAGGCAACAAACAAGTAGCTACTCACAGTCTGTTGATAAGACATGTAAAGCTTCCTGGGCTTCCAGAACAAGGATTCATGTGACATGTTTTCATTTCTCTTAGGGAAACACCTAAGAATGTGATTATCTGACTCATCTATGAAGTCTTTGCTCCCCATTTTAAGATATTGCAAGCTTTTCAAGTCTGCCATATTGTTTAATATTTCCATCATACATGTGAAAAGGTGAATGAGCTATGTCATCATCAGTAGTGAGCACTGTCAGGTACAATTGAATTCTGAGGTGGTCTCGGACAGTATCTCACAAGAAATGTCAACAATGACTAACAATAAGAAATGATCATATTCAAGGACCACCACATAAAACCAGACACACTGAAATTAATAGAAAAGAAACTAGGGAAGAGCCTTGAACATATGGGCACAGGGGAGAATTTCCAGAAAAGAACTCCAATAGTTTATGCTCTAAGATCAAGAATTGACAAATGGGACCTCATAAAATTACAACGTTTCTGTAAGGCAAAGGACACTGTCAAAAGGACAAAGCGGCAACCAACAAACTGGGAAAAGATCTTTACCAACCCTACATACGACAGAGTGCTAATATCCAATATATAGAAAGAACTCAAAAAATTAGAATCCAGAGAGCCAAATAACCCTATTAAAAAATGGGGTACAGAACTAAACAAAGAGTTCTCACCTGAAGAATATCTAATGGCTGAGAAGCACCTAAAGAAATGTTCAACACCCTTAGTCACTAGGGAAATGCAAATCAAAACAACCCTGGGACTCCACCTCACACCAGTCAGAATGGCTAAGATCAAAAGCACAGGAGACAGCAGTTGTTGGCGAGGATGTGGAGAAAGAGGAACACTCCTCCACTGCTGGTGGGATTGCAAGCTGGTACAACCACTCTGGAAAGCAGTCTGATGGTTCCTCAGAAAACTGGGCAAGACACTCCTGGAGGATCCTGTTATACCACTTCTGGGCATATACCCAGAGGCTTCCCCTGCATGCAATAAGGACACATGTTCCACTATGTTCATAGCAGCCTTATTTATAATAGCCAGAAGCTGGAAAGAACCCAGATGTCCCTCAACGGAGGAATGGATTCAGAAGATGTGGTATATTTATACAATGGAATACTACTCTGCAATTAAAAACAATGAATTCATGAAATTCTTAGGCAGATGGTCAGAACTTGAAAATATCCTTAGTGAGGTAACCCAATCACAAAAGAACACACATGGTATGCAGTCACTGATAAGGGGATATTAACCCAGAATCTCGGAATACCCAAGACACAATTCACATATCAATTGATTTCCAAGAAGATGGAAGGAGAGACCCCTGGTCCTAGAAAGACTGGATGTAGGGGAATACCAGGATAGAGAAGCAAGAGGGGGTTGAATGGGGAACAGGGGGAGGGAAGAGGGCTTATGGGACTTTCAGAGAGGGAGGAAGCAGTAAAGGGGAAATCATTCGGAATGTAAATTAAAAAAATATATAGAAAATAAACAAAAAGAAATGATCATATTGTCCTAAGTGTTGGGTGGTTGTGTCCATTTATGGATCCTTTTTGATGACTAGAGCATTTTTATGAAATTTTTCTTGGGTTTTTATCTTAATATTGCTATAGGATTTCTATGTTAAAGTGGACATAATGTTTTTCTCAAATATATTATTGTGTTTTTCATTTATATAATGTGTCTTTTGTTTTTAGTAGTATGTTTAAAAAGATGAGATTTAGTTTTTATCTCATTATATTTATGTCTCTGTATGCATGTGTGTTTGTGTGTGTATGTGTGTGTGTATGTATGTGTGTGTGTGTCTATTTGGACTACTATTGAGGTAAGAGGACAACATACAGTATTTGCTTCATCTTTTTTACCATATGGATCCTGGGGAATCTAACTCTGATTATCACAATTAATAACAGATATCTTTACCTACTAAGCCAACTTATCAAATCCAGTTTTTAATTTTAAAAAAATACAATTTATGTTGACTTCTTTTTTAAAATCTTAAGAAAAGACCTACAATAACCTTAGCACATAGTGATAAGTGTGGTTTCAATCCATTATATTCTTCACATGAACTATTTATATATTTCTTTTCTGATTGGACTGGGAAGCAAAATCAAACATATAGTAACATTAATTTTCTCAAGCAACAAATGCCATGATTGACACCACAGATGTAGTCGAGACAATTGGGTTAGCTTGTGGTTAAGTTCTCTGTCTGATACTAGTGTTTTATAATAGTATTTTAAGTGCTTTCTTCTACAAAGCTTCTAAACCGTTTCAGCACCATCTGCCCACTACCCAGGCAATGCCTTTCTACCCAGTATCAGCCATTGCATTACTTTGTCTTCTACAAGACCTAGGGAAAGAGAATACATGCTTACCTGACATCCTTACTATATTATTAAAATCCTAAGCATACAAGAGTGGAAGCTTGCAGCCTGCACCCAGGGAAACTCAAGAAGGCATTTTTTTATTTTGTTTTGTTTTTTGCCCAGAAAGGAAATCTGGGCATGCAATTCCTTTATTTCCACAAAATTTACTAAATAATAATAATGAAGTAAAAAATTTTCAAAGTAAACTTTCTAATAAAAATCTGTCCTGTACCTGTATTCAATTAAATTTTAGGATCATATGTCAGAAATTCCCTACAGTTTCCCCTATATATGTTGACATTGTTGTTACTATATAGAATCTACTAAAAAACAAGCAGGTGAGTACCATTGCTTATTATTCTTTTGTTTTCCAATTGAAAATAGATTTTTTTGTATAATATAATCTAATTATAGTTTTTCCTTGTCTAACTCCTCTTTTATCCTTCACATTCCCCAACTCACCCAAATTCCAAATTCTCTCTCTCTCTCTCTCTCTCATTAGAATACAACAGGTACAATATTATTATTGTTGTTGTTGTTGTTGTTGGTATTGTTATTAGCAAAAGCAACCAAACCAGAATAAAACAAAATAAGCAAACGGGAAAATCCAAAAGCAACGTTTCTATTATTCTTTTCCATACCGCCCCCCTGACTCCACTGACTTACACACAACCTGTCAAACATTCTATCTTTTAGGACAGTTATGTTATATAAATGCTTTCTCTTCTCACAAATCTCATGCCACAAAACTGACTTCCATACTCACCTATAGTACTTCAATCCACTTCTCAGGGAATGTTCTCAGTCCCAGAGTTTATCCCAAGAAAGACTGTTGGTGATTATTTGGTTGTCTGAAAGTACAATTCTAATTATTCATTGTATTGATAGAAAATAAAAAAAAAAGAAAATACATAAGTTATTTCTTAATATGCCTTATTTATAATAGCCAGAAGCTGGAAAAAACCCAGATGTCCTTCAACAGAGGAATAGATACAGAAAATGTGGTACATTTACACCATGGAGTATTACTCAGCTTTTAAAAACAATGACTTCAAGAAAGTTGCAGTCAAATGGATGGAACTAGAAAATATCAACCTGAGTGAAACAACCTAGTCAAAAAAGAACACACATGATATGTATTCACTAATAAGTAGATATTAGGAAAAAGCTCAGAATACCCACAATACAATTCACAGTCCATATGAAGCTCAAGAAGAGGGAAGGCCAAATTGTGGATGCTTCAGTCTTACTTAGAAGAGGGAACAAAATAACCAATGAGGTAGAGGGTAAGAAAGACTTGGGAGGGAGAGACAAGAGGGAGGGAAAAAAGAGGGAAGGATTAGGTGTGGGAGGAGAGAGGGGAGATGTACAGAGAGTCAGGAAATTGAAGAGAGATGTGTAACAATGGGGAAAGGAGACCTGGGGTAGCCACCAGAAAGTCCTAGATGCCAGGAAAGCAAGAGGCTCCCAGGACCCAATGGGGTTGACATTAGCTGAAATACCCAACAAAGCGGAGAGAGAACCTGTAGAGACCATATACAGAGGTTAGTCACGCCCGCCCCCCCCTGGGTGAGGGATGGGAGCACCCACGCATCTCCAAAATTTTAAATCAGAATTGTTCCTGTCTAAAGGAAATACAGGGAAAAATTGTGGAGCAAAGACTGAAGGAAAGGTCATCCAGAGAGTGCTCCACCTGTGGAACCATCCCATGTGCAGCCACCAAAGCCAGACACTATTGCTGATGACAAGAAGTACTTGCTGACAGGTGCCTGATATGGATGTCTCCTGAGAGGCTCTGCCAGAGCCTTACCAATACAGATGCAGATACACGCAGCCAAACATCGGACTGAGCATGGGGTCCCAATGGAGGAGTTAGGGGAAGGACTGAAGGAGCATAATGGTTTTGCAATCCCATAGGAAGAACAACAAAAATAACCAACCAGACAATGCAGATCTCCCAGGGACTAAACCACCAAACCAGAGTACACACGGAGGGATCCATGGCTCCAGCTACATATGTAGCAGAGAACGGCCTTATCTGGCATCAATGGGAGGGGAGGCCCTTGGTCCTGTGAAGGCTTGATGCCCCAGCATATGGGAATGCTAGGGGATAAGGCTGGAATGGGTGGATGGGTAAGCACCCTCATAGAAACATGAGGAGAGAGGAGAGAATAGGGGTTTGTGGAGGGGAAACTGAGAAGGGGGATAACATTTGAAATGTAAATAAATAAAGTAAAATTAAAAAATAAAATAAAAAACAATAAGAAAGACAACATATTTTATATCCCTTAAAATAACACTAATAATTAAGCCTGGAATAACCAAGCAATAGAACAACTATCTTGGTTTTGTGAGTCCTTCATATTTAAAAGAATAGCAGAATCCAGTGATTGGTGTCTGCTTAATTCCCTGCAACTGACCACAGACATGTATGATTTGAAGATGCCAGGTATTAAGTCAATGGTACATGTGTACATGGAGAGAAGAAGGTGATGCAAACAAGAAACAAGGTGAAAGAAAGAACTCACTGAAGTGCTTTTGTTATCTCTGTAATCAATAGTATAAAGATATTGGCCAAGGAAAATTAAAGACACATTAGTTATAAAAAATGTCATTATATAGAAAGGAGGCACGATGTAAAGGATGATTAGAAGAGATATAGGCCAACCTTCAAAGCCCAATGTAGCACTAAGGGGGCTTCAAAGCTGCAGGAGGCATCCTTTTTTTTTCTTTTTATTGCTTATGAAATTGGCAAGAATAACTTGAAAGGGCCTGTGGGAATTCAGAAGCCTTTCTTCTTTTCCTTTTGAGAATCCTTTAAATGAACAAAATGTATAGAAAAACCACAAAGTAATTAGTAAAAAATGAAAAGATAGTTATGAGCAATTCAAAACCCTTCTGATTTATTAGGTTTTCATTGTTAAATATTGTCACTGATTAATGCAAGGCTGAGACATTGAATATGCTTCTCAAATAGCACACACATTGAATAGGAAATCATGGGCAGAGTGGGAAGAAAATCCACAAAATAAGGTTATTAATAATAGCACAAAAAACATCAGCTTGAATGCATTAATAATAAACTCAGAATTGTCAATAATGCAACAGTGCTACATTAAGGACAAAAATCAATAAAGCACTTGGTGTCATTTGACTGCTAGGGAGCCCAGATTTACATTCTCTGATTCGTATGAGACCAAATCTACCTGGCCTAAATACTGTCTTGTGAATCTGCCCTGGTATCTGTTTCTGTTTATCTGGATGTGTCTGTTTTTATCACAATGCTTTCTTTACCTTCTCTCTTGTTGAACATCATAGAAAGCACCATATAGGGAAGGAATGAAGGATGCTTTGCAGAAATCTTTTTTTTTAATTAGATATTTTCTTTATTTACATTTCAAATGTTATCCCATTTCCTTGTTTCCCCCTAAAACTCCCCCTATTCCATCCCTCCTCCCCCTGCTCACTAACCCACCCATTCCGTTTCCCTGCTCTGACATTCCTCTACACTGGGGCAACTAGCCTTCACAGGACAAAAGACCTCTCCTCTCATTGATGTGCACCAAGTCCATCCTCTGCTACATATGCAGCTGGAGCCATGGGTCCCTCCATGTGTACTCTTTGGTTGGTGGTTTAGTCCCTGGGAGCTCTGGTGGTACTGGTTATTTCATATTGGTGTTCCCCTATAGGTCTGTAAACCCCTTCAGCTCCTTCATTCCTTTCTCTAGCTCCTCCATTGGGGACCTTGGGCTCAGTCCAGTGTTTGGCTGAGAGCATCTCCCTCTGTATTTGTCAGACACTAGCAGAGCTTTAACAGAGTTTAAACTAACTCAAACAAACACAGATAACAAACAGCATTGCAAACACCATTGTTTACCAAGTAATATCCATGTGTTAAACTCAATATGTATGGTGGATGTCCATGTATAAGGATGTTCGACTTATATTTTCTGTTTCAATAAATGATTATTATAACACTCAATTACACATGCATTGCTCTCTGGATCAGAGGCTTGGAGGAGTACATAAATTAAGATTAGTTACTATTAGCTTAGGTTATAAAAGTTGATAATGCTGGAAAGAACCCAGATGTCCCTCAACGGAGGAATGGATTCAGAAGATGTGGTATATCTACACAATGGAATACTACTCTGCAATTAAAAACAATGAATTCACGAAATTCCTAGGCAAATGGTCAGAACTTGAAAATATCATCCTTAGTGAGGTAACCCAATCACAAAAGAACACACATGGTATGCAGTCGCTGATAAGGGGATATTGACCCAGAATCTCGGAATACCCTAGACACAATCCGCATATCAATAGATTTCCAAAAAGATGGAAGGAGAGACCCCTGGTCCTGGAAAGACTGGATGTAGGGGAACGCCAGGACAGAGTAACGAGAGGGGGTTGAATGGAGAAAAGAGGGAGGGAAGGGGGCTTATGGGACTTTCGGGGAGGGAGGAAACGGGAAAGGGGAAGTGATTTGGAATGTAAATTAAAAAAAAAAAGTTGATAATGTGAGAAATCCAAGCTGTGTAAGGCTGGCTATTACATTGCTCTCTTTTAGGCAGGCCAAACAAACAGGCTGAGTAAACAGTAGGATAGCAGTCTTATGTGACATCAAGATATATTATTTCTGGCTATAAGGTACTGCAAAAGTTCCAGTCTTTCAAAATGTAAGAGAAATTTTTATCATAACATTGCAAGGCCACATACAGGAGCAAAATCAACACACTAAACATACTATTTGCTCGTACTTTGCAGTGGCAATACTACAAAGATATATATACTTTTTAATTATTTTAATTTTTGAAACTGCAATTATTATATTCTCTCTAATCTTTCCATCCTTTGAACCCACCCATATGCTTTTCTTTGCTCTCTTTTTAAATTCATGCACATTATTTACATTTTCCAAACCATTTCTTATTACCATAACTAGCCACACATAATTGTGGAAAAACAAAAATATGCCCAATCCTGAACCCTGAAGTATCTTTCTAAGGAGACACGATTAAGCAAAATTTCATCAATCTCGTTTTCTGTTATGGTTCTGTAACTTCTTTTTGTTGTCTGCATCAAATCCTAATTAAATAGGTTACATGCATTCATTTAAAAATTCATTCATTTCTTCTAAATTTTCCAGCTTTTTGAAATATTCCTTCTCAAAGTTCCTAAGAGTCTCTGAATTCCTTTAAATTATTTTACTAATTTGGGTTTTGTTTTCAATTGTTTATTTGCTTTGTTTTGTTTTTCATTACTTTGGTAAAGGATTGTAAGTATTTTAAATATTTTGAAAGAACTAGCCCTTTTTAATGCTATGTATTGTTCTTTGGGTCCCTCATTCATTGATTTCTGCTCCAATATTTATTATTTTGTTTCAGCTACTGAATTTGAGTTTGCCTACCTTTTCTTTTTCTTGAGGTTTGATTTGCATCATTAGGTTATTTTTATATATTTTTTAATCTGATGATTTACACCTATAAACTTTTCAGATAGGAATACATTGGCGATGTCTCAGAGGTTCTGATAGATGGTGCTGTTATTTTAATTTACTTCTGGAACATTTTTTATTTTCCTCTTATCTTCTTAGTGACACACTGTCTTGTTCATTCAGAAGTGTATTGGTTAGTTTCCAAGCTTTAGAGTAATTCTGAACTTTCACCTCTTGTTGATATCTACTTTTATCTTACTGTGGTATTATAAGTTAACAACAAACCATATGAGTTTTGTTGTTATTTGTTAAGGCTTCTTTTGTAATCTATAATATGATCAATTTCAGAAGGAGCTCCATGTGCCACTAAGATGAGTGTGTATTAACAGTGTATGGGTTTGAATTTTTTTAGATATCTGTTACACCCACTTGATCCTGGATGTGATTTACATCTAAATGGGTATTAGTTTGGTACTTACTGTAAGAGTGCAGTGTTAAAATGTCCTCTGATTGTTGTGTCGGGATCTATGTCTACTTTCGATGGTTTTCACTGTTTATATAAATTGTAAGGCCCAAGATTTAGTGCATAATCATTTACAACATTATATCTTCCTGATTAACTGTCCCTTTATTAATGTGCACTGATTCTTTTTATCTCTTCTGACTGGTCTCATCTAGAATTTGCTGGATACTAGAATTATTAACACTAGCTTATTTTTGGCTTCTATTTGCTCAGTAGGTTGATTGTCATTCTTTGACTCTCACATCAGATGATTTTACCAGCAGGAAAAGGTTCTTAGAAATAACCTTTTTTTTTCTGTACTTTGCTCTCCATACATGAAATTTATTCTTCCATTTGGTCTTATACTGATGATATTTATTAGACTGATCAATCCTTTCTTTCATTTCCAGAATTTCAATTTGATTCCTTTATAGTCTTTCCATTTCTTGCTGAATTTTTCCTACCTCCATATTTTTTTTTAATTTCTCCAAGTTGCTGTTTAAATAATTGTATATTTTTCTCTAGATTCTTATTTTGTTCACAAGTCTATAAAAATATTCTATACAACTATTGATACTTTCAAAAACTGGGGACCTGGATTTTTTTCTGAAATTTCATTTTTATGTCTTGGGTTGATAGTATTGAGATGTAAGTTTATGAATGAATTTGGCTCAGTTGCTGTGTCATATTTTTTGCCTTTCTTTGGTGAGTTTTCTGTATCTTTGGGTGAATTTATATGTTAGTTTTAATTATCCCCTTCTAAACACTCTTTTGGTTTGTTTGTTGAGTTTTATGAGAGGCATCCTGGAAATCTCTCTTCCCTAGAAAGGACTTTCTCATTGCTTTATAGTGGCATAGATGACTGTTTTCCCCCTTAATGTTTTATTAATAGTTCTAGGAGATTAGGTTTTAACAGGTGGCACTTACAGTGGAATGAAATTTTGAAGGGGTATGACATTCTGTGAAGAGAATGATCTATGATAGCTGTACTCCAAGCTGGAAATTATTGAGTTTATCTAGCAAAAGTAAAAGAACAAGCATCATCGAGCAAATAGAGAATATCAACAAATGGGGTACTAACGACATCCAAGAGAAAAGACTAGGGAAACTCTGTAAGGACAGCAAGCAGAAGTTTCTAAATGAGAATTCCAAGTGAGGTAGATTATTTCCCTTCTAGGGAGGCTTTTGACACAAGAGCAAATGGCAAGTGGCTGTAGCAAGATGTCAACACTTGGGTGCTTACAACACCAAGCAGACATTCCCAGAGAATCTGCTGAAACTCTTCAGCTGGAGTTTCTGATTAAGAGATTTTCAGGCAGAGCTGAGCATCCTCTCCATGTAGATGATTCCAGCTCCTAATCACCACCATACATGAACTTCAACTTCCAATGCCCAGTGCAGGGAATTTTAGGCCATGGAACAAACAATAGTAACCACTACTGGGCCCGATTTATATTCTAGCTGTTCTCAAGGTAACAATGTTTTCAAAACCCTTAGCTGTTTGCTATTCTCCTTTCTCCATTTCAGGATCAGGGGGCTAGTTTAACAGGACAAGCAGTCTTGGAGGACACTTGAGATAAGCATGTTAAAGTATGAGAAAAAGAGACTTGTTCTCAGAAGAAGCTCTCAACACATACAAACAACACATGAAAAAATTACCAATGCAATGCATATTACAGCTGTACACCGTAATATATTTGTGTATTTGAAGAACACTATGGTATGGGCATATATATAGCATAGTTATGGAATCTTGTGTATCTCATGTCAACAACAGTGAGGAGAGGGGAGTTTTCTTTGGCAGTACAACTGAGGTTGAGTCTTCCTAGCCACACTTCTGCTATGTATACTTAAAATCCTGCTATACTAGTTCGTTCTCCATGTTTGCTTTCAATAGCCTGAACATTCCTTCTGAACGTCCCAGGCAGGTCACTGGTACAATCAGAGTAGTTGTAACATCTTTAGACCTAATGGCAGCAACAGTTGCAGCCACAGTAGTGGTTGGCTCTGAGGTTTGTCCACAGAATTTTGCTGATGTGTGTAGCAAACACTACCTTGGAAGTCCAGATATGGGCAGCAAGTTCAGCTTCAACATACCTAATTCTTCTCTCTATTTTAACTGTCTTTGTCTATTTACTCAGACCCAGAAATACCCCATAACACACATTTTATTTATTTTAAATCCTGAGCTCAGGTTCCACACCATCTTCTACCCAGTGATTTTTTCCCCCATTACCACCTGCTTTTCCCATCTACTCCTCCTCCTCCATCTCTCTTCAGAAAAGGGCCTGCTTCTGTGGTTAACAATGAGCTATTGCATATCAAGTTACAGTAAGACTAGGCATCTCCTTTTCTATTAAAGCTAGACAAAGCCACCCAATAAGGAGAAAGAGTACCAAAGGCAGGGAACAGAGTCAGAGACAAATCCTGCTTCCACTGTTAGGAGTCCCACAAGAATATCAAGCTACCCAACTACACACAATACATGCAGAGAGCCTAGGTCAGTCTCATGCAGGGTTACTGTTCAGGAGTTCAGTCTCTGTGAGCCACTAAAGGCTCAGTTTCATTGATTCTATGGGTTTTCTTATGGTATTCTTGACCCTTCTGGTTTCTACAATGCTTCTTTGCCTTCTTCCACAGGACTCTCCAAGCTTTATTCAGTGTTGAGCTGTGGGTCTCTGCATCTGTTCCCATCAGATACTAGATGAAGCCTCTCTGATGTCCATTGGGCTAGATGCCAATATTTGAGTATCAAAGAATATCATTAGGAATTACTTCATCGTTTCATTGAGTTTTTTCTCCATTCATGTTTGGTTTTATTGTGGGTCTCTGTGAAATTCAGTCTCTGTCCCCTGGTCCTCTGGGCATTATCCCAAGTAGACTCCCTTGCATGAGTCATAAGCAGGTCCAGTCATTGGTTGACAAATACCACAATTTCTCTGCTACCTTTATCACAGCTCCTCTTGTAGGCAGGACAAATTGTAGGTTGAAGGTTTTATGACTGGGTTGGTGACCCAACTCTTCTACTGGAAGTCTTGCCTGGTTACAGGACATGGTTTGTTCAGGATCCATATCACCCTTTCCATATCCCCTTTTCAAAGGAAACTTTGGTTAGGATCACTCTCATTGACTCCTGGGAGTTTCCATGGCACTTGGTTTCTAGCTCTTCCCAGAGATATCCCTGACCTCCACAATTCCAGTTGCCTACATTTATGTTCTCACTCCAGCCTCTCACAATCAGATACTTCCTCTTCCTGTCCTCACTTCCCACCCATGTTCAGTCCCCTCTCCCTATCTACCCAAGATGTCTATTCTGTTTCCCTTTCTCACTGAGATGCATGTTGATTTCTTTGGGTCTGTTGACTGTAGCATGGTTTTTCTTTACTCTAGGGTTAATATTCACTTATAAGTGAGTATATACCATCTTTGTCTTTCTTGGTCTGGATTACTTCACTCAGAATGATCTTTACTAGCTCCATCCATTTGCCAGCAATTCTCAAGATGTCATTGCTTTTAATAGCTGAGTAATGTTCCATTATGTAAATGTACTATATTTTTCTTCATCCATTTTGGTTGAGGGCATCTTGACTATTTCTAGTTCCTGTCTATTATGAATAAAACTGTTGTGAACATAGTTGAGCAAGTTTCCTTGTCGTATAGTAATATATAGTATGGTATACACTCAGGACTGATATAGCTGGGTTTTGAGGTAGGTCTATTCCAATTTTCTAAGAAATCACTATATTGATCACCAAAGTGGCTGTACAAGTTTGAATTCCCACAAATAATGAAGAAAGAGTGTTCTCCTTATTCCAGATCCTCATCAGTATGAGCTGCCACTTGTGTTTTTTGATCTTAGCTATTCTGACAGGTGCAAGATGAAATCTCAAAGATCGATTGAATATACTACTTGAAGTTTTAGTTGAAGCAATAAGGCAACAAAAGGAGATCAAGGAGATACAAGTTGGAGAGAAAGAAGTCAAAGTATTTCTATTTACAGATGATATGATAGTACACATCATTTACAGCAAAAATTCTACCAGATAACTTCTACAAATAATAAACGCCTTCAGTGATATGGATAAATACAAAAATAACTCAAAAAATCAGTTACTCTCTTGTATACAGAAGATAAATGGACTGGGATAGAAATCAGAGAAAGAACTCCCTTCACAATAGTCTCAAACAATATAAAATATCTTTGTATCACTCTAACCAAGCAAGTAAAAGACCTGTAAAACACAAACTTCAAGTCTCTGAAGAAAGAAATTAAAGAAGATATCAGAAGATGGACAGATCTCCCATGCTCATGGTTCAGTAAGGTTAATAGAGTAAAAATGGCCATCTTATCAAAAGCAATCTACAGATAAGTTGATAACCAAGAATAGCCACCACATCTGGCTCTTCCTTTTGGAAATAAAGTATGTAAGAATTCCCATCAAAATTCTAACGCAATTCTTTCCAGACCTTGAAAGAACAATATTCAACATTTAATAGGAAAACAAAAAAAAATCCAGGATAGCTAAAACAATCCTGTAAAATAAAAGAACTTCCAGAGGTATCACCATGCCTGGTTTCAAGCTGTAACTCAGAGCAATAACAATAAAAAATATATTGGGATCTACATAAAAACAAACAGGTGAATCAATGAAATCAAATCGAAGACCCAGATGTAAATACACATATCTACAGACACCTGATTTTTGATAAAGAAACCAGAAATACACAGTTAAAAAATGAAAACAACTTCAACAAATTGTGCTGGTCTAACTGGATGTTTGCATACAGAAGAATTCAAATAGATCCATATTTATTATCCTGCACAAAACTCAAGGTTAAGTCGGTCTAAGACCTCAATATAAAACCAGATATACTGAACCTAATAGAAGACAAAGTGGAGAATACCTTTGAATTCATTGGCACAGAAGACAACTTTTTTTTAATTCTTCTTTTAAGTAACTTTTACATTTCCAATTGTGATTGAATAAAAGTTAATACAAAATTTACCATGAGAAGAATTTTTTTAGTAGACTATTCATTGATGTTAGGTACTTTCACTTTGTGGCACAACTGTCACCACTACATATATCTTACCTCTTGAAAGTTATTGATGCTGCATCTTCACATATGTGACAGATTAAAACAGAAAGGAAAAGTGACTGCTGGTTATCATTTTCTCTTTCTTGTTATCTTAAAATTTGTAGCGTAAATCACTGACAAATGGAAGGTGGTAACACAGATAAGAGAAGGTAAGAGAGTTCACGGGTTGATTTTCAATCACTATTGCTTTCCTTCCATATTAGAAATATATTCGGGTTCAACAGGAAACTGTGGTCAGTGTGGTCAGGACCCCTTTACCCCATAACATAGGCATAACATTTTGCCTTTTAGTAGCTTACAGTATTACTCATCTGCCATGAATATCATTTTCTAGATGCTATGTCATATGTGAGGAACTCAGCAAGGAATTATGAACATGAGTTTATCTCTTCCAATGCTACATTTTTTCCCTTTCAAAATACAAATTAAAAGATGAGAATTTTGTTAGTTTTTGTTTTATTTGTGCATTTTAAGAATTTCAACATAGTGACAGCAAAACACTTAAGTACAAGGCTTTCTTGCACATGCCCCAATTCCCACCTTTCCTCTAACTTGAGTGACGTAATACTCCGATGTGTGAGTGAGCCAGAATTATCCTTTGTGCACTGGAAACATCCTCACCTGGGCTAGTTTAGTAGTTAGCAAGGAACTAAGATAGACTAGAGACCAAGCCCCTCAGGCTCTACACCGGCACTCAGTCATGTTACCTTCTTACATTGAAAAGAGTCCTCAACCTGCAGCAGAACAGACTACAGGCTTGGTCCTCTGTGTAAGTTTTCTGGAAAACTCTAGACACCACAAAAATCCAGTCAGATACAGTGCTGCTAAAATGATAGTGCCAAGGTTGACAGAGTCAGGCTGATAAGAGTCTGGAAAAAATGATTCTTTGAAATCTCCCTGTTGGGAACCAGATTGTAAGATTTGGATATTGTGCAGAAGAAAAACCAGATGGATAAAATAGACCTCTCCAAGTTCAAAACATAAAAACAAAAACTCTAGGTCTAGCAAGCCTGATGAAGAGTCAGTCCAGAAATACATATTATACATGCATCAGCTAAAGAACCATGTGCAGCAGATGTCTCTCATTAAGACAAAAGTATTTAATATATCTGAGTTAAGAGGAAGAAGGACATGGCTCAGTCAGTAAAGTGCTTACCATATACTCATCGGAACTTGAGTTTAATCTTTAAAAGTGACACACAAAGTTGGTTTCAGCAGCATGCATCCTTAGTTCCAGCTCTAGAACATAGATGCAGGTGGATCCCTAAGACTTACTAAATATAGATTCTAGCCAAACTGATGAGCTAGATTAAGTAAGATAGGCTACATAAAACAATAATAGTAATAATAATAATAATAATGATGATGATAATAATAATAATGTAGACAAATGAAGAAGACAACTACTGTCAACCTCCATATCCCACATGGATACACACATATATACATACCTACCTGTGCCTTCATCCATATTGCCACACAAATAAGTACATAATACATACAAAAAGCTTTTTAAAGGGTACATGCATGTTTGGGTTTTTGCAGGAGTGGAGGGCATCTTCATAGATTTCAGTCCTTGTTGATTAACATTCTCAGTTTCAGCCATGAGGAAGAACCTCATAATGGTGAACATAGGATAGAGCAAAGCTTCTCACTTCATGAATGCTAGAAAAAAGAGAGAAGAAGAATGAGCAGAGTCTCAAACATTCTTCAAAGAAACATCCCCAATGACATATGTTCTCCATGTAGTCCCTACTTTCATTAAGTTTTCACTGCCTCCTGCATGGCCTTCAGCTGGGGACTAAGACTTCTGAAGATGAGTCTTTGGCTCAGGGAACATTACAGAAGCAGGAAAGAAAACAACTCTAATGTCCGGAAGAGGAATATCTGGAAGAGGAAGGAAGGTATGCTGATGGAATGCTGATTTCTGTGCATGGCATGACTTGAATTTACACAACTGTGATTATCTACTCAGGACCTTCATTATTGTAAGTCTATCAAAATCTTGCCATGTTAGTGAAAAAGGTTTGTGGGGTTCTATCACTTCTGAAGGTTATATACATTATTAATGGTTCATGGTGTAGGACAGACACTATTTGGTCATGTAGTCACTGGTTAGGTTTCCATTCTCCTCTAAACACACATGCAACTATATTCTTGTAAACAACCTTAATAAAATTCATTGACTCATCATGGTAGGGGGGCAATAAAGAGTAGAAGGGTGGTAATATATAATAGAATGATAAAATATAGCATTGTGCATATGAAAATATATCTTAATCCTTTATTATGTCTAATTAATATACATCAATAAAAACATTGAAAAGGATAAGGTTTGGGGAGACGAGAAAGAGTTAAACCATTATCATCATGTTTAGAGTAAGTTCTCTCACTCTGCTAAGTCGTCTCTTCATGCCATCATTACCTACTTAAATCAGAGGCCTTGTCCTACTACCCATTGATTAAATAACAAAATGACTCATGGATACAATTAGTTAATACAGGTACAAACCCGTAGTTCTATTGGTTTGGATGAATTTTAAAAACATTAAAATAAATAGGTATGAAACTACTATGGGGAAGATGACATTGGAATTAGATAACATAATTCCTTATTCATATACTCTTTAGCTAATTTCCTCATCAATATTCCTGCTTAAATCATTAGCAATCAACTACTACTTGACCAAACTTTACTTTCTGCCACCAAAGTTGAATAGAATACACCCTTTTAAATTTGGCTATTTTGATTATCTGTTAGTTTTGAAACAGCTTTTCTGCAAAAGTTGTTACCTGCATTAAATTTAAAGCCATTTCAGAAGCATTCCTTTGATATTAGAGTGCATGCTAACCAATGAAAGAAATCGTCTCCCTAACTGAATTCTTTCATCATTTTGACATGTTGAAGTGAATGGAGCACAAACATAACCAACAGAAAACCCTTGTGACTATTGTTTGCTAAGGCAGAGAAAAAAATTATAGTGACCTCAATACTTATTCTGTTTTGCCTTTTCTTCCTCCTCATACTTTCCTAAGTAAAACTGATATCCTTTTTTGTTTTTATTCTCTGAATAAATACAATGACAATTAATGTCACAATGTAATAATATTAAACTCCTACAGTAGTAAATAACCATGAAAAATGCTGACATGGAGACCTGTCTTCCAAAGAAAAATTATCTGCCTGTATTGAGGTGAACTGTTCTTGTGGAGAGTCTGATGAGGGCTGAGCATTCAGTATGAACTCCTCAGCTGCTCCACAGCTGCATTATACACCACCTTCTTTCCAAAACTACTAACACAGCGCCTAAAAATATAGCAGGAAGAGCACACTTTAGCTTTCCAGTTTTACTGGATGTGCTAGCCTTTTCCAGTGTTTGACTCTAACAATGTCATATTGGATGTGAAGGTTTGAGAGGAGAAATAAGAGTATGAGCCCTGTTGCTGCTGTTACTGGGAACATAAGCATGACACAGGGTTAGGGCTTCAGATTTTAAAAAGGCAAAAGACAAGATTATAGAAGTAAAATATGCATATTTTCTATCTAAACCTCACAAGCAAACAAATACATTTGAACCAGCATGTCTTGAGATTGCCAGAAGAAAAACTGTATCTGCTGTCTTGCTCTGCCCCATTGGCTACAGACTTAGTGAGAAGCTTTTGTCTCTCAGTCTGTTTATATTCACACAATTATAAACAACATGATCTCCCTAAGGCATCCTGAAAAGAATAAACAGAAACTTCCAAAGTGAAGAATACTAAAAGTCAATGAACTACATTAATACAGTACGAAACAAAGTTGCTGCATGCTAATTGGTGGTATAAGGTAGAGGTTCACTGAAATTTCTTAACTGGAGAATTTTTATACTACAAGGATATATTTATCCTCTCCTGATCACTAAGCTTAATGAATGAACAAAGGCAGTATTATAAAAAAAAATAGATTCCTATGAAAAGAGACCTAGCCGTTCACCAAATAAAATGTGTTGATAAGCACTCACTAACAACATCTGCTAATGCTGAATGATGTACTACAAAATGTGTCTTTAAAGACCCTCCCTTTGAAACATAGATTCTGAATGCTAAAGCAAAGCTAAAATGGAGGCTACCGTATAGATGTGCTCCCAGAGCGTAAGTTGGTCCTAAAATTTGTTACAAATACATGATTGAAGATTTCTACTGGTATGTTTAGTGTATCTCTTTCACTGTAATGACCTGTTTCCTCCCTCTTTTCTATGGATATTTAGATACTGAGACCCAAATTTATAGCACTCTCTGATACACAGGAGTTTTCTGATACCATAAACTTATAATAAACTCTTACTATAGATAAAATTGCTTCCAATACTTAAGTTTTTTGGTCCATATTTTTAGTTATTTTAATTTTGAGCTTGTTATTAATATTTTAGATCTGAATATGTATGAATAATTTTTGAAGTATTAAAGATTGTAAACAAATATTTATTATGTTAATGGTTCAAATTAGTCAACTTATAATCATCCAATCACCAACTGAACATCATTTCTGTCATACAGGTTTACACTTTTCAGGTTTATATTTTTTTAATTTATATACTAAATATACTGTGTAGCTTTAATATTTAATATTAGACATTACTATTATCAGAAGATTATATCGGCAAGTAGTTAAAAGAAACAGGCACTTCTCAGTAAGGAACATATAGAAAAAGTACATTTACAAAACCTAGTTTAAGGGGATAAGCTGAGTAATGACTTTCCTTAGTGTGTCCTGTCAACACTAGCAGCCTGGGCCCAGGTTTTTTTTAAAGCTTCAAGAATGAATAGCTAGCATAGAAATCAAGAATGGCTTAAGGTCTTAGGTTCAACTTGTGCTTCATATTTCCTCCAATAAAAGTGTTTTTCAAAATGTAATCTTCAGTGCCAAGAAATCAATTAACTTAAAAAATTGCTAACCCTACCAATAACCAGTAATATGAATAGATTCTTATTGCATGGTGCCTGAACAAATTAAAGGAGCAATCCGAACAAGGTTTCTCTGAAATGGGAGATAAAAACAAAAATGAGGGCAAGCCGTCTGAGTAGCCACACAAAGCTTCCAAATAGACCAGAAGATGCAATTTTTTTCTTCAAAGATGTAGAAATCTATAAAAATTCCCTGACAGTACCACTTCAGTGCATGAAGTCACTATACATAAGAAGCCTGTCTGTAAGGCAAGGGCTATGTAATCGTGTGATAAGAATAAAGTTTACATAGGGGATTCAGACATAAATATTGGTGTTCAATTGTAGAATAGGTGAAAGCTTGTCATTTAAAGGCCACATATGGAGGTGCTACAAACAGAGAAATTGCCGTTTCTACATTAATCTGGATGCTATGTAAATCTAGGCCAGGATGGACTCAGGAAGATGTAATTACTTTATTGTATTTGTGGTATGTATTTTTTGGCCCTTTGTTGTGATTCTGAGAAGTAGATAAAGACCTATAGCTGTGACAGAAGGTTTGTTTATAATGAAGTCACATCCAATATGAAATATGATCAAGTTTCTATGAAACACCCTTTAAAAACTCTTTGAGAAATGTTTAAAATAGGGAAAAACAGACCTGTTTTTGTTTTACACCAAACCCCCATTTTGCTTTGAGAGACAGGTTTTCAAATTGCCCAGAGTGGTCTTGAACTCTAGATCCTCCTGCCTCTTTCTCCCATGTGCTAAGATTACAGAAGTGCACCACTACTCCTAACTTAGCATATTCCTCTTGGGTAACAGTTTTCACTGGCATTTCTTGAGCATTTCAAGGTGTGTTCTCTTGCACATCAAAATTTATCATTGTGGGTAAGATCTGAGGTGCTTCTGGTCACAGTATAAATCGCTTCCTACTCTTTTTGTCATCCATCTGTAAATTTTCATTTTTATTCTGAATATTTGTTAGTTTCAAGAGTATGGTAAGTGTGTGCTTTTATCCCTGGTACATGAGTATGTACTTCAACTTTTAATATATAAGCTTTCTTTGCTTCCAAATACATCTGCAGTAATCATCACTTTTTTGTTCTCTAGCTCCCTTACCCCTTTCCTTGATAAACTGTATTTAATGTACCCTGCTACTGTTGTTTTATCTTCCTTGCTCTTCGATTTTTCCTTAATAGTTCCTATCTCACTATCTACCTATGCTGCCTCTTATGCATAACCATTTCCTGATGCCTTGAATTTGCTATTTAACTATGGTCACGTTAGATTAGCCAGAATAGTAAGTTTCCACTTCAAGCATGTATTTTCATTTCCAAGACTTATTAGTAAATTTTCATATCATTTTTTTCTGCTTCCACTTGTTCCTTTTTGGATACTTTTTGCCCTGCTAGACTCCTTAAATTAATATTTAAATATTTCAAGGTATGTTTTAAATTATTTTTATTTTCTTTTAACAAATGATTTCCTCAGTTTTAGTACCAATGTTCCTCAGATCCACTTACATGGTTTTTTGTGGGTTTGTCTTTCTTTCTGAGATAGGGACTTAGTAACTCAGGCTGGCCTTGAACTTGAGTTATTCCCATTTCAGAATTCTAGGAATTAATATGACAAGACTGTGATGTCATACCATGGCATATGCTTATAGAGATGGATTAGAAGACATGCCTTAAGCAAGCTTTTGTTGCTGCTGCTACTATAGTTGTCTTCTTTTGACTAGGACTTCTGAAGTTCCCTTAGCCTGCACTCCTATATCATACAGAAGTAGACTATGCCTAACAGTGATTATTCATGCTTTTAAACTCAGGAATCTTTATCCCAGAAACAGAGGTCAAACCACATAAGTAATAATAGTAGTGGTCACATGGCTCAACACCATACACAGCAGACGAAATAGGCTTGACATGCTCTTAGATACATTTGAGAAACCGCTTTTGTACCATGTACTCACTCTCTGCAGTCATCTCCATTCCAAGCTCAGAGTACCCCTTTCCTTGATATGGTCTGTTATTCTTCCCTTTCTACTCTATAGAAAATTTCTTGTTGAACACCAATTCCTGTTGGTGGTAGATTTTTTTCAATACTTCTTTCTTTCTTACCTCAAATATCTACTTTATTTTATTTCAATCCACTATCAGTGTCTGAGAGGTATTCACTCTATGAAGCAATCCTGTAAAAAAAGTTACAGAGATCACAGTGAATCTAGAGATGTAATTGAACTGGAGAAAATATGGACTCTGGATTAAAACACATAAAAAGCACAGTATTTTTCCAGTGGAGTACTTCTGTGATCAGTTAAATTTATTTATATATATATATACATATACCTATATATATGTATATATATATGAGTGTGTGTGTATACATATGTATACATATACATAGATATGTGTATATATATAGTTTTTACTGACAAATTACAGTATAAAATTAGTATATTTAATATGCTAACATTTACTAATACTGGAGATTTGGTGGTTCTAAATTTATTATTACTCTTCAGAATGTCTACATATTTTTTTAGTGACACATACGCTCATAGGCTGCAATGATACTTCCTTCTAGCCTTGCAACTTAGGTAGGCAGATTATGAATGCTTTATAATGAATAAAACTCATAACTTTGCAAGGCCCTTGCTTTCTTCTTCATTGAAATAAGATGTTATAGCCCACATTTTACTCAGAAACGCTATTTATACTTAACACCAGGTCACTATAGAGACAATCCACACAAAATGCAATCATGTCCTTAGAAAGAAAAATATTACTAATAACCCAAATATCCCAATTTCATTCTAAAAATATTATACTTTAATTCTTAGTAAGCAACAAAGAAATCATGCATTTGACTTAGGAGTTGACATGCTTAGAGAAGTAAACATTAACACTAATTTACATGAATGAGACATTGAAAGAGTTAAATGTCATTCGTTTTAAGGAAAATCCTTTAAACCACGATGTGACACATCCCAGAAAGTCTAAATTGGGTAAGACAGAGACTAACAAGTGCTAAATATGAAGTACAATTCTCATTTTGGCTACATGAGGTATAAATTTCTTATCCTCTAGAAGGAACAAATTTGTCAACATCTTCTAAATGTTAGCATAAACATAACATCCTTCATGATCTGGAAATTCTGCTCTTTGGTTATACCCAACCAAAATGTTCACATATATTTACCAAAATACATCTACTAAAATATTCTGTGAACATGGTATTCATAATAGCTTCAAACCAGCTGGTATTCAACCATCAAAAACGGAATGGCTAAATAAATCACAACATAGTCACACAGTGCAAAATAATATCACAATGTAAATGAGCAACATCAAACTGGAAATGACACAGGATATCGCATGGGTAAAGTGGGACAATGCCTTAGAATTCCATTTTATTATGATTTCCAAAGGTGACCTCCACTGAAAAGTAAGTGACTAATGATTGAATGATGATACAAAGCTGACTTTCCTATTGCTATGGATTTTTCACAGTCTAGGCATTTGTTATAGATAAAATAATGTCACAAATTGGTATTAAGTCCTCAGATGGTGGTAAAATTTTGGGAAATTCTAGAAAGTAGGATATAGGACCTAACTAGAGGAAGTCAAGAGGTAAACCTCTTGAGATATCTTGTCTCTGTGCTCATTTCTTGTCTTCCTTCTTTCTGTCCATCATAGAAATGAAAAAGGATGTTGGCTAGAAATTCCTGCATCCAGGATGTACTGCACTTGCTCTGTTCAAGAGTATGGAGTTAAACAACCCTCTGAAATAATTAAAGAAAGTTCAATACTTCCTTCCTTATGCTGATTTTATCAGAAATTGTTAGTAAAGAAATCCTGACATTAACAATACAGAACTGATGACATAGATGTAATTACTCTGAGAAATTCAAGCCATATATTTATGAACTATGTCAGAAATTGCATTTTTACACAGCAATGAAAATTTTATGTGATCTATATAAATACTAGATGTGCACAGTGCTTTACTTGTTTAGTTGTTTTTCAGATCTACTCCTAAACTCTAAGGGATTCATGGAGTATACCCCATAGCTAGTTCTTGCTTCCAATTAATTATAAATCTGATTTGGTTTTGTACTCTCAGAGGCAACAGGGTTATTTTGGTTTTTGTTTTTCAAATTTACAGCTACAGAATAAGAATAGTACTACTTTCGAATGTCAGTCAAATGTATACCTGTAAAATTAATCAAATAGACTTGGAAAGAGACAACCATAACCACATCCCAGAGAATTCTAACGCATGAAAGAGCATTTCTGTCAAAGTCTCCTTTGCTGTCTTTCTAGATTTTGATTGTGAGCCTTATCATAGTTTTTTCTGTAGGTCTGAACCTGTCAGGTTTTAACACCAAGCTCAGGTAGAGAAGCAGAAGGAACCTTGTGATATCATCCACCAGCCCATTTGTACCAATGCATTGAATTGTGCCTCACTCACAATTAGCCTTTCAGCATTCATGGTTTCCAGTTTAAGTCTACCAACTTCCATAGCAACTCAAACTCTCTCATGAATGTCTGTCAGGTGCTTGTTCCATCACTTAGGATTATGCATTCTGATGAAAATGTGGAGTGAACATTTTCTGCTAAATGGTGGATTTCTTTGGTTTTATACAAACATAAATTCTAAGGCCTGAATCATTGCATTTTACCCACAAACTCTCAAATTTTAACCTAATTTGTACAATATTCTCAAGCATTCTATTACTAGAATTTTATTTTCTACAAGTCTATCTTAAGAGTTAACAAACCATCAATGAAATTATCCTGCAATGAACTGTCAGCCAATCACCTTAAGGCTAGTATGTATTATGTGAATTCACATGAGTTTACTCAATAATACAGTCTTACCCTATGAAGTCTTTAACACACACACACACACACGGTCTATGAGCATCTGTACTTGTATTATCATAAGTCCACTCAAAAATTGTGATCACTTCTGACATTTTGATTGATTTATTTATTATTTAACATGTGCCTGTTGAATAAGGTGAAAGTTTATTGAACAGTGAGTTTCATCACAGCCAACACCTTATTCAGTTTAGTAGTAAAATGAGTATTTAAAATTCTTCAAATAGTTTAAACCTGAAGTTAGAGAACATATCTTCACACTTGCACATTGTTGCTTATGGTATTCCTTAATTTCCACAACATTCAAAGAACAAACCATTTATGCTTCATTATGTAATAGAGAGATCAGAGCAAAGTTGATAAAGATATACATGAATACTACTTGTAGCTTCGACTTGATTGTCTCCAAACTGTTAGAATATAGGTCTTAACATATAAACCCTTTAAAGGTAAAATTTACCTGACTCTGGTTTGACCTGGAGCTCTGATGTTCCTGCCTGAGTTCTTGAGATTCCCTTTTGTGAGACACACCATTTGAGTTGACCTTAGTTCCCTTCCAACACTTGAACATATACCTTTATGTTGTTTTTGTTTGTTTCACTAAGACCAGTATTTTGGGAACAGGTTCTTCATTGATCACTTTGAACTGAGAGAAGCACCTCTCAGCACAGCCTGTCACCTCATATGGAACCCCTCACAGATCACAGCCTAAGGAAGTCCAGGGAAGAACAGCTACAGGCTGTCTGCCAATACAATACCTGCCCTGCATGGGATCTTCATTCATGACATATTTTAAATATTTCATAAAAGGATATTTGAATTAAATATGAATAAAGGATATTTGAATTTTTGAGAAACAACTTTTTTATGGAAAAGGCATTGAAGACCCTTAGCTGAATGCATTTTGCCTCAAATATTTTATTTTAAGCCAAGATCTACCTACTTTAAAGTGATCCCAGGTTCTACAAGTCTGGGTATTGAAAGTCCTCTGTATTGGGGCTCTACTTTATACCTCAGATATATAGACGCTGGGCATTTATTCATTATAATACAATATCTGCCTGATGTTAGATGTCAGATGAACTTTTATCCCTGGTCTTATATAGATCCCCGGCTAACATCAAAACATCTTTCTTGGAAGGTCTTGTGCGGGCTGGGAAGTTATGCTCTGAAGTCCAAATCCCTGTATCTGCTGACACGGTATTTGATTATGAGCATCGTCACATTAGATCCCTATAGTACAGATAGAAACTTTTAGAAAACATGAAAATGTACTGAAACCCATAGGTAAATGCTCATGAATTTAACTCAGTAGACTCCTTAACCCAAAAGCATAGTCAAATTTTGTCTCACATAAGAGTTAATCAATGGATTAATGCATATATAAAGAAATTCTGCTTTTTCTCTCTCATCTCTTGTTTCTTACTGATCACACAGCAGTCAGTAAATATACTCACGTTAAGTACTAAACGACTAACTTCTTAGGCTTCTTACTCATTATTTTTATGTTATTCCCTCTTTGGAATTCTGCCTCATATACCAGGACTATGCAGCATATTAATTTTTCTAGGAGGTAGGAGCTAAAATTGGCCTATTCAGCTTCCCCCTGTGAACTGACGGTGCCAGTATCTGACAGCTCATGTGCCCTATTCTCCCTAGTACTATCTTGCATCACTATAGTTACCCAGATTTTCTATCATGCCTTGGCTCATCTTATGTCTCTGTAGCCATTTATTGCTACTTCATAAATACAGCTGCTTAATAGTAACCAAGACAGGTATGCTTTAAAAAGAAACATAAGAAGTAAAGATAATACAAAACCCTATCCCCTTGAATGATTTTCAAATTAACAAATTACTTATATCCTCTTGTTCTAACTTTTCTTTCACACAGCCAGTGAATGAAATTTATTCTAAGGTTATCTTTCAGCTCTTATCTATGCACAATTATCTCTACCTGATTATTACAATTTTACTAGCCATAATTGTGCTAATTACCTTCTCAACAGCATCTTCTTCTCATCATTGATTTAGGTATTCAGCAAGTAGTTTGTGAACTAAGAAACTGCTTGATTGAAATTTCAAATCTTATAATAGGAAACTGTAGCTGTCTTTGGGAAAAATAAAACCCAACTATGATAGATCTGAGAAAGGTATTCTTTTTTTTTTTTTTTTTTGTTTTTCGAGACAGGGTTTCTCTGTGTAGCCTTGGCTGTCCTGGAACTCACTTTGTAGACCAGGCTGGCCTCGAACTCAGAAATCCTCCTGCCTCTGCCTCCCAAGTGCTGGGATTAAAGGCGTGCGCCACCACCGCCCGGCGAGAAAGGTATTCTTAACTATAAAATGAAAGATGTCTGTTGCTGGAAGCTCCACCTTAGAATGCATCAGTTTCTGCCTGTCATGCTCCACCTTAGAATGCATCAGTTTCTGCCTGTCATGAGAATTCACATTGGTATTTAGTCACATACTGTACCTACTAGGTTCCAGTAGACATGAGTATGGGGTCACAGGAATAGCACTCTCTTTATTTTCCTCTCTTCACCTAATAGATTGGGATGGGCCAAAGGGCATGGAGATCCAAGAAAGTTGACAGAGACTAAACCACAATTCGATTCCAATACTGAAATGTCCAGGAACTCTCTTTCTCCTGGTGGAATTGTCCCAGCAGGATCTTGGGCCTAGGAACTAATACTTTGAAGTGCAAATTGGATCTTAACTTTCAATATGGAGCCTGTCACTCAAGACACTGTTGGTAGCCTTTAGGTGACTGAACTAATCTCATGCCAAGATAGAAGAATAAATTTCAAAGTAATTTGTAGAGTAAAATGTGAAGTATAACTTTCCGGGAATCAGAATGATGTCCTTTATTAATTTGCCACATGGGCTCAGAATATGAAGTAAAATTCCTCAATACACTCCTTACTTTGAGCTCTGCCTTTGCAAGACCCAGAATAATTTCCAGTGCAAAGTCAGTGATAAAGCTAATATACATATATTTTGCAGTTTGGAGCATCATAGATAGGCTTTCCAATTATTTTTTAGTTTCAATTAGATTGGTAAATTTCCCTGTAGCTCATCTCAGTCTAATCATATAATTACATTCCATTTAAGTGAAAATGACTAGCTAAAAATGTTTGCATGGGAAAAATATGCATCAGATGATGAAAGTTTTCTCCAATCCTCTTTCTTAATATTCCAAACAAGATTTCCAGTGTTATTATTCTCTGGATCACAGATCATGAACCAAAGATTATACCAGAATATTGAGCTGGAGTAATCAAAATGCAAGTAAAAATAGTCTGTAACTTTCAGAGTTGTGCTTAGTGTTTAGAAAGCTAAACATTACACTCAGTTTCCAGCCTTAAACATTGCTGGTCTTTGTGCCTGTGAAATGTAAGAGTGACTTAACCTCTGTCAAAGATGGCTGACAAATGCTTGGTTTCCATCATGACATTGTTAGTGTGGACTTTCCTTCTCCAGAGCCACTGGCATATGAAAGTAGTAGTCCCCATGTCCTCTTACAGCTACAGTGCTACATATAAGACACGTTGCACCAATTACTTATATTCATAAAAATAGAAAAAGAACAAGGACAACGGTATTGATCCCTTCAACAAGGTACATGCAGAGAATGTGGTTTTATTTTCCGCTGCAGTGAAACTCCAGTATTTAGCCCCATTTAATGAGGTCAAATAGCCACTGTAGGAGGTCTGACAAGACAATACCTGCAAAACTCAATCACTAACCTTATTCCTGTCATGAGGGAGTTGCTTTACTGGTGGCTGATGATATTACTGTCCCAGCTGATAGAGAGTAGCTATGGCTTTAATACCTCATTTTTCTTTAAAGCGATTCTAGTGGAACAGTTAGGTCATTGTTGTGGTACCATTCCTCTAAGACTACCCTAGAAAGTGGTTCTAAAATCTAACTAAGAGTTCTGTGGGTTTTTTTTTTTTTGGCTCATCCATGTATCAAATTTCTGACTTTATTATTCAGGAAAAAAAATTGCACAAAGTAAAAATATACCTTAAATATAAAATTTGATGAGCTTTGACCTATTTATCAACTTAGTCATCATAAAACCACCAAAATTTAAGACCATTCCTGTGAATCATTTTAAATGGTGCTTCTCTGACTGATGTATTTAATTTTAATTTTAACATACTGGTAAAGAATGGTATTGTACATCTTTAACGTGTCTTTTTTCCATTGTTGTCTTTTCCTTTAAAAATGCTGTCTTTTTTTAATTGGCTTGTCATTGTCTGTTTTATGATGAGGAATGACTAACATCTGAAATGTATCAATTTTATGTGTCCACTCCGGTAACTCTAACCAAGTATGTGCTGTGAAGCCACCACTTGACTGAAGATTTAGACATTTCTCATCTTCACAGAAGCTTCCCCTCTCCCACCAAATCCATACTCAACACAAAGCAACTGCATTTCTATATCTAAACAACTGATTCTTTGGATTTCATAAATAGGGAATATAAAAGACCATACCTTTTTCTGTGCCTGGATTTTCTCACAGGATGAATCAGCGATGAAGTTCATTCATGCTTAATCCTTTAAAAAAAAGGAGTCTTACTCCTTTGCCTAATCAACTATAAATAACATTGCTTTGTTTCAAGTCATAAGGTATTATAAGCAAAGCTTCTATAAGTGTCCTTATAAAAATCTTTGTAGACATGCTCATATCTTTCTTGAGTCAAAACCTAGGAAGATATAGGAGCACACATTACATGGATTCATTTCCATAAATAATTACATGTATTTTATTTTTATATTCAGATTATATTATAATAAGTGGTTATATGATTTTCCAAAGCACATGAAGTATTCTTCACTTTTGTCATGTATGTTGGAGGGGGACATTTCTCTCAGTGGGCAGAATCACTTATTGTTGCCATGTCACTTCTTCCTTACATGGTGAACTAATTGTCCCTATAGGTTCAACAGAGATGTATTTGTCTCTGCTTTTTAGCATCCCACATTTGGTTTGTAGTAGAAGTATCTGTTTTACCTGTCAGTTTTGTTGTTGCTGGTTTTGTTTGTTTGGTTGGCTTTTGGTTGTTTTGTTCTGTTTTGGTTGGTTGGTTGGTTGGTTGGTTGGTTGGTTGGTATGGCGTGGTGGAGTGTTTTGTGGTGTGTTGTGGTGTGGTGTAGTTTAGATTGATTAAGAGATTTATAACAAGGTCTTTATAACATACCCTAACCTGGTGTGAAACTCTCTTGATAGGGATGGATAGGCCTCAAGACCTCCGATTCCCAAGATATGGGACTATAAGCATACACCTTCATGTCAGGCTAGTTTGCCAATTTTTAAATTGAATCTTAAGATTTTTCTTACTGACTTAGTCATTCTTATATTTATTTTCAGATCTACATGCTGAAGATTCATTTTCCTGTAGTTTTCTGTTGATCTTACAATGTTGATTTGAGCAGGAATTGTTTATCAAAGTCTAATTTTGCTTACTTTCTAAGTTGCGTCTGTGTTCTGACCCAAAAGTTATTTCCTGATCCAGAATCTTGAAGGTATTCTTTGTATATTTTTGAAATACTTTATTGTTTGAGACTTCAGTTGGTATCCATGATAAATCTCAAATTGATTTTTACAGATTGAATCAGATTGATATCAAAGCCAACTCTTTAGCACATTCATCTATTTGCTTCAAGACCATGTACAATTTTTAAAATCACTTGCCAAGAATTCAGTTGCTCTTTTGTGAGAGAGTCAACTTCTGAACCATCTCTTTTGTTAGTCTCTTACATTTATCTTTCCACTATGCCAACAGCACACTATTTTGACAACTACAGCTTTCAAAGAAATGATGAAATAAGGTAGTGAAGGTCCTCTAAAATTGTTCTTTCCTAAGAAAACCGGTTATTCAGCATTGGCTTTTTTTCATGTATGTTTTTATAATGGGATCTATTCAAAGAGCTCATTTGAATTTGGTGAATTACACTGAATCTTGAGATGGATTTTCATCTCTTCTTTAAATGCATCCTACATACCCATCTGGCACTAGTTCCCTTTATTCTAGATAGCTTTACTTTTAGCTTTCCTGGTAATGTATGTCTGTGTCGTTTTCTCAAAGTGTTACATTTTAAATGTCTTCATTCATTTTCTTTTTTTTTTATTTTCTAAGTTTTTTTATTTACATTCCAAATGATTTTCCCTTTCCCATTTCCTCCCTCCCCGAAGGTCCCATAAGCCCCCTTCCCTCCCTTCACTCACTTTCATGTGGAGTGTTCTTCCTCTGGAGGAAAAATTCTGTGATGGCAGCCTATTTTTCTCTCAGTAAACTTGATCTCCGTAAACAAAATCAAAAAAGATATTGCTCCAACATTATTTCAGCTGAGTCATCAGTACTTAGTTTGCTGTTCTCAATTGTACTACATGACTCTTTTTGCTTGTATACTATGCATCTTATGACACATCACTATAAAAGGTCTTTCTAGTTACTCTTCCATATTTCAAACAACATTTTGGGAATATAAGTTGAGATCTCTACCACTTTAGGGAGCTTAGGAATATTGTAATTTAGGAACTTTTCAAATATTTCTTTGCTCTATTAGTTCTCTCCAATCTACTGCTGGAAATGTACTCTAGACTAGTAGTTATCAATTGTGGATAATTTTATTCTCCAGCCACCAACCAATCATGGCTAGAAACATTTTCACTTGTCAAAATGAGAAGTTGCTCCTGACACTTAAGAGTGTAGAGACCAGGGATACATCTACATCCAGCAGTGTACAGACTCCCTCCATAAGCAAATCATCATAGGAGGCATCGTTTCTACTCTGTCAAAGCTTAGATGCCAGATATTTTTCCATGGTTCCCACCAGGACTTTTTTATTTTTATTTCACTTACCTGCATTTGTTCTGATACTTTCTATATTCATCCTCAATTTTATTAATATTTTCACATGTAATATTGAGTTATTAAACTAAAAAGTAATATTTTTGTTTATTATATGTACATCCTTAGATATGTGTGATATTTTACCATGTCTTTACATGTCATCTTTGTGTATTTGTCCATTAGAAAGAATAACAATGTTATTATATTTACAATAAAGTCTCTTCTCTATACTTCCAATATGTAAGCCATCTCTATACCGAGTCCACAGACTTTGACTAGAGCACACATCTTTTTCTATGATTGCACAATAAAAATATTATGTAACATAACAATAGAGTGAAACAATTAATATTAACCCTTCACCTAAAAAGATTAGCAATATTAGGTTGCCAGCATAGGGCTGAGTGAGCTGTTCTATAGGCAAGTTAAGGGTTTTTTTTATTAGATATATTCTTTATTTATATTTCAAATGATTTCCCCCTTATTGGATCCCCCCTCCCCAAAAGTCCCATATGCCCTCTTCCCTCTTCCTGCTCCCCAACCAACCCACTCCCACCTCCACTTCCTGGTATTCCCATATACTGCCTCATTGAGCCCTTCTAGGACCAGGGGCCTCTCCTTCCTTCGTCTTGGGCATCATTTGATATGTGAATTATTTCTTGGGTATTCCAAGCATCTGGGCTAATATCTGCTTATCAGTGAGTGCATATCACATGTGATCGTTTGTGAATGGGTCACCTCACTCAGGATGACATTCTCCAGTTCTACCCACTTGCCTAAGAATTTCATGAATTTATAGTTTTTAGTAGCTGAGTAGTATTCCATTGTAAAAAAAATACCACATTTTCTGTATCCATTCCTCCATTGAGGGATGTCTGGGTTCTTTCCAGCTTCTGGCTATTATAAATAAGGCTGCTATGAACATAGTGGAGCATTTGTCCTTATGGCATGCTGGAGAATCCTCTGGGTATATGCCCAGAAGTGGTATAGCTGGGTCCTCCAGTAGTATTATGCCAAGTTTTATGAGGAACTGCCAAACTGATTTCCAGAGTGGTTATAACAGCTTGCAATCCCACCAACAATGGAGGAGTATTTCTCTTTCTCCACATCTTTGCCAGAATCTGAAAAAAAAAAAAAACAAACACATAAGCTATTTGTGTTCTGTCCAGAATCCGAGATTTTGTATGAGGTGGAATCTCATGATTGGTTTGATTTGCATTTTCCTGATGACTAAGGATGTTGAACACTTCTTTGGGTGCTTCTCAGCCATTCTGTATTCCTCGGTTGGGAATTCTTTGCTTTGCTCTGTACCCCATTTTTAATAGGATTATTTGTTTCTCTGGAGTCTAACTTGTTGAGTTCTTTGTATATATTAGATATTAGCCCTCGATCAGATGGAGGATTGGTAAAGATCTTTTCACAATCTGTTGGTTACCATTTGTCTTATTGACAGTATCCTTTGCCTTACATAAGCTTTGCAATTTTATGAGGTCCCAGTTGTCAATTCTTGATCTTAGAGCATAAGCTACTTGTGTTCTGTTCATAAAATTTTCCCCTATGCCCATGTGCTTGAGGTGCTTTCCCACTTTCATTACTATTAGTTTCAGTGTACCTGGTTTTATGTGGAGATCCTTTATCCACTAGGACTTGAACTTTGTACAAGGAGATAAAAATGCACCCATTTGCATTCTTCTACATGTTAACTTCCAGTTGAACCAGCACCATTTAAAGAAAATGTTGTCTCTTTTCCACTGGATGGTTTTAGTTCCTTTGTCAAAGATCAAGTAGCCAAAGGCGTGTGGGTTCATCTCTGGCTCTTCAATTCTATTCCATTGATATACCTGCCTGTCTCTGTATCAATACCATGTAGTTTTTATCACAATTGTTCTGTAGTACAGCTTGTCATCAGGGATGATGATTCTGCAAGAAGTTCTTTTATTGTTTAGAATGAGATACTACTGTTTGGAATAATGTGAAATGAGCCAATTCCTTTTATTAAGGCAGGTGAAATATGGTCTATTGGAATTTTGGATTTACCAATTAAGACTTTCAAATAAACTGCTAGCTTTTTGAATAAACTTACAGATCCTTACTGGTTTACAATGTGGCAAATAATAGTTTTTATATTGATTACAATGTGTTTTGCTTTCTCCCCACTACTCTCTGGAACTGGGAGTTCTTTCAACAGCCTAGCTGCTCAGTATATATTCAATAGAGGAGTAAGACAGAATATGTTTGATAAATCACGTGAAGAAAGTTCTCTCTTGTTCACATTGGGAAATATGGCATCATCTGTGAGTTTGTTGGTACCATCACTTATTAGACTGAGGACATTTTCCTCTGCCTCCAGTTGGCTGAGGTAATCACTTTGGTAAAATATATTACCTGATTTTTAAACATGGGATTACTCATTTGCTTTATTCTACTAATAGACACTTTTAAATTGATTTTCTGAATTTTTTTATCTTAAACCTACCTAGTGAAAATGTCTCACTTTATTTTTTAATCTAAAGCTGTGTTAGATTTTATACACATAGTTTTGTTTTTATCATCATAGAGAAAAGATGCAGAAAAATCCCTGCACTTTAAAAAGTTATTATGTTTGCTCTGGTAACCTATAATTTCTGTTTTCTTAATTATTACCTTTCCAAAAATGTGAAATCATGCTGTTTATAATATTTAATATCATGATCTTTCCTTAATCCTATTACATTTGTGGTTTGTCTTTGCTGTTGTGCAGGTCATCTGTTCATTTCATTACTTAGTATTCCATTAGACTGATTTATCAATGACAAATTAATCTTGTATTTGGTAATGATTTGGTATAAATTTGCTGAGTCTTAAGCAAATTGCTAGGTATGTTTGTTACATTTTCTGCTAACCAATATCATAATTCTATTTATGAAGCATATTTTGATACATATTTCTTCTCTTACAACAGCAATATCAGTTTTGTATAATGTCTTAGCCACAGTTCTATTGCTGTGAAGAGACACCATGACCAAGGCAACTATTACAAGAGAAAGTATTTAATTGGGTGCTTGGTTACAGTTTCATATGTTAAATCCAATATGATAAGTCCATTATTATCATAACAGGAAGACAGCCATTGGAGCAGAAGCTGAGAACTAAATGCTGATCCATAAGTAGAGACAGAGAAACTCTGAGCTTGGCATGGTCTTTTAAAACCCTAAAGAAACCCAGCCCCAGTGGCACACTTATTCCAGCAAGGCCATACCTCCAATATATATATATATATATATATATATATATATATTTATTTACAACTCAAACACTGCTCCATGCTGTTCCACTTCACAGAGACCCTCCCCATTTTTCCTCTGAGAAGATGGAGTCCCTTAGGTATCCCCTGATCCTGGGGTATCAAGTCTCTGCCAGAGTAGCCACATCCTTTCCCACTGAAGCTAGACAATTCAGTCCTATTGTGTGAAGGGATATCACATTCAGGCTACAGCTTTAGGGAGAACCTCCATACTTCACAGACAGACACAAAGGGCTTAAAAAGAAGTAAGGCACAAGCAAGGATACCTAAATCACACTTAGAAGGGAGAACAAAATAGTTGTCAGAGACAGAGGGAAGGAAGAGTATGGGAGAGGGAAGGGGAAGGGAAATGGAGGAAAGGATCATGTGACAGGAGAGAAACCCAGAGGACAAAAAGAATAAATGGAAATCTGCAGCTGCCCATGGGGTGAGGGTGGGGGATCTTTGGGAAGAACCAGAGACCTTTGATGGAGAAGGTTCCCAGGAGTCAATGCAGGTGACCTTAGTAGAGATGTTTAACAGTAGTAACATGAAACCTGAAGAGGTCGTTGCCTAGCAAGGCCATACCTCCAAATCCTTCTAATCCTTCCAAATAATAACATTCCCTGATGCCTAAGCATTCAAATATGTGAGGCCATTCTTATTCAAAGTACCACTCATACAACAATTAGGGAGGTTGCTTTCATTCTCTTTCCTGAAATATTTATATAGTATAATTAGGGTTTCAAAAGTATTCATTAAATATTGGAATATATATTATGTTAATAAAATATTTATTAAGATATACTAGTGAAGCCAGAATTACTTGCAAGAAAAGTTTAAATAACAAAATTAATTATGGTTATTAACAAATTGAGTGTTTAGAATTTCTTACTTGTAGAGTTTTAGAGTATGATTTTCAGTGACTTCTTCAATTTTATAAAGGTTTTAAATTTATAATTATTTATAATTATATATCTAATAATGGCAATGTGTTTTTCTTTATTATTATTCTGTCTTACAAAGAATTTCAAAGTATGTTATTATTTTCAAAGAACTTATTTATTTTGACTCAAAGTTTTCCTTTTGTTCATTTCTTATTATATATTAATTTTTACTTTTAAAATTTTTCCTCCTCTCTTTTCCTTGTATGTGTTTTCTCAATATTGGAACTTGCTTATGTTGTTAGGTAATTTTAATCTTTCATGATTTATATATTTAAACTACTTGTGAACAGTCCTGTAGCTGTATAAACGTTATCATTCACTCCTCAATATTTTCTTTTCTTTTTTGACATTGATAATTGTGCCTATAAGTTGTGTCCTTTTCCTCAAAATATCAAATATATTTTTATTTACAACACCAGATTTTATATATATATGTGTGTGTGTGTGTGATTTATCAATCTGTTACATTTGACATGCCCACATACCCACAATTTTGATCATTTATATTCTAGTGAGAACTATTTAACAGAGAAATGGTCTGTAAAATGCCATTGGCATCATTTATTGCTCTGATATTAGATATAATTTTAAGTACTAGTTAAGTCAAGTTGCATCGTTAATTTTTCTTGTATTTTGATTAATTTTTCTTGTATTTTGATTATTCACTAAGTTTTTGTCTGTTTGCTTTCTCAACTACTAAAAAGTAGATGATAAAATGTCTAGATATGATCTGCATTTTCCCTTCAGTTCTGGTTTTCTGCTTCATGGCTTTGCAGCCCCATGACTAAAAACATTTGCATTCTGTCTTGCTGCTGAAATACTTTTACTACTTTGAAAGGTAAGTTTGTCCACTTAAGTACTCTGTATTGCAATATTTCCTGTTATGAATAGAGACACATCAGATTTATTATGTTTGCTCAGCACAGTTTGTAATTTGTCTTTCATTATCAACCTGTCTTGTATACACTTGATGTACATTTAGCTTGGACAGCACACTACTTGACCATGCTTTCATTATCTACACTGACATTATCATTGACAGTCTACATTTTCTATATTCAGTGTCATCTCATTTACATTAAATAAGTACCTGTAAAGTTAGACTTATGTCTAACATTTCATTTGTTTTCTATATGTGATATACTAATAGGTTTCTTTTTTACTTTTCCATTCCCTTTTGAATGTATTCAAACAATAGTCAATAGGCCATTTATTCCTTCTGTTTTGATTGTGGAAACATTCCTATTTACTAGAAGAAGAAAATGTAAATATGCATTGGCTAAATGAAAGTACAACCCCTATACTATAGAATCTGAATAAGAAGCAGCTATATGAGTTAAGGACTAAATAAAAGCACACTTCCAAATTCTTATATTGAAGGACTTAAAGAAGGATTGCCCAAAATGATGAGTATATATGATGCAATGGCTAGATTCTCCTTTTTAAATGTCACTTCTAATTGAAAATAGATAGGTAGATAGATAGATAGATAGATAGATAGATAGATAGATAGATAGATAGATAGATAGATAGATGATAGATAGATAGATAGATAGATAGATAGATAGATAGATAGATAGATAGATAGATAAATGGAGAATATAAAAATTCCTACATGTGGAAGAGAAGATTTATTGTAGATATGAGGGAGAACATAGCTACAAGCATCTAGAAGAATTCTGTCTGAATGTAGCTGACCAACTAAACAAGTCTATGTGAGGATAGGGGGATGCAGAGTGAGAGAAGAGAATCAGGTATAGGAGCTAAGAAGGCAAGAAACCAAAATGACCATGTAACCAAGATGACTGGGTTACATAAGGAAGAGAAGCTGTGGAAAGCTAAACTACCCAGCTCAGTTCCTGGGGTGGAGAAGTTTAGGTAGGGGTGGAGTATGGCAGCCAGGGTCCCTGTAACAGGTAGGGACCTCAGAGATGCTGAGCGAACCTGAAGATCAGTGGCACTTTGATATGTTAGTAAGCACCTCAATTGCCATTTGTCCTGGGTTTGAGCCCTAAAAATTTCCAACTGGGAAGATGAAAGTCAAGCCAGAGGTGAAGGGGATTGCCACCCATAGGAAAAACAGCAATATCAACCAACCAGACCCCGCCAGAGCTCCCAGGGACTAAACCACCAACCAAAGAGTGTACATGGAGGGATCCATGGCTCCAGCTGCATGTGTAGCAGAGGATGGCATTGTCTGGCATCAATGAGAGGTGAGGTCCTTGGTCCAGTGAAGGCTCAATTTACCAGTATAGAGGAATGCCAGGGCAGTGAGGTAAGAGTGTGTGGGTGGGTAGGGGAGCACCTTCATAGAATCAGGGGAAGTGGGATGAGAGAGGGGGGTGGGAAGAGGAAACAGGAAAAGGGGATAAGATTTGAAATGTAAATACATAAAATATACAATAAAAAGTAAACACATTGTGGGGCATTATTTTTACATCAGAGGAGAAGAGAGCAAGATTAAGAGGAGGAAGAAAGACAGCAGAATAGAAGGCCTTAGAAATTAGAAACTAAGAGGGCAATATCCATAATGCAGAGAAAAAGAGGGACAAAGAAGAACTTGCAGAGTCAGAGCTGAAAGAGCAGGCGAGTTTCCTCTTACCATGGCTGGAACAGGCCTTTTCTTAACATGGCAGGCTTAGACTAACTAAAGAGGACAAAGTTTTTTCCTTATGGACTTAGGTTTAATTCATTTAGCAATAAAAGGGTAGAAACCCCTCCCTTTTTTTTTCTCCATACAATAAAGACCGTATCTCATTTTTCATTCAGAATGAGTGAGGTTGTTTTTTTGCAGTGGCACTTGGTCTTTTGCTCCATATCCATATGTAAGTATGGTTGTGTTTGTGAAAGTATGTGATTATAAGTATGTGGCTGAGCCCAACTGGAATGCTTGAAGATGTATGAATATGTATGCTTGAATTTCTATGTGAATGTATGTGAGTTTATATATATATTTTCTTGTATAAAAATGTTTCCTTCTGCTAGTGAGTGACAGCAATGGAGGAGTGTTCCTCTTTCTCCACATCCTCGACAGCACCTGCTGTCTCTTGAGTTTCTGATCTTAGCCATTCTGACTGTTGTGAGGTGAAATTTCAGGATTGATTTGGTTTGATGACTAAGGATGTCGAACATTTCTTTAGGTGCTTCTCAGCCATTCAATACTCCTCAGTTGAAAATTTTATGAGAGTCAATTAATACTTGGTAAGAATTTACATATATATATCAGTGTTAATGGTACTTAGGAAATTAAATTTATATTTTACCTATTTACAAAATAACCTGCCATATATTGTCCAGTTTTGACATGAATACACTTACATGCACATAATACACATACACACTTGAAGAAAAAGTCTGCTTTGATAGGCATATGAGTAATAATAAATACTATATTATGAACATGGCAGAATATCTCTGAGTTACATATGTTTGCATATACATATAATTTCTATTGATGATTATATATTACAAATTTGTAGAAAATTTTAAGTATGTTCAAAAATTGTACCATCTATTGATTTGATATTTTTCACAATTGAAATTTTGATAAATTTCACAATTTCACAAAATGTTTTACAGACATCTTGTATAATCAGAGTCTAACATAATTTTTTGAAAGTTGTTTAAGGTAGGAAAAGTTGTTCAGTTAGAATAACAGTTTAAGGAAGCAATTGATATTGATAAGTAAGAAAATATTTAAAATATTTGAATTAAAGTATTATATTTTATTTTGCACATTATAAGATTTTACCCTAAATATTATGGCATAATTTTAAAAGAAATGATCTTATCTATTTTAGAAAATTATTTATTTTCATTTGCTTTTAGTAAAGATAACCATATCTAATCAATAAAGAGTAGTCCCTGATAAAAGGGACTATCATTCAACATGTAGAAATAAATTGTGTCTTTTTATAAATGTAAGAAATTTAAAATCCTTTAAACAAAAAATAACTAACACAAATTATCACAGTAAAATGATGTTTTATACAGTCACACAAGACAATTATATATATATATATATACATACATATACATATGTATAACAAGTCATCTAATTTAAATTTTCTGTTCGTTTTAAACCAACTGAACAAGTTCTGTGTGAGAAAATTAAACACTAAATTGATAGTTTTAGGGTGAAGTTTGGGATTTATGGTTTTGATTTCTGTCCATTTTTGCCAAGTCCTTTTATATCTTCTTAATGTAAAGAACACATTTACAATTTTACATAGCCTGATTCACTTATAACTGACAGGCAGCAAATTTTACATTGACAAAGATAAGCATGAAGCAGACATCAGAAGATGGAAATAATTACTGTATAGAGCACTTCATTGTAAAATATATGAGATAATTCACCAGTCCTGTAGGTGAGTGACTGAGAAAAGCTTTCTTCATGTGTAGTGTTGGCAGGTGTCATAAAACCTCTCCAAGCTGATTATGAGTTCATGGTGGTTTTTTTTTTCTGTAGAAATGGCATGTTCTTCAGAAAAGTCTTCCTGAATAGCCCTTCAAATTCTGCTTAGAGTATAAAATAAATGCAACTGCACCTCAAAAGACTAGAAGTAGTAGTGCTCTTGACAACCAGGTGTCTATCTATCAAGAAAGGCTTTCTAACTTCTGATGGATGATTTCAGCAACTCTGTATTTACTTTAAAACTCGTGCTATGTCAAACATTACTTGGCAACCCATGTGGAAGGCATATTGGTTGGAAATGAGTTATAGGCTTCATAGAGTAGAGGCTGAAGGAGAAAATGCAAGGGCATTCATTATCCACATCTGACCAAAGAAACAATTCCAAATTGTTTTGCTATGAAGAGGTGTCTGGAGACGTTCTCCTAGCCCTTTCAATGTGTTAAGTGCATATTCAAACATAAACAATGTCTTTCAATAGTCTCTATGATGCTGCTTTCATCTTATAACCTCGTAATCTTGAATTAAGTCAAATTGATATTACAAAGCACAGCTTTACATCACTGTTGTGCTATTTCTTCAACATAGATCTGGAGTCTGTTGCTGGCTTTGTAAGGGATGGACTGAAAAATATTCTTTTAACAATTTTAATTTATTGCTGAGGATGTTGCTTATTGTATTATTCACCAACTTCCTTTTGTGATGCTTAGTTTTAATCAGATATGATTTTTGATAAAAAAGCATTGTTTATGCATGATGCCTCTTTTTTCTTTTTATGTGAATTGCTGTATGTCTAAAAAAAACTTAATTTCATTCAATTTAAATGAGTATATAATGTGATATAGAATTGTTTCAAAGACTAATTTATTCCTATTAATATCTTGAGTCTTAAAATACTTTTATTTAAATTATTTTTCTCAGGATATGTAAATTAGGGTTTTTATAATCAGTTAACTACCCCTTTATAAACTTCCTCAAATAATTTTAGACCATTATATGGCCCAACTTATCAACATTAAAATTTGTGCATTAGCTAAAAGTCAAGTAACTTTGAAACCAAAATCTAACTTACTTTTCAAACTTTAATTTCTGTCACATGTTTTCAGGTACCACTAGCTATAATCCATCACTTGTGATTCTTTATGTCACCATAAAATTAGATTCATTTCTTACCAAAGTAGACAGTCGCCTTGTTTCTGTTCTCCCAAACCAAATATTAAGTAGTCTTTTAAGATTCAATTTTCCTTATACTCCATATGAACTCTTTTCTAGTTTCTGTATCCATAACATTTATTTATTTTAAAACCATCTTAATCTTGACTTTGTGCTGTCTACTAATTCTACCTCATTTCATATTTCATTTATTATTAGTTTTTACTATGTTAAGTATCAAATGTAGCAGTTTGCAAGTTGATGATGAATTCTTATGAGTGAACTTCTAATAATAGTACCAAGCATAGGCGTGAGTTCTGTTTTGTGGAATGAGCTTTAAATACAACCAGGATGAGGCTGGTTGCTCCAGTAACATTCAATCCAAAGTTGTACCACTGGCATATCTTGCCAGAGCAACTATGATAATTCACAAGGTTCACAGATAAATAAGTTTGTCCCCCTAAGTTGTATGCATAGATCATATTGTTTAAGCAATAAGAAAATTAGCAAGTAAAGATGAAGCTTCCTAGTTAATACTAGTTTGATTATCCCATGTTCTATGACTTAAATATGTGGTGTTTTGAATAATAGGATCTTACCATTAAGTTCTAGAGGGTAACCAAAAGCAATGGTAATATCCTATAATGTTTGATAGTGGAAATGTTTGTTGGATCCCACTGACTAATATTTCCATTAAAAAAGAAAGGGAGAGAGGGAGAGAGAGAGAGAGAGAGAGAGAGAGAGAGAGAGAGAGAGAGAGAGAGAGAGAGAGAAGGAAATTCATATATCTCATACATGGCACTGAACTTTTATTTGATAGCCTACATTGTCTTGGGAGGAATTTACCTCTGTTGTATAAAAAGTAACTCCATTTAATCTCCCTTTATATACACTTCATGAAGTTTCTACAGTAGTATATTTCCATACGGATCTATGTTAGTTAACTGTTTCCATGTGTCCTCTTTCACTGTGCTTTCCCAACATCCACCTCACTTATCCCTTCTGTTCCAGTATTCTCCCTTTCTATCTCATGTTACATGTGTTATATCCTATTCTGCTTGAAATCCACTTCCAGAGTTCTTATGAGGTTTCTTCCTTGTACTGATATGGAAATCTGCATACACATAACTAAATATTAAAAGCTATCATATACTTATAAGAGTACTATGCAGCATTTGTGGCTACTTAGGTCTCAAGTAGTGGACATATGAAGCAAAATAGTATTTACCAGACATGATCATACATGTGAAATCACAGAGGCTGTGATTGCACACACAAAACCAGGCAAGCCCAAATCCCAACACAGATGGGATTTATGAAGTTCCGTTCCTTAGCCTAAAAGCTATTGGCAATTGATAGCTACTAGGAGAGGGAGAGTCAATTTTCTTTATGGATGGGACCTAAGAGGCTACTTATGCTCCAATAAATTGTTTTATACCCAAGCACTTACAGCTAAGAGTAAATGGGTTCAGTGGGAATTAAAAATGTAAGAACCCATGATATTACAAAAGAATATTAAACATCCATAGAGGATGATTTGAAGAGGAGAGAATGGGTGGTATATTTGATAATAGTATATTATATGCATATAGGAAATTCTGAATAAAATATTTTAAAGTGAACATTTAGCTTTCCTGTAGAATCTACCAACAATGTCTTGGATTTTATAGCCTATATTAAAGACACTGCATACATAAAATAATAAATAGATTTACTGAACTAAGTACAAGAATTATCTTAGACTGAGCAGTCAAAGAGTATTATTGTTTTGTTTGTACAACCACACTTTGTATCTTAGTCTAGTCTTGAACTCTTGAACTTCCTACCTCTACTACTCCCTGGGTTTATATGCCTGTTCCACTATGACTGGCATCAAAATATACTAAACAAGGCATCAGGTCAACAATTGTACTGCAACTTCAGAGATATTTATAGTTCTCTAGAATGTACGTGTTTGGAGTACTCATGTGGGTCTTAGATCTTTCTATGTTAAGTTTGCAAGACAAGATGAGCACTGCATTTTTTTCCCTAAAGTGCAGAACTTTAGACAAGAACCGTGTCTGCTTCACCAGCAATGGCAGGGGTTATATTGAGCAAAGAGTCAACTGGTTAATTGTGTAAGACTTTTTCCAGGGATTATTCCATGATAACACTGAAAAATGAATCATTATGAGTGTTATGAGTGATGGCCTGAGGTGAAATCACAAGGTTTTAAGCTAGACCACTCAATTGAAGCTGTCACTTTCTTTTTTTTTTTTGTTGTTTTTTTGGTTTTTTTTTATTATTTGTTTTATTTTTTTTTAACTTACATTCCAAATCATTTCCCCTTTCCCGTTTCCTCCCTCCCCGAAAGTCCCATAAGCCCCCTTCCCTCCCTCTTTTCTCCATTCAACCCCCTCTCGTTACTCTGTCCTGGCGTTCCCCTACATCCAGTCTTTCCAGGACCAGGGGTCTCTCCTTCCATCTTCTTAGAAATCTATTGATATGCGGATTGTGTCTAGGGTATTCCGAGATTCTGGGTCAATATCCCCTTATCAGTGACTGCATACCATGTGTGTTCTTTTGTGATTGGGTTACCTCACTAAGGATGATATTTTCAAGATCTGACCATTTGCCTAGGAATTTCGTGAATTCATTGTTTTTAATTGCAGAGTAGTATTCCATTGTGTAGATATACCACATCTTCTGAATCCATTCCTCCGTTGAGGGACATCTGGGTTCTTTCCAGCTTCTGGCTATTATAAATAAGGCTGCTATGAACATAGTGGAGCATGTGTCCTTATTGCATGCAGGTAAAGCCTCTGGGTATATGCCCAGGAGTGGTATAGCCGGATCCTCCGGGAGTGTCATGCCCAGTTTTCTGAGGAACCGCCAGACTGCTTTCCAGAGTGGTTGTACCAGCTTGCAATTCCACCAGCAGTGGAGGAGTGTTCCTCTTTCTCCACATCCTCGCCAACAACTGCTGTCTCCTGTGTTTTTGATCTTAGCCATCCTGACTGGTGTGAGATGGAATCTCAGGGTTGTTTTGATTTGCATTTCCCTAATAACTAAGGATGATGAACATCTCTTTAGGGGCTTCTCAGCCATTAGATATTCTTCAGGTGAGAACTCTTTGTTTAGCTCTGTACCCCATTTTTTAATAGGGTTACTTGCCTCTCTGGAGTTTAACTTCTTGAGTTCTTTGTATATATTGGATATTAGCCCTCTGTCGGATGTAGGGTTGGTAAAGATCATTTCCCATTTAGTTTAGTGCAGAATTCTATCAGACCTTCAAAGAAGACCTAACACCAATACTCTTCAAACTGTTCCACAAAAGAGAAACAGAAGGAACACTACCCAACTCGTTCTATGAAGCCACAATTACACTAATACCAAAAGCACACAAAGATCCGACAAAGAAAGAGAATCTCAGGTCAATCTCTCTTATGAATATCGATGCAAAAATACTCAATAAAATTCTTGCCAACCGAATCCAAGAACACATCAAAACGATCATTCACCACGATCAAGTAGGCTTCATCCCAGGGATGCAGGGATGGTTCAATATAAGGAAATCCATCAATGTAATCCACTACATAAACAATCTCAAAGAAAAAACCACATGGTCATCTCATTAGATGCTGAGAAAGCATTTGACAAAATTCAGCATCCTTTCATGCTAAAGGTCTTGGATACTGTTGTTGAAAGAAAGGAGACTTCAGCAGAGGTTATTCAGTATGTGAGACTTCTGCCTCTCTGTTAGTTTATAGAAAGCAAGGGGTTTGGAACTCACAGGTTAAAAACTCTATTCTACTATAAACAGGCAACATATTCTCCAGGCTTTTACAGGAAAGGGAATTAAGTAGCGCATCTTTGAGAGCTCATGAAAAAGAAAGTCACTTTGACTACTATTTGGACCTGCCATCCTGTTGTCTTTTCTGACCCCCTTCATGTTCTATGTCTGCAATTCAAGGAGCATTCACACTCATTCCTGAAGGGACTTTGTTTGTGGATTTTTTTTCCCAAATAAACTGTAGCATGCTATTGATAAAAGATTTGGATTCTTACTGTTAAAATTGCCAGGTTCTATTCAGAGGAGTGGAACAATATTCTGCCTTTGTTCCACATCCTGGGACCACTGCTAAAATGAACAAAATAAGTGTTCTGCTATTGGCAATCACTTTTTCTAAGGTGGAAGGCAGTGGGGAATCAGGAAGTCTTGCCTCTTCCCTTGTAAGAGGTTGCACAGCTGTTTCCCTCCTGGAATTTCCATCCCTAGTAATCTCTTTTCTTGTGTACTTGCACTTAGTGACTATATACTTTAAAATTTTTCCTCTAATTTCTACCTTTCACCATTCTATATCACAAAGCTTGCATTGTCAAAACTGAGGTAACTTGCAGTTATTCAATAAGACTTTGTGCTGGAGAACATGTAGTCTTTTAACCTGCCTTAGAGTTAATAAAGATATTCTGAAAGATGACAATGTCCAAAGCATTTTTTCTGCTAGCATCCTTCTTGACTTTTCAAGTTTTCTCATTTTAAAAATAAATTCTTCTAAGTCTTAAAACAAACTTATCTCAGGTAACAAGTTTTGCATATAAGCATACTCCACACTATATGTTGCCTGTTTATAGTAGAATAGAGTTTTTAACCTGTGAGTTCCAAACCCCTTGCTTTCTATAAACTAACAGAGAGGCAGAAGTCTCACATACTGAATAACCTCTGCTGAAGTCTCCTTTCTTTCAACAACAGTATCCATGCCTTCCTGTGCTCATTGTATTTTTTTATTCCTTAAGTATATGGAGTTAGTCCTCAGAATTAATGTCTCCTAATCCACTATTACAATTTTATGGTTTTTGAAATAGGTTTTTTCTGTCTATGTGTTTTTAAAATGCATGTGCATTTGTTTACCATGTCTATACTTCATACCCATAGAAACCAAATGAGGGTGTGGGATCCCCCAAAACTGAAACTGGAGTTGGAGATGATCATGAGCCACCATGAGCTCCTTGGCATCTAACCTGAGTTCTTTGCTTGGCCATTTCTTGGGCCTCTGATCTTCTATTAATAAAACATATCTAACTTTTTGATCAACTTGTCTCCTTCCTGGGTTTTTCAACTTCTGATGAGGAAGCCACCAGAATCCCTGCTCAGACAGAATGAAAACATTTCAGATAAGAAAATTGGCACTCTTCCATACATCTTCTCACTGCATCTTGCCATTTTTATATTCATAGCTATAGTCTAGGTCAGTCTTACAGATAGAGAATAATAACAGGAAAAGATCAAGAAATCCTTAAAACTTTCATTCCCTGAAAAAATACTTTGAGGAAAGGTTCTTTTCTCATCTTTGTTAAATTGGTTTTGGTCTGTTGTCTTTAAATGCCAATTATAGGTCACAGAACCCTCTCTGGGCAGCTTGTTCGAGGGGATGACTGACAGTAGATTGCACTGAGGTCTCCAGATAGTAATGATGAAGCAATGGACAGCATGAGTCCCAGCACAGTGTGCTCACTGCATCTTCTGGCCAGTTCATAATCGCAATTATATACAATCCATTTCAAGAAGCTAATGTTCTATTCTAGTAAAAAGAGCATGTTTATATAAATAGAGACTATCAGAGTTTCTGGTGGTTGTGTTGATTAGGGCTGTGGTTGTTTTGAGAGAAAATGATGCATTGCTGCCTTGTTGCCTCCATCTAAATCCCTTTCTCTCTTAGGGTCCCCTATAAGTGCATGACTGCATAATGCAATAATGTGGATGCTATCAGTTTCCTTCACACAACACTCATTATGTCTGTCCCTGGGTGTGTGCAAGAGCTGAAGGATTATAAATTAAAGTATAATCACATGTTTTTATTTGCATAGTACATTTCTATTTTAAAAACACATTTATTTTTAAATTGATCTCCCAATCATGTGATTAGTTAAGTAGGGATTTATTATTTACTATCGCTTCCAGGTGATTTGTATGTTGAAGTAAGTCTAAGTCCTTAAAACTACTAAACAAAAAAATTGACATAGGTGATAAATCTTATTATTTTATAATATAAACTAGAATCTAACAACAGATTCATGAGGACTGCAACGTATTTATTACTATACTGTTTTTAGTCCACCCTATAATTTAAATTTGTAAGGGTTGAAAATAAGCAACATGAAAAAAATTAGGAAAATTGCATACTTTTAAAGTGAAGTACTGGAATTGTAGATTTGGAGCTATGGGGAATTTATAATAGTCCTGATTTAAAAGAAGAAAGAAAGAAAGAAAGAAAGAAAGAAAGAAAGAAAGAAAGAAAGAAAGAAAGAAAGAAAGAAAGAAAGAAAGAAAGAAAGAAAGATAAAAATAAATCTTGGTTTATACAAAGTGATATGGAATATTTTGAGAGGTTCTTCTGCCCATGGGACACAGCAAGGTCAATTGCCACCAAATATGATCAATTATCATGTTTAACTAGAAGCCCAATGTGCTCAAGTCTCTCTCAAAGTGCCACTGGAACTTCTCTTGGATGTTGTGTCTATGGGTAGAGGAAAGGGTTAAGTGAGGTGTGAATCATGGTCCTTGGTTTCAATATAAAAAGATACCATTTCAGATGTAGCATTTATCATCATATGGCATTGTTAAAATATCCCATAGTTATTTACAACAGAAAGAGACACATCTCCAATTAGACAGGAAGGTCCTGAAATCCAAGAGTCAGATGGGAAGAACTGTTTGATCAATAGTCACAGTTAGTCCAGGGATGGAGATGGGAAACAGAGAACACATGGAATTCTCATTCCATCTCATTTGATTGACTCTGGAACTAACTCTTTCCTGTTGTAGGGTTAAAAAACATCAACCTCTGAGCAAATACATAAATTCTCTTGATGCAGCAGATCAAGAAAATAAGAAGAGAAGTTTATCTAAGATTAAAATGTTAGATAAGAAAGTAGGGGAATAACAGGACAGAGAAGCGAGAGGGGTTTGAATGGGGAACAGGGGTAGGGAAGAGGGTTTATGGGACTTTCGGGGAGGGAGGAAATGGGAAAGGGGAAATCATTCGGAATGTAAATTAAAAAAATATAGAAAATAAATAAAAAGAAAGTAAGCTGATTTATGATATTTCATGAGAAAAGACCAGGAAGAAAAAAGACAGAAAAGGAAAAACTGAAGAAAGAAAAAGAATTTGAAGAGAAAGGAACCTGCATATTTGGAATTTTTATCTTTAATATGGTTAGTTGTAAATGATATTTGCTTTATTCAAGGCTCATTCCCACCTTGCTTGAGGCAGTCAGAATAATTGGGACTAATAAACATTAGGGGCTGCCTGATTACCCTACAAAAGCAGGTAGCAAGAGCTCTAAGTATGTTTCTGCAATCCCAAGGAGGAAGGTATGAGGAAAAAGATAAACTCAGAAGTCTTTATCTAGAGGAAATGTTGCCTCTCACAGGAACCAGTGCTCAGAGGAGGCTCTGAGTTCCTCTTAGCACCTCAGCTGCTCCAGCCACAGTTCTTGGGACATTGTCCAGCTCTGGACACTTCCTACATGAAGAACTGGAAAGTCTAAATCAGAAAGGCCACCAATAAGTGCTGTTGTGTCTTCAGTCAATTGACTCTGGAGACAACAAGAGAATAGCTTTGAACTCAATTTGTCCTTTTTATCTTAGGATTTTGCTATTTTATCCTAGACAAGTGTCTTAGTTAGGGTTTTATTGCTATAAACATATACCATGACCAAAGCAATGACAATATTTACTTAGAGCTGGCTTACAGGTTCAGAGGTTCAGTCCATTATCATCAAGGCAGCAACATGGCAGCATCCAGGCAGACATGGTACAGGAGGGACTGAGAGGTCTACATCTTCATCTGCTGGCCTCTAAGAGAAGACTGACTTCCAGGCAGCTAATGTGAGGGTCTTAAGCCCACACCCACAATAGCACACATATACCAACAAGGCCACATCTACTAACAATGCCACTCTCTGAAATAGCATATACAAGCCATCACAACAAGTACATTATAAAACAGGTTGGAAACTTTCAGTCAGGTTCATGTTTGGGCTATGTAATGATTGCCAGAGAACTGTTTGCAGATGCTTTTGAAATGGACCAGAGAGGAACAGCTACCATCCACCTCCCTAAGGCTCCTCAAGACACCAGCTCACCTGCTGCCTTTGAATGCATGTTCACTGTAAGGACAATAGGCTAGTGGTTAACAAGACTATAAAAATAGAAGAAAGTAACCATTCCTTGAATAGCTAAAATCTAGTTGGTTCCAGCCAGTGAGTACTGGTTTGCCTGTGAGAGTCCATGGTTAAATTTTGAAGAGGTTCCAAAAGAGTCCATTATGAAAAGTTGAGATATATACATGTACAATAAGAACATGACAAAGAAAGAAATAAACAGTCAGATTACTAACTTCCAATTATTTTTCTGTCCTTCACTATCCCTTGTTCTTTTAATGAGGCCACTTATATTTTAAATAATTTTGAATGAAAAATATTTTTTCATACATTTCTTGCCTTGTAGATAAACCTGTAGGAGTCTAATGAACTTAGCACAATATTAAAGAGCATCAGTCACAAATAGCAAATGCTACAACTCAGGTCTTGAATTAATATGCTGTTTATTATCTAATCTTATGAAATGTCTAGAATGACATTTAAATCTGAAAGTGTGAAAGTTATCCATATTGTGAATAATATTGTATGAAACTAAAGAGGTATTTGTTATCATTTAAAGTTATTATCTGGCTTGGAGAAGACATCATTCATGCCATTAATGACCAGGCAAGGGACTTATCCCTGTGCTATTTCTTCCTAACATTTTACATACAGAAATCAACCAGCATTCATGTCACATGCTATAACTATTGACGACACAATTATTAAAGAGATTTCTTTTGTATGCCTGTGTTTATTTGTATATGGTATGTGTGGAAGTGTGAGTGTGTGTGTACTTCAGAACACAGGTAGAGGAAAGATGAGAGCTTCTGGTGTCAGTTCTCCATTTCCACTTTATTTCACTTCTGGGAAAGCCAGGCTAGGTCACCCATAATATTCCAGGTACATTTTTATCTTTGCCCCCCATCTTGCTGTAGGAACACTGGGATTATAGCTGTAGGCTACCAACACAATTAGGTGTGTTCTAGGTCCTCACACTTATGCTGTAAGATTTTACTGAGTTTTCTCCTAAACCCAAGAAAAATATTTCTGTTGAAATGTACTTGGGTTTATCAAATATCGGTTTATATGCCACTACCACTTGGTAAACCAAAGTAAAAGTTTGGCAAAAATCAATGGAAGCATTATTATGTTGCTATCAGTTTGCAATATAGAAGTCACAATGGTCTCTTTAGGTGCTTCTCAGCCATTAGATATTCTTCAGGTAAGAACTCTGTTTAGCTCAGTACCCCATTTTTTAATAGGGTTACTTGGCTCTCTAGAGTCTAACTTCTTGAGTTCTTTGTATATATTGAATATTAGCCCTCTGTTGGATGTAGGGTTGATAAAGATCATTTCCCAGTTAGTTGGTTGCTGCTTTGTCCTTTTGACAATGTCTTTTGCCTTACAGGGGAAATGCAAATCAAAACAACCCTGAGATTCCATCTCACACCAGTCAGAATGGCTAAGATCAAAAACACAGGAGACAGCAGTTGTTGGCGAGGATGTAGAGAAAGAGGAGCACTCCTCTACTGTTGGTGGGATTGCAAGCTGGTAAAACCACTCTGGAAAGCAGTCTGGTGGTTCCTCAGAAAACTGGGCATGACACTCCCGGAGGATCCTTCTATACCACTCCTGGGCATATACCCAGAGGCTTCCCCTGAATGCAATAAGGACACATGTTCATAACAGCCGTATTTATAATAGCCAGAAGCTGGAAAGAACCCAGATGTCCCTCAACAGAGGAATGGATCCAGAAGATGTGGTATATTTACACAATGGGATACTACTCTGCAATTAAAAACAATGAATTCACGAAATTCCTAAGCAAATGGTCAGAACTTGAAAATATCATCCTTAGTGAGGTAACCCAATCACAAAAGAAAACATATGGTATGCAAGCACTGATAAGGGGATATTAACCCAGAATCTCAGAATACCCTAGACACAGTTTGCATATCAATAGATTTCCAAGAAGATGGAAGGAGAGACTCCTGGTCCTGGAAAAACTGGATGTAGGGGAATGCCAGGACAGAGAAGCGAGAGGGGGTTGAATGGGGAAAAGAGGGAGGGAAGGGGGCTTATGGGACTTTCAGGGAGGGAGGAAACGGAAAGGGGAAATGATTTGGAATGTAAATAAAAAAATTTAGAAAATAAAAAAAAAAAGAAGTCACAATGGTAATTAGTTTTAAAGATTTATTTCCCCTAGGTTTCCTTCTTCCAATTTGCTTAATTACAAGCTCTATACTAAACAAATAGTTGTTGTACATGTATTATATCCACTGACAATTATGAAATATATGTGTAATTCAGTACAGTGTAAGAACTATGGGTTGGCTATTTTCACAGTGCTGAACTTAAAGTCTAACTTTTGCCAGTTAGTTATATTTCCTAAATGTATAGAAATACATATTTGATTAAAAGTATATGGGAATTTTTAAATTAATATTTTGTTTAGATTAAAATATAATTGCATCATTCCACCCCTTTCCTTTTACCCCTCCATCTCCTCCCACATAGCAATGTCTCTCTTTCAAATTCATGCCCCTTTTTTTCTTCTTTTCAAAACAAAATATTTTTCATACAGTATATTCTAATCATGAGTTTCCCTCCTTCATCTTCCAACCCCCCGCCCCCACTTTCCCAACAATCTAACTCGATACCTTCTTTCTTTCATTAAAAAAATAAACAGCCAAAAGAAGAAAGAGGAAAAAAACAATCAAGCCACAATAAAAACAAAAAGATAAACAGAGGAAAGAGAAAAATAAAAAGCACAAGTAACACCCAGCACTTGGGAGGCAGAGGCAGGTGAATTTCTGTGAGTTCAAGGTCAACCTGATCTAAAGAGTGAGCTTCAGGACAGCCAGGAGTGAACACCCTTGTCTGGCTTATATACACAGTGAGACTCCATTGGAGAAAACTACCTTTTCATTTGTGAGCTGTTGTCAACTGAAGATAGCATCTGGGTTATATATAGATGGAGGTCAAGTTCAGTTCCCACATCAGCACTGGCTTTGACCTGTACAGACCTTGTGCATGCTGCCACAATCTTTGTGAGGTTTTATGTCATCAGTTCTATTGTATCTGAAAGGCACTTTTTCCTCCTCCCTCTTCACTGACACATACAACCTTTCTATTGAGCCCTGAATTTGATTTAAGACTGACTAGTCCAAGGTCTTTCATTCTTTGTTCATTGTCCACTTGTGGGTCTCTGTATTTGTTTCTATTTATTATAGTAGGAAACTTCTTGTCTAACAACCGAGCAAGACACTAATCCTTCTGCATGGCAGAATGTCATTGGGAATCATTTTACTGCTATATTTCTTTAGCAGAACAATAGTATTTGTTTTTTCCTTAGTTCCATGGCCTATTCAGTCTCAGGATCTTAGTCACCTAAGCCGTGTCAGACATGGGTTCCATCTCATGAAGAGGGCCTTAAAGCTAACTAGATGTTGTTTTGTTACTGCCACAAGGGCTGTGCCACTGCAGGGCCAGCATATAATGCAGAAAGGTCACCACTGTAGATTGAAAGTTTTGTAACTAGATTGGTATTTACCCTTCTCCTCTGGTAGTAGGCAAAATACCTTCCAGTATCATAAACACTAGTCATCAAAGGTAGGCACCAGATTAACTTCTCATGATCAATAAGATATGTAAGTGTTACAAAGATTTATTTTTACTATTTGTAATTATGACAGTATGTGCATGCCATGTAGGTGCCCACAGAGGCAAAGATATTAGAGCTGTCCTTCTGCAAGAGTAGTACAGACTCTTTACTGTTTAGTTATCTCTCTAGAATCAAATGATAAATTTGTTACATTTTATTATTATTTGTTCACTGTGTGATGTAATCCAAAATATCCATAAAATGTATAATTATCATTGATATAAGTTCATGCATGCTTTTATTTTTGAGAAGCAGATGTTTGTTTTAATATAGTGCTAGTAAGAAGTAATGGGGAGGCAGGTTGAAATGCAAAAGAGTGGGAGGGCAGAGCAGAAGAGTATGTTGCATGAAGGATTTTACTGGCACTAAAAACTTCTGGAAAAAGTATGTAGGAGTCTTGTATTCTATGAGATTCATTTTTATTCTTTTCATATAAAAGGACTAGTCGAGACTATCCTGCAAAAGGGATAATGCTTTTCCTAAAAGCCACAAGTCAGAAAATAAAAATACTTAATGCCAAGTGTGGGATATTTCCATCAAATTGTTGGCCAGTGATATATCAAAACTACACAGGCTGTGATCATTTCTCACGGTTGATTAACAGGACTTATAATAAGTCCCTATTGGTGAAAATACCACTCACTTTGGTCTCAGGACATGGGGGAAAAGTTGGTACTCACTTGGAAACTTTCTCAGTAAGTTTTCTACAGTATAGAAAAATACCATTCATATTCCTCAGAAGAAAAAAGATCATGAGAAAACTTACCTAGGTGCAAACCCTGTGAATAACTAAAATAGCTATCTGCATGGCAAGATATGGGTGCAGTATAGGTACAAACATTATAGGGGTCACCAATTTCTTTCTAACTGGATTTAAAACTAGTTCCACAAGAAGAAATGCACGCCTAGTATACACAAGTTTTATGTCAAATTGACATAAGCTAGAGTCACCTGAAATTGGGGGGTGGGTATACCTCAACTAAGAAAATGTATCTATAATATTGGCTTATAGACAAGAATGCATGGAATTTTCTTAATTAGTGTTGATATGGGAGGGCCCAGTCCATTGCAGATATTGCCATTCCTGGGCTGGCGATCTTGGATTTTTTAAGATGGCAGACTGAGCACGTCATAAAGAGTAAGCCAGTAATCAACACTCCTCCACAGCCTCTGCATAGGCTTCTGCCTCCAAATTCCTGCCCTCTTTGAGTTTCTGCCCTGACTTCCTTCAATAATGAACTGCGATATGGAAGTGTAAAAAAATAAATGCTTTCTTCCCCAAATTGACTTTTGTCTTGGTGTTTCTTCAGATCAATAAAAACTTTAATCTACAGTACTATAAATATGGTCAAGAACCCTTAGAATTGGAGCACATAGACCTCAGGAAACAACAGATTACTATTATTTTACGAAATTTACATAGTATCAAAATGTCTTCAAAATTCACATCTCAATATCCATATATTAATACACCTTTCAGAACTCGTCAGAAGGGTTTCTTTATGTGGTGGACAATGGATGATGCAAAACTGCATAACTGCAGCAAATAATTGCCTATGGGATGTTCAGTCACAAATAAAAGTCCCTCTCTCCAAGGTTTAGAGATCATTGCATAAGACAGGGAGGTGGAAAGATTTTAAAAGCAAGAAGTCTGGATGGACTGGGATAAAACAGTGTCAAAGACATGGCAGACAGAACTTCTGCTCTCATGAATTCACAGTGACTATGATTGGCTAGACAAGATCAAGAGAGTCAGCACTTCAACATGGAGGGTGCAGGAGTCCACTAGTCTCAGCTTCTGACTGAGAAACTATTGACATGTAATGGCTGCTTGAGGACAGAGGGTCATTTCTCTTTCATGGTGTGCCCTTGGGTAGTAGACCTAACTAAGTAGATGACCTCATATTTATGTGAATAAGGGAAGGTTATTGGGTTATAAGATGAAAAGAAGAGAGAAAGAGAACATTAAGTTCCAGGGATGGACTTGGTGTTAGAGGGTGGATCTATGGGAAATGAAGAAGCAGAATGGGGGTGAATATCATCAAAATACTTGATATACAGGTGTGAAATTCTCAAAGAATTCATTAAAATCTTATACAAATCTATCTCTCTTGCTCTGTCTCTCTGTCTTATATATCTGTCATCTGGGTTTCTTTAGTGGTGGTGGTGGTTGTTGTTGGGATTTTTTTGTTTTGTTTTGTTTTGTTTTGTTTGTTTGTTTGTTTTGAGCCATGGTCTTACTATGTAGCTCAGGCTTATTTGGAAGGAAGAAGTCATTATAGAGCCCAGGGTTACCTCAAATTTGCCATCCTCTTCCCTCAGTATCCTGGGTGGTTGTCCTACAAGCATGAATTTTTCTTTTTACTATCTCATTCAGTCATACTATAACTTCTTAGACTATGTATAGAAAATAGGGCCAAGGAAACTCTAGTAACACTACTTGCAACACATAGCTGGTACACAATTTAATGGAATGGAATCTTAGGTGTTCTGACTAATGCCAGGGCTCTTTTATGCTTTTCTTTTGGAGATGGGTTCCTTCTGTTATCAAGTCTGACCACATTTAAGTAATCCTCTCACTTCAGCCTCCTGGAAGCTGGCATTACTGGGCATAAGGTTTTTAATCGATCCCACTCTAGCAGTAACTTTTAGTAGGTACTAGTCTCAGTTAAGTCACTTGTGCTTCTGTGTCCTGGTCTTATTATCTAACTCCATGAAAGGAGGATGGGGAATTATACTAGCAATATAGTCCTCCTCTAGATGGTTGTTACATCAGATATAACAATAATTGATAAACTCTAAGTTACTGAAGTAACAGGTACTTAATGAAAGGAGAGTTAGCTATAGCACCCAGAGCTAATCCTGTGTTACAGCGCTCTATACCCAAATACTGCCAGGAGAGAGCAGGTTTCCTAGGAGTGCTGACAAGCCTGTGATCACAGGTAAGACCACCACTTCTGCTCAGAGGGACCCACCCAAAGCCCTCAGAACACAAAAACCTAGGAGCAGCCTGGGACAGGATGATTCTGGTTTCCATCTGTGCCCAGAGCTGATCCTGTGTCATTCCTCCAGGAGAGAAATGTTTTCCCAAGAGTGTTGACACAGGTATGAACACAGGTAAGACCACCACTTCTGTTCGAAAACCTGGCCCAAGAGGGACCCACCCAAAGCAATCAGGACACAGGAACCAAGAATAGCCAGGGACAGGATCCTTCTGGTTTCTGTCTGCACCATGGAGCTGACCCCCTGTTCCACAGCTCTCCATACCCAAATTCCTCCAGAAGAGAATTGGTCTCCCAGGAGAACTGACACACAGGCTTGCAGGAGGGAAAAGCCACAGTCAGAGACAGCAAGAACAGCTAACGCCAGAGATAACCAGATGGCTAGAGGCAAGGGCAAGAACATAAGCAACAGAAACTAAGCCTACGTGGCATCCTACGTATTCAGTTGCCCTACCACAGCAAATCCTGGATACACCAACATACTAGAAAAGCAAGATTCTGATTTAAAACTCACATCTTATGATGATGATATAGGATGTTAAGAAGGACATAAATAGTTCCCTTAAAGAAATACAAGAGAACACAGGTAAACAGCTAGAATCCATTAAAGAGGTAACACAAAAATCCCTTAAAGAATTACAGGAAAATTCAACCAAACAGGTGAAGGAATTAAACAAAGATCTAAAAATGGAAATAGAAACAATAAAGAAATCACAAAGGGAAACAACCCTGGAGATAGAAAACTTAGGAAAAGTACCTAGAAAATATTATCCTTAGTAAGGTAACCCAATCACAAAAGAACACATATGATATATACTCGCTGAGAAGTGGATATTAGCCCAGAAGCTCAGAATACCCAAATATAATTCACAGACCACATGAAGATCAAGAAGAAGGAAGACCAAAGTGTGGATTCAATGGTCCTTCTTAGAAGGGGGAAAAAAATACCCATGGAAGGAGGTACAGAGACAAAGTGTGGAGCAAAGACTGAAGGAAAGGCCATCCAGAGACTGACCCACCTGGGGATCCATCCCTTATACAGTTACCAAACCCAGACACTATTAGGGATGCCAACAAGTGCTTGCTGACAGGAGCCTGGTATAGCTGTATCATGAGAGGCTCTGCCAGAACCTGACAAATACAGAGGGGTATGCTCTCAGCAAACCACTGTAATGAGCACAGGGTCCCAAATGGAGGAGCTAGAAAAAGAATCCAAGGAGCTGAAGGGATTGGCAACCCTGCAGGAGGAAGAACAATAAGAACCAATCAGTACCCCCAGAGCTCCCAGGAACTAAACAACCAACCTAAGAGTATACAAGGAGGAACCCATGTCTCGAGCTGCATATGTAACAAAGGATGGACTTGTCGGACATCAATGAGAGGAGAGGCCCTTGGTAATGTGAACTCTTGATTCCCCAGTGTAGGGGAATACCAGAACAAGGAAGCAGGAGTGGGTAGGTCAGTGAGCAGGGGGAGGGGGAATTGAATAGGGGGTTTTTGGAGGAGAAATGAGGAAAGGGGATAACATTTGAAATGTAAATAAAGAAAATATCTAATAAATAATAATAATAATAATAATTAATAAAGAAAACCTAGGAAAGAGATCAGGAGACAAAGATGCAAGCATCACCAACAGAATCCAAGAGATAGAAGAGAGAATCTCTGCTGCAGAAGATACCATAGAAAACCTTGACACAACAGTCAAAGAAAATACAAAATGCAAAGACAACTTAACCCAAAACATTCAGGAAATCCAGGACACAACGAGAAGACCAAACCTAAAGATAAAAGGGATAGAAGAAAGCAAAGATTCCCAACTTAATGGGCCAGTAAATATCTTCAACAAAATTATAGACGAAAACTTCCTTAACCTAAAGAAAGAGATGCCCATAAATATAAAAGAAGCCAGCAGAACTCCAAATAGATTGAACAAGAAAAGAAATCCCTCCCATCACATAATAGTCAAAATACCAAATACACAAAACAAAGAAAGAATATTAAAAGTAGTAACAGAAAATGGTCAGTAACATATAAATGCAAACTGATCAGAATTACACCAGAGTTCTCACCAGAGACTATGAAAGCTAGAAGATCCTGGGTAGATGTTATACAGACCCTAAGAGACCAAAAATGCCAGACCAGGCTACTATACCCAGCAAAACTCTCAATTACCATAGATGGAGAAACAAAAGTATTCCATGACAAAACAAATTTACACAATATCTTTCCACAAATCCAACCCTACAAAGACAATAGATGGAAAACACCAACACAAAGAGGGAAACTACACCCTAGAAAAAGCAAGAAAGTAATCTTCTTTCAACAAACCCAAAGAAGATAACCTCACAAAATAACATCAAAAATAACAGGAAGCACCAATAGCTATTCCTTAATATCTCTTAACATCAGACTCAATTCCCCAATTTAAAAAAAAAAATAAACATAGACTAAAAGACTGGATACGTAAACAGGACCCACCATTTTGCTGCATACAGAAAATGCACCTTATTGTCAAAGATAGACATTACCTCAGAGTAAAGAGCTGGAAAACAATTTTCCAAGCAAATGGTCCCAAGAAACAAGCTGGTGTAGCCAGTCTAATATTGAATAAAATCAACTTTCAAACAAAAGTTATCAAAAAGGATAAGGAAGGACACCTCATACTCTTCAAAGGAAAAATCTACCAAGAGGAACTCTTAACTCTGAACATCTATGCTTCAATACCCACATTCATAAAAGAAACTTTGCTAAAGCTCAAAGCACATGTTGTACCTCACACAATAGTAGTGGGAGACTTCAACACCCACTCTCAGCAATGGACAGATCATGGAAACAGAAACTAAACAGAGACACAGTGAAACTAACAGAAGTTAAGAACCAAATGGATCTAACAGATATTTATAGAACATTCCATCCTAAAACAAAAGAATATACCTTTTTCTCAGCACTCCATGGTACCTTCTCTAAAATTGACCATATAATTCATCATAAAACAGGCCTCAACAGATAAAAGAAAAGTGAAATAATCCCATGCAGCCTATCAGATCTAAGGCTGGTCTTAAATTCCAAAAAAACAATGGAAAACACACACACACATGGAAGCTGAACAATGCTCTACTCAATGATAATTTGGTCAAGGAAGAAATAAAGAAAAAATTAAAGACTTTTTAGAATTTAATGAAAATGAAGACACATCATACTCAAACTTCAAACTTATGGGACACAATGAAAGTGGTGCTAAGAGGAAAACACATAGCTCTGAGTGCCTCCAAAAAGAACTTGGAGAGAGCAAGCAGCTTAACAGCACACCTGAAAGCTCTAGAACAAAAAGAAGCAAATAAACCCAAGAGGAGTAGATGGCAGGAAATAATCAAACTCAGGGCTGAAATCAACCAAGTACAAATGGAAAGAACTATACAAAGAATCAACAAAACCAGGAACTGTTTCTTTGAGAAAATCAAGATAGATAAACCCTTAGCCAGACTAACCAGATGGCACAGAGACTGTCCAAATTAACAAATCAGAAATAAAAAGGGAGATCTAAGAACAGAAACAGGAAATTCAAAAAATTATCAGATCCTACTACAAAAGCCTATATTCAGCAGAACTAGAAAATCTGGATGAAATGGACAATTTTCTAGACAGATGCCAAATACCATCAGATAAACCATCTAAACAGTCCCATAATCCCTAAAGAAATAGAAGTAGTCATTAAAAGTCTCCCAACCAAATAAAGCCCGGGACCAGATGGGTTTAGTGCAGAATCCTATCAGATCTTCAAAGAAGACCTAACACCAATATTCTTTGAACTATTCCACAAAATAGAAACAGCAAGAACACTACCCAATTCATTCTATGAAGCCATAGTTACGCTGCATATTCTCCCTTGGAGATGGAACAGTTTCTGTCTAATCAGGAACTTGTCACAATTTCCTTTCATAGAAGCCTTCATAAGAGATTTTTTTCTACTTCTATTATGTTTAATATTCCAAATAGATTTTAAAAACTGGTTGAGTGCATATTACTTTTAGCTTTGGAAGATATTGTGTATATCTAAGAGGCATTTAACTATTATAAACTCTTTTGATGACTTATTAAAAACTACCATAAACAAAAGCAATTTGTTCTTGCTCATGGTGAATTCTATGGATAGCTTCTGAAATAGGTGTACATCTAAAGTACTGTGTTCCAAAAATAACTCTTGGAATTAGGGTATAGATTATGTATGACTTTCTTATATTTTTAGAATTTCATATGAATTCATAAGGCTGAAAGACTATGAAGAAACATTAAAAGGAGTAGGAATGAAAGATTAGTATTTATTTTATATTGTAAGAAATAGGATATTAGAACTACAATGACCACTAAGTGTACAAATAAAAAATAAATAATGACAAGTGTAAGGAAAGGAATTCCAAAGTCGATGTTGTTGGTTTGATTTAAAATGTCCAGTAACGCTGTAGTACTTAGCCAAAAAAAAAAAAACCCACTAAAATAAACTAGTATTACTGAAAAAAAAAAGATTAATCCTATGTGTGGCTGGGAATGGAGACACAGACACATTTAATTTCAGTACTTGGGAGGCAGATGCAAGTGTATCTCTATGAATTTGAGGCTGTCCTGGTCTACATATATAGTTTCAGTTCAGACAAAGCTGTATAGTGAGACCAACAATACCAACAATAAAACCTGTGAACTCTGAAAAAAAATAAAAAGTAATGAAAGGAGAGTTAGACATCTGAAGCAGTTCTTTGCTCAGATATTTTAAAAATTCAAACCATGACTCAGCCCCCTTAAAAATGAACTTTACCAGCTACTACCTGAAAAATAGAATATATATTTCATTTGCCCTTTGGAAATATGTTCCTTAATTAAACTATTCAATATCTTTGTTCTCAGCTTCTTTGCAAGTCTCCGACACTTTTTTGTTTAACACTGTTAATTTTTTCCAAAAATAGGCTGATAGCTTCTTGAAGTGTTGGCAACTTCACAAGCTGAATTTTGTCAGTCTTAAGTCTCACTGAAAGGAATATAATAACCAATGAATATCAGGGAAACAGCCAATGGCTAGAAAACAATGTGTAAATGAAAGGAAAGACAACAATTTTATTTCTTTAAAACAATCAGGTTGTTTGCATTAGAGTATTGCTACTAATAACTTTGAACAGTTTGAAGTTGTTGGCAGCTATCAGCACATTTTCATATCCCGTTAATCTATGTATTTGATAGCTACACGGATAATAGATAATTCTGCCCTATATCTGCCTCCCAATGCCAAAACACTTCTAGATGATGACATTTTCTATTGTAATTCTGAGTGCTTAGAGGCCTTGATTCTGCTGGATAATTATAATATCTACCAAGACATTAAGGCTCATTGCATGAGCTAATGCCTTGATATGGAATTAATCAAATCTGAATGAAAAGGTCATTAGAAAGTTAAATTATGTCACTGACATCAGACTAGCACGCATAAGCAAGAATTATGCTTCATTGTAATCTATTAGATCTTGAAATTCACTCATTAGTTTCACCTCACTAGGGACATCTAATTATCGATGTGTTTTAATTAGTTAAGTCCATTGACCACCATCTAGCCTTTCATTACTAATACCTTTAGTCCTGTGGGAGGAAAACATCTTCTATAACCTATTGATGTATACTTATACTTCACTTTAATTATTATTTCCTATCAGTTAGTAAAATCATGGATGATCTAATAAAATGGGAACCAGAGTCATTCATTAAACTCCTATGTTATAAGGGCTAATGCAATTATATAAAGGAAAGTTGTCCTTTTAATAGTGAAAGATGTGGATTTCCAAAAACATTAGAATGGTATTCACTTTTTCTGTGAAGTTTCCCGAGCTCCTCTGACATTGTCCTTTGTCAAAAAGAACAGATTCCTCAATGTGGAAATTATCTTTAAGGCATTCTGGTTAGTGTAAGGTTGAGTAATGGATCAGGATTACCTAACTGCTGAGTGTTCACCTTCTCTGCAAGAATGATGTGGATGAAAATTTAAACAGTGATATCAACTTCTTATTGACAACATCACAAAACATTGATCTTCATGGACATCAAAAGCTTCCTGACCTCACTGAGTCAGACTTTCTTGTACTAATAGATAATCCAAAGACTTCATTGTCTTAAAATAGCAATGATGCTAGTCTTACTTGTGTTCCAAGTCTCATTCAAGCTAGTTACATTCTCTATGCCACATGCCATGTCTCTGTAAGTTTATCCACAGTAACTACTACCTAGCATCTCAACTAGAGCCTTTGGCTTCATTGTTGTTCGAAGAAGCTTGACACTGAAGCACACACACATTTCCCCCGGAAGTACAATCTTGCCATATGCAAGCATCAGGAACAGACTCTCTGTGTCCAGGTGTCATGATGCCCACTCATGTTCAAGAAAGATTTCAATGGAAGGATAAAGAATTGAACCTGTTCTCACCCTATGAGACCACCTCACGCCATCTATGAATCTGTGGATGGTTACTCTTGATTATCAGGTGAACAAGATTTAGGATCACATAAGAGATAAATCTATGGATATGTCTGGGAGGTATGTCCATAAAAACAAAAAAACTAACTGAGGTAGAATATATACCATGACTGTGGGTAGCACAATTCATTCCATGGGCTCATATCTGAGATTAAATTAAAAAAAAGAAATAGTATGGAGAACTAGCATTCATCTATCTCTATATCCCTGAGAGTTGATATAAGATGAACACCCAATTCAGAGTTCTGAAACTGTGATGGACTATACCTCCATAAACTGTGACCCAAAATAAAAACTTCCTGCTTTAAATTGCTTTTTGGGTAAAAATACTTGAACCTCCTGAATAGTGCATAGAATCTTTTTATACTATTCAACCTGTGTGATAACCTGTAAGTCTTACTACATCCTAATGTGACATGTTGATTAATGTAAAAAGTGAGCTTGGGCTGATGAGCTTCCTCAGCAGGTAATTGTAACCAAGCCTCAAGTGGTATTGAAAATACATGTTGATGGTTAAGGGAGAAAATCAAATCCCCATGTTTGGTTGTCCTCTGATTTCTATATGTGCACATACACACACACACACACACACACACCAAATAATTACATAAATGACCTATTCCTGTTTGAGGATGAGGGAATAAATTGTAATGAGGAGATTTCCATGATATCTTGCTTGCTGTCATCAAAGTTGAAAAATAAATATAGGCCATGTGAACAGATGAATGAAGGAGAAGATAAAATTCTAATCTAATGGACAGAAACTGTTGGACATCATGGGGTAGACAGCACTATCATTTCATGGAGGACCAGAAGTAATGGTAATCTTAGAACCCAGGATGCTGAGGCAGAAAGATGACCGTGAGTTCACATCCAGCCTACTGAGGTTGATAATGACTTAAGGATTCTGAGGTCAACAAAGTCATGCTACAATGCTTTTTCTATAGCCTGTGCTAGTAATGGTAACTTTGTGAAAATATAGCTAATAGAGGATGACAATCCCAGAGATAATTAAATACTGTCCTATTTAAGGTAGAGTTACAGAAATTAATATAATTTCAAAGAATTTTTCTAGCAATCAGAGAAGCATGCAAACCTAATGGAAACTATGGAATTATTTGCAGTTTGTGAAACCTAGAGTCAGAGAATCACAACATAATTCCATAATTTATTTGAACAACATGTTTATCTCAAACTATTTATGAAAAATCTAATTCTGTTAATCCACTCCTATATTTAGAACTGTATACATGAAGATGGGAAAACAATGTGTATTATCATTGGACATAAAATTTTCACCTCTTTGAAGGATTTCCTTCTACAATAAAATGTATTTATGAATTAATGAACTCTATAATCATAGAGTACTGTAGAAGGGACACATGGAGACCATCAATCATACATTTGCTGGAAGAGGTGCTTTGGTTTTCTCTTTACAGTTGTTCAGGTAGGGGTCATCGACTGTGATGATGGTGAGATTTGTCTGCTTTCTGTACTGGGGTGCAAAACTGTCTGCATTTGCTTTTGAAAGGATGCCTTTGAACATTTGAAAACGTTCAAAATCATGATCCTTCCCTATGCATTCACATTTGTCATTGGACAGTGTAAGAGAAAAGTGAGCTACAAAAATCAGGGGAAAGGATTATGCCTAGTGCCTGAGGGAAGATGGTTGCCCTACGCTTAGCCTGATTTGCCGACTGAAACCAAGTTTAGACTCTAAACTTCAGAGCTGTTAGATAATAAATCTCTGCTGGGGGATACATAGAAAAGAGATAAACTGTTACTTTTTAAAAAATACATAATTCACTAACCCAACCACAACCAAAGCAGGAAAAGTACAAGACACACAGGTTGGCATACAGAAGTTTAAACACCAGGTAGAGAGATGGCTGATGGCCATCACAAAACTGCATCCACCAAACCTGAAATGCTTTGGTTTGCAATTCACTTATTAGTTCTCACAATTATTCTGTAAACGTGTTACTTCCTATGCAAGCTTCAATAGTCTAAATATACTTGCCTTTAAAATATGAGGTAAAAAGGATGACTGGACTCTTATAGAGACAGTTGTTTCAGAATCTTTGCAACATTTCAGAAGAAATGGCATCTAAAACCATGCTAACTGGTAGTGACATCAGTGGTACACTCTTATCTGGCTACTATTCTTAGATCTGTGGAATAGTTCCCAATTAATTCTTAACACTTGCAAATATAGGCATTAATTTCTATAATTATTTATCTTTAATGCCCATTATTGAATTGATTCTTTCTCCTGTTAATGTGTTGTTAGTTTTCAGTGTTGAGATATTGATTTTTTTTGACATTTATTGAGAATCACACAATTTGATTTTCAAATATAAAACAAGTATCACTTTTCTGAAATAAATAACTTAACTCTGAATATCACATCTCTAAATTTAAATTAACAGTGCTTTGCTGGGAGTTTTAGCTTTTCTGTCTTCCTATGATTTTCTTTTGATAATATCCACCAGGTTTTAGCATCAAGATTTTATTGGGCTTATAAAATTAAACAGAAAATGTTCTTTCCTTTATTAGTTTTTTTCCTCCAAGGGGTAGCTAATTTTGGTTATATTCCTCCCTTACATACTTGATGGAACTCACCAAAGAAACCAGGCAGACTTGAGAGTGTTCCTAAGGGAAGAGTTTAACTTAAAAATTAATTTCTTTAGCCAATAGAGGTAAATTTATCTTTGGCTGCATTCTTTTTTGTCTTTTTAATTTGTTGCTTTTCTGTTCACTGTAATTAAGTTATTTTCATAAAGTTTATTAGAGCAGTAAACATACACACACACACACACATACACACACACACCTTTAGATAACCCTTTTTCTGGTATTTGTAATCTATTTTTGCTTTAAGGCATTTTATAATTTGATTTAAAAGGACATAATTTTTGATAATTCTTACTCCTACTTCTCCTATATCTAAAGAGATGAATGAATATATATATATATGAATATATATATACATATATATATATAGTTCATGGGAAATACATCTAAATATACATGGAATTATCACATATCTATTTTTCAATCATTTCTGTTTTATCTTTATTATTCCACCTTTGCATTCTCTGAGCTTAAATTTACATTTTTTCTCCCTCTGGCTTTACTTATGGTGGAAGCTTAGGTGTGTATATTTATGCTTGTCTAACATAAGAATTTCAAATTTCTACTGCACAACTGTGGGTGTGTTATGTTCAGTATTACTGAGTGCATTTTCTAATGTGTGGTACAGAATGTCCTGTTATATTGTATTATTTAGAAGTGTTTGTTGGCTATGCAAATTTTAAGCCTTTTCTGGATATCTTCTTGCTAATGAATCTTATAGAATAGCATTTTGAAAATTATGGAGGATTCTTTCTGGCTGAGCACATGGTCTCTCTAAACACTAGGTATGCACTGGAAACCAAAGTATAGTGTTCAGTTGTTACTATTTTCCTGTCCTTTGCAGTCAGTCAACATTGCTTTGGCTACTTTCTGCCTTTACCTGTTTTTTCTCCTTAACTGATCAGTAATTAGAAACAGGAATATAGACATTACTAAATGTAAACGTATTTTTACTTTGGGTATGATTTTGGTGTTTATTGATTAGATTGATGGAATTTATTATACTGGTCACTTCAAATAGTGACTCTTTTTTTCTGTTTCCTTTATTCTGTAAAGACATTTCTTCTTTCCCTCAGCTTTTTTACCTTTTATAAAAAATATCTCTGAATGTATAGACTCATTCTTTTCCAGACAGTGTGCTGAGAGCAAATTATCACTGTTATTTGGTGATGTCTTATTACTTGTCATCAGTAGATGTGATCTTCTTTATCTTTTTTCAGTTCATCCCGTGTCCTTTTTATATGTTCCCTTCAGGATTTAAAGATCTGTTTGCATTCTGAGGCAGGGAGTACAGATACAGCAGTAGATCACAGATAGTATGACTGGGAGAGGAGGCCGGTGAGAGGGTAGGCCAGAGAAAGGTGAGGATAAAAGATAAAATAACACCAAGGATTTTTGAAAATGGTATGTGGAAGCCTACTACTTTATAAGCTTCAAAGATATACAAAGCAATGATTTGCCTGGAGTTACCCTACAAGGATAGATAATGCTCCTCTCAGAAGCTCAAGGTTTGCAAACTACAAAAGCCTAGTGTTAGATATGAGATAATGTCATGGAATTGTTGATCCGAGTGGCTCCCAAAACTCCCCAAAATCAATACGAGCATTATCACTACTCTTAATTACCCATTAGATTTTGATGGTAAGAAAGATCCTATTAATAAAAACATCACATACATTAGTCTTAGGACATGAAGAAATCCATCTAGTAATGACTAAGAATCTTCCTTTCCGGCTAAGAGTCAAAGCACCAAGGCCGGGCGGTGGTGGCGCACGCCTTTAATCCCAGCACTTGGGAGGCAGAGGCAGGAGGATTTCTGAGTTCGAGGCCAGTCTGGTCTACAAAGTGAGTTCCAGAACAGCCAAGGCTACACAGAGAAACCCTGTCTCGAAAAACCAAAAAAAAAAAAAAAAAAAAAAAGAGTCAAAGCACCAGAAGGTGCTATCTAGGCTACTGGGGGAGATGTCATCAGTAGTCTCATCAAGTGTAAACACTGTGAGTACACACATCTAAATATTTGAAGCTAGAAGGCACATATGAAGGGGAACATTCAGTATTTATGTTTCTTGTCTTATTGCTCTATCTAAACCTTTACATTGACGAAGACTGGAAATGTCTGAGCATTCTTGTTTCATTCCAAATTAAATAATATTAAAAATTCTGACAGTTTTCCCCCTTTGAGTCTAATGTTAGCTCTAGGTTGTTTGTGAACAATGGCTAACCTGGAGAGCTATCCCCACTGCTGCAATTCCCACATGAATGTTGTGATATAGCTAAGAGTTTCTAACTGGACAAGAGGAAATCCATGCCCAGTACTGTAAACTCACTAGGAATACATGGCTGGAGAAATTATCAACTCTATTAATATTATTTTGCTTAAGAAACATAGTTTCAAACTGCCTAAATGCACCCTGCTTTCTCCAAAAGTCTTATCTTCCCTCAACCGCTCTCATTCTCTACTGGAAAACTGTCGTCCGAGCTGCCTGCTTTTTGTACTGTGGGGGAGGGAAGGGGACTTATTGTACTTTCGGGGAGGGAGGAAACAGGAAAGGGAAAATCATTTGGAATGTAAATAGATAAAATATAGAAAATAAAAAACAAACAAAAAAAACCTGAAAAAAAAAACAAAAACAGAAACAAAAGCAAAGCGAAGCAAATCAAGCAAATAAATGGACAACCAAATACCTCCCCCCCCAAGAAAAAAAGCCACACTGATGTGCCAAGGAGCTCCGCTTGCCTCTACTGCGTCTCAGTCACAAGGAGAAGGGATACCTTTCCCCTGTGATTTAGAATATTTTCCTTGGACAGGTTCTCCATTGCACTTGGGGGATGGCTTGGATGGGAATTCCTATCACAAGGTCACTTTATCTACCTTTAGCTACTGTCCTCACCTCCCCCTAGAAGCAGCAATCCTGAGTGCAGTGATGCCTGTGCCCCTTTCCTTGACTGCTGTCCCTAGGAACTGCCTGCACTTGCAGGCAGCACAGTATTTGGCAGCCCTGTCCTCTTTCAGCTACCTCCTAAAGTTTCCTCAGAGCTGTATGCTGTGTCTCTACTTTAAGCTCTTCTAGCCCACTCCTTATTCTGGCAGAGCTCCTATACACTGCAACTCTGTTCTGTCTCTCAGTTCCTTCCTGCTGCTGTTCTACAGCGTCACTAAAGCCCATCTGGGCCACCTATGCCCACTCAGTTCCCTCTTAGTCCTTATAGAAACCCCAGCTCTCTCCTCTTCTGACTATAAATAAGCACCTTGGCCTTAATACATATTAATGGCTAAAGATGGGCATCTTTGATTTTTAAATTCTCAACTATGCTAACAACTTCTGCCACTGCACAAACCATCCCAAATCTCTCATGTGTAAACTCGCTCTGCTCGACACTTCCAAAAGTCTCTTATCATTCTAGTTTCTCTATTTCCCATTTTCTTATAAAAAAAAAAAATGTTCTGTCTCAAAGAATTCTCTGTGTTCTGCTCTCAAAAACATCTTTTAAGACCATGCTTTAAACTCTATCTCAGGATTTGTAAGTTCATTTGGCATGGTTTAAAAAGAAATCTATAAAATATGTAATTAAAATTTGACTTAAAACATAAAAAAGGCTTATAGAAAGTTAGGTCATCTTAATTGCTACAACATTATATAATGGTTCAACTTTTGTTTATAATATATTGTATATATAACTTAGATTCAACTCTTTAAAAAATAGATTTACCAAAGACAAATAGATATTTTAAATGCTAACCACATGGTTGGCAGACTTTTTTGCTAAGGTTAAAAGTTGCATGCCATGTGACATCATCACCATGTGAAGATAACCACATGGTAAACACTGAGCACCTACAAAACTTCTTAGTCCTATTGAACCCTTGGTTTATCATTGTATATACTTTTAGACTAAGGAAATAAAAACTGGTCTCCAAATTATTTTGGATTGATATGGATTTTGTATGATGACAATAAATTCCTATAGTTATAAAGATATACTAAAGTTTACAAAAGTTAACCTAGAGATGCTTGTCTAACTCCTTATGTTTTTGCCAGCTGTGTTCACAACCAGGCTTCTAAAACATGTAAACAAAAAACAACATATGTTAGATGAATAAGTATATTGGATAAATAAGGCTTTTATAAATTGCTAAGGCTAATGCAGATTCACAGCAATACGTGCCTTGCCTCTTTTTCTTTGCTCATTTTATTAAGCTTCAGCTATTTGGAAAACTTGAGTCATACAACAAACTAATGTTCTGTAATGATACATCATAAAAGGATAAACTTCTTATTCTCTCTGATGGATCATTTTTATGGTTTAAAATTGTATTTTAATGCTAAAGGATCTTCAATTAAATCTTCAGCTCAATTTTTTTTCTATTTTTTTAATTCTTTAATCTTTTTTGTACAGTCCAGTCATTATCACACCCCCCGGTCCACCCTCCAGCATTTCCTTAACCCATTCCTCCTCCACTGTCTCCAAGAGGATGTCCTCACCCCACCAGACCTCCCCCCTCTCTGGGGTCTCAGGTCTCTCAAGGGTTAGGTGCTTCTTCTCTCACTGAGACCAGACCAGGCAGTCCTCTGCTGTATATGTGTTGAGGGCCTCATATAAGGTAGTATATGCTGCCTGGTTGGTAGCTTAGTATCTGAGAGATCTTGAGTGTTCAAGTTAGTTGTAACTCAAAATTTTAAGTCTCAAATCTAACAGAATAGATTTGTAAAATCCTAATCTTATAAAAACTACTTACTTGTAGACTGTTAGGTAATCTAGTGACAAGATTTATTTAGCTTCTTGCATGTGTTTTCAAGGTTTTAAGATCTCTGAAGAAGATAGATGGGGCATGACAACTCCACTTGAAATGTAGTACCGATAAACCATTGGGAAAAACTACCCCATGCCTCTTCTGCCTCCAGGGCTCTGCTCAAACTCTGTATACTACTGGATTGGCTACTCTACTCTGCCTAAGTAGATCAAGCTTCTTCTTCAGAGAAAAATCCCTCAGAACATCTATATCTAGCAGCCAAAGTCCAATACTGCTCTTTATGGCATCTGAAGATTAAATTCTGTTCTGTATGGCAGTCAAACACTGAACCCTGCCATGATGAAGCTACGGAGACCATGGGACCATAGGGCAACTGTTTAGCTGATAGGTAAGTCTATCATTAATTGATACAGAGGTCAATTGGATTATACTTCTTGCTGTTATTTAGCCATCTCAGATCTCTAATGATACTGACTGACAATTGCTTTAACAGCAGCAAACTAACCAGTTCCTCCTCCTCCTCCAGAAGCCTTGTTTTCATATATAAAAATAAGGTCTCAGGCCTCACTTACCCAGAGCTACTATGTCTCAAGCTCACTTTGGAGCTCACTACTTGGATTCCATACAAGTACTTCTGTCAACCAACAGCCTAGGCCTACTGCCTATCAATAGGGGTAGTATCTCCACTTTCTCTAGTCATGGAGTCCCTTTCCCCACCTACCAGGACCATGGGCCTGGAAGTTTCAAATATATATCCTAGATAAAAAAAAAAAAAACAATTCCTCCAAACTCTTCATGTTTACCTTCTGTCCATAGTCTATCTGCCCCAGCAGATTTCAAATCAACTGTAGACTGCTCTAGGGACTCACTAACCCCCAGCAGTTCCTTTGGACTCTGAATCCTAGACAGCCCCAAATCAGTTACCCCTAGGTGGTCCAGCCTCCCACAGTGCTTAAATGGAGTTCATTCTTCCCTAGCCCTAGGTGGTCTCCCAAAACCTGGGCAATGAACAGGGAGTGAAACTATCTGCATTCCTCTTTTCTCCTCCCAGCCTTGACCAGCATTCCTTCTTTCTCTGGTTACCAACAATGACACTCCAATGTCAACAGAAAATAATCATAGAAAAGATCACATTGGTCTCTGTCATTTATTATCAACAAAAAAGCTGAAATGTTAGGTCTCAAATGTGGGACAAATGGCTGAGACGCTTATTAACATATCAAAGCTGAAGCTGGCTGCCAAGTTTTTCAAGCTTCTAACTGTTACACACTGGCATACTCTACCCACTACCCTAAAGTCCTTCAGCTGAGGGACTAAGCTGAGTTTTCCATTTCCCTAGCTTCTCTGATTCCTATAGGACCTAGCCATTTTGGATACAGGATCCATTTTATATTATGGTCTTTTGGCCTCCCAGCCTCTGAGTCTCCTGGACGTTCCTTCTCATTTTCTCCTCTCCCCTTTCCTTACCACTCTCCTCCACATGGCACAGCTCAGTCTGCTCTGCTCATCATGTTCACCCTGGTCTCTCCCCAGTGTCTCTTCTGCTAGCTATGCTTGCCCTCATATCTAAAATAAACTTCCTCCTTCACTATACCTAGTAATGTGTTCCTTTATATTTCATTCATTCATTCCTTCCTTCATTCATCATCATCATCATCATCCAAATACTAAGCATATAAACTGAAACATGTAGAGTAACAATGACAGCGTCTTGCATGTGATGCTATGATGAAGAAGTTCTAACTCCCAAAACAATGTTCTATCAAGTCTCCAAATACCAATTTTTTCAAGAAGAAATCAAAATGCAAATAACACAATCATTATGGATGAAATTGGAAAGGAATTAAAGAAAAACATTGTATGAGAGCCAAAGGGAACTAGACTAAATTGGATCACATTGAATCCATTTTAAAACATTAAATTATAAGAATGTTTGATGCTTAGATGAAAGAGAGAAGTTGCCCTAATTAATTTTAGAAGTCAGCATAACCTCAACTTGTTCAGAACAAGACAAACAGAATTAGGATAACCACAGTTAGCTGCATTAATGCATAAGCTAACATCAGCAATATATCAATGAATAACACATCAGGACCACAAAGAATGCAACATATGTTTGTTCTTTTATAAATGGTAGAAGAGTCCACACAGAACTGTCTTCAGGGTCCATTCAAGCTTTCTTTCTGTGGTGTTCAGTGCTCTACTAATAAAGCAATGTACAAAAGGACAAGTTGCTTACAATGCTTCTTGAACTCCCTTACTACACTGGGTTGAATAAGCACCACTCCACCCCTGTTCTTCCCGACTCCTGCTCCTCAGTCTATCTTTATTTCCTGAACAGGTAAGTTAAACCTTATTTGAAATAATGGTCTTTGTAAATATAATGAATTAAAGGTGTCTAGGTGATATCATCCTGGAGCATCCCTGAAGGTCTTTACTTCAAAACCAAAACTTTGTATAAGAAGTCAAAGAGGAGGACATACAGAGAAAAGGCACTGCAATGAGAAGAGGAAGCAGACAAGATTGGCAAGACACAGGAAAGCTGACAGTTGCTGTAAGCTGAAAGAAGCAAGGAAAACTACTCTAAACCCTACATGAAGGCCTTTGATTCCAGATTACCGATTATAAATATATAAGAAGAGACATTGTGACAGGGAAAGTCATTGCGAAGGGTCCTTCCTCTTGTATTTTTGATGGGGTTATTTCAAGTTTAACTAGAATTTGATTTCCTTGATAGAGAATTCCATGGAAATTTACAAAAGTCTATTCTAGGAACCCACAGTCAGGATATCTTAGCTAACTTATCTTAGCCTCTTTATGAGGAATCTCCTACAGCCAACCATTTATCTTAGCTCCTATTAAACTGTTTGCTTCTGGGAAGTCCCCTTGCAGCCTGAAGAACAAGATGTCAGGATGTGGTTGTTGCTTTCAAAACCCCTGTACTTCAGACACAGATAGTCACACATAAATCTGGAAATACTTTACTGTGGGGCCAGTCAGCCAGAATAAAGACTTTCAGTTGGCTATACTCATCTTTTGTGGGCTACCTATAACAGTATTTCTTGTCTTTATAACAGTCCTATCCTTTGCAGTGTGTTGTCATTATGTTGACAAACTAATACAGAGGGTATGTAGATGTTAATACATTAGCAACCTCCACAGCTTCAAAGCACTATTACTCTGTCAAAATGTTAAAGCTATTTTTTCCATAAAGCAAACAGTGCCTAGACTATAATGTATTCTAGTAATGATGATTTAAGGAAAGGGTTAGCAACAGTTCTAAAAACAAAGGCTCTTTCTACTTGTACTCCTGACAAGCAAGAATAGTCTCAATCAAATATCTTGTTAAGTATGTCAAACAACACTTATGGTAAACATGCTGAGGGCATCTTTCATGATCAACTTGAAGTCCACACCCTCTCTATGTCTGCTATTCTCTGTAAGCTTAGGATTTGTGCTGGGTTAACAAGAATGATTCTGAAAACAGAAGTCAACCAAATCATCACTGAATCAGTGAAGCACGAAAGGGAGAAGTGGCTTAGTTGAAATAGTTCCCTTTTCCTCTCAGAAATATGTGTTCCTTACACAGAAACCCATCTACTAGTCCAAAACTAAAACATGTTCTAATACAAATAGGGAGAGCACTTTGTGCCATGTGTCTAACTTTCCTAGAATCTCTTTTTCCTCTGTGTAGATATTTTAAATGTTAGTAAATTTTCTACCAGTGATATTCATAATTTGCATGGTCCTTCTCAAGAATTGAGCCTTTGTATTATCACACATTTAATATGAAAACTACATAATACTTATGAATATAAAAGTAATTCCATTTGTGGAAAAGTAAAAATAATTCAAAATATAAGAATAAGAAAGTACTTCAATTTATATAGAAATCTGTTATAAGAAAATATAAATGTAGAAAATAAAAATAAGATGTTTCTATCCTATAAAAAGAAAATAGACTTGCTGGGTTAGCGGGAAGGCACAGGAAAAAAGGTTGTATTTGTACAGATCTGAGGTAGTAGACCGTACTCTTCCTAGTGTTCTTAGACCTCTACATTCGTACCATGTGAAAATAAATTAAAATTCCTCTACAATACCATGATATATTCTTGCTTGCATGCATTTGCATACACATGCATACCCATACACTCATATTTTTTGGAAAGAAATGGGCAAATTTTTAAATTTAAATTCAAGAAAATGTAGAATATTTACCAAAACTGAGTAAGAAAATATAGGACATACATAAGGAAAATAATATACCTGATAAATTAATAATATGCTGATAAATTAATATAACCTCAACTGATAATATATGATAAATGACATAATGGTCAATATTATTTTGAGATGATCAAAAGAGAACATTTTAATGTTTTAAATATACAAAGCACAATAAATATACATTTACTTATTGTGTAACACAGTTCAAGTTGAATAGACAGTAGATACAAAAAGATGATAAAATATCTTGGGTTATGAGAAAGAATGTCTTTTTCTCCATGTAACTTTTGAAAAATAGACAAATTAGAGAGAGCAAGATAGCAGCTAGTAGTTTCACCAGTATAGGACCTTTCAGAATACTTTATAAAGGGTAAGAATTTTGAGTCAATTCTTCATAAAATTAAAGAAAATCATAATACATTTTGAATCACTCTTTCTAAAGCACTTTGAATAGCAAGTTAAAAATAAAACAAAAGTTTATTCAGAAAAATAAAGATGAAAAATATTACAAACATGCCATGGAAGTAACAATAAATATTGTCCTATCAGACACTAAGACTCAGAAATAATTTGATTACAACTACTAAATTGATATATTAAAAATTTTAGAAATAAAAGGAAGAAAAATAAAATATAAAAAGAAACTTGTATATAGTTTATATGTCAGCCAGGTTGTTCATTCAGAGGAAGATGATTTGTTATTAAATACTGCTATCAAAACTCAACTTTTCAGAACAATTAGTGCAAGATAAAAATCTCTCTCTCTCTCTCTCTCTCTCTCTCTCTCTCTCTCTCTCTCTCTCTCTCTCTCTCTCTCTCTGTGTGTGTGTGTGTGTGTGTGTGTGTGTGTGTGTGTGTGTATAACAGAAAGAAATCCAAAAGATAAAAGCAAAATCACTGTATGGAAGAAAACTTTGGATCTCCTGTTAGACATTATTTAAACTTAAAACTTTAATGCTGAGAGTCAAATATCACAACTCATACATGCTAAACAAATGCCTTGATTCTAAGCTACATCCTCAACCACAAATCTAAAGCGTTTGCATTAGCATGTAGGATTACTATTAACATTTATAGCTGTAGAAATAGACTGATGGTCATGAGCTATTTTGTGGATATAGTATGGGATGCAGTATTTACATAAAGTGAAACTACAATTTGTGAAGCAACGACAAAAATAATGTGTATAATTTTATTTCTGTGAATTAAGTGTCTATACATAATGTTATATTAATGGAACAAAATAAAGGATTCATGGCAATATTTAACATGTATTGGTGAGGCATGAAATCCTTATGATAAAGTAGCTTATTGTAAAAAAAATACAAAAAGGAATTGAGGATAATAAAATGTATTTTATTTTAAATCAGCATATTTTATTATATTTATACTAGATAAAAATTCTTGGTGGAATTGTGATCCCCAATTAACTTCTGATTCCACAGGGAACTCTTAAGTTATTAAATAATGACCTGGTTAACTCCAGTTAACTTAGCTACTTACTGGGTTACATTCACAGTGGAACTCTAAGCAGTATCTTTTTTTAAGTCTCTTTTCTCCTTTACATGATATTTATTATTTGGAGAAGTAAACACAAAAAGTTTACCTGTCTAATAAAATTTTATTGAATCTTTGGGGAATCTCACATCAAACTTATATGGGTATACAGAAAAGTCCTATGCTATGGTAGGAGAGCTCTCTGTGGTCTCCCATGCTCAAGCTATGTCCAATATGGTACATGGTATCCTTCTGCTGCCTAGAAATCAAGATGAATACTTAAAAATGTAAACCTCTGATCAATAAGGACTTTGAACATCTCTTTAGGTGTTTCTTAGCTATTTGAAATTCCTCTGTCATGAATTCTTGGTTTAGTTCTATACCACATTTTTGATCAGGTTGTTTGGTTTTTAACTTCCTAAGTTCTTTATATATTTTAGGTGTTAGCCCTCTATAGGATGTGGGGTTAGTGAAGATTTTTTCTCAATCTGTAGGTTGCAAACTTGTCTTACTGACTATGTCCTTTGCCTTACAGAATCCTTCTAGTTTCATGAGGTCCTATTTATCAATTCTTGATCTTAGAGCATAAGCCATTGGAGTTATGTTGAGGAAATTTTCTCCTGTGCCAATGAGTTCATGGCTCTTTCCCACTTTCTCTTCTATTAGATTCAGTGTATCCAGTTTTATGTAGAGGTCCTTTATCCACTTGGACTTGAGCTTTGTGCAAAGTGACAAATATGGGACTATTTTCATTTTTCCACATACAGACATCCAGTTAGACCAGCACCAGTTGTTGAAGATGCTTTCTTTTTTTCTATTGCATATGGTTGCCTTCTTTGTCGAAGATGAAGTGCTATAAGTGTGTGGTTTTATTTCTGGGTCTTCAATTCTATTCCATTGATCAACATGTGAGAAATGTAATCAAAAGGACCCTGAGATTGCATCTTACACCAATCAGAATGGCTAAGATCAAAACCTCAGGTGACAGCTCATGTTGGCGAGGTTGTGGAGAAAGACGAACACTACTCCATTGCTGGTGGGATAGCAAACTGGTACAACCACTCTGGAAACCAATCTGGAGGTTCCTCAAAAAATTGGAAATAGATCTACCTGAAGACCCAGCAATACTAGTCTTGGGAATATACCCAATGCCCTACCATGCAACAGGGGCATATGTTTTATTATGTTCATAGCAGCCTTATTTGTGATAGCCAGAAGCTGGAAACAACCAAGATGTCCCACGACAGAGGAATGGATACAGAAAATGTGGTTCATTTACACAATGGAATATTACTCAGCTATTAAGAATGAGAACATCCTGAGTTTTGCAGGCAAATAGATGGAACTAGAAAAACATCATCCTGCTTGAGGTAACTCAGACCCAAAAGACATGCATGGTATGTAGTCACTAGTAAGTGGATATTAGCAAAAAAAAAACAAAAGAAAGAAAAAAGAAAAAGGAAAAAAGAAAAGAAAAAAGAAGGAAAAATAAAAAGAAAAGAAAAGAAAGGAAAAGAAAAAATGTGCTGAATAGCCAAGATACAGCCAATAGAACTCCAAAATGTTCAACAAGCTGAAGGGACCAAGTGAAGATGCTTCAGTACTACCTGGGAGGGAGAAAAAAAAGCAACCACAAAGAGGGAGGGAGGGTCCTGGCAGAGAAATAGGATGAGGGGCAAAGACAGGAGAACATGATCAGGTATTGGGTGTGGGAAAAGGACTGGAATCCCTGGGGGCCTGCAGAAAGAATAGAAACATGCAACCTCGGGAGGTAGCAGGTTGGTGGGGGACCCTCCAGAATGAACCAGAGACCTGGGAGGTAAGACTCTCAGGACTCAAAGAGAAGGACCTTATAAGAAATGCCCTACATTGGGGAGATGAACCTTGTAGAGCCTATCTCCACCTCAATCATCAATTGAGGGATGGGTTTGCCATCCCACAGTCAAAACTCTGACCCATAATTACTCCTGTTTGAAAGAACTGCAGGGGTGGAAATAGAGAGGTGCCTGAGAAGAAGGTCCAGTGACAGGCCCAAAGTGGGATCCAACTCAAGGGGAGATCCCATGACCTGACACTATTACTGAGGCTATGGAGCACTCACAAAAATGACTGCCCCCTAAAAAGACCCAACAAGCAGCTGAAAGAGTCAGATGCAGATATTTGTACTCAACCAATGGGATCAGAACATGCTGATCCCTGTGGTTTAATTAGATGAAAGCTGGAAGAAGCTGAGGAGGAAGGTGACCCTGTAGGAAGACCAGCACTCTCAATTAACCTGGACCCCTGAGATCTCTCAGATACTGGGACACCAACCAGGCAGTATACACCAGTTGATATGAGACCTCCAACTGCGTAGTCAGAGAAGATGCACTTAACCCTCAAGAGACTGGAGGCCCCAGGGAGTTTAGAGGTCTGATGAGGTGGGGCTGGGGACATCCTTATGTAGACAAGGGAGCAGGAAGGATATGAAATGTGGAACAGTTGGAGGGCGGACCAGGAAGAGAATAAAATCTGGAGTTTAAAATAAATAAATAAATAATCAAGCCATCCTCAATTAAATGTTTTCTTTATGAGTTGCCATGGTCATGCTATCTCTTTATGACACTAAAAGTCTAAGACATGCCCCAGTCCCTCACACTTCCCAGTCTTTCCATTATCTTCACTCTATACTTGTAGCCTCCCCTGATAAATAAATAGATAAATAAATAAATAAATAAATAAATGAATAAATATAAATATATAATAGATAAACATATAAAAATTAGAAAAGAAAAAACAATCTCTATCAAAATACAGAATGTTTCTGCTCAGAAACATTCTGCTTCTCTGCCTTTCCCACATCTCCACCACACACTTGCTCGTCTTAGTAGCACTGAAAGCTGCTATGTGTCATGCAATATATCCTTTTGCCCAAACACCTCTGTTTGCAAATGTTCATTGCATTGAGTCCTTAGGCTAGCTTAAGACTTCTGGCTTATGCTACAGTATCAATACTGGGGTCTTGACTCTAGGATATACTGCTGTAACCCTGAGTGATGAGGATTCTGATGATATGGATCCCAGGACCAGCCCCTTCACACACTGCAGCAGCTCATAGATGAAGAAGATAATGAGCTGGGCTAACTCAAAGCCCTGGATCTGAGCCTGGCTGGTAGTTGAGTTGATCAGCCTTCTGGGCTTCTCACACCTATGCTACTAGAGCCTGCTGTCTCTGGCTGGCCAAGGTGGGGGTTGGGTTGTCTTTACCACACATCTGCGGCCATCTTGCTCCCCACTGTGATGGTAATGGACAAAGCTCTGAAACTGTAAGGAATTGAACACTTTGTTTCAAAAGATTTGTCTTGATCATGATATTTTCCCACAACAATAGAACAGTAACTTACACATGACTTAAAAGTTGACAAATCAAAGCTTAAAACTTTTCCCTGATCTTTGGATGCTTCATCTGGGACATACTACAGCTGGCACATACTGATTGAAAGGGATGAGTGTGCATGTAATGCCCCAAATAATATTTTTAGTGACATTATGTCCCTAGGTTAATATCAGCCACAATGGGATATTCACATCATGGAAATCAGTCAACCTGATAATTCAACATATTTTTTCCAATGAGCCAATTGTTATAACATTCACAAGCATTACACCAAACTGTGATTATAATTCAGGCTTTTAATTTTACTTTTTTTAAATTTTGAGACAAGATCCTACTTTATAGTCCAGACTAGCCTTGAAATCACCATCTTCAGCCTCCTAAGTGGTGACATACAGGTGTGTGCTGCTATCCTTGGGTGAAATCCAGCTTTTTAAATTCCAGTACTTCTAGGTCCATTACACTGGTTGCCAATCTGTATTGCTGAGGCAAAAACAGTTTAACTAATTATCTTATGCAGTGTTCTATTTGTCCTATCCTGGCCTGGACTTCATACATAATGTTTCCTGAGGAGTTATATTCAGTCAAAGGTACTGTTAATGAAATCCAGGTTTGTACACGGTAGTAATTACAGAGTCATGGTAATCTTTGAGAAAGATGGATGCCTGTTTTCTTTTTTTTCAAAATATTTGTCACAAGAAAGCAATTGCCCTTATTTAAAGTCTCAGCGTCATGGTTATAATTTTAGCACTGCAACAGTATTAGCTACACGCATGGCTTTTCATGTGATATATATAACAATTAAGTCTAAAAGCCTATTTCTTCTGTGCATTACAGCAAACTTCCTTAATTTCACAAACTTTATCTCTTATGGAGTCAATAGACACATGAAATGCAAAGCATAAAAAACTCAAACATTAATTTTAAAACATTCTACTTTAAAAAGTATTCATAATTATTGCATTATCTTATCCTAATTTTTATATTCTTGTTTTATGGATTTCATTATTATCTGTGATTACCACAAAATATCTTGTGGTCATTTCTAATTAGTAATAATAACAAAATAATAACAAAATCATTTTCAAACAAGTAAAAATAATGAGTCAGTTCCAACCTTATGTTTTCTTAATAAAGTAAATGTTTTAGCAAAATATATTTATATGTGAATTACAATTGTGATGTTTATTTGGCAATAAAATTAGCCTTTACATTTTTTGAAAGGTATGGTAATTCATGTAGGCAATCTCAGTACTCCAGAGGCTGTGGCCAAAAGATCACACCTTCCAGGTAGCCTATCAACATGAAAATTAAAATCTCAGTTATTATAACTAATTGTACATGTTCATTATTACCATGCTCCTTTTTCAAACCTATGGTGGTGTCTTTATTAATGGGAGAATTAGTTTGCTGATTTTTTCCCTTAAATATTTGTGCCCAACCTTTCTCTCTCACCAAAAACTTTAAATCTAGCCCAGTCATCTTCCTCATACCCTAACAGTAGTCTTCTTAGTAGTATTCCTATTCTGGTTTTGTTTTCCTAAAATTGTTTTCTACAGAGTAGCACGAATTTGCCATTTCAATGACGGAAAAGCAATGTTGATCCCACAATGAGTTTCCAGCACATTTAGATCAACTTCCTGACAATATAATGATGATTAACCCTAGGTGGTCTGAACTACTCCTTCTCCCGATTGTCTCTTCTCTCTCTACTCCAGCTGTCCCTGCCTTACTCTCTTCTATGGTTTAGCTCTTGAGGTTAGAACACAGAAGCCTTTCCGTTAGCTATTTCCCTCTGCTTACAATGCTCTTTTCACCATGTGCATGTCCCACTGCCTCATGTTCCTCAAGTACTTGCTTTAAGAGCTGCTTTCTGTAAGGTCAGTACCAACTCCTCTCTCTAAAATGTAGCCCATCCTGAATTGGACCTTCTGTTCTAATTGTTGGAATCAGGCACCTTTATGGCCATCCCGAGGGAGATGACAACAACAGGACCACAGGCACCTCTATGGCCAGCCTGAGGGAGCCAGCAACAGCAAGATCATCAGGTACCTCCATCACCAATCCAAGGGACCTAGAGTCAGCAGGACTAGCTGCCAAGAGGCAACACATTCCCACTTTCATCTCGTGTCTCTGGTCCAACTTCCTGTACATGTGCCATGTTCCCAAAAGTCAGTGTCCTTCCCCCCTCCCCTCATTTTATTTCTTCTACTCAGAGAGAGTCTCTGTTCCTCGCACACACATACACACCCCTTTTCCTGAATAAACCTCTCATGTAAGACCTGTCACATGGTATGACTTCATGGATCCTACAACTTATACACAATATTTGGTGCCATGAGAAAGTTCAAAGGAGGGTCTCAGTTGACCTAGGACCCCAAGAGCTTATCCTTATTTTTCTGTTACATAGAGGGAGAAGGGACAGGTTAGGTTTGGGAGGTGTAAGGCTGGGGCCTGAAGGAGGGGCTGTTGGAGCCTTCCAAAGGGCTTACTGATAGTTTTGAGAAGAAGTTCATGCAGGCAGTCTAAGGTTACTTCATATATGAGGTGGGCAAGGAAGGAGAAGAAGGGATCCAGGAGTGTAAGACGCCAGCAATTCCCAGGAATGATACAGTATCTTTTTTAGTAGAAGAGAGTGCTAGGGACTGAATTAGGAGTTTTCTATCTAAGGTAATGGCTTTGTAAGTTGGAGTAATTATAAGTGACCTGAGGGATGGAGAGTCGGAACTTAGAAGGTGAGACTCTATATCCCTGGCTGGACAGGATATTTAGAAGAGCAGAAGTGTCAGTTTGGTTAATCTGTAGGGATGAACTGTAGAAGAGAGAGAATGTCATCTACATACCATATAACCTCAGATTCAGGAAAAGATGGAGTAGATCAGAAGTCAGGACCTGGACAGTGTGGGCTATCCGGGAACAGGATAGTAGTAGTTCAGATGTAGGACAATTCAGATGAGTTGGGTAGAGAAGTAGGTATTGGGGTCACTATAGGTAAAAGCGAAAATGTTTTGTGACTTGGTGTCATGGGAGATAGAGAAGAATGTGTCCTTGAGATCCAGGACTGAGAAACTGGAGGTTCCAGAGGGGATAGTGGAAAGAAGTGGATAAGGATTAGCCGTGACAGAGTAAAGAGCGACCACTCTCCAGCAGGAGCTGGAGATCAAGAACCAGGTGGTCGTTCCCATTGGGTCTTTTAACTTCTAGTATAGGAGTGTTAAAAGGGGAAGAGGTGGAGCAAAGAAGTTTTTTCCTTAGGAGGTAAGAGATAATAGACATAAGTCCCCTGAGGGGGGTGGGAGAAAGAGGGAGGGAGGGAGAGAGAGAGAGAGAGAGAAGGAACTGAGGTTGAGTGATTTACCAGGCAGGATCCTGTAATTGATTGACAACAGAGGAATGGTCTTTAGTAACAGGTTTTGGACATCCCAGACTTGGAAGTCCACCTGAGAATCTGGCAAAGGAAATGGCATGTTAGAGCTAGTAGGTTGAGTAGCTAGAAGAAGGAGGAAAGGGTCTGATTGGGAGTTTGAGTTCAGGCAAATAGCTGAAGCAAAGAAAATTGAAGCTTCTACTTTGGCTAGAAGATACCTTCCCAATAAGGGAATAAGACAAGTTGGCACCACCAGAAAACAATGGGGGATAGGAACACCCCTAAAAATGCAATTGAGTGGTGGGGTCTGGTGAGATTGGAAAGCTGTCCACCTTCCTGAATACTAAGGAAGTGAGAAGAAGTAGGTTTCAAAAACTATGTCAGGACCCAGTAAATGGTTCTGGTGTCCAGAAGGAAGGTGATACCTCACCCTAATACTGTGATGACTACCGAGTGCTCTATCTCAGAGGGCCCCTTTAGTAGTCCACGGCCAAGCCTTGGACATCGACTGGAGGGCAGTCTGAGAGTGATGTCCCTGCAACATGAATAGCACAGAGCAATCAGCAACCCAATGTCCCTCTTGCTGCCCCTTTGGACACGGCCCTGTGGCTTGTGGATTAGAAGAGGCCCAGGTCCAGTGACTCTCCTGACCACAATTGAGGCAAGGACTTGGTGATCCTTAAGCCTTTGGAAGCAAGGGAGCCTGGGCAGTCACTGAAGCTGGCTCAATAGTCTTGGTCAGCATTTGCTATTTTTGCTTGAGGTCTTTTTCATCTGTCCCATGGTACACCTTAAAGGCCAGTGCTTAGACTTATTCTGCCTGTAGAGTTAGGGGGTCCTCTTTCCAAGTGCTTAAGCTTGGAGTTAGTGTTTGGGGAGCTCTGAGAATAGAAATAGGTCATCAGGAGTTCTTTATTTTCTGGATTACCAACTGCTGGGACAAAGGAGCCTGAGACTAAAGACTATCGAATATGCCCTGATGGTGAGGATCAACTGCACCCCCAAAATGCCCCAGACAGCAAAAAGTAGCTTGAGAGAGATGACATCCTTATTCCTGCCTCACCATCACTCTCCTTCTAATTCTCCCTCTTTATAATAAACAGAAGAAAGGAATGTTGGCAATCAGGAACCTCTGTGGCCAGCCCAAGGGACCCAGGGACATCAAGACATGTCATCACTAGCTACCAAGAGGCAATGCATGCCCACTGTCACCACATGTCACATGACTTCCTCCCGCACATGTGCCACATCCCGTAAAAGGCAGTGTTCCTCCTTCCTTCCCCTGTTTTAACTTGGGTTGGAGAAAGGTCTCAGTGTTTAAGAGCATGTACTATGGATTTCTCTTGTTGAGGATGTGCATTTAGTTCTCAGTATCCACATGATTTCCTCAGTGCTTGTAACTTCAGTTCTAGGAAAGCAATCATCCCTTGTGATCTCTTGAGCACTTGCCTTCATGTGCACACACCTACACACATACATATAATTTTAAAAATTAAAAACTTTAATACTGATATAATATATAATACTGTTTATCTAATTAACCATTTGTATTCTAGTGTAATTAATGGATCCATTAACGTCCTTTAAACTTTCTTCTCCCAAATGCAGTGTCTGACTTACCGTGCTATCTGCTATTGCTTTAATATGCATGATTAGCTCTTTTAGTCTCAAATTTTTTGACAGTCTTCATCATTGGTAATGCTGATCATTTTTTTAAAAATAGAACCTTCTATTCTTTCTAAAAATAGAATGTTCTTTTTGGGATTATCTGATATTTCCCCCTGGTTAGTTTGGGTTATGCTCTGTCAGTCAGAAGATGCAGAGCCAATAGGATATCTGCCTTATGAGAGATATATTATATCTATTTCTTCCTCATTAAACATATTAAATTTTATCAACTAATGACAGTGTCTCACAGTCTTCTGCCATATAATAGTCCTGTACTCCTCTATCTAATAAGCAGCCCACTCTGAACTCTCATTTAGATTACTTTGAAATCGACTATTCTACTGCATATAATCTCCAATTTTATAATTTCCTGTTATCAATATAAGCTAATACATATTTTTCAGGTTTTTATTTTTTTAATTTTTATGTTGATATTTAGAAATTCCATAGATTTAATCAGTGGAAGTCCTTCTTGCATGCCTCCACATCTGTGCTGTGCTCTCAACCTTTGTTTGCAGGCTTACCTGATACATACCCTATCTCGACCATCTCCACAGTGCCACAGTGCACGGAGAAGCTAGTAGGTCTGAATGGTGAGCAGAGGGTCCTTCATAGAAGCCTCTCCTGATCTCTGAAAGCAAGGAGTGCAGTTGAAAGGGGAGTGAGAAGGTTGCTGTAAAGCAGTTGGAATTGAGGGAGGAAGCACATGGGCAAGGAATGGCTGTAAGAATTAAGTCTGGTCAAGGGCCAATTAGCAATAGGGAACAAGTACTGAACAGTTTCCACCTGTCCAGTTAGGTAAGACTTGGATAACTATTATATAATCCTTGTTTTTAAACTGCAAGTATTAAAGTCCACATAGACAGGCTTGAAAAAAGTGCACCTCATACTGTAAGGCAAAAGAAGTTCATCCACCACTTTGCTTTGCTTCCTTTAAGTAATAAAGAACCTGTAAATTGCTTCATTAAAAGATTACATATGTGCATGCAGAAACAATTAATATAATAAGCGGCCATAAATCTGAGGTAGAGTGGGGAAGGGTATAAGAGAAGGCTTGGAGGAAGGAAGGAGAAGAGAGAAATATTGTTATCAAATTATAATCTCAAGAATAAGCAACAAAAAAGAAAAGGACAGTTTATTTCTCACATAAACTTACTTTGGTAGTTGTATAATTAATGTTTTTAATAACAACATTTTGAGATTCCATTTTTGAAGAGTTTGCTGAATATAAATTTTTAATGCCAACCTATACTATGCTGAGATTGTGGAATGTGTATGCATTTGTACACCAAGGTAGTGTGTGGGCCAACATAATTTAGGTGCAAGTAATTATGTCATAATTGTGGACTCTTACACTGGCTAATACGTAAGCAGCTTCCATTTTGCTTCAGCATAACTTTGTCTGTGCTTCTTTTAGGCAAGTATAATAGAGTCCCACACTTTAGTAGTTCCCCAAACTTTAGCACTACTGACTCCATGTTGGAAGAATACTTCAGCCCATAAAACTCAGCTCATAGATAGCACTATCTGTCAAAATAAAAACAAAGACCTAATCCATCAAAGTCCATAGTTCTAGGAAGGTCTCTAAATGTACTAACCTTGTTTTTCTATCTGACTGTTCTTGTTAACAGAAGTATATCCAGCCAGTATATGTTTTTACTGCTTAAACACTCACCCTGAGAAAGGCTTGGGGCTATATTGGGATCCTGAACACTGCTGGCCAGCTAATGAAGACTTTCTATTAGTTTAAATCCATATCCAATTTGACTTCTTCCTTTCAAATTTGTATCCCTTTGACCTCTTTTTGTTGTCTAATTGCTCTAGCTAGAACTTCAAGTACTATATTGAAAAGATATGGAGAGAGAGGGCAGCCTTGTCTAGTCCCTGATTTTAGTGGGATTGCTTCAAGTTTCTCTGCATTTAGATTGATGCTGGCTACCTGTTTGCTGTAAATTGCTTTTACTATGTTTAGATATGGGCCTCGAATTCCTGATCTTTCCAAGACCTTTAGCATGAAAGGATGCTGAATTTTGTCAAATGCTTTCTCAGCATCTAATGAGATGACCATGTGGTTTTTTTCTTTGAGATTGTTTATATAGTGGATTACATTGATGGATTTCCTTATATTGAACCATCCCTGCATCCCTGGGATGAAGCCTACTTGATCGCAGTGAATGATCGTTTTGATGTGTTCTTGGATTCGGTTGGCAAGAATCTTATTGAGTATTTTTGCATCGATATTCATAAGAGAGATTGGCCTGAGATTCTCTTTCTTTGTCGGATCTTTCTGTGCTTTTGGTATTAGTGTAATTTTGGCTTCATAGAACGAGTTAGGTAGTGTTCCTTCTGTTTCTATTTTGTGGAACAGTTTGAAGAGTATTGGTGTTAGGTCTTCTTTGAAGGTCTGATAGAATTCTGCACTAAAACCATCTGGACCTGTGCTTTTTTTGGTTGGAAGAAGTCAAACTATCACTATTTGTAGACGATATGATAGTATACTTAAGCGACCCAAAGAACTCCACCAGAGAACTCCTACAGCTGATAAACAACTTCAGCAAAGTGGCCGGATAAAAAATCAACTCAAGCAAGTCAGTAGCCTTCCTATACTCAAAGGATAAGCAGGCTGAGAAAGAAGTAAGAGAAATGATACTCATCATGATAGCCACAAACCATATAAAGTATCTTGGCGTGACTCTAACCAAACAAGTGAAAGATCTGTATGACAAGAACTTCAAGTCTCTGAAGAAGGAAATTGAAGAAGACCTCAGAAGATGGAAAAATCTGCCATGCTCATGGATTGGCAGGATTAATATAGTAAAAATGAGCATCTTACCAAAAGTAATATACAGATTCAATGCAATCTCCATCAAAATCCCAACTCAATTCTTCATAGAGTTAGAAAGAGCAATTCAAAAATTCATCTGGAATAACAGAAAACCCAGAATAGCTAAAACTATTCTCAAGAGTAAAAGAACCTCTGGGGGAATCAGTATCCCAGACCTCAAGCTGTACTACAGAGCAATAGTGTTAAAAACCACATAGTATTGGTACAGTGACAGGCATGTAGATCAATGGAACAGAATTGAAGACCCAGAAATGAATCCACACTCCTATGGTCACTTGATCTTTGACAAAGGAGCTAAAACCATCCAGTGGAAAAAAGATAGCCTTTTCAACAAATGGTGCTGGCTCAACTGGAGGTCAACATGGAGAAGAATGCAAATTGACCCATTCTTATCTCCTTGCACTAAGCTCAATTCCAAGTGGATCAAGGACCTCCACATAAAACCAGACACACTGAAACTAATAGAAAGGAAACTAGGGAAGAACCTTGAACATATGGGCACAGGGGAGAATTTCTTGAACAGAACTCCAATACCTTATGATCTAAGATCAAGAATAGAAAAATGGGACCTCATTAAATTACAAAGTTTTTGCAAGGCAAAAGACACTGTCAAAAAGACAAAGCGGCAACCAACTAACTGGGAAATGATCTTTACCAACTCTACATCCGACAGAGGGCTAATATCCAATATATACAAAGAACTCAAGAAGTTAAACTCCAGAGAGGCAAGTAACCCTATTAAAAAATGGGGTACAGAGCTAAACAAAGAGTTCTCACCTGAAGAATATCTAATGGCTGAGAAGCACCTAAAGAGATGTTCATCATCCTTAGTCATTAGGGAAATGCAAATCAAAACAACCCTGGGATTCCATCTCACACCAGTCAGAATGGCTAAGATCAAAAACACAGGAGACAGCAGTTGTTGGCGAGGATGTGGAGAAAGAGGAACACTCCTCCACTGCTGGTGGAATTGCAAGCTGGTACAACCACTCTGGAAAGCTGTCTGGCAGTTCCTCAGAAAACTGGGCATGACACTCCTGGAGGATCCAGCTATACCACTCCTGGGCATATACCCAGAGGCTTTACCTGCATGCAATAAGTACACATGCTCCACTATGTTCATAGCAGCCTTATTTATAATAGCCAGTAGCTGGAAAGAACCCAGATGTCCCTCAAAGGAGGAATGGATTCAGAAGATGTGGTAGATTTACACAATGGAATACTACTCTGCAATTAAAAACAATGAATTCACGAAACTCCTAGGCAAATGGTCAGAACTTGAAAATATCATCCTTAGTGAGGTAACCCAATCACAAAAGACCACACATGGTATGCAGTCACTGATAAGGGGATATTAACCCAGAATCTTGGAATACCCTAGACACAATTCGCATAGCAATAGATTTCTAAGAAGATGGAAGGAGAGACCCCTGATCCTGGAAAGACTGGATGTAGGGGAATGCCAGGACAGAGAAGCAAGAGGGGGTTGAATGGGGAAAAGAGGGAGGGAAGGGGGCTTATGGGACTTTTGGGGAGGGAGGAAACGGGAAAGGGGAAATGATTTTGAATGTAAATAAAAAAAACTTAGAAAATAAAATTTGAAAAATAAAGAAATAAATTTTACATTTCAGGCTTCAAAAAAAAAATCCATATCCAAGCAGACTTCTCTGTTGGATACCCCACAACAATTGGACGAAGAGACTGGGTCCTCTTCTCTGTGGTATCAGAATCTCCCATTTCTGGGCCTGAGGCAGGCATCACTTCACTCAAGAAACATCCCCTGCTCACCCTCACACATAGGTGTCTCTTTTTGTAACTGCTTTTTAGCACTCACTTGTTTTAGACAGAATGACAAACACCATGTTGTTTGAATATAAACACTGAGAACACTGGGAGATCTTGAACCTAACTGGTCTTTTATTCCTAGTGAACTTTAGCACCACAGTTTATGCAGAAGTCACACACTCCTTTCAGCAAATCCACTGCTACTCAAATCAGACATGCACTTCATCCTGAGGCCCCAAGGAGTAAATAGCATAACTATGTAGGCAGTTTTCCTGTAATGGCCCTCTCCAGATTCCTCCCACTACATGAACATGCAAAGTGACTTTCCTTTCAAATTGGTATTTTCCTGTCTTCGATGATAGTGGTTCTTTATTCAGAGTCCATGTTAATTTTTGCCTTTGACTTCAGGGGTGGGGGGAATGAAGTTCAGATCAAAATGAGGTATTTGAGCATTTGCACAAGTTGAGCATTAATTTCTCTGAAAATCTCTCAAAATCCATTAATCACTGAGAGGCATCTGCTCAGACCTAAGGCATAGGAACCAGTATAGAGTTCCAGAGCTCATTAGAAAAGCAATTTATGAAGACATCTATGGGCAGTAGATATTTGGTTTCAGACATCCAAGGGACCAAGGTCCATATTTTACATACCAAAGCAGACCTGGTCTCCAGGTTCTCCCAGGATCCCTCAGTCACCACCTGGCACACCCTGCCCTCAACCATGAATTTCCCAGTCCAGGGGCTTGGCCGTCCTTCTCTCCAGAGGCTTCTCTCTATACAATCCAGACATTTTGGTCTCTTCATCTCCTCTCTCTGCACCAGCATGGCTCTTTCTCTCTTTCCCTGGTCTTGGTCCTTAGGGCCAGTGAACTCGCTCACAGGAGAGCAGCTTCCCAATAAACCTGCCTTTAATATAATATAATCTAGCTTGAATTGGCTCATTTCACCAGAGGTGGAGAAATAACCTAACAAATATAGCTTATGTTTAGTAAATGTAAAACAACTATATTCATAATTAACATTACACATATTTAAAGAAAATTTGTATTTCAGTCTAAATATTTTAAATTAATTATGACTATATATTGTTGTGTTTTATAAAAAAAAAAAAGACCAGAGATATGTTTGGTGGAGGCATGATAAGGTGTGGGGTAAGGGTGTGCCTCTGCAGACCCATGCTGAGGCATCCCTTCCCCCTGAGATATCAACCCCATATAGTATAGCATAGAGTTTATTCAGGGCATGAGGAGGGGAGTTGAGAGAAAGACAGAGAGAGAGAGAGAGAAAGAGAGAGAGAGAGAGAGAAGAGGAGTAGAGTGTGACCATGAGTATGTGGAGAAAGAGGGGGGAGGGGAATGGAGAGAGAGGGTAAGAAGCAAGAGGAGAAGAAAAGAAAGCAAGAGAGAGAGGAGGAGGCAAGCAGTCCCTTTTATAGTGAGTCAGGCACACCAGGCTGTTGACAGGTAACTGTGGGTCAGAGCCTAGGTGAAATGCCGCCATATACAGTCATATATATATATGTATACATATATATTTAAAGAAAATTAATCTGGATTCTGTGTGAGGAATCTCTGAGCAGAGACACTGTCTCATGTGTCCTTCGCTGTCTTTAATTATCAGACTTGGGTGAAAATTTAGCTGTTTTTTCTTAAAGGCCTAAGCTGAATAAAATCACAACTTTAGCATGTTGTGTTTTGTTAAAAAATAAATAAATAAATAAAGAGCCAGGAGTAAAAGGAGGACATGAAAATAGTCATCTATCTTGTGATATAACACACTTTTATGCTAAATGAGTATAAGGAATAACATATTTTAACTGTTTTTAATTTTTAAATCCTGGGACAGCAGGCACCACATTTTGCTCATTCACCAACGATGTTTAAGGAAAGACATAGATGAATGATCACACTCGTAGGTTAGTGCCCTGTTATTGTACCCTAACTGTGAAAGGCCAAGACAGTCAGGATGAAAAAAAAGAAAACAAGGCATTAAAATGACTTTTGTAATGATGTGATTATAACCTCAAAAACTACATGTTAAGAACAGCTTTTTAAAATAGCTGATAGAAACAGAGCACTTTAAGTAAGATGTTGATAAGACTGACAATATGTTCCCTGTGTAATAGTCAGGGATAAGGAATGAACTGGGTAGGACTTTGCATTAGTTCAGAAATTGAAGAGATTCAAATAGGATATGAAGTAACAAATAACAGAGAGGTTGCATTTCTCTGTGCAGTACTGCTCAGAGGATAAGAGGGTCTGGACATTGTGTCTCTCAAAGGTTCAGTTATAGAAGCCTGGTCTCCAACATAGCAGTATTGAGAAAGGGGAACCATAAGAGGTAGTGTGTAGTAGGAATTAATTAGAAATTGAGAGATTCGTGCCACTCTCTTGGGTCCCTCATTACTCCCTGCAAGACACAGCTATTATATACACTGTATGTCTTGAGCTCTGAATCCCTCAGGAATTCTGCTTTACAATTCAGCCTCTCTCCCTTATTCTTCCTCTACCATGATGCCCTCAGTCAGGATGTGATGGAATCACAACCCCTTCACCAGATACTGAGCATTATGCTTTTGAATCTCTAGACTTGGAGCCGAATAAATATATTTCTTTATAAAGTATTCAGCTTAGACATTTTATTAGAACAATAGGAAGGTAACTCACACTGGACTTGTTCAGAATCCCTAATACAGACCTAACGACAATGTGGTCTACCTTGAGGTTTGGAGCTAATGTAGGAAATAGTGACAAATGAAAGTGCAATTTTGTGAAAATACATTTCTTAATTAAAACTCAAGAAACTTCGGCAGTGTAAATCATTTTATATTGTTTACTTTTTACTCTTAATGACTATGAGGACAAAGACTGTTTATCATTTGTTAGATTCCGAGACAATTAACAAGTATCAGAAAGCAACCTGAAGATATCTGTTGAATAAAAGTAAAATCCAATTGGAAAAATAATATGTGCTAAAAAAAACTTTTTAACATATCTCACTCACAAGGAACAGTGTGACATTATAATGAATCTGTCAACTTTAGAAACTTAAATTTGGATTTAAGTAAGGTGAATTTAAGGATTGTCATAATTTTTTCAGTTAATATCAGAGTCATATGTAATGAGTCATCTTTATTATCAAATAAAGGAATAAAGCTAGCAAGTCTTTTTTTATTTTTTTTTTTTAAGAAGAGTGGAAATCCACTCTGGAAATCCACTAAGAGGTAGGGTAGTAGAAAGTTTGGTTGCTTTGTGTTGGAAATTTCAGTGAGTATTGAAGTGGTGATTACAGACAGGGGATGAGGGGACCAAGTCTTCAACCCATGATTCATATTCTATGATTGCTTAAGGAAAGTTAAACAAAGCCGTTTTCAGTAAAGAAATATAACTGTTGTTCTTTACTGTCAATGTTCTCACTGTCATTCCATGTGAATGGACTAAGAATTTATAATTGCTCATTTTCTCAGCAATTAACTTCTCATCCAAGTCTCAAACATCATTTCCATGACTTCCATTTTGCTTTATACTGTTAATTCTTCTGATTTTTGTCTCACAGTTAATTGATTGCAAGTATTCAGCCTTGAAAAAAAAATGCCATATAAGCAAACATTGCTGTGTGTTTTCCTACAAAGTGAAGGCTGTATTAATTCATGTGGACAGCATCTACCCTTTCATTATAGTGATTTTCCCTCAAAAGGGGAAACCTATGTTACAAGAGAAATTTGAAAGCTGATAAAGCCACTTCGTTCAGTGTTACAGTTATAGAAAGGGCAAAGAATTTCTTTCTTTTCTATTTGGTTGTGTATCTCTATTTAAAATACAAGAAATAAGTATTTTAAGAGAAATCTTTTAAATATCATTTAGGTACCTTAATGACTATGCTATGAAGAGACCACCTTGTGATCCTCGTGCTGATTTGTAGTGGAAGAGGAAATAGCACCTCCACTTCCTCCAAGTATCATAGAGGTACCATGTAGGTATCTTGGCAGGACACCATGTTTTGTCTGTTGTGATTGGGGTCTATTTGCCCAAGTTCCTTTAGATACATATTTCTTTTAGTCAATTATACTTTATAAAAATCACACATTAGTTGCTGAAATGTGTTCACAAGCTTTATTGCTGTTTCATCATTAAGCATGGTGCAAATTAATATATGTTAACAGTTATATTAAGAAACAGGATATTTAACTGATTAACATAAACATTAACATAAGTCAACAGTGTGGTGCTTCAGGCCTTGTATCTTTCCTAGATTTAGACTGAGGGCAAGCAGTAACCAGATGGCCTAAGCATGTTGTACCTATAAAGAATAGTGACCTTTCCATATTTTCTTCTTGATACATTATCTCATTATATTCATATTGCTCTGATTATAATAGCAACCAGTATTCTTTTTACACAAATTGCCCTATCTTTCTATTTTTTATATATTTTTTTTAATTTTAGTTAAATATAACAGGATCATCTCCCATTTCCTTTCTTACCTCCAACCCTATGCTTGCCTTTAGCCCCTCTTTATTTCCTTTCAAATTCATGGTCTCTATTTCTTGTATTGCTATTATATATACTACCTTCTGAGTCTGTTTAGTGTTGCTTGTACATATATATTGCTTCAGATCTGGCTACTTGGAATTGTAATAAGTTAGGGGTTCAACCTTGAAAACAACTCACTATTCTTCTAATCCATGAAACCTCCATTATCCCCATCAAATGGGCACATCATAAATTTCACATTTTTGGTATGGAAGGAAAAGAAAAGTTGCCTGGACAAAGACAGTGAACATTTCTCTTTAATTTAAAGTTAATACAATTTTGATATTTTATATTTGGATATACAGCCTTTCTGGGTTTTTGTTTAGTTTCCATTTCACTTTTAAAGATTACCTATTGTCTTAATTGTAACAATTTATTGAAACTCTTCTATCATCTAGATTTAATGCCAGAGTCATTTATATAATCCTGCAATAGAACTCAGAGCCAGTCACTGCCATGTATATTATATAGATAGAGTAAGGTACAAGGAGGCTAGATGCATTGTCCTTGCCAGACAGAAACTAGAAGGGTGAGCTAAATGGCATGTAGGGAACACCAAAGTGCATGCACCTTCTAGTACAGGAAAGCATATCGCCATCAAAATAATTTGAAACTAGTTTTAATAATTTTGAGCACACGTATAATGACACAATTAGAAAACTTAGCACAAAGCCTCATGTGGTAGGTCCCAGGAGTTTTAGAAGTGTGTAGTATCACCTTCAGGTTATATGCTTACAAAGGCTAATCTTGGTTGTCAAAATGACTATATCTGGAATCAAGCAACCCAAGGAACTGGGAGCACCAGTGAGACACTGTTTTGCGATTAGATTATTTGAAGGCCCACTCTAAATCTGGATCATTTGACTGGAAGAATCATCATACATCTGGCCTATACATTCTAGTGGTAGTCCACATAAAAGAACATGGAAAAGAAAGTTTCTGCTTTCTGACTGCTTGCCCTCAGTCTCACTTGTAAGTTTATCCATCCTGAGCCACTACTGTTAGAACCTACTTGGAATTCCAATATGGCGTAAAAATTGTCAGCTCTCTTGGAATTCCCTGATTGGGAACTGGGACTGTTAAGACATGAACTTTGGCCATTGCATCAGAAGACATCCATTGTTGCCTACTTAAACCACAGTCTGTAAACCACTTTAGTAAAGTCCATAGACATTTATCAAGCCATCCTGTATGGGCTGCTGATCCTGGACTGAAGTGAGATGAATTCTGCTTCCACCACATCTGTTTCCTCAATGTGGATGTAATAGGCCCAGGCGTTTCATCTTACCTACTGCTCCTTTTGCACAATGGTAGGCTGTGCCCTCTCCAACTGTAAATCAAGCTATACCTGTCCTCTCTAAGTTACTTTTCTCAGCTATATGTAACTCTCCAATTTGACAGAATCTGGATAAAGAGCCTCAAAAATTTTATTATTTTTAAATTTTATGTTCATGGATGACATTTATCTCATTCTCCCCACCTCTCCTCCCTGAACTGTTCATACCCCACACCTGTACTGCTAGATCTCATGTTCATGGCCTCCAGTTTTATTATTGTTTCAAATATATATCCATATATATGAATAAATATATAAATACAAAATGATGAACTATTTAGTGTGTATTTATTATATATATATGTGATACATGATATATCATATATGTGTGATATATAATGTATAATGTGTTATACATCATATATCATACATCATATATCATATATTTATATTATATATCATGTATCACATATCACGCATCACACATCTCTTATCACGTATCATGTATCACGTATCATGTATCTCATATGTATCATGTATCATATATCATCCTATATCATCTATCATTATATATTAGTGTGTGTGTGTGTGTGTGTGTGTGTGTGTGTGTGTGTGTGCATTTAGGAATGACCATTTGTAATTGGATAGTCAATTAGAGGGCTTAACCATAGAAAAGCCTGATTTTTCCCACTCTCAGAGGGAAGAAGGGAGGGAGGGAGCATAGGAAGGAGCAAGGGAGGGAGGGACAGAAGGAGAGAGGTAGAGTAGAAATGATTAGTGCCTAGGTATCAAAATGGGTTAAATACTTTAATAAATGTTTGAAAAAAGAGTAAATAGACAAAGAAATGTTTTATTCCACAAATTATTGGAGGAATGGGACTTAATTCACTTTTGCAGTCAACCACTGAAGAAGTAAAAAGATAAACAATTTGGACTTCTACGAGCTTCATATACGAATTCCACTGGGTGCAGTTACTGTGGAAAATCATTTGCTCTCACCTAGTAGAGATGGAAATGTTTGTAGCCTGTAACCTTATAGTCCTCATTCTGGTATAACCACCTGAGACATGAAAATGAGTGCTCAGTGTCACATTCTGCATGATCACTACAAAATGAAACTACTCCAAATATCCATAAAAAGGAGAATGGAAATACAACTAATACCATAAAATACAATGCTGTATAATGTTGACTTTTCACCCAGCCTATGCAGATTTTGTCTGCTGGACCAGGGATTTGAGGACCTGAGGCAGACTGCAGTCTACTGCTATAGACAGGCTTACTTCAGTTTCAATGTACTTTTATATGTGAATGTAACAAAGAAAACTATGATCTAAGGACAGTTGGTTGAGTTTAGAAAAATATCAGAAAAACATGTAGATAAACATCAGTAAGCACATTCAAAATATTAACAGAACAGTCGTTTCCCAGAACTTTCTCAGAACAGACCAATTTAAACACAATTGCCAGGCATGTACTATAGATTATATCTGGGAAATCATGAAAGGAAGGCAAATTCAGGGTTTTGCCTTCTGACCAGATGGGGTTCATATAACTATGATCTGACCTCCAACAAGAATAAAAATGTCTCATAAATTGAATGAAAATGTTTGTCAGAGCAGACATGAAATCAAGTCCAAGATCAATTCAGAGAACAAAATATTCCTGAGGTAAAAGGCTCTCTGCCTTTTTTCCTGGACCCTCTCTCACAGTGACCCAAACAAGTCATTGTTCACCATATTCTGACAACATCATGGAAAACAAAACTACTCAAAAAAATGGATATAGTATACTGAGGGAGTAGACAAGTCACAAGAAGTAAACAGACAATATTTCATATATATGATAACACAAACAGAAAAGAAATACATGACTTAGAAGTATATTTTTATGCAGTGAACTACAAAGAAAAATATAGGAATATTATATAACAAATAGAGATCATTTTTCTCTCAGTGGAAAAGAAGTTTTCAGAAAAGGTAAATATGGTATGACTAATATGCAGTGTTGTAAGATACTTTTCTGCTATATACTTGCCAGGTAATTACAAAACTGTGTGTAATTTCATTATTCTTTCAATATTAGTTGAGAATTTACTACAAAAATTTGTATTATACATGGATGTGGTTAAAGCAAGAATTTTTTTACACTGTTTACTTGTCTGTCATTCTAAGTTAAATTCTCTCTCTCTCTCCCTCTCTCTCTCTCTCTCTCTCTCTAAAGTCTGATCTTTAAAATTTTTGAGTTGTTCGTGCTAATAAAATATTGAAAGTGGAATATTTGAGGAGATAAAAGGAAGTTCAATTTAAATAATATTTAAAAAGGGTAGCATTTCAAGTGTCTTATAAGGTTTGATAGAAATATGGTATTAGGGGAAGAGAGCTCCATATGAAATAGGCCAGAGAAATGTTCAGTGACTGGTAGACTAGACTAGAGCACAGGCTCATGTATGGGAATGACTGGAGCTATGTCCAAAACGATCAGAAAATATGGAGCAAAGGTGTTTCATGAAAATGAACAAATGTAACTAATCATGGTTCTCCATCACTTAGTCTATATTTTTAGAGTTCAAATGTCAAAGTGTCCTAGATGATATAAATACCCAGAGTAAGTTTCAGCAAATGTAACAATTATGAATCATGCATTTTATCTTCTGATCACAAGAAATGTCATTGAAAACAAGAAACACTTTCTAAGGAGAACAAAACATAAAATTCCAGTTAAACTTAGCATTCTAAATAAACCAAAGTCTATATTTTCTATCCCCTTCTTTATACTTCTTAGTATCACATACTGAGAGACACCTGTCAGGCATTTATGCACATCACCCACTTCATCATATGCCTCACCCATTTTATTATTCTTCAGGAGGCCCTGTGATTTTAGCAGCAATAGTCTCAGATGTCAATATTCATTATACACCAGAGTCAAGCACTTGGGTAGTCACTTTTTTCTTCAATTGTAATATTCTCTGGAATTCCTTCCCTTCTTTGGCTTCATTTCTCTTTTCAGAATACCAAAGTATGTTTTTGTTGATGGAACCATCTTAGAGGGAAGACAACGAGCAAAGCAGTGTATATTATTGCCTGTTCAGTGAGAAATACTGATTTTGTAAACTCCTGTCCAGTATTTATTTATTTAGTATTTGCTATGGAATGGTTTTTATCTTAGAAGTGTAACTTTCAGAAACACTTCTGAATGGTAGCTAGACAACATTAGGTGATAGTTTTCCTTGGTGAACAATTCTAGACGCTGACAGGATTCCCATCATCCTCTCCTCCTGGATCAAAGAACTAGGGCTCAAGGACCTGAGGATTTTATGTGATTATAATATCATAGCAGGTATTTTCAGAAATATAGGTACTGAGAAAAATGTTGAATGAAGTTTTAAATCATGTTTTAAGACATTTAAGTTTTTTGGTTCAATGGTCCTAAAATTAATATAAAATATAGCACCTTATCAAATATTGCTCATTAACATTTTCCTCAGCTCTCTATCAAGGTGGCTATTGGTCAATCAAATGAACAAAACATAAAAATACTGACTCATTGTGATTTTAAAATTTAACACTGCAAATGTATCAAACAAATGATATTGAATAAAGCTTACTTACAGAAATGAATTAATATTCTCTAGAGATCCAACCATTTTCTATAATGGATATATTTAACAATTTTTATCTGTCTCACAAGCTAGTGTCAGCTCTCATTAAAGAAGGAGGTCTATATAAGTATACATAGATACATCACAAACTCATAGTGTATCTGTAAAGAGGATTTGTATTTCTTCCTCTTAGTACAAAACCACATACAAATTGTTTTAATTATCAGCTATCATAAATTCAATGGTTAGTGTTCTCTTAAAGATTAAAAGGCAAAATGCACTAGCTAATAAAATTATCAAAATGTGCTTATATTAGAAAAAAGGAGTCCTCTTAAAAACATCTAAACTTTGCAATTCATAAGTAAGAGTGGTATTTTAAAACTACCATTCATGTCTCCAGTTTCAGGTAGGAGATTGATGAAAAGAAACTGAATACCAAAATATAGATGTTTAAGAATGTTTCCATTATCCCCTTATCCTGATCTCTGACTTAGAACCAGCTTTATTTTGAAGTAATTCTAAGCAGAAAAATAAGCAATACGGATAGGCCCAGAAGTGGTGACACTCAGCCAAGATTTGTCAGATTTTTGTGCAGTGATATGTCACCCTACCCCTCTATGGAGCAGAGGCAGAGATTCTCTATAGTTCAGTTAAAAGAAAGAAAGACTGTAACGCTGTGGTTTCTTACCCTTTGGCTAAGATCAAGTGCATTATCAAAGTTCAACTGCTAGGTAAAGGCTGAGCATGTATGGCTAAAAATATCAGAAAGAGCCTCAGAGAGAGTCACTGTTCAGAAGCAAAGGAGCCACAAGCATGATCTACTCAAAGCACTGGGTCTACCGACTAGACACAGTTGAATTAAAAACAATAGGGCAGATGAGTACCTCAGAAAGGGACTTGTAACCTGTATATAAAACAGAAGAGTGTTGCACAATTTCTGAACATCAATGTGTGTTTCCTACAATGGATGGCCATTCTACCTTTGACACTACAAAAGGCTCTGAAACTCCAGACAATTCCTGTTTCTAAACTGGACAAGGGCTTTTGCTTCCTAACCTTAACACTTCCATTCATTGAGTCTCGTGTCTTGCTAAAATGCTATCAATGGCATTCCTTTTTTCAGAGAATGGAATGAAACGGTTGTATTAATTCACTCTTATCTGTCCTTATTTCACACAGGCTGATCTGTGAGATGTATGATGTGCCTGTGTGCTGCTGTGACAGAATTGCTTGATGAAGGTCTGTAAGCCTTAGTTTAGGAAGATGTGATGCTTAGTTGGTGAGGTGACTTTTAGCTTCATTTTCTTCTCCTGAAAGTCAGGAAAGTAGGACCAGCACCTGCATTACCTAGATTCTAGAAGAGTATGGAGTTAGGTGGCATAATATGTACTGGATGGATTTTAAAGAATAAAATTGTGCAGTGATAGAAAGGATGAAAGGCAATGTTCTATTCAAATTTCCAAACATAGTTTTTCACTTAATGAGCATTTAGTGTCTACCACATATTGGACTTTTGTTAAGCAATGAAAAGAGTGTGAGGGTTCCTGTAGGAAGCAGGTAGATAAATTATATGAAAAGAAGTAAGCTTCTTTGGCTCAAATGGATTGTAAAAATGTATGTATAAAGATACACACAAAAAATATAAATCCAAAGTAATAAATTATAGAAGCACAGGATTCAACAGTAAGAAGCAGGCAGAGCTAATTAGTGCTAAAAATGGGTCTTTGGAGAGAGGTCATTAAGTAAGTGCTGGAAACCCCATGTCCCTGTAGGCCTTTAATCTGTTAATTAAGATTCTCTACTACAATGTACACTTTCAACTTTTAAAGTCCTTTTTTTTCCACACAAGAAATACTTGAATGTATATACATGATTCAATAACCTATAGGGTCTGATATCAAAAGTTCACTACTGCATGCACCTCTCCATCTGCATAACACCCAAACCTGTTGCTCTCTCAGAATTCAATAATAATGGATTGGCCTTCAACACTAGAATTTTTTTACACACACACACAAGCTAATTGATATTACCGTTGTTCTGAAACATGCTCTCAGTAATGTCTTAGCAACCCTTTTTCAACAATGTATGTAACTCTGTCTCATTCTTTGAAAGTGATACATTGTATCAATACAAAATCACAGTGTCTGTTCTCACAATAGAGGATTAGATAATATATAATTCCCATTACTATACACCACACAGCACCACTATCTGAAGATTTATATCAGTGTAGGACATCAGGTGACATTGCATTAGACCAAAGGAGCAAGGAGTGGCCTCAAATTCTGGGATCCTCTAGTTACACACCATGCCACCAAAGCAGCTAGCCTCAGAGAGGACTTAGTTGGAGGACTTTCTCAGAAGTAATGCTCTTTGAAGATAGACTTCCGTTATCCTGAATGAGCTATATTCATTGTTTCAGAAATGATTATAGCACTGCATTTCTAATAGTGGACAAAAAACAAAAATCAAAAAAAAATGAAAAAAATGAAACAAAACAATGAACATTGTTCTGAAGAACAAGTGGCTATCATAAGAGAATGTTTCCTTCTTATACCTCCTTGTATTTGTTAGGTTATTCTCTTGCTGTGAAAAACCACCATAACCAAAAGAACTTGGGAGTGAAAGGATTTATTTCACTTTATAACTTTATTTCATCATGAAGCTAAGTCAGATCAGGAACTCAAGGTAGGAACCTAGAATCAGGAACAAAAGCAGAGACCATAAAAGAATGCTGCTTTCTGGCTTGATCTCCATGGTTTTCTTAGTCTAGTACAACCTACAATCACCTGTCCCATGATGACAGCAACCAGTAGTCTGGGCCCTTCTTCCTACATCAATTATTAGTTAAAACTACTACAGACTTCCCTACAGGCAAATCTATTGGAGACTTTTTTTTTCCATTGAAGTTCGCTCTCCCTAAATGACTCTAGCTTGTGTCAAGTTGGGGTAGGGGGACCTAAAAACTAACCAGTGCACACACATAATAAAGTCAGGTTCTGCAGAGTGAGGTGTGCTGTGCTATTCCCTTAGAACACACGTTACAGGAAATAGTGAGAGTTTCATTGAACTATATGCTAGTGTAGGGCCCTGGGTTCTGAGCTCCTTGCATCAGAAACCAGTGGGTAAAGGAGAGAGAGGTCCTCCATAAAGCAGAATTGTTGAGTCTGTCCATAAGGAAAGAGATGAGCCTGCCTCTGTACAGTGAGCTCAGTGATACCCAGATGAACTACTGGAATCACTTTTTCAGCTGTGGCACCATATACAAAAGCACTGAGAACCCATGCTGATGAAGACAGGGTGACTTGATATACTAACTCAAAGTCCTATCACCAGAAAAATAACCAGGACTATCAGAAGTGCTAAATGAGTAGGGCAAGATCCTAGAAATGAGGACATAGGAGGGAGACATAAGTATCGATTTTAGTCCAAAACCTTGCCGCACAGAAACTCTAGCTCTTTATCCAACACCTGACATCCATATTTCTAGTAAGAAGAAAGGCTGGTGGTATCATGGAGATACTTGAGAGATTATAGTGGCTATAAATATTCATTTTCCAGATCATTGGAAAGATGTATTTCTTCCAAAACTAAGAACACAGTCCACAGACATTTTCTAACCCCAGAGAGAGACACTGCTCAAAGTTATTCCTTTCGCAGGAGGCCCATGTCTTATGACTGGCAGTAGCACTATCATTAAAGCCACACTAAGCTGTCACAGGACATTCCTAATGGGACAAATTTGACCTAGAGTTCTCTACCCCACAAAAACAAACAAAAAAACAACAACAAAAAAAAAAAACAGTATAAGAACAAAATTCCCCCCAAACCAAGAAAATAAGACAATGCCCTAAAACAAGCAAAACACCAAACTGAAACCAAATAGAAGTACATACACACACACACACACACACACACACACACACACACACTCCTGTAGAGTCCATTATATATTGATCAGCCCCTGAACACAAAGCTTGCCTTGGAGTGGTTGATATACCTAATGTCACTCCATTAAAGAAACCAGATTTTCCTTCTTCCAACAGATATAAATGAAAATTTGTTAGTTAATCTTTATCTCTAGGTTTACATTCATTCAATTTGTTAAATATAACAAAATAAATATAATAAAATAAAACAAAAATTACCAGATCAAAGTTAGATCAGACAACAGAAGGAAAAAAAGCCCAAGAAAGGCAGTAAAATCAGAGACACCCTCTTGTGCACACTCAGGAATCCAATAAAAACTCTACACTGGAAGCCATCATAAAAATTCAGAGGACCTGAGGCAGACCCATACAGGCCCCGTGCATGATGCTTCAGTGTCTGTGAGTTCATGAGTTCAACCATGTTGACTTAGATGGCCTTGCTTCTTTGGTTCTGTCTCCACTAGAGCCCAGCAACAGTACCACAGTAGAGCCTGAATATTTTAACATAGCTGAAGTACAAGTAAAGGACCTTAAACTTGATATTAGGAATATGATAGAGGTCCTTAAAGAGGAAACGTATAAATCCATTAAGGAATTCTATGAAAACACAAACAAAGCGTGAAAGCAAATGAATAAAAACATTCAAGACCTGAAAGTAAAAATAGAATAAGGAAATATTTTTTAAAAGAGTTAGAACAGTTAGAAGCTGTTTAGAAAAAAAAAATGACTCCAATTGGACTCTTCTGTTCTATAGCATGAAATAAAAGACTAAAGTATAAGTATGTGAATAAATATAATATAAAATCTCTGTTTGTAAGTGTACATGCATGTGTATAGAAAATATTCTCTGTTAAAGAACAGTTAGGAGCAAAATATTCATGTAAATAATTAATTTGATTGTTAATTAGTGGCTCCTCACCTATATTGCATCCTGACTGCTTCTAATTAAATACCTTCCAGGTATGTTAATCATGCCTCAAACAGAATATATTTTGTTTCTATCAATCTTCTCTTGTGCTCTTTTATTTCCAATAAAAACTAATTATAATCCCACCAGCCAATTTGCCTTTATTGTTCATCCTAGCCCCTTCAGCACAGAGGGAGGCCTACAGCACAAATCTCAAGCAAGGTCTTTTCAGAGCTCTCGTTTTTTAATTGAAGACATTTCAAGAATCTTAATATAGCCTGTGCTGTTTGTTCAACTGCCCCATACTTGTAGGGTAAGCTCATAAACTGAAACAGGTACTACTCAAGGAAGAAAGCATCCCATTTATCTCACACACCAGCTTACACCTTCCCTTCACCAGCCCCCACCTTTGTATAGCCAAGAAGTCTGTGTCCTGGGCTCTGAAACTGAACAGCTCTCTGCCTACAGATACTCAGACCCCCATACCCTGATAGTTGGCACTTGAAACATGCAAAACTCCTGTATTCTATGCACGGAATATAAGGAACGTAGATATCTCCCACAGATGGTGTGTGTCTGTCTCACTATCTCTTGCCACTAAAGGTTCTCTGCTTCTCTGTCACGATGTTGGGAATGGCACCAAGCCAAATGGTAGGCTTTCCAGTGACAGATGGTTGGGGGCTACATCTTGAAAGTAGGCCATGGTTTCCTGGTGTTCTCAGGAAATCCTATACTGTGCTGAAAGATATGATGACCCCAACTCTCTACATGAGTTCTGGATTGGGGGCAAATTAAATGTTGTCTAACTGCCTGCCTTCTGTTGTATCCCTTTACTGGAATAGGGAAGGAACTAGAACTCTCCTTTCTTTTTTTTTCTTCCCAAGTCACTGTATCTTTTCCCCACTTGTCAGATGGATTAAAGGTGGATAAAATGTTCCATCTATAATAGAAGATCTAAAAATATTGTCCTCATTACACTGCATTTACAGAGCATTGTACTTCATTTCCACTTCTATCTGCTCCTCACCACCTCTGGGCAGAATTAATTGCTGTCACATCTCCTACAACACCATCTTCCTTTTTCCCCTTGTTTCCTTTTTTATCATTTAACACATTGCTATTATCATTAGCTGCATGTTTGCCTTCCCTACTAGCCTGGGACATCCTCAGTGACAAACACTGAAGCTTATTCATCTCTTTGCTTCCCTGAAACCTATCCCAGGGCCAATCACATAGTTACCCAGGAGCAGTCTCTGTTTGGGTCATGAGAAAAGCCTGCTTGAGCTGAGGCTCCTTACAAAAGCACAGCAGGTATATGGGGAAAAAGCAAAGTTGAAGGAGCACATAGAGCTCTGAATGTGGCCCTCAATTTGGTGAACAGCATAAATATTTTTCAGGGACTGGACATTTTTCAAGATGCTCAATAGGGGTAAGTATATTGCCTTATAACAAAGATATCACCAATGTCCATATTCACTTGTCTAGGATCATCCTTCTCAGAACCCAAGAAAGCAAGTTCACAATCAACTGCCATTCATTAAACTGTATTATTAGTTATCAATGATTAATTATTATCAATTATTACCTAGCTATCAATCTGCACAACCTGGATATAAGTAACCTATAGGAAAGTAGATCAGATCATGGAATTTCATTTGCTCACAGTTATTTTTTAACATATTTTGTTTAAATGACTGATGATCTAGAATAACTTTATAAACATGGAGTATACAGACCTTTCAAGGTAGAAAATGGAAGAACATAGCGAGCACCACAATGGAAATGTCACCAATGTAATGTCACGTCTTGATACTGCACTTAGAACATGTGTAAGGAATCTCTCAGCCCATATTAACATTACTAATGTTGGATAAAGTGTGGCCAGAGGCTGCCTCTTAAAGGACGTGACATCTTGGTGGGAAAACAAAAAAAAGGTGTCATCCCATCTACTATCAGCAAAGAAACCTTTCTGACTGGAGGGGAAGGCCTTGCAAAAGCTCTGGGCCACCAAATTCACATCCACTGCTTTATACTTGAGGTTTGAAGAGTTTAGTGTCTTCTCTTATATTTAGGTTTGCTTTGGCTACCAAGGCTATGATCCAGAACTGTGTCTACTTTGTCATGTATATTTGCCTCCATTTGCCACTTCTAACACTTTGCTTTCTGTTTTGTTCATTGATGCCAGCTGTATCTCATTGCTTTAGTAGATTGTAGAGGATGAGCATTGACAAAAAATTGTAACCACCTTTGAGTTTCAGGTCTAATTGGCTTATTTTTTTTCTTTCATTCGTTGTTTTTAAAACATAATTACAACTTTGTCTCTTTCCTTTCTTCTCTCAAAAGCCTCCATAAACACCTCCTTTCTCTCTTTCAAATTCATAGATTCTTTTCTCATTAACTGCTGTTCCACATACAAACACACATCACTGAGTGTCTGTATGTGTGTGTATGTGTGTATGCCTCAATACATAAATGCAACTTTTTCAGTCTATAAAGTGTTACTTGTTTGTATATTTTCAGAGCTTGCCATTTGGTATTGGATATTCAATTGGTATGCTCTTTTCTGGGGAAGATTATTTCTCCTGTTCTCAGCATTTAGTAGTTACCCATAGTTCTTTGTATAGAGTTGATTCCTCCTGGCCTTTCCCTACCTCCACATTAGCATGTCTACTGTTGTTGGTCATGTTTAGGCAACCATGTTGTTAAGACTTCATGGTTGTATCTTCTGACGTTACAAGGAGACACAATCACGCTGAGAACTCCCTGTTACTCTCTTATAACCTTTCCTTCACATCTTCCTCAATGATCCACTTGGATTGGACTCTACAACTCTGTGATTTGATTTGTGCGTGGAAGCCTGAACAGGAACTGACCTGAAAAACTTCATTCCTAAGGGCTACCAGAGGGTACCTTACAAACTTCCAAAGGAGGGAAGTCATCAACAGTCATACCCAAGATGATGCCTATAAATCATAACAAAGATCACCATGGTACAATAACCTTACAAGTGCGTTATTGGCACACATATGACAGAAGTAACCAATAGCTCTCTAAATAAAATTAAACTCTCCATCAAGAGGGAGATCATACCTAGTTAACAATCAGGGTTGGTGAAGTCATGGATCATAGAGGAGACATATACCCACCACTTTACTAAACCAACATAATCCCTAGCTACACTCTAAATATTTGTCCTTATACCCACAAATAAATGTAGTCCTTATGAAGTAAACTTCTCTTGGCACCAGATGACAGTCATTACAGAAAAGTACCATCTACAAATGAAAAGGAAGTAACTAAGCACAGCTATCCAGAGCCTTTTGGGTGATGAACAACTCTATGTTGTTTTGGTGAAAATTGGTACTAAAAATACTGCTTTGCCAAAAATCCCAATTAAACAAAAGTCCATCAAAAAACATCAGCAATAAGAGGATATGAGCCAGTATTCCTTCTGATGGGCACTTAACCAAATGCAAAGCTCATCAAAATGAAAGTGCTTTATTGCATTTGCCAAACATACATTTCCTAAGAAATATGGGAAAATTTTATATCCTTATTATCTGCTGCAATAACTTGTGCTTCAACTCATCAAGTACATATGCAAATATCTTAATAGCTTTTACAATCAAAACAAAGTTTATGGTATTAATAAGTTCTACATATGTAGTTTATCTAGGATTCCAAGGAAAGCAAAATTGCATTTGATTTTTAGGAAGTTTCTCTATTTCCCCCTGAAGAACAAATAGTACAAATTACAACACATTTTGGAAGCACTATGAAAATACATATCTTGAAATATTTCAGGATCCCAAGTTGCTCATCATGGGGCATCCTTTCATTTATGAGTATAAGTCTGAAAATCTTAGTATGATTGAGACATCACCATGATACCAAATCTTATTGAAACCTCTTTTAATTGCACTATCTAAATTTCTAAGCACCAACTTTTGCAAGTTTTCTGCCTTTTGTCATTGTGCTGACACTGCTGTGGAAGAATGCCTCCAGAAACAAGGTTTTCGGGCTAGATAAGCTTTCTACATTTGTTTTTCCTCCTAAATAAACAAAATAAATAAATAAGGACAACACAAGAGCTCATCTGTAAGTCCTCCAAGGCCAAGGCTGTGAATGCAATCAGAAGGCAAGCAATAGCTATTTTTGGAGAAGATGAAGATAAGCCTAAATTAAGTTCCTGGACTCCACTTCACCTTTCACATACTTAGGTGTCTTCTACATTCAAAAAGGCAACGTTAGGTGTGGGAGAGATTGCTCAGCAGTTAAGAACTGCTAATTTTTCAGGGGAGACAAGTTTTGTTCCTAGCATCCAAGTCAGGTGACTCATAACTGCTCATAACTTCACTCTAGAGAACCTAACCCATCATTGTGGTTACTGAGAACAAAATACAAATACATCCTTGTGGTTATTGTAACAAAATACAAATAAAGCTTTCAAAGGAAAGAAAAAGAACTTTAAAATAACATGGCATTGTCGGGATTCCTATGAAAACTTGCTCAAGTGTATACCTCATAGAGAGACAAAAGAAGACAACAGTAACCAGATTGTTCATGCTTCACCCTCCACTCTCCTCCCCAAAGGTCATTAATACCATGAACTTAGTGAATATGTATCTCTTTGCACTGTGGATATTAAAATATAGAAACTATATAATTAAGCAAAATGTATTTACTTTATAAGTTCACATGGACAGTACTCAAGAAGCAGAGGCAGGCAGATCTCTGTGAGTTTGAGACCAGTCTGATATACAAAGTGAGTTCTAGCACAGCCAGGGCTACACAGAGAAACTCTGACTTGAAAACAACAAACAAGCAAGCAAGCCAGCAAACAAACAAAAGCTCCCATGGATTATCAAGCATAGCTACAACTAATTATTTCTTAATCAAGATTAAATATTGGTGAAACAAAGGTGATATTAATCTATCTAAATGACTATATAATATAAATCATACTGTACTTTAAATATAATCCCCAATCAACACTTACCTCTATTTATCTTTTAAGGATTAAGATGTTTCATTCATCTTGAAAGCAAATACAGGAATTCAAGATGATTTCAATTACCTCTCTCATACATCATTTATCATGTAATTGCAATTGTGTTTTCTTGGTTCTCTTTTAATTTTTCCCCACATTAACCTGGTTTTGCAGAACTGCCCACACGATTTTAATTTCAGTACAATGTATTTGCCAATGTACTTGCTCCTGCCGATTTTATGTATGGCATACATCTTCTGAGCTTGCTTTTTTATTTTTAAGTATAGGGTGTTTTTTTTTTTTTTCTGAAAGACACTGAAGTATTTATTCCTTCTTTGTAAGTTCTCTCTTTCTTCCTATGGAATCCTTGTAATAACTATGCTGGGAATCCCTGCATTGTTCACACCTGGAGCTTTGGTTTTGTCTTTGCTATTTTCAACCTTAAGATACCCCTTATGACTTCCATGGAATTGTACTCCAATTCATTAACTGTTTCTTCAGCTGAGTCTATTGTATTTAACCTCTCCATTGTCTGTTGAGATTTGTATGTCAAGGGTTACATTTTTTCATCTCTTTCCTGTTGGGTTGGTTTGTTTGCTTACTTTGATCTTTATGTTGTTCATTTTTTTTTTATTTGTTTGGTTAGTTTTTGTGGCCTTGTGAGACTGTTTCTTTTGGCAAATTTATCTTGAGCAGATCCTTTGGGATTCTGACAGGACATGATTGTAAAACAATCCTCCCAAAGCTACAAGGCAGTTTCTTCAGAATTGCTTTCCTTTGGGAAAACAATAGTCTCCGGGTTCAGTGTTATATATCATCATGCTCTATGATGACTATGACTCCAGATCAGACAGATTAGCACTCCTGTTGTCCCTCATTGCTAACAAGTAGTTTTTTATATACTTGACTTTTTCAATTGACAATGTTACTTACAACTTCCCTGACCTGATTTGAGGTCATTTACAACATTTACACACATAAATATATTATATATGTACATTATATGTGCATATAATACATATTTTCATACATACATATATATGTATATATGTGAAGTGTTTTTACCTCTTGTTTTCTTTCTGGCAATAAAATACATGAAGAAAGAAACAAAGCTTAACACAGTCTGTACATCCTTAAAACAAAGTCAGGGATTCTTTGACCACAGAACTGAAATTTTTAAATCCATATAAAACATTCAGTTCCAGGTTAATCTGTTTGTACTGTATCCTACAAAATGCCACCATCAACACACACACATACACACAAACATATATGCAGTCACACCCATACACAATTACAAACTATAACTCACTGATTAAATATATTAAAGGAACCCATAAGCATATTGTTTGTGGGTATATAGTTTACCTAAGATATATTTAATTAGGAAATGTTATTTCTCATGTCATTTGAGTCGATAAAATTCCATTTTCCTTCTGACTCATGTGTGCATGCATGTACATATCCATAGTTAAATTACTTCCGTAGTTTAAAATGATTATTTTACAATCTCAGCCTTTGAAGCATGTAGTACTAAAAATAACCCTATTTGCAAATTCTCAAGAAAATCATAAAGTCATAAGTCATAATACTATCTTCAACATCAAAGAACTTTCTGGAGTCAACAAATGAGCACATGGGTGAGTATTCCACTGGCTTCCTGAGACTGATTTGTAAGAACTCAGTTTCTCCTTTTACGAACTTACTCATTTACTGGTTTTCTCTCTACCACATTAAAAATAAATCATTGCTATTTTTATTTTGATCTGATGTTCGCCAATTCTTTCTTTAAAGATGTACATATTTTTATGTGTTCGAATATTTTTCCCTGCATGTCTTGTGTTCTCAAGACAAGTCAAGTTGAGGGTCCTGGACTTCCTGGAACTTGAGTTTCAGACAGTTGTGAGCCTCCATGGGTGTGCTGGTTTTAACTGTAAGGCCATCTCTCCAGCCTCATAGTTGCTCATTCTGTGACTTTATTATGGAATTCAGCTGAGAGTTGTAAGTCCTGAAGTTTCAGTTCTGTGGTCAAAGCACCTTTGGCTCTTTTCTAAGGATGCATGAACTGCGATAAGCTTTGTTTCCTATCTCATATATTTTATAGCCAAAAAGAAGACAAGAGGTAAAACAGTCACTGCAGACCTCCTGATTTTGCTTTAATTGGTCCACCAATGTGAGCACAATTTGTAAATTAAAGAGACATTTCGGAAATTTCTATTTATTTTCATTTTAAACTGGTCACTACTAAAGAACAATGCTATCAGAGATATACCTTTAATTTTCAATCATTTTATTTTATCTTTCATGTAATTACATAATCAATTCCATTTACATATTTAGTCAATAAAAGTAAAAATGATAATGCCAAGCATTTACCCTTTTATTAGGTTATTTAAACTGAAACTCACTTCTTCCTATACCAAAAGTCTTACAATTTATAACGAAGGTTCATAAACCTTTTCAGGCATTTTATAATGACAGAGCTCAGAACCAGATGGTGTGAGATATAAAGGAATATAAAAAGATAAGAACTTTTTACTGATGATTAATTGATGACTATCATAATTTTGACAATGGGCAATTAGCAAATCCTAATAAAGTTTTCAGAGGGCTCATGAAAGTTAAACATGCTTGAATTCCTGCCATGGAGTCACCCCACTATTTAAACAATGTGTTCCTTAAAACAACATGTGAATTGAACATTTGTTAGTAACAGCATAGGTTTTCACAGATCTGAATTATTAACGATGACATATCTTGTCTCTGTTTCTGATGAATTTGCTATTGGCAATTGCTCTACTGAACTTAGTAAGTTCTTACTCTTGTTAAGTCTTCAATTTCTTTCAAAAAGTAAATAACATGACTGGTGAGATGGATCAGCAGTAAATACCTTTGAAGGGCAAACTTGGGAACCTGAATCCTTAGAATCATTGTAAAGGGAAAAAGAGGGAAGGACTCCAAAAGTTGTCCTCTGACCTCTACACATGTGCTATAGCTCACAGTACACACACACACACACACACACACACACACACACTCACACTCACATACACACACACACAATCTTCAAACACATATTTTCATACATATACAAATAATAAAAATTTTAAAAGAGAATCCTTATTCTCTATATTAGGAAGAGATATGCTAAATACTATAGAAGAAATTATTTTATAACGTGAGATAAACATGAGAGGTAGAAACAGAAAAGACACAGTATTTCATTATTATTATGCTTGACTTTATATTGCTTCTACAGGGAAGAATTCGTCTTCCTTCTTAAGAAATTTAGATAGAGAGCATCAGAGAAGGTAAGTGATGACAGTAAGGTCTGACCCCATGTCTCAGACGCTTTACCCATCAACTACTGTCTACTCTGGGGCAGGCTTTAACTAGATCCAGACCTGGAATCTAATTCCCAGGATGGTCTAGATTCATAGGTTGAAGCAAGTAACAAACTATCCATTAAATAAAAATTTAGTTGTATGCCTTTCTTATTCCCTCTAATCTTTTTTTTTTTAACTCAGCTGAGTTGCTTCAATGTATGAGACATTGTCATCATTAAAATTGTTAAAGATGACTGTGGGAGGTGTGAATTGAGGAAGACCTGCCTCACTGCTGGTTTCTGCTTGGTGAAGCAGAGAACCACATGTAAACCACAGTAAAGGAGGTGCCACGTGGTCTGCCTGGACCCAGGACCCAGCACCCAGCACCCAGCACCCAGGTTGCTATGTACTACCTTGCCCAGCTCTCATCCAGAAAATCAGACAGTGTTTCTGATGAAAAGTCCTTGACACAGGCAATTCATTCCATTGTTAACTTGGCTCTGCAATAAGGAAAGTCGTCAGGGATCATCTGCCTTTGTCCAGTGTTAGCATTTTGTCTAAGCTCCACCCCACATTTAAGCTCCACCCCACAGTTACCTGGCAACAGCCAGGTGTGCCGATTCACTATAAAAGAGAATGCTTGCCTCTCTCTCTCTCTCTCTCTCTCTCTCTCTCTCTCTCTCTCTCTCTCTCTCTCTCTCCTCTCTCCTCTCTTTCTCTCTTTCTCTCTCCTCTCTCGCGCTTGCTTTCCTGCTCCTGCTCTGCCCTCTCGTCCCTTCCCCCCTTTCTCCACGTGCTCATGGCCAGCCTCCTTCTCTTCTCTTCTCCTCTCTTCTCCTCTCTTCTCCTCTCCTCTCTTCTCTTCTCTTCTCTTCTCTTCTCTTCTCTTCTCTTCTCTTCTCTTCTCTTCTCCTCTCTTCTCCTCTCTTCTCCTCTCTTCTCCTCTCTTCTCCTCTCTTCTCCTCTCTTCTCTTCTCTTCTCTTCTCTTCTCTTCTCTTCTCTTCTCTTCTCTTCTCTTTTTCTCCTCTCTTCTCCTCTCCTCGCTCCTCTCTCCTCTCCTCTTCTCTTCTCTTCTCCTCTCTCCTCTCTCTCCCCTCTCCTCTTCTCTCTCTCTCTCTCTCTCTCTCTCTCTCTCTCTCTCTCTCTCTCCCCTCTCTCTCCCCCCTCTCTCTTCTTTCTCTCTCTCTTTCTCTCTGCCTTTCTCCACCTCTACTACCCTCTCCATTCCCCCTCCCCAGGACCTGAATAAACTCTATTATAAACTCTATTCTATAAGATACCGTTGTGTGGCTGGTCCAAAGGAATGCCTCAGCATGAGCCCACTGAGGCAAGTCCTTCCCCCATACCTCATCACACATCACCAAATACATAGCCTCCTCTCTCTCTCTCTCTTTTATAAACCAATGATCCAAGGTTTTGATCAACTGAACAAAATTTCAACAATTTCTTGAATTTTTCTAGTGTCTGATAGATAACTTTCAGATCAGAATCCAACTGTCTCCCATTTTTTCTTTTTTGTTTTCAAATAGGCATGTGATGACAAAGTACATGGATAAGGTTTAGGGTGTAGGGATGAGTTAAATACCCCAATAAGCTCTAAGTATCAATTAAAAATTTGCAGTATGAATCAAGTTGATTTGATAGATTAAATTGGTTTTGTTTGAAGACAGGGTACCTATCATTGTTTCCCACAATGTATTGAACAGAAGAAAGAAAAGCATACTAAAAGCTTGGTCTAACGTAAGACTAGGAAGGACAGTCGGAATCTTTTGGTTAAATACTCTCAACAGGTATAAGAAATTAGACTTGGGGACTGAGGCTGGAGGCAGAGCAAAGATAATCTACAGATTCAAACTGTCAAGAGAAAAATAAAAACCAAGGAAGATTCCATATAAGATTGCAGAGTTAGGGTGGTTAACTCTGTGGCCTCATATCTACTACACAGGGATTTGTAATCAGGCAGGAATGGCAGCTGTGTGTGAAAGTGATGGTCCGTAATTTCTGAGTTGAGATCTCTGACGTAACTATCAAGAGAAGGAGCTATAAAACAGACAGACATGAGCCTCAACTATCTGGAATTGAAAGTAGATTCATTGCAGGATTTTTAGGAAAAAAAGAAAACAAATAATAGGGACACTGAGGTGGGGCAGCACGCAAATGTGCATGCAGTGCAAACCTTGTGACCTGTCTTTAATTGCCAGACCAACAGAAAGGTGGAAGGAGAAAATAGACCTCACACAATTGTCCTCTGACATCCACATTCATCTGTGGCAAATGCATCCCCAGCCACAACAATAAATTGATAACATTTTAAAAGTAATTGATCATCAAGGAAATCAATTCAAAACTACATGGAGAGCTATCTCATCTCTATTGGACTGTCTGTTAAAGGATTAAAAAGCAACAAATGCTGGCAAATATACAGGGAAAAGAAACACATGTTTGTGAAAAACACAAGCTATCGGAGTAACCATGGAAATTAGTGAGAGGGATCTTCGTAAAATTAGAAACATGGGTGAGGGAGATGATCTGGTAGGCAATGCACTTGCTGTATAAGTGTGCAGACCTGAGTTCAGAATCCTAGAACCAATGTGAAGCCAGATGAGGTTGCACATGTCTAAAATCCCAGAACTACCACAGAAAGATGGGAGATAAGAGGAAAATCATGAAGAGCTCATGGCTCAGATACACTAGCACATGCAGCAGAGAGCAGTAAGAGACCCTGTTTCAAACAAGATAATGTGGCACTGTATGACTTAATTTACACACATATACACTTGTCTATACACACAAACATATAAACAAAAAGATTAAGAAAAAACAGCCAAAAATATTTTAAACAGAACTACTGTATCATCAAACTGTAACACATCTAGATGTATGTCCAAAGGGATCAAAGGTAGCGTATAACAGAGATACTCATGCTCATTACATCACTAGTCACAATAGCCAAGTCATGAAATCAAATGAGGTGTCCATTACTAGATGAGTAGATAAAGAAGATGACATATAGATACCATGGAATATTACTTCGCCATAAAGAGTACAATTAAATTATTTACAGAAAAAACTATGGAACTATACATCATTGTATTAAATAAAATTAACCAGACTCAGAAAACAAATATATATTTTCTCTCATATATAGATTCTAAAATAAAGCAGGGATCAGAGTAGAAGACAGAAACAATGGGTGAGGAATAAGGGCAGGAGGAAGGGAGCAATAGGTAAGTGTGAGTGATAGAACATGACAGTATCATAGTGAAACAACTTTGTACAATTAATACACAATAATTAAAGTAATACCTTGAGGAGTAAAGGAGGGGTCAATTCACTGAATATCAAGGTAAAAGGACCTTATGGAGAATGATGTCAATGATGAAGAGTTGAATGTTGGAGAAGGTTTGAGAGTTTTGTGAACATTATTTCTTTGGGGATTGTCTGAATTTAAAATTTAATAATCTTATTTAAACTTACAAGTGTATTGACAATCCAGATAATCATACAACTTGAGTAGATGGTAGAATAATTTCCCAAATTCCATTATCAACATTTCCTGGAATAGGAAGGTGAGCAAACTGTACACTCTGGTAAGACAGCATAAGAGAAATGTATGGGTTTTAGCTAATGAAAAATATGCAAATGTGCCTTGTCACACTTTACTGTTAAGTGAATACACTGAATAATGTTGCATAAATGTCCTCTGAAAATTTGGGAAGCATTTACAAATTGTTCCTAATGGTGATATAGAAAACTTAATTCTTAATTGGAACACCTCAAACTCTGGGGATATGAATTGCGTGTCCCACATAGATTTTAACTGAAGCTTTTGTATTCTTCATTCTGTGTACCCTGACTTACGAAAATAAAATTCATTTATGTAATGATCTTTGCAATTTTAAATAATATTCCTGGTTATATTGACTGAAATCATATATATCACCTTAGGTAGAATGATTTATTTTCACATTGTAAACAAGGATACTTCTTAACATAAACTATTCAGTGCCCAAGGTAGAAATGGCTAGTGATACCATATTGTAGGAAGATTTGGGAATGCTTATCATAAACACTTTTCCTGAAGATTCAAAGTCCCAGAAGCTATATTCTTTCTCTCCCACTGTCCCTGAGCACCACACCCCAATGAACAGAGAGGTTGCCCAGCAGGGGGGATGGGAACTTCACATCACTGAGGAGAATGTGCAGCACTGAGTTCTGAGGAGAGCTGCACACAAAAACAGTCTAGTTTAGTTTTTATCCCAGTAAAACACAGAAGAAGAAGAAGAAGAAATAAATGAAAGGGCTATCAACTTATTCATCTATCCTGTAATGAATATAAACTCTTATCCATAATACAGAGGAATTTACATAAAGTGCAGCTAATCAAATAGAGAATCAAGACAATTGTGTCAGGTTTGACATGGTAGTGTTTAAACACAATTCCGTCAAAATCCCTGCTCATTAGGGCCATATTCATATAGAAGTAAAGTGTGCTTCAAACAATACATTTTAGCATGAATTATAGCAGTTTCAAACTAAGTTGCTAAAACTCCATCATAAATAAATGAGTACCTTTGTCTTTAAACTTTGATCAACTACACTTAAAAATTATTTGGTGAATTTTATCATTCAACAAGTAAGTAAGCGTACATTCATATGCTATACACAAAAGCGGATTGTAATATCTGACTTGCCATAAAGAATAGATCTAAACCATTTTAAAACCAAAATATAAAGATGTCCCAAAAAGGCATGAAAAATAATAAAAGTAGTTTGTAAAACATGATTTTATTCTTTTAAATTCCATCATATATGTTGAAGTTTATATCTGAGGAAGAAGTTTGTTATTTCAGTTTTTTTTTTCTCAAATCACGTTGCATTCTTTTAAAAATAATTTAAAACATTTAAACCAGTATCATAAACATTATATATTATTTAATTATACAAAAACATGACTCATAAAATATTCTGCCTCTTAGGAAATACTCCGGGTATTTTACAAGCAACAGTATAGTTAAGAGTACCCAAAATACACACAACTGGAGAAGCAATTAAAATCTGTAATAAAAATCAAACATAAAACCAGTGTACCATGCCAAAGGCCTTTTGAAATAAAAAGAGCTTTAAACCCATAGAACATAAAAGGAGGCTAATTCAGTGGTTGCCCTCAATTGAAAAGAGAGGACGCTGTACACCCCAGGGCTCGCAGGCAGAAAATCTTAAACCGTGTTTAGAAGTTTTAGATCTAAAATTATCTTTCCCTGAAAGCATGGCACATTTGTTGTTACAGGTGGTTTTTTGTTTTTATTTTTGTTTTGTTTCTGCTTGTTTTGTTTATATTCTGTTGAAAATAATGCTTCATGAAGACAAGTATGAGACCTTTCCTCCAGGTCCATATCAATATGAGATTCCCATGTGGTGTTTCTCTGTCACTAGGTGCTATTTTGCTTTTATGCAAATCACTCACTCACTAACTCAATCAATCAATCAACAAGCAACTATGTTTTATTTTTTTTCAAGTATTCACTAAATGTCCTTGAGAATGTAATTATCTGAACATTTGTGGATGAAATAAGAGCTAGTCAGTAGTTATGAGCAAATCATCTCTCTTCTAAGAAAACAAAGGCAAATTAAGCCTTTTCAATATGTGACTTTCAGATAAGAATGCATTCAATTGCCAAGCATAAGTCCTCAAAATACCCAAGAAACTTTTCAAACTTTTAAGAGGCTGCTGTAAGCAGAGTACACAGAGCCCTTCATAATCCTCTCAAAAAAAAAAAAATAAATAAAAGAACTTGCAGCGTCCTTACACAAGCCATCAGAAGTTACTCTAGAACTCTGATCTCAGCATGAAGTTGCTGAATGTAGTATAAAATTCTTATTTCTCTGCAATAATGAACTTCAATGCCTGATTTAATCTGGCCTGACATGTACTTGGGGTGTGAAAAATGGAAGGAAGATACTTTTGTCACCAAGAAGATATGTTCTAGTGAATCTCAGACAGCAATACCTTGCTGGTTCCATTTTTGGTATTTCTAGCATCAATGTGTCTGAAAGAAAAAAAAAACCTCACACATCTTTTCCACCTAATCAGAAGTGGCTTTGTGAAATTCACAAGAATGTGAGACAGAGAAAAGAACATTTCGCATACAAAAAGTTTCCTTTTCCTTCCCCTGAGTGTCAGGAGAAAGGTTGAGGAAAAGAAAGAAGCTGGAAGGATATATGAGCAAGCTAGTCAACCTGAAGATGAAGATCTAGGCTTTTTCTGGCTGCTTTCTCCTTGCCAGGCTCTGACCATCCCTGGCTCTGACCACAGCTAAGTAGAAACACACTCCTCCCAGAAGAGTTTCAAAAAAGTTCTAAACTTGTTAAAGGCAGATCTGAGTAGGGGTGTGGGGGGGGGGGAGGGCACCTGATGACTGGTTAGCTGCTCAGTATGCAGAGCCAGATGGAGACTTCCTGGCAAGCATTTCACCTTGATCAAACCAGGAAAGCACATCAGAAACACTATAATGGCAGGATTAGGGAGAATCCAAGATTGTGTTATGAATGCTGTAACTGAATACAAAGATTCATTATTCAGCCTTCAGTGTGGGTTAAGTTAGCTCACAGAACCCTAAACTGACTTACACTTACCTTTGGACTGGCCACAGTCAGTTCTACTTAGGAAAAGATACATCTATCTAACAGTGGGAGAAATCCACAGTAAGAGACTCCACTGCTCAGTGTAATATTAAAAACATAAGAATAAGCAAAGTAACAGGAAAGGGCAATTAAGGAAAACAAAGAAAAAAAGTTAAACACAAAAGGAGAGAAAAAAGGAAAGAGAAAGCCAAACTTCCTGAGGTTATATAAAGGCAGAATGGTAAGTTTGGAGAAGGACAAATAGAAATCAATCCCCCTTCAACCAGAAACCTCCTCCACAAATGAGAAGACGCAGGAAAAACTTAATTATAAGATGAGCACTAATACATCCTATGATTCACAGCCCAGGCAATCTGAAGACTGGAAGGAATGAGACTCTTCTGAGTAGGCCATTACAGACAACCAAATTCAGTCCCAAATAATCAGCAGCAAGTTCTTACAAAAAAGAACAGGACAGACAACGTGTAGACCCAGCTGATCCTGAACTGACCTGATACCAAGAGCAGCCATCTAGATTTGCTAATTAGCTTGATCAAAGAAGAAAGTAAATTTCCCATATCATTACAGCAGGAAGCAGTTTTGTAACATCATGCAAGAACCCAGTATAAGTCAAGCTCCTGAGCACCCAGAGAAAATGGGAGGTGTGAAATTGAGCTTCCTGAATGATATTATTTCAAGCTCCCAAGGTCTACATAAAGACATCCCTGAGGCTTAAAACTGGCAATGAAGCATACTTAGTTTGGAATATTTCTGTCTATTCCAAAGAGACAAAAATATATTTTATAATTACAGATTTACTAAAATATGGTGAGTAAAACTACTTCCTTATCCCAAACAATAGAACTACATCTGGCTTTTGTTTTGTTTGTAATAATAGAACACTACTGATGAAAAAGAAAACTTTTTAAAGTAATTTTGAAATTGGAGCTCATCCCCTGGGCTCCATATTCTGGTCTACACCTTTGGCAGAAGACCTCCAGTTCTTAGAGTCCATACTGATTTTAGGGACCCCAGAAACAACACTGGCACTTGAAACCCCAGAGGACATGCAGGGCACAAAAAAATAGAAGAAATACCTACTGGAATTGAGGACTCACTGGTCACCAGAAGCCCAGGGCACTCAGGCCTGAAGAGCAGACAGGAAACAAAAACCAAGGGGAAAAACATCAAAAAATGGCTATCCAACAAAGATATATTCAGAAATCAACAAACCTATAATAACCCCCCAACACAAATGAGCGGAGGCCAGCATGAGAACACAGTCAACGACTGCGAGGGCACGCACCACCACCAGAGCCCAGCTACCGTACTTCAGCAAACCCTGGATATGCCTATGCATCTGATACACAAGAAAATGATCTTAAATCCAATCTTATGAAGATAGATGCTTTTAAAGAAGAAATTCATGAATTAGTTAAAGAAATACAGAAAAATATAATAAAAAGAATGAAGGAAATAAATAAAACTGCTCAAGACCTGAAAATGAAAATGAAAGCAAAAAAGAAAGCACAAACTGAGGGAATTCTGGAGACAGAAAATCTAGGAAAGCAAACAGGAATTACAGACACAATCATCACCAACAGAATGCAAGAGAAGGAAGAGAAAATCTCTGGCATAGATGATATGATGAAGAAAACAATATTTCAGCCCCAAAATAATAAATCTAAAATTTCCTGTCAGAAAACATCCAGGAAATATGGGCCCAATGAAAAAAACAAAGCTAAAATAATAGGAATAGAAGAAGGAGATTTCCTGCTCAAAGTCCCAGAAAATAGTTTCAACAAAATTTTAGAAGAAAAATTCTTTAATCTGAAGAAAAAGATGCCTATAACTGCATGAGAAACTTAAAGAAAACCAAAAAAGATTAGACCAGGAAGAAAAATATCCCTACCACATAATAGAACATTAAATGTATAGAACAAAGAAAGAATATTAAAAGCTTCAAGGGAAAAATGTCAAGTAACATTACAGGCAGACCTATTAGAATTATATCCAATTTCTTAACAGAAACTCTAAAAAACAGAAGGGCCTGGGTCTTGCCAATTCTAAGAGATCACAGATGCCTCCACAGACTACTGTATCCAGCAAAACTTTCAGTCACCATGGATGTAGAAAACAAGCAATAAAGTAAAGGATACATGCTACAATGCACAGACCCAAAGAGGCCAGGAATAAGGAGAGCTCAAGGTAAGATTCATGAATCTCACTGAGAAGAGAAAATACACATTGTGGATGGATGGGGAGATGGGACTGGTAACCATACTTTTTGGCTACTTTATTGGGTTCTTATATCTACCACTCTTCTCTACCACTATCCCTACTAACCCCAAAGAAGGTTAGAGCAGAAAAAAGGCCTAAAATTCTTTCAACTACTTCCTGATGATCAGGGGCATCACATTTCTTGGAGCAAGTCCAGTCTTCATTGTCAAAATACCTCCAACCTGCAATAAACAACAATCTAGCAATCCAACAAATAGCAACCCCACAACCCAGCAATTCAGCAATCTAGCAAAACAGCAGTGGAAGCAGTCACAGCTATAGCCTTTCTAGGGCATTTTTATACTCTCTCAGGAGTTCCCAGAATTCCAAACATAAACTATATTCAGCTGTCCTCACAGAACATGGGGCAAATCATAGTTATCTGCTGTGGATAATCCATACTAGCCCCATAGTCCGAACCTGGGATTAAAACAAAAATATATTCCTATATCGTAACTAGATTTTATTTTTTTTTAAGAAAACATCTCTCACTACAGAGATAGCAACAGAAGGTATTGGGTGAGGGTATGGAGAAAGAGAGTACTTGGACAGTCAACTGGAATCAGGGGTGGAGGACATCTCTAGGATGACCTAGTAACCTAGTGTAATAGAAGTCACAGGAATCTATGAGGGTAGCCCTAGCTAAGATTCCTAACAATAGGAGATAGAGAACCTGAACCAGTGATCTCTTGTAACTGTATAAGACTTCCAACAGAGGAACTGGGACACCAACCCAGCCTCAAAAACTTTGACCTACAATTTGTTCTGCCTACAAGATGTGCTGGGGTAAAGGTGGCACAGAATTTGTGAGAGTAGCCAACTAATGATTGGTCCAGCCTATGCTATGAGATGGAGCCCACCTCTGACACAGCTTGCAGGGTCAGGACTCAGAAGCTGGATAGCATAGAGACCTAGGATAGAACCAAATACAAATTCCTAATGATTCCTAATGATATTCTGCAATACTCATAGATTGTTGCCTAGACCAGTTATCATGAGTGAGACTTTACCCAGCAACTGATGTAAACAGATGCAGAGACCCACAGCCAAACATTAGGTGGAGCTTGGGGAAGCCTGTGGAAGAGTGAGACGAAGGGTTTTAGCAGCCAGAGGGGTCAAGGATACTGCAAGAAAACCTACAGAATCAACTAACCTGGGTCCACAGAGGCTCACAGAGACTAAATCACTAACCCAAAAGCATGGAAGGGATGGACCTAGGAAAACTGCACATTTGTAACTGTTGTTCAGCTTGGTCTTCTTGGACTCCTAAGAGCAGAATCAGGTGCTATCCCTAACACAGTTGCCTGCCTTTGGGACCCTTTCTTCCTAATGACCTTCCTTGTCTGGCCTCAATAGGAGAAGATATATGTAGTCTTACTGTAACTTGATATGCCAAAGCTGGTTAGCATTCACAGTAGGCCTCCCTTTTTATGAAGAGAAAGGGAGGAGAAGTGGATGGGTGGTGGATCTGAGAGGAATGGAACCTGAGGGCAGGATGTAAATTTAATTAATTAATTAATTAATTAAAAATGCACAAGAATATAATTCATATGAAAATCAGTAGTTGAAAATTTAAGAGTTTGTGCAAATGATAACAATATAAAAAAATTAATAACACTAAAACAGTTTGAAATTTTAGAAATGACTGAAAATTTAAGAGACTTTCTGGCTCAGTCTGTGAGAGTTGATGTCATTAAATATCCACCCATCTAGAAACAGTGAATGAATGGAAAATTAAAGGAAAGGAAATAGAGCAATGAGAAGGAAAATGTTCAAAAGCAGAAAAAAAATGTCACAGATCTTTAGGTTGAAAAATTCCCTGTGCACTGATCAGCAATTTTTTTTAATCTAACTCAATATAATCCTTAGGAAGTTTGGCATCACTCAACTGCATTGCAAAAATTATTCCCAAGGACAGAGGTAGAAGTAGCTTCAAGGCCCAGGAATCATGTACATGCTAGTTTATCTGATAACAGCAGAGACATAACTAAGTGATGCTTTCATTGTCATAGGCTAAATTCATTTAAGCCCAGATTTTCATACATAGTTCCAACAAACTTGAAGACAAAGTAAACATTTTTAGGCAATCAGAATAGCAAAATGTAATTGCCCAAGTACTTTTTCTTTACAAAGAAGAAAGGAGATAAAAGAGATCAACAAAATGAAAAGAGGATCCATCAGAAATAGAGGATTGGAAGTGAAAACAACTTTCCAAAACACAAAGCACATTAGAAAGGCCTTTGCTAGGAAAGAAATGCAGAGACTGTCTTCAAGAATATGGGCTATGAAGGCAAGGCATCTTAATGATAAGATAACACTGTTTTTGAAAAGAGGAAATACAGTTAGATACTGAAAGGAAAGTCAAAATGTTGTGCATTGAACTCATGATTCAACCAAAGTAAAACATGGCATAGTTCAGCACAACAGTTGATTTTCACTTGTTTAATGGTGTTATGTGACACTATCTTTCAGGAAGGGTGAACAGATATTTACTCTCCTCAGAAAGTGAGTGAATCAATTAGAGAAACAGTACAGATATTGCAAAAGCACAATTTGGTGAAGCAGTGAGTTTCATTGGACTTACAGAAATATGGGTAAAGGGTTACATAAAGGAGCAGAAACATCTCAAAGCCAGGTGCATCACCAAAGTCCACCTGAGCACGGGTAAAAGTTCACAAACGCTAGAAACCTGAAGCACACTGTAGAGCCTGCCTTTCCAGGTAGTTCAGTTAGTCAAGCAGTAGATTTGTCTTAGGGTGATTTTTCAGCTCTCTATAATTATCTACTATTATTTAATCACTCTCGGGAAGAGGGAGCCTAATGAATCTGGTCAGTTTCAGGACTTCCTGAAGCTATTTGCATCGTTACTTCCTATGTTAGTTAGCAAGGTGGAGTGTTTCACCATCCCTTTGAGCATCCGTTATTTTCTTTCCTGAAAACATATTTTAAGAGATTTCCCTCCAAGAGAGAGGGTATGGATCTGAGAATAAACTGCTATATAAGTGGTAAGGGAAAATATGATGCTGGCAATGTAAAATTAATACTATATGCAGTTTATACACTAGAGTAGAGTTTAATAGATCAGAAGAAATTTTAAATATCGTACTTGGTAACACTGAGATTCAAAGTAAAATGACATTCACTTAAATAACTAGAGATTAGTTTTTCTAATTATGTAATCAAAATAAAAATTGTAATAAACTTTGGAGGAAAATTAAAAAAAGAGAAAAAGGCACAGTGATCCTCTTGTGTCCTGATAATGAGATATTAGACTTCATTCAAATGACTATATGAAGAAATACCTGGGTCTGGGATGCAGCTCAGTGCTTTAGAAGAAAGAAGAAAGAAATGGTTCACATCAATTTTCTATTATTGACTGTCTAAATTTATTTCAAATTCATGTAATATTTTATAAGACATGTGAATTTTATAAGATATAATTTTGGAAGATAAAGCATGTGTCTTGGTATTTTATTAGCTCAATTTCTCATATAAATCTTTGCTTTCATTCAAGACATGCTGTTCATCTCACAGATGGCCACATCTAGACTTTTCTCTGTGGACTTACGTTCCCTGTTATTTGTAAAACCGAAGCTGATTTTATTATGCAGCTGATATTCACTGTACAAAAACCTTTGAGATGTATTCCTGTCTGAGTGCACTGCTATAAAAATATCTTGGTCTCTGCAGATAAATCAGGTCTTTTGTCAGAAATAAAAAATATGAGTCCTTTGCTGAGAGGAATCATAAAGGTATTGCTCATTTGCAGTTATCAATTCATCTCGGTGTCTAAACTTTTACATCATATTTATTCTGCTTTTACTTCTTTTATCCCTGATGACAAGTTGGACATTTTGAAAGCTTCCTTTATTACTCAAATTTGAAGAAATTTTTACAGATGTCAGATATAGTGAAAATATATCAGATTCACTATTGTAACAATATTACTTGTCTTTATAGTCATGCCCACTTTTCCCATAATATATTTTAATCTCCTTAATAACACCAATTTTAGGTAATATAGTATATTTCCATATGTCCTTCGGAATGTTGTTCATGTAGTAAGTGCTTAACAAAGGTTTCCATGTTAGACTGACTTAACCATGGCTACCACTATTTTCAATTTATGGTCAGCAGCAAAATATGTTTCCCAAGATACACCTAAACAAAAAGAAAGTATTTTACCTCTTAGCTGTTTTATGTGTGCTAATAAAATACTCCTAAAAGAAACAAAGCACATATAAAAGACTAACCCGATTCATAAACACAGAATATCATAGTCCCATTTTGCTAGATGATATTAAATGTGATTTTCACTTTTAGAAATGAATTATAAACATGAACATTAAACAAAATTTTATGAATCCATACTGAATGTTTTTTTCACTACAAAATTTTGTGTTTATGCGTTTAACAAATATCTGAATAGGGATAGGATTGGAGGCAAAGGTCTGGGATCCTTCCGAGAAAAAGCCAATTCCTACATCTCTAATGCAAAGCTCAATGTGCTAAACCTTCAGCTGCTTCACACATGGGTTTTTTTTTCCCAAAGACCTTTGCACAACAATGGTCTTGTGTGACACAGGCAGAGATATAGTTTGATAAATAACATTTTGCCACTAATTCACAGTAAAGTGTCACTACTACACAATCACTTAGATGATTCTGTTGTCTCCGATGCAGGAAATTGTCTCTTGGGAGCCAGAATAAGTGGTTCTGCCAGCAAAGCTGCTTTGCAGAGAGTCCAGAAAGTGGTGGGGTATAAGTTAGGTACCACGAGTACAGCCCTGGGTTTGATTCCAACATAAGACAAAGCATAAGACAGAAGAAGTGGAGCACATCTATACTGCCAGCACTTGTTAGACAGACACAGGGAGATCAGAAGTTCTCGGTCATCCTTTGATATATATGGAATTTAGAGACAACCTAAAATACATGAGACTTTGTCTCAACTTGAACCTCCGTATGTGTATGTGCATACAAGAGCAGAGAAATTTCAAATAAAAATGAAAGCCAGCAACATAATGATCTGTAAATATGAAACTTTGTGATAACATATTTAAAAAGAAAAAGAAGAAAAAAACAAAAACAAAAACAAAGTGTGTCCCAGAGAGTAGACATTAGGATGTGTCTGAAAGAGAAAGGAGACACTGGGAAAAGCCATGGGAGCAAGAAAAAATTGTCAGGGAATAGAACAGCCAGCAAGTAGAAATTAGCCTAATATGCAAACTTTACTGCTAGCCTAAAACAGAAAATGTTAAAGGAAAGACATAGCTTATCTATAACAAAACAAAGTGCACTATTCTCTAATTAGAACATGCAGATTATTCAAGAGAGGAGGCTAAACCATAAGCTTGTGTAAGCAACAACCATTTCCTTAAAGAGATACAACTTGACCAGAGGAAAGGCGACCTCCTGGGAGGAGTGAACAGAATGACCAACTCTGGGTGCTGTTCTTAAAAAAAAATTGGAACTTAAAGCTGGCTCTTCAAAAAGAATGCTTAATTGTGATAAAAATTATGAATGATGATTCTCAAGTCTCATTGCATTTTAGAACCAGCAGAGAGCTTTTAAAACTAATGATTCCCAAGATCCAGCCTCCTTCTGGAGATCATGATTTAGCTGAGTTGAAATGGGGCCAGACATCAATAGTTTTAGTGCTCCCTGAATAATTTTAATGTGCAGCCCTAGATCCACATTAAGATGTTATTGTTGTTGTTAATAATTTATTCTATTTTTTAATTGTTTATATACATGCTTATGTGCATGTAAGTGTGTACCTAGAAGGTCAGGAGAGAGTGTCAAATCATCTGGACCTAGTGTTACAGGTAGTTTTGAGCTTCCTGATATCAGCAGTTGGAATGCAACTAACTTTAGATCTCTTGAAGAGCAGTCAGTTCTCTTAACTGCTGAACCAGTTCTCCAGTTCCAATGAGAGGGTTTTAGAAGAGCTGAAAGCTTCTACTTCATGTGTCTGTGTACACAGAATTATTTTTCCTTGTCATTTATTTTCACTATTAAGTGGCTAAGTTACCTAAAGCTATGATTTTTCAATCTTGAAAGTTCCTCCAGGGTGCCTATGTTAACAATTCAGTTTCCTAGGTAATGAGAGGAGTTATAACTTTTAAGAGGTGCAGCAGTGGCTGTGGTCCTTGGATCATCTGAGACATTGGAGAGGATTATGAGACAAAAGTCTCTCCTTTTTCTTCTGCTTTGTGACCATGAAGTGAACATGGCTCTCTTATGTGCTCACATCATGGTGGGCTGCTTTTCTAGTAGCCCAAACCCACACAGCTCACCAATCATGGAATCATCAAAACTCTAAGCCTAGTAAACCTTTTCTCAGATACTGTTTACAGTGACAGGCAGCTGTTAGATATATCAATACAACACAGATTCAACCAACCTATCTTTCAATTATATTTCTTACATGAAAGTTTTATTTTTAAAAAAAAAATTACGTTCTCTTTTATCTACAAATTACTTACCTCCAGTGCCTTTAATGATCTAGAAATCTGACATCAAAAGAAGCAAGAAAGATTTCAACCTGAAAACCTGTCTTGGTAGCTCGATCGCATGTGGAATATCTTTTATTAGTTGGAGCCCAAACCATGACTATTGCTGGGCTGATCAGAGTCTCCCCACCATCATCACTCTCCGTCTAAACTCAACACAGTTACCACCTTCATTGCCAAAGGAGAGAGATGTATAAAGGAAAGGGGGAAATGTGGAGACAGAAGGCTGCCATGTCTGAAGCAGAGAATTCTGGGCACATGGGTATATAGTGAGATAAGTATGTTATGATTAGAAAGGAATATACAAATGAAAGCAATGGTAATCTAAAAACTATAGATAACAAACAGTATCACATGCAAGTGCAGTTACTTGTTTCCAGGCCAAACACTCCTTTGCTATACTTAACAAAAGTCAGCTTTACAGAATCAGTGACCTTATGGTTGCTCAGGGACATCCTACATACTGACAGTCTCTGAATATACTCTTTCTTTAATATAGAAAACTGAGTACAGGATTGTAGTCACCATAGGAGACACGGACTAGTTTCTATTTAATATCATAGACACACAGTCAAGAAGGCAAATGCTAGAATAGCTAGAATATGTAGACGTAAAAGCTCCACAGGAATATCACAGTAAGAATTTCACCTAATGAAGACTCACTAACTCGGCAACACCTAATGGTTAATATAAGCTTTAAAGGGAAGCTTAAGCAGAAGGGGGCGGGGTTAAATACAGTGCTACAGAGTTGCAGCTTTCAACACTATTATAATATGGCCTTCTGTTACCGCTGTTCTCTATGATTTTTAAAGTCATAGAGTATAAAAAACAATTAAAAAAACTGTCTTCTCCAAACTCCTATTCTAGCCCATGTGAAAATAGTAATATTTTATGAGAAATATGAGGGTGCTGAATTAGGTTCATTTTTTAACATAGGCAAGAACTCCCTCTGTGAGGGGAAAAAAAAGCCTCATCATTACAACACAGTGTGTAGTTCAGTGTAGAAATGCTCAGTATCAAAGAGTGTTCGCTTCAGATCACTGCGGTGGAGGTGAAGGAGAATCTGCAGGCCCAGGAACAGGTCCAGGAGGCTTTCCCAGAGTAAAAGCTCTGATGGAGATTGCCTTTATCATCACTCTTAATTAGACTAAGCTCCTCTGGGGAAGCGATCTCCGGTGACTCATAGTCATTTCCTCAGCAGTAATGGGAGGGTATGCACTGAAAACTCATATTTTCAAAATGCTCAGCTTATTCAGTCATGGGAATTTGTTTACAGAATTATTTTCTGGCTTTCTAACTTAAGGCACACAGCCAGACCTTGGAGATTTTGCTTTGGATTCCACAGAGGCAAATGAATGGCTAACTTCTTCCAGAGAGTGCTTCCCATAACCCAGTTCTCTCACCTCTGTCCCCTACTTCATTACAATGTATCTGTTCTGCATTTTATGCCTCCTGGCCTGTGTTCTGTTAGATAATTTGACTTTTTTTTTTTCTATTTTGACTTAAGGTGTAGCTGACTCTGTGTGTGAAGCCTCCTGGAGAACATTTTTTGCATTTCAACAAGGATCATAAATTCCTGAGCCAAAAGTAATAAAGAATGAATAATGAGAATTTTACACATAATGAAAGGTCATAGAAATGTCTTTGAAAGTTTCATTGAGCACAATGGTTTCCCCATGACTCTCCAACAGGAGGACCATGGAGGAGTTCATGCTGTGCCTGACTACCAGCACTTACTTGAGCTGCAGCTAGTAAAAGTTCACTACTCATCTAAGTGTGTATTTACTTACATGTGAATGAAGGCAGGAGGCAGGAGACAGGAGGCAGGAGGCAGGAGGCAGGAGGCAGGAGGCAGTCCAAGTAAAACTGATCCACAGAAGCTAAAGGCCAAAGAGTCCTGTAAAGTTGTTATTGTTTACAATGGAAACTCTATCTCAGGAAACCAAGGAAATGCAGACTAAAACATCTGGGAAAACTCTGCAAATTAAGGTCAAAGACCACCATGATCAGATAGCCTCCCTGCTTGGGGCAATATAGGGCACTCCCTTGTTTGGCAGAATTTCTCCTTCTCTCACTTTGTTTGGAAAATTCTAATCCCCCCCCCATACTTACCTCTACATGAGGAATATCATGTAGCCTCAATTAGTTTATAGAACCAGTTTCCTTTCTCCTGACAAAACCAGTTCAGACAGCACCAGATATTCCTAAAATGCTTTCCATGTTAATGAGGCATTCCAGGTACCCGAAGCCCCCAGACAATGACCTTTGCCCATCCTGAATGTTCCTACCCTCAGTCCCCCAAAACTTTATAAGCCTTCAGTCACCTTAAGAAAAGTTGATCTGCCTCCTGACTAAGAGACCCCATGTGTTTTTATTCACAGTATGTATTCACAAGGATTCCTAACTGTTATGCCCAGATCTCAGGGTTCCCACAGAGCACCAGAAACCACTAGGAGTCCAACTTGCATGCAAAAGCAGAGTCCTTATTCAAGCTTGAACTTGGACTCTCCAACCTCTCCAAGATGGAGGATGGGTATGGAAGGCCCCAAGCTGGTAAAATCTTGTCTTTTTATCATGTTTTCAGCAGGGTGCAGGACTTTCTAATTTGGCAGTTATATGATTGGTCAACATTTAAAAAACTACAGCTTGGCACATTTTAACTAGTTAGCAATGATTTCAGCTTGACCTATCTATTTTGAGACATCTGAACATTAGGTGTTTTCCTCCTAAGAGCCAATTGGCTGTCACTTAGGGTGTTGGAGCTATTATTAAGAACGTTGTGGCTGTTGCTAGGGGTTGTCTTAGTTCCTGAAACAATTTGTGTGTGTGTGTGTGTGTGTGTGTGTGTGTGTGTGTGTGTGTGTGTGTGTGTCTTTCAGTTCCTGAGTTCACCCTACAGACAAGCTCAACATAAGATGGGCCAGAAAACAAAATGGAGTTTTTAATGTTAGTTTGGGTCCTTCAAAACCTCCTGACCCATGTCTCTGCTCCCAGTGCCCTCTATTGGCCTACAATCCATGAGAGAGGGGAGAACCACAAAAACATGCTGATGGATTATTGTGTGTACCTTATAGTCTCCAGGAGATTCTTTTGGAGAACTGTGATAGAAACCAAAGACACATTGTATAAAACTGAGGAATTAGAGAAAAATATGAGAATGGGTATAGTAGTCTGTGAAGGTTTTTAGTTTTTAAATATGTTTTTAGTTGAACTATAGTTACAAAACTTTCACGCTCCCTGTCCTCTCTCCAGCCCCTCCAAGGTACTCTCTCTTAGCCCCTCCCATGTCTCCCTACTCAAGTTGATAGCTTCCTTTTGAGTATTTCTGTTACACATACATGCATATGTACATGTATGTAATTATGAATTTATGTACTCTCATATATATAAATACAGCTTTCGGAGTCCATTTTTGCTATTTGTATGTATGTAAGGCTGACCACTCTGCCCTAGACAACCAATAGTGGGGGGCACATCCCTAAGAGAGTCTAATTCTCCTTTTCCCTGCAATTGTTAGTCACCAATTCTAGTATATTGGTAGAATCCTATGATATTTTACCTCTTCCTTCTTATTCTATCCATAAATATTGCCATTGTGCTGTTCTTGTTTATGCAGACATTTCTATGAAGGAAAGTTTCACCATAGACTCCCTGGTATTCTTGTTGTTACAATCTTTGTGTTGCTTTTTCTCTGGATGTTCCTTGAGCAGAAGGCATTTTTGTAGATGCATCAGTTGGTGCTTGGGTCCCCCACAATCAAGTAATCTGCCATGTGTTGAGTTGTGGTTTTCTGCAATGGTCTCCATCTTCTGTAAAGAGAGGCTTCCTTGATGAGGGGTGGTAGCTACACTTAAGTATGGATATAACTACAAGTATTAGAATGTAGTAAGGAATTATGTTCATATAGCAAAGTGGGGGTAGTATATTCTTTTCTAATGTTCATGACCTCACTGTCCCCAGGAAGGTTTTCAATACCAAGTATGATTTGCTTGAAGTTGAGTGGGCAGTCAGTTCCACAGATTTACCAGAATTTGTTGCCATTCTCATGGGTGAGATGAAATCTCAAAGTTATTTTAATTAACACGTGATTCCCATGAACATGTAGGTGCCACTTATTGTGACTTTACAGGAATCTTGCCATGCTGATCATTACACATATTCATGGTTCATAGGTGTTGCAGTTACGTCAGACTGTTTTATTGCTTCCCTACATTGGTAGCTTTTACTGCATTTTCTGAAACCATGGAAGCTAGATAGAAGTAAAGAGCCTTCAGACCAGATCCACCTCAAGTCATCAGTATTGATTCCTAAGCACGTGAAGTCTACAGCAATAGGGACCTACTGTTGACCACTGAGAGGCCACCCAGGGCTAAATTTATAATATAAATTGTTTGGGAAGTCACATTTACATTATCTTTCTATCGAAAGACATTTAGGTTGTTGCCATTTCATGACTATTGTGTTAGGGTAGCAATGAACATTGCTAAGCAATGTTCATCTGTGGAGCAATTGCTAAGCAATTATATTTTGGGTCCTTTGCTCATATGCTAAGGAGTGATATACCTAAATCATATGACAGATTTATTTGTAGTTGTTTCAAGGATTCTTCATACTGATTTCTAGAGTGCCAATACCAACTTGCATTTCCACCAACAGTGAGTGAGGATTCCTCCTTCTCTACAACATTGACAGCATTTGTTGCCATCCCGTCTGGGATGCTGAGTTATCTCAAAGTTGTCTTAATTTATATTTTCTTAATTACTAAGAATAATGAATATTCCTTGAAGCATTTCTTAGACATTTTTATTTCTTCTACTGAGAACTGTGTGTTTTAATTCCTAACCCATTGTTTGTTTGGACCATTCATTTCCTTGACTTTGGTTTCCAAGTTCTTTGTATATTATGGGTCTTATTCCTCCATCAGATTGACACAGAATCTTTCCCATTCTCTGCGGTTTTTCTTCACTCAATTATTTTCACGCGTATGAAGAAACTTTATAGTTTTAGTGTTTCAGGATTCAAATTGAGGTCTTTGATCTATTTGGAGTGACAGATATGGGTCTAATTTTCTTCTTCTGCATGTAGATAGTTCTCACAGCATAATTTGTGGAAGATACTCTTTTCTCCTTTGTATATTTTTACCTCTTTGTCAAATATCAGACAGTTATAATTACAAGTAAACATGTTTGGGTCTTATTCATACAAAGAGTTATCTTAAAAGAAAGAACAAGTATGCAGAGAAATGACAAAACCGTAATAAAGAACTCTTTGACTGTGATATCTTTAAAGACCTCATCAGAAAAAGACATCATCCTTTCTAAGTTTTTCTGGCCTCAGTTATTCATCTTCTCTTCCAGCCAAGAAGCAACATTGCTAATCTTCATTGCTTTTCTTTATATCTAGTCTTTTAATTACAGGATCAGTCTTTAACATCATCTACCTTATATGACATATTTGTTGGTTGTCATCTGAATCATGACATGATCATTCCCCACTATCTAAAAGTACTGCATTTTCCTGACCTCAACTTCATAGGCTTCAAAAACTTCAAGCTCTAAATTTACATAACAAGCAGAGAGATTTCACTTCATACTTACAAAAAGAAGAGTTCATACTTGTTGAGTTTCTCTGGCTTCTAAAGCATTTTTGCAAGTATCCAAACAGTGACATATATATCTGAAATCATACCACAGATAGAAAAATTATATATAACATCACTTCCAGTAGTCTATAACTTTGTTCTACTAGTCTTACCCTTTGTTGTTGTTTGAGTGATATGGAATACTTATGTCAGGTATTTGAATACTTGGTCCCCAGTTGGTGTCTGTTTGGGAAGGGTAGGGGATGTAGCATTACTAAAGAAAGCATGTCACCAGCAGGCTTTCAGCAAGGTCTCTGCTTTTTGTTCATGATAAGAAAGTTGAGCTCTTTGCATCTGCTCCAGTCACTTGCTACCTACTACCTCAGTTCCACCATCATGGATTCTAACTCTCTGAAGCTGTAAGCCCAAAATAAATTCTTTTTTTCTTTGAATTGTCTTAGTTGTGCTGCTTTTTTACAGCAATAGAATGTAACTAAGATACCCTTTTACATGGCAAAACTGGTAACAGTTTTTCATGATATATTTCATAGGGTCCTTCCTATTGTGTCACTATTTCCTCCAAATTAAAACCAAAATCTTCCCTTCTGCCAGCAAGAAGATGGCTCATAACACCTAGGAGACTAAGTAAACTCGTATAGTTCCAAAAGGTATGAAATTCACATTGATACTTGCAAAAGTGGTTGCTGGGGAGCAGAAACTCTGAGCTGTCAGGCTGCCTGCAAGTTGTACATGGAGACCCTAGGATCCAGCATCCACTGACCCAGTCTCCATGGACCCAGCCTCTGAAAGTCATCATATATGTTCAGTTGGGCTTTTCAGTGATGCAGCTTTCTATTAGTCACCCATGATCCTGTAAGGAACCCCAATAACTCACCAGGTCAATGAACTAAACTTGTAGAAAATCCTGCCTTTGATGGCTCATCATTGCTTCTTATTGTGTAAATTAATGTTCATATTTCCCCTAGAAAGATCACAGAGCAGGCACTTTGATGAATACAAGTTTTCCAAGGGAGAATTTTAAGTGTCAAGCCTCCCTGTCCTAATGGGTCAGAATAAATTTGTTACAAGACCCTGGATTCTTTTCATTGATCTTCATAACATCTTCACATTCTCCCTCCTTAGCAGGGCAGAACACATTCTCCTCAAAGCAAGTCGAATAATAGAAACCTTTGCCTGCTAGAGCTGTGCCATCAGAGTCTCCATGGAGCTTGTGTTCAGTTTAGGCACAGGTGGAACTTCTGCCACATCCATATATTTCTGATATCTAGGACCATGCTAACCCAAGCTGGACACTACTTAGGAAATACTCTCCTATACTCCACACAAACCAGTCATTCTTTATTCTCTTTGTCAGTGTTTGTCAGTTCAGTGTTATATTGGATCAGTTGTTAAATTTTCAGTGATTTTGTGAACCAGTTACTCACAATTTGTTTTGTAACTTGGATTCAGCAGTTCTGAAAGAATTTGTGCCACAGAATGTAACAAAGTCTCAAACCAACTCTACCTGAGTAAATTGTCAGATATTTACAACCACATGATCATGGATAAGTCCACTCTTTTCTTGAAAAAAGAACCCATTCACCAGTACTTGGATTTCCAAGTTATCTCTAATCTACTTTTATTTATTTATGTGTCTCAATTCAACCTATCCAGATAATTTCTGAATGTTTTAAGATTTATATCACTTCTTCCATCAGATAAAAATGTAAAGCCTTCTGGTGTGTTATCTTCTAAAATAAAAGATTACATGAGTTAATTCATATAATTCACTTAACACAATGCTTTGAAACAGTAAATATCCAATAAATATTGGTTATTTATTATTGTCATTATTATTAGTAGTATTATTGTCAGCACTAATGTCTTCCTATTCATTAAGTCTACCTTCATATTATTCTTCAGTATTTAGAGTCTTTATTTCTACAAACCTACATCATACAATGTGTCCTTTTATCCTCTTGTTACTTAACAAATATTTTCAATCCCAAAACAAGAGTTACCTTATACAAGAGCATGCTCTGAATAATTTCCCACCACCATCATCTCTTTAATTTCATTTCTGAGTTCCTTTAGTACTTTATTCTTAGCAATATCCTAGGACTTACAAGTATGGGACAGCTAATGTTGCTCAGCATTTTATTGAACATTTCTTTTTTTGTGTGTGATTAACTGTCTGGTCCTCAAAAATGAGAAACAATGTCATTCTTTAGGAATCATTCAACACTCTTTCTTCAATGCCTGCAGCCTTCTTTGGCAGGATGATGTTCAGAGGAGTAGTATCTCTTCTAAGCCCTCACAATGACAACTAATGGCCTAACTAAACACAATGCCATGTCTATTGAGTCCCCTATGGTCCCTTCCACCTCTGCAAGGGGGAAATACATTCTAAGATGAATAACTCACCATTCTCTGAGCTGTGACTCTCACCCCATATCTTCATTTTTTCATCTCTAGGATTAATTTAAAGATCATTAAAATATGAAATAGATTCATTTGTGTTTATTACTTTATAATTCCAGCCCTTTATAACTCAATTAAGTATTATCCACACATTTAAAATTATTCAGTGATAAAAGTAATTAAAAAGCAGAAGTTGGGGCTGGCAGTGAGATGGCTCAGCAGGTAAAGTCTATTGCCATAAATCCTAATGATCTCAATTCAATCCCTAGAATCCACAGTGAAAAGAGCAAACCAACTCTCAAAATTACTCTAATGTTCTCCATACATGTACTGTATGTAGCAAATCTGCACTAACATGCACACATCACAGAGATATACATATACACAATAATAATAATAATAATAATAATAACATAAAAAGAAGTTAAGTAAGCTGTGTTAATAACAAATCCCTTCCAAAGTTAGTGTAAACAGTATCCACAACTGTATAGCTCTGTAATACCAGAAGAGGTGAGATACATTTTGCTTTGGGATTTCAATGTTATGAATATGTAGGCAAGACTCAAGATCAAGATGGAATTTGCTTATAGCATTGAAATGTTCCATAAGATGAGAAAGGTCATGGCCCTCACAGCAGGAAGCTTAGCATACTGATGACCTCCATATCTTTCTGAGTGCCTCTGTTCTCCTGAGGTCTTTTCAGGAGGATCATTGAATCCATCAGTCCATTCCATTAAAAACCTGATAAGGAGGGGTTTATGAAGACAGTAGGATATTGCATCCAAGCTTTCTAAAAATAAGATGCCACTTAGCCCTTTGTTAGAATAGAGGAAAAACTTTCCCCCAAAAGACATGTTATTTTTATTATGTTATTATGTGAGAGTGAGAAAAAAATGCATGCATATAGGCATTTAATTCATACATAAACTGTTGATGACCATTAATTAAATCTTCAAGTTATAAGCAACTTGATATAAAGATCACTGGCATCGAATCATTTAACTAGAAACTAAAAGCAGAATAAGATGTTATTTTCAAAATCACTTTCTAAAACTTACATCTATACACCAGGAACAGATTGGAATGGGAAAGCCACATTGTCCCCTCAAGCAGTGTATCTATTCATCACAAACAATAGCAATGATGCATTTTGCTAGATCAGAAAATCATTATCTATTTTTGCAAAGTCTTGATATTGTCATGATTCTAATAATACCTATAATCTTAGCTGATAAAGTTCTAACAGTCCTAATTTAAAACTCCAAACTCTTAAAATGCTGCAAAATTTAAATCACTTTGAATGACAACAACTGCTTAGAAAGTTTCAGATTTTGTAAAAGTGTGTGATTTCAGATCTGTGCATTGGAGGTAGCCTGCTAGTAAACTCTGTGCAAATATCTTTAAAGCTGAAAAATTCCTAAACTTCAGAGGTATTTCTGGTCTTGAGCATTTGTGATATGAGATATTCAACATGTAACAAAACAGGCATTTCTGACATATACTTATATAAAAATTTCTGTAATTATCCTTAGTGAAGAGAGACATTTTTGAATAATAAACTAGTTATTCATGACCAACATATACCCATTATTTATTCTGACACTGCTATCACCAAAGAAGATTTAATGCAATGGCAATGGTGAACCAAAATTGCCATGCAGTTTAGGAAAATGGCAAATTTTTAAAAGGTTAGTAGAAAATGGAAAATGTCAGTGACTTACATTCATGTCTAGAGACATAACAGGTGTGCAACAAAAAATAAAATTATAGGAGGCAGAAGAGAAGTCTCAGCAGTTAAAGAGTGTTAGCTGCTCTTCCAAAGAACCTGAGTTCACATTCACTTATACTTCAGTTCCAAGAGATCTGATATGCACAGACAACAGCATACTTGGGGCAGGCAAACACACTCTTAAACACACAGTCAGACAGCCACATATGTGCAAGCGAGTGGGCACACACACACACACACACACACACACACACACAGATAGATAAATCAAACGATTTTTTTGAAATTAAAAAATTAAGACAATTATTTCATTAACTAAACTGAATTATAGTATATGAATTACTGGGAGATAGTTCAATAGATAAAACACTTGCAGGGCAAATATAAGAAACTGCATTTAGATCCTTAGCATCCCAAAAGCAAGGTAGACATGGAGGCCCACCTGTAGCCCTAGCATGTAAGAGGTGAGACAAGGTGTCTTAATTTCTTTTCTATTGTGCTAAAATGTTCTAACAAAAGTAACTGAAGAAAGAAAGGGTTTCTCATCGCTCATTTCAGGGGAACCCGCAGTAAAAAGAGATTTAGGCAACTAATCACATTGCATATTTAGTAAAGAAGTAGGGAACAAGAAACAGATAGAAACCTTAAGAAAGTTAATCACACTGCTTCTTCAATAAAGAAGTAGAGAACAAGGGGAAGGTATGTGCTTGCTGCTTGGCTCCCTCTGTCCTTTTCATTCAAGTCTGGGGTCTAGTTTATGAAATGATACCATTCATATTCAGGATAAGTCTTCCTACTTCAATTTTCTCAACTAAGAAAATCTTCACAGGCACACTCAGATACTATGGTGGGATGGCCGCTATTTGGCTCATATGTTTGACTACTTGCCCCTTGGATTAGTGAGATTATTTAGGAAGGATTAGGGAATGTGACCTTGGTTTTTTTTTTTAAAAAAAGGGTGTGTTACTAGAAGGTGGTTTGAGGTTTAAAAAGATTTGTGTCATTCAAAGCATAAATCTTCTTCCTTCTGTGGATCATGTGTAATTTCTCAACCATCATTCCTCCATCTGCCATGCCTTCATTCTGCCTTCATGAGCTATAACCCTCTACAATCATAAGCTCAATTAAGTCCTTCTTTCTATACGTTGCCTTGATCCTAGTGTCCTATAACAGTAATAGAAAATTAACTAACACCATAGTTCATATCCAGGATAATTCTAGATTTTATCAAGTTAACAATTAGAACTAGTCATCTCCAGGGCATCTATACAGCAAACTAGCTAGACTAGCTGACTTAGTAAGTTCTTTTATAGCATATATATATATATATATATATATATATATATATATATATGAATACAAATTCATATACTCTGAAAGGAGAGACAGACAGACAGACAGACAGAGAGAGAGAGAGAGAGAGAGAGAGGGACACAGAGAGACAGAGACAGGGACACAGACAGAAACAGAAAAACACCCATCAAAGTCAAACATCCTTTTAAGCAAACTCCCAAATTGTGTAGTTTCCTGATTTTAGTCACATACACACACACACACACACACACACACACACACACACACACACACACAAATTCACAAACTGTAAGTGATGAGGCAATCACAAGCTGTAAAGTGGTAGGACAATTGAATTTTCATAAATTGGATCAGTGCTAATTCCAGAGAAGGGTGGGTTTACTACCAGTGCTGGAATCTATGGTAATAGAATGAAATATTTAAATTTCAGGTTGAGCACAACATCCCTGCAAGATGGCCCTGGCAGATTTGTCTGAGACTCTCAATAAAGCACATTGCCCCTTAATAAACTGTCCCTTTAATGTAAACAAAGCTGCCAAAGGGCAAAAAGCCTTGGTACACTTCTTTATTCCTTTTCTAATGTGAAGTACTGACTCAAATCACCACATGAAGACAAAGTGCAACTTGGTATTTACTTCAGGATCTCTGCCTTTGGGGTGGGGGGAACTGCGTTGTTTAAATGGGAGAAGAAATGTAAGAAGAAAATAGAAAACAGATAAAGAAAAGGAAGAAAGAGCCACAGTGGAAACTTTTCCTCCAAGTAACTCAGTCTTCCCTGCACTTTGTTCAGATACAGGGGGAGGGAGAGAAAAGTCCATTGCTGGAGCTTGCTATCAGAGCAAAAGCTAAAATTGCATTTTAACACCCTGAGATTCAATCTATATCTTTTGTCATTTTTTTTCTTCTCTTTTATTCATGGACTCTTTACAACTTCACTCAAAATATGTTACCCAGTCACCAGCTCTACAAACAGAACTTTCCAAAGCCTTGCAACAGCAGTGAAGAACCAATTGTAAAAATTCAATACTGAGATGAACAGATGAATCCTTTCATAAAACTCCATTAGCTGCTGATGGTGCTAGAGGGTGAGGAAGAATTCCATTTTTACTTCCTCTACTGATAGCTAGTATTCTGTTGGGGGCAGGGAGGCTTTTTTAATTCAAGAGGATGGAAGGTCAAACCATTTAAATTTAAATATGAATAAAAGCTAAACAATACCAGAGTGTTTTTATGGATGTAAATGTGTGCCTAGTGCTTGTGGAGGTCTGAAGAGGCTGTAAGGTTTCTACTGTCCCCAGAACTTGAGTTAGAGATGGTTGCCAGCTACTATATGAGCGCTGGCAACTAAACTGGGGTCCTCACAGCAGGTACTATTAACAATGGAACAATCTCTCCAGCAAATGGCAGAGTTTGTTATTTTGTTTCAACATTCGGCAAAAACATTAAAAAGGAAAGATCTTCTGTGCATGTCTACTCTACAATGCCCAACTTGGGACCCTTATGCCATGAGATAAGTCCAGTTACTATGCAATTGAAGAATAGTATCACTTCCCTGGTCAGAAGACACAATCAAGAAATAAATCAATGAGCATTTATGCAATGTTTCCTCTTCCCTGGTTACCACATCTCATGGTCTAGATAACAAACAGGCCACAAAACAAACATAAATTTACTTTATGTGCAGATTATCTTGAAAAGTAGAGGAAACTGAATATATACATTTGTTAGGGATAATTTCAGGCATAACTAATTTTTGTACTAACAGAATATTCTGAACATTAAGTAACACTACAGTTAAAAGTTAAAAATAGGCAATTTTTTCCAGTTATTTTCTGAAACACTTTAACAAGGAAAAATTTCAGCATTAGCTCACTGTTACTCATCTTATGCTTTAAGCAAGCAGTCTGTCTGATCTAGAGCTCAACTCCTTCCTTGTAGAGAAAAATAAAGACCTCTCATAAAGATTAAATGTATCCTAGAAAGTTAGCCTTGTCTAACCAGATATGATTATTTCCCCTCAAGATGATCTTATTTTTGTAGCCTCTGTCTTTGTAATCCATCCTTAACCTTGAAACTGCATTTAGTCTGTCTATTCTTCTGACTATCTCAATAGTGGTAGTAATGGCGTGAGATTCCACATTGCCTAGTGGAATAGGACCATCACAATCAGCATAACTTGGTAGGAAAATACCTTCTTGTCCCCATCTCAACTATCCCCCAATACACCTCAAGAAGCAAAAGGACCAAAACTTGAGGGTATAGAGGGATGTTAACAGACAGTAAGAAAAGTGATACTATGTAGCTGCAACACAAGCCTTCTGCCTCCCTTATGCAAAGTCTTCCTTCTAGAGGGAAACACAAATGTCTGGTAGAGTGATATCTAGGACTAGAGTCTGATCATTCCATTCTTGCAGAGACAGGATGTAGAGAGATTCCCTGTCCTTGCAGAAATATGTAGGGACATATGCCGAACCAAGAGTCCTAAGACAGCAGCAGAACACTCTTCAGACTCAAGTAGGCAACAAAGGCTCTGAACTTCAGTGAAAGGGAGGACAGACTAGGACTCAGAAAGAACCAGGAGAGCTTCCCCTGGGGCAAAGAGAATACATATAATCTAAGTTTTGAAGTGGAAATACAGGCATAAAGCCATATTTATTTTACTTTTTAAAAACTGCAACTTTCTTTCCCATCTCAAATAATGACATTAGACACTTATGTTGCAGAAAATAACTCATTATGAAGAATATGTTATCAGTGTATACTTAAAGCATTCCACTGCCAAAACTCATCTAAGGCATGCAAGTGAGTTTTCTGGAGATGGCCCATCATTTTGCATGGTCTGCAATGGGTGAACTTTAACAATGTAGGGTCCTTAGAGACTTCATCCCAGGATTGCTTTTTGCTACTGACATGCTTTTCCTGTCCCTTTGTCCTAGTCTAATGATTCCTGAGCATCATCTTACCTTATTGGGCAAATTCCTTACCAATCAACATGAACTTTCATGAATTTTTGCTGTTTAGATGAATAATGACTTTATAGAATTCCTGATTTGATTTAAATAATTTTAAGAAGAATGTTTTAGGAGGTGGTTTTAGTTGTTTTGACAGAAAAATGTAATAAGGTTAGAATCAAAATTATGATTTGCCAACCCCTCATAGAACAGTAAGTAAAAGCTGCATAATTAGTAATATAATGAGCTTCCACAATTACACCGGAAAGAGAAATAGGCTTGGAACAAACTTGTGGTCAAGAAAAATCATTCATTTTATGACAGGTCAAAGGATTAAGCCACAGGTGTGCACTATGATAAAGCAAGGTCATGTGAAACTGTTGCTTTAAACTTATAATGAGCTTATAGATTCAAACACTGCTTTGAACTCATTAATGACATCCTTGTGTAACTCCCCTTTGGGTGACATTTTATCTGAGGTGAATGTCTAAAGAACTTTTATCTAAGAAGGTATAAGAAAGACAGAGAGAAGTGTGGCATGGAAGCTCTGCCCCATCCACATGCCTACACACATATATGTATATATGTCTGCCTGTTTATATGCATGTATATACATATATGTGTAGGTATATGTGTATTATGTAAGTATGCATCAGTACTTGTGGAGTTGATGAGACAGGTAGCTGAGTCAGACCAGTGTGGTGTGTGTGTGTGTGTGTGTGTGTGTGTGTGTGTGTGTGTGTATGTGTGTGTATAAGAGTATATGTATGTATGTGTATGTTATCTATGTAAATGATTTTCTTTTCTATTCTCTCTGGTTCAAGAAGAGTTAATAAGGTTCCAGGTCTCCTGTCTGGCCAGTGAAAGATCCTTGAGCTAGGGAGAAAATAAACCAGCATTTATTAGCATAATATAATAAGAGAAAAGAAACTGGCATTTATTAGCACAATCTAGTAAGAGAAACCAGCCCTTATGAGTATAGAACAAAAGGAGACTGATTGTCTTTGTTCTTTGTCCAATGTTGTGTCCTGCCTCAGTACTATTCCTTCTAAAGGCCAGGGAAAGCTCCATCCATTCCACCAGTGCTGGCATTTAGAGACAGAATTGTATACTTCATCCATGTGTGCGTGTGTGTGTATGTGTGTGTGTGTGTGTGTATGTGTATGTGCATTGTGTGTGCATATAAACATGTAAATACACTCACACAAATTATACATAATTATATGATAAGCTGTATATTGTAACCAAGATTATAAAGTGTCTTTAAAGAACTTAAGTGGAAAATATTTAGATACTAAATTTGAACACATGATTCTGAAACCTCAACAATTTAAAAGAGGGAATAGTGAAAGGGATTATAGCACACAGTAAGATTTTTCATTTTAGCTTGAGACAGTATCATACTGATTTTATTTCCTGTAAAAATATTTATCTAAATGTAAATCCAAAGGTCATTTAGGAAATCACTTTATATATATATATATATATATATGAATGCACAAGGCAGATCATTACAAACTAATAATCAATTTGTACATTTTCCAAAAAAAATTGAATATATGTAAACATTGTAACATTTAATTCACCATTTAAAAATGAGCAAAGTGTGCTTCAATGAGTTAAAATATTTCAAAGAAAATGAAATTGACTCAATCTGTAATTTAACATCTGGAGATTAAACCAGTTATGAATTGACAATATTGGAAGAAATGCGTCTGTATCAACCTGCTTAAACTTTCCTAAAAGACACAATACAGCAACTATGTGCATAGAATTTGTAATATAATAATGTTGCAAACAATCTGGAAATCATTAAAAGCATATGGATGATATAGGTGGGTATCTTGTAAATACCACCCATTTTTTACAAAGAAATAGAACATATATAGAGTGTCCCCAAGGGTCCAGGAACCACTCTTTAACAGATATTAAGTGATAACTGTATATTCTTTTGTTCAGTATTGTTAGAGAACTGATTGTTCTTCTATTATTATTCAGCTCTGAGGAATAAATCTTGTTTAGAATATGACTGTGATTGTAAAAGACAAGGGGAGACTGAGGAACTTCCACAGATTAGCAGAGATGAAGCAGACTTGACATCTGAATGCAGTATGGGATTTTCAATTGGAGTTTGTGACAGAAAAAAAAATGATGTTAATGGAAAAACTGTTCAAATTCATGTTCCATCTGTGCTTTATCTAATAGCATTACGCCAATATTAATTTCTTGCTTTTTTTAAAAAATATAGTACTGCATTTCTGAAGGATGATAAATTTAGGGGAAATACCCAAGAAGATATACAGGAATTCACCAAATGAAATCATGCAAAACTTCTGTTGAAAATGATTTCAAAATTAAAAGTTTAACCAAATCTCCAGGTAGCAATGTCCTCTGCTTCTTTGTGCAGTGGAGTAAGATTTATCCATCTGAAATAACTCTGCATCTTGCCTAAGGGAGGATCTTATGAAAATGAGGAAAATAATTCCCTCTACTTTCAGAACACTTGTATGATAGCATCATTTGTGTGAATAAAAATGTATTTTAACTTCATTTTTAAAGTAGTCACCTAGAAATTTAATATTTAATGATTTCTAAAAGTTGAAATAGCAAAGGTCATGACTAGAGCTATTTCATTGCAACTGGTATTCTCTGTGTTGTTAGGCAATGATTACCCTGTGAGTCTGAAATATTCCATGCTTTTACAGATTGGTTTCTACAGTGTTTCCCCTAAATTTGTTGTAGCATTGTAAAAAGGAACAGATTCTGAAACTGTAGACTACTAAGATCTAACTCAGGGAAATTGTTAAAGAAATACTTATGATTTCAGAATGAAACTGTTGCCTTTCAGGATTGCCCCACGATAATTAAGTTCAGTCTCTTTTCATTGTGATTGGAATATAGAAGCAAAGTCTGACTTCAGATCTCTAATATTTCAGTTCTACACCTCGTCTTTGGTCAGCCAACATAACAATTATGCTCAAAGATGATGAGTTCAGCATCTAAAGAACAAAATAACAACAGCAAAAAACAGCTTTGCCTTTATTTTTAAAAATAAGTAATTCTGTTATTTCAAGATCACATTATATCAGTTTGGCTGTTCCTCAGAAAATTAGACATAGTACTACCTGAGGACCCAGCTGCACCACTCCTGGGCATATACACAGAAGATGCTCCAACATGTAATAAGGACACAAGCTCCACTATGTTCCTAGCAGCCTTATTTATAATAGCCAGAAGCTGGAAAGAACCCAGATGTCCTTCAACAAAGGAATGGATACAGAATTTGTGGTATATATACACAATGGAATACTATTCAGCTATTAAAAACAATGAATTCATGAACTCTTAGGCAAATGGATAGAACTAGAAAGTATCATCCTGAGCGAGGTAACCCAATCACAAAAGAACACACATGGCATGCACTCACTGATAAGCGGATGTTAGCCCAAAAGTTCAAAATAAACTAAGTTACAATTCACAGACCACAAGAAGGTCCTGGAAAGACTGAATGTGTAGGGGAATGCCAGGACAGAGAAGCGAGAGGGGGTTGAATGGGGAACAGAGGGAGGGAAGGGGGCTTATGGGACTTTCGGGGAGGGAGGAAAGGGAAAGGGGAAGTCATTTTGAATGTAAATAAAATAACTTAGAAAATAAAAAAAGAAGTTCAAGAAGGAAGACTGAAGTAGCTGAGAAAGGGAACAAAATACTCACAGGAGCAATAATGGAGACAAAGTGTGGAGCAGAGACTGAAGGAAAGGCCACCTAGAGACTGCCCTACCTGTGAATTCATCCTATAAACAGTCACCAAACCCCGACACTATTATCGACGACAAGAAGTGCATACCGAAAGGAGCCTGTTATGGTTGTCTCAGGAGGGGCCCTGCCAGAGCCTTACACATACAGAGGCAACTGCTAGCAGCCAACCATTGGACTGGGCATGGGGTCCCCAATGGAGGAGTTGTAGGGCAGACTGTAGTTGCTGAAGGGGTTTACAGCCCTATGGGAAGAACAATGGTATCAGCTACCCAGACACCCCAGGACTCCCAGGCACTAAACCATCAATCAAGGGGTACACATGGTTCCAGCCAAAAATGTGGCAGAGGAATGCCTTGTTGGGCATCAGTGGGAGGAGAGATCCTTGGTCGGGTGAAGGCTCAATAGATGCCCCAACAAAGGGAAATCGAGGGGCAGGGGTAGTGGGCCTGGGGGAGGGGCATATACTTGGAGGCAGGGAGTGGAAGGAAGGGTTGTGGATTTTCAGGGAGGGGGGATCCGGGAATGGTTTTAGCATTTGAAATGTAAATGAATATTATATTCAATAAAAGAAAAATAAGTCCTGTCTAAAGCAAATCTCTCCAAGATATAAATTTTAGCATTCAGATACTAATTGTATCTCAACACTTATATCCAGCATCAGCAACTTGAAGGAACAGCAGCCATGCAAATTAGAATACCTATGGCCATTGTTTTTTCATAAACAAAATAAGATTTAGCTTCTCAGATTAAGTAGATTTTAACCCAAAGGAGAAAATTAACTCTTGTATTTAGAGAATGTGAAGGTCTAAAGTCGTCACTGGGCTTTTTAATTTGTTGACTTCTGGTATCTAGTAAGAATTTTGTTGACTCATTACAGGTTAGCTCCATTTTAAGTTATTTTATGGACATGTATGTGCATAATTTAGGAAACTTATATAGTAGGATTCCATAGGATCATTTTGATATGTCTTTAGTGTTACCAAAAATGTTCTGATTAGATTTACAGCTCACTGCATTAGTTAAAACTAATATCTAGCAGGAGATACAGAGACAAAAGGTGGAGCAAAGTCTGAGAGAAAGATCATCCAGAGACTACCCCACACAGGGATCCATCCTATATACAGTTATACAACCCAGACAGTATTGTGGATGCCCACAAGTACTGGCTGACTGGAGCCAGATATAGCTATCACCTGGGAGGCTCTCCTAGTGCATGACAAATACAGAGGGGTATACTCTCAGCCAGCCATTGAACTGAGTACAGGGTCCCACTTGGATCCAGAGAAAGGATCCAAGGAGCTGAATGGGGTTTGCAGCGCCACAGGAGGAACAACAATATGAGTCACCCAGTAATCCCAGAGCTCCCAAGGACAAAACCATCAACCAAAGTGTACACATGGAGTTACCAATGCTCCAGACACATAGGCAGCAGAGGATGGTCTTGTTAGACACCAAAGGGAGGAGAGGCCCTTGGTCCTGGAAAGACTTGATTCTGTAGTGTAGAGGAATACCAGGACAGGGAAGAGGGAAGGGTTGATTGGGGAAGGGGAGATGGCTTATGGGATTTTCGGGAGAGGGGGGAACCAGAAAAGGGGGCAACATTTGAAATGTAAATAAAGAATATATCTAATAAAAATAAAACCTAATATCTAGCTCCAAATCAGGGCCAAGAATCTGGTTAGACTGGTTGTTGGCCTACTACTCTTATTCTGATGAATGAGCATACTATTAAATCAACCCCTAATAACTTATTATCATACTCATAGGTTAAAGCATCTTTCAGTCCTCATCAGACATGTTTCTTTGTATAGTACATAGAGATTTAAAGAGACCAGGACAGACAAGGTGCATAGATTACGAGACTAGAAGGCTCACCTCTAAACAGGACAACTGCATCACAATTTCTCTTCCCAAACTATCAGATCATTATGGAACATGAGATAGAAAGATAGGTGAGAACCAGAGGCACTGTCTGACTACAAGGAAACGTTGCTTTCTGGATACAGCAGGGCAGTTGCACATATGAATTCATAACAGCTGAGATATCATTCACAAGACTGGTACAAGCTCCAGCCAGACAAAATCTCACCATGGAGAGGATAGGTTGGCACAAAGTCCTATCCTAGCTAAGGAGCTATAGGCAACTGGTAGCTTCTGGGAGGAGAGTCATTTTCCTTTAACTGGTTCAGTCCTGGTGTGTTCATCATGTCCCAGTAGGAAGTTACACCTCCAAAAGTATATGAGCCACAATAGCTGTGTGCATAAGCTAAAAATGAAATGGAAAGGATACAAAGTTAGATGGGTAGTGAAAGAGATTGGATCTGGAAGAAGTATAAAGGGATTGAATATGGTCAAAATCCATAGTCTTAAATTCCCAAAGTACTAGTGTAAAAAGAAGGAAAGCAAAACAAAACAAAAATAAACAGCCTCTGTCCAGAGGATAGAAAACTGAGGAACTGGAGATAGGTAGGAAGATGGGCAGAGATCTCTACCGTGGATGAGGGAGTCTCCTCTCTGCAGCACTCAAAATGCCAGTAAGTCATTCTGTGCATTTAAAAAAGAAAAGAAAAAGAAAGAGACAAATTAACAGCGGTAAATTGTCTTGCTCCAGATTTCTGTTGGTGACAAAAAAAAAAAAAAAAAAAAAAAAAGCCCTCTAAAGTATTCACACATTTTGTGGCGTTCTAAACTCAAGGAAAAAATAAATGCCAGGGAGAAGTATCATAAAGTCAATCATTACTGAAAAATGCCTATTGTTGGAGGGACAAATAGCTTCAAAATTGTTTTAAAACCACTAGGTAGTCTATAGGAGGCTAAAATGGGGAGCATTATTTTCCTAAGTAACTTTCTCCCACCAGAATAATATCTTTATTTAGAATCAGACAGAAATAAAACCTTGGAAGAAAAACACAAAGAACTTACGTAGTAGACACTCTTGCAGATTGTATTTTAGCTATGTTCAGGCTGTGGGTGGGAGAGGTAACTAAGGGCCTCTAGCCTTTTGACAACACTCCCCACGCACTGGCAGTTCCTGTAGGATATTTCTAGTCCAACATTGGGCCACTGTTGGTATCTCCAGATGGCTTTCCAATGCCTTAAAAGAGTTCAGAAGAAACCATTCCTTCTCACGTAGAGAAATCTTAATTGCTATAAACACTGTTATCATCTGACTTCCACACCTCTCCTCTCCAAAACTATTTAACTAATTATCCTTCCAAGGATTTGGCCCAGACACAATCACAGCTTCCCTGTTAAAACAATTTCTCACCTAAAAAGAGGGGGAAAAAAAGATGACATAAGTGTCATGATTTTTATTATGTTTTATTATACAGATTAGCTTTTTGTAAGGAATAAGACTTTCAGAGTCAAAACTAATTCTAGCAAATTGAGTCCAACACCCATCCCTGCAACTCTGGACCACACAAGCCCCATAGTGTCTTGTGCTTCACAGGACTTTGTGCTATTCTATGGTCTGTTAATGAAACACTTAAAAAAAAAAAACCAACAGCAACAAAAAAACCCGAACTCAATAGCTGTGGCATACAAATTAGAGTGAACTTGAAGGTCATGTACTTCAACTCTCATAATTTTTACAACTGCAGGAATATGAGAGAAGAAAATCTAAAAGTTCGTGTGTAGTTCAGAAGTTAGCTGGGACATAAGTTCCACCATGGAGCTCTTACTCTAGGTCTCTGGGGACCCCACTCTACTGTGAAAAATTAAGTGGTCCTTGCAAAGCTGATAAGATACAGGCTCAAGAATGTTAGTGCAAAAAATAGGACCAAAAATGCCACTCATACCTCCATAGAGACTCCATCCCATCTTACACCCCCAAGAACATGTAAGTCCAACTGCATACACGAGGTCCAAATGATCCAGGCTGCCTGGTTGGACTCAAGGGTACAAAGAACAGAGAAGATGTTATCATTGAAGGTTGGGAGTGGGAGTAAGTTATTAAATATATTTTCAGAAGAATTTTTTTCTTACAAAAGGTACCTAGACTGTCCCTGTGTATTATCCTGCATTTTTGACTTGTTTAAATATTGCCAGTTCCAAATAGTAATGCCATCCTTATTTGTAAGCACATGCAGCATTTAAAAAAAGACATTTTTCTTCTCTAGACACTTTTTATATTTATTATTGATTTTTTGTGAAGGGGGAGTCCATCAATTGTAGGTGAAACCTGAGAACAAAGGAAGATTTTAATTTCAAGTTTGTCATGAAGTTAGAGCGCCCTCCAGTGATCTATCTTGCTCCCTGAACGTCAAAATATTCTTCCCAGCCATTCCTCAATTCACACAAATAAATCTGAGCTTTAGCCTTTCCCTTGCAACAGCTTTTCTTTTTAAAAGTCAAAGTCAGACAGCAAAATATGTGCATATTGATTTCTCATAAAATCCTGTTACATATCCATATTAATTTGTTGTCTTGCAGGGTATTTAGAGGGCAGATTCTGTAAAATAAAGCGTGGCCCAATGATTTTTATTTTAGCAGAGACAAAGTCAAGGTATTGTTATTATATGTAAAATGGCATGACTGCAGGCTCAAAGTTTATTTTTGTAGTTATTAACAGAGAACATGACAAAGATGAGTTTCTCGCCATTCATATATACAAGAGTTATTTATATCTCAGAGGCTTTTTAGTGAAGTGGAATAACCTCTTGGTCTATCAGAGCTATTACTTGCTATCTTCACACTCTGACGTCTACAAGCCAAGCATGACTCTGCCATTATCAGTGATGCCATATAGCTCCATCAGCCACAGGTAGTACCCAAAGGGATACATGAAAAATTCATGAAACCAACCAAGTGTCAATTGAGTATTAAATCACGTTTGACTGTGAGACAACTGGTTATGATTTTTTATGATTTATTTTGCTATTTGCTTGTTTATTTAATCCCTCTGGATAGCAAATAGGATATTTCCTTCTCAGCAGGACAGGACCACCTCCCAGACCATTGGTGTGAGAGGCTTTTTCTCAACTACATGTGCCTCTCCCTTCTCCCTTCCTCCTCCACCTTTCCTCCTCTTCCCTCTCCCATTTTGATCTCCTCCTCCAATTCTCTTTTTTTCCTCTCCTGCCTCCTTCTTCTCTTCTGTTTTCTTCATTTCTTTGTCTCTCCTATAACCCACCCCACAAGTTTCATTGAAACTTAAAGCCTCAGAACAATAGGCATACTCGAGGTAATATAATACAATGCACTGTTATATAAAGGGAAAATTCACAATATTTGAAAGCTTCTCTTTCATACTGTTTTCCCTTTCTTCCTCCTTTCTTTTTACCAAGGCAGTAGTAGCATATATTTATTTTTGTGAAGTTATAAGTATTCTGTATACAGATGGCCTCTGTGTGATACCTGCTCTTTGTTTTATGCACAGTAATAGTAATGGAGTAAAGGATCTTGGAAGACTGCAAAGAAGAAGGCATTTACTGGCTTATTGTATTTCACAAACAAGGAATCTGATATTTTAAGAATTTGCTTTAGAAAAAAAAGGCTTACTTTTGCTCTTTGAATAAACCTGAACAAGAGAACTGACTTTGATTCTGATTTTCATAACAAAGATATTAAAGTGTTGTGTGAGGTTCTGGAGAAACGGCTGCTCTCGCAGAGGACCGAGATTCTGCTCCCAGCATCCACGTCAGGCCCCTCACAGTGGCCTGTAATTTCAGTTCCGAGGTCTCATTCTGACCTTCATTGATACCTGCACATACATGGTGCACACAAATATATGTATGCATGTATACATGTAAAATAAATAATCATTAGAGCATTGCTAGGTAGCCCATTTCACGTTCAAAGTTTCACGTCCTAGACTTCTCTAGGTAACTCTAGGGTCTTGAAGGCTAGAGCAACAGGGTAGTTGAATGCAGGGAAACAGTGGAGGTTTCTGAGCAGCCCTAACACTTCTTGTTTACTATTAACTCTGGGTTAGTGTAGAACTTGGCTTTATAGGCCCCAAAGTGTTGATGCAATTTAAGGGTAATGCCAGATTTAGCACAAGAAATCAAAAGGTTGTCAAGATGTGGATAGTTAGAGCAAATTGCCTGGTCAGCAAAAACTGCTGCAGCGTCTGCAATAAACACAGGTGTTCTGTCTGTCACTATTAGCCACAGCCTGAGGGTCTGGGAGTGGGCTGGGAATAAGTTCTGTCTGTCACTATTAGCCACAGCCTGAGGGTCTGGGAGTGGGCTGGGAATAAATCTAAGGGGCACCCCAGGAGTTTAACTCAAACACTCAACTTTTCCTTTAAAACACCTGGGTGAACCGCTCAAGTGAGAAGATTTGAGGGACATCCAGCCATCTTTCTAAACTCGATGCTTATGTCATTTAAGTAGTTTTGTTACATATAAGCTATTTTAGTAAGAAAGAAACTGAAAACATATTGAGAAATTTGTCACTTCATTCTGGAATAGCAATCTGGGGGTTACATCCAGACCTCAGTTTCTTTGAGCAAAACATTAACTACATAACAGGTACAAAACAAAGTTCTTCCCCATTGGCTATGAGTCACAGGTTTTAGCAAACAAGAAAACTACCAGGAGAGCCCATGGAGACATCGAATCTATGACTGCACCCTAAAGCTTTCTTTCAGTTAAATGCAGGTATACCAAAGTTCTCATTAATAACAGCAGGAATTTAGGGTGATATTATCATCAATACTGATTGAGCCTCACACTTTGAGACATGATTATGTAAGTTATGACATCAGAGAAACCTGTGCTCAGTTTAAGAAGAGGGTGGCGATCATGTCTCACTGTGAGCTATCTACTCTGTGAAAAGATGCTATCTTTTCACAGAAAAGATGGACAGAAGTCATTCTAGCTCTGCTCTGCCTGACTGCAGAACAAGACTCTTCAGCTGTCGAAGTGAGGACCAGTAGCCTTGCTGGTTATATAGAAAGTGCAGGGCTATGGGAACATTGAAACATGTATCTGTATCTAAATAATATTCTAAACGGCTTAGGACCCTATTATTTTGCTATGCGTTTTCAAAACAAAACATCCAAAAAACAGAGTGATGGGTGATTCACCAGCTGTTACTCATAAAAAGCAAGGCACACATTAGTTAGACATGCTGGGTCTCCTTCTGAACTTAATTTTTGACAATGATTGAAATAAACTCATCAAATATTGGAGTCCTGAAATATGAATTGATTGAAGAAAATGAACAGAGGGTAAAAGTATTAACAAAAAAGAGAATATTAGCACCCTCTAAATAGAAACTTTTGACACAAATCTTGGAAAGCAAGACTGCTAAGCTTGCCCTCACTATTCTACACAGCTTAAGCAAACAGCTGGAAACAGAATGATTGTTCCTCATTAAAATAACCCAAAACAATAAGATCAGGTACAATGGTGTTGAGAAGTTTTCAGGTGAGAATAAAAACTGCCAGTGCTGGAAGAATCAGAGCTTTGAATATCTTAATAGCTCAGTACCCTTATACATGTAATGGGAAATAATAAACCTGTTCTCCACTCACAGGTTTCTTAAAGGCATACCTGCCACTGCAAATGGTTATAAATTATTTTGAATGTCTTTTATGTGCCTGCCAAATGGGAAAAGTTTGATTTGAAGACTGAAATTTTTAGGATTTCTAAACTATTACAAAGTAATTCAAGTATCATGGCTAATTTAAAAACATCAGGGGGTTTGCACAAGTTGCTTATAATGATATTTTCAAATTCCCTTGTTATTTGACAATTCATATTGCTTCAATTTTTACAGTTGATCCCTGCAATTTTTCTTTGGCCATAATTCTCTTTTATCAATACAGCCAGCTCACATAACTGTCTGCCTCTTCAGGGGATTAAGCACTACTTTTTATCTGGACCCTGGAAGAGTAAATTCAGAGATGATAAGAAATTCTTGCTGCAAATCCAATATGTTATTTATTTAGATCAGAGAAAGAGCTATTGAGGAAGACTTTTCAAAACATTGATGAAATCAGTCCAGTGGTATGGCACTGACATCATTCTAATTCTGTAAAGCTCTGGGAGTTGAGCTAAACTTTCATTAAGTGCCTGACTTCCTTCTGGCTTTTTAACCTTCAAAAAAAAAAAACAAAAAAACAAAAAGAGAAAACAAAACAAAAAAAAACAAAAAGTAAAGAAAGCCAAGCAAAATGAAACACTGATTTAAAAAAGTGTAATAGAAAAACTCATAAAAAAAAAAGAATATTTAAGACCTCAAAATAGAGGGCATCAAATATTTTGTAAATATTCATTTCTTTTACTTTCACAAATATTTGATATCTGTATGTTTAAAAGTAATTAGTCGGTATGAAATACACCCAATATTTAGTAAAAGTGATTAATTCCCAAAATTGCCAAAGGAATTAGATAAAAGCAGATTCCTAAGTTCTGCTTGAGCCCCCAGAACCATGGGGCAAATGCATATAATATATATATATATATATATATATATATATATATATAATGTTATCCCCCTTTCCAGTTTCCCCTCCACAAACCCCCTATCCTCTTCCCCCTCACCCTTGCTTCTATGAAGGTGTTGCTCCCCTACCCACTAACCCACTCCAGCTTCACCAACCTTGCATACCTCTACACTGAGGCATCAAGCCCTCACAGGGCCAAGAGCCTCCCCTCCCATTGATACCAGATAAAGCAAAACGATTAACCCAGAATTGCTCCTGTCTAAAGGAAATGAAAGGACAAGAAGGAGCAGAGACTGAAGGAAAAGGCCATCCAGAGACTGCCCCACCTGGGGATCCATCCCACATGCAGCCACCAAACCCAGACACTATTGTAGATGCCAAGAAGTGCTTGCTGACAGGAGCCTGATATAGCTGTCTCCTGAGAGGCTCTGCCAGTGCCTGACAAATACAGATGCGGATGTACACAGTCAAACATCGGACTGAGTACGGGGACCCCAATGGAGGAGTTAGGGGAAGGACTGAAGGAGCTGAAAGAGTTTGCAACCCCATAGGAAGAACCATATCAACCAACCAGTCCCCCCACGCCCCCAGAGCTCCCAAGGATTAAACCCACCAACCAAAGAGTACACATGTAGGGACCCATGGCTTCAGCTGCATATGTAGGAAATTGAACAGAGGTGTGTAGCAGTGGGGGATGGGGAACTCAGGGTAGCCACCAGAAAGTTCCAGATGCCAAGAAAACAAGAGGCTCCCAGGACCCATTCGGGGATGACATTAGCTGAAATGCCCAACAAAGGGGAGAGAGAACCTGTAGAGAACTTATTCAGCCACATTTTTAAATGAACACAAAAACATAAACAGGAAATTCATAAAGTAAGATTCACAGGTTTCTCAAATGTTTCTGTCAGCAGGAAGATACACATTTTACTTCTGAAATTGGGAAATACTTGTTAAAAAAAGAGTAATTTCATCTAAAGATGTAGCAAGGTAGACTTAGGTAGCATGTCTCAACAATTGCCAAGGCTTCCCTGCAAGGGCACAGGAGAACACGCTGCACCTGCATGGTGTAGTGCCGTCTCCGCTCTGGTAGGGGAGAGATCTAGCTGGGAGAAGCTCTGGGAAAGCATAAATGTATGAGACTACAGCTGCTGCTTCCTTTCCTTTGTAACATGATTACTGTTTTAACACACGAAATAAGCTCCAGCTGTCATTTATACTGCTTCGATATACACGCTATGCCTTCAAGCAGAGACCAAAGAAATTCCAGAAGCACCGAGAGTCATGCACCCAATGCCATTTTACATGTGTTTTCATAAGCAGACATTCTGAGCCTATGTGCACTAGTCCATGTGTGTGCCTGTTATGCAGTGAGGTTTATTTCCCATCCACATCAGGGTAAAACACAGAGGACATTCGTTCTAATAAAGCTTCCTAGCTTCTTGAACATAAAATTTCTTCATGATCAAGTTGACCAGTCAGATCAGGAAAAAAAGAAGAAAAAACAGTTAATTTTAAGCAGAGTCAAACCACAGCTGACATCCAGGGATGCTGCTGTCCTTCTTCATGGCAACAGGCCACATTATGTTCTCAGGCCCAAATGAAATGGACATATACACCCTGGGTGATTTTTCCATAATACTGCGTGTGAGTGGTACTGGTACTCAGTAGCTTTACCAAATGCAAGAGCCAAATGCAGAGTTCTGCTGTGGTCAGTGAGGAATTAGGGGAGAATAAAAGTTTGAGAGGGAAGACACTTCATGTTTCAAACAGTTTGGTTTCTATATAGTCAACACAGGAGGCATTTTATGTTTATTTCTGATGGAAAAAAATCGAAAAAAAATCAACAAATAAATAAAGCAAATTCATGCAATACTAGGAAAATCTCATCTGAGAGTATTCAATATTTTTGAAAGATTCTGCCCATTGAGGTGTAACTCAAATTGCTTATTGGATCAAACAAGTTAACAGATATCCAAATAAGTGGAGTTTCATAAATTAATGCAATAACATTGGGCTTCTGGGAGCCTCCTGTTCCAGCTTGCTATTCAATTTTCATAGATTTTCTGTCTTTATACTTTAAAATATCCTTCATGTTATAAACCTTACATGGATTTAATATATGCACAGCTTTCCTCTGATAACAAATGTCAATATGAATGTATGTGTATATTCATGGTCCTGGGTGTATGTGTCCGTATGTACACAGTGTAGGCCATACAGTCATTATATGTCAGAGCACATTGAAATGCATAAACTAAAGAATCCTTCATACTCCTTTTGGAGAAAGACTCTGCAACATGAAAATACAACTCATTCCCTCTTTGGTTCAGCAGAGTGATCAGCCACTGTGCCTTCTGTACCAGTCTACAATAAATAAGGATAACTTAGGGTAACTATCACTGAAGCCAATCTTACACAGTTTTGATAGTGAGTCAGAAAAACCTGAATTCCTGACCACCTTAGTCATGTTCCCAAACTGAAAACCTGATTTTCCCATTTCTTTTATATCAAAAGAGACACACAACCCAAGACAAACTTTCCTTCTCCCAAACACTTAGAAGAATGAGGCCCAAGATATAGCCAAGGCAGAAATGGCAGCCATATCCATGACTGTGTGAAGAAAGAAGATCTTCCACTCTCTCTGCCCTTAGGATTCATTCCTCCCTGTCTCAGTGGCTCCTTTGCTTGTGCCTTATGGCCCTGACTTCCTGGAAAGCAGTTGCCACATGACCGAGCAGCAGTGGCCCCACTAGACTGTGGTTTCATCTCATATAGGAATGGAGCATTTCTTCCACAGAACCACTCTGGCTAGCACAATAAATGTAGAGGAATAAAGAAAATTGTCTTTATAGATCTGTGCTGTCTGTGCTGAAGCCTTCAGAACACTCTGATACTCTTCCCATGTTCCAAACTTACTCAAAGCTATCTTCTGTATGAAAAAAGAAAAAAAAGAAAGAAAGAAAGAAAAAAAAAGGAAAGAAAAGAAAAGCTCTTGCTTCAAACAGTCACTGTTTTAAAAGTTGCACACTAAAATGAAGTTTGCTATCTTTTTCACTTTGATGTCTGATTTATCTCTTTCAGTACCCATCCAGAAGCAGAAATTTATTTTTTATTTAATAATTTTTATATATTTTTTTATTCTTAACTTCTTTTTTCTTTTTCTTTTATTTTTTCTTTTTTATTGAAAAAGGAAGTAAAAACATTTTATGATAAAATTAAAGATTTACATGGAAAACGTTTCTGACAAGATTGAAGAAACATAGAAAAACACATTAAGATTGGCAAATTTCATGGAAAATTAAAGAGTAAAAGGGAAGTAGAGACATTTTATGATAGAATTAAAGGTTTACATGGGAAATATTTCTAATAAAATTGTAGAAAAATATAAAATAACATTAAAATTGAAGATCATGGAAAATTATAGATAAAATGGTAGGCACAAAAATATTTCTAAGTTGATTGAAGGTTGAATTATAAACATTTTCTGATAAAATTGAAGATCCACAAGGGAAATATTTCTGATAAAATTCAAGAAATATATAGAAAAACATGTTAAAATTGACTAGTTCATGGAAAATTATACAGATAAAATGATAGGAATAAAAATATTCCTAAGTTGATTGAAAGTGGAATTATAAACATTTTCTGACAAAATTAAAGATTTTCATGGAAAATATTTCTGATAAAATTGAAGAAATATATAGAAAAAATGATAAAATTAAAGATTGTCATGGAAAATAATACAGTTAAAATGGTAGACATAAAAAACATCACTAAACTGAAAGAGGAATCACAAACACTTTCTGATAAAATTGAAGATTTACATGAAAAATATTTCTATTAGACTGTTTTTTGTTGGAGAATTGAGTCCATTGATGTTATAAGATATTAAGGAATAGTGATTGTTGCTTCCTGTTATTTTTGATGTTATTTTTATGTTTGTGTGGTTACTTTCTTTTGGGTTTGTTGGAAAAAGATTGCTTTCTTGCTTTTTCTAGAGTGTGGTTTCCCACCTCATGTTGGCGTTTTCCATCTATTATCCTTTGTAGGGCTGGATTTGTGGAAAGATATTATATAAATTTGGTTTTATCATGGAATATCTTGGTTTCTCCATCTATGGTAATTGAGAGTTTTGCTGGGTATAGTTGTTTGGGCCGGCATTTGTGTTCTCTTAGGGTCTGTATGAGATCTGCCCAGGATCTTTTAGCTTTCATCATCTCAGGTGAAAAGTCTGGTATAATTCTGATAGGCCTGCCTTTATAGGTTACTTGACTTTTTCCCCTTACTGCTTTTAATATTCTGTCTTTGTTTAGTGCATTTGCTGTTTTGATTATTATGTACCGGGAGGACTTTCTGGTCTGGTCCAGTCTGTTTGGAGTTCTGTAGGCTTCTTGTATGTTCATGGGCCTCTCTTTCTTTAGGTTAGGGAAGTTTTCCTCCATAATTTTGTTGAAGATATATACTGGCCCTTTAAGTTGGAAATCTTCACTCTCTTCTATACCTATAATCCTTAGGTTTGGTCTTCTCATTGTGTCCTGGATTTCCTGGATATTTTGGCTCAGGAGCTTTTTGCATTTTGCATTTTCTTTGACTGTTCAGTCAATGTTTTCTATGGTATCTTCAGCACCTGAGATTCTTTCTTCCATCTCTTGTATTCTGTTGTTGATGCTTGCATGTATGACTCCTGAATTCTTTCCAAGATTTTCTATCTCCAGAGATAGAAAAAAAAATTGTGTTTCCTCTTTAAGGGCCTCTACCTGTTCACCCATGCTCTCTTGTATTTCTTTAAGGGATTTTTGTGTTTCTTCTTTAAGGGCTTTTACCTTTTGACCCATGTTCTCCTATATTTTTTTAAGGGAGTTATTTATGTCCTTCTTGATGTCCTCTAACAGTATCATGAGATGAGACTTTAAATCCAACTCTTGCTTTTCCAGTGTGTTAGGGTATCCGGGACTTGCTGTGGTGGAAGAACTGGGCTCTGATACTGCCAAGTAGCCTTGGTTTCTGTTGGTAGGGTTCTTGTGCTTGCCTTTCGCCATCTGGTTATGTTGGTGTTCGTTGGTCTTGCTATCTCTGGCTGGAGCTTGCCCCTCATATGGGCCTGTAAACCTGTGTCTGTACTTCTGGGAGACCAACTCTCTTGTGGCAGGGTCTGTGCACAGAAGGCTGTGGAGCTGCCTAGTTCCCTGCTGCAAATGGCGGCCAGAAGGGAAGACTCCTGTCCCAGCAGCTCCACTGATCATATACCCTGTGTGCTCCTAGTTGTTCCCCTCCAGAGAAGGTGGAGATTTCACCTCTGCATCCAGAACTGAAATCTCTGCTGGGAGATCACTCTCTCTTTGTGGGCTGTGCACAGAAGGCTTTGGAGCTGCCTGGTTCCCTGCTGCAGATGTTGTCTGCAAGGGAAGACTCCTGTCCCAGCATCAACACTGATCTTATGCCCTGTGCACTCCTAGCTGTACTCCTCCAGAGAGAAGGTGGAGATCTCACCTCCACACTCAGAAGTGAAATTGCTGCTCTGACATCACTCTGTCCTGGAAGGCTAAGCACAGAAGGTCTTGGAGCTGCCTGGATCCCTACTGCAGATGGCGGCCCAGAAGCAGGAATCTAGATGCTTCCTAATCCAGAGGCACATTAAGCCAAAGGGGGAAAAATAATACATTTTCTGGATTGATCAAACTTTTGGAAATAGAAATTAGAAAACTCTGTTCAGGGCACAGAAGGAAATAAGATTAAGAAGGGACTCAAGAACCACATTCTTATTGGTCTCACATGGCTTTTAAACTGCTTTTTGATATTTTTTAATCAAAACATTGATTTGAAAACTTCATCTGTGTAAAACGTATACAAATACACTACACAGTAAATTATTTTCACATCTCAGTGACCAATTTACAGTTCAAGAAATGAAATAATCAACTCCAGTTCCCAGCATGCACATGGGGATCTCACAACAACCTGTGGCTCTAGCTCCAGGGCATCTGATTCCCTATTCAAAGCTCTGAGAGTGCCTGAGTGCACATGGACCAATAAACACATATACACTTAATTAAAATAATATCAAGCTGGTTTTGTTTTAATCCAAGGAAATAAAAGCACCCCTAAGTATGATTTCCATTGCATTACCTAATCAACATGCTATCTTCCCTCAAAGAGATCAATATCCCATGCTGGTGTCCATCCCCACTAATCAATTCTGCTATTTTAGCACTTTATGTGTATGGAATCAAATGGGAGGAATTCTTTTTTGTGTCTGGATTTTGTTTAATCAGCGTAGGTTTATGCCATGTGTCCATGGTGTTGAATTCAGCAGAGCTCACTCTTTCTCCTTGGTGGATGGTAACAACAGGCCACATTTGAAACCCACTCTATTCTTAATAGACGCTTGAGTTGTTTCAAACTGGGAATTATAATACATAATGCTGCTACAAATATTCTTGAATACATCTTTTAGCTAATATGTCTATACTTTTTGAGCATAAAATAAAATTGCTGTTTAGACGGACCTCACAGAGAGACTGCCAAGCGGTCTTCCAAGTGAGTTTACACCAGTTTACACTGCATCAGCAGCTCTCTGAGTTTCCGTGAGAATCTCAGCGCTAGGCTGGTGGGTGTATGCTGCTGTCTCATTTAGTTCTTAATTTTTATATTTCACTAACATAACAGAGGCACTCTTTGAAAGTTTACGATTACCCGGATGTTTTCTTTATGAAATGTTTGCTCACATGTTTTCTTAGTGTTTACTACATGGTTTCGTTTGTTTCCTCACTGGTTCTCAGGAAATCTTTGTATAATCTAGATGCTATGAATAAAAAAAGAAAATGTCCTGAAAATAGATGCTCTGATTCTGGGCCTTGTATTTTTATTATTAAACTTAATATAGTCCAAATTATTACCCTAACTTTGGGGTGTGTTTCTTTCATGCTGTTAAAATTATGAAGTATTCTTGTGGCTTTTTCTCCTAGAAACTTTACTGGCTTATTCTACATTTAACTAGAATTTGTCTGTGTAGTTTGGGAAATTGGAAAAATATTTTAATGTTGACAATTTATTGAATTTTTCTTCTTCTATAAAAACATTCTTTTCTCCCCTGTTGCAATGTCATAGATGTAAGAAAGGGTCTTTCATTAACTTAAAAATCTAAATTGGTAGCTATGTATCATTGATAGTGTAAAGATTTCATTTCATTTTTGTTTCTATTGCTTTTATTAGAAATTCAGATCTGAATAGCTTTTCAGTGTCTCTTACTGGTTTTAAGTCTCTTTCTGCAATTAAAGAGTTAGAAAATTCCCCACTCTAAAGAACCAATGTGAACTCTAACGCTTCTGTTGCTTCTCCCTCTCCATCATTTTATGCTTTCAAGATTTAACTGCTTCCACTCTCTCACATGCCTAACTTGGGCACCTCAGTCCACTAGGACTTCAGTAACTGTTGGCTGTTTGGACTCAGTGACTGGCCTATCGTATTTTCAGCCCCTTCTGTGCAGCTTACTAGCTGGCAATTGTTCTCTGACAGCAATGCTAGCCCAACTCAGTAGGGTACCTTCTGTTCCATGGGATCACAGGCTCTGAAAGCCCAGATTTTTCAGAATTAGACAGCCTGTTTATAAAGCATGATCTTAGAATAGCCAATCTTTCAGGTGTACAGCCAGTATTCAGATGTTTTTTATTGAAACATCATAAAAAAATGGCTCACAAATTTTAAGGTTGTGGTAGATTTTTAAATTCATATTAATTTGTTTATATTTCTTAAACCAGCAAATTTATCCTATATTCTCTGATAACAGTTCAGTTCATTTTCTCAGATAAAGTGAACAAAAATTATTTTGGTCACATTTAATTAGTTTTGTAAGAGATGCATATACAATTCTCCCTAATCAACCACCAAAAATTCAGATACAGGTTGTCTCATCAGACAGAATGTAGAGAATGAGAAAGGATGCTGATTCAGATCTACTAGACAAGAACATTTAGCAGTTGTTCTGGGCATGAGATTTGGGATGGTAAATATTACAGTATAGTCTGTCCTATCTTCACTAATACACATGCTGACAAGGGTGTGTCTCCTTCCGCTTATCATTACCCTAAACACCACTCCCCATTGGTCCATAGATGAATAGAAGAGATATGATAAAAGAGAATGTTCTCGAAGAACCAACTTTTCTCTCTATGGCAAGAAGAGCCATCTTAGTTTTGACTTTGACCTTTCCCTTCCGGCTATACCACTCCTGGGCATATACCCAGAGACTTTACCTGCATGCAATAAGGACACATGCTCCACTATGTTCATAGCAGCCTTATTTATAATAGCCAGAAGCTGGAAAGAACCCAGATGTCCCTCAACGGAGGAATGGATTCAGAAGATGTGGTATATCTACACAATGGAATACTACTCCGCAATTAAAAACAATGAATTCACGAAATTCCTAGGCAAATGGTCAGATCTTGAAAATATCATCCTTAGTGAGGTAACCCAATCACAAAAGAACACACATGGTATGCAGTCACTGATAAGGGGATATTGACCCAGAATCTCGGAATACCCTAGACACAATCCGCATATCAATAGATTTCTAAGAAGATGGAAGGAGAGACCCCTGGTCCTGGAAAGACTGGATGTAGGGGAACGCCAGGACAGAGTAACGAGAGGGGGTTGAATGGAGAAAAGAGGGAGGGAAGGGGGCTTATGGGACTTTCGGGGAGGGAGGAAACGGGAAAGGGGAAGTGATTTGGAATGTAAATTAAAAAAATAAAATAAAATAAATAAAAAAAATCATCAAATCCTACTACAAAAGCAAAAAAAAAAAAGCCATTATGCAAATCCAATCATAGAACTTGCAGGTTATTTTCCTAGAAAAAGTCATTCAAAAGATTTCTAAGACCTCTTTCCTCTCCACACTGTGATAAAAAATATTTCCTTGACCTATTTATTACACACAATTTCTGGAAGGCTTATTGAGAAAAGTACTATGAAACAGAAGAAAGATTTACACAAATGCACAATTATGAAATGATTAAATGCATAGCCAATGGGATGCTTAATTTTCTAAAATGTACTCTTTGAATTTACATGCATTGACTAAAATGAATCTAAACTTCCTAAGGAAGCAGCTTTGTCTTGGCCTTTCCAAGAAAGTAGCTGTCCTTCCCTAACAATTAATGAAAGTTGGAAAGCTACAAAGTAAATTTATTTTATCATATAGCCGATGGTATCTTGGTTGCAGTTCTTTGCAGCCTCAAATGGAGCTCTGACCTTGCTATGTCATGAAATTCTGATTATAATGAATAGACTTTATAATGCTTAAATGTCAACTTCTCATTAAAATAAGCTAATGACAGAAATCACATCACAGGGGATAATAAACAAATTCCAACATGTATGGTATGATACATAAAAAAGAACACTGTAGTTGAAATAAAAAATATATTAACTACTGACTTTTGAAAATACTTTTGAATTGTGAAGTAACCTGTTATATTGATCTGTGAATGGCATGGGTACCCTTGGGAAATGGTGCTTAAACTCTTTTCAGTAGCAGACAGTATTGACAGAATCAGTGAGGAATCTACAGGTATTTATAGGTCTACTGATAAATCACATTTAAGAGTTTTCTGACCCAAAACCTCAGCCATAAACTGAGGCAAAGCCAGGATCAAATTTGCAGGTAGCAATGTCCAGTAACGTTTTCTCTCTTTTTGGAGTATACTCCAAATAGGTCCCTTCTGAATCACTTCAGTCTTGAAAATCCTGCTTATCAAATCAAACTCAAATCAAACCACATCAAAGCACAGACAGTTTCACCTGTGTTCAAATCCTTGGTGCAGCCAGGCCTGGGTCAGGTGGATAACAGGCAGAATGAAGAACTGATTTTTCAGTTAGAAAGAAATCATAAATATAGAATTGAAATCCAACAAAGAAGGTTTTATGTAAGCCAAGAGGACAACAATGATCCTTCCAATTTTATTTAGAAACCCTAGTTTTCTGTATTCGTAGAACTCTTCCCCAGTTTGAATATGCACCAAGATCAAAGAAAGACACTTTAGTCATACATAGGTATTCTCATATGTTGAGCATTTTACCATGCTTTAATATTTTTTGCAGACATCCTAAAATGTAGGTCGAGAAATAACTTTTATCAATACAAAAAGCATAGCATTAGTACATACAATGTTATCTAGTCAAATGCCAGACCGAAGTTTGGAATGTTAAAATAATAGGATGCAAGGCAACAAGACAGATAGAAACTGGCTGGCTGATGCATGTTCTGCTGAGTCAGAGTTTATGTCATCTAGACTAATAGTTTATAGAGGACAGTGACTTTATTTTACATTTTAGGACTTACTGCAGTGTACATACAAACTCAGAAGTATTCCAAAGCAGACTATAACTTTAGTCAGTCTTTCAACCTCTCTCATATAAAAACATAAATATTTGTATAGATACATACATAAGTATGCATATGTGCATGTCTATGAAAAGATAAAACAAATACTTATCACATAGTGTTTCTTTGAAGATTGAGATAATGCATACAAATGGCTCACATTACTTAGCCTTTAATTAAAGCTCATCAAAAAGCACATAATAAATTTGTTAATTCCAGTGCTTAGGTGTGTTAGTTTCCCAGAGCAATTGAAACAGTAAATCACAAATTACATGACTTAAAATAAATATAGTTTCATATTTCTAGAGTCTAGAAGTCTAAGATCAAGTATTTACAGGATCATGCTCTCTCTGAAACCTGTAAGGGAAAATTCTTCCTTGGCTCTCTCGACTTCTAGAATTTACTGGAAATTTTTAGCATTCTTTATCATATGCATGTGTGACTCCACTCTACCTCTATGCTGTGTGACTTTTCCTAGGGAGAGAAGCAGATGTAGCTTTACCTCAGATAGGGTACCAACAACAGATGGAAGAAATGATTCTATTCAAGTCTAACTTGGTGAACCAGCATTTATTGTGGTTAGTTACACGTGTATGGATGAAGGTTATTTATAATGAGAACAGATGACTCAAAAGCAGCTGCAGCCCTGAAAAGCCCACTCCAGCATGGGCGATGACTCATGAAGGCTACATCCCTGGAGTTCCCTGCATAACTTGCCAGCAGCTCAGTGGAAGCTTCTCTTCCCCAAAAATTGTTTATATAACCTTGCTGAGGGGCCTTATGATTATAACTGTCAGGAGATTGCTGAGATAGACATGATTCCTTACTTTCCTCCTCCCTCTGGTGTAGATCTTTGGGAGCAACAGAGCCTCTCTTGGCTCAAGGGGAGCTTAGCTGTGGGGGCTAAAGTACTAGAAGGTCAACAGTCACCAAAGCTGTCCCAAGTCAATGGATCTCAAGTTTGTTGTCTCACATTAGTGAGGAAAAAAGATGCAGACCAAAAAGTGAGGAAACTCTATTAAGAAAAGTGAAGACTCCCCAGAGTGGGAGGAGTCCAAAACAAGAAATACCACCAAGCTGCTGATCCTGGGGCTTTTCCTGGGTCTTATGACAGAAAACTGAACACAAACTGAGGTCATTTCTTTTGAGATAGGTTAAATTTGGGGGCATATAGTGAGTCAAGCCAAAGGGGGCATCACATGCCCCATACCTCTCTCTCCCAGTCAGGCTGAGGAGCATTTCACTCAGGGAAATGGTCATGTGTTGTGGTCATCCCTGTTCACTTTTGTTTTGTCCTTGGCTTGTCGCACCACACACTGACCTTGGCTGGGTTGAGTACCCATTAATTAAATCATGATTTCTTTCTTCTCACTCATATGTAACCAACTTGTAGATTGCCATGGAGCCTTGTCTTAAAGCCTACAGGAAATTCATTCTTATCACAGTTACTAAGATGGAGTCACAGTTTTTCACCACCCTCGTGTTTAGCTTACTGTCTACGGGGTGATCTCTCTCCCATAATATAGGAAGGACTATTAGAATATGCCCTTCCCCACAGTTCATTTCTGTTTATTTCTGTTAGGTACACAAATATGTGAAAGGACAACTGTGCTTAGTATAAATGAAGGTCCTTCCTTGGAGTCAACCACAGTCTGTTGATACTACCTTTATTCAACCAGAGGTACATCCTTTTATTCTTGCCAATATTGCTATGTCATACCCACCTGCAGGTTCTCTTACTTACTACCCTCAGTGTTCTCATCTTCAGAGTCTTAAAGCTAATACTTGTTTTCCCTTAAACATGTATTTTCACGATAAAACCTCCAAGAGAGAATGTTCCAGTTGAAGGAAATTGTTATACAATACTCCATCAGCACTTTTCTCTGTGTCTTGCTACTTCCTATTGAATTGATCTAAACTTCATGGCCTTTGCAAAAATCCTATTTCTAAAAAACCCACATTCATAGGCTCAGGGGACAGGATTTAAATATATCTTTTTGGAGACACAATTTAACCCACATTGGGACTGAGATTGAAACTCTCACAACCTAAAGATTCACAGGGAGATTGAAGGGACCATTCTTCTCTGGGAGTTTTTTTTTAATGGAATCTATGCATAATCCCCCAAGATTACACAATAACTATGATTCTTTGTTGTCTCCAAATGAAACAATAAGAGTATGTATAGCCTGTATTCCCATTTTATCAGATGTCTTCTGTGTCAATTCTGGTTATTTCTATTACAGTTTGGAAACATTGTGTCCTGCATAAGGCTCATATGTTTAAGGTTTCCTGAAAGTGTTTGGAATAATAAAAACTGTATTGCTGAATCTTGTACTGCCAACAGAATAAGTTTCCTCTTAAGGGAGAAAAGGATTGTTTTGATTCTTGGTTTTGTATAGATTTTAGTCCATCCTGGAGAAAGGGCATGGTGGTAGAAATGCCTCAGTCCATGGCCAGGAGACTTATGGCAGATGAGGAAAATATAGGAAGCAGAACAGAGTTACCTATGTATACTCTTCAAAAGTTTGCCTCTCGTGACCTATTCCCTCCAGGTAGGCCCCTATCTCCTAAATGGTTTACAGCCCTCAAAATAGAGCATTCAAAATATAAGCCCATGAGAAACATTGTAGTTTTAATTTGTAACAAGGGTTCTGGTCTAATAAATGTACAGATATGTTGAGAGATTCATGATATGCAGACATCACTGGGGAGTTAGTAGACAGGACCTACTTTGAGAAAATAAACCACTGGGAGAAGGCCTGTGGCTACCATGGCTCATTCCCAGTCTTCTCCATTGGCCAGTCTCTCTTCTTGGACACTATAAAATAGGTATCTTTGCCTGGACACCATAATGCTCTCTCCCTGGCCACATATCAATAACAACAGAGCCAATTGTGGATTAAAATCATAAGTATGATAAAGTTTTCCTTTATAAAGTTGTTTTTCTCCAATGTTTTGCCACAGCATTTAGAAACTGACTGATACATCTTTTGGATCTAACTTTGAACATTGGATTGGCTGTTTTCTATATGCCAAGTAGCATACATGAACTGCCAGAAAAACTTTCTTATGTAAGTTTTCTTCCCCAGTGTTGTGTTTCCTCAGACAACCCAGTGTGTAACTTTAAACAGACTGGTGCTTTTAAGCTGTTTTCTCTCTACAAATGATTAGTGATTTTTTGACCTGTTTCTTGCCCACCATTCATAGTTCCATGGTAACTTATGAACATTAGCTCCCACTCTCAGATTCCTTTCAGGGTCTTGTCAATTTGGTCTCAACTTTATTTACATGACTAAACTTCCAATGTTCCCTTTCAGGTATTTACCATCTATCTGTTCATTCTAAGTTTCTATATCATTCCAACTGTACTTCATTTTCCACTGGAAAGGGAGACAAATATTCTTACTCATATCCCATATCTCTGAGGTTCCTAGGATCTATCCCACTGATTTGGTGTTTATTCATTTGTTACCTAATAATGGCAAATCCTATGTTTGTTCCAAAAAAATAAAGATAAATATGAAATATTTCATTTTGTCTGTAGTGTCTTATATCTAATCAATGACTACTCACTGTCTGTTAGATAAAAGCTTATCTTGAGAATCAGGACCTTTGCAAAATAAAACCACAATTGATGTCATTTGGAAGCAAATTTTGTTGTTCCATACATCCATAAACCTAACTAAGCTGAGTCTGAACTCAGTGTACAAAATGGACACTATTGAGTCCTAAAGTGGATATAATTTCTAGGGAAAATCAGTCTGCTAGTGAAAAACATAAAACCTAAGACTGTCTTAGGTCTGTTTTTACCTTGGAGTTCTAACCATAAAGCCAATTTTAGGACAAAACCAAAGAAATGGGAATTTGACTAACATCTTCCACTTATTCCAATGAGCAGCAAGAGGTCTGCTTATTCTGCTTCTGAGCACTTCCTAGGGTGGGGATGCACCTGGAATGACTGACTAATTCGAGGAGGTTTTCCAGTATTCTCTGTGTGGTGTATTTTAATCAAGATCACAATTTAGCAGCTGCATTAATTAATTAGCACATTAATCAGGAGAGCATTTTAGCAGCTATAATCTCTAGCAAACTAGCAGTTGGTGATGAAATCTTAGCAGTGGGAGAACAAACAGCTTACCAAGTTATTTTTCAATGCTATCAACACCACGGGTACAGCAAAATTATGCTGAAATTATGCAACCAAATTGAAGTCTTTCTTAAAATATAGCTATGCAGGGTACATTTGAGAAATTGTATGCTTTATGCAGAAAGGTCTAACAATTACTACTTTCTCTACAAAGCAGTAGTTCTGAAGAAAACTGTCAGGCACTCCAGGAAACAATCTTTCCAAGTGTTCTCAGAATAGTCCTTGTGTAATTTAAGAAAAATTAAAGGTAACTCTTCTATTAGCAAGATTATTTATGCAATAATGAGAAGTTTCAAGACATTATTCTATAGTTACATAAGTGCTAATGATTGAAAAGAAGGAAATACTTGCCTTAGCAGGTCAGAAGTTTGATTTTAAGCTCTTTAAACCTGTACACTGAACCTTATACTTGAACGTAGTATAGAAAAAAGTCTCCACTAACATAATGCTTAGAAATAAATGAATGTGGCACCATGGTCAAATGCAGTATAACATTGATGAAACATAAACTGGAAGACCCCATGAAGTGGAAACATTGCTCTTGTTTTCTTCCTTACATTCCAAATGCAGTGGCTTGAGCTTTTATTCAATCTACGCATACTGAATTCTACATGTTCCAAAATTTAAAATTTAACTGAAAAATAAAAAGTCCCTTAGGCTGATATTAAATTTTCCTTTCATTTACAAAGTCTGGGGATATTGAATACTTACATACAGTAGTCTATTAGTTTGAACTATTAGGCAGCTCTTAATCCTCATAACATTTTCCTGGGAGAAATCACTGTTCCTTTATGACTCCCATCACTTTTTCAACCTCAGAAAGGAAAGGGTCAGGGTAATGGAGGGCATACATGCTGGGTAAGCATTTCTTTGCATCTCTAGCCCTTGTTATATTGATTTTCCACTCTGGTTCATGGAAATTGTGCTCTATTTAAATCATACACTACAACTTGGAAGAATTTTAATTTCTACTCTACCTTTTGTCTCCCATTATAAATCACACTGAGATTTCTCAGTCTTCTGCCATCTATTTTCTGAGTTTTAAAGCCTTTAAAATCTACTTTATCAGCAGTTCCTCTGCGAGACCAAACTAATTCCAAATTCTTTTGGGGTTAGACTAAAGAAAATTAAATTTTTCTTTATGAAAATTATGAATTGTAATTTTAGGAAGAATCTATTATGGCATGATGCTAATGAGCTCATTTCTCATGCACACTCTGTAAACAAGAGAGCCCTGTCTATCTATACAGGTTTACCCATAATTTTCACCTGAAATTATTTTGAGGCAATATCTTGTAGATTCTTCTATGTTCATGGTGAAATATCTCTATACATTACTATACAAAAGCAACAGTAACAACAAACTCATTGTAATTATATTGTTAATGTATGACTTGGCCCCTCAGTTGTAAACAACAGTATCTATATCTATAGATGTCTTATTTATTGTGAATCACTTTCTTTTGATGTAATACTTCTTACTCTTGGAACTTTGATAAGTTTTTTAAGCTATCACTAAATTTTCTCTTCCTTCCTTCACCCACATCTATTAGAATATGTGCATACATAAGCATCACACACACAATTACAAATATGCTCACAAGGCTGGAAAGATGCTCATCCAATGGGTAAAAGCACTTGACTCCAAAATTGACAGCATGAGTTCAATCCCTAGAAGTCACATGGTAGAAGAGAACCAATTTCTGAAAGTTGTCCTCAGACCTCCACATGTGTATGTGCCCACACATATACACTATGATAAATAGATACATAGATAGATAGACAGATAGATAGATAGATAGATAGATAGATAGATAGATAGATAGATAGATAGATAGATGTAGATAGATAAAAGAGAAATGATAGATAGATAGATAGATAGATAGATAGATAGATAGATAGATAGATAGATAGATAATAGATAAGAAAATAAGTTTAATTAAAATGTAAAATAATCACCCTATGGCAATGGACAAAGAGCAAAGAGACATCTTGTCAGTGGTGGTTTTCTTCTGTTAGTCAGAGGCAGAGCAAATAGCAGTCCTTTGTTCATCCTAACTTGTTGCCTAGCATGATGGATGAAAATGACTTATTCCTAGGACTCATAAAAATCAAATCAAATCAAACCAAATTCAGGCAGCACAGTACAGGAGGAGAAAGACAAAGTTCTTCAAACTGCCATGGTGGAAGGGCCTGATATCGATGATGTCCCTGGCTCATATTGCCACTAGAAAACATGGGGATGTCTCTGGTCAGGGCACCTGCTAGAGACCATGTGGATATATAGCAGCTATGCAAAACTGGTCCCACCCTTCACTGGAGGGCTGGCTCCATCTCTCACCAGAGGCAGCACTTGTGTAAGTGAGCAGTGAAGCTGGTCCTGGCTGTGAGGGTGTGTGAGCCAGCCCTGACTGTGGGAGAGCTGATCTTCCCACTTGTCTGCTGTGAGGTAACACAGGTGCAGAGGTGATGCCCCCTAGCCCCTCTCTATCTCCCACAGTTGGAAAAGCTGCCCACAGGGTCATAAGCTCAGGAGAGCTAGTCCTGCCCCTCTCCACCTACAGTACTCAGGATAAGTGTGCCCTGTACCTTTCATGGGCAGCACCAAAATGGTAATCCTGGTGGTGGGAGTGAAGATGAACCAGACCCAAGGGCAAGAACTTGGAAGAGCTAGCCTGGTCACTTGTCCGCCAAGCTTGGCGTGGGTGAGGGCGTAATGCCCTTCCCCCTCACCCTTTAGCACCTGTGGCAATGAGGAGAACTCGCGTTGGGGCCATGAGAGCTGGTGAGGTGGCCCTGTCCCTTGCTGGCTGCAGACTTGGGAGAATGGGCCATGCACCTTGTTTCAGCATCACAGAATAACTGGCCCTGAGGGTGAGAGTGTGGGAGAGCTGGCCCTGCCACTTGACTAGCTTCTGGCATGAGGTAGTGTGGGTATAAGGATAATACCCTTCCCCTTTACCACCTCGCCACCTACAGTAGCTGGAAGAACTGATCCTGGGATCATGAGAGAAAGCAAGCTACACCTGTCCCTTCATTGGATGTAGCACTCAGTAAATCAGGCCCTGCACCTCATTTGGCAATACAGTGGAGCTGGTCCTGATGGTGAAGGCATGAGTGAGCCAGCCCCGGGAGTGTGAGAACCAGAGAACAAAAGAACTGTCCCAGCCTAGAACAGGAGAATTGACCCAGCTCCATAAAGGCTGTAGCACTTGGGAGAGCAGGCAGTGATCTCTGCCAGGCTGCACAGTGGAGCTGCCTCTGCCACAGTGGGTGCAGGTGAGCTGGCCTGAGGACGTGAGAGCAGAAGAACTGACCCTACCTCCTCCTGATGGTGGCATTGGTTGGCCCACTAAGTGTAGAGGGCCAGTGGGCTGACCAGCTCAGCCAACACTCAGGTCCAGATCCAGGTCTCTGAATTGGCCCACCCCCAAATCTATATCATCTATGAAATGTTGGAACATATGATAGCACCAGTCCTGTTGATCCAAAGCTGCAGGTGCTACATGAGGCAGGGTTATGACAGCATAGCCAGAAGGAGTCCCTATGAGGATCCAATACTGATGATATCACAGAAGCCAGAGATCTCGAACCAGACCAATGATTCGCTGCAAGTGAAGATGTGTGGCCAGAGGGATATACTGTGCGAACACCGTTGACATAATACGGCTTCCAAAGAGAAATGTTTGCTATGCTTTGTTGTTGTTGTTGTTGTTGTTGTTGTTGTTGTGTTTGGTTGTGTGTTTTATTTGGGGTGAAAGAGCAGATATGAGGGGACAGGGAGATGAGTGGTACTGGAGGGCAAACGTGAAACTCACAATCAGTAAAAAGCTAGAAAAAAAAAAAGAGGAAGAAGAAAAATGTGAAATGATAATCATTCACATACATAAGCAAACCAACACAGATACACACAAGTACCCAAATAGCCTTCCTTTATAGTATCTGTTCTATGACCCTGATGAACTGTTGATTAGTAAATCTCTTTATTAAATCTTTAAACTGAGTTTTTGAACTTAGCCATTCTGACTGGTCTGAGGTTGAACCTCAGGGTCATTTTGATTTGCATTTCCCTGATAACTAAGGATGTTGAACATTTCTTTAGGTGTTTCTTGGCCATTCGGTATTGCTCAGTTGAAAATTCTTTGTTTAGTTCTGTACCCATTTTTTAATAGGGTTATTTGATTCTTTGGAATCTAACTTCTTGAGTTCTTTGTACATACTGGATATTAGTCCTCTATTGGATGTCCCCAATCTGTTGACTACCGTTTTGTCCTATTGACAGTGTCCTTTCCCTTACACAAGCTTTGCAATTTTATGAAGTTCCATTTCTTGATTATTGATTTCAGAGCCTAAGCCATCAGTATTCTGTTCAGGAACTTTTCCCCTGTGCCCATGTGTTCGAGGTTTTCTCTCTTGAAACTTTCCCAATTTCTCTATTAGTTTCAGTGTATCTGGTTTTATGGGGAGGTCCTTGATCCACTTGGACTTGAGCTTTGTACAGGGAGATAAGAATAGATCAATTTGCATTCTTCTACATGGTGACCTCCAGTTGAACCAGCACCATTTGGGAGGAGAGGCTTTTGGTACTGTGAAGGCTCAATGCCCCAGTGTAAGGGAATTCAAGGGCAGGGAGGCAGGAGTGGGTGGGTAGGTGGATGGGGGAGCACCCTCATAGAAGCAGGGGAGGGGGGATGGGATAGGGGTGACTGGGAAAAGGGATAACATAAGAAATGTAAATAAAGAAAATATCCAATAAAAAAAGAAAGAAAGAAAAGAAAAATACTTTAAACCAAACATTGTTGAAGCACAAAACTCTTACTCTACCCATTTCTTCTTGAATAAGTCTAAACCATTTCCTCCCCCATAGGACCATGCATCTCTAAAAGTGACTTAATTCATTTATTTGAGAAACACATAAAATCTATTATATGCATAACTTTTACCCTTCAGATTCAGTACTAAAGTAGTATGTCTCAATGGTTGCTTGACTTCTGTAAACTTACAATAGCTATCATCTGTCACACTATTGATAGAGTGATAGCTCTTCATAAAACAAATACAATTATATTAACCTTCCATATGTAAATTCAACAAAGATGTCCTCTTTGTTACCATTATGATAAAAGCTGAACCCACTGAAATGGCTACAATACCTATGTCAATCTCGTTCCTTTCCTTCTATGATATCATCTGTGGTCACCTTTAATTCTTAAATAAATCCTTCCTTTTGTGTATTTGCCTATCTATGGTTTTCCCAGTGGCCTAAACTCTCTCATTTAGAAATGCTCCTTTCTACGGACAGTGTTGCCACTTTCCTTTCCCTTTGAAATTTGCTGAAATATTGAGATTCATTTCCAATGCCATCTATTCCCCTACCCAACACTGTTCTTTATTGGATCTATACTAGACACCACCTTCCTCTGCTAAAATTCCCGTGTGTGTCTTTCTCAGGACTTGTTAGTTGTTTCTAACAGTGACCTGGTACATCATCTCCACTACACTGCAAGTCTCTTAGTGTCAGGAACTGTATCTCTTGTCATATTTCCCCACAATACCTCCTAAAGGGCCAAGTACTTTAGCTTTTTAAATTGCTGGTTAAACTAGGATACCATCTGGTGAGATAAAGCAGGTGGAATCAGCTTAGAACACAGAGCATTGCAGGAGGGACTGGACCACAGGATAGAAGAATGATGCTAGGAAAAATAGGACTTTTTTTTCCCTTTATTGGATATTTTCTTTATTTACATTTCAAATGTTATCCCTTTTCCTGGTTTCCCCTCTGGAAACACCCTATCACATCCCCCCTCTCCCTGCTTCTATGAGGGTGCTTCCCCCACTCACCCACTCCTGCCTCCCTGCCCTGGCATTCCCCTGTACTGGGGCATCAAGCCTTTACAGAACCAAGGGCCTGTCCTCTGCTACATATGCAGCTGGATCCATGGGTCCCTCCACGTGTACTCTTTGGTTGGTGGTTTAGTCCCTGGGAGCTCTAGGCAGTCTGGTTGGTTGATATTGTTGTTCTTTCTACGGGGTTGCAAACCCCTTCAGCTCCTTCAGTCCTTTCTCTAACTCCTCCATTGGGGACCCCTTGCTCAGTTCAATGGCTGGCTGTGAGCATCTGCCTCTGTATTGGTCAGGATCTGGCAAAGCCTCTCAAGAGACAGCTATATCAAGCTCCTGTCAGCAAGCACTTCGTGGCATCCATAATAGCGTCTGGGTTTGGTAACTGTATATGGGATGGATCCCCAGGTGGGGCAATCTTTGGATGGCCTTTCCTTCAGTCTCTGCTCGACACTTTGTCCCTGTATCTCCTCCCAGGGGTATTTTGTTCCCTCTTCTAAAAAGGACCAAAGTATCCATATTTTGTCCTTCCTTCTTCTTGAGCTTCATTTGGTCTGTGAATTGTATCTTGGGTATTCCAAGCTTCTGGGCTAATATCCACTTATCAATGAGTGCAATAACATGTGTGTTCTTTTGTGATTGGGTTACCTCATTCAGGATGATATTTTCCAGTTCCATCCATTTGCCTAAGAATTTCATGAATTCATTGTTTTTAATAGCTGGGTAGTAATCAATTATGTAAATGCACCACATCTTCTGAATCCATTCCTCCCGTTGAGGGACATCTGGGTTCTTTCCAGCTTCTGGCTATTATAAATAAGGCTGCTATGAACATAGTGAAGCATGTGTCCTTATTTCATGTTGGAGAATCTTCTGGGTATATGCCCAGGAGTGGTGTAGCTGGGTCCTCTGGTAGTACTATGTTCAATTTTCTGAGGAACTAGCAAACTGATTTCTGGAGTTTGCAATCGCACCAACAATGGACAAGTGTTCCTCTTTCTCCACATCCTTGCCAGCATCTGTGTCACCTGAGTTTTTGATCATAGCCAATCTAACTGATGTGAGCTGGAATCTCAGGGTACACTGAACTAATAGAAGAGAAAGTGGGGAAGAGCCTCGAACACATAGGCACAGGGGGAAACGTGCTTTTTAAAAACCCTCCAAGTCATACTAAGGAATTTTACAGAGCCTGGACTTTGGAAAGGCTTTTAGGAAGTCCTAGAAGGGAATTACTAATTAAGGAAAACCCTCAGGCTCTTATGGACCTGTTTCATAGCTTCAAGGCAAATCAATCTACGTTTCAACTCATTAAGGGATAGCATGCCTTCTTCCTGCCCAAGCAATGCTATTTGGAAACACTGAAACCTGCATTACCACAAAAACAGAACTGTTCAGAACAAGCCATGAACATTATACCAGGCTAGAGTGAAAATCCTCATAAAGAGCACGATAAGTCATATCTCACAAGACAATACTCTCATTTTCAATTCTAGGAGAAGAAATTAGTGACTTACCCAAAGCTGTCATATTTTTCACACTTAATTTCTAACACTAGTCAGTTTTGCTCTTTATAAGCATGAACCAATCTTATAAGCCACAGAAATAACTAAGCATTTAGACTGATATAAATTAATGATTGTTTGGGGACGTGTATGTCTGTCTGTCAAGTAGAGCAGGAAGTGAGAAGAAAATTGTGAATAAATAGCAGTGTTACACTGCATCATTGTAACTATTTCTCAACCTATGAAGCAAGGAAACTACTTTGAAATTAAACTTCAAGCATCATATTTTAGGAAAATTTTTATATTTTCTTCCATAAAGTGTCAACCAAACTTAGCACATGCCTCTTGTTTTCTTGAAATTAATCTTTTCAGATAATTTGAGATTACTGGTTTTGTCTAAAGGAGAAATGATGAATATTTTATATTAAGGAATATTTCAAATTGGATAGTTACATGCAGCAACAAATGGAAGTTCTGCATAGTCTCTCTACCTTATAAGCAAATGTTTCACAAAGAAAATTCTTCATAAAATAAGGAACACCAAGATTGCCTGGAAATAGTTGGTGACTCAGGAGGGAGAAGGGAGGACAAGGAAACCACAGAAGTGTCACAATGACAAAAAGCCACTACACAGAATGTTTCTGTGTCTGTCTTAAAGAAACCAGAAGAAAATTGTCTATAATGCAATGTTATCTCAAAAATTAGGAGCAAATGGTAGATAGGAGGAGTTTGCCTAGAACACCAACTGCTTTGAAGGAAGGGATTATCTCCCCAAATAGAAAAGTTCTGGCTCTGTTTGGCTACTTCGATGTTAGTATTTAAGAACCCTAAGAATCCACAATAGTTTAATTATCTTAGCCTAACCCAAAAGAATCTGTGAACTTAGTTGATTGACTTTATGGAAAAATTCACTCTTTTGAGGTATAGACTTTAGGATGGCACACTGACAAGTGGATAGTTGTTTTGGCACCAACTTAGATTTTAAAATATCACTCTGGTACCTTTAGTCTCCATTCTCAGGAGCCTAGCATGCACACAGCCAGTGTGGTCATCTTGACTAGAATCATAAGCACTGTTCTTCTTTTGCTGTTATTTTTTTATGATTACTTCCTTATTTTTTGTTCTTATGGTTTGTTTTTCTAGTCCTGAAGCTTGAACCTAGTTCCTCACCTACTCTGGCTATGCATCTATCACTGAGTCGTACTGCTAACCTTCTCCTTACAGGCACTCTCTACGTTACCCACACTGGCCTTGAATACACTCTACGGTAACCTAAATCAATCTTGAACTATGATCCTCCTGCCTCAGTCACCAATTTAGATATGACTACAGATCTAAGACACCAGTTGCCCTTAAAGCTCTTCTGTAACTAGTTTTGTAAATATTTCCAAACCATTGTCTGAAATGAGGAATTCGTGAGGGGCTTTGAGAGGGAGAATTGCCAAAGCAGCCTTTTCCGTTGTCACAGGCACATGTGGTAGACCTTCACCAGAGTTAATTTTAATAGGCAGCTATAGTGCCTGTGAAGCAGCAATGAAGCTCTTTCTACAGTTCCACTGTGTTGAATGCCAGTGAGCAGTAACACCTCAACTCAAGGAGGGGACAGGGATACATTGTTATGAAATCAACAAACACGACCTGCATTTCCCCTTTATAGACCCGTGTACTTGTTGTTATCCTAATGTATCATAACCTGAGAGCAACTGAGTCCTAAAGGTTGTTGGGACTATCTTACAGTTAAGATAAGCATACATAATTTCTGATCAACCATCTGTTACTGAAAAGCAGGATCACCTTGAAATCCATGAGAAGATTTGTGTAAGCAAATCACAGTGAGATAATTGAGCCATTAATTTACTTGGAAATCACTTTTCTTACCAAGCACTTTTTATAAGTCAATCAGCTTTATTAAACTGGGGATAAATAGCAAATAAGGGGGCTGTGACTGCAATGGCCTCACTCTGTTGTAGAATACACTCATCGCCGTTATCTATCACTCCTTAATAATTGGGCGCAGTGAAAACATCACTATAAATTAGCTTCAATGTCTTTGGGAGAGTTGGATGGGGCAGAAGAAGGAGACTGTAATTTAAAGAAGAGAAAGAGATGAGGCACAAATGCATGCAAAAGTTAGCAGGCAATTCTTGTGAAACAAAGGTCTGGGAATGCTGAAAAGAAATGAAACTGGATATCGGGGAGCTAGAACAGCTAATTCTAGAAGAGAAAAGGAAACCATTGAATGGAAAATAAGCCAAGTCTAAAATAAATAAGAGTCGTGAGGTTTAATTAACAACATATCAGCTAACTGCAAAGTAATGCAGGTTTACTACAAATGTGTATTCCTCTTCTTCATGTATAGGTGCAAAGCCCTTCGTTAATGTTACTTTTGTGTTCGTCTGTAGATGCTGTTCCATTATTCCCATTATCATTTGCATTTCCTATTCCATTTCCTCGACCCACATTAAAATTAGGCAAGTATGAAATTAAAACTCCAAACATTTTCAAAAGCTATTTCAAATTCAGAGATTTATATCCCTTGCAAAATGGGATTTTGACTTTGACACCAGTCAGGGGAATGTTACATCCCTAACCACATTTCAACACAGATATGGAATCACTGGAGTCATATAGGAAAAGGGTAATTTTCTTAAGTATTTGAAAAGTCCTTTGTGATTAGCTTCTCTGAGTTATTTATGTATAGCGTACTTCACAAATTCTAAATAGGTTGTTTCCCAATAAAGCAGAGTGGATTCTATTTTTGTGTGAGGATTTAATTTATTTAATGACATACAGAGAGTGGGTAACAGATACCTCAGGCTCTTATTCTGAAATGAATATAGGGAATGCTGCTCAGTCATGAAATACCCTCTAAGCTCAATGACAATGGGAAAGGCATAAATGAACAGCCAGCTGGATGGTCATACTTTCTTCTACTTGCTCCAAAAATGCATAGTAAAAAAAAAAAGTATTTCTTAAATAACTTAGACTACAAAATGCCACTTTGACTAATATGTAGCAAAAACTATAAACAAATAGAAAAGTTTTTTGCTTAAGCAATAATTCTCTAGGAAGAGTATAGCATAGCAAGGAAATTGTGCTTCACACAAATAAGGCAGGATCTCTTTCCCAAGGAGCTTTTAATTATACTGAGAAGAAAATCCTCATGTAATAAATCAAAGAACTGTTTTTTCACATTCACACATTAAATTAAAACAACCCTGAGATTCCATCTCACACCAGTCAGGATGGCTAAGATCAAAAACACAGGAGACAGCAGTTGTTGGCGAGGATGTGGAGAAAGAGGAACACTCCTCCACTGCTGGTGGAATTGCAGGCTGGTACAACCACTCTGGAAAGCAGTCTGGCGGTTCCTCAGAAAACTGGGCATGACACTCCCGGAGGATCCGGCTATACCACTCCTGGGCATATACCCAGAGACTTTACCTGCATGCAATAAGGACACATGCTCCACTATATTCATAGCAGCCTTATTTATAATAGCCAGAAGCTGGAAAGAACCCAGATGTCCCTCAACGGAGGAATGGATTCAGAAGATGTGGTATATTTACACAATGGAATACTACTCTGCAATTAAAAACAATGAATTCACGAAATTCCTAGGCAAATGGTCAGAACTTGAAAATATCATCCTTAGTGAGGTAACCCAATCACAAAAGAACACACATGGTATGCAGTCACTGATAAGGGGATATTGACCCAGAATCTCGGAATACCCTAGACACAATCTGCATATCAATAGATTTCTAAAAAGATGGAAGGAGAGACCCCTGGTCCTGGAAAGACTGGATGTAGGGGAACGCCAGGACAGAGTAACGAGAGGGGGTTGAATGGAGAAAAGAGAGAGGGAAGGGGGCTTATGGGACTTTCGGGGAGGGAGGAAACGGGAAAGGGGAAGTGATTTGGAATGTAAATTAAAAAAATAAAATAAAATAAAATAAAAAAGAAAAAAAATGAATTGAAGCAGAAAAGCGTTTGTGCAGATGGTGAAGAGTTTATTTGGAGGTGGGAGTGTGTAGGCCAGCAGACCTGGGTGGAATCCGGATTTGATATTGGTAGCTGTTTATTGGTAGCTGTACTCATTGGCCACTCTGAGCTATAATTTCTTCAATGTAAGTGTGTGAGACGTGTGTGATGACAGGCCTTGTTATGAGATTTACATGAAACTGCAGGGTGCCTGTGTACAGGAAGTATATAAAGTAAAGACTACTTCAGCAGTTTCCAGCGTGCCACACATTATTGGAGACGATCGTTACACTGCACTCTGGGTCACCAGAACTTAATCCTCTCATAGCCAGAAGTTTCTACCTTTGGCATCCTTCTTAACAAAAACTGGAAAGTTGTCTTTTTTTAATGCTGAATAATATTCCACTGTGTGTGTAAACTATCAAATTTTCTTTAACTACTCATATGTTTAGACTTCCTTATCAATTTCATCACGTTTAATATTAGACATTTATAGAACTGCTTAATGATACAAAATCTCTAGTTCTGCTTCTGAATTAGCACCTCACAGAGATGTTTGCATTCCCAGGCCTACTGGTTTATTTACTACAGCCAAGATATCAAAACACTCTACTTGTTCACCTATGTATTAGTGGACAAGGAAAAGCGTGTGTGTGTGTATGAGAGAGAGAGAGAGAGAGAGAGAGAGAGAGAGAGAGAGAGAGAGAGAGAGAGAGAGAATTATTTAGCCTTAAGGAAAAACTTCTTGCCACTGATGACAACAGATTAAACTGGAGGACATTATGCTAACTAATAAAGTCAGATTCAGAAAGACAAATACTTTTTTATCTGAATTATATAGTCATTTTTTGTTTGTTGCATTTTGTTTTGTTTTGCTTTTCAAGTCAAAAGAAGCAAGTCAATAGAAGCACAGATTAGAATAGTGGCTACCAGGAACCAGTATAGAAGGATTATGGACATGGACAAACACTGTTGCATGCTCCAACCTTGCCCTAAAATGAATAATTCTGGATATCTACTGTGATTCTGGTGAACACAGTTAATGTTTTGCCATATATAATTTGCATGGAGAATAGATCCTAAGTGTTCTCAACCACATACATAATGTAAACATTTGACAGTCTTCCAAAAAACTGCAGAGATTTTTTTCAAAAACATAAGGACAGCCTCTCCTTAGCAATGTTTGTTTTCTTTTTACTCTGTATCAGGCTCTCTACACTTCTCAAGGAAGTCTTTCTATGAGCACTAAACTCTCTGAAAGTTAGAGAGAGGAAGCCACTCCTCAAGATGCCTAACCTGGCTACAGGTAAACATTTAGTTCTGTCTGAGCTACCTATAAACTCCATCTTGTAGATACACTTTGCAGGATTTAAGTCCACACCCTTTCTTCTTCAATTCATGTATCAGTGTGAGTTTGTGTGTGGGGGGGAGGGGTGTGGAGGGGTGTGTTTCTTTGATTCGTGGCATTTGAGTTTTCTCCTCAGCTTAATTAAAAGTTCCCTGGGTATTATAAATAAGGCTGCTATGAACATAGTGGAGCATGTGTCCTTATTGCATGCAGGTAAAGCCCCTGGGTATATGCCCAGGAGTGGTATAGCCGGATCCTCCGGGAGTGTCATGCCCAGCAGCCTTATTTATAATAGCCAGAAGCTGGAAAGAACCCAGATGTCCCTCAACAGAGGAATGGATTCAGAAGATGTGGTATACCTACACAATGGAATACTACTCTGCAATTAAAAACAATGAATTCACGAAATTCCTAGGCAAATGGTCAGATCTTGAAAATATCATCCTTAGTGAGGTAACCCAATCACAAAAGAACACACATGGTATGCAGTCACTGATAAGGGGATATTGACCCAGAATCTCAGAATACCCTAGACACAATCCGCATATCAATAGATTTCTAAGAAGATGGAAGGAGAGACCCCTGGTCCTGGAAAGACTGGATGTAGGGGAACGCCAGGACAGAGTAACGAGAGGGGGTTGAATGGAGAAAAGAGGGAGGGAAGGGGGCTTATGGGACTTTCGGGGAGGGAGGAAACGGGAAAGGGGAAGTGATTTGGAATGTAAATTAAAAAAAAATAAAATAAAATAAATAAAAAAAAAAGTTCCCTGGGATCTCGGAATACCCTAGACACAATTCGCATATCAATAGATTTCCAAGAAGATGGAAGGAGAGACCCCTGGCCCTGGAAAGACTGGATGTAGGGGAATGCCAAGACAGAGAAGCAAGAAGGGGTTGAATGGGGAAAAGAGGGAGGGAAGGGGGCTTATGGGACTTTCGGGGAGGGAGGAAACGGGAAAGGGAAAATGATTTTGAATGTAAATAAAAAAAACTTAGAAAATAAAAAAAAAAGAAATTTAAGAGCTCAATTCAAAAAAAAAAAAGTTCCCTGAGAAAGACCTTATTTCCCTTTCCTCACTAACATTCATCCATCCCCCTCCTAGCTAGACTGAACCACAGTCACACAAACCTTCCTATTTGCTAATGGCTTAGCTTCACTACAAAAAGGTCTTGCTAAATAGATTTTCTCTGTCCTGTTGTACTTCTCCATTCTTACCCACATGAATGAATGCATCGGTATCAGTCACCCATTCAACTTCATACATTCAAATATGCAGTATTGAGCACAGCATTTGTTTAAATTCAGCCCATCTTTCTGGTTTTTTGCAGCCAAGTGGCCTAGGCTGGAGGCTCTCCTCCGTGTTCTTCCCTGTGGCGTTTGCTTCAGTTATTATTTTGTCCCAGGCACCTGGCACTCATTTCCATCTCTGTCACTGGGGGCTTCCCTGATTCTGCTCCATTTGCTAAGGGAGGGAAGGCCTCTGAGCCATGTGTCATCACAGGAGACTTTTTTCCACATCACCACATGAATAACTCACGGCACAATGTTCTTTATACTTTCAAATGAATCGCAGTTCTGCCTAGATCTTCTTGTCATTTTTATCAAGTTTCAATAATATTTGAAGAGCCATCAAAAGAACTGTGCATATAATCAGACACTTCCTGTGAGTTTTCAAAGTTATTAAAAATATTTGCAAGGGATTTTACTGACAGTTATGAATTAGCTGATCTTGATTTATAGCATATCAAACCTGCAATATTCCAAACATCACGATAATAGCAGAAAATTTTAAAAATAAAAAAACCGAAGCAAAAAACAAAATAAAACCCAGGACTTCGGTCAGAGACAGGCATCAGCACATTCTCTGGGCATAACTGGGTAAATGAGGAGCTATATATCTTTGCTACAAAGGACTATCTATATTTAAAAGCACAACACACAATTGAAGCTATTTTGCAGATGTTTCCGGGCTGCCTATTTGGTTAGCAATGTGGATTGCTTTGGTCTATGTAGCAAATTAGACAAGAATCCTGACCTTCCAGACAACTCACTAAGTGGTGTAATTATGAATATCAGGTTAGATGTCATTGCTGAAAAATGGTATCATTCACTTTCCTTAAAAGTTAATGCAGTTTGTCTTTTCCTGGAGCATATCCTCTGATTGTAATGGAAAGAACAGGTATCACACAGTAATTTTCAAATTTGCAAATAGTGTCAGTTATTATTTTTCTTGTAAGATATTATTTTACTATTCCATCCTGGTTGGTCTAAATTACTAGGTAAGCCAGGCTAGCCATGACTTACAGCAATTCTGCTTCTGCCTCATAAGTGCTTAGATTGCAGATAGAAGCCACCAACACTGGCCCACCATTTATTTTGAAATGAACTTGAAGCTAAATTTTTATAGCTTCACTTAGTATTATAAAAATATTTGTAGTTTGATGCATTTCTCAAATAAAAATATCCTTTTGTTGATGTTAGTAGTTCAGTGCAGAAAAACTTTTAATAAAAAATTAGATAAAAAACAAACGGATACATGGATATTTTATATATTCATGGATATTGTCACACATAAAACTACCATTTCCAACCCACACATTCCTGAAGTCACATTTTTAGGATATCTGGAAATAACAAGTTTAATAGACAAGTATGTTTTTGAATAATTTATTTAAACTAGGTTGAAAATAGTCATCTGCCCTGTACTGTATTCCAGCACAGCCGTAAAGTTTAATTACATGTTATTTGTTTTTTTTTATTGAAAAAGGAAGCAAATATTTTATGATAAAATTAAAGATTTACATGGAAAATGTTTCTGACAAGATTGAAGAAGCATATAGAAAAATACATTAAGATTGACAATTTTCATGGAAAATTAAAGAGTTAAAAAGAAGTAGAAACATTTTATGATAGAATTGAAGATTTACATGGGAAATATTTCTAATAAAATTGTAGAAAAATATAAAATAACATTAAAATGGAAGATTATCATGGAAAATTACAGATAAAATGGTAGGCATAAAAATATTTCTAAGTGGATTGAGTGGAATTATAAACATTTTCTGATAAAAGTGAAGATCTACGAGGGAAATATTTCTGATAAAATTCAAGAAATATATAGAAAAACACGTTAAAATTGACTATTTCATGGAAAATTATACAGGTAAAATGGTAGGAATAAAAATATTCCTAAGTTGATTGAGAGTAAAATTATAAACATTTTCTGATAAAATTGAAAATTTTCACGGAAAATATTTCTGATAAAATTGAAGAAATATATAGAAAAACACGTTAAGATTGACTATTTCATGGAAAAAATTATATCTCTAAAATGGTAGGCACAAAAATATTCCTAAGTTGATTGAAAGTGGAATTACAAACATTTTCTGACAAAATTAAAGATTTTCATGGAAAATATTTCTGATAAAATTGAAGAAATATATAGAAAAAATGATAAAATTAAAGATTATCATGGAAAAATGGTAGACATAAAAAAACATTACTAAATTGAAAGAGGAATCACAAAACATTTTCTGATAAAATTGAAGATTTACATGAAAAATATTTCTGTTGGATTATGTTTTTTGTTGGGGAATTGAGTCCATTGATGTTATAAGATATTAAGGAATAGTGATTGTTGCTTCCTGTTATTTTTGATGTTATTTTTATGTTTGTGTGGTTAATTTATTTTTGGTTTGTTGGAAAAAGATTACTTTCTTGCTCTTTCGAGGGTGTAGTTTCCCTCCTCGTGTTGGCGTTTTCCATCTATTATCCTTTGTAGGGCTAGACTTGTGGAAAGATATTGTATAAATTTGGTTTTATCATGGAATATCTTGGTTTCTTCATCTACGGTAATTGAGAGTTTTGCTGGGTATAGTAGTTTGGGCCGGCATTTGTGTTCTCTTAGGGTCTGTATGAGATCTGTCCAGGATCTTCTGGCTTTCATCATCTCAGGTGAGAAGTCTGGTATAATTCTGGTAGGCTGCCTTTATAGGCTACTTGACCTTTTACCCTTACTGCTTTTAATATTCTTTCTTTGTTTAGTACATTTGGTGTTTTGATTATAATGTGCTGGGAGGACTTTCTGGTCTGGTCCAGTCTGTTTGGAGTTCTGTAGGCTCCTTGTATGTTCATGGGCATCTCTCTCTTTAGGTTAGGGAAGTTTTCTTCCATAATTTTGTTGAAGATATTTACTGGCCCTTTAAGTTGGAAATCTTCACTCTCTTCTATACCTATAATCCTTAGGTTTGGTCTTCTCATTATGTCCTGGATTTCCTGGATGTTTTGGCTCAGGAGCTTTTTGCATTTTGCATTTTCTTTGACTGTTCAGTCAATGTTTTCTATGGTATCTTCAGCACCTGAGATTCTTTCTTCTATTCCTTGTATTCTGTTGTTGATGCTTGAATCTATGACTCCTGAATTCTTTCCCAGATTTTCTATCTCCAGAGATGTCTCACTTTGTGATTTCTTTATTGTTTCTACTTCCATTTTTAGATCCTGTATGGTTATGTTCAGTTCCTTCTCTTGTTTGTTTGTGTTCTCCTATATTTCTTTAAGGGATTTTGTGTTTCCTCTTTAAGGGCCTCTACCTTTTCACCCACGCTCTCCTGTATTTCTTTAAGGGATTTTTGTGTTTCCTCTTTAAGGGCTTTTACCTTTTGACCCATGTTCTCCTGTATTTATTTAAGGGAGTTATTTATGTCCTTCTTGATGTCTTCTAACAGCATCGTGAGATGAGACTTTAAATCCAACTCTTGCTTTTCCAGTGTGTTGGGAGAACTGGACTCTGATATTATCAAGTATCCTTGGTTTCTGTTGGTAGGGTTCTTGTGCTTGCCTTTCACCATCTGGTTATCTCTGGTGTTAGTTGGTCTTGCTGTCTCTGGCTGGAGCTTGTCCCTCCTATGGGCCTGTAAGCCTGTGTCTGTACTCCTGGGAGACCAACTCTCTTCTGGCAGGGTCTGTGCACAGAAGGCTATGGAGCTGTCTGGTTCTCTGCTGCAAATGGCAACCAGAAGGGAAGACTCCTGTCCCAACAGCTCCACTGATCTTATGCCCTGTGCACTCCTAGCTGTTCCCCTCCAGAGAGAAGGTGGAGATTTCATCTGTGCACTCAGAACTGAAATCTCTGCTGAGAGATCACTCTCTCCTGGTGGGCTAAGCACAGAAGGCTTTGGAGCTGCCTGATTTCCTGCTGCAGATGGTGGCCGGACATGTTATTTGTTAAGCAATGTGCTTTAGAGGTTTTATTTTCCTTCAATTTTGTGCTTAAAAACTTTAAAATCAGGCTACTATTTTCCCACACTCTAAAACCATTTTATGTATGATAGATATTTAAGCTGGAATTGTGTGCAAAAATCAAACTGGAACAAGAATTTGGAACAAATTTTCGCTCATGTGAGGTAGAATATTTTATTTCTTATTATTTGTGAAGTGGCTTTCTGTGGTAATACAATAATATGAAAATATCTCTTATATTCTGAGACTGGAACATTTGATGAACTCCACAGCTAGAGTTAATAATGTATTTTGAAGTCACTTAACGATTAGGACTGCCATCCTTCTGTGTACTCAGCCTATTTGTTCAACCTGCTTTTAAGAAAATAATGTAACAGCCCACCTTTCTTACCTTGAATTTCCCATATAATCACCTTTACAACCTAAACAAATGCATAGTTGTAACCTTAACTTATGTACTCTCCCATGCCCCTGACTCAGGGTTCTAATAACCATTTGCTAAAAGCAGCAAAAATAGAGGTTGAAAACAATCATATACAATAAATATCTACCATAAATATTGAACACAGATATTGCTTGATAATGATGTTTAAAATACTGTTTATTTGCATCAGTTGGGTTCAGTTGGAGTTGGTGACTTAAAATTCTTCTAAAATTCTGTTAAAGATTTCAATAAAGTATCTCATTCCTTCCCCCATGTTATACCTTCTGGGCTGTTGAAAGAATGTATAGCAAAGTCCTTTGTAAAGGACAGACACAGTGTCATACACGGTCCCCCAACAGGAAGAGACACACACAGAGACACACTGACAGACACTCACAGGGACAGGACAGATTTATGAGACAGTCTTCAGACATGCATGTCTCAAACTTGTGCAACAGACAGACACAGCAGAGAAGACATAGGAACATGAAGTAGAGAGAATTCAAATCTAGGCATCCTCTTTGTTTAAGGGGAAGGGCTTTTATTTCTTCCCTTAATATGACATAAATTTATTACTGATAACTCAGAGCTAATCACTAATACATTTAATCCCTCTCTCCTTCCCTTCCTCTCCCCTGTGTATGAGTGTGTGTGTTTGTCAGTCTGTCTTTCTGTGGCTATGTGAGTCTGTGCATGTATGTTTCTCCAGAAATGAAAAAAAAAAACTGAATGTCTTCAGTGAGAAGAAAGATTTGAGTTTTGAAATGAGAAGCTCATTGCTAACCAACAAGAACAGCATCTATCCTAGGCACAACAGGCAGAAAGATGGCCTGTTTAGCATATCAGCTTTAAAAGGTCATCTGGTCAGCAATCTGGAATTTGGTCATCTCTTTTATGTTTAAGAAGTTAAAATGGTAACACAAGGAAAACAAAATTTGTGAAACTAAATAGAAATATTGTTAGTGTTTTAGATATGGCCATTATCCCCTCTTCTAACTGTATTTTAACAATAACATGTCATTCTAGAGCTGCAAGTTATGACCCATTTGGCAATATTTCTTCTTCAAAACTACTTACATTATAATTCATGACAGCAGCCACAAAAACAAATTTATGGTTGTGAGTCACCACAACATGAGGAACCATATTAGGGGCTACAGCATTTAGAAGGTTGAAAACCACTGTCTAGAGTTTTGCTGTGGTCAAATTAGAAAGATGGATTTTCTAGTGTATTATGGAAAATATAAAACCTAGTTAACCTAACAAGCCGTAGAACCCTCTTAGGTGGGAAGCAGGTGGTTTCAGACAGTGAAAGCAACACATGCAGCTAAAGGACAACCCACTAAGCCTGTTCATATGACAGTCTGTGAAGTGGCACTCTGTGTATATTCTATATGGAAACTTATTAATAATTTTCTTAGCTACAGTGTCTATTGTTGTGAGAAAACACCATAACCAATTGCAACGTGGAGAGAAAAGGGTTTATTTCATTTTACAGCTTGTATTCTGTCATCTAGGGAAATCAGGGAAGAAACTTGGAGGCACGATTTGATGCAGAGGCTATGGAAGAGTGCTGCTGACTTGGTCCCCATGGTTTTCTCAGCTTGCTTTTCATAACATCTCCCCCAGTTAAGTTCCCATGAGCCTAAGCACTATTCATACACATACATTTATTCTTGTATGGAAATATACATATTTTAAAATACTTTAAAATATCTAGATTGAATAAATCCAGGGAATGACTTTCCCACCCCAGAGTAATGCTATTTATCAATATAAGTCAGCTGTTCACCACTGTGATCAGATACCTGAGAAAGTCAACTTCCAACAGGAAAGATTTGTTTTAGTTCAGGATTTCAGACCATTAGACCATACTGTGGTCATTAGTCTTTTGACTTATGGGTCCATGAGAAGGCAGAACATGATGGTGGCGAAAGATGTGATAGAGGGACCTAGTTTATAGCAGACAGAGGTGTGTGTGTGTGAGAGAGAGAGAGAGAGAGAGAGAGAGAGAGAGAGAGAGAGAGAGAGACAGAGACAGAGACAGAGACAGATGGAGAAAGGAGGGGGAGAGACAGAACAGAGAGATGGAGACAGACAGAGGCAGACAGAAACAGACACTCAGAGAGATAGAACATGACACAACACCAGGTTACCACTTTCTCCAGCTAGGCTTCAGCCCCTAAAATTTTCAAAATATTGCAAAGAAATATTGCTAGCTAGAGACCAAACTTACAATACATGAGATTCATGGGTAGGAGAGAAAGGTAATGCTTTTTATTCAAATGGTGACTCTATGTGAAACAAGATTCGAAATGAACCACAGGAAATGAGAAGGTTTTCACTCCCCCATATTCTCCTCTCCACAGTCCAATGTGTTTCTGTCCAATCATCTTTGATAATAACAGTACATCTTCCACATCCAACATAAGACAATTGTTCTTATTACCCATTTTTTTTTAAAAAAATGCTATTTATATAGTGGTCCCCTATTATTCATAATTCCATTTTTTGTGGATTCATTTATTTGTACTAAATCATGTTTCAATGATATTAATTGGAAAACCCCAGAAAGTTTTAATTTAACTTGATGAGTTTTAAATTTTACACTATTCTGAATAATGTTATTAAATCTTGTGTTGCCTTTCGTGTCTTACCCATGCTGTGAGTGCTGCTCATCACTACTTAGCAGTTGGTTTGCCTGTTGCAATATCACCATTCTGTACACAGGGCTTAGTACATCCTGTGGCTACTACCTCTGGGTTACTACTACATTTCATTTAACTTCTTCCAAGACTTAATTTGTTATTAATCTGTAGTTCCACATTAAGTATTAATGACATAAACCCCTACATTTTCTTTCAGTAGAAGTTAATTTTCATGGACTCCATCGTGAAATGGTTCTTACTAGTCATAGAATATATAAAATCATGCAAGTTTTATAAGACCATCTACTAATTTGTGTGATCTTGTGTAACTCGGTGAATTTTCAAGGAGACTAGTGCTTGAATATTTTCACCAAACTAAATAACAGAGATGCTTACAGCTATTTATCATGTAAAATGGTTAGCAGAAAGTCTCAAAAAAGGTACACCTACACTCTGGATTAACTTTGTAGAACTATTTCTCACTTATTGCTATTTAGAACGGAATGCCTTGATTTATAAGTGATTTAGTATACACATAACTATTGTTTAACTCCTTCCCATTTGGAAAAACTACTGGGATCAATATAATTTAAAAATTGCATGGCTTTTGTACTCAAGTTTGCTACCTTTGTCTCTCCATTACACAGGCAGCATGTATGTTCTCCAGGGCTTTCACACCCCACAGATTTTGTTTGACATGGTTATTGATTCATCTATGTCAAACAAGCTCACCTCTGGATCTTGTGACCAGTTTTCTTTAGAGCAGCCACACAAGTGTTAGCTGAAAAAAGTCTTTCCAAAGCAATTAGATTTTCTCTCTCAGTCATATTCCTCTGTTTTGGAATCCGGAGTTCCTTTGATCTAGCTATTGTATACACAAGGTAGGTTAACACACCACAGAAATAGTTTGCAAGTAATGTGTCCAAGATGATTCATAAGTCTGTAACTTGAAATATGTCCAATGAAAGCATAGCTATGAAAAGATACAGAGTTAATTTTATAAAGCTCACACATTTCTGTTCTAAGTGTTGGCAGGCTTCGTCCCATATTTTCAGGCAACCTCCAGTTGACTTTTAATTATTACTCTTCTTAGGAAAATGTTTTTTCTGATACTCAGAGCTAGTTAAACCTTCCATAGTTAAAGTAAAACCAATTATATCAAAGCACAGCTTACTGTCACAATTTTCCCTCGGGAAATATTTTGACAAATTTAAAACTTGGGCATTAGCTTAAAAAATTTACCATTATGGTAAAAGACACAGAAGGAGAAACAAAACTTTCTAAAACATTTACAATTGCAACCACAGCACCATCATCCAATATCTCAGGGAGAGAAAAAAAAAATATATATATACAGGACAACTTTCCAGTGTCCATTCATATATACCATGGGTTATGAAAGATAATTTGATTTCCCTTTTTCAAGATACCTTTGATTTCACTTCAATAGGAAGGTTGTGAATAGTGAACTAAGTAATTTCTGCTTCGTGTTTACCATTATTCACTACATATGAACTTCCTCTGTCTCCTATTCAGAGACAAGCAACATGATCGGGGTACAACCTATCTTCATAAAGGATTTAGGCATAAGATGATATGTCACACCAAGGCATGCAGTTGCTTTTTTAATCTATCCATTAACCTGCTATTCAAATTCAAACAAGCATGAATTACTATATATAAGAGTCCATTAATTGAGATAAAAGAAACACATGTAGAAACAGGATAAACTGGTACCAAGGGGACACATATGGAACTCATATATTATATTCTATAGTTTAAGTTGTACCTATATAGATGGTTTCTGAAGCACTTGGGTAATGCTTAGAGTAAAATGGGAAACTGTGCTTCTTTATTCAAGAATTTGATATAATTTCTACCCAATGATTTCTTCAAAATTTTTCAGTAAAAAAAAATGTTGACTATAAAATAGTCACTAAGAGGTGGGGAAAAAATAAAATAGTCATTGATTCTTGTCTTAGTCAGTTTCTATTCCTGCACAAACATCATGACCAAGAAGCAAGTTGGGGAGGAAAGGGTTTATTCAGCTTACAGTTCTAAATTGTTGTTTATCACCAAAGGAGGTCAAGACTGAAACTCAAGCAGGTCAGGAAGCAGAAGCTAATGCAGAGGCCATGGAGGGATGTTTCTTACTGGCTTGCTTCCCCTGGTTTACTCAGCCTGTTGTCTTAAAAGAACCCAAGACTACCTGCCCAGAGATGGTACCACCCACAAGGGGCCCTCCCCCATTGATCACTAATTGAGAAAATGTCTTACAGCTAGATCTCATGGAGGCACTTCCCCCAAATGAAGCTCCTTTCTCTATGATAGCTCCAGCCTGTGTCAAGTTGACACACAAAACCAGCCAGTACAATTGACCCCTTGTCAACTTGACACACAAACACATCACTATTAAGTCTCAACCCTTACTTTCTTATTCATCCCCAAGATCTAAATAACTTTAAAAGTCTCACAGTCTTTACATATTAAAAGTTCAATTCCTTTAAAATATCCAATATCTTTTAAAATTCAAAGTATTTTAAAAATTCAAAGTCTCTTAACTGTGAGCTCCACTAAAATACTTTCTTCCTTCAAGAGGGAAAAATATCAGGGCACAGTCACAATCAAAAGCAAAACTCAAACTCCAATGGTTCAATGCCTGGGATCCAACTCATGATCCTTCGGGCTCCTCCAAGGGCTTGGGTCACTCCTCCAGCTCTGCCCTTTGTAGCACACATCTTTTCTTCTAGGCTCCAGCTGCCTGTACTCGACTACTGCTGCTTTCTTGGTGATCATCTCATGGCACTGGCATCTACAAAACACTGCTGTCTTCCGCCATAACTAGGTTTCACCAATAGCCTCTCATAGGCTCTTTTCATGGCGCCAAGCCTCAACTCCTATGCATGACCCCTTCAGTCCTGGGCCATCAATTGCAACTGAGGTTGCACCTTCACCAATGGCCTTCTGAGGCCTCTCACAGTGCCGAGCCCCAGCTGCTCTTCATGACTCCTTCATGCCTTCAAAACCAGTACCAGCTGGGTGACTCTTACCCAGTACCAAGTCTAGCCACAGCACAAAGTATAACCTTGGCACTCTCTGGAACACAGCCTCTGTGCTCTCAGAAAACACTTCCCAGATTTCACCTCAGTGATGCTGGTCTCTTCTTAATCACCACTAATTACTTAGCTCCAGCAAACCAACATCAATAGTCCCAGTAACACAAAGGTTTGCTTTAGTGATTCTGGTATCTTGTTAATCACAGCTGTTTCTTCAACCCCAGCTAACCAAAACCACAAAATCTTCACAATCAAAACATGGCCCTGATAAGAGTCTTTAATCTTCCCTCTGAAATTTCACAAGCCAGGCCTCCATCTTCTACTTTGTTCTCAACATCTTCCAAGTTCCTACACAACATCCCATAGAGCTATTACCACCAAATGGATCATTTAGTCCAAAGTTCCAAAGTCCTTCCACAGTTCTCCCCCAAAACATGGTCAGGTTGTCATAGGAATACCCCACTACACTGGTACCAATTTGTCTTAGTCAGAGTTTCTATTCTTGCAGAAACAGCATGAACAAGAAGCAAGTTGGGGAGGAAAGGGTTTATTCAGCTTACATGTCCACATTGCTGTTTATCACCAAAGGAGGTCAGGACTGAAACTCAAGCAGATCAGGAAGCAGAAGCTGATTCAGAGACTTGCTTCCCCTGGCTTGCTCAGTCTGCTGTCTTAATAGAACCCAAGACTACCAGCCCAGAGACGGTACCACCCACAAGCGGTACTCCCCCCTTGATCACTAATTGAGAAAATGTCTTACAGCTGGATCTCATGGAAGCACTCTCCCAACTGGAGCTTCTTTCTCTGTGATAGCTCCAGCCTGTGTCAAGTTGACACACAAAACAAGCCAGTACAATTCTTAATTTTATTATATAAACCACTTTAAGATATTTCAATAGAAATATGTAGGAAGAATGGATTCTGCAGCACCATTATGCAATTTGGTACCAAAAGTTAATAACAATGCAGTGTACTCTTGAAAATTGTGGAAAAATTTTAAAGTTCTCACCATGAGGAACACAAGTCTGTGAGATGAAGCTTATGCAAATTATCAGGATTTACTTATGCCACATCTATGCAAATTTTAAAATATGCTGTATATAGTAATATAATTTTCATTTGTCAACTAATGAAGAAAATCATAATTGTCAGTCTTCTTCCTAAGAAAATCGTGAACAAAAATGTATATACATTACACTCTGAATTATGAATATGATTTCTGAGAAGTCAAGAGATCCTTAGTGCTGTAAAATCTTCAATGACTTGTACTTACTTCATAAAAACCATATCCTAATACTTCTTCTTTCTCAGGATCTTTATATTATAATCTCATACTTGATCCCTGGGATTTTATCATTCTCAATGAAATTGTTTAATATAATCCTCCCCTCTCCAACCACAAGACAATTTCATTAGGAAGTCGTATCCTTCATATTACTGGTACATAGAAGATGCTTTAAAAACATGTAGTTATTGATGGAAAGAGAGATGCAAGTGACTGACAGCAGTGTTATACAAGTCCTTCCTTACCTGTTGTGCTTGGAATGACAATGCAGTCTTCTCGGATGTCTCTAGTCTTTGCCTTCACTGCAACTGCCCTCTATTAACTCAGGAGCTGCTGCATGGCCCTGTGGTGTTTATAGCACCATTGCTAAGCTCTGTCCTGCAGTCACTTGGATTTCAGCTTCAGTGGGCCAAATCTACACACTTACAGGGAGAAAAGCTGAGACCAAGTTTTAGAGCTTTAGGGAAAAGTCCTGCTTAATTTTTTATTTCTCTTTGGCCTAATAGACCCTCATTTCAGGACTTTACATTGCCTCATCAAATGCTTTTCCCTACAAGTCTGACTGTAGGCCATTTAAAACTACCAGACAAGGACAGGAGTTGCCACGAGGCCTCCTTCAACATAGGCCAGGTGATTCAAATATGTACTTGTATCAGAGACTTTCACTGCTCTTTCATTATAGCAAGGTAGATCAGTTACACAGACTATTAACCACCTTCTCAAATTTCCTGAAAACCAGTAGAAACATAGCTTTTGAGGCTACACATAATAAGTCTCAGTGTCTTCATCTTTTAATCATGACTTCATATTTGCTTCCTTATTTCAAGGAAAGAAACAGTACACATGCTAATATGCAACATCACATGACTATTTTAGCTCTCTTGAACTCAACCATCAGCCAAAAACTACAACAAAGGAATCAAAATCTTTAAGGATGATCTAAGCTCCTGGAGGTGAAGAACTTATGATACATTTACAGACCTAGTCTTCACTTCCCTTTGTAAGTTTTATTGCAGATGAATGGCATAAAAAGCATAGAGAGGCAAAAGACATTTATCAATTTATTTCTAGCCTTTTACTGATTCTTATAAAGTCTATAGACTCTATTCCTACCCACCATGTTATTTTTTCAATGAAATGTTGACATTCGCATATAGATAGCACTGATTCTACAATTTAAAAGGTCACTGCAGAACTCATTCTTAGAGAATTAGATGATAGAATGGGTGGGTGTAAAAATTGTGTGTCAACCACAGAGATGCCTCAGTAGGCTTTGATATTGACTTACAGAGAAGGCCAACTAGTGATAATGGTTGGGGAGAGACACAGGGATTCTGGTCAAGGCCTCTGGCTGAGTACTGTCTGCAACTGTCATACAAGGATAGGTCTGCACTGAATTATGAAGTCTAACAACTTGAAGGCACTTTGAGGCCCTAATCACTAGAGCAGAAGAAATTGCTCTGCAAGGCTGAGACAAATATATTCTATTTGGAAAGGGAAGTACCATGATTTAAACATACTAACCATCTAAAATGCACATTAAAAATATCAGGAAAACAATAAGATTATGAAACATAAGAATAATATAGTATTAGAATCAACATTGAATAGATCTTAGAAAACAAACTTATCTCAGTCCTTCACTCGTGACTTAATGAACAGAGAAACTTTTGAGATATTTAGAGAATTAGATGATAGAATGGGTGAGTGTAAAATTTGTGTGTCAACCACAGAGATGCCTCAGTAGGCTTTGATATTGACTTACAATATCAAAACCCAATGACAACCTAAAAATGGACTTTTTATAATATATAATTTTTGAAATTATAATTAAATAATTTCCTCCTTCCTTTTCTTCCTTCCAACTCCTCCCATTACCTCCTCTACTTGCCTTCTGCATCTTCAAATGTGCTACATATTTAAAATATATACCTATTTATAGTTGATGTGTGAACACACACACATACACATATGTGCACACACATATGTGTATATTCCTGTTCATTTGAATAATATTACTTGTATTACGAATTCAAGGCTGACCATTTGGTACTGGACGACTGATTGGTGTGCTCTTCATGGGGAATGCTATACCTCAACCTCTCAGCATTCCTTAGTTACCTGTAGTTCTTTGTCTAGGTTGGGGACTCCTGAGCTTTCCTCCTTTCATGTTAGCATGTCTGCTGTTGTCTTCATTATTCAAATCTATTTAGGTAGTCATGTTAATGATACTTCATGGGTAGAGTTTCTCTGACATTTCTAGGACATAATTTATCATAGCAAACTTCTTGATCCTCTGGCTCTTAAACATTTTATGGCCGCTCGTCCACAGTTATCCTTAAGTCTTATGTGCAGGGGTTGTATTGTAGATGTTAGGACTAGGCATCACACAGTCTTTTATTCTGTGCATTTGAGTCTGCTGTGGGTTTTATCAATGGTCTCTGTCTGTTGCCAAAAGGAGTTTCCTTAATGAGGAATGAGAACTACACTAATCTGTTGGAATAAGAATAAATATTTAGAAAGTAGTTAGGGATTATCCTGGTTTAGTAAAGTGGCAGTTATAAATTCTCCTCCAAGATCCACAACTACTTTAGCACCAGTTAGTTGGTTAGGTTTCTAGTACTAGGCATCATTTTCCTCTTGTTGAGCAGACCATAAGTCCAATTAGGAAGCTGCTGGTTACCACCAAGGTATAAGGTGCACTATGTATATACTACTGCACCCTCAGGGCTATGATGCTACGATGTTGTGGCTCATAGGCATCATAGCTGGGTAGAATTACTGTTTGCTGCCTTTCCTTATAAGCTTAGATGCTTCCTCTGGTACCATGAAAGCTAAATCCTTAAGGAGAAGGCTTCCTGGTTAGGTCCATTTCCAGTTTTTCTGGATTCTGGTTCTAAAGTGCATGGTATCCTCAGCAGTAAAGATTTACTTTCTACCTCTGGGAGGCAACAGTAATAATGTATGTATTGGGAGACTTTTGGAAAAATCTGACCAAAATGCAAAAGAGAACTTTTCATGTCTGGTATGGGGTTGTCATTAGTTAATATGTGACTCTTATAGAGAGCATTTTCAGTCTATATTGGGAAATTTCATTTAAACTAGGTATGTATGTTTATCCACAGACTTAGTATTGTATATAACTTTAAATAGAGATAATAATATGACTACTTATTACTTTTTTAGACATTCTTACTATTATTTTACTTTTACCTCATATTTTCTTTATTTACTTCCCCTTCTTAAGAATTCTCCCTTCCAGTTGTCTCATTTCCCCTATCTAACCACCAGTATTCCTCTCTCCTACTTCCCCAGCCCCTACCCTGCCAGTAATCCATTTTTACTTTCTTTGGTTTCTATAGTTACTCCAATATATATATATGCTCCCATCTTAAAATTTGGAACTAAGAGCTACCAATGAGAGATAACAAGTTATGTTCGCCTTTCTTGTTCTAGAATACTTCAGTCAATATGATCTTTATAACCCATTTACCTAAAAGTTTATGATTTCATTTTATTTGCGGCTATTCCATGGTACATATGTACCACATTTTAGTTCCCCATTTATGCATTGGAGGACATTTAGGTTGCTTCCATTTTCCTACTCTTTTCTAACATAATGACAATGAACATGGCTGAGCAAGTATCTATTGAGTAGGATGCCAAGTCCTTTGGGTATATGCCAAACTATGCTATAGCTAGGTTACATGGTAGAGTGGGTTTTAGCTTTTTGAGGGTTCTCTACAGTGATTGACAGAACGGTTGCATGAATTTTCCATCTCACCCGCAGAGACTGAGTGATTCCTTTTCCCCACATCCTCTTCCCCCCCTTTTTTTTGTTGTTGTTGTTTTGTTGACTTTCACTATTCCTATTGGTTAAGTTAAGATGAAACCTGAAAGTTGTTTTGATTTGAATTTCCCTGAATGGGATGATGAATAATTTTTAGAAATATATCTTAATGATATTTATTCCCTTTAAGAGTTATCTGTTCCAATCCCAAGTTAATGAAATTGGCTTTTTCTAAACTATGTTCTAGTATCCGATTTTTTATAAAAGCCTATATCATATAAAATTGGATAATTGGACATAGTTAAGGAGCTTAATGCTGCTATCTGTAGTTTATAGTCTTTCCATTTATTGTGTTTGATATTTCTTAGGGATGTCTGAAGAAATTAATAATAATAATAATAATAATAATAGATTCAAAATCTGGTTTCACTGGATGGAACCAACTATTTAAGAGGAAACTGTCTTCCACCTGCTATACATGTTAACTCAGACTACACACCTCTGTATTAAACATCAATGGTCCCTTTAAAGAGCTTTGTTATATGTAGATATTTTGTTGTTGTTGCTGTTGTTGTTGTTGCTATTCTCCCTGAAGAAGTTGGGGTCTTGGATTCTAGAATTTCTGTAATAGGAAAATTCAACATCAATGAATTTTGGTACATTATTTTTCTCCTTCCAAAATATTCACATCTGGTCTTTTGTTTAAACAACTTTAGCAGTCATTTCTGCTTAGAGAAATGTCACCAAATGGTGATGGTATACATTGAGGTTTGTGTAGTTTGATGAAAGCAGACATTGAGGTTTGTGTGGCTTACATCCCTGAAGCCTTGAAGTTTTCACTCTGGCTTCGCCACAGGTGACATTCACCCAACATTTGTGGAGTCCTGGCCAGCCCGTGTGGCCTCTTGAAGTGTCTGTTCAGCAAAATATAAATCAGCCTCTACCCTGCTGTTGCTGTCTTGTGCCATCTTCCTTTCATTTCCTTTCAGTTTGAGTGAGAAATTTATTTTTGACACTTTGCTATGTACAAAAGCAAGTTATGTTGAATTTGTAAAACATTGACATTTTTTCTTAAATAGATTTACTGCACTTCTTCTTCCCATCATAATATACCTAAATCTTTACAAAATTCATGTAAATATCTTTCATGGTGGTGCCAGTGTTGAATGATCCCCAAATGTGATAAAAGCAAATGGCTCCAACTAGAAAGAATTTGACACTCAGTGGAATTACAGCTGGGACCTTTTGCTTTTGTTGAGGACAGAAAAGCCATAGGACTCTCTTGATTTTTCCCAGACCTTATCCATTGGCATGGAATGTTAACAGGAGGAACTAGATGGTTTGTTTTTTGTTTTTGTTGTGGGTTTTTTTTTTCAGCTTAACTATTCTGTAGATGGGCTTCTCCAGATTCTAGGTGCCTGGGCTCTGATTTTTTTAGTGTTTAGTAAATTCAGTTGTTTATATGGCCCCTTAAAATGTAATTTTAAAAAGTTATTTCAAGTTTTAATGGCTGGTCTTGCAGGTATATATACCTGTAATCTCAGCATTAGGGAGACCAAGACGGGACCATCAGAAGTTCAGAATTATCTTGGGCTACAGAATATAAGTCTACATAGAGTATATAGGAGATGCTGTCTCAAAAAATATCCAGTAACATCTTTCTGAATAGCCTGGAAGCTACTCCTTTGGGAGGTAGTGGGAGGGAGGTACCTGTGTGGGAGAAGGGGGAAGGAGGTAGGACCAGGTATGGGAAGAGACAGGAGAGAAGTCCAGAGGGCCAGGAGATCAAATAGAAATAAGTAGCAGTGGAAGTAGGGAACCGGGGAGCCACTAGAAAGTCCCAGACCAGGGATGTGAAAGGCTCCCAGGACCCAATGGGGATGACATTAGCCAAAATACCCAACAGCAAGAAGATAGAAACTGAAGAGACCACCTCCAGTAAATAGGCATGGCCCCCAATGGAGGAATGGAGCCACCTACCCATCTAAAAGTTTTTAACTCAGAATTGTCCCTCTCTAAAAGAAATGGAGGAACAAAAATGGAACAGAGTCTAGACTGACAGAAAGGCCATCCAGACACCATCCTACCGTGCGATCCATCCCATCAAAAGACACCAATTCCCAGCACTACTGTTGATGTCAAGAAATGCTATGGGAATTGTGTCTAGGGTATTCCAAGATTCTGGGTTAATATCCCCTTATCAGTGACTGCATACCATGTGTGTTCTCGCGAAATTCCTAGGCAAATGGTCAGAACTTGAAAATATCATCCTTAGTGAGGTAACCCAATCACGAAAGAACACACATGGTATGCAGTCACTGATAAGGGGATATTAACCCAGAATCTCGGAATACCCTAGACACAATTCGCATATCAATAGATTTCCAAGAAGATGGAAGGAGAGACCCCTGGTCCTGGAAAGACTGGATGTAGGGGAATGCCAAGACAGAGAAGCGAGAGGGGGTTGAATGGGGAAAAGAGGGAGGGAAGGGGGCTTATGGGACTTTCGGGGAGGGAGGAAACGGGAAAGGGGAAATGATTTGGAATGTAAATAAAAAAACTTAGAAAAAAAAAACAATCACCGATCAGGAAAAAAAAAAAAAGAAAAAAAAAGGAATGCTTGCAGACAGGAGCCTGATATGGCTGTTTTCTGAAAGGCTCTGCCAACAACTGACTAAGACAAATGCAGATACTCACAACCAACCACAGGAATGAGCCCAAGGACTCCAATGGAAGAATTAGGGGAAGGGTTGAAGAGGTTGAAGGGGATTGCAACCCCATAGGAAGAACAACAGTACCAACTAACCAGATCCCTCAGAGCTCCCAGAGACTAAATCACCAACTAAAGTATATGTGGGCCGATGATAACTCCCACTATATATGTAGCAGAGGACTACCTCACCTGGAATCAGTGGGAAGGGAGCTGCTTGGTCCTGGGGAGGCTTGATGCCCCAGAGAAGGGGGATGTTAAAGGGGTGAGATAGAATGGGTGGGTGTGTAGGGGAGCACCCTCATAGAGGCAAAGGGAAGGGGGATTGAGTGGAGGCTCATGAAAGGGAGACCAAGAAAGGGGATAACATTTGAAATGTAAACAAAATGAGTAATTAATAAAAAAAGAAAGTAAAAGAAAAGTACTCATCAGCAAAAATACCATTCTCTAGTTTGTTTGGAAGAGTAGGTGCCTACCTACTGACATGAAGATGCTTTTGCTTCTAAGTAAACAAAGTTGATCAAGCATAGTCACTGGTGTCCATTCTTACCATGCCCTTATCCTTATTCCTAAAACCTCTACCCCTTGCCAGTAAACTGAATTTTACAATGCCCTTGCACAAAACCCAATAGCCTTGAATAAATCTTCCTTGCTGGTTTAATTTTATGATATGTAATTTTTGCTTTTATGAGTGTTTGTGGATGCTTAATTTTTAGTATTGTTATGTTTAAGTTTTGTCTGACCAGTCTCCTGACAGATTTTTCAAGTATATAAAGAACACCCTAAATCCTGGCTTAAGTATTGTTATTAAATGATGATGATAACAAATATGTAATGCAATCTAATGGGTTATTAATATAAATATGAAAAAGTTTACAGTAGTATAAGACCACTCAAAATGCTTATTTTCCATGTAACTTAAAAGGAGAGGAGGAGGGAGGAAGAAGAAGAAGAAGAAGAAGAAGAAGAAGAAGAAGAAGAAGAAGAAGAAGAAGAAGAAGAAGAAGAAGAAGAAGAAGAAGAAGAAGAAGAAGAAGAAACCAGTTAAATAACAACACATGTAAAAGTCAGGACAGAACCTGCCAGGGACTAAACCACCAACTAAAGAGTGCACATGGAGGAACCCATGGCTCTAGCTGGATATGTAGCAGAGGATGGCCTTACTGGGTATCACTGGGAGGGGAGCCCCTTGGTCCTGTGGAGGCTCGACAACCCAAGTAATGCTAGGGCACTGAGGCAGGAGTGGGTGGATGGGTGGGGGAGCAGCCTCATAGAGGCGGGGGAGGGGAAGGGAGGAGGAGATAAGGGGTTTGTGGAAGGGAAACTAGGAAGGGAGATAACATTTGAAATGTAAATAAATAAAATAACCAATAAAAAATGAAAAAAGAACAGAAAAGTCATAAAACAAACATGAAACCCAGAAGAGTCAACACTAGTGGTATAATCAGCCCCTATGTTGTGTTTCGTTCTGAAGTTCCTAATAGGGAAATAAAAACCAGTTCCTCGAGGACCTCTCTCGACTCCCTTCTGCAAAGTATATTCATGTACTTTTATATAGAGACTACTTTGTGATTTAACAACAAAAACATGCTCTCAAGGTTTTGTCATTTTGGTGGAGATGAAACTGGGGGTTGAACCAAAGCTAAGCATTTAATTTATCATTTACCAGTACCACAGTCTTCAGCATTAGTAATAAATATACATCAGCAGCAAATATTACAATGCATTTTCTATAGTTATTTCTAATAGCAGCCACTGGTAAAAGCTAGGGACTGACTTAGGAACGTGTTCCCAGTGATTCTAGGACTATAATGAAGCTGAGTGTCCCACTCTGCTTTAGCAACTGGAGATGAGCATTAAACTCTAAGAGCTTCAATGTATTAAATATTCATCTTCCTCATTTTCTGCTTTGGAAACAAGTAACCCATGACTGGAACTGCTCATTTATTATAAATTTAGGAAAGCTGAGAAAGGCACAGAGCTGGATCAAAGTGCACCCCACCTTGGTCGAAAAATGGAATGCAGGTGACAGTGCTGCAACTGGGCTGCTGTTTCAAGGAAGCTCATTTCTGTAGGAGACAAGGTCACTAGGTCCTGTCACTGGCCGCTCCCAGGGACCCGAGGCACAACAGCTCACAGTTTACCCAAGAAACTGCTGCACAGAGAGCACAGAGATTGCTTTTTCTTCTTTCTTTCTTTCTTTCTTCCTTTCTTTCTTTCTTTCTTTCTTTCTTTCTTTCTTTCTTTCTTTCTTTCTTTCTTCCTTTCTTTCTTTCTTTCTTCCTTTCTTCCCTCCTTCCTTTCTTCCCTCTTTCCTTCCTTCCTTCCTTCCTTCTGCCCTTCCATTCTTTCTTTTCCTTTTTCTTTTTTCTTTTTCTTTTTCCCAGCAAACATTTCTTGCAGCTAGTGTTAGTAGTAATATCCAGGAAGTCTGTTAGAGTGGGTTGATCTGGGGAGCCAGGATTCTGGAAGACATGACTCCTAGATGTTAAGGACAGAAGATTGATAAAATTCTCTGTTGACTGCCCCACTGTTATTTTAATCATAATAGTTCGCCTGAAACTTTCTCTGTTCACAGCTTTAATAAAAATGATAATGGTGATCATAGAACATTATTGATGCTTGTCATGGTTTGAATGCTGAGTATCTCTCACAGACTCATATGTCTGAACACTGGTTTCCTCAGCTACTGGTGCTGTTTTAGAAGACGCCCTGGAACCTCACTGGTGAGGTAGTTCTTCAAAAGTTATGACCTAGTTTAATCTGTTCATGGCTGCTTCTGCTGCTGCTGCTGCTGCCTGAAAAAACATAAAAATCCAGCCCCATGGAGCCATCTGCCATGCTGTCCCCACTATCACACCTCCAGGAAACTCTCTGCCTCACCTCCTTAACATGCTCCTTGCTTCTGTTGGAGCCACCTGCTATGTTTTCCCTACTATGACACTTCTATGACATCTTCCCCTGTCTTCCGCACTATGACAGATTAGAATTTATGGAGTCACACCACCGTGCCTTCTCCATAACAAAAGACTGAAATCTCTCTAAGCCATGAAGAAAACAAATCCTCCTTTATGTTGCTTCTGTCAGGTAACCTTTCAGAGTGATGTGAATGTAACTAATACAGAGCTTATAGGACCACACACTGTTCTTTAAAATTTACCTATCTGCAAACTAAGAAAAAGTTGTCTAACTCTCACTGCAGCAATGAAGAAAGTGCCATCATTTACCTAACTGGAATTTATCTAGGTGTTTAAATGATAGATAAATGAAAGGAGCACTCAGCTCTCTAACAAGGGAGCTTGACTTCTGCATCGTTTAGAAGGTAACAGTTCATAAACTCAACTAGATAGCTAATGAAAATATACAGAATACCTGATTGAATAACTTTTTTAACTGTTCTAAATATGTCACTTATTTGGCAGAGCAACCAATATTAAACAAAATCAGGGTCTTTAAAGTTAAGTTCCTGAGGGATTCTAGTAAATTCTGGTCATTTTCTCTTTTATTGGCAGCTGTATAAGACTCACTATAGAAAAAAAAATAAGGCAAAACTATAATTAACCATGGTTAACAATCCAATAAAATTCTTAAATGAATTCAGCCAGCCTCAGTTGTTTGAATTACACTTCAAATAATTGCAACCATTGGGTTTAGCTGAATAGTATAGTTTGACCAATGATAGGTTAGAAAATGTCATGTGGACTAAAGTCTTACTGGTTCTTGCACAGCCAAACTGGTTCTCTTGTACTTTATTGCCACCATGAGAAAAAGCCTGGAGTCTCACTGCCACCATGAAATTAGAAGTCTGAAGCTTTGGTGCTGGGAAGGTAGTTCAGTCACATACAGATGAGTGTCTGCTATGGAAGCATGAGTAGCTAAATCCAAATCCCCAGCACCCATGCAAAAGAACCAGACACAGCAGTGCACCACTACAACCCTAAGTCTACAGAGCTACAGACAGATGGATCCCAGAGCTCATGGGCCAGGAACTCTAACCATCTGCTGAGCTGTAGATTCAGTGAGAGATCCTGTCTCGAAAGAAAAGAAGGTAGAGAGTTACTGAGGAAAGACAATAACCTTGACTTCTACCTTTAGCCTCCACATACATGTGCATTCATATATATCCACATCCCACCAGCACATGCACACAAGTAAAAAGAAATACAAAATCAAGAACCAATCCATATATAAACATCTTGGTCACTCAACTATTATTACATCTAAAGATGACAAACAAAAGAAAATCAGTGAGTTTTGCTTAAAGCCAATGAGCAAGGGCAAGATTTATATTTTATTTAAGAATACAGCTGTCAACTCAGATGTCCCTCAGTAGAGGAATGAATACAGAAAATGTGGTACATTTACACAATGGAATACTACTCAGCTATTAAAAACAATGACTTCATGAAATTCTTAGTCAAATGGATGGTACTTGAAAATATCATCTTGAGTGAGGTAACTCAGTCACAAAAGAATACACATGTTATGCATTCACTGTTAAGTGGATATTAGCCCCAGCATGGAATATCCAAGATACAATTCACAGACCACATGAAGCTCAAGAAGAAGGACGACCAAAATGTGTATACTTCAATCCTTCTTAGAAGGGGGAACAAAATATTCACAGGAGGAAATATGGAAACAGTGTGGAGCAAAGACTGAAGGAAGGGCATCGAGAGACTGCTCCACCTGGGGATCCATCCCATAGGCAGTTGCCAAACCCAGCCACTATTGTGGATGCTGGGAAGGAAGTGTTTGCTGATGGAAGCCTGATATGGCTGTCTCCTGAGAGGCTCTGCCAGAACCTGACAAATACAGATGTGGATGTACACAGCCAACCATTGGACTGAACACCAGGTCCAGGATGGAGGAGTTGGAGAAGGGACTGAAGGAGCTGAGGGGGTGGGGAGTTGAAGTCCCAGGGGGGGAGCAACACTGTCAACTCCAGGTCAGACCCCTGGAGTTCCTGGGAACTGGACAGCCAACCCACGAGTACACATGGAGGAATCCATGGCTCCAGCCGCTTATGTGGCAGAGGCTGGCCTTGTTGGACATCAATGGGAGGAGAGGCCCTTGGGCCTGAGGGTGTTCGATGCCCCAGTGTAGGGGAATGCCATGGCTGGAATACAGTGGATGGGTGGGTGGGGGAGCACCCTCATAGAGGCAGGGGGAGGGCAGATAAGATAGGGGGTTTTCAAAGGGGAGAGCTGGAAAGGGGAAAACATTTGAAATGTAAATAAAGAAAATACACAATCAAAAAATTATAATAAAAAATAAAATAACAAAATTAAATTAAGATTATGCCAGGAAAAAAAAAGAAAGAAAGAAAAACAGAAAAAAAAAGAGTTCAGCTGTAACTGATGGATTTATATAACATGAGTTAAATAAAAGAGAATAAGAATACCAGGACAGAGAAGCGAGAGGGGGTTGAATGGGGAACAGGGGGAAGGAAGAGGGCTTATGGGACTTTCGGGGAGGGAGGAACCAGGAAAGGGGAAATCATTGGGAATGTAAATAAAAAAATATAGAAAATAAAAAAAAGGAAATATACTATAGTTAAGTTGAAGTCAAAGGATATTTTCAGCTTTAGATCTACTAGTTACTCTTCTGTTTCTTTGTGACTGTAAGCAAATTATGGAAAGACTAGTTTATTTGGGTTAGGGTACCAGGGGAATAAGAGTCCATTATGATGCAATCACAGCAGCAAACAGTAAGCATGGCCGCATGTGGGCAGATCCAGGAAACCAAATGCTGACATCTGAAAATGCAAAGCCAAAGCAGAGAAAGCAAATGGAAGAAGAGCAAGCTTTAAGCTCTAAAAGCCTTCCTGGCAACACAATTCCTCTAGCTCTTAAACTTCCCAAACAGCACCACCAACTGGGGACCAAGTATTCAATACTAGAGTCTGTGGGAGACATTTTGCATCCAAACCACTACAAACCTGAGCTAGCCAGAATGAAAACACTTTTTCTTAAACATTTGTAACTACAAGTCAACCTCATCCAGCTTCCCAGTGTGCTTGGTGTTTGTCCCACTGTCCCTTTTGCATTTCTAGTGCATTTGCCTCCAAGACCATCAAATGAATCCTGTTGATCCTGACTAATAAAGAGATCCCATCCCAAAGAGACAAAATAGAAAATAGATGAAAATCGAAATCGTAGAAGACAGTGAAAATGCCTGATGCTAAAACAGTGTGACATTTCACACAGGCGTAATAGACTAGACATGGCCAAGAAAAGAAAGAAAGAAAGAAAGAAAGAAAGAAAGAAAGAAAGAAAGAAAGAAAGAAAGAAAGAAAGAAAGAAAGAAAGAAAGAAAGAAAGAAAGAAAGAAAGAAAGATATGAAGAATTAACAGAATTGATTCTCTCAATTTTCAGGCTACGGAAGTCCGATGTGTCCCTAGAAGAATAAAAAACAACAGACAGTTCTTTAGGCCCCTACCTAGGCACACTGTAGGGGAGCTGAAAACTAACAATGCAATTTTAGAGTCAGAAAGGACAGCACCCTCATGAAGGAGCCACAAGGAGCATGGGAGGAAATTAGCCAGCAGAAATAGTGGAAGTCAATGAACTAGAATAAGAGAGAAAAAATTTAAGAGGAATCCAAATAATATAGAAACTAACAATAGCAGAGTATTCAGAGACAGCATAAACAAAGCATGCTAAAGTATGAAATACACTGTAGTAAGGGTCAGAGTAAAATACTACATTCTTTCTGGTCAATAGTACTGGTCTCCAGGTGCTTCGTTTAACACAGTAATGTGTACATGGAATGTTAGGCTCCCAGATATGAGTGAATATTGGAGGTATTAACGCTTTTTTGTTTTCTTACTCTTTACCCTTTAGACTAACTTTCTTTAAGGTGAGTCACATTAAACCATGAGCTTTCGGGGCGCTGGATCTTTGCTTCAGACTGTCAAACAAGTTTTCAAACACTCCGGCCAACTAACCATCAGTCTATGCCTAACTAAAATGTGTATACAAAGCTACCATTATCTTTCTGTTTTGCTCCCTGCATTTTTCACCTCTTGACATGCTCCAATTAATGAATATTCTCTACCATTGTTTTCCTAATGATTTCCTGCAGTTTAGACATCTGAGGGATTTCTCTATGGGCTTCTTCTTTGAGGGGAATTATATTTGTGTATTTTTTTTTCATAGTGTCTTTTGTCAATTTTTGGTTTGTTTTTTGTTTTGCTTTTTTAAGCACTCTTTTTTATTAGATATAGTCTTTATTTAAAGTTCAATTGATTTCCCCTTTCCTGGATCCCCCCTTCCCAAAAGTCCCATAAGCCCACTTCCCTCCCTCTGATCCCAAATCAAACCATTCCCGCTTCCTTTTCCTGGTATTCCCCTACACTACTGCATTGAGCCTTTCCAGGACCAGGGGCCTCTCCTTCCTTCTTCTTGGGCATCATTTGATATATGAATTGTTTCTTGGGTATTCCAAGCTTCTGGGCTAATATCCGCTTATCAGTAAGTGCATACCATGTGTGTTCTTTTGTGATTGGGTCACCTCACACAGGATGACATTTTCCATTTCCTCCCACTTGCCTAAGAATTTCATGAATTCATTGTTTTTAATAGGTGAATAGTATTCCATTGTGTAAATGTACCACGTTTTCTGTATCCATTCTTCTGTTGAGGGACATCTGGGTTCTTTCCAGGTTCTGGCTATTATAAATAGGGTTGCTATGAACATAGTGGAGCATGTGTCCTTATTACATGCTGGAGAATCATCTGGGTATATGCCCAGGAGAGGTACAGCAGGGTCCTCCGGTAGTATTATGCCCAGTTTTCTGAGGAACAGCCAGACTGATTTCCAGAGTGGTTGTATAAGCTTGCAATTCCACCAGCAGTGGAGGAGTGTTCCTCTTTCTCCACATCCTCGCCAGCCCCTGCTAATTCCTGAGTTTTTGATCTTAGCCATTCTGATTGGTGTGAGATGAAATCTCAGGGTTGTTTTGATTTGCATTTCCCTGATGACTAAGGACGTTAAACATTTCTTTAGGTGCTTCTCAGCCATTCGATATTCTTCAGGTGAAAATTCTTTGTTTAGCTCTGTACCCCATTTTTTAATAGGGTTATTTGGCTCTCTGGAGTCTAACTTCTTGAGTTCTTTGTATATATTGGATATTAGCCCTCTGTCGGATGTAGGGTTGGTAAAGATCTTTTCCCAATTTGTTGGTTGCCGTTTTGTCCTTTTGACAGTGTCTTTGCCTTACAGACATTTTGTAATTTTATGAGGTCCCATTTTTCAATTCTTGATCTTAGAGGATAAGCTATTGGTGTTCTGTTCAGGAAATTTTCCCCTGTGCCCATGTGCTCAAGGCTCTTCCCCAGTTTCTTTTCTATTAGTTTCAGTGTGTCTGGTTTTATGTGGAGGTCCTTGATCCACTTGGAGTTGAGCTTAGTACAAGGAGAAAAGAATGGATTGATTTGCATTCTTCTGCATACTGACCTTCAGGCTATCATTTTTTCACTGGATGGTTACAGCTCCTTTATCAAAGATAAAGTAACCATAGGTGTGTGGGTTCATTTCTGGGTCTTCAATTCTATTCCATTGATCAGCCTGCCTGTCACTGTACAAATACCATGCAGTTTTTAACTCTATTACTCTGTAATACAACTTGAGGTCAGGGATACTGATTCCCCCAGAAGTTCTTCTACTGTTGAGGATAGTTTTAGCTATCCTGGGTTTTTTGTTATTCCAAACGAATTTAACAATTTTTATTTCTAACTCTATGAAGAAGTGAGTTGGGATCTTGATGGGGGTTGCATTGAATCTGTAGATTGCTTTTGACAAGATGGCCAATTTTACTATATTAATCCTGCCAATCCATGAGCATGAAAGATTTTTCCATCTTCTGAGGTCTTGACGTGAAGTTCCTGTCATACAGAACTTTCACTTGTTTGGTTAGAGTCACACCAACATACTTTATATTGTTTGTGGCTATTGTGAAGGGTGTAATTTCCCTAATTTCTTTCTCAGCCTGTCTATCCTTTGAGGACAGGAAGGCTACTGATTTGCTTGAGTTAATTTTATATCTGGCCACTTGGCTGAAGTTGTTTATCAGCTATAGGAGATCTCTGGTGGAGTTTTTTGGGTCACTTAAGTATACTATCACATCATCAGCAAATAGTGATAATATGACTTCTTTCTTTTCAATTTGTATCCCTTTGATCTCCTTTTGTTGTCTAATTGCTCTAGCTAGAACTTCAAGTACTGTATTAAATAAATATGGAGAGAGAGGGCAGCCTTGTCTAGTCCCTGATTTTAGTGGGATTGCTTCAAGTTTCTCTCCATTTAGTTTGATGTTGGTTCACTGTATATTGCTTTTGCTATATTTAGATATGGGCCTTGAATTCCTGTTCTTTCCAAGACCTTTAGCATGAGAGAATGCTGAATTTTGTCAGATGCTTTTCAGCATCTAATGAAATGAACATGTGGCATTTTTCTTTTAGTTTGTTTATGTAGTGGATTACATTGATGGATTTCCTTATATTGAACCATCCCTGCATCGCTGGGATGAAGCCTACTTGATCATGGTGAATGATCGCTTTGATGTGTTCTTGGATTCGGTTGGCAAGAATTTTATTGAGTATTTTTGCATCAATATTCATAAGGGAAATTGGTCTAAAGTTCTCATTCTTTGTTGGATCTTTGTGTGATGTTGGTATCAGCAAAACTGTGGCTTCATAGAACAAGTTGGGTAGTGTTCCTTTTGATTCTATTTTGTGGAATAGTTTGAAGAGTATTGGTGTTAGGTCTTCTTTGAAAGTCTGATAGAATTCTGCACTTAAACCATCTGGTCCTGTGCTTTTTTTGGTTGAAGACTGTCAATGACCACTTCTATTCCTTTAGGGGTTATGGGACTGTTTAGGTGGTCTATCTCATTCTGATTAAACTTTGGTAGTTGGTATCTGTCTAGGAAATTGTCCTTTTAATCAAAATTTTCCAGTTGTGTTGAGTATAGACTTTTGTAGTAGGATCTGATGATTTTTTGAATTTCCTCAGTTTCTGTTGTTATATCTCCCTTTTTATTTCTGATTTTGTTAATTTGGATACTGTCTCTGTGCCCTTTGGTTAGTCTGGCTAAAGGTTTATCTATCTTGTTGATTTTCTCAAAGAACCAGCTCCTGGTTTTGTTGATTATTTGTATAGTTCTTTTTGCTTCTACTTGGTTGATTTCAGCCCTGAATTTAATGATTTCCTGCCTTCTACTCCTCTTGGGTGTATTAACTTCTTTCTGTTCTAAATCTTTCAGGTCTGCTGTTAAGCTGCTAGTGTATGCTTTCTCCAGCTTCTTTTTGGAGTCACTCAGAGCTCTGAGTTTCTCTCTTAGCACTGCTTTCATTGTGTCCCATAAATTTGGTTATGTAGTGCCTTCATTTTCATTAAATTCTAAAAAGTCTTTGATTTCTTTCCTTATTTCTTCCTTGACCAAGGTACATTGAGTAGAGCATTGATCAGCTTCCATGTGTGTGTGGGCTTTCTGTTGTTTTTGTTGCTGTTGAAGACCACCCTTACTCCATAGTGATCTGATAGGAGGCATGGTATTAGTTCAATCGTCTTATATCTGTTGAGGTCTGTTTTGTGACCAAATTATATGATCAATTTTGGAGAAGGTACCATGGGGTGCTGAGAAGAAGGTATATTCTTTTTATTTAGGATGAAATGTTCTATAGATAACTATTAAATTCATTTGGTCCAAAATTTCCACTAGTTTCACTGTGTCTCCATTTGTGTTTCCCTGATCTGTCCATTGAGGAGAGTGGGGTGTTTACGTCACCCACAATTATTGTGTGGGGTGCTATGTGTGCTTGAAGCTTTAGTAAAATTTCTTTTACAAATGAGGGTGCCCTTGTATTTGGAGTATAGATGTTCAGAATTGAGAATTCTTCCTCGTAGATTTTTCCTTTAATGAGTATAACGTGTCCTTCTGTGTCTCTTTGGATGACTTTTGGTTGAAAGTCCATTTTATTGGATATTAGAATGTTTACTCCAGCTTATTTCCTGGGACCATTTGCTTGGAAAACTGTTTTCCAGCCTTTTACTCTGAGGTAGTGTTTGTATTTGACACTGAGATGCATTTCCTGTATGCAGCAAAATGTTGGGTCCTGTTTAATTATCCAGTCTGTTAGTCTATATCTTTTTATTGGGGAATTGAGTTCATTGATGTTAAGAGATATTAAGAAAAAGTGATTGTTCCTTCCCACTATTTTTGATGTAATTTTTATGTTTGTGTGGTTATCTTTTTTTGGGGTTGTTGAAAGAAAACTACTTTCTTGCTTTTTCTAGTGTATAGTTTCCCTCCCTTTTTTTGGGTATTCTCCATTCATTATCCTTTGAAGAATTGGATTTGTGGAAAGATACTATGTAAATTTGTTTTTGTCATGAAATACCTTGGTTTCTCTGTCTATGATAATTGAGAGATTTGCTGGATCTAGCAGTCTGGGTTGGCATCTGTGTTCCCTTAGGGTCTGTAAGACATCTGCCCTGGCTCTTCTGGCTTTCTTAGTCTCTGGTGAGAAGTCTGGTGTAATTCTGATAGGTCTGCCTTTATATGCTACTTGACCTTTTTTCCCTTACTGCTTTTAATATTCTTTCTTTGTTTAGTACATTTGGTGTTTTAATTATTATGTGATGGGAGGAATTTCTTTTCTGGTTAAACATATTTGAAGTTCTGTAGGCTTCTTGTATGTTCATGGACATCTCATTTTTAAGTTAGGGAAGTTTTCTTCTATAATTTTGTTGAAGACATTTACTGGCCCTTTAAGTTGGAAATCTTCACTCTCTTCTATACTTATAATCTTTAAGTTTGGTCTTCTCACTTTGTCCTGGATTTCCTGGATGTTTTGGATCAGAAACTTTTTGCATTTTTCATTTTCTTTGACTGTTGTATCAATGCTTTCTATGGTACCTTCTGCATCTGAGATTCTTTCTTCTATCTCTTGTATTCTGTTGTTGATGCTTGTATCCATGACTCCTGATTTCTTTCCTAGATTTTCTATGTCCCGAGTTGTCTTCCTTTATGATTTCTTTATTGTTTCTACCTCCATCTTTAGATCCTGGATGGCTTTGTTCAATTCCTTCACCTGTTTTGTCATGTTTTCCCTCAGTTCTTCAAGGGCTTCTCCCTGTTTATTTGTATTCTCCTGTATTTCTTTAAGAGAGTTATTTATGTCATTCTTGAAGCCCTCCATTAGCATCTTCAGCTGTGATTTTAAATCCAAATCTTGCTTTTCTGGTGTGTTGGGGGTATTTAGGACTTGCTGATGTGGGAGTATTGGGTTTATATGGAGCCATATTGCCTTGATTTAGTAACGTTCCTACATTTGTCTTTTGCAATCTGGTTATCTCTGGTGTTAGTTGGTCCTGCTGTCACTGACTGGTGCTTGTCCCTCCTGTGTGCCTGCAGGCCTATCTCAGCATCCGTGGGTGACCAACTTTCCCCTGGCACAGATTGCTGTGGGGCTGCGAAGCTCCTGGGTATAGGTCGGGTCCTGGCAGATGGCGTCCCAAGTGATCTTACACTCAGGTGTTCTCTGTGTTTCTGGCTGCTACAGCCTACTCAGTTGCAGGAGAGAAGATGTTGGCCTCACCTCTACTAGGGGGATTCAATGCAGAGCAGATATCCCCTAGCAGACTAGGTGCACAGAAGGCTGCAGCATTGCTGCCCAGCTCCTGGGTGCAGGTGGAGCCCTGGCAGGGCTTGTCCCAAGCGATCTTCTACTCGGGTGATCCCTGAGTCCCTGTCTGCACCTGTCTATACAGTCACAGGAGCAAAGATGGAGGTGCCTCCCCTCTAAATGTGGGACTCCCTCTAACCGCAGGACTCACTGCAGGGCATATGTCCTCTAGCAGGGTAGGTGCACAGACGACTATGGTGCTGCCGAGCTCCTAGGTGCAGGCGGAGCCTGACAGGGGGCATCCTAAAGGATCCTCTACTTGGGTGATTCCCTCCTTACCTGTCTGCACCTGTCTACTCAGTCACAGTGGCAAAGATGGTGGCACCTCACCTCTAAAAGGGGGACTCCCTGCAGGGCAGACGTCCCCTGGCAGAACAGGTGCACAGATGGGTGTGTTGGTGCTGCCCAGCTCCTGGATGCCAGTGGAACCTCGGCGGGGAGTGTCCCAAAAAATCCTCCACTCGGGCGATCCCTGCACACCCGTCTGCACCCATTCACTCAGGAACAGTAGCAAAGATCTATATTTGAGTATTTATTTAGTTATTTATTCATGCTTTTGCATTTATAACTGATCTATAATGTTTCTGAAACTACCAAAGGAAAATACTAACAACTTGCAAGCTGCCTGCTCATCATTTCTTATATTCTAGTGATCCTCCAATGAATTTCAAAATGCATTAATGTGAGGCTGACATATTTTTATTTAATTGACTCGTTCAGCCAATATTCATTTGCCATCTGGCAGATGCTATCCTGGTTGCTGGGGTGAATTTGATACTGCCAGCCCTCTATGAGGAGACTCATATGTGAATGAAAACAGATCAGGAAAATGGTCAGGAAGTTTCACAGTGGTAGAGAACATGTGCCTTAGACCAGCAGATTCAGGAACTGGACATTATATGATAAAGACTTGTTTGCTAGAAGCAAGATGTATATGTGTAATCTAGAATGTGTCAGAAAGAGCAACAACTGCAAACAAGCAAGATAACAAAATAAAAATTATCAGACTTCAATCTAATTTGAACAAATGAAACAAACTTGTAGAACTTAAAGAATGAGACACTTTCATTTTGATCTTCCTAGGTCATTTTAGACAAGTTTTCATGTCTGTATGAGCATCTTAATATCATAAAATTGGTCTCTGAAGCACTCTCAAGATTTTAATCAAGAATGTTTGGGTGCCAGTGAAATGCTTCAGTAGGTAAAAGTGCTTCCTGAAAAAGCTTTTTGATCTGGATTCCAGCCACAGAAACCATGTAAAGGTGGAAGGAGAAAATCAAGTCCAAAGTCTCATTTGCTGAGCTCCACACATGCACTGAAGCATGTGTGAGGGTATGTAAGTGTGCAAGCACTCTCTCTCTCTCTCTCTCTCTCTCTCCCCCCTTTTCCTCTTTTCCCTATCTCATTCTCTTTCCTTTAAAAAAAAAAGGGGGGACTGTTTAATTTACTTATGAACTTATTTACTTATCACAATCTAGAAAAAATTTAAAAATGTTAACACTAGGTACACAGGTTAAATACAATAGATACCTATATTCATTAAAATGAATCTTTGTTTTAACAATCAGAACAATTAGCCACCATGAAAATTAAAGTCACCAATAAATATATTTAAGATATAAATGTGGTGGGGAAGATGGTACTTACTGTTTTAATTTGCATTTCTTTAGCCAGCAATAAAGTTGGATTCATTTACCTAAGATCACTGGTCTTTGGGCATTTTATTTATTTGTTTATTTATTTAGATATAATTCAGAGAAACTTCCTTAAGCATTTTGTCCCCTTTTCAATACAGTGTATAATTTTAAAGAATTTTTAAAAATGACTCATCAGTTCATGAAACTTAGCTTTCCCTTTCATCTACTTTACTAAATTTCTGCTCATTTTTATATTTTTAATTTCACAATGTTTTTAGAAAGGTTTCCTTTTACTCTAAACTCTATCTGCTGTCTTCATAATGTCTTCCTTGAATGTGTAACTCTTCTCAAGAGTGACCTTACAGAATATATGAAACTAGATTTTCTTCAATTTCTTTGATTTTGTTCTTATATTTAAGCACTCATTTTTGGCATAGAATATAAGGAAAAGACAGATCTTCATCTTTACTCAATGAATGTATTAACTGCCAGAATACCATTACTGAATATTCTTTTCCTTTTCAAGTAATTGAAAATATAAGTTTTGTCAAGTTATTACTAAATACATTAGAGCTTCCCAAGAACCTTTATTCATTTTCACTGATTTAACTTTATATTTGTACTATACAATTTTAGACAATAAATTTACTAATATGCTTACATATGTTCATATCTGAAGTTCACATAATATGTGTCCTCATATCTGAGAATTTTTGCAGCTGTTTTAAAGGTTTATCAGCTCACTGATGCCAAATATGTATGGGTGTCTTGCAAGGAAGATAACTGAAAATACAAACAAAAAATTCTACTTTTTCTGAGACTTTAATATTTCAAAGGCAGGCACCATGGAAATTCTGGAAATTGTGCTATGTCCTTGAATTTTGTGACAGGTACAGAAGCTTATCCACACAAACTCACAGGTAGAAGCTACAATGAGTGAACTCATACAGACACCAAACACATCAGAACAAGAATTTCCGTGAAACCTTACTCACAATGTTCAAGATTTCCACTACTTAATTCAGTTGATGATGCAAAAATGGGTGAAACTGGAATCCACTACCAGAATGCAAATAAAAAGGAAAGATTTGACTGATAGATATTTAACAGCAAAGCCCCTTTCCAAATACGTAAAATTAACTTCATTCATTATTTAAGTTCAGAGACATCAGCAGCAAAACAAAATAATTAATGTTCCTTGATCATTTTGAATCAAATTGATTTGTAAAGCATTTTTAGAAGGTCCAATTTAACTGGTAAAAATGGTGCTAAGTGCGAAGGTGCTTTAATTAGGACATTCATTTACTTAATTCAATAATAATTTCCATAATCGTAAGCAATTAATAAATGCAGACACCACTATGATAGCCCATTGTGCTTAAATCTCTAAAGAACATCTCTGAATTAGCCAATCTTTCAATGTAAAATGAGGATACTATTTTTAATAATAAACAGATGATCTCTTTGCCATTTCTGGCTTTATCTTAATATCAGTTGTTTTTTTTCAAAGTTTTTTTATTTACATTCCAAATCATTTCCCCTTTCCTGTTTCCTCCCTCCTCAAAAGTCCCATAAGTCCCCTTCCCTCCCTCTGTTCCCCATTCAACCCCCTCTCGCTTCTCTGTCTTGGCATTCCCCTATATCCAGTCTTTCCAGGACCAGGGGTCTCTCCTTCCATCTTCTTGGAAATCTATTGATATGCGAATTGTGTCTAGGATATTCCGAGATTCAGGGTTAATATCTCCTTATCAGTGACTGCATACCATGTGTGTTCTTTTGTGATTGGGTTACCTCACTAAGGATGATATTTTCCAATTCTGACCATTTGCCTAGGAATTTCGTGAATTCATTGTTTTTAAATGCAGAGTAGTATTCCATTGTGTAAATATACCACATCTTCTGAATCCATTCCTCCGTTGAGGGACATCTGGGTTCTTTCCAGCTTCTAGCTATTATAAATAAGGCTGCTATGAACATAGCGGAGCATGTGTCCTTATTGCATGCAGGGGAAGCCTCTGGGTATATGCCCAGGAGTAGTATAGCAGGATCTTCCGGGAGTGTCTTGCCCAGTTTTCTGAGGAACTGCCAGACAGCTTTCCAGAGTGGTTGTACAAGCTTGCAATCCCAACAACAGTGGAGGAGTGTTCCTCTTTCTCCACATCCTCGCCAACAACTGCTGTCTCTTGTGTTTTTGATCTTAGCCATTCTGACTGGTGTGAGATGGAATCTCAGGGTTGTTTTGATTTGCATTTCCCTAATGACTAAGGATGATGGACATCTCCTTAACCTACATTTTAGATATGTTTTTATTTTTCTAAGTAACTAATAAAATATGTGTGCGTGTCTCAAAATACAGTTGATCCCCTTTTCTCTTCTTGAGCATATTGGGAATAGTGGGTTTCAAGATAACTTGACCAGTTTTTTTCCCGAGTGGTTAGCAGAGAAAGGCAACAGAGAGCATTGAATGAAGTCAGAGTAGCCAGTTCCCAAGACTTCAAAGCCCATTGCCTAAACATAGCCACGATGTTCTGCCCTGCAGGGGAAACACAGAGTAAAGGAGTTCTCCTTTTTCTCTTTTTTATTGGGTACTTTTAGAGACTCACCTCATTTTCCAGAGGGTAAATTTCTCTTTTATTAAACTTCTCTCTAGTGGTAACGAGTAATGAAGGACGTTTCTCACTCTCTGACACACTTTCTGGGCTACTGCATGTTCACAACATCCTTTGAGCTTTATTAAAACATATTGTGCTCATACCACAGCAGATTCCCTAATTTTAATACAATTCCTACTCCAAATTCATTTTGACCCAGAATTTATTTCCTGAAATGGACAATGCATACATTTAAAATATCCAGCAATTTCAGTTCCTATTCCATGTGCTCCAATTATTTGAAATGTGTATTTAAATGATAAATTTCCTAGGAGATTCACAGCCACTTTAGATATGGCAAAAATTAGATTAGAGCATATATTTCTGTCCTAAAGAACTGAATTATATTTCTATAGGAAAAATACTCATTTGAGATGCACTTATTTCTTAAAATATAAATATGATTATTTAACATAAGAAGGTTTAACAACTAAGCAAGATTTTCCCTAAACTAACATGTGTTTTCAAGTTTTTGAAAATGAATGAGAATATAGCCACCAACACTCCAAAAAAAGATGAAGGAATAACCTGGGGAGTCAATTAGTTTGGAACTTCCAACTAAGTTTTTCTACCATTAGATCTATAACTCGTTCTACTTTATCTATAACATCTTTTCTACACATTTATGAACAACTGCATGCATGAGCATGTGTGAATGTATGTATATGGATGTTTGTGTGTGTGTGTGTGTGTGTGTGTGTGTTTGTGTGTGTGCATATGCATGCACATCAGTGCACATTGTACCACACTGGGCCTGGCTCTAGTTAGGAACACATAAAAATTGGACCAATGCAATTCTGGCTGTTGAATTCTCTCACTACCTTCCTGTCAATTTGTTCCAATCTCAAGATGAAATGGAAAAGCATTCTAACTCACTGTTTTCTCTCAGAGCACTATTACTGGAATAGTTATACAACAGAGCACTCAAGCTAAAACATTAGACTGAGCAATGCACATCTTCATTGATTTTCAGTGGGAGTGGAGACAAAATTCATTTAAAATCACTTCTCTAAGAGTTAAAGAGAAGTAAAAATAACAAAGTTCAGAAGTATGATGTCATAGCCTGTTGTCAGCTTCAATGTAGACCCTTCAGTGTAGCTACACTTTCATTCCAAGACAGTGACCTTATGTCTAGAAATTACCTCTTTGAGGTAAAAGATCAGTCTATTTATTACACCCCACTTCCTAAAATAAACTTTGGTTGAGTGAAAGTCACTGGGCAATTCTGTTGTCAACACAAAACTACAACTCTCACCTCAAAGAGAATTTAAGAGACAGTTTATTCTGGATCCAAATATAAATAGCTGTTGGCTAGGAACTCAAGTTATTTAGGATTCCATGTTCAATGTGGTAACAATTTCATAAAATATTTATAGTAACAGGACAAAGAAAGTTATAAGTCAAAATATTTTTAAATACACTCAGAGAAATTCTAGGTAGAGAGTCTACAGAGAAGCAAGGAAATCTTGTTATAGGCCTCAGATTCTTTCTGATGCCATGCTTAGACTTTTGGTTGGTTGGAAACTTGAGGTCCATTTGTCACTCAAATGATTTGCCTAATAGTTATAAAGATGTTAGATCACACAGAGAAATCGATAATAAATGTCAAAAAAAGACTGTGCTAGCCCAAGATAATTGGTGATTTAATTCCAGACCTAAGTCAAAAAGAATACAAAGATGTAAAAAGAAGAAGCAAGGTTCTGTTGTCACTGCTGTGGTCCTTCTATAATTTGAGAAGTATCAAGACATCATAAGATAAACTAAATTCATAGTTGGAAATAAACTCTTGACACAAGAATGAAGAGACTGGTCTTCTCACTACTCATCTCTCATTACAGCTACAAACAGTCAGGAATTTGTATATTTCAATTACTGCATCACATGATTAGAAAAAAATATGGAAATTATATATGTACATTATACACCCGTTAAATTTAAATATTATATAAAACTTATATACACATATATATTAGCATATATCTTACGTATATTAAATTTAGCCCTAAGTCTTGGTTGAGTTTAATTTTGTTCTTATCATTTTTTTTCAATTCAAAGATATTCAGGAACTTTTATTATTATGCTTAACATATGGGCTATAAATTGAGAAACAACCTAACGTGAATGAAATAAAGACACGAGCTATAGTAATGACTATCATCTTAGTCTGTATCTCCTAGAAGATGAAGCTTTAGGCAAGAATTAAACCTCTCAGGAACTGATTGGGAAGTGAAAAACAGTACAAGAGGAATGAGGAAGGGGACTGAGGAAGGACCAGGTAAGCTATTACAAACTGAAGCTTGCTGTATTCCCCAGGGCTTCAGCAGTCAGGAAATGAGACACTGTGACGTGCTTAAAGCTCCAGAGCCATAGAAATTGGATCCTTGAAAGAAGATGCAATGTAAAACTGTGGCTTGAGGTGGGTCCAGCGATGCTCTTTCCCTAGTGACACTCACCCATCATCAGTTAGGTGTAACTCCCAAGGGTGGAAGAGACAAACACAGGAAGGAGCAGGGTGGCAATCATAATCACCCTTGTTACATGGTATGGCCTTTCCACGGTATTCTCCTGCCATTCCAGGAAACATGACTCTCCTTGTTCCATTGAAGAAATGACTAAAACCAAACAGGGGCTTTAAGTGTAATCAAAATAATAGTAAAGTCTGAAAAAAAATCACTATCCCCATGTATAGGAGGCAAAGTAATAGGCTAGAATGGAATCCATAACAAGAAGATAAATGAAAAATCCATCTTTAAATGAATGAATCAATTACATAAACATTTTTATTTGGCTTTCCAGATTCTAGTAAGTTGCTTTGACTCTCAGACAGATTCAGTTTTCTCTCCTAGACCTAAAGGTTTGCTGCCACTGTCCATAACATATTGTCAAGAAAATAAGAAATAAATCAAAGCATTGATTTCAGCAGAAAAAAAAATGTGTAGGACTCACATATGATCAATCCCACATCACACTGAAGGCAAGCATGATCATGGGTAATAAATCCAGAATCCTTTTCTCTCAAGATATTGCACCTCCTGTGTACATCAGCACTGGCTTTATGAATATTTCCATCTGCAAAATGTAATATCAACCAGACAGAAATAGGAATGAAATATGAGAGTAACATCAGAAAAGAAGATAAACACTTTTTCAAAAGTTAATATAACTGCCCAGGAAAACATAATTTAAGGCAGTGTTCTAAGCAGGAACACTTTGGCAATTAGAATCTTGGGGTTGGGCTCTGCTTTATGCATCTAACAGTCAAAAAATAAAGGAACTCTTTTAGTGGGCACTCACCATCTCGATAGTATTATCCTGAAGCATATTCTCACTCAACCTCATGCAGCTATGATGAGGGTGTGGCCATCACTTTTCATTTTGTAAGTCCATGTGTTTGGCATGAAAGAAAAATTATATGTGCAAAAGTGTTACTTTAGATCAACTTTTAGTCTTTATTTAAGATGTTCACACATAATCCCATCACAGACATACTGAATTTTATTTGAGTCTGAGCCTAAAAATACTCATGAACAATTAAAATGCTAAAAAAAAAGGATGATTACAAAGTAAAGGTTATTAAACACTGAATTAAAGTCTTTTCAAGGAAAACAGTCCATTTGGTGTGTTTGAACAGCATTGAAAATGAAAGAACACCGTGTGATACCTCAGGGATCCTTTCTAATAATACAGGTGCTAAGGTTTCAAGCCGAGATTTCCATTATAGACCTAAGAAGTCAAGAGTACTTCTGTGTTGTTAATTAACAACCAAAACCTATGGCTCCTCCCACCAATAAAAAGCTCTTAAGTAGTTCTGACTTGACAATCCAGCAGTGATAACTTAATTGCAAATATAAAAGACCACCCTCATGGAACATTAAGAAAAGGTCTCATTCAGGCATTTCATCATGGTTCTGCCTTCATTGCCTTCACATCTGGAGGTTTGAGTAACTCATGATCAACTAGGAAGTACATCTAAAATGGAAAATCCAAAAGGTACAAAGCTTTTGAATTATAATTTTTTACTGAGACAGGGTAAATTGGGGTATGCTATTGAAGTTCTTGATCTCATGAATAAAGGGATTTACAAATGGTATCAAATGGAAACCCAAAGGCAATGTTATTAGAGACAAACCAAAACCCACAGAACATGAACTGTAAATCTCATCTGCTGCATAGAAGAGGAGAATGAAGGAGAGAAGGAAACAGCCATGCCATTAAGGCTGGTGTTTAGGTCAGTATGTGGCAAGAAATGAAGCTTTAAAAGAGTGTAACAAAGCCTAAAGTATTAGAAAAATTACTCAAAAGAAAAATCGAGAAAAAAGAAAAGTTGTATGTTTTGAATCAGTCTTCATAAATGTGGGCAGACACAATTAAACCTGATGTGGTACTTGGGGACTCACTAGGATAGAAATTTAGAGAAGGAAAATAGAGTGTCTCATTAAAGAAATAATTATTTTGGCTACCTCTATAACATGGATTAAGGTAAGTCACATTCTAGGGTTGGTCTCTTGACCTGATGATGACTGACCTGGCCCAACTAGAATGCTAATTCTCTACTTATGCCACAGCTTATTCTCTTAACTAGAAGAAGCTTTTTCTTGGTGGGTTTTATTTCTACTCTTTATGGAGAAACTCGTATGTTTATTAGTTAATGTTGTTAATAGGCTATCTGTCTGATTTACAAATTAAGCCTTATCAGATATGAATATATATAAAGAAAGCATAGTGTACTAGGTAGATGTTATTGTTGTTGCTGTTGTTATTGTTATTGTTAAATTCATGACAAAAACATTGTAAAGAAAATTTTGTATTTACTTTCCCTTGGAAGACATGATCCATGGTTAAGAGTCTATTTACCTCAGAGAGAGCATCAACGAGAAAGTAAAATACTAGACCACTGAAGTCTACTTGCTGAATCAATATGCTTATTAGGTTTACTTAGAGAACATAGCTGAGAGGTTAATCATAAAAGCATGGGCAACGCAAAAACAACTATATCATCATAGAATCCCTCCTCATGTTAATCTCCACTTTCTCTGTACACTAGTGTTTCTGAAGATCACTTGTCAGCAGAGGTGGACAGAAGTAATAGATGGGATATATAGTAGGGATACTGTGACCCTTCCATTTCCTTTCTTCCACTAGGGATTGTTTAGGTAATAAGTAATATCATTACAACAGAAGCAGTTACCTCTGCACTGTTCTGCTCAGTTACTTGTTATAAAGTTATCTTTACCCTAAACTTTGTGGAATTATCAATCATATTTTGCTTGGATGAGTAGAATCTAACTATAACAGAATGGTCTATTTTGGTTAAATTTTAGGGTAATGTCCGCTATGAGGAGGAGGCTTTCTGGCAGAAGTTTGAGGCAGCCTATAACATTGGATATCATATGCAGTCTGGAACCACAAACTCTAAAATACCAGTTGTTTCAGTTACTTTTCTATTACTATAATAAAATATCATGACGAAAGAAAGTTATAGAAAATCATTTATCTGTGCTTACAGTTCCAGAAGCATAGAGACCATGATGGCAAAGTAAAGGCAAGGGAGCAGGAAAAAGAAGCCAAAGGCTCTCCTCCAGAATTATAATCACAAAAGCAAGAAAGCAAACTAGAGAAGGCACAAGTTTGCAAACTCCCAAAGTCCTTCGGCAGTGATACTTTCTCTAAAGGCCATACCTCCTAAACTTCCCAAATAGACCCATCAATTAGGAACCAAGTATTTAAATGTCTGAGACTGTAGGGAACATCTCATTCAAATTATGAGGCCAGTACTTCATCTGCTTTCTCCTTTTTATTTAGTCCAAGGCCATGAAATAGTGCTGCTACATTCAGACTAAGTCTATCACTCTAATATAACCTCTTATGACATTTCCTCAAAGGCATTTCCAGACATTTATCTCTTAGGTGATTCCAATCTTTGTCATGTTTACATTCACCTATAAGATTTTAATACAACAAAAACAGAGGATTTACAAATACTCATTGGGGGGTTTGGAATGCATTCCATTCATACAAGGAACTATTCGATCTATTCCTTACCTGAGTTTCCCCAGGCACTGAAATCTTTACTGTAGTTCTCATTATAACTTGAAAAGTTGTTTCTAAAAACTGTTTATTTGTCTTTAAATAACAAATCCAGTCATAGCGTTAAATAGATCAAGAATTAAATTTTCAGAAAATTTGAAAATGAAGATATCTTTGGGCTGAGGTATACCAAACAAAGCATGAGTACCTTCCTTCCTACCACAAGTCTAGTAACAGTGATGGATGTTGAAGTTTAATCTTTTGATATGTAGTATAATGGTAAATACTGGCCCCCAACACCTTGTTGCTTCCAGGAGTGACAGAATCTGCACATACAATATGATCTTGTTCATTGATGTAAAACTATTGGTTAAATAAAAATGCCAAAGCAAATAGCTGGGAAGATGAGACATAGACGGGGTTTGGGGTTCCCAGACTTGATGTTGGAGGAGAACAACAAGGGAGAGAGAAAAATTAGAGAGAGAAGAAGACACCTTTGGTTAAGAAGCTTAAAAATAATAGCCATCAGGGCTAGATAATTGGCGTTAAGAGCAGCCCGGAATAAACATGGCAAAGCATATAATGGGGCTATGGGCAGAGAAATAAACATAATAGCACAGAGGATAGATATCTGCTCAGCTCTAGTGCTGATACAGGCTTATTATATTTAAAAGTCACATGTATCTTTTACCTGGGAATTGAATAATCAAAGGTTGGGTAGAAGCCCATAACTGGGATAAAACATTTTCTACAACAGGCTGATACATAAGAAATCAACAGAGTGAGAGGAGTAGCCCACTGTCTTGATATTGGAGCCAAAAAACTTGGGTTATCTTAGAAATCCAGACTTAGCTGGGACAAACAATATACAAGTACTTTCCATACCCCAAAATTGAGGACATACTCAGGAGATGTAATGTGAAATATTAAATCCTAACCAAGAATCACAATAACAGTTGTTGATCAAATAAAAATAATTTAATGAGATCAGTAAGTATAAGTGGTCTGGGACAGAAGTTCTTCACAATAGGTATACTCAGTAGTGCAAAAGAACTCATAACTGGGAGAATAGACAACTTCTAAAGAACCCTTATAAGAATATACAACTTCAAATTTCCTTGGGGTCCAAGAGTACATGATGCCAGCTAATGACAGCATTAGTCAGTTAAACTTCCATGCCTTCTTTCCTAAACCTTGACTACAAAGTGGTCAGAAAAATAGTCAGAAATGGGCTCCAGTGATGGACCAGACAGGGAAAACCAGGTACACAGAGATATCCCGAGTATAACCATGCTTGGGACACTGCCCGCTAGGGTTCTGCCTGCGCCTAAGAGCTGGGCAGCTCTGTGGTTGTCTGTGTGCCAGCCCTGCCATGGGACATTTGCCCTGCAGGGTGACCAACACCTGGAAGGAGTCCTGCAGCCTCCACAATCTTTGCTCTGGTGACTGACCAGACAGGGACAACCAGGTACAAAAGATATCCTGAGTATAACATCAATTGGGGCAAGGCCCACCAGGGCTCAAAAGTCACCCAGGAGAAGGACAACCCCTTAGCAATCTGTTCCAGGGGAAACCTGGTCATCCAGGGGTGCAGAAATAGCCTTCCAGGCTCACAGGAGGCTCAAGCACCATCCAATGACAGCAGGACCAACTAACAGCAGAGTTAACCAGATGGCAGAAGGCAAACATAGGAACTTTACTAACAGAAATCCAAGCAATATGGCACCATCCTAAGCCAACTCTCCAAAAACAGCAAGCCCTGGATACCCCAACACACCAGAAAGGCAAGATTTGGATTTAAAATCACATCTCATGATGATATTAGAGGATTTCAAGAAGGACATAAATAAATCTCTTAAAGAAGTACAGGAGAACATGAATTAACAGGTGGAAGCCCTTACAAAGGAAACAGAAAAATCGCTTAAAGAAATTCAGGAGAGAGTTGGGACCGCCAGGCTCAGAGACAGACAGGCATAATATCGCTTGGGTCTCAGGCAACTTGTGTGTAGCCTGCTCCCAAGAGCTGGGCAGGTCTGAAATAATCAACGTGCCAGCTCTGCTGTGGGACTTCTGCCTTGCAGAGGGACCCCCCGCACTGGGCGGGAGCCTACCAGCTTCCCTTTGGCAACCTCTGTTCCTGTAGACTGCACTGAGGAGACAGGTATCTAGGTTCTCCCCAATATAACATCGCTTGGGACATGGCCTGTTGGGGCTTCCTTCTGCTCCCAAGAACGGGACAGCGCTGTGGTCGTCTGGGCGCCAGCTCTGCTGTGGGCCATCCCCTCTGCAGGGTGACCTATGCTGCCGAGAGAGTGCAGAGTGCACTCCGCCATCTTTGCTCCAGTGGACAGGTAGTTGGGACCGCCAGGCTCAGAGACAGACAGGCATAATATAGCTTGGGTCTCAGGCAGCTTGTGTGTACCCTGCTCCCAAGAGCTGGGCAGATCTGCAGTAACCATCATGCCAGCTCTGCTGTGGGACTTCTGCTGTGCAGAGGAACACCCCATTCCCCCCACCCCGGGAGAGATCACACACCACTGCACAGGGCAGGAGCCTACCAGCCTCCCTTTGGCGACCTCTGCTCCGGGAATACACTATGCTGAGCCTTTGGATGTGCAGGGACTCCCCAATATACCATCACTTGGGGCAAGGTACATCAGGGCTCCAAAGTCACTCAGGAGCAGGGCCGGCCCAAGAAATCAGTACCAGGGGAACCCCGGTAATCCAGGGGGGCTAGAAATAGATTTGCAGGCTCACAGGAGGTACAACCAATAGCCAGTGACAGCAGGACAAACTAACAACAGAGGTAACCAGATGGCAAAAGGCAAATGTAGGAACATTACTAACAGAAATCAAAGTAATATGGCACCATCCGAACCCAACTCTCCAACAGCAGCAAGTCCTGGATACCTCACCACACCCGAAAGACAAGATCTGGATTTAAAATCACTTCTCATGATGCTATTAGAGGATCACAAGAAGACACAAATAAACCTAATAAAGAATTACAGGAGATCATGAATCAACGGTTAGAAGCCCTTACAAAGGAAACACAAAAATTGCTTAGAGAAATGCAGGAGAACATGGATCAACAGATGGAAGCCCACAAGGAGACAACACAATAATCTCTTAAAGAAATGAATCAACGGGTAGATGCACTTTCAAAGGAATCACAAAAATTGCATAAAGAAATGCAGAATATGGGTCAACAGACGGATGCCCATAGGGAGGCAACACAAAAATTGCTTAAAGAAATGAATCAACGGATAGATGCCCTTACAAAGGAAACATGAGAACTGCTTAAAGAAATGCAGGAGACCATGGATCAACAGATGGAATCCCATGAGGAGGAAACACAAAAATTGCTTAGGGAAATACAGGAGAACTTGGGTCAACAGGCAGAAATCCTGAAAGAGGAAATGCAAAAATACCTTAAAGAAATACAGGAAAATACAAACAAACAAGTGAAGGATCTCAGCAAATCCATCCAGGATCTAAAAAAGGAAGTAGAAACAACTAAGAAATCACAAAGGGAGACAACTTTGGAGATAGAAAACCTTGGGAAGAAATCAGGAGTCATAGATGCAAACATCAACAATAGAATACACGAGATAGAAGAAAGAATCTCAGGTGCTGAAGATACCATAGAAAGCATCGACTCAACAGTCAAAGAAAATGCAAAATGCAAAAAACGTGTAACCCAAAACATCCAGGAAATCCAGGACACAATGAGAAGACCAAACCTAAGGATTATAGGTATAGATGAGAGTGAAGATTTGCAAATTAAAGGGCCAGTAAACATCTTCAACAAAATTACGGAGAGAAACTTCCCTAACCTAAAGAGAGAGATGCCGATGAACATACAAGAAGCCTACAGAACTCCAAACAGACTGGACCAGAACAGAAATACCTCCTGTCACATAATAATCAAAACACCAAATGTACTAAACAAAGAAAGAATATTAAAAGCAGTAAGAGAAAAGGGCCAAGTAACATACAAAGGAAGACCTATCCGAATCACATCAGACTTCTCACCAGAGACTATGAAAGCCAGAAGATCCTGGGCAGATCTCACGCAGACACTAAGAGAGCACAAATGCCAGCCTAGACTACTATACCCAGCAAAACTCTCAATCACCATAGATGGAGAGACCAAGATATTCCATGATAAAACCAAATTTTCACAATATCTTTCTACAAACCCAGCCCTACAAAGGATAATAGGTGGAACCTGCCAATACAGGAAGAGAAACAACACCCCGGAAAAAATGAAATAGCAACCTTCTTGCTTCAAACCCAAAAGTAGATAACCACTCAAACATAAAGATAGCGTCAAGAATGGCAGGTGGCAATAATCACTATGCCTTAATCCCTCTTAATATCAATGGTCTCAATTCCCCAATTAAAAGACATAGACTAACAGACTGGATACGTAAACAGGACCCAGCATTTTGCTGAGTGCAGGAAACGCACCTTACTGTCAAAGACAAACACTACCTCAGAGTAAAAGGCTGGAAAACAATTTTACAAGCAAATGGCCCCAAGAAATGAGGTGGAGTAGCCATCCTAATATCAGATAAAATTGATTTTCAACCTAAAGTCATCAAAAAAGACACAGAAGGACACTACATACTGATCAAGGGAAAAATCCACCAAGAAGAACTCTCAATTCTCTAATTCTATGCTCCAAATGCAAGGGCATCCTCATTCCTAAAAGAAGCTTTTCTAAAGCTCAAAGAACACAACAGACCTCACACAATAATAGTGAGTGACTTCAACACCCCGGTCTCTGAAATGTATCGTTCAGGAAAGCAGAAACTAAACAGGGACACAGTGAATCTAATTGAAACCTTGGACCAAATGGAACTAACAGATATATATATAGAACATTTCATCCTAGAGCTAAAGAATTCACCTTCTTCTCAGCAACTCATGGTACCTTCTCCAAAATTGACCATATAATTGGTCACAAATCAGACCTCAACAGATATAAGAAGATAGAACTAATCCCATGCCTCCTATCAGATCACTATGGAATAAGGGTGGTCTTCAATGGCAACAAAAACAACAGAAAACCCACATACACATGGAGGCTAAACAATGCTCTATTCAATGATACCTTGGTCAAGGTGGAAATAAAGAAAGAAATCAAAGACTTTTTGAAAGTGAATGAAAATGAAGGCACAACATACCCTAATTTATGGGACACAATGAAAGCAGTGCTAAGAGGAAAATTCACAGCCCTGAGTGCCGCCAAAAAGAAACGGGAGACAGCATACACTAGCAGCTTAATGCCACACCTGAAAGCCCTGGAACAAAAAGAAGCAAATACACTAAAGAGGAGTAGAAGGCAGGAAATCATCAAACTCAGGGCTGAAATCAATCAAGTAGAAACAAATAAAACCATACAAAGAATCAACAAAACTTAGAGTTGGTTTTTTGAGAAAATCAACAAGATAGATTAAGCCCTTAGCCAGATTAACCACAGGGCACAGAGACAGTATCCAAATTAATAAAATCAGAAACGAAAAGGGAGAGAAAACAACAGAAAATGAGGAAATTCAAAAAATCATCAGATCCTACTACAAAAGCCTGTATTCAACACAACTAGAAAATCTCGAGGAAAAGGACAATTTTCAAGGCAGATACCAAATACCAAAATTAAATCAGGATCAATTAGACCATCTAAACCGTCCTATAACCCCTGAAGAAATTGAAGTCGTCATTGGAAGTCTTCTAACCAAGAAAAGCACAGGTCCAGATGGTTTTAGTGTAGAATTCTATCAGACCTTCAAAGAAGACCTAACACCAATACTCTTCAAACTGTTCCACAAAATAGAAACAGAAGGAAAACTATCCAACTCGTTCTGTGAAGCCACAATTATGCTAATACCAAAAGCACACAAAGATCCGACAAAGAAAGATAATCTCAGGCCAATCTCTCTTATGAATATCGATGCAAAAATACTCAATAAAATTCTTGCCAACCGAATCCAAGAACACATCAAAACAATCATTCACTACTATCAAGTAGGCTTCATCCCAGCAATGCAGGGATGGTTCAATATAAGAAAATCCATCAATGTAATCCACTATACAAACAATCTCAAAGGAAAAAAACACATGGTTATCTCATTAGATGCTGAGAAAGCATTTGACAAAATTCAGCATCCTTTCATGCTAAAGGTCTTGGAAAGAACAGGAATTCGAGGCCCACAGCTAAACATAGTAAAAGCAATTTACAGCAAACCGGTAGCCAACATCAACCTAAATGGAGAGAAACTTGAAGCAATCCCACTAAAATCAGGGACTAGACAAGGCTGCCCTCTCTCTCCATATCTTTTCAGTATAGTACTTGAAGTTCTAGCTAGAGCAATTAGACAACAAAAAGAGGTCAAAGTGATACAAATTGGAAAGGAAGAAGTCAAACTATCACTATTTGCAGACGATATGATAGTATACTTAAGCGACCCAAAGAACTCCACCAGAGAACTCCTACAACTGATAAACAACTTCAGCAAAGTGGCCGGATATAAAATCAACTCAAGCAAGTCAGTAGCCTTCCTATACTCAAAGGAAAAGCAGGCTGAGAAAGAAGTAAGAGAAATGATACCCTTCACGATAGCCACAAACCATATAAAGTATCTTGGTGTGACTCGAACCAAACAAGTGAAAGATCTGTATGACAAGAACGTCAAGTCTCTGAAGAAAGAAATTGAAGAAGACCTCAGAAGATGTAAAAATCTTCCATGCTCATGGATTGGCAGGATTAATATAGTAAAAATGACCATCTTGCCAAAAGCAATATACAGAGTCAATGCAATCCCCATCAAAATCCCAACTCAATTCTTCATAGAGTTAGAAAGAGCAATTCAAAAATTCATCTGGAATAACAGAAAACCCAGGATAGCTAAAATTATTCTCAAGAGTAAAGGAACCTCTGGGAGAATCAGTATCCCGGACCTCAAGCTGTACTACAGAGCAATAGTGTTAAAAACCGCATGGTATTGGTACAGTGACAGGCATGTAGATCAATGGAACAGAATTGAAGACCCAGAAATGAATCCACACTCCTATGGTCACTTGATCTTTGACAAAGGAGCTAAAACCATCCAGTGGAAAAAAGATAGCCTTTTCAACAAATGGTGCTGGCTCAACTGGAGGTCAACGTGCAGCAGAATGCAAATTGACCCATTCTTATCTCCTTGCACTAAGCTCAATTCCAAGTGGATCAAGGACCTCCACATAAAACCAGACACACTGAAACTAATAGAAAGGAAACTAGTGAAGAACCTTGAACATATGGGCACAGGGGAGAATTTCCTGAATAGAACTCCAATAGCCTATCCTCTAAGATCAAGAATTGTCAAATGGGACCTCATTAAATTACAAAGTTTTTGCAAGTCAAAAGACACTGTCAAAAAGCGGCAACCAACTAACTGGGAAATGATCTTTACCAACCCTACATCCGACAGAGGGCTAATATCCAATATATACAAAGAACTCAAGAAGTTAGACTCCAGAGAGCCAAATAACACTAATTAAAAAATGGGATACAGAACTAAACAAAGAGTTGTCACCAGAAGAATATCTAATGGCTGAGAAGCACCTAAAGAGATGTTCATCATCCTTAGTCATTAGGGAAATGCAAATCAAAACAACCCTGAGATTCCATCTCATACCAGTCAGTATGGCTAAGATCAAAAACACAGGAGACAGCAGTTGTTGGTGAGGATGTGGAGAAAGAGGAACACTCCTCCACTGCTGGTGGAATTGCAAGCTGGTACAACCACTCTGGAAAGCAGTCTGGCGGTTCCTCAGAAAACTGGGCATGACACTCCCGGAGGATCCGGCTATATCACTCCTGGGCATATACTGAGAGGCTTTACCTGCATGCAATAAGGACACATGCTCCACTATGTTCATAGCAGCCTTATTTATAATAGCCAGAAGCTGTAAAGAACCCAGATGTCCCTCAACGGAGGAATGGATTCAGAAGATGTGGTATATCTACACAATGGAATGCTACTCTGCAATTAAAAACAATGAATTCACAAAATTCCTAGGCAAATGGTCAGAACTTGAAAATATCATCCTTAGTGAGGTAACCCAATCACAAAAGAACACACATGGTATGCAGTCACTGATAAGGGGATATTAACCCAGAATCTCAGAATACCCTAGACACAATTCGCATATCAAAAGATTTCCAAGAAGATGGAAGGAGAGAACCCTGGTCCTGGAAAGACTGGATGTAGGGGAATGCCAGGACAGAGAAGTGAGAGGGGGTTGAATGGGGAAAAGAGGGAGGGAAGGGGGCTTATGGGACTTTCGGGGAGGGAGGAAACGGGAAAGGGGTAATGATATTGAATGTAAATAAAAAAAAACTTAGAAAATAAAATAAAATTAAAAATAAAAAAGAACTGATGCAGGAGGAGGGAGTAGTTCCCCAATTGTTGATCAAGGGGCAGCATTCATCACAGAGGATTCTAACTTGTTCAGATAAAAATCCTGAGTGCTTGCTTGGATAATAACATGTCTACTACAAATAATCACCTTGATTTAAAGAAAAAAAAAGAAATTCAGAAGAATATGGGTCAACAGATATAAGCCCATAAAGAGGAAACACAAAAATCACTGAAAGAAATACAGAATAACTTGGGTCAACAGGCAGAAGTCCTGAAAGAGGAAACACAAAAATATCTTAAAGAACTACAGGAAAACAGAAACAAACAAGTTAAGGAACTAAGCAAAATCATCCAGGATCTAAAAAAGGAAGTAGAAACAACTAAGAAATCACAAAGGGAGACAACTTTGGAGATAGAAAGCCATGGGAAGAAATCAGGGTTCATAGATGCAAACAATAATAGAATACAAGAGATATAAGAAAGAATCTCAGATGCTGAAGATACCATAGAAAACATTGAATCAACAGTCAAAGAAAATGCAAAATGCAAAAAGCTTGTAACCCAAAACATCCAGGTAATTGAGGACACAATGAGAAGACCAAACCTAAGGATTATAGGTATAGATGAGAGTGAAGATTTGCAAATTAAAGGGCCAGTAAACATCTTCAACAAAATTATGGAGGGAAACTTCCCTAACCTAAAGAGAGAGATGCCGATGAACATACAAGAAGCCTACAGAACTCCAAACAGACTGGACCAGAACAGAAATACCTCCTGTCACATAATAATCAAAACACCAAACGTACTAAACAAAGAAAGAATATTAAAAGCAGTAAGAGAAAAGGGCCAAGTAACATACAAAGGAAGACCTATCCGAATCACATCAGACTTCTCACCAGAGACTATGAAAGCCAGAAGATCCTGGGCAGAACTCACGCAGACACTAAGAGAGCACAAATGCCAGCCTAGACTACTATACCCAGCAAAACTCTCAATCACCATAGATGGAGAGACCAAGATATTCCATGATAAAACCAAATTTACACAATATCTTTCCACAAACCCAGCCCTACAAAAGATAATAGGTGGAAATCACCAATACAAAGAGAGAAACTACACCCTGGAAAAAACGAGATAGTAACCTTCTTGCATCAAACCCAAAAGTAGATAACCACTCAAACATAAAGATAGCATCAAGAATAGCAGGTGGCAATAATCACTATTCCTTAATCTCTCTTAATATCAATGGTCTCAATTCCCCAATAAAAAGACATAGACTAACAGGCTGGATACGTAAATAGGACCCAGCATTTTGCTGCATGCAGGAAACGCACCTCAGTGTCAAAGACAAACACTACCTCAGAGTAAAAGGCTGGAAAACAACTTTACAAGCAAATAGTCCCAGGAAACAAGCTGCAGTACCCATTCTAATATCGGATAAAATTGACTTTCAACCTAAAGTCATCAAAAAAGACACAGAAGGACACTTTATAATTGTCAAAGGAAAAATCCACCAAGAAGAACTCTCAATTCTGAATATCTATGTTCCAAATGCAAGGGAACTCTCATTCATAAAAGAAACTTTACTAAAGGTCAGAGCACACATTTCATCTCATACAATAATTGTGGGTGACTTCAATACTCCACTCTTCCAAACGGACTGATCAGGAAAGCAAAAACTAAACCAGGATACAGTGAAACTAATTGAAGCTTTGGATCAAATGGATTTAACAGATATATATAGAACATTTCATCCTAAAGCAAAAGACTATACCTTCTTCTCAGCACCTCATGGTACCTTCTCCAAAATCAACCATATAATTAGTCACAAAACAGACCTCAACAGCTATAAGAAGATCGAACTAATCCCATGACTCCTATCAGATCACTATGGAGTAAGGGTGGTCTTCAATAGCAACAAAAACAACAGAAAGCCCACATACACATGGAAGCTGAACAGTGTTCTTCTCAATGATACCTTGGTCAAGGAAGAAATAAGGAAAGAAATCAAAGACTTTTTAGAATTTAATGAAAATGAAAGCACAACATACCCTAATTTATGGGACACAATGAAAGCAGTGCTAAGAGGAAAACTCATAGCCCTGAGTGCCTCCAAAAAGAAGTTGGAGAGAGCAGACATTAGAAGCTTAAAAGCTCACCTGAAAGCTTTAGAACAGAAAGAAGGTAATACACCCAAGTGGAGTAGAAGACAGAAAATCATCAAACTCAAGGCTGAAATCAATCAAGTAAAAACAAATAGAACCATACAAAGAATCAGCAAAACTAGGAGTTGGTTCTTTGAGAAAATCAATAAGATAGATAAACCCTTAGTCAGACTGACCAGAGGTTACAGAGATAGTATCCAAATTAACAAAATCAGAAATGAAAAGGGAGATATAACAACAGAAACTGAGGAAATTCAAAAAATCACCAGATCCTACTGCAAAAGTCTGTATTCAACACAACTAGAAAATCTGTAGGAAATGATGAAAAAATTTATGAACCTATTACAGTTTTCAAACTGGATAGGAGAAAACTTAGCCCCACAAAGGACATAAAAATAAGAGATAAAATTAGGTTTTTTTTACACAGTTAACATCTCAAGAATCATTTTGATACAATACAATAATTCATTTTATTCAGTTTTCAATACATTAAACCAATACATTAACATAGCAACACGTGGAAAATATCTTTGTCTGGACTTTTAATTATTGACTAGAAATTCAGTAAAGATTTTTAAACAATTTAAGCTGAAATAAATAATTTGTGTAACTGGTTCTTTTGAAGATTTTAACATGTTTAACTCTTACAGTGACTTAAGAATTCAGAAAAGATCAAATGTTCAAAGAAAAGACTTGTGGAAAAAACATTAATAATATGAGAGAAAAGTCAAATTAATTTTTATTTTTATATCTCTGGGTATGAAGTTTTCTGACATTTTTCTAAAATGACATGAAACTTTGCCACAACCAATGTTTGCAACCTTAGTATAAGTTTTTTTAAAATTACTTTTCCTGGATCTGGAAACCAAAAATATCATCTCAAAATACTAGAGAGTAGAATGAACTTAAAATGTGAGAAACATGTACAATGGGGTTTGATTCAGATAAAAGAAAAATAAAACTTACGACATCAGGAAAAAATGGGTGCAACTGGAAATAATTATGTCAATAATACTAAGCTAAACTTAAATTTCACATATATTCTTTCAGGTGCAGATTATAAACTTAACTCCTCAATGTGTGTGTGTCTATGTATGTACATGTGCATTCACACACACAGATTCACATGTCTGTAGGTCATGAAAATAGAAAGGGGACAGTGAAGGAAAAAAGAAATGGAGTACATGTGACATGAAAGCAAGGGAGACTCTGTGAGAGAAGAAAGGAGATCATCAAATAGCGAGACAGAGCGTGTGGGAGAGGGTGACAAATGAGAGAGGCAGCTGAATAAGAACAATAAATAACTATACAAGTATACGAAAATGCATAATGAAACTCATTATTTTGTATGCCAACTGCCAAAAAAGAAGACCAAAATCCATGTGACTAGCTGCTTCATTTACATTTAGAGAGTGAAATTTGACAGTAGGGTCCAATGTGAATTAACTTTTAGTTTTAATAATAGCACTGATATTTTTATATCAGATTTTCTTGTTATTATAACCCCTACACATCACTGTCATTTATTCTTGTAAGACATCATTTCTGGCTTTTCAGAGCTAACAGCATGCTATGACCTTGAAATGTGATACATTAACCTAAATAGTAACCTTACCCTTTTATGTTTTTCACAAATTAGTACAAAATTTAAACGGTGTTCATCACTATTGGGTGTTTCATTTCTTAAAGATGAAGGATTGGATCTTTGTGTTTGCTTTTCTGTGGAGTATTTGGTCCATTTATAGTTTGGGAACAATTTACTTTATAATTGTCCCTGTGTACAGCTGTTTGCATTGCTGCAATCAAGTATGATGGGCTATGATTAATATACTTGACCATTAATTGTACAGCTCCTGTTCCGCTTAATTTATCCTTTCTTTCCTGTAATTTTTTTTTCTGAAAGAAAAGGTCTACATCATGGTGCAGAAATCCTGTGTGTCTTGGTTCATCCACATATCTCAGTTTCTTTAGTTTTACACAAATACAACCATGTATATGTACTAAACATATGTCAAATAAAGAGAACAAAATATATACCAGTGTTCTCCTACCTGTATAAATGAGTCTGGAAGATTGCACTAGGCTTAATCTTTGTCCTATTACTAGTAAATTTTGTACATCTTTTTTCTGTTTTGACAGCTACTATGAACTCAAGGATATTCACACTTTGCTCCAGGTTAACCATTAGTATTATTACTGTTGTTATTATTTGCCATTAAAGCTATTCCCCCAATGTTTCAAGAAGCAGTCTTGATTTCTGGTCAATGACAACCTGCTTTCAATTCATCTCATTTTGTCTGTTTGAAACCTAAAGACAACTACCAATTAGGGATCAAAATTTGTATGCTAGGGGTGCACAAGTGGGTTGCTAATAAATTAGAGTAGTGCCCCTGCTGATAGGACATTTATAATAATGGCATAGCTAGAAGATAATCTTTTAAGGATGTGAATTCATGCTGATTATTCCAATGTGACATATTACTGAACCTAGCTTTTCTTGAAGACCTGCTTTTACACTTATAATAAATATGTAATAAGATGAAGAAAGTATATTATGTACACAGAGGGTGGCAGAAACCCTCCTCAGGAGGGCCCATTTCTCTTGGGAAAAAATGCTCTAATTTTGGGAGAAGCTTAGTCATCTTTTCTCTCATATCCCACCATAGAGGCTAAAGAATAGACTAATTCCAAAGTTTCACTGAAGAATTTAACCATTCAATGTATACCTTAGAAAAAGGAATACCAGTACAGCTAGTGAGAAGAGAGAAATGTGATATTATATGGCATTTCTGCCTCCACTGATGATCCACCAAACAAATAAAATACCAAATTCTTGCTCTATACTTCTGTATGTATAAATCTGTATGTGAAGATATGTGTGCAAAGCACATGCAAGCAAAGTAGTGAGTGGAGACCTGTCCATGAAGACTGGAAAGCTAGATATCATGTTACATTAAGGTACTGTAGGTGTAATGCAATACTCAAGGATAAAGACTAAATTAAGGAAAAACCTACAAATATTGAATCCTTGCAAATCTACTAGAAATCTGATAGACCTGCAGATTGCATCTGATGTGTTGGTTCTTTCCCTTTTCCTGACAGCACACAGACCACACATACTTTTTCTGACCCTAAGAATACTATGCCTTCTAGAGAAGCTTTTTTACTCAACTCAGTACTCAAAAATGTGAGAGAATTTTGGAGCTTAAGACAGTCATATTATGATTAATAATTCAATAGGGACGCATTTTTCAAGTAAGGATTTAGGATCTTCTGCAAGAAACCAGAGGGCATGTAATATTCATTTCAGAGGAGACAACATATTAAATAAAAAAGAAAAGTTAACAAATCTTTGCAAAATGGTGTATGCAGTTAAGTGAATGTGCCAGGGTTATGTTAAAATGACAACACCTGACCACCTATCATAAGGAAATTAAAAGGACTTAAAATCTTCCATGAGGGAATTCAGAATTGGGTGTGTTTATAAGATTTGTCCTTAGTTTTCTTAGCCAATGAATAAGTGGAAAACTCTTCTGATAAATATAGAAAGTGGATTAGACTAAACTTGTTACATTCAAGTCATGTTCCAAGAAAAGGAGTGATTAAGAGTGTATACTTCTCTTCTATGGACCTGAGTTGGATTACAAGCAGCAATGTGGCAGCTCACAACAACCAGTAACTACAACTTTAGGGTATCTGATATCTCTTTTGGCCTCTGAAGATAACTGCACTCAGGTACACATACCTATACCCACACATGTACTCACTGAGATAAACACAAATAATTTAAAATAAAATAAATTGGAGTTGAGAGATGACTCTGAAGTTGTTCTTGCAGAAGACCTGATTCTGTGTTCAGTACCCACATGTTGTCTCATAACCATCCATGACTCCAGTTCTAGGAAATGTGACAGCTTCTTGGGTACGAGGCATACACATAGTGTGTAGATGAGAAAATAAATACATGTTCATAAAATAAAATAAATCTAAAAAACTTAAATAAAACAAATCTTTATTTAAAAAATTAAAGCTATCCTCCAAGCAGTAGTGTAAAGTTTCTGTGCTGACAAAGATATTGAATGTGAAGACCAAGAGTTGTGCTCATGACCTCATGAGAGGGTATAACATTTTTACACAGTACAATTACAAGAGTTGTCTGCTAGCACTGGTATTCCAATGGCTATCCTTCATCCTCATTCTAAGCTTAATGTCTTCTATTTATCCACAAAATTAGTTTATTTGTTCCATTTTTCTGTGACAGGTGTTAGGATTTTTAAATATATAATCACATTTGTCAATGAAAAGATGATTTAATCCCCTTCATCCAATAATTTATCACTGGTCTCATGGTAGCTTTAATAAATTTTAGATACAATTCCAGACACAATTTGAAATTCATTGTTATTAATATACATACCCAAATTCACATGAAAAATAAATCTTTAGCTTCCAGTTTTGAATCTTAATAAAGTATTATACTGTTACAATATGACCTCAAAATGGACTTAGGCTGCTTAAATACTTGCCATTGTATAAACTGAATAAATAACAAGAGAAATATTCATGGTTTGATTAACTAAAGCTCATGAAAATATGTGATCATAAAATATGCATAACATAAAACTTGCCACCTTCACAACTTGATTTTGGATGTTGAGCAAATATCATCACTAAGCATGTTCAGGAAACTTCCATTATCTTTAAGAGAAACTCAGTAACCATTAAACAGCATCTCTCCCTGTATTAGTTACTTCTCGGTTGCTGTAATAAAATTCCACGACCAAGGTAACTATGGAATAATGTGTTTGGTTTACTGTTCCAGATGAATGAATCCATCATGGAGGGGAAGCATGGTAACAAGCCAAAACACATTGTGGCAGAAAAGAAAACAAATCTCACATTTATTCCCATAAACATCAATCAAACAGAGTGAACTGGAAGCCATAGTAGAAGGGTTTTTATTCTTGAAGTCCATCTCCAAACTTCCTTCTACAAGGTCATACCACCTAGACCTCCCACAAACAACATCACTAATTCTGAACCTAGTATTCAAATACCCAAGAATTTGGGTGATATTTCTCATATAAAACTACCATATTCCAATCTTCACTTCTTCCAGCTTCTGGCAAATTTTATTCTACTCTCTGTCTCTGAATTTGGCCAATTAAATGAATGCTGGCTAATTAACATTTCTATTATTTACTCCCTTTTCTTTTTTGTGTCTTTTCTTTACTTTCTGAAGTATAGAAAAATTAATGTGTTTCTTTACCCTGACAAGTTTCTAAACAACACTGCTGAACTTCACATTTTTCCTGCTTGTATTGAAGGGATACAAGTTTGGTTTGGGGATGTGCAACATTTTACATTTCAAAAATGTATTTTCTGATCTCAAAATGCTCCTTCAAAAGGTCCCATTTGTTAAGTTGGAGGTTTAAACTATGCTATACTAATCACCATCTCAGGGGCTTCATTCAGCAACTGATAAATGCCTTATATTAGTGATAGTATACTTTCCTTCACATAGATGGCTTGCTTCACTTAACAGTATTTTGCAAACTTAGAGAGTGAGAGACTTTGGAGTACTAGATCCCAAATGTGATGCCCCCATCAATTATCTCCCTTCACTCACAGCACAGGGAACCCTGTAGAAGAGGAGGCAGAAAAACTCTAAGAGGTAGAAGGAATGAAGAACAGGAAGGAACCAAGGTCTTCTAAACACAACATGAGCAATTTATATATGAAGTCACAGAGACAGCAGTAGCATGCACAGAGAATGCACAAATCTGGGCCTGATGGGTCCTTGCACTGAGAAGTGTACAACACATGCCCCATACCTAACCCAGAAGCTGTCTCCGATTATAACCAGTCAATGGAAAATTGTTTGTCTCTACAAGTGTTTTACTAGGTAAACAAATCTATTCTAAGGGCAGGCCATGTCCAGCAGTAGATGGCTGACATGAAACAAAACCAGTAGCAGTTTTGGAGGGTTTTCCATCTTATAATTTTATAATGCCTTGGGTCTCTCTCTCTCTCTCTCTCTCTCTCTCTCTCTCTCTCTCTCTCTCTCTCTCTCTCTCTCTCTCTCTCTCTCTCTCTGTTCTTACTCTCTTTCTATGTGTGTTTCTTGGAGACTTTTCTTTGTCTCCATTTATTTATTTCATCCTATTTAGGTTTGTTATTTTTGTTTTTAGATGACTGTTCATTTTCAAATGAGAGAGAGAGAAAAGATATGGATTTGGATGTGTGGGGAGGTAGGGGAAATCTGAGAGAAGTTGGCAGTGAGTAACAATAATTAGAATATATTGTGTGAAAAAAATCTATTTTCAATAAAAATAAATAAATAATTTCACAAAAAAGAGAACTGTTTATTTCGGAAATGAATTAATTGTCTTTGGGTTCTTGAATTTGCTCAATTTTCTTTCATACCGTTACTCATCAAAGGAATTTAAGGTTATAAATGTTCTCTCTGAGTTTTTACTACTTTGTGTTCTGATTGTCATTCCCTTGTACTGTTTTCTTGATAGTTTGTCATTTTGGGTTCTGCCTAGGATTAACATAGGCTAACTGTAATTACATTCTTAATTCCCAAGATGTTATTGCTAAAAGGTGGGAAGAAAACAGAAGGTTACCACTTATTCATCTCATTTTATTTTAAGACAATCAAGAGCAATAGCATGCAAGGGATTTTAATTTTTTAAATCTTGCCACGTCAGCAAATGACTTGGGGGATAAAGGCACCTGCTGCCAAGCCTGATGACCTGAGTTCAATCCCTCTGGTCCAAATGGTAGAAGGAAAGAACCTCCTCCTCAATATGTCCTACGCCCTCTCACATGGGCTGTGGCCTATGTATACATACATACTCTTAATTAAAAGTGAACCTTGTAAAAGATATTTTTTAAATCAAGATTTGCTTTGTGATTAATTTCATGATATACTTTTACAGAGATTCCTTGGATGTAGAGTAATTTATATTCTCAACTCAAGAGATACGTATTTCTTCATCTTCCTGTGTATCTTGTTCTCTATATATAAATACAAGCAATAACAATTTTAATTTACCTATGTTTTATTTATCTAAGTTTTGCTTTATATTTTGTAATTTATCCATGCACGTGTACCTATTGCTTTTATTGTGTACTCTTTTGTTAATTTCCTTACCTTCACACATTGTTCATTTGGGTGTATTATGATCATGACATGGACTTTCCTGTCCTCCCTAGTGCTTTTAATTTCTTATACCTCTTTTCTGGTTATTAACACTTCAGTGCTAATTCTTCCCCAACTAGCTCCATAGTGCTTCTTGCCTCTTTCTTTAGATCCTTTCTTGGCTTCTTTTGTCCTTGGTTCTTGGGTACTCGCTGCCACCACACTCTTGTGAAGCTAGACCTTGATGTAGGCTTATTTTCATCTCCAGGTCAGGTTCACCTTTATTTCCCTTTCTTCAATAGCTGGAAACATACAGAAAGGAGATGACTAAATGAAAACCATGACTCCTTTAAACCACACTGTTTCCAAAATCATCTTATCCCCTTTGGTTTCCTTTCTCAGCCGTGTCTCTTGTTCTTAATGAATTCCACAATTATCACACTTAAATGAGGAGAACTTTCTTCAGAGTCACATGATCAGAATTTTTAAGAACGCTCTTAGTATCTGTGTATTTCTAGGTTGCTGTTTTTAGTTCTGATTATCCAAATTGACAAGAAGGTTTCTAGGGTTGTCTCTTTTGTCCTAAAATTTACAGTCTGTTTTCTAGATGATAAAACTAAAAGGAGGAAAGGGAGACATCAAAATGACCCAGGTGAAGTACAAATGTTCAGGGCTGTCATGGTTTGACATGCCTGGCCCAGGGAACGGCATTATTTGGAGGTGTAGCCCTGTTGGAATAGGTGTGTCACTGTGGGAGTGGGCTTTAAAACCCTCATCCTAGCTGTCTGGAAGTCAGTATTCTGCTAGAAGCCTTCAGATGAAGATGTAGAACTCTCAGTTCCTTCTGCACCATGCCTGCCTGGACACTGCCATGTTCCTGTGTTGACGATAATGGACTGAACCTCTGAACCTGTAAGCCATCCCCAATTAAATGCTGTCCTTCTAAGAGCTGCTTTGGTCATGATGTCTGTTCATAGTAGTAAAACCCTAACTAAGACAAGGGCTAAGGGCAAAAGCAAACCTTTTGTCTTAATGTAACAAGGTATTACATGCAAGTCTCTTCATAATATCACCACACTTTATAATGATGGGTAGAGAATAAAACTGCCTTGTTAAAAGTTATTCTATGGATCATTTATATACATATTAGCATAAATTGAATAACAAAATTACATACTAGTTTCCATAATTTTCTAATTCAATTCATAAGTGATGAACAATCATGCATTTGAAATGTACCTGTGTCTGGCAGTCAAACTCATCTTTTCTGTTTTCATTTCAAATCATAGTACATGTATTATCAACCACTGTAGCCAAATCAGGACTAAACCTCACTGTGCCATGACCCTCTTTCCTCCAAAGTATAATGGGGAGAGCCAGTTAAATTGTGAAATGTAAATTTTCACATCTTTTCTTTAGTATCACAATATTTCTATTTCTTTACTCATAAAAAATAAGTAAGACTGAACAACCCCATAGTTTTTCCATGTATAGTATCACTTCATTGTCCCAAACAGTCTCTTTTCTCCAATAGTGAGAGCCCAAGATATAAGATTCTAATGCTTCACCTTAAGTACATTTTGATTTTTTTGTTCATGGTCATTGTTTATAGAATCAAATTCAGAACTAAGATATTGTCCTGGAGCACAACAAATCTGGAGCCACAACCCCTTCAAAAACTCCCAATTTAAATAGCTTTAAATCAATACATTTTGCTGAATGTTATGAAGAGTTGTTTTGCTTTTCAAAAGTGAGATAACAAAGTAGGAAATATGAAAACGTGAAAGACTTGACATCTATTCTAGAGGAATTTATACCTAGATTCAGGACATATTAAAAAGAATGCTATACACAGGACATGAAAAACAACTGCAAGGTAGAGAGAGTCGAGCAATCAAAATGTCACTGTGGGGATCTGATTAATGGCCCCAATACATCCAGGTTCTAATGCTTGCAGTCTATGTCTATGTTATCTTACATGGTAAAAGGAACTCTGCAGGAGTGATTAATTTGAAATCTTAAAATGGAGGATTGTTCTGCATTTATTACGCCTAGTGCAATTACAGCAGTCATTATACGAAAGAAGCAAGAAGGTCACAGGCAAGAGATGTGAAGATTCAGATGCTGGAAGGATGGGAAAGAGTCTGAGCAGGTAGTTCCTGGAATGGCAGGGTAAGGGTCCAAGCAGCTGCTCTCTTGAAGCTGAACAAAGTAAAGAGAGGATTCTCTTATCAAATGTTACCGAAAGGGCCAGCCTGGCCAATATCTTGACCTTTACCTGCTAAAACTAATTTTGTATTTCTGATTTCCAGTTGTATAACTTCCACTCACTTGTTGTAGTAGTGCCTGGATATGAACACAGAAATAGTTCATCTTAAAATGTAAAGGTAGAACGTAACCTCAACAAACAGAATAAAGTATAATAAAATGAGATGTCCTTGGTGAGAATCTCCTCCCAGCCTTTCTTTCCATAATGTAATTTATGACTTTCCTGTCTCTTGTGACCTTTGAGTCACTTATACACTTATGTTAAGGACTGAGGGTGTGTGTGTGTGTTTCCATCTGTATGTATATATGTATGTCTATGTATTTGTGTGTGTTTGTGTGTGTCAGTGTGTCTGTATGTCTGTCTGTTTTCTCTTTCTCTCTACTATTTCTCGCTCTGTGTGTGTGTGTGTGTGTGTGTATGTGTGTGTGTGTGTGTTGTGTTCACACTCTGCTCAGTTCTGCTATATCTCTTGAATTCCAGATTCCTGTAGGAGTTTTTTTCTGTCTGAGACCTAAGGTGGTACTGCCACAAGAAGGTGAGTCTACCCAATTTGGTGATGCCCTTAGCAGACTAATCTATCTTTAAAATGCCTCTGTAAGCAATAAAGTGGTATTTTCCCTCCATCCTTACTTTTTCTAATTCTCCAATTACTCATAAGGTAGGTAAAAAAGGACTCAATATGAAAAGACTTCAAAATTCCAATTTCTAAAATTTAGAGACTATGCCAGATATCAAGCACAGCATTTTTATGTACACCATCTCATCTTATCTTCACAAAAAAAGCTTCTGAGGCAAATATGGGTATCACCTGTGTTACCAATAAAAAACCAAGGCACAAATAGGTTAAGTCACTTCCTCAAGGTCTCCCAGCTTTGGAATGACAAAGTCATGATTCATGCTCAGCTCTTTGTCGATTCAAAGGCTGGGCTTATGAACACTCTGCATATCACCCTTGTTCCTGGAGGGCATGGGTTTGGAACTGAATGCTAATGATCATTCCAACAGAAAGCTCTGTCTTCTGGTATCAATCTTGGCATGACATCTTTCTAAGGAAGTTACAAGGCTTATAGCTTGAGTACAGAAAGCACAGATCACTGCAGTTTTGTTCTTACACTAATGTCAATGCTATTAATTCTTAGAGTCTGCTGTAATTGACTTTTTACATAAACAGAGCTTAGAATCCATTTTAAAACAAAACCTCTTTCAGAAGATCCCACCTCTTCCAATTCAGGCACTCTAAAGGTTTTGATTCTTCAGGGCACAGAAATATCTTTACTTAATCAGAAGATCCCTAACTGGTAATGGTAAACACAGATGTTCATAGCAGAAAATTAAGAGAGCCCATTTCTAGCTCATTTGGCCAATTTATTTCACTTTTGGCACCTTCTCCTCCCTTTATCCTATAAGCAGTGGGCCACATATGCCTTGCTTCACTGGAAACTTAATAGGTATTCGCAATTCTGTGCCTGGACATCCCACGCAGTGATATTCTTTGTGATGAATGCCAGCCATTTTTGACCCTCAGCTTTCCTTTGAGAGCCATATCAGCCACATTGATAAGACCTCATATTACCATCTCGGGAGTATAACAAGGTTAAGACGATTGCTGTCTCAGCAAGACACTGAGCTTTTGATTCATGCCTTTATAACAACAAGGCTGAATTACTACAATTTGTTTCTGGCGTCCCTCCCAGACTACACACGCTTTGACTTGACTTTGGATAGAATTCAGCAGCTGAAGTGTTCAACAACCAACTGACATGTCTGTGCATATCACCTAGTCCCACAAACATTATCCTAAATTCAGGACGGGTTTGAAAATGTGCAGGTACAGAATTGTTTTGCTTTTAACCCTATGAAATGTTGTGAGCTGTTCCCTCTTTGAAAAACATTCTCATCTACAATGCTGCCTGTAGAACTAACTATATGGCTAAAGTAATCCAAGATGCTTCTGAAAAATGTCACACTCCTCTTAGCTTAAGGCTTAAGGATCTCTCTTCTGGGGAACCTAGTAGACTCATAGATGATTCCTACCTGCCAACACTGACTAGATCAAAAGTTACACTCACTTATTTTTTAAATGTACTATATATGACATAATAATACTTCATAATCCACATTAATACCTTAGAAGAACTCAAATCATGCAATATCCTATTGTCTCAAGACTTGTTGAGACATATTTCTTAGTGATAGATTCATCTCATATCTGGTAAATCTCCTATGCACCATATCAGTGCATGACTCTTAATAGTTATATAGTAATGCCTTTCAAAATGTAAATATGCAGAAATCTTATACCTAGTGTGACATTAATTAAGAAATAAAGCTACTGGAGACTAGCTAATTCATGAAGTGTCGCTGTCATAAATGTGATTAGCAACCTCATAAAGTAGCTCCCTTTTTGCCTTGTGAGGGCACAATAAGAAAAACCCTCTATGACAAACAAAGCTGTGGATAAACAGGAAACATGCTGGTGCCTTGATCTTGGACTTCCCAGTGTCCAGAATTGGGAGTGGTGAATTTTCATTATACATACATTACCAAGTCTAAGCTATTTTTTTATGGCCACATAAAAAGATGAAGACAATATTAAAATGAGCTCCTGGAAACACTCTCTTCAAAGTTACCAGAAGTATACACTAAAAGACATCTGGGGCTCAACTTTTAAGATCACGATCCCTAAGAATGGAAGTCATTTTATTCTTATATAGTTTTCTAGGTGACCCTTCCATGAACTAAAATTTAGGAACCACTAGACTAAGTATACTGCAATCCATAGGAGGGAGGCTCACAAATTCTAATTGAGATTTCTGCTTGTTGCCTGGCCCAGGTCGTTGGTTAGTATACAGCATTTTTATGTGTAAATAAGTCAAGAGTTGAGAATTTATATAGGATTCACAAGGTGCACAGCAGAGCCTCCCTCTGTTCCTGTGTTTTTCTCAGCATTCTGGACATTGACACCACTATAAAAGTTCTCCAGTACATTTGAGTCATACTCAGAAACATTTTATAGTATAAATATGTGTGCTATAATATTTGACCATTTAGGCTCCAGGGTACATATTCCTCAAATAACCCACTGTCTTCTGGATAGTATTCCCTCCCAGACACATAAGAAACATAAAGGTGTTTCTGGGTACAGAAGATGTCAACAGGGAGGACTCCAGGCTTTTCTTTGACTCTGATAGACATCTAACTATATCTGGGGGACCCATTTTGGTTGTGGTCAGGGCCTCTTGTTCCTCTGATCTTCTATTGTTTTATTTAATGAATTAAAGCACTTCCTTAACAGGGTTGCTATGCTGATGAAGTAAAGGGACAGTGTAAAAAAATGTCATTTGCTTTCCTCTCAATAGATGTGATTATTGAGAATTCAATCATCATTATCAATTTTTACACACACATATATACACACACTCACAAATGCTCACCTTTGCATATACACCCAAAAGTTCACTTATACACCCAGACAATCTTTGGAAATTGACTTAGGTTCCAGGTGAGAGATCCATATACTATAGCATAGTATAGAGGCCACAGACAGCAAACGTTCCTACCTCTTTTTGTTTCTATGTAACGTTAGTAATTTGCTCCCTGTCTTTACTCCTAGGTTTCCTCACTTGCCAACGAAAATAATGCTTAGTTTATGAGGCTGCTGTGAGATTTAAATGGGTGAAGGAAAAGATTCAGTGAACAGCACCTACCTTTCACAGGCTTACACATCATAGCTATGGGTATTTTGGCTACTAGCATCAGCATCATCTCAAACCAACTCAGGTAACTTCTGGAGTCTCAGTGATTTGATAGGGTTAGCAATTATACTTCCAAAAAATCCCTCTGTCTAACAACTCAAAGATTCCAAAACCCAATATTGTTCTCATGGAGAGCTTAGGAAAAGAGATGACATCTCAGCCAACTGAATTCAGACAGTTTCAAAAACATGTGTGCTTATTATTGTAATAACCTCAGCAGAGGAATACTTAATGTTCTGATTTTAGTAACTAGTAGTTTTAGCTTTAAAAAAAATGTTTTTACAGGTGTTCTAGAAATCAAAATGTATAACCATGATACTTAAGATCACTCATGAGTTTTAGAAAATTGAAATGTTTATGCTTTAGAAAATGTTTACTAATTTCCACTTTCAATATGAAAATATTAATAACTGTTTATGGTTTGTCATGAGCTTTCCCAGTACCTTTTACACAAAAATATGTTTCTGCTGTTACATAATAGAGGGCTAGCATCAGTAGTATTCATATATTAAATATCTACTTAACTAAAATTAATTCAGTGTTTTTCTTGTGAGGTGTTATTCATGTAGCTGTGGACATAACACTCAAAGAATTCTACTCTATTCTGTGAGGAACAACTATAATGAAATATTCAGGATTAGGTAACCTAACAGAGGATGATAACATCTATGATCAAGTCACTGGCAAGGTCTATCCCTGCTTTGAAGATGACACTTCTTACACTGTGTCCCCTTATGGCATGAGAGCAAAAACACTTATTATCTTAAGCCATATAACAAGGACTCCAATCCTCTTCTGGAAGGTTCCACTCAAATGACTTAACCACACCTGAGAGGCTCATCTTGGTGTTGATACACTGACCACTAATTTTAACACCTCAATTTGGAGGATATAAATCACAATAAGAAGCAGGCGTGAGACTAGGATATGTATGGAATACTATATTTTTACTTGTCTAGAGAGATGATGGCACAATTCCCACAGGCAACTGAGAACAAATGGTAGCTACACAAACACTTTGACTGGGACAATACTAACATAAAAGAAATGCATTGCTAGAGTGAAGCAACTCATCAGGCTTATTAGACAGTATCAGAAAGGAGCCAGGAGATGAAAGGCATGGTAAGCAGTCATATGTGCTCCCAGTGTAGGGGAATGCCAGGACAGGGAAGCAGGAGTGGGTGGGTTGGTGAGCAAGGGGAGGGGCAATGGAATAGGGGGTTTTCAGAAGGGAAACAAGGAAAGGTGATAACATTTGAAATGTAAATAAAGAAAATATCTTATAATTTAAAAAAAAATACATACGGGATTAACTCCAAGTCACCAATAGTGCATTGCTGTCTCTTCAAGAAAAGAAAAAAAAAATCACTCCTCTTTGGAAGACTGAGTCCATAATTGAGTTCTCTGCTACAGGCTCCTTGTGCCTTCTGTCCTCTGTCTTATGAGTCTGAATGTGTGCCTGCCTGAAAGCTGCCTTGTGAATCTGTCCCTATGTCTGTGTCTGTCTATTTTTTCCCTCACAAAGGGCTTTGTTCAATCTTTATTGAACATCACAGAAGCCATCATATGAAGAAGAAAATGAGGGATACTTTACTCTTTTTAAGAGTTTTACAATGAATTAAGTCACTGACTCCAACTGACTCCAAACGACCAGACAACAAACAATACTACAAACATCATCATTTATGTCCATAAATGTACTCAACATTTATGGTGGATATTCATTTTATAATTTTTTTTACCTCTATATTTGCTGCTTTCAGCAAATGAGACACATGCATTGTCTGGGTCAAGGGTGTTGAATAGAACATAACTTAAGATTACAGCTATGCATTAGCTTAGGTTGTAAAAGTGGACTACATGAAAATTCCAAATCAAGTAAGGTTGGTTGTTACATTCTTCTCTTAAAGTTAGGTCAAACAAACAATAGGGTAGAAGTCTTAAATGACTTTAAGGTATATTGATTCTGATTGTGATTTCCAGCAAAAGTTTCATACTCATTGCATGTAAGAGTTGTTTTTATCATAATACTTTGTCACACACTAGTTAATCAACTAGACAAAAAACCACTGGAAGCCTTAGAGTAGAGGAATAGCAGAATCTGTCTTATCTTTTGATGATCACACTGACTTCTGAGCAGAGAATGCCCATGGCAGGACAGGTATAACAAATATAAAGTGACATTAGGAGCAACCGCAGGAATTCAGTTAAGGTGTTATTGGCCTATGTTGATGGTAATAAAGCTGGAAAGAAATATATATTGAAGACACAAAAGAGGAGAGACACTATCTAAAAGCATCAGCCCACACAAAGTAGTGACACAAAGTAGGTGGGATGGTATCTTAAGTCTTTCTAAAATGTCTAACCTTTTACTCTACAATGATATCCAAATGACTGGACCTACAGAGCAGCCCTGAGAAGTCTAAGGTTAGACTGAAAAGACAGAAAATGATGGACAGAAATTAAGTTATTATGGCTTTGCTGGGAAAGTAAGTGAACAACTGTATAAGAGAGATTGTTGGATTTGTTTTTAAATTTATTACCTACTTTTACTCTACATAAATAAAAATCTGAAGTTGTTCTTTAAGTTCCTTATGAGAACAAATAATTAGTCCACATATGCCACTTCAGTTGTACTTACTAAGGTCAAATGATACCTTTCCTATAAAAAGCTCAAACTCTATATAGAGTAGAGAGCTCAAGTTCTGAGTTAGTGCTATCAATCTGCTGGAGCATGTACCTCCAGAGCACACCACTACCGAACAATAATCATGTCCATTCGTGCCTACTGCACCATCTATCTGTTCACTGTGTGCCACCTGGGCAGGATAGGTGACTAAGCAGCCAAGGTACCTGCTGCTCTTCTAAGGGACCCACGATCAGTTCCTAGCACCCATGTCAGGTGACTCACAACAACCTATAAGCCCATCTCCAGATAATGCAATTCCTCTAGCCTTCCTCTAGCTTCCACAGGTATCCATACCCACACAAATGCATACACACATGCACACACACACACACACACACACACACAAACTTACACATGCATACACACATATAATAAGGAAAAATGTGTAAAGGTGCTACAACTCAATGTCCTATAAAATGAACTAAATTAATTGAATTATCAATAATTCAATATTCAATCATAATTAAATCTGCATGGGCTCTTGAGATGGCTTACATGATGAATATGTTTGTCAAGCAACCCTGGCAACCTGAGTTCAATCCCTGAAGCCCACATGAAAGTAGAAAGAAAAAACTCATTTGAAAAAATTGTTCTCTGGTCTCCATACATGCACCATGGCATGTATATCCACACACATGTATTGTGTATACATACACACATGAAAATAGCAATAAATATTTTAAATTTTTAATACATTTTTATTATTTATTTTGTGTGTGTGTGTACATGTGATTGCAAATGTGTACATGGACTTAAACACATCACGTTAGAGAGGTAGAGGTCAGAGGACAACTTTTAGAAATAAATTCTCACTTTCTACCCTACAGGTCCCACAAATTGAACTCAAAGTTGCCAGCATTGGCATCAGGCATCTTTTTCCTGATGAGCCATTTTACTGGCCCCTGGAACATTTTTTGTTTTAATTCTCAAAGAAGATATATAAGATAAGTTTAACGAAAGTTACATCCTTCCAATAAGTCTCAATTTGTGTCAGGAACATATCATTAGTCTCACACTAGCCCTGCTAGGGCATGTCAATATCTTCACTCTTCACATAAGGACTCCTAGTCACAAACATTTGATAAAAGAAAAAAAATCAGGTAGTAATAATACCAGATAAATTTTAATTCAGGACTGATGGGACTTTCCACTAAACTATATCACTTTCTAGGCAACATTTACTCAGTTTATTTGTTTAAGTCGTTGTTTAGTTGATGGCATTTAGGAAGGCATATTGAAGCTAGTATGGGAGAGAGGGAGAGAGAGAGACAGAGAGAGAGAGGCAGAGAGAGAGAGAGAGACAGAGAGAGAAAGAGAGAGACAGAGAGAGAGAGAGAGAGAGAGAGAGAGAGAGACCCCTCAGGCACACAACAATAATAAATAAAATTTTAAATGATAATATTTTTTTTTGTTTTTGTTTTTTTTTATTTTTTTATTAAATGATAATATTAAAACTTTATATGTTTAAAATGTTACTTGGGCTTATTTTGTGGAATCCATGAGTGTGGCAGCATTTTTAAATGATACTTTGCAACATTAGTTCCTGTGGCATTTCACCAGAAATGACATTTTTAAAAGCTGATAAGATTTTAACATGACATGTGTGTCAACTCTGAATTGTATTTTACAGAACAAATGACCAGACTTCATTTTACAGTCAAACTTGAAAGAATATGAGCTGTGAGGGGAAAGCATGACTGTCTTGGCTGCTAAGAAAGTGTGCCTGCTGCAGGGGTGGGCAGAAGAGACATCAGGACAGCAGTCTGGCTCAGAAGCCTAGCATTGTCCATTATCCCTGAAGTTAATGTAAGTCATGGAAAGTGATGTGTATATATGTATCTCTCTCCTTCTGCTTTTAAGTCCCTCTTTAAAATAAACAAATGAGAGAAAAAAACATAGTAAAACTCCGAAGATGGATCACTTCTAAATTACCTGGATTATGCCAAGCCACATAGACCACAAGCCTAGAAAAAAAAATTGGGACTCAAATCCCAAGATTATCTACCAGCTACAGTATTGATTCAGCTAGGCTGCTAGAAAGAGAAGAGGGGAAATGCCATAGGTTGATTAAGCTGCTTAGGAATCAAACATGTCTCCTTCATTCATCTTCTTACCATGTGGCAAGGACCCTGGCTTATATCCTATCCATTGTTTTAAGGGATGAAGACTGCCTGTTTGTGATGTCAGCTACACTGAATTACAGAAAGGATTGGCATGTTTTGATTCTCTATGGAAAAATTTCTAAGTTCAGTGGTGGCCAGAAAGTGCAAAATTTGTATATATATATGCAAAAAATGTATATATATACAAAATATGTATATATATATATGTATGTATACATGTATATATGTATACATACACATACATATATACATATATATATGTATGTATATGTATATGGAATGGGGAATGGATGAATACATGTATATATTCCCTTCCAGAGCCACTTATATTCACATTCTTAAAATGATTATAACAAAAAAATAAAGAATGTAGAGACACTTCTGTTTAAAAAAGAACATTTTTATTTTATAATTTACTTTCTTCTGTTTCAAATGCTATAAAAATATGACAAGGTTTCTTGTGCTTCCTCTTCTGCAACAAGAATATCTTATGAATATTCACCGTCTCAACGTCAAAGCTTGTAAAGGCCACATCTGACCCAAATAATTTTTTTAGCACTATCATCTCTTAAGCAGACAGAAAACCAGAAGTAACTTGCTGCTGACAAAGCATTGGCTCTGATAACTGAGATCTCCTGATGTAATTTCAGTCACCACTATGGTTCTCTTAGATGGTCCCATGTAATTTGAGATATCACTTTCTGAAAGTCCAAATGATGTCATCCAGGTATGTTTTGTCTGCATGGAAAAGTAAATTGGATTTTATGTGAAACCAGGATCAAAAAAAAAAAAGGAAAGAAAGAAAGAAAAAACCCCAAGTATCTGCCAACTTAGTGAAAAGAAAGGGCACAGATGCATAAAAGAATAACAGGGAAACTGGTACATATATAGAGTGCAATAAAATACAGCCACAAATAAGGAAGTATGGCCATTTGTGACAGCACAGATTGAACTGAAGACCAGAATAAAATAGGTACAAAACGTATCCAAGTACAGAATGATCTCACCCATAGGCTTTATTTGTAAAAGTTGAAATCACAGTAGCTGACAGAAGAATAGAAATTGTGAGGAGCCAATGGAAATGATAAGAGGAAGGCATTAGGAAATGATGGTTAGTGGTTACCATGTCAGATGCATTGAAGCAAGAAGTTTTCATGTGATACTGCATCTTTACTGTAACAACACAAACGAACTGTACATCTCTGAAAGCCAGAAGGAAGCATGAGTGTTATATAATAAGGAATGGTAAAGGTTGAGTGACATGCCTATGTTTAAATCTATTAGAATATGAAACAATGCAGTACATCAAATTTCATGTGTTGTCCCATTAATACACTCAATTTTATATATTAATACATAAGTCAAAATTAGAAAGTGGATCTGCATAGACACCCCAGTTGGTAAATCTTTTGCCTTGTAAGCATGTAAAGCTGAGTTCTATTCCAAAAACCCACATTAAAAACATAATGGAGTGGTCATACATTCCTGTCACCCTAGGTTGAAGATAGGAGAACGGAGAACTCATTAAATAGCACAGTTTATCTAGTGAGTTCCATGTCAATGACAGATTTCCTTCTCCAAACGTAAGGGGACAAGTACCTAATGAACAGTACTGCCCAAGGTTGTCCTCCAATTTAAACACACACACACACACACACACACACACACACACACACACACACATACACACACCACATGGACTCACATATGCACACAACGAGGGGAAAAAAGAAACAGGATTCCATACCCAAATCTCTTATTGAGGAATAAGTGGAGAAAGCATGAACTCTGTGACTCTCAACCTAATGGTCTGAGACAATAGTCCTCTGAAACAGAATCAAGTGAAGGTTTGCAGAACCTTGTTAGCTGGTTCCCTAGGGTAGACACATTTTCCAAATTTCCCAACAGTGTAGCACAGAAATTCCAGTGGTGTGTCTTGGTTTCTTTTCTAGTTCCGGTGATAAAATACCCTTACAAAAGCAACATAAGGAATGCTTTATTTTGGATCACAGTCCTAGGGTATTGTTCATAATGGTGGGCAAGCCATAGCACAAAAAGCAGAAGCTGGCTGATTAAATTGTATCTGTAGTCAACAAGCAAAGAGTATGTACTCAGCCTAATTTCTCCTTTTTATACAGTCCAGAACTCCTCGCTGAAATTGTGCCATCCACTATAGGCTAGTCTCTACACCTCATTTATCTGAACCAAGATAATCCCTCATAGGCATTAACAGAGGCTTAATAATCTCTCACATTTGCCTGGAGTCTTGTTTCCAAGTGTTTTTGGATCCTGTGCAGTTGACCAGACCATCACAGCAGCTGAGTATGGTGATGAAGAAAAGAAAAGAAAGTAGGAAGAATGTTTGCAAGAGCTGAGATGTGAAGGGATTCATTGGCACTAGACGACTGCTGGCCAGGAAGAGGGAACAGATTTGAAGCACATGGCACATCGAGGAAAGAACATGAGAACAGGAGAAAGAGGTGGCTCAGGAGTGTGTATGCCATACCTTTGCTTGGGAACATGGCTGTGTGTCACAACTAAACTGTGCCATGACATTTGTTACTACAAATGTCTCAAGCAGCTGCCAAGTAAGACCTCTGAAACTCAAAGGTCTTCATCTTCTCTATTCCTCATACCTTCAGATGCTCCATTTTTCTTGTGGATTAACAATGGAAACCACTTGAAACTAGACTCACTTAGATGGTTATTTTATATGAGATAGAAATTTCCACCCTAGAACTAACATTGGAAGAAAATGGCATTTGTGCAAATTTGAACACCTTTATTCTTCAAGTGAATGTGCATTGAAAACCATCGCTTGCATGGTTCATCACAAACACAAAAACAAAACACCACTCCTATTCCCTCACAGCTTGGCCTCTAGAGAAAATCAATATACTTAGGAAATACAAATAGAACCTAAAAGGCATCTGGTATGGGAAGTCTATGGAGGCATAGAGAAGTCATACCTCCACAGTGTAGAAGGTGCTTACAACGTTAATATATCTTTGTGGACATAAAGAAAAAGCAGGAATACAAGAGAAGTAATGGAGAACTCATCCCGATTCAAAAACAAGAAAGGAAGTTTACAAAAGTCCAACAAAGTAATTAAAGCTCTCTGTCTGGCATGTGACTCAGCATCACCACACAACAGTGCTCAACCATGACAAAATAGGTCAAGACTTCTTACAAGCCTTGCATGTTTGTGTCGTCAACTGAAGAGAAGAGATGCTGCAAGCATGTAGATAAGATGGGAGTAGAACTCTGTTCTGCAGTGCTAATTCTAGAAGCTGCTAAATACCGAAACAGAGATGTTGAGAGAAAATAACAGCAAGCTATTTGGTATCTTTAGGGTCTCCTAAAGATTCTCCAGACTCTACCTGACTGGACTTAGCAGATTCTAGGCAGCAGTTACAATTAATAATGCTGTGTCATTAATTAATAGTGTGAGGTTTTGGAGGAAAACTATATGACCTGGACAACGTTTAAAGCATCTCAGGACTATTCCCAGTAGCAGTAGTATAAACTCTGTGTCTTGTCAACCATCTACACAAACACACACACACACATACACACACACATGCATATATAGGAGTAGATTCAGAATCTTTGGTAGAAGTTGAAAACAGACAAATAATGTAATCTTCCCTAGACAGTGCACAGAAGAAAGAAATCAGCACATCACAATCAGTCATGAGCTGTTAGAGAGAGGAGTGACTGTGTAGAAAAGCAGTGCCCCCTTCTGGGCATTCCCAAAAGGCCTTTAAGTTGTTAGATCTGGTACATATAAACAGCATATGGGGGAATCATCTAGGCTGTGTCCTCTGGAGATATTAAAATATCCATCATAAAGTACCACATCTTTCAAAAAGACCTTTTGATTCTTTGTTAGTATTCAATAAATACTAACAAAGATGGAAAAAAATATAGGGAGGAAGAGATTGTGGGTTTAAGGAAGTTTAGTGTTAAGGGAAAAAAACAGAGCAAGAGAAAAGGATTTGATTTGAAATGAAAAAAATGCAACAGAAAAAGTTATAAATTCGTAGGACACAAACCTACATCAAGATGGATAAATGATTGATTAAGCAAATAAGTGGGGACAGCAATAAATCTTCCTTACAGAAATCATAAGACATATACACAAATGATCCTCTGTCTGGAGCAAAGCTTCTAAACAGGAATGCTAGAAAGGGGGAACAAGAGGAAGCTAGTGTGTGAGCCATCTACATTTCTTTGGTGTGGCCATGCTGATCTCCCACACTCACAAGAAGGATCCAGCAAGAAGGGTGTCCCTCCCTGATGTTCTCCATCATAGGAGCAACATCAGACAAGCCTGAACTGACTTTTACAGAACAACCAGCCAGGACCCCTCAAAACTAGCAAACCCATAAAAAAGCAAAGACTGGGAAGCTGTCACATGTCATGGAAAATGAAGACAATCCAACTAAACGTGACATGTTATCCTATAGCAGATCCCGGGTCAGAAAAAGGACATTGCTATAAAAGCTAGGGATTTTCAAAAGACTAAAGTTTTGCTACCAGCAGTGCAATCCATTGGTGTCTGAATTTTCATGCATCTGCCATGTGACACACATGCTGTAAACACCGGAGAAGTCGCAACAGTCCCAGCAGGAAGTGGATCTACTGCCTTTGGGAGTCTGTTTTCCTGTCCTCTCACAGGTTCACAGGACAAGTGTTGGAAGCCAAGGTGTCAGCCCATTGCTCTAGCTTCTGCTGGCTTCTAACCATCTTTCATAGTTTGGGTTTGCAGCTAGTTGCCCTTGGGTCACAGTTTGTCAACCAATCATTGTGTCACTTGATGCTTGAAATGGGATTTAAGATCCACTCTGATCTGAATAGCTTACACTGAAATACTTATGTGCAACTTCAAAGTCAAACTCCCCTTTTAGACAGAATCATGAAGGGCTGGAGCTGCAGTGCTTGCCTGGCATGCACGCAGCATTGGGTTGACCTGTAGCATCAGCAAAATCTAATTAGCAAAAGTCTAGCTCACAAGTACTATACTAGGCCTTACATACCTACTCCAGGGTTCATGTGGAAAACCCCTGCATAAGTTTGCTTCTCTTTGCTTGCGTTTGAGATAAGAACTCTACAGCCCCAGTTCCCCTTGAATTCACTCTGTGCTAGCTGAGTGTGACCTGGTCACCACAGTGATTTTCTGCCTCAGGGTTCAGACTTCTGGGATAACAAGTGAGAGCCACAATACCCAGTTTCTGCATAATCCAAATTTATCCTATCACTAAGATATATTCCATAATAAAAAGCTCATCCATAATTAAAAGCAGATGCTGGTTAAGTGAAATTCGTATCACAAAGGTATAACATGGTATAAAGAGGCACTGCTACACAACAAAACTAGGAAAAAAATGGAATGGGCAGTGCTGGTTAGAGCTAGGATGGGAGGGTGGAAATAAGACCTGTGAGAAGAAGACAGTCTACAGTTTTGTAAAGCAGGAGAATGAAACAGCACCAAACAACAGCAGCCTTGTGCCCTGCCAGGGTCACAAACCACAATCAAATAATTGTTCCAGTCCAGGTATTTCTTGGGAGACTTGCAAGTACTCAGAGGTGGGGGGTGCTGATGGGAGAACACTGAAATACTTGAGCTGAGATCCACTATGGGCAGAAAGAAGAGAGTGGAGTGATAGCAGCACAGCCCTGTCCAAGATTTTCTGTAGAGATGCTTGTTCTGAGAACTTCATTATACTACTGAATAGAGAGAGGCAGAGTGCCACATCTCCAAGGAGCTCTACAGAGAGACCCTGGCTGCTAGTCTACAGAACCCATTCTCAGTGGCAAGAAAGGATAGAACATGGAGATCTTAAAAGATATCAAGATGAAAAATAAGAAAGGCTCGGAATGGCAAAAAGAAAAGAAGCTGTGGGGAATGCAATGGGTTTTTGAAGTGGATTATGGGAGTAAAAGCTGAGGGCATAGCAGACATCAACTGTAGAGACCACGCGGAGGGACACTAAAGTGCAAACAGTGCCTTCTGCAGATGTTAATGCTGCAGAATGAGGTCACAGAAAAGTTATGTGTCCAAGTGTTAGGTTTTGGGGGGTTTGTTTTGTTTTGTTTCATTTGCTTCATTTGTATCTGAAGAAAAGGAAGAGATTAGTGATTATTGATAGATGATACAGCCTTGACAGTATAAAGGTGGATATAGATTTGTTCAGATTTTGAACAAGAAAAATCCAGCAAAAGCAATGACTCTTTGGGACAGAGGAGTCACAAAGGTAAGTGGAATATGAACCACTGAAGGGCAGCTTCCAACAAACTTCTTCAGAGATTAGAGTTTACTAGAAAACTACGGTTAAACAGCAAGGCAGTGACAAAAATCAAAAATGAATGCAAAGTTAGAAAGAAAATATGAAGGTTAGGCTTGAAAGACTTGGAACAATGTCGACAAAGGAGTTGGAAGTTAGATGGTAAGAGTTAAAGAGAAACTGTCAGCTAGGTGCCTCAGGACACACCTGTGATCCAGTAAATGGGAGGCAGAGGTGCAAGATCCAGATGTCAAAGCCACCTTCAGCTACAGTGTGACTTAGAGGCCAGTTGGGGTGGGCTACTTGAGGATCCTGTTTTAGGAAACAGAAAGAAGGAAAGAAAGAAGGAAAGAAAGAAAAAAAGAAAGAAAGAAAGAAAGAAAGGAAGGAAGGAAGGAAGGAAGGAAGGAAGGAAGGAAGGAAGGAAGGAAGGAAGGAAGGAAAGAAGGAAAGAAGGAAAGAACGAAAGAAAGAAAGAAAGAAAGAAAGAAAGAAAGAAAGAAAGAAAGAAAGAAAGGAAGGAAGGAAGGAAGGAAGGAAGGAAGGAAAGAAAGAAAGAAAGAAAGAAAGAAAGAAAGAGAGAGAGGAAGGGAAGAAAGGGAGGAAGGAAAGAAAGGGAGGAAGGAAAGAAGGAAGGAAAATGGAGCCTACGAGGGAGACAGGGAAGGAACAAAGGAAGAGACAGTGAAATGGAGAGAAGGAGGGGGAGGCAAGGAAGAGTGAGGGACTTGCACTTGCCCTGCATAAAAGGACCAGAAAAACCAAAGAATAAGGAAGAGTAATAGCTGAAGAGGCTGTAAATAAAGTCAACACCATCCTGAGATGCAGATGAAATCACTAACAAAAAAAAAACTGTTTTTTAACTACACAGTTCCTGTACTACATGTTTCTGTAAACAGAAATCAGCAAGAGCCCCTCTTTGACTGACAGTCTTTCAGTTCCAAGGAAGATGCTATCTGCTCAGTGGCAGTGGATTGAGGACTTTGCAATAATATGGTTATCAGATTTATTTTTACACCCTGGGTGCATAAAAAGGTGGCTTTTTACCTCCTGCTGTGGAATCTCTCCTGGTGAGTCTGCTTATCACAGGCTGAGGGAACTTAGCTCCCAGGCCCCATAGAAGCCAGCAGGAATGCTCACACTGGATGTAATCCAGAAGGGCAGATTAGAAGTGAGGACTTTGAAGCGCCCCTGCATCCTAATTAGCTGACAGTCATGAAAGATGTAAGCTCCAGACACTGACATTGTCACTCCAGGCAAGGACAAAAGTCATCTAATTTATATTAATATGAGAAAAGTTAAAATCTGTTCATCTAATACAGGAGAGTTCAGGCAAACTTTCATTAGCTTCCCTGGCTGATGAATGAAATGATGCAAGGCTATCAGGGACACATCATTTGTTCTATAAATTAACAGAGACTGAAAATCATTTTATGGTAAATCACCCCTTTTATCGGCAAAAGTATCTCTGAACTGGAACAAACGTGAGAATATTTCATTATCATGTTAAAAATTTTAGTCATATCATTTAAAAAAATCATTCATGTATTGTCCAACCCATGAACTAATCTTAGAAGAAAAAATTTGCAAAAAAAGAAATATGAAGGTATTAGTATTTATATATTGTTTTTAAAGTTTTTATTTCCCCTAATTTACAGTTTTCATTATATTACACACTTGTAATGCGAGAACATAATACTGAATATATAAAATATGGCATAGAAATACTTGTCTCTTCAACATACAATAGAATAGTAAATGTATGTTACAGCTTTAAATTATTCATTTTAGCCCCTTTAGCTTATATGATACCATTGCTGCTTAGCAATTTCAAGATAAAAGATCAATATTTACATTTAACCAAGATGAATTTGACAGCCTTCTTCTACATAAAGCTTAGTCTGCCTCATGGGTTATAATACAGTGCTATGAGGAATCTGTTAGAGATTGTAGAATATATTTACATTCCCTAGAATTTTATTGATTGAAATGGGTAAAGGGCAAATCAATAATTGCTACTCTTTCCAAAGAGAGTAAGCCACAATTTGTTTCTTAGTCAACAATGTTCCTTAGACTGGAATTTGTTTATTTAGTGAATAGCTACCAACTTCACTGTGTCCCAAAAATTGTGCTAAGTATTCACATGATAAAATACACAGATCAGGGTTCCTATTCATATACATTTAAGGCATAATTAAAGAATCAAGTACATATGATTTCTCACAGAGAGAATCACTAAACATTTACTACTTTTCCTGCTAACTTAAGACTATTATCCACGGGATAATTTTTAACAATTTAACATGACTTCTAATGATTCTGATGCTGTAGGGAAACAGAACTAAAATATAAAAATTAAAATGGGAGAAGTACCTGACACAAATACCATAGTGCTTTTGCTGCTTTCCTTACTGGCTTGTTCTCCATACAAAGTTTGGGTGACTACTGCATCATCTATGCCTGCCAAAAAGCAGCTACAAAGGTAACTGTCAAGGAACAACTGAAATACAGTAACAAAAGCATAATACATATTAATAAACCTGAAGAAATTCAGCCAACTGCCTATGATTATTGTTTACATCAAAAGAAAACATAAGAACCAAGCCTCAGATGTGAAAATGAAGAAGAAAAATGAAAACCACAAACTATGAAAATTGGATGCAGTACAAGGAAGTGAAAGGGGACAAGGAAAAAGTCAGTCTTGAGACAGAGGTAACAGAACCACATGAGGCACACTTACCAGCATGCTGTAAGACTCAGCAACAGCACGGCAAGCTATGCCCACATGGAATTAGCATTATCTTATTATACTTTCTTTATTTCACAAAAAGAGTAATTCCTTTAGGCTTCACCTCTTCAATTAAATGCTTGAAGTGCTTCTAATGCAAATTAACTTAATAACTAGTTATTCATGCAGTCATTCATCAGAAATAAAGCATCCTAATTGGTAAAAGAAAGCAATTGACTTCTAGAAATTTTCATTCTTTGATGACCCCAATGGATGATACTCTCCATAAGGAAAAAATAATGACCAAATCAAGTATTGAACAGGACTTCATAATGTTCCAGTTTCCTTCCCATAATAAGTTCCAACTGTTTCATATTATTTATCAGTATTTTATATTCCAGACGTGATCTATAAAGAATGAGTCTCTCACACACACAGAGTTACCAAAAGGAGCAGTGAGATGCTATGCAAGTCATTACTGGTTTGTTGTCTGCTGTTCCCTGAAGACTCCCTGTCGGGGAAGCTATACAGGGCAGCTGCGTTGGTTTCTTCTGTATTCACACTACGGATTACCAAGGACTGTGTCTGGCTGGCACAGGTATTAAAAGATTGCAGATAAGGATCAGCATGCCTTACAAAGCCACTCATAAAACCAGTTCACTGATTACATGCCTTTAGGGGCACCTATATTTTTAATAATTAATTCTTTGGTACTTGAAGAATAGATATTTATGAAGTAAATAGCAATTTCAGGAAACTTGTTCATATAACGTTATACACTTTGAGACAACAATTTCCTGGTAGATTTAGAATTAGTAATAACACTGATTTAATGGAACACAAAATCCACATGACTCTCTCTCTCCCCTCTCTCTATCTCTCTGTGTGTGTGTGTGTGTGTGTCTGTGTCTGTCTGTCTCTCTCTCTCTCTCTCTCTCTCTCTCTCTCTCTCTCTCTCTCTCTCTCTCTCTCTCTCTCTCTCTCATACACACACATGCACACACACATACATACACACCTACCTTATATAGCCATCTATTCTGAATTGGGACACTCCCACATTGAGGTCAAAGAGAAGCTGGTGCAACCCATAAGGCCCAGGAAGCTCACCAAGTTGTGAGACTCACAGGCCCCTAGCCATCTTATAGAAGTAGTGATGATTAGTAGGGATTGTGGTGGTTTAAATGAGAATGGCCTCCCATAGGTTTATATATTTGAATACTGAATATCTAGTTAGTGAAGGGTTTGGGGAAGGATTAGAAGGTGTGACCTTGTTGAAGGAGAGGGATCACTGGAGATGGACTGGTGCACTTTGAGGTTTCAAAAGCCCAAATCAGACCCAGTGTTCTCATTCATTCTCTCTCTCTCTCTCTCTCTCTCTCTCTCTCTCTCTCTCTCTCTCTCTCTCTCTCTCTCTCTCTCTCTCTCTCTCCTCCCCTCCTCTTCCCTCTCCCCCTCCCTCCCTCCCTCCTTCCTTCCCTCCCTCCCTCCCTCCCTCCCTCCCTCCCTCCCTCCCTCCCTCTGTTCAACTTTTAGACAAGATTCAAGTCTCAGCAATGGCTCTGTTGCCATACCTGCCTGCCTGCAGCCATGCTCTGTGCATCCCTTTATGGTCATGGACTAGCCATCTCAAATTGTAAGCAAGTACCAACTAAATGCTTCCTTTTATAACTTTTCTTGTCCATAGTGTCTCTTTACATCGATATAAAAGTAACTAAGAAAGAAATATGACTCTGTTCAACAAGCTGCCTACATGTTGCGCAGGTAATTCAAGGGATGTAACTCTCAGGGTTGTCACCCTTGCTGGGATGGGCTTTTCAGCAAGGTTGCCTTTGATCGTCCCTGCTCCTATAAGTAACACTAGCGAACTCACTGCTTCATTGAGTTAGACATGAATGGAATAAATTCTTTGGTCTTCCATTGGTGGCTAACCTTGGATGAATAGAATTTTACTCACATCACGCCAGGACAGGTAATACAACAAATACAAAGAAATTGCCAATTTAGTCAAGGACTGACTAGACTATCTGAACCAACATTGCACCTCTCTGAACACACTGATGCTCCTGGCTTGTTCATTTAGACTGAATGGTTTTTTTTTTTTTTTTAGTCAGAAAAAATCCAGGATCTAAAAACTCCAAGACAGAAATTCTAAGTACATTTCCAATAATTATTGCAAAGGGAAATGTACTTAGGCCATTAGGGAAGGAAAATGCTGATGGCTAATGAAAGAGACTCACCTTTTGGGTGGGAAAATCACTGAAGTTGAAATTTAAAAGGGCCGGGAAGATGGGACATTAATCTGCCTTCATCTTTACTCCAAGATGCTGGGCATTAGTCTTTAAGCTTTTCAAGAACTTTTGAAATGCCCTGCTTCTCCCCTTCAGGGACGAGTACATATATATTTATTTAAGGTGTGATATCCTAAACTTTTTCATCCCCTCACAAAATGAGAACCCTTTCCAGAGAGAAAACAGCATACTCCTATTGTCTTTAATTTCCAAGTGCCAGAGGGGGATTGCATTTAATAAATACTTTACACTGTACTTCAGAGAAATTGCCATTGTGTGAAAACAGGCCTGAGGAGAGTAACACGTTGCCAAATTCCCTCCAGTGAGTGCAAAATTATGCCTCAGGTTCTGGCAGAAAAGGAAAGTGGAAATCTGATTACTTTGTTTCATTCTGTGCGAAGATAATGTGTGAACACATTTAAATACATAATCTAGTATGTTTCAGCTCAGGCCCTAGATGATGAGTTAAAGTCAGTCCCACTAACCCTGTAACAAGAGAATTGCATTTAGAACTAACAACTAAAAAGAAAGTTGATGGAATTACTTGTCATTCTATTTTTTGCAGAGCTAAGCACATCTGTTTATTCCATTTCTAATGCCAGCAGCCACTTATAAATTTAAGGACACTAACCCTACCCAGAGAAAGCCATACATATTAATAAAACTGTAAAAACTGCCTGCCTACCATATGAGAGCACATCCAACCCCAAAGAACAACAATAAAAAAAAAAACGAAATGGAGAGATCATTTTCATGGATCAAATTATATTGATGTAAGCCCCAAATTGATTTATAGTAATTTGCTATTTAATTATGTAAAACTCACAATTGTATACATTTATATACAAACAACTACTTTTGAAGAAATGTAGAATGATTTTAGGAAACTTCATCACAATTTTATTTTGCACAAATGGCTATATAGTTTTCAAGGCTGCTACTAAGCTATTAGATACAGAATATTAATATTCTTCAGTAGGATTGTGAAAGAGACAAATGTCTTACATTGGGAGATAGTTTTAAGAGTAATCATCATACAATGGTAATTTTTAGACTTGATTTCTTCGATTTTATAGGTTTTACCCATTTGGCTAGTCGTGGGCTTTGAGACAATGGTCAATACGGCAAACCTGATGTGCAGGCCACTCAGGTTGTGTGACTAGTAGCTCTCCATGTCCAGGAATCAGAGACGTAAAATGTTTCATGAAGCACACACAGGGCTTAGATGTGGCAATATTCACATGTGAAAGGCAGGATATTTTCACAGGGGATGGTTTGCGATTTACAGTCAGGAAGATAATTTTTAACCTTTGGAACCCCAAATAGTCCAGTGATTTTTGCTAAATGATATCAACATGGAAATTCATATAAACAGATGACAAATATTATGTAATACAATAGTATTGGGCAGTCAAATTCAAGTTCACCAGCTTATTAATGGGTAAAAAAAAAAAGCAAGATTTAATCATATTCAAGGCCAAGTTCTTTCTATTTCTTTTAATCACAAATATAGGAAGGGCTACAAGCAGGGTATCTGTGACATAAACTTTCAAGTTCAGATCCTTTATTTTAATTGATTGGTTACTTCCTCTGGCTTACTGTTAAATTTTATCAGTATTTATTATTTATGTTAAACTGATAAATTAGAACCACCTTTGTTTCAAAAGAAGTGTGTGAAGCACCATCTCCAAGAACAAACAGCTATAGGTTTATATTTGATTTCACTTATGTGTACTTTAATTTATTTCTCTCATTTACAACCTACAAAGCTGATTTACAATCTACAGTTGTCACTGTTTCTATTATTCCTCTACCACAATTTTTTTTCATGCTCTTTCTACTACCTCGGCTTTATAATTACGGAAGTTGCACCATACTGTCTTCTGAATATAACCAGACTATTACATATATGAACTGACAACAGATGTGATTAAGTGCCCAAGACCCAACCAATCAAAAATCCAGCATAAATGGGTAACTGGTTCTTGAGACTCCAAATTTTGCTGAGGAACTATTTGGAACTTATGGCTTCTGGGGACAGGAGTAGTCACTTTGTGGATGGTGGGTAATGGTAGACTGCCCATGCCCCAGTGAAAGACCTCACATTTATGTGTATATGGGGCAGCACCAATGAAACTAAGTAGGTCATTAATTTTTTTAAAGGACATGAAATTGGTAGAGAGATGGGTTGGGAGTCCCTGGAAGAGCTGATGGAAAGTAGTACAGGTGGTTATATACATTGTACACAAGTAGGAAATTTTCAATGAATTAAAAAGTGATTCCAATTCCATCTATTTTCCCATAAATTTACAATTAAGCTTTTATAGCTGAGTAAAAGCTCATTGTATTTATTACCACATTTTAATCACCCATTCATCTGCTGATTCATATCTAGGCTGACACGACTTCTTTGTTATTGTGAGAAGAGCAGCCGCAATGCTGGATGTGCAAGTGTCTCTGTATAATGAGTCCTTTGGGGTCATGTTCAGAAGTAGCATAGCCAGGTCACGTGGTATTTTTTGTTGTAGCTTTTAGAAAGGGTTTACACTGGTTTCCAACAATGGACAAACGTTCTTCTCCCCCACATCTGCTCTACAATTTGCTGCTTTCCTTGTGGTTTTTATTCTTTTACTTAGTCATGTTTTCCTTGATGCTGGCCATTCTGAATACAGATTGCATTTGCTGCATGGATTGCTTTGCGTGTATAGCCAGTATTACAAGATAAATTCTTCCAGTCATGGAGCATGAGACATCACATGTCTTCTTTCTGTGTCAAGTTTTCCTCACAGAGGTCCTTCACCTCCTAGGTTACTTGGCTTATTCCAAGAGAGTTTGGGGGCTACTGGGAAAGGATATTTTCTTGATTTCGTTTAAAATGTTTATTATTCATGCATATAAAGTCTACTGATTTTTGTATGTTAATTTTGTGTATTGCTACTTTATTAAAAGTATTTATCAGATCCAGGAGTTTTGGGGTGGCAAATAGAAATAGTGTAACTTCTTCCTTTTAAGTCTTTATTTCTTTTACCTCTTACTCCTATATTGTTGCACTATGTCATGCTCCAAGAATTATATTAAATATGAGTGAAGAGGGTAGCCACATTCATTTCATACCACATTTAAGAGGAAATCATTAGGATAATATTTTCTATAGATTTATTATATATAAGCTTTATTATTTTAAGGTATGTTTTGCCTGTTCCTAGTTTCATTTGAACATTTATTATGAAAAATTGCTGAACTTTGTGAAATGTCTTTTCTGCATCTCTCATAATGAATGCCTGATTTCTGTCTCGAAGTCTATTATTATGAAGTATCAATTTACTGGCTTTAATTTGTCGCACCTTGCATCCCTTGAATGGAACTAACTTTATTATAATTTATCCTCCTAATGTGACTTTGAATTTGGTTTTAGAATATTTTGTTGAGGATTTTGCATCATATTCATCATATACATTAGTCTTTAGCTTTTGTTCTTTCTTTGCTATTGTTGTTTATTTGTCCTTCTTTGGTATCTCTTCCAGTTTGCTTTTCTGTTGTACATTGAAACACTATGACAATAGCCATCTTAGGAGAGGAAAGGGTTTATTTGGCTTTCACTTCGAGATCACAATCAATCATTGAGAGATGTCAGAGAAGAACTTAAGCAGAAACCATGGAAGGATACTACTTACTGGCTTAATCCCTGACTATGCTCGGCTGACTCCCTTACAGGGTCCAGGCCTACTCCATAGTGACAGTGCTATCCACAGTGGACTAGACCCCTCATGACAATCCCTCACAGATACAACCACAAGCAAATCAAATCTAGGTGACACCCCTTCAGATGAGTATAGTCTGTTTGAAGTGGACAGCTGAGAGAACTCCACCCCTTCTCAATTTGACATGCAAACATATCATTTTAAGGCATACATTTTCATTTCTTGTCTCCAAGATCATGTGTTGATATCATAATATAAAATACAATACACAGTTCCTTAAAAATCCTAATACTTTTTGTGAGTGCTCCATAGTCTCAGTAATACTGCCAGGCCTTGGGACCTCCCCGTGAGCTGGAACCCACTTTGGGCCTGTCCCTGGTCCTTCTTTTCCTCTGACTACTCTCCATTTCCATCCCTGTAGTTCTTTTAGACAGGAACAATTATGGGTCAGAGTTTTGACTGTGGGATGGCAACCCTCTCCCTCATTTGATGCCCTGTCTTCCAGGTGGAGGTGGGCTATGTAAGTTCTTCTCCCTCCCAAGTCCCAAGTGGAACTGAGGCATTCTCACTTGCAGCTTGCTGACCTTTTTGAGTTCTATGGACTGTACCTTGGGTATTCTATACGGTTTTTTGTTTGTTTGTTTGTTTTGCTAATATCCACTTCTTAGTGAATACATATTATGCATGTCCTTTGGATCCGGGTTACCTTACTCAGGATGGCATTTTCTAGTTCCATTTATTTGCCTGCAAAACTCAGGATGTGCTTGTTCTTAATTTCTGAGTAGTGTTCCATTGTGTAAATGAACCACATTTTCTGCATCCATTCGTTCATCTTGGGACATCTGGGTTGTTTCTAGATTCTGGCTATCACAAACAATAGAAGAACATGTGCCCCTGTGGCATGGTGGTTATTCTTTTGGGTATACTCCCAAGAGTGGTATTGTTCGGTCTTCAGGTTGATCTACTTCCAATTTTCTGAGGAATCTCCAGATTGATTTTCAAAGTGGTTTTACAAGCTGGCAATCCCACCAACAGTGGAGGAGTGTTCCTCTTTCTCCACATCCTTGCCAACATGAGCGGTCACCTGAGTTTTTGATCTTAGTCATTCTGACTGATGTAAGGTGGAATCTCAGGGTCAATTTGATTTGCATTTCTCTAATCACTAAGGACTTTGAACATTTCTTTAGGTGCTTCTCAGCCATTTGAAATTCCTCTGTTGTGAATTCTTGGTTTAGTTCTATACCCCATATTTTAACTGAGTTGTTTGGTTTTTTGGTGGTTAGTTTCTTGAGTTCTTTATATATTTTGGATATTAGCCCTTGGTTGGATGTGGGATTAGTGAAGATTTTTTTTCCCAATCTGTAAGTTGCCGATTTGTCTTATTGTCTATGTCCTTTGCCTTACAGAAGCTTTCCAGTTTCATGGAGTCCCATTTATCAATTTTTGACCTTAGAGCATGAGTTCTGTTTAGGAAATTTCCCCTTGGGCCAATGGGATCTAGCATGACTGAACTCTGGAAGACCCAACAAGCAGCTGAAAGAGTCAGATGCAGATATTTGCATTCAACCAATAGATAGAAGCTGCTGATCACTGTGGTTGAATTAGGGAAAGGCTGAAAGAAGCTGAGGAGGAGGGTAACCCTGTAGGAGGACCAGCAGTCTCAGTTAACCTGGACCCCTGAGATATCTCCAACACTGGACTACCAAATAGGCAACATATACCAGCTGATATGAGCCCCTCAACACATATACAGCAAAGGATTTTTGGGTCTGGGCTCAGTCAGAGAAGATACACCTAACCCTCAAGAGACTGGAGGCCCCAGGGAGTTTAGAGGTTGGGGGGGGGTTGGGGACATCCTCATGGAGACAGGGGTTGGGGAGGAGATATAGAATGTGGAACAGTTGGAGGGTGGATATGGGGATAAAATATGGAGTGTAAAAAAATAAATAAATAAAAATCCCAATACTTTAAAAGCTCAGTCTCTTAAACTGTGGACTTCTGTAAAATCAAAAATAATGTATGGGCCAGGCATGGTGGTACATGCCTCTAATACCAGCACTAGGGAGGCAGAGGCATATAATTTCAAGTCAGCCTGGTCTATAAGACAAATTCCAGGATAGCCAGGGCTGTTAAACAGAGAAACCCTGTATCAAAAAACAAAACAGAGGAAAAAAATATGCACTTTCTTATTCTAAAAGGTAAGAACCAAAGCACAGCTATAATCAGATTAAAACAAAGAAAAAAACCCAGCCATATAAATAATTAAATGGCTGACATTTGGGAATCACTTATGATCTTCTCAGATACAAAGGGTTTGAGTAGCCCTACCTCTCCAGTCCTCATAGCCTTAGGTTGGTTCTACTCCACATCTGCCACTGTCATTGGCAGTTATGCTATGGTAATGGAATTTCCAACATCCTGGAGTCCACACTGCAATTGAGGCTATGCTCTCAATAGTGCCCTTCTGGCCTCTGACTCTGTCTGCCACATGGTACCAGGCCTCAGCTGTTCTCCATGACTCACTCAGACTTGTGTCTCTTATGCCTTCTATACCAGTATTAGGCAGAAAACTCTTATATACTGACAGGTTCATCCTTGACACTCATGGACAGCAGTTTCTGCAGGCTAACTCTGATGAAATACTTTACAGAAGATTTCATCACAATGGTGACAATCTCTTATTTATCACAGCGTGTCCTTCAGTCCAGCTGACTATACACATCCCTTGTCCCAGAAAGACACAAGTTTCACTTCAGTGGTGCTGATTTCTTATTAATCATGGCAGATTCTTTATTCACTTCATTACCAAAAGTCCTAAGTTCGTAATACAAAGGAGCACTCAAATGACTCCAATACAGTCTTTGCTTCTTTCTGAAACTTCAGGTTGAGCCTCCATCGTCTTCATTTCCCTTAGCATTCTTATCTTCCAAGATCTCACCAACACAGTATATCAGTCCCTAAGCACTCCTTGGCTTTTCCAGCTCAAAATTACAAAATCCTCCACAAAACAAATAATCCAATGGCATTAAAAAGTCACATGATGAGGTTTATCATAGCAGCAAAACCACCTCTGGTACCAAAATCTGGTCCAGTTTGCCATTATGTTGCTGTGATAAAATACTATGGTCAGACAAAAAACCCTATGGGCAAGCAGGTGGTGGGGATATTATTTGGCTTATACTTGCAACTCATAATCCATCATTGTGAAAAATCAGAGCAAGAACTGAAGCAGAAACCATGGAAGTATACTGTTTTCTAGCCCACTTACAGATTTGCTCACATAGTTCTCTAATACAGCTTATATTGCTTAAGGCCGTTATGATTTGTGTAAAAAGAATGCAGAAATTTTCCTGTGATCTGAAGATACTGTATTCTCCAAATACACTCCTTAAAAAAGAGCTATCTAGTACTATAAATTTTCAATTAATTAGTCCAAACTCAGGTAATGTGAACTATCGTTACAAGTTGAATAGGTTTTGTTTAAGTTATTGTTTGTATTTTGATAACCTCTAGGTGTTTGTCTTCAGGGAAACAAATTAAAATACATCATGATTAATGAAATGTTTGTGTTTTAGTTACTTTCTTTGTTGCTATGTCCAATTTATGACAATATGGGACCTAAAATTAATGAAGTATTTTTGATGCCTTAGATGGAGATAATAAAATTCATCACATTGGAGAAGGAATGGCAAAATGCATATAAAGTCGCTGGTCATGTTGCATCCACAGCCCCAAAGCAGAGAGTAGACAAGAAGTAAAGCCAGAAGATAATATGTCAAGGCTGCCCTACTTCTTCTAAGTATGGCTTACCCCTAAGGTTCTGTAACCTTCCCAAACATTGCCACCAGCTAGAGGCCAAATGTTCAAACACTGCAGCCTATAGGGAACATCTTACATCTAAATCAAAGCAATTTATTAATGGTACTACTAGACTACTACAAAGAGAGACACATCCTTGTTGATTTAAATACAAGTTTGGAATTGCTCAAAGGGATTTTGAGAGAATAGGGAAAGAAATCCAGAAAGATTTTAGCTATCAATTGAGAATGAGTACAGTGTTTTAACATCTACTCTGGAAAGATTGGGCAACAGCTGCATAAATAATTGGAAAATGGAAGAAAGTTTGTCCAGAGGCATTACATCATCCTGGGAGATTCAATGAAAATGGGAAAGTAATTGTTCATGTATGGTTCAAAGAGCATATTTCCATGTAGATGATGATCCACACTGTGCTTGTATTAATCCATACAGAACTCCTCCTTCCAGAAATGCTGAGTTACCCCTAAACAGAGTGTGTGTGTGTGTGTGTGTGTGTGTGTGTGTGTGTGTGTGTCATGTGCACTTCTGAATACTAATATACACACAAAATACCTGGGAACATATGTATAGAATGCTTAATAGTAGTTAATAATGACTTCTAGAGATCTGGGGAGTTGGATTTTGGAAGCAGATGGTCTGTGGGAAGAGTGAAGAACTTTGTAATTTTTTTTACAAGAAGAATGTATCACTTATATAATTTAGATTTAAAATCAATTTTCAATAAATGCATCCAAGTAGAAGCATGGCTATAACTTCCCTTCTTGGCTTGTAGCAGATAACACTGTAGAGTGTTTTGTCGTGGCAAGCTTTTCTCTGTTCTCTTTCTGAAAATGACACTATGGAGATGCGGGTTGGAAGTGTTCATTTTCAACATGGAATGGTTCTAAAATGTCAAACCCTTTCACTTTTCCTTTATATTACTTAGCTTTAAAAATTTACAGGTCCTAAAATAAGATAAACTTCTCTCCTGAGTTTATGTACCTCTGACACATTAAATGTACCACAGTCATTTGAGACTGTGCATCTAAAGGTGGATATCAAAACTGTGTTTGTGATAATCATTTTTCTTCTCATACTATCACAGAGCAATCCCAGGAAATGTTCTTTCATGATTAAAGCAAATCACTGTCTGGGAAAAAAAAAGCACCATTTTCAGTTAACTCCGCTACGGGCAAGTGCCAAATGCATTTGAAGACAGAATGTTTCACACTAGGGAAAGTAAAGTGCAGAGCTAAAAAGCAGCCCTGAGATTACTGAGACAATCTACACCAGAGCGAGGAAGAAAAAAAAGAGTGGGCAGAATGTACATATTTATTCAGGGCAAAACTACCACTAGTGTTCAGATCTTAGCTTTATATGCGACACAACATGCCCCAAAGAATAGCTAAGACTCAAAGAAGACAGAAGGAAAATATGCATGGCTCCCAATTGTCAACACAAGCAGTTGGGCAACTGTATTAATCGTTATCTAAAAGCCTTGCAGCATATTGTATTTCAATGGTTTTCCACTGTGGCAAGGATTATAATTCCTACCAGAAAACATAATTTGCACTTGAACTTCTATGTGTTGGAGGATTTTTCAACACACAGTTCAGTATTACTATCTCAGCAGTAAGAATCCCTGGCTAAGAAGATCAGAGAGCTCACAGGTGAAAACTCAGGGTCCAGCTTCTGTTTAAGGAGAAATGGTAATGGCAGAAAGACTCCTCCTTTCTTCCCTGCTTAAATTCACTTCACTTTAATTATTACTAAGTAAGCACATACTTGATTATTGGAAGATCAGGGGAGAGGAGAACATCGTATCTGTTTTATAATTGTTTTATGGTTGCTACTAATTTTGACTCTAAAAAGTGACCTCTTCTTTGTATTCCCTGTTATTATAAGGGCATGCACTAATGCTGGAAGCAGAGCTAGGAAAGAAATAATTGAACTTTCAATTATCTCGTTCTAGAACTTAAAAAGCCAATTAAGCTTATTAATAACTGTAGAAAGAATCTTGGCCCCTACCCATATGTCCAAATCACATGTCATATAGTCAATGCACAAAATGCTAAGAAAAGTGTTGTTGCTAGTTAATGTCAGGTATTAGCAGGCTTGAAAGTCACTGAGAACTGACCCCTTTCTTATAAGCAGTTTGTGAAGCAGTAGCTAAAACTATCAGCCTCTGAACATCTGTCAAAACAACGGGATCCGAGTTGTACCTAGGGCTGTAGATGAAGACATGACATCCTGAATTGCCTAAAAGATCTTAAGGTTGCTATTTAGCTGGAGTCTTTCTGGTAAAGAGCAGAGATGTAGAATTAAACCCCTGGAAGAGTCAATCCAAATGGTTTTCTGAATCACATGGTCCAGAAAATTCCCCCAGGGGAAGCTGTCTGTTCTAGAGACTATAAACAGTACAAAGCTTATGTAAATCAAAAGGTTGGTACAACATCTCTGGTCATTGTGCACTAACCCTTAAGAGTCCCCAATTTGTTGGCTGCCGCTTTGTCCTTTTGACAGTGTCCTTTGCCTTACAGAAACTTTGTAATTAATGAGGTCCCATTTGTCAATTCTTAATCTTAGAGCATAATATCCGACAGAGGGCTAATATCCAATATATACAAAGAACTCAAGAAGTTAGACTCCAGAGAGCCAAATAACCCTATTAAAAAAATGGGGTACAGAGCTAAACAAAGAGTTCTCACCTGAAGAATATCTAATGGCTGAGAAGCACCTAAAGAAATGTTCAACATCCTTAGTCATTAGGGAAATGCAAATCAAAACAACCCTGAGATTCCACCTCACATCAGTCAGAATGGCTAAGATCAAAAACACAGGAGACAACAGTTGTTGGCAAGGATGTGGAGAAAGAGGAACACTCCTCCACTGCTGGTGGGATTGCAAGCTGATACAACCACTCTGGAAAGCAGTCTGGTGGTTCCTCAGAAAACTGGGCATGACACTCCTAGAGGATCCTGTTATACCACTCCTGGGCATATACCCAGAGGCTTCCCCTGCATGCAATAAGGACACATGCTCCACTATGTTCATAGCAGCCTTATTTATAATAGCCAGAAGCTGGAAAGAACCCAGATGTCCCTCAATGGAGGAATGGATTCAGAAGTTGTGGTATATTTACACAATGGAATACTACTCTGCAATTAAAAACAATGAATTCACAAAATTCCTAGGCAAATGGTCAGAACTGGAAAATATCATCCTTAGTGAGATAACCCAATCACAAAAGAACACACATGGTATGCAGTCACTGATAAGGAGATATTAACCCAGAATCTCAGAATACCCAAGACACAATTCACACATCAATAGATTTCCAAGAAGATGGAAAGAGAGACCCCTGGTCCTGGAAAGACTGGATGTAGGGGAATGCCAGGACAGAGAAGCGAGAGGGGGTTGAATGGAGAACAGGGGGAGGGAAGAGGGCTTATGGGATTTTTGGGGAGGGAGGAAACAGGAAAGGGAAATCATTTGGAATATAAATAAAAAATATAGAAAATAAAAACAAAACACAAAGAGTCCCCAATTTTACCTCATAATAAACTGCATGGGTCTGAGCCTACACAAGATTGTAACAATACCTGTGAGGCAAGAAGGAAATCAGATACAACATGACCAGGAGGTCAAACTTCTAGAGTCTGACCTCAGGCAGTTTATTTTAGGCATATTTAAATAGAGTACAATTTGAAGTATGTTTCCTGGTGTAACATAATTCCACGTGCACAAGGAGGCATCATTCCATTGAAACTTTTTGCAAAGTACATGCCACTTCTTCCATGAGAGTGAACTCTATAGATAGACTACCTGTGTTATCTTTTTTTTTTAATTTTTTATTGAATATATTCTTCATTTAAATTTCAAATGTTATACCCCTTCCCTGTTTTCCCCCTCCCAGAAAGTTCCCAACCCATCCTCCTAGCCCCTGCTTCCAAGAAGATGCCCCTTCATCCAACCCACTCCCACTTACCCCCACCTCAATTTTCCCATGATGGGGTATCTATCAATCCTTTATAGAACCAAGGACCTCTCCTCCCACTAATGCCGGACAAGGCATTCCTCTGCCACACTTTTGGCTGGAACCATGTGTACCACTTGGTTGATGGCTTAGTCCCTGGGAGTCCTGGGGAGTCTTGTTGGTCGACATCGTTCCTTCCCACGGGGCTGCAAACCCCTTCAGCTCCTCCATTGGGGACCCCGTGCTCTGTCCAATGGTTGGCTGCTAGCCTCTGCCTCTCTATTTGTAGGACTTTGGCAGGGTCCCTCCGAAGACAACCATAACAGGCTCCTCTCAGCGCACACTTCTTGTCATCCATAATAGTGTCGGGGTTTGGGAACTGTTTATAGGATGAATCCCCAGGTAGGATAGTTTCTGGGTAGCCTTTCCTTCAGTTTCTGCTCCACACTTTGTCTCCATAATCGCTCCTGTGAGTATTTTGTTCCCTTTCTCAGAAAAACCACAGAATCCACACTTTGATCTTCCTTCTTCTTGAGCTTCAGTTCTTCATAGAGCTAGAACAAGCAATCTGCAAATTCATTTGGAATAACAAAAAACCCAGGATAGCGAAATTTATTCTCCACAATAAAAGATCTCCTAGGGGAATCACCATCCCTGACCTCAAGCTCTACTACAGAGCAATAGTGATAAAAAGTGTATGGTATTGGTACAGAGACAGGCAGGAAGATCAATGGAATAGAATTGAAGACCCAGAAATGAACCCACATACCTACAGTCACTTGATATTTGAAAAAGGAGCTGAAAACATCCAGTGGAAAAAAGACAGCATTTTTAACAAATGGTGCTCAATCAACTGGAAGTCAACAAGTAGAAAAATGCAAATTGACCCATTATTATCTCCTTGTACAAAGCTCAAGACCAAGTGGATCAAGGACCTTCACATAAAACCAGATACACTGATGATTACAGAGGAGAAAGTGGGGAAGAGCCTTGAACATATGGGCACAAGGGGAAATTTCCTGAATAGAACACCAGTGACTTATACTCTAAGAACAAGAATCAACAAATGGAACCTCATAAAACTGCAAAGCTTCTGTAAGGCAAAGGACACTGTCAATAGGACAAAACGGCAACCAACAGATTGGGAAAAGATCTTTACCTGTACTATCTTAAGAGCCTAGAGGAGGATCTGGTATGGTCTCAGTCATACAGATAGCATGGAGGTCACCTAGGCAATTAACCATCTCTAGTACTGTACGTGAGAGCCTGGGGAAACTCCTAGCCATACAGATAGTACAGAGGTTTCCTAGCCTATTAACTACCTCCACTCCCAGACTTCTGGGCAGAAAACTGGTTACACATTTTCTTTGAAGAGACAATCCCATGTATTTAACATTACTGGTTTCCCCTCCACCACGTCCCCCCCTTCTCCTCCCATGCCTATCTGGAAATATAAGGATCTTTGTGCTCCCAACAATAAACCCCACTTACCTCTACACTTTCTCCTCTGAGTTATTCCCAGGAAAATCAGTCTGGAGCAAGATCCTCACAGCAGGTGGGAATTCCTCAACTCATCCTTTTCACCAGCTCTATAGATTTTAGCACAGTGGATTTTTAAGCTGATCTGCCTAACTAAATACATTTACAGATGAATATTTTTGAGTATGAGGGATTGAAACCAGAGTCTTACTTAACAGCTCATTTTTATACTAAAGCTTCTCAGGATTGCCAAAGGATTATACAGGAATCTCTGTAAAGAAATACAGACTGAAATTGAAATTAATGATTTAAGTTCAAGAAAGAAAAGGCAGAGTAAACATTTCTATAATGAGTTATTTGCTATGAAAGAAATAAAAATAATAAAACCATATATGACTCCGTATTGGTCCTTCAAAGTTGGAATTCTCAAAAGGTTCCCATCCACTTTTTCTATGGATCAACTTCCTCCTAATGGACTATGGTTTCTTGTGATATTAGTCAGAGTTAGCTCATGCTTGGTGGTGATGCATGTGCTTGTGTGGACAACAAATGAATAAATAAATATTTGAGAATCGTTGCTCATTTCATTTACAGATAGAGCTGTACATTCAACATTCTTCTTTAAAAAAGTATTTTTCCTAAAATGTAACGAGGAACAAGAACACAGTAAGGAAAAAAATGCATCAATGTTACTTTCTGGTTGATTTTGCTCTGAAATGCTGACCAGACTCATTTTTAAGAAGACAATAATTTAAGCAGATACACATTAAAAGAATGTTTTAAACTACCTTGCTTAGCTTCGATCCACCCACCACCTCCACAGTCATCTTCCTAAAGCGATTAACTTAAGAAATGGGTGATGGCATAATACATTCTAAAAGAAAATGCTGATTCGCTCAAATAAGTAATTTCCATCTTATTTAACTAGTTTAAATGCAAATGATACATTTTATGTTTTGTTTCTAAGTCTTCTCTTAAAAATATGCATATTATTTTGCAGTGAAAATGTAAAAGCTATTTAAAAATATTAGCATATTCTAACATGAAAAACTACAGACAGCCTCTACTGCTTTCTCAAAAGCACAACTGGGAAGGACAACAGAAATTGGCCATTCTGGCCTCCTCATTCCAGGATGAAGGACATCAACCCACTGCTCAGTGGCATAGCACTAAAGCCAAGGCCATGCTTCCTGACATGCAGAGCTTTCTACCACTTAGGGAGAACTTCAGCAAAAAGCACCATGATAACCTTAGCAAGGAGCCAACTCAGCTAATGCTAATTCAGTACCTTTTCCTAAAGCAACAACTACCTGTAAAACAAAAAAAAAAAAGAAGAGAAAAAACATACAAGAGAGAAAAACTCTGGGATATAAGTCAACATTTAGATGGAGGTGTTAAGTGATTGTACAAATGACTATGGACAGTCAAACACTGCACATGCTTTGTGTAGAATCTCAGCCATCCTCTGGGAAATGTTAAAATATACACAATCATGTCAGGCTTTGATGGTGCATGCCTTTAATCCCTCACTCAGGAAGCAGAAGCAGGCAGACTTCTGAGTTTGAGGCCAGCCTGGTCCACCCAGCAAGTTCCAGGACATTGGGGGCTATAAGAAACCTTGTCAAGGAAGAAAGAAAGAAAGAAAGAAAGAAAGAAAGAAAGAAAGAAAGAAAGAAAGAAAGAAAGAAAGAAAGAAAGAAAGAAAGAAAGAAAGAAAGAAAGGAAGGAAGGAAGGAAGGAAGAAAGGAAGGAAAGAAAGAAAGAAAGACCAGCAAACCCCAAATAAACAAAAAAAGATGAACATTTATGATAGTTTTACACAATGTGAGTAGTATACGCATGCCACATGTGCTTAATATACTACAAAAAACTGTGTAGATTCTCCTTAACTATGGTGACTTGACTTGGTGATGTTTTGTTTTTGTTTTTTTATCCTATACCTTTTGTTTGTTTTGTTTTGTTTTTTTTTATCCTATACCTATCACAAGAGCCAAGACCAGAAACTAAAGCCCTTAAACACATTCCTTACCTCTGGCCAAGATAGAACCAAAGACACACCAGTTTCTAACCCAGGACAAGAATTAGAACAGCTCACTGAGTGGTTCCTGGCAGGACACTGACTGATCAGTTTCTATCTCCTCCTCTCATCCACAACACTTCAAAAGACTAGAAATTATGGTCCACTGAATCAGAGTAGCAACAACTTAAAAATTTTATTTCCTGTTTAATGGTGTGTGTTTGTGTGTGTGTGTGTGTGTGTGTGTGTGTGTGTGTGTGTGTGCCCATGCAGGCATGAGAGTTTGGTGGTGTTAACCTAAAAGTAGTTTGAAGTTCTGAGGGAAGAGTTTAAAGGAAAGGCTCTAGGGGTGCGTTTGGAAGCCTAAGGAAGCAATTCTGTGATTAGTTAGAGTTTGAGCACTTGCCTCCTTTGGATTATCCCAGTGGATAATCCCTGATTATTCGACTAATGCTCAGTCAGCCCTTCATGGTGACTGAGCTTAAGTCTCATTCTGTGTGCATGAGAAGCCAGGGCTTGGAACCACCTGAGCCTCTGACTGCCCATAACGTTATTTTATCCCTCTGTTGTGAAATCCCTCCCATGCCCTCATTTTAAGACACTTACTTTAGAACAGGGCAAATGGATGCCTCTGCAGGACTTCCATTCATGTGGCATTGGTAAATCATCACTTAAGTGAATGTAATCATCACAAATTATCCATTACAAAGGAAGTTTTAACAATCATTTAAATAGTTACTGTAACAAGTTCTTAGAAAGTGCTTTAGCCCAGAAGCATTGGCCATCCATTTGGGCCCACATAACTAAGAACTAGATTAAAGTTGGGCATCTAAGCCTTCAGTCGTACTTATCTACTTTACTTGAGGTCAGTCACTGGCTTAATCCTGCGCATAAGAATATTAATCACACAAAGAATGTCCATCTAAAAACCGATAATATTTTCGAGGCCTAAGGCACAAGGGGCTTCTTGCTGTCAGCTTTTACAATGTCCTGATCCAAACCCCTAAAATATCCCTGGAGGTTTCCAGTCATTCTAAGCTTCCGTGACTGTGGATTCCACCTTGCTTATGTAAGAGTCTACCTTGAGCTCATCCTTAAGTAGAATGGACAATTTGTAGCAACAGAGGATAGCTTTTGAGAATCACCTGTCATCTTCTAAGGGAGCAACAGGTTTGGGAGCAAGTACCTTTATTCACTGAGTTATCATGCAGACTCCTGCTTTGTTTTATTTTATTTACTTTATTTTATTATTTCATGAGATAGGTATCAGTATGTAAGCCTAGTTTGTCTCAAATTTGCTATAATCGATGTTGACCTCAAATACATTTAGATCCTTTTGACTCACCCATATATGTAATAAACCCTTTAGGTATGAGCCACAGCACCTAACTGAGGTTACTTTAATAGATGCTATTGGCAAAGGTACATGTTGAGGAGTGAATAAAGTCAGACCCTTACCCTAACTCTAACCCATGAAATTTCACCAGGGGCTTTTTGTCCACCAAAAGGTGATTTGTTCCAAGTTTGGAGAACTTCCTAATTGATTGTTTTTAGATGGACATTCTTTTTGATTGTATTGCTATTAGCATAGGGTGAGTAAATGCCAGGTATGTTTATGAATGCCCTCTAATGCATGGCATTAAAGATAAGGATAGTCTAATATCAACTCCAAGAACCTAAATCATATATTCTCAAGCTGTGGCTTGTGAACCCTTTGCGAAGGGGAGAGGGGGGCAGGGGAAGGATATCACATATCAGATATCCTTTATATCAGATATTCACATTACGATTCATAAAATCAGCAAAACTACAGTTGTGAAGTAGCAACAAAATAACTTTAAGGTTATGGTCACCACAACATGAGAAACTGTATTAGAGAGCTGCAGCATTAGGAAGGCTGAGAACCTTTACAAGTCATGAATCAGGACCTAGCTAGATTGACAAAGGCAGGGAGAAAATTAAAGAGTACTGATCCCACCTGATCCCAAAAGGGCACACTCTGTCCTTCTGACATATGTGCTTTTTGAAAAATGGTTTATTAGCATATGCTAAATATAGATAATTATGGATATTATTATGATATTTTCATACATGAACATAATGTCCCTCAATTTCAAACACATTCACCCACCCCAGTTTCCCTCTCTTGCCTTCCCATTCCTTCTGAGTCCCTTCATCTTCCTAACTAGTCCTCTCTTTTCCTTTCATGTTTGTTTTATATGTATGATCCAATGAGTTTCATTAAGTTTGAATATAGGAGTATGAGCACTTTAGCAATGGCTATATCACTGAAGAAAATGTCTTTCTATCCTCCAGGTATCATTAATTTTATGATCCCAGGGAAGGTTAGAAGAGACTCAGGATCCCATCCTTATTCCATGACAGGATGTTGATGAGCCAAATATTGTCTGATTACAAGGAAATCACAACTGCTATAAGTTCTGGAGTAAAACAGCCATACCATACTCATAAGCCAGGGTTCCATCACACATCTACCACCTCTCCTGGATCTTACATTCTTCCTGTCCTTTCTTCCAAGATAGCCTCTGAGTCTTGGAGGGGCTATCCCATTTATGGCTGAACTTTCAACAGTCATTGATTCTCATCATTATGACCAGGTATAAGTCTCTGCAGTTGCCAGATAAGTGCCAAAGAGAAGCTTCTTTGGGGCTTGGAAGATGGTTCAGTGGGTACAGTGTTTCTTAGACAAGGGAGGACCTCAGCTCAGATACCTGTACCCATGTAGCAATCTATGCCTCCAGAGCTGTGGGAGCATAGATGGATGGTTCCTGAGGGCTCGTCAGGAAGCCTACCCAAAGCAGCAAACTCCAGACCAATTAATATGAGACTCTGCCTCAAATAAATAAATAAATAAATAAATAAATAAATAAGTAGTAGAGAACAAAGAAAATATTTCACACCAGCCTCTAGTCTACAGACTTTTATACACACACACACACACACACACACACACACACACACACACACACAAAGTTTAATGCAAAAAAAAATTGTTTCTCAAAAGCTGAGTGTAGTAGTAATCACTTTCAATTCTAATGCTTGGGGGGTAGAAGAAGATGCATCTTTGTGGATTTGAGGTCAGCCAGTACTACGCAGTGAGACTCAAGTCTTAATGTGCAAACAGAAAAGGAAGAAAAAAAGGAGAGAACCAGCTTCTCTATTGCTCTGATAAAATTCCTCTTGTGTGGACATAAACATAGGCATTTAGCAGATAATTTGATGGTAATATCATGCATATTTAAGAAAACAACAAAACTAGGGTCTATGACTTCCCAGGCATGGGATTCTGGTGATGTATTCAAGGAAGAGAAGTAAATCCACATACAGTTAAAAAGTGGTTGATTACTCCCATGACAAACTTCCCACTATTATACCAAAGGGACATCTAGTCTGAGAGTCAACAGTGTTGAATCCATGGTCCACAGCTGAGAAAGACCGAATTTTCATTGGCAGCAGCTGACACAATATCTTCCTTCATTATGAAGGCCAGCAGGTAAGACACTCCCAACCCAGTTCCAGGTGCATTTCTCTGTCTCCTGTGACCAGGATATGTAGGATTGTCAATAATAGATTTTACTCGTTGTCTTAGGTAGAATTTCTATTGCTATGATAATAAAACTTGGTATTTTAGGTTTTACTGCTGTGAACAGACACTATGACCAAGGCAACTCTTATAAGAACTATGTTTAATTGAGGTTGGTTCAGAGGTTCAGTCCATAATCATCAAGGCAGGAGGAAGGCATCATCTAGACAGGCATGGTAGAGGCAGAGATGAGAGTTCTACATCTTCATCTGAAGACTGCTAGTAAAATACTCCCTTCTAAGCAGCTAGCACTTGGGTATTAAAGCCCACACCCACAATGACACACCTACTCCAACAAGGACACACCTCCTAATAATGCTGCTCCCTGGCCTAAGAATATAAAAATCATCACACTTGGGAAGGAAGGAGTTTTTTTCAGTTTTCAAGCCCAAATTAAAGTCAATCCTAAAGGAAAGTCAGGACAGGACTCAAGGCAGGTACCTGGAGACAAGAACTGAAGCAGAGGCTTTAGAGGAACGCTGCTTAATGGCTTGTGTGCTATGATTTGCTCAACTTGCTTTCTGATACAACTCAGGACCACCTGCCCAGGAGTGGCACTACCCCCATAGGATGTGCCCTTCCATCATCAATCGTTAATTAAGACAGGACCCCACAGACTTGCCTACAGGATACTCTTATGAAAGCATCTTCATAAGATCCTTTTCTCACATAACTCTGACTTGTGTCCAGTTGACATAAAACTAGCCAGCCAACGACCTAGTTTGGGGGTAACCAACAGCAGCAGCACTTGTCTACATTGCTTGGGGGAACCTCCAGACCTCCCTTATAATCACCTCCTTGGAAGGTAGTCTATCTCTGGTGCTAGGACATTCAGCTAACAGAATTGGAACTTCTGGGAACAGCTCCTTCCACAACACAGGGCATCTCTTTTCAACCACTTTGTACATTTCCCTCAATCCCTTGCCCCCTCTCCCACTCCCTGCAACCCCAGTTTTGCCGCTTCTGCTACTATATCACACTATGCAACCCACTTAAAGAATCATTTTTTCCCTTAAATTTCCTTTTCAGAATCCTTTCCTCAACCCACACACACTCACAAAAATGTGCCTATGAAAATCTGCATTTGAGAGAGAATTTGTGGGGTATGTATTTCTGAATGTGGGTTATTTCATTAAATACAGTATTCTCAAGTTCCATCCATTCTGGAGAAATTTTATAATTCCATTTTTCTTTGTGGTTGAATAAAATTATATTGTGCAGATACCAGATATTCATTATCTATTCATCAGCTGGTGGACTTTTTTTTTTCTAAACTATTTTTTATTTAGATTCCCAATGATTTCCCCTTTCCAGGTTCCTCCCTCCTCGAAAGTCCAATAAGCCCTCTCCTCTCCCCCTGTTCCCCATTCAACCCCCTCTCACTTCTCTGTCCTGGCGTTCCCCTACATCCAGTCTGTCCATGACCAGGGGTTTCTCCTTCCATCTTCTTGGAAATCTATTGATATGTGAATTGTGTCTTGGGTATTCTGAGTTTCTGGGTTACTATCCCCTTATCAGTGACTGCATACCATGTGTGTTCTTTTGTGATTGGGTTACCTCACTAAGGATGATATTTTCTAGTTCTTACCATTTGCCTAAGAATTTTGTGAATTCATTGTTTTTAATTGCAGAGTAATATTCCATTGTGTAAATATACCACATCTTCTGACTCCATTCTTACGTTGAGGGACATCTGGGTTCTTTCCAGCTTCTGGCTATTATAAATAAGACTGCTATGAACATAGTGGAGCATGTGTCCTTATTGCATGCAGGTAAAGCCTCTGGGTATACGCCCAGGAGTGGTATAACAGGATCCTCCGGGAGTGTCATGCCCAGTTTTCTGAGGAACCACCAGACTGCTTTCCAGAGTGGTTGTACCAGCTTGCAATTCCACCAGCAGTGGAGGAGTGTTCCTCTTTCCCCACATCCTCGCCAACAACTGCTGTCTCCTGTGTTTTTGATCTTAGCCATTCTGACTGGTGTGAGGTAGAATCTAGGGGTTGTTTTGATTTGCATTTTCCTAATGACTAAGGATGTTGAACATTTCTTTAGGTGCTTCTTAGCCATTTGATATTCTTCAGGTGAGAACTCTTTGTTTAGCTCTGTACCCCATTTTTTAATAGGGTTATTTGGCTCTTTGGAGTCTAACTTCTTGAGTTCTTTGTATATATTGGATATTAGCCTCTGACAGATGTAGTGTTGGTAAAGATCTTTGCCCAGTTTGTTGGCTGCTGCTTTGTCCTTTCCCTTACAGAAACTTTGCAATTTTATGAAGTCCCATTTTTCAATTCTTGATCTTAGAGCATAAGCAATTGGTGTTCTGTTCAGGAAATTTTCCCCTGTGCCCATATGTTCAAGGCTCTTCCCTAGATACTTTTCTAATAGTTTCAGTGTGTCTGGTTTTATGTGGAGGTCCTTGATCCACTTGGAATTGAGCTTAGTACAAGGAGATAAGAATGGATCGATTTGCATTCTTCTGCATGCTGACCTCCACTTGAACCAACACCATTTGTTGAAAAGGCTATCTTTTTTCCACTGGATAGTTTTAGCTCCTTTGTCAAAGATCAAGTGACCATAGGAGTGTGGATTCATTTCTGGGTCTTCAATTCTGTTCCATTGATCTACATGCCTGTCACTGTACCAATACCATGCGGTTTTTAACACTATTGCTCTGTAGTACAGCTTGAGGTCCTGGATACTGAATCCCCAGAGGTTCTTTTAATCTTGAGAATAGTTTTAGCTATCCTGGGTTTTCTGTTATTCCAGATGAATTTTTGAATTGCTCTTTCTAACTCTATGAAGAATTGAGTTGGGATTTTGATGGGGATTGCATTGAATCTGTATATTGCTGTTGGCAAGATGGTCATTTTTACTATATTAATCCTGCCAATCCATGAGCATGGCAGATTTTTCCATCTTCTGAGGTCTTCTTCAATTTCTTTCTTCAGAGACTTGAAGTTCTTGTCATATAGATCTTTCATTTGTTTGGTTAGAGTCACACCAAGATATTTTATATTGTTTGTGGCTACCGTGAAGGGTATCATTTCTCTTATTTCTTTCTCAGCCTGCTTATCCTTTGAGTATAGGAAGGCTACTGATTTGCTTGAGTTGATTTTGTATCCAGCCACTTTGCTGAAGTTGTTTATCAGCTGTAAGAGTTCTCTGGTGGAGTACTTTGGGTCACTTAAGTATACTATCATATCGTCTGCAAATAATGATAGTTTGAATTCTTCCTTTCCAATTTGTATCCCTTTGACCTCCTTTTGTTGTCTAATTGCTCTAGCTAGAACTTCAAGTACTATATTGAAAAGATATGGAGAGAGAGGGCAGCCTTATTTAGTCCCTGATTTTAGTGGGATTGCTTCAAGTTTCTCTCCATTTAGATTGATGTTGACTACCGGTTTGCTATAAATTGCTTTTACTATATTCAGATATGGGCCTCAAATTCCTGATCTTTCCAAGACTTTTAGCATGAAAGGATTCTGAATTTTGTCAAATGCTTTTTCAGCATCTCATGAAACGACCATGTGGTTTTTTTCTTTGAGATTGTTTATGTAGTGGATTACATTGATGGACTTCCTTATATTGAACCATCCCTGCATCCCTGGAATGAAGCCTACTTGATCATGGTGAATGATGATTTTGATATGTTCTTGGATTCAGTTGGCAAGAATTTTATTGGTTATATTTGCATCAATATTCATAAGAGAAACTGGTCTGCAATTCTCTTTCTTTGTCGGATCTTTGTGTGATTTTGGTATCAGCATAATTGTGGCTTAAATGAGTTGGGTATGATTCCTGCTGTTTCTATTTTGTGGAATAGTTTGAAGAGTATTGGTGTTAGGTCTTCTTTGAAGGTCTGATAGAATTCTGCACTAAAACCATCTGGACCTGTGCTTTTTTTGGTTGGAAGACTTCCAATGACAACTTCTATTTCTTAAGGGGTTATAGGACAGTTTAGATGGTCTATTTGATCCTGATTGGTATTTGGTTTCTGTCAAGGAAATTGTCCATTACCTCCAGATTTTCTAGTTGTGTTGAGTATAGTCTTTTGTAGTAGGATCTGATGATTTTTTGAATTTCCTCAGTTTCTCTGGTTATCTCTCCCTTTTCATTTCTGATTTTTTTAATTTGGATACTGTCTCTGTGACCTCTGGCTAGTCTGGCTAAGGGCTTATCTATCTTATTGATTTTCTCAAAACACCAACTCCTAGTTTGTTGATTCTTTGTATGGTTGTATTTGCTTCTATTTGATTGATTTCATCCCTGAGTTTGATGATTTCCTGCCTTCTACTCCTCTTGGGTGTATTTGCTTCTTTTTGTTCCAGGGCTTTCAGGTGTGCCATTAAGCTGCTAGTGTATGCTCTCTCCTGTTTCTTTTGGAGGCACTCAGGGCTATGAATTTTCCTCTTAGCACTGTTTTCATTGTGTCCCATAAATTTGGTTATATAGTGCCTTCATTTTCATTAAATTTTAAAAAGTCTTTGATTTCTTTCTTTATTTCTTCCTTGACTAAGGTATCATTGAGTAGAGCATTGTTCAGCTTTCACGTGTATGTGGGCTTTCTGTTGTTTTTGTTGCTATTGAAGACCACCTTTATTCCATAGTGATCTGATAGGAGGTATGGGATTAGTTCGATCTTCTTATATCTGTTGAGGTCTGTTTTGTGACCAATTATATGGTCGATTTTGGAGAAGGTACCATGAGGTGCTGAGAAGTAGGTATATACTTTTGCATTAGGATGAAATGTTCTATATATATATATCTGTAAGTTCCATTTGGTCCAAGGTTTCAATTAGATTCACTGTGTCCCTGTTTAGTTTCTGCTTTTCTGAACGATCCATTTCAGAGAGTGGGGTGTTGAAGTCAGCCACTATGATTGTGTGAGGTGCGATGTGTGCTTTGAGCTTCAGTAAGGTTTCTTTTACAAATGAGGGTGCCCTTGCATTTTGAGCATAGATGTTCAGAATTAAGAGTTCTTCTTGGTGGATTTTTCCTTTGACCAGTATGTAATGTCCTTCCATGTCTTTTTTGATGACTTTAGGTTGAAAGTCAATTTTATCTGATATTAGAATGGCTACTTCGGCTCATTTCCTGGGACCATTTGCATGAAAGATTGTTTTCCAGCCTTTTACTCTGAGGTAGTGTTTGTCTTTGACACTGAGGTGTGTTTCCTGCATGCAGCAAAATGCTGGGTCCTGTTTATGTATCCAGTCTGTTAGTCTATGTCTTTTTATTGGGGAATTGAGATCATTGATATTAAGAGAGATTAAGGAATAGTGATTATTACCACCTGCTATTCTTGACGCTATCTTTATGTTTGAGTTGTTATCTACTTTTGGGTTTTATGAAAGAAGGTTACTATCTCATTTTTTCCAGGGTGTAGTTTCTCTCCTTGTCCTGGCAATTTCCACCTATTATCCTTTGCAGGGTTAGGTTTGTGGAAAGATATTGTGTAAATTTGGTTTTATCATGGAATATCTTCATCTCTCCATCTATGGTGATTGAGAGTTTCACTGGGTACAGCAGTCTAGGCTGGCATTTGTGTTCTCTTAGAGTCTGTATGAGATCTGCCCAGGATCTTCTAGTTTTCATAGTCTCTGGTGCGAAGTCTGATGTAATTCTGATAGATCTTCCTTTATATGTTACTTGGCCTTTTCTCTTACTGCTTTTAATATTCTTTCTTTGTTTAGTACATTTGGTGTTTGATTATTATGTGACAGGAGGTATTTCTATTCTGGTCCAGTCTGTTTGGAGTTCTGTATGCTTCTTGAACCTTCATCGGCATCTCTCTCTTTAGGTTATGAAACTTTTCTTCCATAATTTTGTTGAAGATATTTACTGGCCCTTTCAGTTGCAAATCTTCACTCTCATCTATACCTATAATCCTTAGGTTTGGTCTTCTCATTGTGTCCTGGATTTCCTGGATGTTTTGGGTTACATGTTTTTTTTTTCCATTTTGCATTTTCTTTGACTGTTGAGTCGATGCTTTCTATGGTATCTTCAGCAACTAGATTCTTTCTTCCATCTCTTGTATTCTATTGTTGATGTTTGCATCTATGATCCCTGATTCCTTCCCAAGGTTTTCTATCTCTAACGTTGTCTCCCTTTGTGATTTCTTAGTTGTTTCTACTTCCTTTTTCAGATCCTGGATGGATTTGCTCAGTTCCTTCACTTGTTTGTTTGTGTTTTCCTGTATTTCTTTAAGATATTTTTGCGTTTCCTCTTTCAGGATTTCTGCCTGTTGACCCAAGTTCTCCTGTATTTCTTTAAGCGATTTTTGTGCTTCCTCCCTATGGGCTTCCATCTGTTGACCCATATTCTCCTGTATTTCTTTAAGTGATTTTTGTGTTGCCTCCTTATGGGCCTCCATCTCTTGACCCATATTCCCCTGTATTTCTTTAAGCAATTTTTGTGTTTCCTTTGTAAGGACTTCTACCCGTTGATTCATGTTCTCCTGTATTTCTTTATGAGATTTATTTACATCCTTCTTGAAATCCTCTAATAGCATCATGAGAAGTGATTTTAAATCCAGATCTTGCCTTTCAGGTGTGACAGGGTATCCAGGACTTGCTGCTGTTGGAGAACTGGGTTCGGATGGTGCCATATTGCCTTGATTTCTGTTAGTAACATTCCTACTTTTGCCTTTTGCCATCTGGTTATCTCTGGTGTTAGTTGGTCCTGCTGTCACTGGCTGTTGTTTGGACCTCCTGTGAGCCTGCAAGGCTATTTGTACACCCCTGGATGACCGTGTTTCCCCTGCAATGATTTCTGGGGCCTGCCCTGTTCCTGAGTGACTTTGGAGCCCTGATGTGCCTTGCCCCAATTGATGTTCTACTTGAGCAATCCTTGCGTACCTGGAGACTCAGTGTAGTCAATCCCCAGAGCAGAAGTCGCTAAGGGGAGGCTGGTGGGCTCTCTCCCGGCATGGGTCCCTCTGCAAGGCAGATGTCCCACAGCAGAGCTGATGCATAGATGACCACAGAACTGCCCAGCTCTTGGGTGCAGGGAGCACACCAGCTGGCTGTGTCCCAAGCGATGTTATGCTCAGTTTTCCCTGTACCTGGAGGTCCCAACTGCTCTGTTGTCAGATCAAAGATGGTGGAGTGTCAGTTGGTGGACTTCTAAGCTGATTCTGTTTTCTTGGACATGCAAGGACCTCTGTGGTGGATTACAGAGTCATTTGTGTATATGACCATGAATGATATAGGTGAGTTAATAAATATGATTCTGAAACAGTGTTCATTATTATAATAATAATCCTCATTTATGTAAAAATAAGAAATTTTCATGAGCACCGGATAGAGAAAACATTTTCTCTTTTCATGTAATTCCTTCATGTATCTTGACTTGAGACAGAAATATGCCACTCCCAAAAGTTGGACATCATTTTCCACCCACTACCCATCACATTCAAAATTCCTAACAAGACCTGCTTTCTCCCGAGGAACAATTATTAATATCTAAGAATTGACTTAATAGAAAGCAATTAAAGGTCTAGGAGCTAAATAAAGCTGAATAAGAATGTGGCAAAGAAAAAAACCAAGCCTGGATTCTGTGTGAGGTCCTAGAACTGAGAATTAAAGTCACAGAGAACATGGAGAAATAAAGACAGCAGAATGTAAGAAAAGGAGAAGGGGAGAAAAGAGTTGCTGAAGAAAAACACAGAGGCATTGTCATTCAGTTACTATGTTGATCTTAGACCAGGACTCCTTTGCATTGAACATTTATAAGCATTTCTGTCTCTGGAGCAGGTAGGAATAGCTGATTGGGCAAAAGAAAGTAGCTAAATGTTTGCTCAGCAAACATAGTCAAATAGAAGTCCAATTTCTGATGGTAGCTGTGCAACCTTCTTTATCACTTCTGTAAGTCTCATTTGCACAGCTTTAAAATGGGGATAATAATTACTACTGATACACCTGTCAGAATTAAAGAGTCGTGCAATAAGGGTTCTAAAATTCTCTTCCTCCTCTATCTATCTACTCGCACTGTAGTGAAGGAAAGAGGAAAACAGGAGCTAGTTGTGACTCAGTCACTGAGTTTCTTCAAATATGTATGTTTTTAAAAATTCTGGAGGCTAGAGAGATGGCTCAGGGCTTAAGAGCACTGATTATTCTTCCAGAGGTTCTGAGTTCAATTCCCAACAACCACATGGTGGCTCACAACCATCTTTAATGAGATCTGATGCCCTCTTCTGGTGTGTCTGAAGACAGCTACAGTATACTCATATACATTAAATGAATAAATCTTTAAAAAACATTTCTGAAGTAATTTCTATGGCAAAATAAACAATATCGAATAAGTATTTCATTTGCAATACCCTCAATACTCTTGAAAACATTGAAGGTAGATTTATAAAATTAGACATTCATGTGAAATAAAAGAAACTAATATAAGTTTCTTGAGGTTTCAGTGCTGGGGGAAAATAAAGAGCTATAGGACAAAGATTCTTCACTAATGGAGTTAAAACTTGATCAGAAGTTCAAAACAAGTGAAAAGTCTTAGACATATTAAAAATTAAGCAACAGCTCAAGAAATAATAGAAAAAAATGTCATGAGGCAGTACATGATTAAGTTCAAAATTAATTGGGCAGACAATGATTGTTACATGAATTTGGAAGAGAAAGAAATCTCCCCTGCATATACAATGAGAGAATATTAAAGACCAGACATCAGTGGCCCATAGGCAAAAATCATCATGCTGACCTAGTCAAACACTTCATAGATTTTATTTTTTCCTTTGGGTTTGCGTTATATTTCTTTTTTAAAAAATAATGTTAATAATTTTATTTAATTATTAATTTTATTTATATATAAATATTACTTTATAATGTTAATAAATCAATTAAAAACATACACTGTCATCACTAAGAATAGAATAATGTCTCCTCCCTTCCAGGGAAAGCCTTCTCAGACTAAATTGGCTATCTTGGGAAATTGTGGAAAGAGAAGAAGGGGTATCCAGTTACCACTGTCTGTTAATTTGCTCATTTATGCTCAGGCTGCCCTTCTGTCTGGGTATCCCCAACCCAGAAATGCATTCTTTACCTTTCCCACTGCCAGAAATTCTTGGAAACAACAACCTTAAATTGACTTCCTATTTTACAAGACACCAATAATAATTAAAAGAGCATCAAGGTAAGAGTC